>CM059612.1:16007500-17285000 GCA_030412105.1 Cyclura pinguis | reverse complement strand
TGAGCGCAAACTCCTTTTGCACGTTCAACTCCGTTTGCAGCTGTTGAAGGAAGCTTAGGGCAGATGGGGGAAAAGAGGGAGAAAGAGAGAGAAACGGGGGCGTTTCAGAAGCAGCTGAAAAAATGGGGCGACAGAGGATGAGTTGGGATTGTCCTTGCCAAATTGGAACAGTTGCAGTAATAAAATATACTGGCTTGACCACAAGACGTGTGGAAAGGATCTAGGAGTCTTCGTAGACCACAAGCTGAATGTGAGGCAGCAGGGTGATGCAGCAGCTAAAAAGGCCAGTGTGATTCTGGGCTGCATCAAGAGGAGTTTAGTGTCTGGGTCAAGGGAAGTGATGGTACCGCTTTGGTCAGACCCCACCTGCAGGAATGCTGTGTCCAGTTCTGGGCACCAAGTTCAGGAGGGATCCTGACAAGCTGGGAGGTGTCCAGAGGAGATTCCAGGCCTACAGCATCTGGCATTCCCTGGCAGTTTCCCTTCAGTCTAATTCTTTTCGTCTTTTTAAAAATTAGCTGCTGGAGGACTCTGGGATGCTGAAACCCAGCCCACCTGTCTGACGGTCGGACCGGCGCCGGTGCGGACCCTGCTGACCTTGGACGACGCCTTGTGGGCCAGCTGTGGCAACCAGATCACCGTCTTTGATGCCTCCACCCTCAAAGCCCAGGTGGGTGTGCTGCAAGTTACCCCATGTTTTAAAATATCTACCCTGCTTTTCTACCAGTATGGGACCCAGGATGGCTCACGAGCAGAAGAAAATACATTTCAAACAACGGATGGTAGAATTGTTGACAACAAACCGACAATCGTGTTTAAAAACATTTATTTAAGGCTGTTTTAAAAAGACAGCAAAGGTGTCATAATAGCAATTTGAAAAACAGAGACTCAGGTGCAAATACTACATGCCCCACTTAGAAAGAGCTTCTGCAACAGGCAGGGAGAGCCCAGAGGCCTGAAGACAGAAGGGTCTTTGCCCGCCAGGGAGGAGAGAGCAGAGATGGGCCCAAGAAGGGAAGGGGCTGCACAGTCTGGGAGCAGCCACGAAGCAGGCCCCGTCTTCTGTGTTCCCACTGCGTGGAGCAGCGAAGATGGAGGGACTGAGAAAAGGGCGGCTGCAAAGACCCTGCAGCCCAGGCAGGCTCGTTTATTGGGCATACTGGGTAAGGCAGAACACAAATGAAATCAAAATAATACATATGGGGCCGTGCGTTCCTTTAGATACGAGCCAGAGCGGCATGTGGTTTGAACATGGGACTGCGATGCTGGAAACCTGGGTTTGAGTCCCTGCTCGGCCGTGGAAACCCACTGGGTGACTTTGGGCATGTCACGCGCTCTCAGCCCCAGAAAACTCCATGATAGGTTCTTGTTAGGGTTGCCATAACTCAGGAAATGACTTGAAGTTACACAATAATTCCTTCAGATAGGCTGGGGAAAAAAACATATCCTTCCTCTCAGTCCCTCCTTCCCTGCCGTTTACCTGGTGGAGCATATGAAACTGTAAGCGCCTTGGGGCAGAGGACCTGTCTTAAACTTCCTCAGCTGCAGCGGTGCCAGATCATCCAGCCAACAAGCTAATAATCATTACTATGGGTTTCCTTTCCTCCCGGCTCTTGACAGGGATCCTTTTCTCTGCCCTTTTGGAGGGGATTATGTCCCACGTCCTTTGGTGCGTGCATGATAGAGGTTGGAGAGGAGTTCTTAGTCAGGTGTAGCTCTCCTCCAAGCAACCAAAATTTGAGCACTGAAAATCCCTTGGCCGGCCTGTTCCTGCATCAGGGGCTTAAAGTTCGGTTCGGAGAAGGGTCTGTATGAAAGGTGAGCCCTTCAAGGAAGGAAATGAGGCGGCTGCCTCAGGCCATGGATGCTCAAGGGGGTTGGACACAATTATTCCTATTTGTATTTATGTGTTTAATTAATATCCTGCTTTTCTCCATATGGGATCCAAAGTGGCTCAGGCATTGCAACATTTAAACAGCATGTTAATACAGCTAAAAACAATCCGTGATAGATTTTGTAAAAAGGTGTTAAATGACAAGCCACTTAAAAACGTTAATTCAGAACACCTTAAAAATCAGCACAGCCATTGCATGGCCGCAACCAGTTAAAAGTGGTTTGCCTTGTTTGTGCTAATAATTTATTGGAAAATAATAAAAATATTTATATAAAAAAAAGTTGGAGGGCAGTTTAAATAAGAAGGTCTTTGCCCACCAGTGGAGGTTGGAGGTCAAGCAGGTTTGTTGTTTATCTTCCTTGATGCTGTTGTATTTTGAAGCACCAGGGAGAGGCAGAGAATGAGTTTTTCTGCTGCATGTCGCAAAATAACATGGCTGGGTTGGGGTCTTGCGCCCCTGGACTGGGAGAAAGGGGGGTGCTCCATTTGCCGCTCTGCCTCAGGCAGCAAAATCTCTTGAGCCTGCCCTGTGCTTGCAATTTTCCAAGAATGGCCACTGTGTGGCGCTGTTACGGCACGCAGCTGGGCCCTGGATGCTTTGCTATCATTGTGCAGAGTTGGCCCTTTCTTGGTTTTCTATCCAAAAGCACTTTCCTCTCTCTCCTGGTCTCAGGGTCTTGTTTTTTTTGTTTTTGTTTTTTTGCAATAGAACAGCAGCTGCCGCAGAGCTTTCTCTCTGTGTGTTCCTTTATTTTCCTTTGCAAATTTCTCAGTTGACCCACCTCCTCCCTCTCCCTGCGCGTCTCCGTTCTATTATGCATGAGACAAACACGTGGCCCTGCTGCGAGGCCGGCCACACTGTTCCAGCGCGCAGCCTCGGAGGTCAGAGGTTGGGTCTAGGATCGCAAAAACTCACAACAAAACAAAACCGTGCCTCAGGTTACTGCAGAGCGCGGGCTGCTAGTTGGAGACCAGGGGTTTCCATTAGCATCTTGGGGTAGGGGACAGACGCAAAGCAGCAACACAGCCTTTGTGACTTGGAGATGCGGGAGAGAGGTCTGTGCCGATGGGTTTCACTGGGATCTGGTTGCCCTGTCTGGAAAAAAAAGAGAAGAAATAGCGAAAAGGTGCAGAAAGGCTCTGGGAAGGACAAAACAAATATGCCCAGAGGTAAAGGGACTTCACCTGGAGATGCCAACAGGACTATTTACAGGTTTCTTGTTTTAGTTTAGAGGGAAAAAGCCATGCTGGACAACGAGTGACTGTATAAAATGTATGCATCCGTAATAGTTTATAATTCTGGATTTTTTTTCCTTGGCATTTTTTTTTTTAAAAATGTCTACACTCTCAACTGGATTAAAGGTTCCAATAGTAGAGAAGTGCTGCAAAATTGTCAGAGAAACTCTCTAAGTGCGGTTTGCTGCTGGCCATTGCTGCGCAAGGGACGACCGTTTGCACGCCTTACATAAAACTGTACTTTTAAGATGGAATGTGTAACTCTGTTCAAATCATTATTATAACATTTATTATTTGATCTAAATGCACCTACTTAGGTGACCTTGGGTGCAAGTCACATACTCTCAGCCCCCGAAAACCCCATGATAGGTTTGCTTGAGGGTCGCTGTAAGTTGGAAACAACCTGAAGGCACACAACCACAAAAGAAAGGAGAGGGGTAATAACTCTGTAGAAAAATTGGGAATTGATCGTTGCCATGGGGAAGAGGGCGGAGCCTTCTGGGGGGGGTCACAGGGGGCTGATTTTGGCCTCCGGGATTGACATTCCCATCGCTGGTGCCCAAGAAGCAGGGATGCATTTGGTGCGATGGGTGGGACGCTTTCTTGGAACCAATTTCCCCAAATTTTCCTCCCGGCAGTGGTGGAAGGGGATGCCTTGTGCTTTGCTAGGGAGGGCATCCTTTTCCAGAAGGGATGCGGTGTGTGTGTCTGTGTGTGTGTGTGTGTGTGTGTGTGTGTGTCCTACCTTCTCTGTCCCTCTTTGCCGTCAGAGGTGACCTGACCCAGATTTTTCTCCTCCATCCGCTGTGCAGCCCTCTTTCCGACTCGTTATTCCATCGAGCGATAACAACCCAATCTTCGTCTCGGTGTGGAGGCATAGCTGGCACCGCTGGACAGGGGGAGATGTGATTTGTTTCCCTGCAGGGTTATTATTTTTTTTTTATTTTAAAAAAGAACAAACAGCCTCCCACGTACTTTCCCCCAAATGCTCGACCTGGGGTTTCGTTCTCCCTGCACTCCTTTCTGATGGATCCGGAAAGCGCTGACGCAGCGTTCTTTGGTGTTCTGCTGACTCAGCTCCCCAGGTGCCAGCAGTGTCGTTTTATACCCGTTCGCCCCGGGGCAAGGTGGGGAGCTGAGTCACAAACGAGTGCCAGCGATGGGGGCCGGGATGGGGGGGACTTTCAACACCCACCATCTCATAGGAATAGAGAAAGAGAGCGAGAACTTCTGTTGCGTCGTCGGAGTTGTTTGGAGGCCGTCTGGCCCCCGAGAGCTTCTCCGAGATTGAAACCGGCTCTCAGGGAGACCGAGGGAGACCCCTCTTTTGTTTTAAGGCAGGGGTGGGCAATTGCATGGAAAGCAAAGCAAGTTTGTGCCCCCAGACCACCCTGCAGGCTGCAGCCCCCTCTGAAATGAGCCCGAACGCCTCTGCTTTTCTCTACAGCCCTTCCCAAAATGGTGATGGGAACCGTCCACCATTTTGAGAAGGACCGCAGGGGGAAACCAGAGGCATTTCAGTGCAGCATCCTGGGGTGCTTTTGGCATCGGAGTGGAGGCATTCCTGCACGTTTTCACGCATTTAGGGAGCTTTCTTCGTAGCTTTGGGAAAAAATGATAATGAAAAGGTTTCTAGTTGAGGGGGCTTTAGAGGATGATGGTGAGCTTCTCAAGCCACAAATTTGGGACCAAGGGCTACCTGTGCAATTTTCTCCACCACTCCCTCAAAGTAGGGCTGGTCCCACTGGTGTTACATGGTGTGGTGGTTTGAACTTTGGACTATCACCTTGGAGACCTGGGTTTGATTCCATGTACCTGCCAGCTGTACCAATTTGGCAGGGCCGGTCCAAATTGATTCTCTGTCTCCCATTTTTTTCATCGGCTTTTAAATGTTCCGGTTTCTTTCTCCTCCTCCCACCTCCCCCCTCGGTCCTCAGCTGGTTTTCATTGCTGCAAGCGAAATTAAAGGTGCAAAAGAAGTTTGCATTCAATGAACTCAGCAGTGGGGAGAGGAGAGGAAGACGGGGGAATCGTGCCTTTCCCAGGAGGCTCGGGCAAAAGCAAACCTCTGCAGCCTCTCCCACCTTGCATGCTTTCCCCCCTTAATACCTTTTGCCGTCTCGGCCATGCCCCAATGTTGCTCGGCCACACGCGTCTCTGTTTTCATCTGTGCGGTGGCGGAGGGTATGCCTCCTTTCCTCAGAGGAAAATGTAGCAATTATTTCTGACTTTACACAAGCGTCTCTCCATCTCCCCGACGGATTTGGAAACCCGGTCAGGTATCAGGGAGAAAGAGATACGGTGCGTCAGGGGTACATCGATTCCTAGAATTGGGCAGAAGGAATAAACTCTGCGACGCTATAAAATGGAAGGAATATCAATAGTCATTTCTACCCGAAAAGAAAATAAGGACAACAGCTAAAAAATAAAATGAAAATAAATAAATAAACCCATACAGCAACTACAATCGGAGGATGGAAAGCAGGTCATTTTCTCCCATGAATAGGATGCCGTTTTCATGATTCGTAAGAACAGAGGCAGGTGTGTTGCAGTTGTTGCATAATATCAGAAAGGACCGTAAACGAAACTAGGGCAATGCCACATCCCCAAATTATGTTCCCCGCTGGCAGGTTACCCTAAGAAGAAATTGGGGAGGGCAAACGCATGTGAGCCGAGTTCAAATTCTCACTCAGTTCCAGAACTCTCTTTCTCTTTCTCCCTTCTGTCCAGTTCTGGGTACCCCAGTTCAGGGCCATTTCCGCACTAGACTGTTATAGCGCTATTATTCCACTTTCAACATCCTATGGAATCCTGGGGTTTGCAGTTTAGGGAGGGGCCTTTGAGGATTCCATAGGGTGTTGAAAGTGGAATAATAGCGCTATAACAGTCTAGTGCGGAAATGACCCAGGAAGGAAATTGACACGCTAAAAGGTGATCAGAGGAGGGCAACCAAAATGGTCAAAGGCCTGGAGATCATGAAGCCCCCTGAGGAGAGGCTCAGGGAGATGGGTATGTTTATCCTGGAGGAGGGAAGGTTAAAAGGGGACATGACAGCCAGGTTTAAATATTTGAAGGACTGCCATTTGGACGATGGAGCAAGCCTCTTTTGTGCTGTTCTGGAGACCAGGACATGGAGCAGTAACCTCAAACTACAGGAAAAGAGATTCCACCCTGAACATTAGGAAGAACTTCCCGAGGGTAAGAGAAGTTTGGCAGCGGAATCTGCTGCGGCCTCAGCAGAGTGTGGTAGAGTCTCCGTCTTTGGAGTTTTTTAAACAGAGCTTGGATGGCCATTTGCCAAGAGGGCTTTGGTCGCGTCTTCCTGCGTGGCAGAAAGGGGTTGGACTGGATGGCCCTGGGGGTCTCTTCCCACGCTAGGATTCTGCCTGTCTCGTTCTCTGTGCCTAACCTACCTTGCAAATTCTCCAGTTTTGGGGGGGCTCAGCTCTAGGCAGGAGGAAGGTCTACATGGAAGTCTCCGGCTCGAGAACAACAGCTTGCTGCAATTTGCAAGGATTAATTTATTTGTTGCTGCCACTTGTAAAGACTCTCCAAGGGGAAGGAGTTTCTGTGTATTTCCATATCTCTATTCTGGGAAAAGCCCCCTTTGCTCAGATTTCTGTTTTGGTTCCCAACCAGAAAAGTGTGTGTATGTGCATTTGCATAAGCTGTGAGCAACTGTGGTTAATGCTTAACGCCTAACAATTAACGACACCCCTAGGGTCTGTCAGTCTGAACTGTCAGTCTTCATCTGTACCCATTGACTGAGCTGCAAGATGGGGCTGAGGAGACAGAAAGTTGCTCCCTGCAAGTGGAAAGCTAGTGCATAGGAGGCCAGTGCTAGCTTTCTACCTGCAGGGAGTTCTTTGGCAGTCTGGAGCATTTGATTACCTGAGCCTGCCCACCCTTCCGAATACAATGAAATCTTTACTTTAGCGCCTGGAATTTGAACATCGGCCCTTTGCGGCGTGCTTGTTCCCCCTCCTCTTGCCTTCTAGCTTCAGCCCCTCACCCAGCAGGAGATGTTGGCACCCGCTCTGCCTTGGCACCTTCTGTGCCAAGTTTGATGCCTCGTCAATACGAATATGACTTTTTATGCCTCCCCCGCTGCCCGGCGGGGGATTTATAGGTGTTCTGTTTTTTTTTCCCCTCCTCTTTTCAAAGGAAAAAAAAAATCTTTTTTTATATAGACATTTCGAGGTACATAAATGCCGCTGTTGCTGCCACGGGTAGGGTTGTGTCAGCATTTTCAATATCATATTCTGGATTTTTATAAGGCCGGCAATAAAAAGGATGGCTGCTCCGAGCTTCCGTGCCACGTACGAGGGATTCGGTCCAAAAAAAGGGAGCGGGAAGGAGGTCCTGCGAGGGCCTGACGGGCCCACAAAATTCAACCGGGGGGGTTTTGCAGGCTCCTTATTCACCTGGAGGCTGGTGTGACGTTAGCACCCTACGGACATCCGTCGCGCGGGCGTCCATCGGAGCGTTCTTGCCGGATGCACATCTTGGCAATCTGCTCGCAGGCTTTCGTCGTCGTTCTGCAACGTCAGTGCGGATACATCCCGTAGACTCTGCGATGCAAAATCTCGGCCCACATTTTTAACCCAGAAAGGATCACTTTGGATGAGCAAATATGCACCTAGCAGGAGTTTCTGTGTATGTGGTTTGTGGGTGTGAGTGTGTGTATGATAAAGATTTGCAGAGGCTGGGAGTTACTGGGCATACTAGCAGGGGATTTGGGGAGCTGCAGTCCAAAAAGGAACATTTTCCAACCCAGACGTCCCCAAGAATTGGGCAAGTAGCCAAAAGTTGGAATTACCTGGCTTGTGGTGTGAGCATCCGGGCTTGTTCCCTGCCTGACGGTTCCCTGATGTGAGCATCCTGGCTTGTTCTTTAGTTGGTGTTTCTCTGGGCTATGCTGTAAGAATCCTGGTTTGTTCCCTGGTTGGTGCTTTTCTGGCTCGTGGCATGAACATCTTGGTTTGTTCCCTGCCTAATGGTTCTCCGGCTTGTGGTGTGGGTTATCTTGGCTTGTTCCTTGCCTGACGGTTCCCTGATGTGAGCATCCTGGCTTGTTCTTTAGTTGGTGTTTCTCTGGGCTATGCTGTAAGAATCCTGGTTTGTTCCCTGGTTGGTGCTTTTCTGGCTCGTGGCATGAACATCTTGGTTTGTTCTTGGTTCTCTGGCTTGTGGTGAGGGTATCTTGACTTGTTGCCTTCTTGACAGTTCTGTGGCTTGTGGTGTAACCATCCTGGCTTGTTCACTCCCTGCTGGTTCTCTAACCTGTGGTGTGAAAATCCTGACTTGTTCCCTGGTTAGTGGCATTCTGGCTTTTGCTGAGCAAACCTTTTTGTGCCGCACTGTGGTGCATTTTAAGACTCCCCTTTTTTTATTTGTTTTACGGCATTTCTAACTTTTTCCCCGAACTGCTTTGGGAACTTGGTGCGAGGATTGGTTATATTAAAACCCCTTAATAAAAATAAGTATGAAAATAAGTAGAAGGTTCCTCAAGGGGGCTCAGCTAGGTGCATTACCCGCTCGTCTTACTGATGAGATGTGAGTATTAATTATTATTAATAAGCGGCAATGACTGCTTTGCCCTTTTGATTTAATTATTTCAGTTTCCGACATCTGGCTTGTTGTTTTGTGCCTTCAGGTCGTTTCCGACTTAACGGCAGCCCTAAAGCAAACCTATCGGGGTTTTCTTGGCAAGATTTGTTCAGAGAGGGTTTGCCTTTGCCTTCCTCTGGGGCTGAGAGAGTGTGACTTGCCCAAGGCCAGATTTCCACGGCTGGGCAGGGATTCAAACCCTCGTCTCTGCGCCGTGCTTGGAGAAACCTCCCTGTTACCATTTGTCCTTCAAAGCCAGGGCTGGGTTTATCTGTCCTTAAAACGGTTCCGGAGGTGCGGACAGGCAGCTGAAAGCTTTAGGAGTTATTTGTTGCTTTATAGCTTGCATTACTGTACCGCTACCATTTTTATGCTTTCCTTTCCCACTGTAAAACCTCCCCCGGTAATCTTGTATTGGACAAATTGAGCAAAGAAACGCTTGTAAGGGAATGCGAGACTGAGACAGAAGCCGAGAGCTCAACCAGAGGAGCGGGGATTATTTCACCCCACACCATCTCTGTCTCTTGCAAGGTTTGGAAAATTCACTTTTTGATGAGGGAGAATTGGGAGTCCCCAGAGAGCAATTTTTCCATGGTCCCTGGGCGCTCCAGTTTTTTCTGGGCTCATGAGAGTGACTTGGGTATCATGACTTGCAGACCCCTTTTTCTTGCTGAAAAAATGCAGGGTCGGCATTCGGAAACAGAGCCAGTCTTAGGGATGGACAGGAGTCTTGAGACAGCAAATCAAACCACTTTGGCTCAATCCCTCAGTGCTGTGGGAACAGAGGTGTTTTTGCCGGTTCCTTCCTCTCAAATATTGCCTACAGAAACTGGTATTCATTGGTGGCCTCCCATCCAAGCATTAACAGGGGCTGACCCTGCTTAGCTTCCAAAATCAGACAGAATCTGGTGTCTTTAGAGTATTTTGTTGTGTGTCTTTGTGTGTGTCTTCAAGTTGTCGGTGGAGATACGGTGACACCATGAATCTCATAGGGTTTTCTTCAGCAAGAAACACTCAGAGGTGGTTTCGCCGCTTCTTTCCTCTGAAATAGAGCCTACAGCACTCGGTATTCATTGATGGTCTCCCATCCAAGCACTAACAGGGGCTGACATGCTTAGCTTCCAAGGTGAGATAGGATCTGGAGGCTGGAGGGTGTTTAGGTGCTGCGTACCTTCTCCTTTTTAATCCAGCCTCTTCTACAGCCTTTGGAGGAAAGTCTCCAAAGCAACTGAAAGGTCAGAGCTCGTATAGTTCAAAATAAAGAAGATTGCAGCTTCCTACACATGAGAAGAGCCCCTGGAAGGCTGTTTCTTGTTGATAGCTTTTCAGGCTGTGATGCTCTTCTTCCTCTTTGTTGCGATCTTTGCAACTGTTCCTGCAAAAATAAATAAATAAATAGTGAAAAATTGGCCACGAGATGCCCAAAAACGCCCCTCAGAGGACACGGTAGGCATTTTCACCATGTCCGGGGGCCTTTTTCTAAAACAACAGAAAACGAGCACATTAAAATGTGAAAGTGAGCAGACTGAAATGTGGACACCCTTGAAATCGGCTGTCTTAGGGCCTTTCCACGCTGCATAACCATTGCACTATGATTCCACCTTAACTGCCACGGGTCTTTTCTCTGGAATCATGGGATTTGCAGCTTAGGGAGGGATATTTGGAATGCTCAGCTCCACTACCGCCCAAGATTGCAAACTCCAGGATTCCAGAGGAAGCAGCCTTGGTCATTCAAGTGGAGTCACGGTGCCATAATTGCGTAGTGCAGAAAGGGCCGCAGTTGCTCTTCCTCCAGTCTCCAGTGGTTGATATGCCCTGGTCTACGTTTGTTTCATTCATACACTCACACATGCACAAAATAACATAAACACCAAATAACATTTTTAGCATAGATCATAAACTAAAATTAAAACACCGTACTAAAACCGTAAACTGAAAAAGACTTAAATGCTAGCTCACCAAAACCCAAACTTACTGACTAAATGCTCGGCAACCGAAACACAAAAGGGCTCTGGGGTGCCCCCCCTCCCAAAAAATCCCAAACTGCTGACTGGAAAATTCTTGGAGTTGTGAGCCAAACAGTCCCTTTTCCGAGGGTTGGTCACAGGGCCTTTTTGCTGGTGACCCCCAGGTTGCAAAAGAGCCCTTTCTTAAGCAGAGAATCTTCTCAGCCCACCTGTTCCCCTGCTTGCTATTCTTTTATGTCCCAAGTTATAACTTTTTATTCTTTGAGAGAACTTTTAATGAGCGGCGTAACTTCGAACACGTCCCCTTCCGACTGTTTAATTAGCCGTCGCTGCCGTTTGGCTGCGTCTATTTTCATGGGTGTCTAGTCTTCCATTTATTCCTTATCTGAACCACACTCGATATCTTCACGGTAGCTCCTTTGTCGACTGCACTGTCCAAAATCCAGGATATAAATAATATTGAGCATAATTAAGTCGTAATCCTCTCCCCTGGGGTTGTTCGTCTTTATTTTTCACCAACTTCTCCTGCCTTGAATTTTCATTTGTGGAAAAAAAAAAAGATTGCAAGTTTGTTTTACCCTCATCTGGATTATCATAAAACAAATAAGACCTTCGGAATTTCAGAAGTTTCTCTGTGTGGTGAAAACTTTTAAAACTTGGGTGGGTTTGCTTCTCATGCTCTGAAGAAAACCTTTTCCTCCTCCAAATCAACATTTTGGAAGCAAGGTTTTGAAATCTGTTGAGACATTTTGCAAGAGTTGCAATGCTGAGACCAAAGACTGAGAGTTTGTGGCCTTCCAGAAATTAAAACACAACTCCTGCCTGGTGGTGTTGTGTAGCCAGAGGTCAAAATTCCTGGATTATTTTTATTAGAAGATAACAATGGTGCAATCTGCCAGCCCAACCCTATTTTTTGTGTTTTCACAATAGATGGTGAGAGTGTGGCATAGATTTTCCCCCAACAAAAATACGTTATTGTGAGCAAACATAATGCAGAGTATTTGGGGTTGAGCAATTGAGAGCCATTAGCCTTGCAAAAGACCTGCTCCTGTTGGAAAAAATCCAAAATATGAAACATTTCTGGTCCCAAGCATCTTGGATAAGGAATACTCAGGCAGTACCTCTTTTTTGTTCTTTTTGCAGCAAACCTTTGAGGCACATCCGGAAGAGGAAGCCAGCATCACCCACATGATCAAGGCCGGGAGTGGCGTCTGGATGGCCTTCTCTTTGGGTTCCTCCATCCGCCTTTTCCACACCGAGACCCTTGAGCTTTTGCAGGAGATCAATGTGGCTACGAGGACCACTTTCGCCCTGCCAGGTAAGAGGCACGGAAAGAGGTTTTGCAAAATATTCAAGAAATGGTTGAGAAACATGGGTCTTGAGTTTCAGGAAGTCCCAAGGAGCAGAAAGGTGGACCGATCAGGTTTTCGCAGCAGGGAGAAGTTAGAATCATAGATAGAGTCGGAAGAGAACGCAAGGGACATCTAGTTCAACTTCATTCTGCCATGCAGGAATACCCATCAAAGCACGCCCAGCAAATGGCCATCCAGCCTCTGCTTTTAAAACCTCCAAAGAAGGAGACTCCACCACACTCCATGGAGGCAGCAGCAGATTCCACTGCCGGACAGCTCTGACCGTCAGGAAGTTCTTCCTGAGGTTTAAGTGGAAACTCCTTTCCTGCAGTTTGAATCCATTGCTCCTTGTCCTAGTCTCTGGAGCAGCAGAAAACAAGTTTGCTCCATCCTCCAGGACATCCCTTCAAAGATTTAAACATGGCTGTCCTGTCCCCTCTGAACCTTCTCTTCTGCAGACTAGACATCCCCGGCTCCCTCAGCCACTCCTCATCGGGCCTCATGGCTTCCAGACCCTCCACCATTTTGGTCGCATTCCTCTGGATATGCTCCAGCTTGTCCATGTCCTTCTTGAAATGAGGTGCCCAGAACTGGAGACAGGATTCCAGATTGCTAAAAATCACTCTGTGGCTTCCTGGGAGAAGAAACGTGGTAGAGAATTCCCACATCTCCAGCTGGGAGACCCAGTTTTTATTCCAGCTGGGCCGTGAATATTGCCAAGCGTTCCTCTTTTCCCTACATACTGGCGGCGCAGCTTTGCAAAGCCGGAAAAAAAAAAAAAGGGAGCTGATAGATGTAATCTTCATTCATCTTTCTGTTTCTGACTCATCCCCTCCCCGCTCGTCTTTTAGATCTCTCTCCCTCACTTCCAACAGCAAGACGGAGTAATTGTGTAATTAGTCCTTAAATGCATTACTCGTGTAAAGTGTTCTGTGGGTTCTTTTTTTTATAAAAGGAGGGTTTTTTTTCTCTCTTTCAAAAAAAAAAAAAAAGGGCCATGTTTAAAAAATTTATCGCTGCCTCTCTTTTCTCCCTGGTGTTTTTGGTATTAATGCATTTTTTTTCTCCCCATCTCCCTTTAGCTTAAGCTCTCTCATCCTTTTTAACCAGACAGGCCATTAATAAAGTCTTTTGCATGGAAAGAGGGACCGGCCTTTTAAAATTTGTATATTCGCAGATAAATTGCTCGGGCAAGTTCGACACTGGAGCATTAAGTCCCGGCGATAAAATATTTATTTGCCATTAGATTTTCCCTCCCCCCGTCCCTTTCCTTTTATTTCTTAAGAGACAAAACAAATTATGGGCTTTATTCTCAGAGTCTTTGCTTTGTTACTTGTATTGCAAGCTGACACACATTAAGTACAGTGGTACTTTTCTTTCCAAAAAAAGAGCTCAGAGTGATGTACCTCACCTCCTTTTTTTGACACCTTGCTCCTTTGATGCTTCCAAATTAAAAACAAGTTCCATTAATTCAGTGGGGGTTTTGCTTTTTTTTCATCACTTTTTCTTGCTTACGGAGGCTTGCTTCAGATTGCTTGTGCATGCATGCTGCTTGCAAAGCGAGCTGAGAAAAGGAAAAAAGGTGCCAAACCAGCTGAGAGATTTTGCAAAGCGCACACGTGCAGTTGGTCCTGAATGAACCTCCGTAAGTCCTTTATGCTCCCTATGGTACAGAAAATGGGTTCTGCTTTCCAGCCAATTCTGTTTTCTGACAGCGTTCCAGTCCCAAACCTGCCAGATAAGCAGCCTGTAGATTACGGAACGTCCTCACCTTTTGATGCACCATTAGCTGACCGCTTGCTCTTTTGACGCGTCCCACTTAACGACAAGTTCCATTCATTTGACTGGGGTGCGATAATGGGGTTTCCCGGCTTCAGTGCTGAAGGGGGATAGCTCTCCCTTCAGGTGTATAAAGGGTTAAGGAACTGTTAGGGTTAGATTACATTTTATTGGGGTTAGCATCATAAGTCACGGGAGATAGTCGGCCAGTCACGGGGAGAAAGTGAGAATCTTCGAGATGCTTCAATGGAGACGTTATAAAATCCTTGAGAGACCACGAGGGAGAGAGAACGAAGGAGACGTCCGAAAACGTCAGTAAGGGGCGTGGATGTCAGTAGAGGCAGGCGTAGACCGTCCCCTGGCCCTGCTCCGCGAAGCATCTCAGAAAATGACCAACTGCTGTGAGTAAGTCAGAATGGAACTAGTTAGTTGCGTTAGGTCCTTTGTTGTTGTGGGAAGTTTGGCTGATTCTGAGAATCTCTCTTTCCCTACAACTACTTGTGACTCTTAAGTGTACCTGAAAGGCGGAGGAGCCTTTTCACGGGCATTATTTTC
This sequence comes from Cyclura pinguis, assembly GCA_030412105.1. NCBI lineage: Eukaryota > Metazoa > Chordata > Lepidosauria > Squamata > Iguanidae > Cyclura > Cyclura pinguis. The sequence goes on along the minus strand of CM059612.1, from coordinate 17,270,607 downwards.
TTGTTTACCTTGCACGCTTTAAAATAAATGCTTTCCGTAAAAACCTCAGTTTCCTCTCCATTCCCGCGTGTCCCTCGGCAACGTGCATACCTGGGATTCCTCTCACCCGGAAACGGGGAGGTGAGGGAGCGGTGGCAGCTGGGAATTCAGAGAATTTGGGGGAAATCCCTAGCTCCTATTCAAGGCAGAAGTTAGCACTGAGTGGGAAGAGGGCCCCCTTATTTTCTCCGATCCCCACACGGAGTTTGGCTCTTTTATTTGTTCCCTTTGCCTACAGAGGCTCGCTTGGGACGGCTTGCGTGTGCCTGCTGCTTGCAAGGCAAGCTGAGGGGGGCAAAAAAGGAGCTAAGCTGGCTAAAAGACTTCACAAGCAACACACACACGCAGTTGGTCTCAAGTCCTCCGTGCGGGAGTCCCTGCGGTATGGGTTCTGCTTTGGGTGCTGCGTTGCCATCGGTCCTGTTTTCTGACACTGCTCCGATCCCTAGCCAGTCAGAGAAGCCTGAGAAGCCTGTGCGGGCCAACCTCAGTTAGTGAAACCGGTGTGTTCCTCGGCATGGCTGATGTAACAGAAAAATTGGGTGCCAGAGGCAGAGAGAACAAGGAAAGGATGGGGATAGGTTCCCAAGCCACAAAACAGAAGAGTGGGTGAACAGGTCGCGGCAAACTTTTTGTTCAAAACAAACAGTGTGCAAAGGGAAATGAAGCAATTAGGCCAGGTAAGGCTCGGAGAATTAAACAAAAACATGTTAAACCTCCTAGAGAAGAGCCAGCAGGGATTTGAACGTTGGACTACGACCCTGGAAACCGGGGTCTGATTCACCACTTGGCCATGGAAACCCACTGGGTGACTATTTGAAACATCTTTTTCCTTCTTTACATATAAATACTTGCAGAGTATTCAGCTGATTGAAGGGGATTTGGACTGCTTAGTTGCAAAGCATTTAAGCCCCGTTGTTTTCAATGGGACTTCTTTAGCTGGAACTGAGGCTGGATTTGGACCCAAAGCTGTGGAATGCCTTTCAGAACCGGCTGGTGTCTCTTTGAAGATGAGGCATCCACATGCGGGGATAGATCCCCCTCTGAAAGCAAAGAAGGAGCTATTTTTTTGTTTCAACTCGCATCCTATTCATATGCAAATATATGCAGATTTAATCGAGAGAAACATAAGCTTAATCAACTAAGATTTCCTTAATTGGCTGCTTGGGCTCATTACAAATATAATACAAGTTCTAAGTCATTGAAGGTTTGCTGTCCTTTAATGACATCCTGCAGTTTCTCTCCCAAAGCGGGACCGAACTCCAAACCGCCGGCAACACGGTCCAGTCCCGGCAATTTAACTGGTGTTGCGGCAATTAGGCTGCTCCGTGAAGTGGCCGCCCCCCAGTTCATCCCGTGACCTCGAGATCTTTGGGTAAGCTGAGGGTGCTAAAAATGCACGGAGCAAGACCTCCTTGCTGGGTTTTCTTTTGCCACCAAGTCAACTTTGACTTTTGGGAACCTGATTCCGTTACACAAAGACCGCCTGTTAAGATGCTAGATGTGGCAGAAATGCATAAATGAACTATTCTAATTCAGGAAGGCACCTTGTTTAAATTTAAAAACGATTGGGATAAATCGACTGTATATCTAAGAGACTGTTGCAGGGAAAAGTCAACTATGGAAGGTTAAGTTTATAGTTTTTAAACACTAGGCACTGGTGTGATAATGCGAGACAGGCTAGGAAAAGTCATAGATTATCTTAGAACCAAAAGCTGGTGAGTTAGGAGTCACTGATATGTGTTTTTGGCCCTCTTTTAATATAGTTGTAGTCTAGTTTCATTAAGTATTAGATAGCAGAGTTTCTTCATTTATAGTTTGGTTAACCCCCTATATGTTGTTTCATATATTAATACAAGTTACTAAAAAATATCTTGAGATTTATGGGGACCTGATGAAGGAAGGAAGGCCTCCGAGTGGCATCCATGGCCCAGCCTCAGGTCTTGCAAACTCAGAACTGCTGTGGGTAGAGCCTGTCCCCTTCACCTTTGGGCTTCCTCTTCCCCTGCTGCTTCTACTTTTCCACCCATTTTCCTGTTTTCCGATGAGTTTTCTCTTTCTCGTGATGATGCCCAAAGCATGACAGCCTCAGTTTAGTCATGAAAGCTCATAGGGCCAGGTGAGACCTTTGAAACTCAGCTGGAAGGCTTCTGAAGAAGGAGATTCCGAAGCAGTCATAGAATCGTAGAGTTGGAAGAGACCCCAGGGGCCATCCAGTCCCGCCCCCTTCTGCCGTGCAGGAAGAATAATAGAATCATAGAGTTGGAAGAGATCCCAGGGGCCATCCAGTCCAACCCCCTGCCATGCAGGAACACCCATCAAAGCATTCCGAACAGATGGCCACCCAGCCTCTGCTTAAAAACCTCGAAAGAAGGAGACTCTACCACACTCCGAGGCAGCCTATTCCACTGCCGGACAGCCCTGACCGTCAGGAAGTTCTTCCTGAGGTTCAAGTGGAACCTCCTTCCCTGCAGCTTGAATCCATTGCTCCTTGTCCTGGTCTCTGGAGCGGCAGAGAACAAGCCCACTCCCTCCTCGACATGACATCCCTTCAAAGATTTAAACAGGGCTATCCTGTCCCCTCTTAACCTCCTCTTCTGCAGACTAAACATACCCAGCTCCCTAAGCCGCTCCTCAGAGGGCTTCATGGCTTCCAGACCCTCCACCATTTTGGTCGCCCTCCTCTGGACACATTCTAGCTTGTCAACATCCTTCTTGAATTGAGGTGCCCGGAACTGTACACAGTACTCCAAATGAGGCCTAACCAATGCAGAATAGAGTGGTACCATTACCTCCTTCGATCTAGACACCGTTCTCCTATTGATGCAACCAAGAATCGCGTTGGCTTTCTTGGCTGCCGCGTCACACTGCTGACTCATGTTAGGCTTGCGGTCTACCAAGACTCCTAGATCCTTTTCACACGTACGGCTATCCAGCTATATGTGAAGATACCATCACAGCATTCCCTTGGACAGATGGCCATCCAGCTTCTACTTAAAAACCTCCAAAGGAAGAGGAGACTCCACCACACTTGTTCCACTGTTAAACCTCTTTTACAGTCTACAGGTTCTGCCTAATGTTTAGAGCAGGGCTCTCCAAACAGTGTGCCGCAGCACATTAGTGTGTCACCTGAAGTGTGTAAATGTGTCACTTACAGTCTTGGAAATGTAGGTTATTATTTATAAATCATATATTTTTAAAAATATATGAAAGGTTTGCATGAGGTATGTTGTGTCCCCATACATTTTGTTATTACACTTTATGTATGTGTCCATGTTTCTTACGAGGGGTTAGTTTAACCTCCGGTTTGCTAGTAAAACTGAAATTACTGTGTCGTGAAATGATGCATGTCTAAAAAGTGTGTCACCAACATGAAAAGTTTGGAAAGCTCTGGTTTAGAGAGAATATCTTATACTTATACATTTCAAGATGTGTGAGTACTGGCCAAGAACTCTGCATGAATATTTGTTTTCTTCACAGTAGTGAGAAAACTGTGGAGAGTTGTGGAAATATCTCATGCTGGCTTGCAAGGACAAAAGAGGTGAGAAGAGACGGTTAAGAGGGGACACGATAACCACGTTGGAATATTTGAAGGGATGTCATAGGGAGGACGGAGCAAGCATGTTTTCTGCTGCTCCAGAGACTAGGACACGGAGCAATGGATTTAAACTTCAGGAAAGGAGATTTCATCTAAACCTTAGGAAGAACTTCCTGATGGAAAGAGGAGTTTGATAATGGAACATGCTGCTGTCTGGGAGTGTGGTGGAGTCTCCTCCTTTGGAGGCTTTTAATCAGAGGTTAGATGGCCGTCTCTCAGGAGAACTTTGATCGTGTCTCCCTGCTTGGCACAAGAGGGTTGGACTGGATGGCCCTTGGGGGTCTCTTTCAACTCTAGGATTCTGTGAATATCCATCTGGAGCCCACCGGAACTCAACTACGGCTTGTTGGCTCCTCCAAAAGGCCATCGTCACAACCAGTTTTGCCAAGATGCTGTCGCTCTTGGTCGAGCCCAAAGGCTTCATGAGGCTGCCTGGGATCAAGGAGGTTTTATAACTCGGTTCTGTGGTTGGCGGCATCTGAAACCACAGAAGTAGTGGTAGATTTCCCCCAATAAGAGGAACCCCACAGTATGGTGTGTTAAGGGGGGGCACTCAGTGTTAGGGATGGAAACAAAATTTGAAAATAAAAGAAAGGTTGAGAAATGTGTTTTCCAGCATAGGGAAACCTTGACCATTTCCGCACTGGACTGTTATAGCGCTATGATCCCACTTGCAACATCCTATGGAATCCTGGGGTTTGCAGTTTCGGGAGGGGCCGCCTGGCCCCTCCCGAAACTGCAAACCCCAGGATTCCATAGGATGTTGCAAGTGGGATCATAGCGCTATAACAGTCCAGTGCGGAAATGGCCCTTGTTGAGACAAATGAGAATTTTCACAATTTGGAACTGACTCTGTGCAAAATTTGCATGTGGTCGTTTTGCCCAGAAAACAGCTTTGCCTGTGCAGGAAGCAGCGTTTGCTTCACAGAAAAGAATACCTTGTCTGAATAGTAAAATAACATGTAAATAATAATGTAAAATGATGTTATTTTCTGTGCAGGAAAGGCTGTTTTCTGTGCAAAGCAAATTGTGCGCAGGGCGAGTCCTGGCTTGCGAAAAGGCTTTGGAAACCACGGGGTTCTCAAAGGTCTTTCTTTCCAGATGAAGAAAACGGTTGGGGGGCAAAAAAAAACAAACTCCGTGGGGGATCACATCTGTGCTCTGCTTTCTTGTGAACGTCTTCATTCCTGAACGGGAAGCTCTCCTCCCTCCTCCCCTTGCGTGCCATTGGGTTCCCCCTGCGCCCACCTCGTCTTACGGATGATGTTTCGAATCCTCCCTGCTCCCCAACTGCTCCTCACCTCCCTCTGCAACTAAACTCTCCTGGTCTAATTTGCAATTAAAATGCTCCTCTGCATCACAGGGCTTAACGGGAAAGAGGAGACGGCAGGCATGAGTGGAATCTTAAGGTGATATTCCTTGGAGAACTGGAGCACGCCTTCCGGGAACAGGAGGTGCAAAGCAAGGCTCTCCAAACGGACCCCAAACCTCCCCTCCGCTCTTTCCCTCTGGTTAATGATTTGATTTGGTTAATGGCCGAACCCTCGTTGTCTGGAAACGTTTCCCACCCTCTTTGCGTCCTTTGGCCAACCCGGCTTCCCTGCGCTCATATGCATTTTTATTACAACATCTCCGGCTCGATTATACTGCTGGAGCTATAAACCGTGTTGTGTGCATCGTCTTCTATTTTTCTATATATATAAAAAACTTTTCTAATAAACAAGGAAAGGTCTGCAGTTTTTCATTAAAGCGCAGCTCGCTTTGTCCGCTTTCCGTAGCGAGTTGATTTAGGTAAAAGATAATTCGTACGCGACGGTATTTTCTCGTTCTCCGAGTCCCTTTTCCCCAGTCGTATCATAACCCTGCTCTGGTAATCGCGCGAGATAGGCCTTCTTGATCATGTCTAATTAAATCCCGCTCCTAGAAATCGATGGAAATATTATAAGATCCAAGAGTACAAACTTCTTTGCAATTCTCTCGATTGAGTTTCTGACGCTGCGGCCAATATTTCTTTATAAACTAGATGGGAATCTCTGTAAACAGGAGAACATTTGCTATCGCAAAACCCTGCCAGTTCTCAGGTTCTGATCTGTGCCCAGTGACAGGAGGCAACAAGTTACTTGTAACTAACTACTTTGTGGAGGGGGTAAAGATAGTGTTGCATGGTGTAATGGTTTGAGCATCTTAACTACAACCTTAGAGACCAGGATTCGATTCACCACTTGGTCATGGAAACCCATTGGGTGACCTTGGGTGTGTCACACACTCTCAGCCCCAGAAAACTGCATGAGAGGTTTGTCTTATGGTCTCCAGTAGCCAGAAATGACTTGAGGGCACACAACAACAAAGACGGTGTAGTGAAGTCACAGTTCATAAGAAATATGAAGACTCGTGACTTTAAAGGGACTCCAAGGGGCTGAGCTCTCTACCCACAAATAGGTTCATCACCATTGGTGGCTTCCTTAAAGTTCAGACTAAAACCTGGAACGGATTTGCTGGTTGCTCTTGATGTGGAAGCCACTGGAATGAAAGTAGAGCTACTTTAGAGGTACAATAAATGGGTGAGAATCAGGCTACCCTCCAGATGTTGTCGGAGTGCAATTCCCAGCAGAGGCTGATGGGCATTGCAGTCTGAGAACATCAGGAGGCCTTCACTTTTCCTGTATGCAGATATGCTTTCAAATCACCTGTTGAGTTATGGCGACCCCATGAATTTCACACGGTTTCCTTAAGCAAGAAATGCTCAGAGGGGGTTTTCCCAGTTCCTTCCTATGAACAGAGCCTACAGCATCTGTTATTCCTTGATGGATTCCCATCCAAGTCCTAACCAGGGCTGACCCTGCTTAGCTTCCAAGATCAGATGCAATCTGGTGCCTTTACCCCGGCATAATTGGAAGTGCTTTGTAGTTACTTTTCAAAAGTTACATTTGAAATGGATTTTTGTGGTCTTTTTGAATTGATCCTTCCAATTTTTATTTATTTCCTTATCAATCCTAAGGTTTTTATTCTCAAAACAGGAAAAAGGAACCAGCAGTGGAACGAGTAACACAATAACTTACGTTTTCCAACAATTTAATGGCAGTGGGATACTAACCAAATACTGTAGAGCATTGCAGGAACTAATTTCCCTTAAAAAGTAACTTCTTCAGCTCTGTTCCATGTCAGGTTTGCTTTGCTAGGAGAGATCATCCTTTTCTTGCTTTGGAAGCTAAGGCTGGTCAGACAGGAAGGTACCAGAGCTTGCAAAAGTTCCTTTTTTTTTTTTAAATTACAGCTCCCCCAGTCAGTGCAACTCCTGTGCCAAGTAACACTCTCATGCTCCAAGTGGCACCTTGTTTAAATTCCTTTGTGTCTCTATCTAGCAAAAGTATTTCTGTCTCTTGGTCAAGCCTTTGAGCATTTGCATAAATAAACAAATGAACATCTAAGCAGAAAATTTGCAAGGAGACACATGGAGAAATGTTATAAATAAGCGGAGCTGCCGGCGGTGCCAAAGAGGGGCACCTGGGCACCGGCTCTCCTTTTTCCGTCGCTCTGGCTAAGCCAGAAGGACACCGTCAGGCTGAGACGCATTAATCCAGCCTGACACAGAAAACATGTTGATTCACGGCAGCAAGTTACCCGTTCCGTCCGTCCGTCCGCGTGGCGCGCAAACAAGCGGCATGTTCTTGTTAGGAGAGGCAGGGGCGCCCATGCGTACGGAATGGCAAAATAAACCCCACGGAGAACGGCTTAGGAACAGAATCACGGCCAGTTTTGAGCCTCCAGGGGCCTGTCCTCCCCCTCTTCCCAGTTGTACCTGTGCAATCTTGGCATTTCTCCTTCCTGAATTTAATCTGCTCTCCTGTTCCCTCTCAAGCCCCAGGGAAATGTGGAAAGGGTTTCTTTTCAGAACAGGAGGTGGAGGGAGGAGGAGGAAGAAGAAGAAGAAGGCAGAATGGTGGAGAGAGATACTGAGAGAGGAATCAGTGAGCTGATCTCTTGTGTCCCTCTCAGAACTCGGAGCTTGCCAGTTGGGGATTCTGGAATTGTAGTAAAAAAAAAACCAGAAGAACCTTCTTCGATCTGGTGGTTTCTACTCTGTTGCGCTGAGTGCTCTTCCATTTCAGGTCTTGGTGGATGGCCCAAGAAGCCACCTCTGCTTCCTTTCAGCAGGCAGATGGGTTTTAGAATCCTTCCCAGCCTCACGTCCGGGAGCTTCAGAGAGGTTGTTTTGTGTTCAATAAGTCCTGCCGGATAGTTGATGCTTAGCTTGGAAGGTCAAGGATACAAACATGGCTGGGAACAGAGACCAACGGAGTAAAACTCGCTGTGAGCAACTTGCTTGCCCTTGGCCTCATTTCTGTTACGATAGGTCACAACTCTGCAGCCCAGTTTCCTTTGTTTGCTTCTGCCCCGTGTAACCCCAAAACCCCTCCCCCATTTGTCTCACCCCATGAGTAAGGGGGCACCCCGGCCTGGGTTCCCCATAACCCAGATGGCCTTGGGCCTGGGGGATTGTGGATCGAATTTGTCACCGATGGGCCTTCTTCTGCAATTTGCTGGAACCCACCAGTGAAAGAACGTTGCTGCTTTCTTCTGCTTGATGCCACCTGCTGCGTCCGTTTGCCACCAGTCAAGCTTATCTTCTAACAGGAGATGGGTATCACTTTTGGGTCCCAAACTAAGTCTCGAGGAAGCTTGGAGTAGGAGGGAGTTCTAGTTGAGAACACAACTTCCAGAGCGGTATGGGGAATGGCTAATTGTTCTTTTTCCTCCAAATCCTTTGGCCTTATGAACTTCTTTTCTAATAGGATATTGGGTAGATAGGATCACCCATAATGGCTTTTCTGAAGACACGGAGTGGTCCAACACGGGCACGCCAGTGCTGAGAAGCATGGAACCGGTCCTGCTTTTTGGCTGAAAACATGTGAAGCCTCCCCTCTTGCTGCTAAGCACTTTCTCCTTTTCTTTTGACAGGCCAGAAGAACGTCCGGGTCACCAGCCTCCTGATTTGCCAGGGCCTCCTCTGGGTTGGCACCGACCTGGGCATTGTGGTCCTTCTGCCTGTGCCCAGGCTGGAAGGAATCCCCAAAATCACAGGTGAGTCTCCGGCAGGAGGGAGGATGGCTCAGCCCTCCAGCAATCTTTGACCATGGAAGAGTCCTATAGCCCAAGGGGTCCCCCAAGGCCATCAAGTTAATAGTCCATAAATAGGTCCCGAGGTTGCACTTTGTCCATCCCAGCTTTGTAGGAACTCTCCAAGGTACTGAACCTGGTTTGTGGCAAGATTTCAGCACGATGGAGAGCTCCTAGGTAGGCAGCGTTAAAGCCTGGAGTGGATTCACTGTCCCACTGACACGGGAACCTCTAGCTGCCGTTCGCTCTATTTCCTTGCTGATTTCCACTTCCTGTGTCTTGCTCAGGGAAAGGCATGGTCTCCCTCAATGGGCACTGTGGCCCCGTGGAGTTCTTGGCGGTGGCCCTCAGCACCTTGGCGCCGGACATCTTGAAGAGCGACAAAGAGGAGGACCCGGTGGCTGAACCTCCTTCTGCCGAGGAGGAGAAGTCGGAGGGCAGGTCCTCCGACCCGGCTGCCCCCGAGACCCACCCCCCGTCGCGGGAGATGAGGAAGAAAGGCATCCTCCTGCAGTACCGCCTCCGCTCCACCGCCCACCTCCCAGGGCAGCTGCTCTCAGTGCGGGAGGCCTCTCCTGGCGCCGGCGGAGGGACCGCTATGGAGCACACCGAGGAAGACGGCTCCATCTACGAAATGGCGGACGACCCTGACATCTGGGTGCGGAGCAGGCCCTGCACCCGGGAAGCCCACCGCAAGGAGATCTCCTCCTTGGCCGTCATCTCCGGAGGGAGGGGCTACCGGAACTTCAACACCAACGGGAAGCTGCCGGCCAACAGCGAAACGGACAGCACACTGCTCATGTGGCAGGTGCCCTTGATACTATAGCACCCATCTTCCCTCCCCTTCCCCTTCTGTCTCCTTCCTCTGCTGCTGGTCTGGGCACAGGACACAAATGCCTTCTTCCCAGCGGTGGCCGATGGCTCCCGGTCCAGTAGAGGTGGAGAATCCGTGCCGGGTTCTGGAAAGTGTTACAGGAGAACTCTCCAAGGTGCTGGAAGAATAGAATCCAACACCTTGGATAGTTCAAAGTCTGAAGGAAAACGTGGAGTGGATTTGCTTTCCTCACTGACATGGGAGCCATTAGGTTGGCACTGGTTCTTTTGTGGAGGGGACTGGACTCCCTGGAATGGCATCTCCCCCTACTTTCAGATATCTTTGCAAAAGTGACTTGCCTGTTCCGTCTTGAAATGGGATGCTGGCTTTTTTTTTTATTTAAAAGCGCTCCCTCTTTTTCCTGTTTGGAAACCTCTTCTGAGTGTGGTTGACATGGATTTTTAAGACTCATTTTCAGATTTCAAACTCTTTTCCCTTTTTGTTTGTAGTCTTTTCTCTCCTCAGGAAACAAGCTTGAGTTGTTGTTTTTTTAAAAAACAAAATAACCCTTCCCCATCCGCCATAGGAATTGGTGTGCTCTCTGCAGGTTCTGGAGTTGCCAGAAAAAAACAATAAAAAAATTCTCCATGAATTCCTTCCTTCCCTTTCCCTACTCCCAGAGGAAGGCATAAGGATTCATGTATCAATGTGTGAATATATATATATTATAAATATATATATATATAAAACATCCTGTATATTATTATGTTGTATAAATAAAAAAAATATGTATATATTGGGTGCATCTTCAGATGCAGGAATAAAAGTGGTTTAAAAAACAAAGTGAGTGGTGTCAGGCCACCTTTGTAACGGCAAATGTCGGACGAGGCTGCTGAGCAAATTTAACTCCTGCCTCAAGCCCGCTGCCTAGCCCGTTTGCTGGTGGCCTCCAAGAAATGGGCCCGACGTTGGGCTTGAGATAGATCGCCATGCAATCAGTAGCCAAAAAGAGACGGAGGCGTTGCTCAAAGTCATAAAGTTTTTGGAGGAATGGGTTGTGTTACTGAACCATGGGCAGCAAGTTGGTCACTAGGAATATATAAGTCACGAGTTGAGTCAGGGCATCATTTATTGCCGAGCCGGGTCCAAGTCGTGACTTGAGTCCAACTTGAGCCTGAGTCAGTTGACTCAGGCCTACATCACTGGCTCTTGCAGTTAAGAAGTTCTTTCCTCAGGTTTTCATAGAATCACAGAATCACTGGAGTTGGAAGAGGCCTTGGGGCCATCCAGTCCAACCCCCTGCTGTGCAGGAATACACATCAAAGCCCTCCCTTTGATAGTTGCCATCCAGCCTCTGCTTAAAAACCTCCAAAGAAAAAGCATATTCCTCTGCCAAAGAGCTCTGACCATTGGGAAGTTCTTCCTGAGGTCCGGGTGGAATCTCCTTTCCTGCCGCTTGAGTCCATTGCTCCTTGTCCTAGTCTCTGGAGCAGCCGAAAACAGGCTTGCTCCATCCTCCATATGGCATCCATCCCTTCAAAGATTTAAACGCGGCTCTTAACCTTCTCTTCTGCAGACTAAACATACCCAGCTCCCTAAGCCACTCCCCACAGAGCATGGCTTTTCTACACTGCAGGGGTGGGGTTGGACTAGGTTATCATTGGGGAACCCTTTGAAACCTACTTTTCTGCATTTCTCTAGGCAGGAAAGGGCAGTTGTGCAAGAAATCCTGAGCCTAGACTTGGGGCTGGTTCAGATACAAAATTCCCATCTTGGCAAGCGTGAGAGGTTTCCCCTACCATCAGCCGGTTAAATCCATCCCAAATCCGATTTCTTGATAACACCAATTTCATTTTCATTTTCGCCTTTCAATTATATTCTCAGCAACTCAACCTTGAAATAGGGCCATTGCAGCCGCCGCTGCCGCTGTTGGAAAGGGACGATTACTGGTCGTACGCGGTTTCTGTCGCTTATTTTTTTTTCCTAATTAGACATTAAATGCATGTAACGTTTGCCCTCTTTTCCTTTATTTTTCACAAAGCTCTTTCAGCTCCCGAAAATGTTGCCTGACGTTCCCGCAAGTCCGCCCCATGTCTTGTCTCTTTGTTTTGGCGTGCCGACAGCATCCTTTATTTTTTTTCCATGTGCAATGCGGAAACAAAGAAAGAGGAACGCATTAAACACCCGCCGTTTCCCCCTTCAAGTCCTTTCGGTTCAGTTTCTTCGCCTCCACCACGTGCTGTTAACAAGATCTCTCCAAAAAGTGATTTAAATACTCGCGACGTGAAAATTCATTAAAATAGCAATACATTTGCAACCGCTGTAACAACATGCTGTGGGACTCTGGCTCCCAGCATCCCTTGCTGTTCCCTGAGATGGGAGTTGCAGTTTTCAGACAACAGGATTGATTTGTTTTATATATTTATTTAATTTGTATCCTGCCTTTATGCCAGCGTAAGATTCAAGGCAACGGACAGCTTCTCAAAACCAAAGTACAACTAAAAAAACACATCCTTCTTAGTGCAAAAGTTAAAGCACAATTAAACCAACTTCTGTTTAAGTTAAAAGCAGTTTTAAAAACACATTTAAAATGTACTAAAAGTGAAACACAACACTCCCTGTTTAAAGGCTCCATCTGATGCAACATGGAAAGTTACAAAATTTGGGGGGCAGCCACCAACAAGGCCCTGTTTGCCCTCCCCAAAGACACCTGTGATGATGGTGGGACTCAGAGAAAGCCCTTCCCAAAGATTTGGCCTGTTTCAAATGGGTTGATGCATTACTGCAGAGAGTCCGTAGCTCATATGGGGAGATGCGGTCTTTGATCGTCTGCACCCAAGCCACGTAGGACTTTAAAAGTCATAACCTGCACTTTGAATTCGGCCAGACTGGCTGCTTTTTCAACAGAGAGGTTATGTTCTGTCTATAACCTGCCTCGAGTCAACAGTCTGGCTGCACAATTTTGGAGCTGGTGGAGCTTCCAGACAGTTTCCAAGGGCAGCCCCACGTAGAATGTGCTACAGTAGTCCAGACTGGATATAATCAAAACACATGGCGCTATAGCTAGATCTGGTGGTGGTGTGGTTAGAATATTGGAAATCTGCCTTCAATTCACACTCAGCTGTTGGAAAACTCAGTGGGTGAACTTGGGTCTCTCAGTTCCCCCCCTTCTCTTTCCCCTTCTACCTCACAGGGGTGTTGTGTGAAAAAAGTAGGAAGATTTTGGGATCGTGTTTTAGTAGTATGGCTCTTGAGAAACCCAGGCTGTGTGAAACACTCACCTGTGGAAAACTCCTTAAGCTTCGGTCTGTCAGTCTATCTCTCTTCCTCCTTCCTTCTACCTCGCAGGGCTGTTGTGAGGAAAAAGTAGGCGAGCAGACAACTGCTTACTTGTGCTCATGGTAGGAAAAGTGAGATGTAGCTTTAACTAGGAGAGACAGAAACAAACATGGAAGAGTCAGTACAGAGCCAGAACACTTGGTCTTAATAATAATATAAATTTTCTACCACTTCCACCACTCTCTTGCTCTCTTTCTCCTTTCTTCTACCTTGCAGAGCTGTTGTGAGAAAACAGTAAGAAGGAAGACCACTATTGACTTGTGCTCACAGTAGGAAAAGTGAGATGTAACTTTAGTTACTAACTTTAACTACTAAAGACAAAAAAATAAGATGCAAAGAGCCAAATATTGTCGCTCTGGACAGCTGGTTCAACAATAACAACAATGCTTTTCCACCACTTATCATGAAAGTCTTTTGGGGGCTTAAAAAGCCCTACCCTGGGAGAACTTGAAAGCAGCCTTGCAGGGTCGGAATGACAATTGGTTGAAGAGCCCAGCATCCTGCTTCCGACAGAGGGTGGCCAGAAAGTGCCATCTCCACCGCATCCTCCCATTGCTTATTTTCAGCATCTGGTGCTTTGAGGTTCAAACGAGGTTGCCGGGTTGCAGTCTTAGGACATCTTAAGATTTCTGGGCCGAAACCAAAAACCTGGGGTCAGACCCTGATGATGTCATGGGGCGGAAGTTGGTGATGTCATTATGCATTACGCAGCACCCAAACACGCCCGCACAGAGCCTGTTTTCCTAGCTGGGAATGAATTGCAACCCTTGATTTAAATCAATTAACGTTTGCAAATGGCCCAGCCAGCGAAAAGTCTTTCTGACCGATTGGAGATTTGCCTGCTGCTCGGTTTTGTCTTCAAAGCAGACTGCCAGGAAAACTGGAGAATTTGGGTCTCCGGACCCCCAAGATTGGGCAATCCTAGCAGATACTTTGCTCCTTCTGCTGGAGGTTTGGCTTCAAAATGTGACTTGTTTTGCTCTAAACATCCCAAAATGCTCTTTCTTTAGCCATCCTTAAGCCCTCCAGAAGTTTCATTCCCAAGCCCTGCCTTTAGTTCTTGATCTAAATCATGCTTGAAATGTTGAAATATTTCATAGCGTAGTATAGTGTTGCTCTGGGATGGTCAGCAATGGTCCTCCTGACATTTTTGGACTGCAGCTCCCATCACCCTTCAGCTATCCAGGGGCTGATGGGAGTTGTGGGAGTGGAACATCTGGAGGGCCATACGTTGCTCATTTAGACTGACATTTTATTGTTTTGGATGCCGTGCTTTCCATTTTTACTCGATTTTTATGGCATCTTAATGCGGCTTTAATGGGGAATGCTTTATTGCACAGTTATATTCGTCATAACCCTTTAAAAAAGTGCTTGGGAAGTCCCCCCTTTTGGGGTGGGGTGGGGAGAGGGAGAGCATTTTGGTCCTGAAATATGAGGTGCTCTGAAATTAAAGAGATACATGCTTGGTGCACAAAGTCCATGTTCCACTCCATGGCTTCCACCCTAGGGCTTCCCATGGTCCATCCATCATGGTAACTTTTCCTTATCTAGGTCATGGGTGGGCAACTTGGGGGGGGGCAGTTACTTTTCTAGATCACCCCCCTCCACTGACCACACTCTCCCACAGCATCCCTAAATCCCTCCATTGTCCTCTGCGCTCCTTCTCAAAATGGCCACTGCCGCCATTTTGAGAAGTACTGCAGAGAAAAATACAAATATTTGGGGAGTGGTTTAGGGGATTTTTTGTTTTGGGGTCTTTTCACATCTTTGGGGGCAAGCTTTCTACATGGTTTGGGGGCCTAAATATCTCAAAAACCATCAATAATTATTTAAAATTTGTCGGGTGGGTTGGAGAGTTTTGGGTGGATGGTTTCGGGGTGCCCACTGCTGCTTCCCTTGGATTTAAAGCAGGTTTCCATTATCTTTTAACTAATTATATAAGTAAAGCAAACTTCTGCGCAAAATCCCAACCGCCCCAAACCAAGCCCCCGATCCTATTAGCGGAGGGAAGAACGGCTCCGCTTCGAGCTCTCAGGTCTCGGCTTGATCTGTTTACAAGCGATAATGAACAACAACAGAAAGGAGAGGGAAAAAACAGCAATGAAATTGTGTTTTTCATCCAGGCGAGGCGGCTGGGGTCTTCCATGCCAGCAGGCAGCGGGAGGACTGACTCTTGTTTTCGCCCAGCAAGAATCCAAAATGTTCAGATCCTTTCCAAAACTTGGCACACAAAGCTTTGTGTCTCTGAAAAGCCAGGCCCACACTGACCCAAGCTTTTTTGCTGCCAGAGGCAAAGAACAAGATGGCGCCTCTCTGTCCATGATATCTATGTAAAGATGGATGGATTCAGACTTTTTTGTATATTGGTCGTTATATTTACACCAAAGCATCTCATTTTCTTAACTCCTAACTTCAAACCAGAGATAAAAATTAATTTATTTGCAGATGATGTACGAATTATACTAGAAGAGCCATACTGGACGATCGAAAAATTATTAGAAATAGGTAAAGATTTTGAAAAGATCTCATGTCTTAAACATGGAAAAATCAGGAATAATGTTCGTAAATTGAGATGAGGAAAAGAAAATGCAGAAAATAACTGGTCTGAAGCTAGGATGGATTCTTTTCCTTCATCTCCTACTAGCATCTTCTGCTATTGCTAAACGCAGCAGTCTAGCCTGAGGGATGCAGGGCTTTTTTTCTTCCCAGACCTTGTTGCCACCCCCCCGCAACTATTGCTGCCTGAGGCCTCTGCTTTGCTTTGCCTTGTGGTAAAGCTGGTACTGACAAGGGGTGTAGTTATGGGGGGGGGATGCTATGGCATTGCACCCCAATAAGAATTCTTCCTCACCAAATGATTTTTCTCCTTCATTTTCCAAATTTCTAGCACTGCAGAGAACTAGACACCAAAAATCATTCCTGCCTAGAAATCTTCTAATTGCTGGCCTCACATTCCCTGCATCACCTTATTTCCAATTTTATTTACACGCCTCAATTTTTTTTCTGAATACTCAAGTTTTTAAGTTACTGCAGTTGAGGACTGAAAGTTTCATTCTGGGATGCAGAATTCTTTTTGCTCCCTTAATAACTGGCTTTAAATCCAAGGTCAAGATCTGTTTTCTGCCTTACTGTCTTTGTTGCACCTTTGGGGACTCAAAAGGGCCAACAGTGGGTTGGGCACCATGGAGAATTGTTTTTAGATTAGGAGGAGGGACAGAAAAACCACAAAAAATGAGACCCCCTCCTTGCCCCAGGGCAACAGGGGAGGTCTCCACTGGGATTCTCCTCGCCCGGCTTTGCAAAATCAGCTCTTTTTTCCAGGCGCGAATGCTTTTCTTCTTTTCTCTCCGCTGTGCCTCGGCGACCTTGATTATCTCTTGATCAAATTAACGCACTCCGGCGGGCACAGCTGCCTAATGAAGACGTCGGCTTGTCGCCTCGTTTTCTGCCAGCTGTCTAATAAGGTGGGTACATCGGTGCCATGCTGGAGGGGAGAGGGTACGGCCTTCTGGAGTTGCCGAATGGCAACCAAACTCGGAGCTGCACCGCTTTAGTATCCGGGGGGCTTTAATGAGACAGGGGTGTTCGGGAGCAAAGGGGCAGCTGTGTTTCGCACTCGGCACGCTGCACCCCTTGTTGCTCCGGCAAAGGGTGGGCGCAGATGGAGAAGGGAAATTGCAGCTCGCCAGCTGGTGGAACTGGCACCGTTCCGACTTTTCACGGACTGGCGCCAGTTTGCTTCCCCGCCACCTCGTCTGCCCCAGATGTGCGCCTCTATCTGGCCGGCCTGCTTTGTTTTAATGAGATGGCTGTTATCAAGTCAGCAGCATCTGGGCCCGAAAGATGCCATGCCTACTCAGCTGCCACCCTCCCCGGGCAAAGCGGCACCTAATGGTTGCCTCTCCTGGGCAGGCTAAAATCATAAAATCAGGAGTAGATTGACCCTTATGAGTCACTGGCTGGTGTCTCCCATGTCAATGGTGGTGGTGAATCTGCTCTGGGATCTAGTCTGAATTTTAAAGGAGCTGCTCTCTGAGGTGCTGAACTTAATCCTCCAGGCTGGCTGGAGGATTCTGCCAGATGTAATCCAAAAAAAGCCTTCTCTGGGTGAATCTCCCTCAGGGTTTTCCATGACACTGGCTAAATATCTGAAAGGTCATCCTGTAAAAGACGGAGCCAGTTTATTTTCTGCTGCTCCAGAGACTAGGATATGACCCCATGGAATCGAATGACAAGGAAAGAGACACTGGGAAGAACTTCTTGACCGCAAGAGCTGTTCAATAGTGTGATGGATGGCCTGGAGACAGAGGGTGGATTCTCCGTCTTCAGAGGTCTTCTGGCAGAGGTTTTAAAGGCATCTCAGGGGTGCTTTAGTGGTGTCTTCCTGATGGGCAGAACAGGGTTGGCCTGGATAGCCTTTGAGGTCCTTTCCAACTCTATGCCTGCCAGAAATTTTGCCTGGGATTCCAGACACAGAGAGAGTCTGCAATTGCTGGTCTGGAGAAGAACGCCGAGCGACAAACTGGCGACATCCGAGCTCCCGCCCTTCGGTCCCTGGGTGCCAACCCAAGCTGGGTGGGTGTTGAGAGCCGAGAGGGACAACCTTGCCCCCTGACAATTTGCGTGAGTGAGTTGAGCCACTCAGGAAAAAAGGAAAAAGGTAAGAGAGAGAAATACCTGTGGCACGAAAAGAAATCAGGAGAGGCCCATGTGGCGCCAATTTTGTAGGTCTGAGCTCTCAAATTGGGGTCAGGCTCCGTGGCAGAGTTTTTCCTGGGCGTTGCGGGAGACCCCGGGCCAAGGTGTGCCGCCGGAGTCCTTGGAGAGTTGGGGAGAACTTTATAGAACCATCCAGGGTGGCATGAGGTGATAGAAAAAGCTAATAGAAGGAGATAAATTGGTGTCAGCCGAGGGTCCCGGCTGCTAACAAGCCCATCTATTGTGGCAGGGAGATTGAACTGCCAAGACGCCCTGCGTTTAACTCCAAAACGCTCGCCGTGGATTTCTCTTCCCCCTGTATTTTTTTGTACTGGAGCTGACACCAATTTGGAGGTGGACGGCAGAGCTTGGATTCTGAAGGCCAATTTTCTTGCCTGACTTCTTTTTTTCCTGATTGTCAGTCATTTTGTTTTGTTGCCGAAACCCCAGGTTTTGGAAAGCTCAAAATGAGGACATTTCGGAGAGGCAACAAAGTGAAGGTATTGAATCGGAGTTGGAAGGGGATCCGAAGATCATCCAGTCTAACCCTGGATGTTAATCTCTAAACGTGACAGACATGTTTAAATGTTTGAAAGGACGTCCTATGGAAGATGGAGCAAGCCTGTTTTCTGCTGTTCTGGAGACTAGGACATGGAGCAATGGCTTCAAACTACAGGAAAAGAGATTCCACCTAAACATCAGGAGGACCTTACTGATGATAAGAGCAGTTTGAGAATGGAATAGGCTGCCTCAGTGGCATGTGTAACCATGTCGGTTGCAATTAGTATAATCCATAGAATCCTGGAATTGGAAGAGACCCCAAGGGCTATCCAGTCCAACCCTATTCTGCTGTGCAGAAAGACACAACTGAAGCACTCCCAAAAGATGCCCATCCAACCTGTGTTTGAAAACCTCCAAAAAAAGGAGACTCCACCATGCTCCAAGGTGGCAGCGTATTATTCCAATGTTGGACAGCTCTTACATTAAAGAGTTTCTTCCTAAGGTAGAATCTCATTCTTGCTCATTTGAACCCACTGGTTCACGTCCTGGTCTCTTGGGCAGCAGAGAATGAGCTGGCTCCATCTTCCATGTGACATCCCTTCAGATATTTAAAGATGGCCTTCATATGCTCATATCCTTTGGCTTTCAGTGCTCTTCTTTGCCTTTCAGAGCTTTTCTGAGTATGTACAACGTACCTCACTACATGCCAATAATCACCACCACCCCTCTACTCCTTAAATAACAACTCAGAGTCCGCACACAGGCTCTGACTTCTCTCCATTACCTTGAGGTTTGTCCTTTCTTCCTTCTTTTTCGGTCTCCTGAAGGCATTAAGTGCCGACAGAGCCCCTGCTGGCTTTCGCCCTAAGAGCAATTATTCTTAAGCCCTCCTGGAGTGGTTTGCGAAACCTTTTCCCTGCCTGGGACGTGGGCCCAGGGCCAAGGCATGGCTGCACAATCCCAGGCGGGCGGAGGGGGAGCGGGGATTAAAGAGGAGAGGGTGGAAAAAAATACGGCAGGAGTTATTTCTCTCTTACTGCTTTGGGCTGAAGGTCGAAAGATGAATTATGCATAGCCCAGGCTTAAATGGCTGCCTTTCCCTTATCAACTGCAATTCACACACCCCAGAAACTCTCCAGGGCTGGATTTAACGGACAGATAGCTTTGCATGTGTGATAGGGAGGTAAGTGGAAATAGATAGATAGATAGATAGATAGATAGATAGATAGATAGAGCTGCACGTGTGATAGGGAGGTAAGTAGAAATAGATGGATGGATGGAAGGATGGATGGATGGATGGATGGATGGATGGATGGATGGATAGATAGATAGATAGATAGATAGATAGATAGATAGATAGATAGAGTTGCACGTGTGATAGGGAGGTAAGTAGAAATGGATGGATGGATGGATGGAATAGATGGATAGAGATAGATAGATAGATAGATAGATAGATAGATAGATAGATAGATAGATAGAGTTACATGTGTGATAGGGAGGTAAGTAGAAATGGATGGACAGACGGACGGACGGACGGACGGACAGACAGACAGACAGACAGACAGACAGACAGACAGATATTCTTGCAAAGAAACTAGTAAAATGCAGACTAGACATGGCTACTGTTAGGTGGTTGACCGACCGAACCCAAAGGGTGATCACGAACGGCTGCTTTTCATCCTGGGGAGAAGTGACTGGTGGGGTGCCAGGGGGTCCTGCCCTGGGCCCAGGGCTATTCAGCATCTCCATCAATGACTTGGATGAAGGAGTGGAGGGCATGCTGATCAAACCTGCAGGTGACACCAAACTGGGTGGAGTTGCTAATATGCCAGATGACAGGGTTAAAATTCAAGACAACCTTGACAGATTGGAGAGCTGGGCCAGAGCTAACAAAATGAATTTCAACAGAGAGAAATGTAAAGTCCTGCACTCAGGCAGAAAAAAGGGAAAGCACAAATATAGGATGGGGGACACATGGCTGGATAACAGTACGTGTGAAAGGGATCCAGAAGTCTTAGGGGACCACAAACTGAATGTGAGTCAGCAGTGTGATGCGGCAGCCAAGAAGACCAACATGATTCTTGGTTGCATCAATAGGAGTATGGTGTCTAGATCGAGGGAGGTAATGGTACCACTCTATTCTGCATTGGTTAGGCCTCATCTGGAATCCTGTGTCCAATTCTGGGCACCTCGTTTCAAGAAGGACATCGACAAGCTGGAATGTGTCCAGAGGAGGGCGACTAAAACAGTGAAGGGTCTGGAAGCCATGAAGCCCTCTGAGGAGCGGCTTAGGGAGCTGGAGATGTTTAGTCTGCAGAAGAGAAGGTTAAGACGGGACATGATAGCCATGTTTAAATATTTGAAGGGACCTCGTGTTGACGAGGGAGTGGGTTTGTTTTCTGCTGCTCCAGAGACCAGGACAAGGAGCAATGGATTCAAACTGCAGGAAAAGAGATTCCACCTGAACCTCAGGAAGAACTTCTTGATGGTCAGAGCTGTCTGGCAAAGGAATGTGTTGCCTCCATGGAGTGTGGTGGAGCCTCCTCCTTCTGTGAGGTTTTGAAGCAGAGGCTGGATGGTCTTCTGTTGGGATTGCTTTGATGGGGGTTTTTGCATGGCAGAAGGGGGCTGGACTGGATGGCCCCTGGGGTCTCTTCCAACTCGTTGATTCAATATTTCTAGATAAATTTGCATGTGTGATAGGGAGGTAAGTAGGAATAGGTGGATAGGTAGGTAGATAGCTAGATATCTTTGCATGAGTGATAGGTGGGTAAGTAGCAGCAGATAAACAGCAAAGCTCAGCCATCACTGATGCCATTTATACGAAAATCTTTCCTATCTTGTCCTGGGTTTCCCTCTCTGCCGATCGCCCCTGGCGGCGATGTCTCCCCTTCCTCTGCCTCCCAGCCTCAGTCTGACGTAGGGCCCCCCCGTGCCGAGAACTCATCCGCAAAAGAGCCACCTGGCGATCCGTCCCACTCTCCGCCAAGATGGATCAGCCGGCAGATTCAGCAATGTTGTTCCCTCCAGCGATGACGGAGTGGTGAGGAGGTAAGTGCCGCTCTGCTGTGGCATCTTCCATGCGCTTTCTCTGCCGGTGGCCCTTTCGGGAGGCATCGGATGTCGGAAGGCCTTCGCATCCCATCAGCCTCACCCGTTTGAAGGTGAGCCTCCGTGGCAGGCCGGAGCCGAGCTGCTCCTTAATTCCTTCCAAGCGAGCAGAACACACCGTGACCCAAATTCTTTTTCCCTGCTGGTTGAGGCTGAACGCCCTCTCCTCCGGTGGTCCCATTACCTCCTCCTAACGTATTGTCTGTAAGAGTATATGAGTGTACGGCTCAGGTCCAGGTTATCTGGCAGGCCTCCTTGTGTTTCCAGTCTGGAACACTCGAATCCTGCGTCCAGTTCTGGGCACCCCAGTTCGGGAAGGGTACGGACAAGCTGGAATGTGTCCAAAGGAGGGTGACCAAAATGGTGGAAGGCCTGGAAACCATGAAGTCCTCTGAGGAGCAGCTTAAGGAGCTGGGGATGTTCAGCCTGGAGAAAGGCAGGTTCAAAGGAGAACTGGAACTGGGCACTTTTGCAGTCTCCGTATTCAGCCAGGGACCGACATGATGTTACTACGTCAGGAAGCCAGTGAAGTGACCCTTGTACCTTGGGACCAACGTCCAGATTGGTCGGACCCCACCTGGAACAATCCTGTGTCCAGTTCTGGGCACCCCAGTTCAGGAAGGGTATGGACAAGCTGGAAGGTGTCCAGAAGAGGGCCACCGAAATGGTAGAGGGCCTGGAAACCATGAGGAACGGCTGAGGGAGCTGGGGATGTTTAGTCTGCAGAAGAGAAGGTTAAGAGGGGACAGGATAGCTATCTTTAAATATTTGAAGGGATGTCAGAGGGAGGGATGGAGCAAGCCTGTTTCCTGCTGCTCTGGAGACTAGGACATGGAGCAATGGCTTTAAACTCCAGGAAAAGAGATTCCACCTATATATTAGGAAGAACTACCTGAGAGTAAGAGCAGTTTGACATTGGAATATGCTGCTGCCTCAGTGGAGTACGGTGGGGTTTCCTTCTTTGGAGCTTTTAAAACAGAAGCTGGAAAGCGTTCTGCCAAAAGGAGAGCTTCCTTCCTTCCTTCCTTCCTTCCTTCCTTCCTTCCTTCCTTCCTTCCTTCCTTCCTTCCTTCCTTCCTTCCTTCTTCCCTCCTTCCTTCCCTCCTTCCTTTCTCCTCTGTTCCTTCTTTTTGCCTTTTTGCCATTTGCTTCCCCGTAAAAATAGCTCGATGCTTTGAGGCAGAGGATAGCAATCCTGATTTCTGCACGGGAGGGATGGGGACGATCGTGCTCGGATCCCCCTCCATGTCTGCACGGTCACGAGGGGCACATGGGGGGCCGTCAGGTGGCACCTCGACATGTCCCACCCCCGTGTCGCCCTCCTTTGACTCTCCCAGCACCACGGAGACCATTGTTTTCGGCCGGCGTGATTCACTCCCTGCAGCTGGGGAGTGATGGAAGAGCCTGCGTCGGGCGTGGGGGGCAACCCCCATAATTGCTACTTTGCTGTGGGCACACGTGCAGCGCCCCCCTCCCCAATTATTAAGAGGCGGGAGGAGGTGGAGCTGTCGATCTAAGGTGCTTGCGTGGAGCAACCCAGGCCCGCCTTTTCCCCGGGGACTTGGATCCACCGAACGTGAAACCGGAACAAACTTTTTGAGTTTCTGCTGGAAGGAATTGCGCTCCTTTCCTCACCGGAGTGGTGATTTCACAGCAGGCTCACAACTAATTGACCGGCTGAGCCTGACTTTCACCAAACAAGAGTGCCTCCGAGCATGTTAAAGCCTTTGGGGGCCTGACATCTTCCAAACTGCCACGCGCACGGTTTTAAATGGATTTCCACCTCTCTAACTTGTTGTAAACTTCGTCAAGAAAGCCAGTGTGGTCCAGAAGACCAAAGTTCGAATCCTTGCTCAGCCACGAAAGCCTACTGAGTGACTTTGGGCCAGTCACATGCTCTCAGCCTCAGAGGCGAAGGCCGTGGCATAAGTATATCTTGAGAACCAGTATACTGTAGTAATTTGTGCTTTGCGTTAGGACTCCAGGAAAATGGGGATCCCTGTGCAAACTCACCAGGTGATCTTGGGCAGGTCACACTCTCTCAGCTGCCTCAGAGGAAGTAATGGCTGAAGAATTACTCTGGCTACTCTGAAGAAATTACTGCTACTACTACTACTATTATTACTATTGTTATTATATTGTAGTTTGAGTGTGGGGCTAGGACTCCAGGAGACCTGATAGCCACCTTTAAATATCGGAAGGGATGCCATGGAGAAGATGGAGCCAGATTTGAATTCCAGGAAAAGCATTCCCACCTAAACATTAGGAAGAACTTCTTGACTCTAAGAGCTGTCTGGGCGTGGAATTAGCTGCCTCAGAGGGTAATTGAGTCTCCATCTTGTGTGTCCATCTTTCAGAAGTGCTTTAGTTGTGTGTTGCCGCACAGCAGGGGTTGGGCTAGGTGACCTCTGTGTTCCCTTCCATCTCTGAGATTCGCTGATTCTTCAGGACTGTTGGATTTTCAGCTCAAATTTTGAGCAAAATGCCGTTTCTCTCTCATTCGTTTCCCCGGCTCGAATGCCGCAGCCGGAGTATTTGAGCATCGTGGCTTTGTAGTTGTCCTTTTTCTCTTTTCTCCCCGGACACAAAAAAAGGCTTCAGGCACAACCAACATCCTCGCTTCGCTTTCTCGTTTGTTCTCCTTTTGCATCAAACATTTTTTAACCTCCTTCCCACCTCCTCTCTCTCTTTTTCTCCCTTTCTCTTTTGGCCTTTGGCAAGCATCTGTAAATCCACCGGTGAGACCAATGGCACACCTCTCACCCCGGGGACAGGAGTGGCCGGTGAATCCCGTGTCGGTAGGACGAGGAATTGTCTCCGGGTTTTGAAGAGCATCAAAAGAGGTCTCCAGGGTGCCGACTCCACTCGCAAAATAGCACTTTGGAGAGTTTCTTTCAATGCTGTCCAAACCCAGCTCTATCTTTCAGGGCTTTCAATGTGTTTCAACTCCTGTTTTTAGCATAGAAGTTTGGTTTAACTATATTTTAACTTTTGTATTCGTTTTTTGTTTTTAAGTTGTACTGTGTTTTTAAATGACTTAAATCCTCTTGCTGGGAGAAAAGCAGGAGATAATACACTCCTTTAAAAGGCCTGGAGTGGATAAACCGCCCAACTGACATGGCAGCCTGGCTGTACGGGAAACTGAGCTTTTCTTCCTTTCTCTGTTTGCCATCCAAAGATCATCTATTTCTGCAAACATCTGGAAGCCATGAAGCCCTGCGAGGAGCAGTTTAGGGAGCTGGGGATGTTTAGCTTGGAGAAGAGAAGGTTTAGAGGAGACATGATGGCTATGTTTAAATATTTGAAGGGATGTCAGAAGTCGGATGGAGCAAGCTTGTTTTCTGCTGCTCCAGAGACTAGGACATGGAGCAATGGCTTCAAACTCCAAGAAAAGAGATTCCATTTTCCCTCCCTTCCCCAGTATCTTGCAGCCTGATTTCCCCTTAAAGAAGCAGACATGTGCATAAATAAATTCAACACAGAGAAAATCACTTAGGAAGGAAGGCAGCCGCTCAACAGCAAATTCAATCGTCTGCGGCAAGCAGGGAGAAAGCATCCTGGTGGCCTGCTGAAAGGTACGATGTGATTGGAAATTAACCCGATCAAACAGATCCGAGGAAGGCCTTTTGTGTGTGTCGCTGTGTATGTGTGTGTGAGAGAGTGCGTCAGACACAAATATATACAGAAGAGGGCCGCTTCAGAGAATGGATAGAAGCAATCTTGTTGACGAGAGGAGGAGGAGGAGAAAATCCAATTCCTTGGCAACGAGGTTAAGATGCCTTTTGCTTTGAAGATGTCTGTTTATTAAGTTTTCGAGAGGCAGGCAAAGATGCAGCCGGGGCCGGCGAGCCGGGCTCCGAGGGGAGAAATTATTCCATCAGAAGCACAAGTGAATATTTGAAGCCCAAGATGAGCTACGATCTGATTCGGAAACACCGCGCACACACACGTGGAGGTGCTCTCTCCCACATCTCCGCTGAAAGACTTGGAGAAATTACTTCCCTAGATGAAGAGGTTTCCTGCTCAGTCCCATCCCCTTGTTCTCAACAGATGCCTGAAGACCAGAAGACCAGAGTTTGCAAATAACCTGCAGGCAAATTATATTTTAGCCTGAATAAATAGAATCATTGTCTCCGTGTCAAGGGAAGTAATAGTCCCATTATAGTTTGTGCTAGTGTCAGGCCTCATCTGGAGTCTCGTGTTCGGGTCTGGGTGCCTCATTTTAAGAAGGATAGAGGCAAGTTTGAGCAAGTTTCCTTTCCTTCACCAAGCTGAAGATGCCTAGG
The DNA here is from genome assembly GCA_030412105.1 of Cyclura pinguis. NCBI lineage: Eukaryota > Metazoa > Chordata > Lepidosauria > Squamata > Iguanidae > Cyclura > Cyclura pinguis. The sequence continues at coordinate 17,245,103 of CM059612.1, read as the reverse complement.
GTGACCAAAATAGTGAAGAGTCTGGAAGCCATGAAGTCCTCTATGGAGCGGCTTAGGGAGCTGGGGATTTAGTGTGCAGAAGAGAAGGTTAAGAGGGAACATGACAGCCATGTTTAAATATTTGAAGGGATATCACGTGGAGGATGGAGCAAGCCTATATTCTGCTGCTGCAGAGACTAGGACATGGAGCAATGGATTCAAACTGCAGGAAAAGAGATTCCACCTGAACCTCGGGAAGAACTTCTTGATAGTCAGAGCTGTTTGGCAGAGGAATGTGTTGCCTCCATGGAGTGTGGTGGAGTCTCCTCCTTCTTTGGAGGTTTCTAAGCAGAGGCTGGACGGCTATCTGTTGGGAATGCTTTGATGGGGGTTCCTGCATGGCAGGGGGTTGGATTGGATGGCCCCTGGGGTCTCTTCCAACTCTCTTATTCTATGATTCAAAGAAAGGCAACAAGGGTGATAAGAGGAATGGAGAGCAAAATAATACATGTAAGGTTTGCAGTCCTTCAGATGAGAGCTGTTATGGTTTAAGTACTGGACCATGACCCCAGAGACTAGGGTTCGATTCCCTGCTCAACCACAGAAACCCACTGGGAGACCTTGGGTGTGTCACACACTCTCAGCCCCCCAGGGAACCCTAAAAGTCTTAAGATCACCTTAAATCAGCATGGTGTAGTGGTTTGGTCACTGAACTACGACCCCGGAGACTAGGTTCTGATTCCCTGCTAGGCCATGGAAACCCACTGGGTGACCTTGAGTGCATCACACTCTCTCAGCCCCAGAAAACTCCTTAGGGTCACCATAAGTTGGAAGCAACTTGAAGGCAACAAGTGGGTATGGGTTTAGAGAAGGGCAACAAGGATGATAAAATGTGTGCAGAAAATATATGAGGAGAGGTTGAAGGATCTGGGCATCTTCAGCTTGGTGAAGGAAAGGTTTATGGGTGACATGATGGCACACTTTAAAGACCTCAAGGGCTATCCTAGAGAAGAAGGGGAAGGCCTGTTTGATGCTGCCTCAGAGGGCAGGACCAGGCCTAAGGATATTTAAGTTCCAGGAGGGTAGATTTTGGTTGAACATTGGGAGGAACTTCGTGACCGTAAGAGCCGTTCGGCAGTCGAACCGGTTGCTTAGAGAAGTGCTGGAGTCCCAATTTCTGGGTATCTTCCAGAAGAGCCCGGATGGCTCTGGTTGGAAATCCTGTGCTGAGCAAAGGTTTGGATGGCCTCTGGGGTCCTTCCAACTCTACCTTTTTATGATGCTAATGTTTGCTTTTAATTCTAATTAATAATCTTCCTCATTCCTCTGAAGATGCCAGCCACAGATGCAGGCAAAACGTCAGGAGAAAATACAACCAGAACACACTCCCAAAGCCCGAAAAACCCACAAGAACCAAGAAGGGACCATCTTCAAACAAGGTGCAGGTTCCCAGTTGGAGGAGAATACCCCATGCTACGTGCTGCACCAATTTGTTGCAGTTCCTATTTGCAGCTACTTTGTACTTTATACCACACCAAGATGCCTCAGCTCCTCACAAAACCTCATTTTCCAGAAAGTTTGCCATCATCTGTTACATCTTTCCTTTCAAAGTGGTATTTTCCTTTTTTTACAAACAATCATGAATTTTTCTTTAAAGAACAGCAACATACAATATTGCATTTTTCATCCACCTGTTCTGCGTGTCATCAAGGCAGAGATCTTGCAACCAATTCAGTCTGGGAGAAGACGGATGGCTTCCCTCTCTTAATGTTCCCCGAAAAGAGCACCGTCTGTGCGCCATGTGTCATTCGGAGGCCATCGAGGCCTGTTTGCGACTCCAATTACCGACGCTTCGTTGGAAAACGGGCTCTGCAAAACCACAGAGAATGCTTCTGGGGTGTCTGCGTTCATCGGCACCCACCGTCCCCTCTTCCCCACAATATCACCTACCTGACGAGTTAAATACCACGCGCCAGCTGCGTTTCCCAAGCAAGCTCACAAACCACGCTCCCTCATGCTTGCATACACAGCTTTGTGCATTAATCAATTTGCTTGCAACACTGGTCCAAAAGTAACCCCAAAAAATACCTTGTTAAAGTGGGATAATCAGCCAAGGTCCCATGTCACAGTCTACATTGTGTAGCTTTACAGATTTGTTGCAGAAATGCATCAAAGCCCTGTTAGTGAGCTTGCAAAGATGTGCCTCTATGTACTGGCGTCATGCCTCCATCCCAGGACCCGGACAGGTCCTTCCCAGCAGCCACAGCACAGAGACGCGAGCAAGACAATACTTAGAACTCAAGGAGGATACGGACAAGCCGGAAGGGGTCCAGAGGAGGACGACCAAAATGGAAGATGGCTTGCCAACTGCAATCCTATGAGGAGCGGCTTAGGGAGCTGGGGATGTATAGCCTGGAGAGGAAAAGGTTAAGAGGGGACAGGATAGCCATCTTTAAATACTGGAAGGGATGTCATGATGGGTCCTAGCTGGAGCTGGAGGAGGCTGGCCGGCCTAGTCACGGGCTGTGTGGAGACAGGCAGCAGGAGAGACCCCACGGGGTCCCGCCACAACTGCTTCTCTCAAGGCAGCAGCTGACCGAGAGATCACCAACTCCCCATTTCCTAACTGCCTGCTCTGCAGCCCCTCCGAAACCCTTCAACTGGGGCGCTGCCTGGCTTACGAGAAAGGTTTTGGCAGTCATCTTTGGACGTTGATGCCTCTAAACCTGAAACCCCAAAGCTACAAGATCCTAAAGTCCAGCTTGAAGACTTGCACAGATAGAACAGAAGGCCAGCCTAGGAGTTTCAACTCAAGTTGTGGTGACCCCCACGGATTTCCTAGGGTTTTCTTAGGCCAGGAATCCTCAGAGGTGGTTCTGCCAGTTCCTTGCTCCGAAACAGAGCCTCTCTAGCACCTGGCATTTGTTGGTGGTCTCCCATCCAAGTCCTAACCAGGGCTGACCCTGCTTAGCTTCCAAGATCAGACGGGATCTGGGGCTTTTGGGTTATATATGTGTATGTACCTTCAAGTTGCTTATTGGTTTATGGTGACCCCATCAATCTCTTAGGGTTTTCTTAGCCAAGAAATCTTCAGAGGTGTTTTTGCTAGTTACTTTCTCTGAAACAGAGCCTACAGCACCTGGAATCCGTTAGCGGTCTCCCGTCCAAACATTAACCAGGGCTGACCCTGCTTAGCTTCCAAGATCAGGCAGGCTCTGATGGTGCCTTGAAGGTATTTAGGCCTTAGAAGACCCTTTTTGTTTCATTCCATGATGCTTGTGATGACAACAATAGCAACAACAACAACTTCACTTTGATTTTGAGTTTTCTAGTTTACAAAGGTGCCAGAACGCGATGCCGGGGGAGAGGCACTCCAGGCCAACCTACCAAAGTGAGGCCGCCCGGCAAGATCTGCACGCTTCCCGATAAAGCCCGGCTTCCCCCCTTAGGGCAGGAGATTTGACTCGTCGCGTGGCACCGGGCAAGGTGAGATAAGGTTATTAATTTGCAGACGGAGGCGCATTAAGCGCGGCCGTAATTGCAATCGAATTGCGCCATGGAGCAGGCGGGGTGGGGGGCGGAAGGAAGACGGCAGAGGGGAATAATGGCGGGACTGTGGACCGGGAGGATATGGGGCTTAATTTGAATCCCCTCCAATCCAATTTTGAATCTTCGTTCTGTTTGGATGCTCTTTGCAAACCAGAATGTCGTGCATCTCTTTATTCTGTTTGCGGAAATATTTCACAGCCCACCTTCCTGCCCTAAGTCCCAGGTTCTTCTTCGTCAGAGGAGTTTCACCCTTGCTTTCCCTTGAGGCTGAGAGAGTGTGACACGCCCAACCGGAATTCCAGGGCCGAGCAGGAATTCAGGGTCCTGGGTTTCCACGGCCGGGTGGGGAACCAACCCCTGGTCTCCAAGGTTGTAGTCCAGTGCTCCAACCACTGCGCCACGGCACGGAAAGCGGCACGGGCAACTGGGCAAACTCAGGGGGCTGAATTCAGCCCCAGATCCTGAAGTTCCACACCCCTCAAGAGGAAGGATGCCACTTCGACGGATTTTATCTCCTCCTTCCCTCCTCCTCTCAATGATTCATTTTTCAGATCACAGACCACAGGACGTCCCTCATCACCATCGCCTGGGCGGAGGGGCGTCCCCGGGCTACGGAGGCCTGATTGGGGCCACCCCAGGCCGATCCGTCATCTGCCCGGCTTTGTCATATCCGTGTCCCCCATCTTGGTAAATCCAAGATTGATACCCTCTCTCCTTCCTCCCCAAGCGTGTCGACGTTCCCCTCTTTATTAGGCCTTAATTAAAATGATAAATGAGCCCTCAGCGGGATGTTTTTCCTGGAGAGTTTTCTAATTTTGCCGGGGTCTCCCTCCTGCTTTGCAAGAAAGATCATACACGAAAAGAAGATAGTCAAGAGAAGATGAGACCGGGGTGGGTAGTGTCTTTTGCATCAGTGGTGTGTGTGTGTGGAGAGGAGGGTTCCCTAATCCACTCCGGGTTTTAGTCTGAACTTTAAAGGAGACATCCCAAATGCTAACCCTTTCCCCAAAACAGATGTGGAAACTTGGAGATTCAGACTTTGAGATACATGCAACCATTGAAGTTCTGACTTAAAGCCAGAGCGGATATTCTCTGTATCCAGTCCGTGACACCACAGTTGTAGAACGACATCATCCAGCTGGGATGCATCCAGAGAAGGGTGACCAAAGATAGTCAAAGGTCTAGAAACCACCAAGTCCTATGAGGAATGAGTTCTCCAGCTGGAGATGTTTAGTTTGGAGAAGAGGAGATGATATAGCCATCTTTAAATATCGGGACGGATGTCACGCTGAAGATGGAGCAAATCTTTTTTCTGCTGCTCCAGAGACTAGGACAGGAACAAATATTTTAAAAGTAGAATTTTAACTGCATGTCTCAGTTCATGCTTTTTAAACATTTGTGCTCTATTTCGTTTCAGGTGTTGCATTTTAATTTACCAGTGAATCTTCTATGCCAGCAAATACAGAATATTGTAAGCAGCTTTGGGTTTAGTTTGGGAGAAAAGCAGAATATAAATCAGATAAACAGTAAAATTCAAATGGGGAGAGAAGACATTCTATTAGGAAAAACTTCTTGAGTGTAAGCCTAGTGGAATAAGCTTTCTCGGAGGTTGGGTGGAGTCTCCTCCTTGGGATATTTTTAAGCAGAATTTGGCTGGCCATCTCTTGGTACTGCTTAATTTGTCTATTCCTGCATGGCATGGGTCGGACTAGATAGCCTTTGGGATCGCCTCCAGCTCTCCAATTCCATGAGCCTATCATTTAGAGAAAAAGAAATGGTTAAAAAGCCAAGGATTCTGAAACTGGGAGGCCAGGTGGGGCCGGGATTTCTTAGATCAATGCCAGCTTGGACTTCTGGGCTTTTGGGGAACGGTCCCAATTTGCAACTAAACCATCCAAGAGGAAGATTTTTTTGGGGAAAAAAGCACACCCCCGGCGTGGCAGCGAGTGTCATTCCGTTTCCGCCAGCTCACTGCTTTAATCCAGAAATATTTTTCAGCCTCCTGGTCTAATCCCCGTTCTAACTCTTTCTGGTACTAAAGAATCGGCGACTGGGTTGGGAGGGGGAAGGAAAGCAATATATACATATGAAGGAATTAATTTTAACCCCCTGCCCACTGCAAAATCTTTTCACTGCTGGCAACGGGGAGGAACGTAACAGAGAGAGGGTTTAGAGATTTGCTTGTAAACAGGTGGTTGGCTTGAGTTATCTACCAGGAGAAACAAGACCTTTTTAAAAGCCTGTCATTTCACACCACAACGGACCGTGCGTCGGAGCGTTAACCCCACCAAATGAGGCTATTTTTCTCCACGAAGACGGATTATGAGAATCCCTTCTCGACAAGCAGGAGAAGCTCACACCCTTCCAAACGCCTCTTGCTTCATCATCTCTGCAAAGCCTGCAAAGCGCTTTTATTGCCTGGATCTGGTTGCAAAAGTGTGCCAAGGTAAGTGAGCCATGGCTGGGCCTGTGCAAGAGAGAGAGAGAGAGGATCACAGGGTTGTAAAATAAAAGAATCTCCGAGCTGGAAGGAAGCACAAAGGAAATCTAGTCCAACCCCTTGCCATTCAGGAATACACAGCTTTTGGAAGATGCCTGTCCAATATTGCTTAAAGACTTCAAAGAAGGAGACCATTCCACTGCCCAACAGCTTTTGCATTCAAGACGTTCTTCCTAACGTTTACGTGGAACATCTTTCCTTGCAATTTGAATCCATTGCTCCATGTCCTAGTCTCCAGAGCAGGATAAAACAAGCTGGCTCCATCTTCTACATAACATCCCTTCAGATATTTAAAGATGGCTCTCTCATACCACCTCCCAATCTTCTCTAAATGCACTCAGCACCCTCAAATAATCCTCATAATGCTTGGTTTCCAGAACTCTGACCATCTTGGTCACCCTCCACTGGACATGTTCCAGTTTGTTGGTGCCTCTCTTTTCAGCAACGTGCAAAGTTTCTCATCCGTGTCTAAGTCATCTCTCTCTCTCTCTGCTAAGTCTTTTGGATCCTTAGTGAACCGGCAACAGAGAAGGGGGTGAGCAGGTGGAAAAAGCCAAGCCCAGAAGCCGAGTGCGCATAACTCCAATCTGAGCTTTGGAACTCAAAGCCGATTTACTGAAATGAACTTGGCACTGGCTCCTCTCACGGGAGACAGGCAGTGGGACGGAGCTGCACACGCGGACGTGGAATGAACGCGTGTGAAATGAAAATGAAGGCTTAAGTTGCAACGTTAATGCATGCACATTATGTCTGCAATCCAACATTCCCCTCAGCAGAGCATCAATGCCTGTGTATGTTGGATCAGGACTAGCCAACTCCACTTCTGTCCCTGATGATGATGATGATGATGATGATGATGATGATGGTGATGGTGACGATGACTGGCCAAAATCCTACATCACAGTCAATGCTCTGTAACTTTATGAATCCATAGCTATTCCGAGAGTCAGCATGATGCAGTGATTTGAGTGTTGCACTAGGATAATGGAAGACCAGGGTTCAAATCCCTGCTCCACTGAACGACCTTGGGGAAGTCACGCACTCTCAGCTTCAGAGGAAGGCAATGGTGGCAACCTCCCTCCGAACCAACCTCTGAAGAAAAACCTCCGATAAGTTTGCCTTAGAAATGCCGTAAGTCAGAAATGCTTTAATGCACACAACACCACGAACAAACTAGGCATAATAATCTCAAACAGGTACCCTGGTGGCACCTAGGGGGTCCCAACAGCTGTTGGCCACGGCAGTAGGACAAGTGGGGGTCCTTATACTGGGGGCAGGGGTGGGGACAAGGGAAAGCCTTCTGTCTTGGTGGCAGCACTGAGATCTCGGTGGCAGCACTGAGGTTGCCAGTGGAGATTTAGGGAGAACTTCGCATCGGTGGGAAAAAGGGTGGGATAAGGAGCAGAAGCCTCATATAACTGAATTGAACCCGTGACTGTCTGCATGCAAAGCAGGGGCTTTGCGCAATGAACCACCTTGGCCCCGGTGTGTATTGTTTCTCTTCTACCTTGTGCAAAAGGGACAGGTACCTTCCTTCTCCTAGAATTTCCCAGTTGGATAACCTCACATTCAACTTGCAAGAGTGATGATGAAAGACCAGGGTTCAAATCCCTGCTTGGCCATGGAAACCCACGAATGACCTTGAGCAAGTCACACCCTCTCAGCCTCAGGGGAAGGCAATGACAAACCTTCACTGATGAGAGAGCTGGTGGTTTAAAAAAACCAGTGTCACCATGTTTTTCTGCGATGTTCCCAAAGGTAGGTTGCCATTCATGGAGCACATGGCGGAAGAGACAAAAGAGCAATGGAAGATGAAATATCCCCCCCCCCTTTTTTAAAGGTGTCTTCCTTAATTAGAAGACTTTACCAATCAACCTTTCCTTCCTTGCATTTCTCTCCCCTCCCGATCTGCCGGTCCCTCTCCAACCTGGGTTGGAAGATTTGCGTCTCCTTCTTTCTTCCCCTCCCATCTTTTCCTCTCCCTGCCGCCGTTATGGCAAATGCCACTGATTAGAGAAATAAAATTTCCATCTGTTGAGGAATTTACGAGAGTTATTACTTGTAATAAAAGAAAAAAAGCCGTAGGAGAAAAGGGAAACGGCAGATCCACTGGGGAAAGGGGCCTCCGGTGAGAAAATGACTTTTAAGTAAGGTTATAGACTTGCTGGCGAAGTTAAGCCAATGGATGTGTCCACCGCTTCCATTTCTCCTCACCCGGAGGAATAAATTGCAGGATTTGTTTTCCTTCTCCAAAATCTCTTTTCCCCCTCCATAATGTGCTTGTCCACAAGTCTGGCTTAAATGCAATGGTCAGATTTACAAAAACTGGAAAGACTTTGGTGCCAGTCTGGTGATCTTCTGACCTGGAAGTGGAACCCGGTGGCTCACTTGACAGAGGCCAAGGCTGCAGACTTTGCAAAATGCGGCGGTGAGTCCGTTTGCTGCTAAAGTGGGTTTTAAACTGGTGGTCGTTCCCGGTCGGAGCAGTGGGGATGAAGTTACGGGCAAAATAAAGGAACTGAATACCCTCTAAACATTCAGATTTGGCAAGAAAAGTTCTTACTAATCCTCTGTTATCCCACTGTTGCAGCTATTTTTAAAAAGTCCTGGTTTCTCTCTCTTCCTCCCACTCTTCTCCTTTGTTCTGGGTTTATTTTAATTGCTGCAAAGTGATTTCAAATTGCAGAAGTAGTTTGCACTTGGTTAAATCAGCTTCTCATACTACACAGCTACAGCATGACGATAGGAACATGTTTAGAGGAGGGTGACCAAAATGATGAAAGGCCTGGAAATCGTGAAGCCCTCTGAGGAGTGGCTTAGGAAGCTGGATAGGTTTAGCCTGGAGAACAGAAGGTTGAGAAGGGGATATGAGAGCCCTGTTTAAATATTTGAAGGGATGTCATATGAAGGACGGAACAAGCCTGTTTTCTGCTGCTCCAGAAACTAGGACACGGAGCAATGGCTTCAAACGTGCCCTGATTTTGCTTGGCTACATATGTCCCGGTTTTCATCTGTGAAAAGTCAAGTGGAATGTTATTAACCCACCCCAAATAAGACTTCTGACCCATGAACGAAATTTTCCTCCAGTCCCCAAATTTCTAGTACGATCGTAAGCCAAAACTTCAGTGGAGCATTTTGAAAAACACATGAGGCCTCCAAACAAAAGGGGCCGGCAAAGCAAACCAGGGAATGCAGAGACTGCAAGCAGAAGAGATCTGGGTGTGAGCAATTTCCAAGGTCTCACCCTCTGCAGTGCTAGAGCTTTGGGGGATGAAGGAGAAGTTGATTTCGGGGAGGTGACAGAATTCTTAGCGAAGATCCCACGCAAACATGGTTTTGGGGAGGTGAGTCTGTGCCTTTGAACGAGTACTCGGTTTCTCTACCCGAATAACCTCACATATTTAGAGTATGGGGATGTTCCTTCTCAGATGGACGGCCCCTCCCCAAATCCTGGCTGGGGATTCTGTGAGTGGTAGTCATCCCCCCAAAAAGGAACATTGCGAAGCACTCCTTGAATCCTACCTTCTCCACCCCACTCCACGCTCTGTTCAGGTCTCGCACGTTTAAAGAGCTTTGGCCTTCCTCCTCTTCTTCCTCATTCCACTTTCCTGCCCTTCTATCCTGCCACCCCCCCCCCCCGGTCTCCTAAATGAGTCAAGGACCCTGCCTCCTTCCACCCCCCCTCCAGCAGCTTATTTTAACCTCATTGAATGGCAGTCGGGTGATCCAAAACAAGGCGCCTGCTTGATTTGAATCGCTGTCTTCTAATGTTCGGGGACGGGGATCTGTCGGGAGCCGTCAACCCTTGGGTGCTCACGCACGCAAGAAGTTTTCAAGTTTGCAAAGCTGGGGCGGTGGCACAGCAACGGCAGGCGGTTGTGAAATTGCACAAATTGTTTCCTCTGCTCTCCCCCACGCCTGGAATCTTTGTGACACTTTTCAGCTGAGATTGTGCACCCCTTCCTGCTTTGCTATGCTAAATGCCTTCAGGTCGATCGTCGAGCAAGGGGTTGGACTCGACGGCCCGTGACATCCCTCCCAGCTCTATAATTCTATGTGACTGTAAGTCTTTTGCAATTTATGACAACCCAAGGAGAACCTATCACAAGGTTTCCTTGGCCAGAAGACATTTGTCATCATTCTCTTCCTTTAAGGCCAGGAACCTGGGACTCTCCTCTCTCCACCACTTAGGAGAACCTTATGGGAAAAAATATGGGGCCCAGATCTTCCATAGACCATATCTGAAGTCTCCGTGGGCCATATATGGCCCGCATGGATAAGATTTCCCCTCCACACCCTGATAGATTATGTCCAGCTTGGTCTAAGCGGAGTCCTTCCAATTGTCCCTCCGTCTTAAAGCTCACCAGCTGACCGGGTGTAACCTCCTCTGACACGCCTACTTTGCAGGGTTGTTGCTGAAGATCAGAGATAGAAAAAATATTCACATATATTTGGAGAATGGTCAGAAAAACATGTTTTTTTGAGTGTTGCGGAACCCCGAAGAGAAGAATCCTGGATTGATGAAGATCTTTGCAGTTCGGGACTTACTCTGTGCAAAAAAAGTTGTTTTTCAGCGGGTAGTATTTTCCTTTGCAGGGAAATTTTCTGCACAGAAAATTTCCTGCCCAGAAAATGCAGAACTTGGGGCTTTATTCTGCACAAAATTCGCATGTGGCCGATTTGCACTGAAAACATTTTCTGCACAGGAAACAGAATTTTGCACAGAGTAAGTCCTGAATTGCAAACCGGCTTAAAAAACTCTGTGGTTTTTGAATACTTTCTCACAGGAGGGAGCAAACTGCTGAAATTAATCACTTTGAGAAGAAACGCAGTGAAGAATTGCATTGCTGTTGAGGAGCAAAGGACACACTTTGACGGAGTTGCCGGTATGGAAGGCAAGGTAACCAGAGGCAAAGTTGGAAAGCTTGTAAAATCTGCCAACCTCTGGAGAACTTCCCTTAATATGGAAACCCCGTCAAGAGCGGCTGACGAACCCTCGTTTTATTGGGCGAGGCACTCCCCAAAGTGCTGAGGTTGCTCTTGCTGGTCCTCTTCCAATTCTCTCATTTCTTTCGGGGACGAAAAGAAAAGGAAAGAAAAGAAGAAGAATAATTTCACGATGCGAATTTGGCTGACAGCAAAAGACCTGCTTTTTTTTTTAACGGCCGGCGATAAATTTTTAGCGATCGCTTCCTGCAGATAATGATAACTTTGCCACAGCGGCTGTTATTTCCATTTTGTTCTTAATTTGATTAAGTGGGGGTGATCGATCGAGTGCTTAAGAGGGAATTAATTAATCTGGGCTGCTCTTTCGGTGTAAGAAAGAGGGAGAGGCCGATGTCCCGTCCCCTTCCCTTCTCCGTCTTCAGTTTTGGGATCACGATCATGCCATTTTAGAGAAAGACCTACCCCAAGGATGGGAAACTTCTATGTCCTTTCCAGATGCCGTTAGACTCCAACTCCTACCAGCCACAGGGTCAAGGATGCTGGGATTTGTGGGCCACTCAAATTGGGATGGCCAATTTCTAGGACGGGGCCAAATTTCTCCTCCTACACTCCCCTTAATGTTGGCAGGCAAACAATGGCCAAGATTGCACACCCCAGTTTGCATTTTGTAACTTTACGAATGCATAATCAGCTTGCAGTAACACAGCAAAACCCTGTTAGTGAATCGGAAAGAAGGTTGTCTGTGAACTGGAAAGAGTTCTCCAGTGTGCATCAGGCAATTTTGATGTGCGTTGTGTACTCCTCTTGTGTTCCAGCAGTTCCTAGATGGTGTCTGGGCGCACACTGGAGAGCACTGTGCATTCGGCTATGGCTCATCTGTCACTCCCCAGGCTGCCATTGCACACTGGATGCCTGCAACTTGCAACATCAAGGCTACCCCAGGGGAACATGGATATTGCAAAATTACTCAGTTCTGCACGCACTTAAGTCCCTTTACGAAGACGTAATTCCCAGCCAATATATTTCCAGAATGTCAGCCAATATTTCCAGTCACTTCCACGTCTAGGTGTAAATCCTTGACTCTTTTGTCCTTGCACACAAGGATGAACATTTGCAGTAGCTTTCTCCTTGCACTGGGAGAAAAGGAGCGTCCTTCCACAGTGTTCTCCCTGAGGCGTTGCGGTGGAATCACCACGGAGAAGACCCTGTTTCCCCCAAAGGCGCTGGTGGAGCTGGGGAGACCAACCGAAAGCCAAGCGTGAGTTAGGTTCATATGGGTTCCACACAACTTAGGATGACACCAACAATCACAGTGGTGTTCTTCCTCAGCACACACAGGACAGAACTCGGGGCGCTTACTGTCTTCCTGAAACACATCGCCAGGCTAAAATCTCATGTGACGCAGATTTCAAAGATCACGGATAACAAGGACATTAGAATAACAGAATCTTAGAGTTGGAAGAGACTCCAGGGGCCATCTAGTACAATGCCCTGCAATGCAGGAACGCACAACCAAAACACTCCCCAAACTTGTTCTGTTTAAAGACTTTCAAAGATGGTGCTACCCTTCCAGGCAGTCTGTTCCACATTCAAACACCTCTTACAATCAAAAAGTTCCTCCTAATATTTAAGTGGAATGTCTTCTCATTGGAATCCATGGGTTCGTGTCCTGGTCTCTGGAGCCAGCAGAAAACAAGCTTGTTCCATCTTCTGTGTGTGACCTCCAGATGTTCAGAACCCTTCAGATGTTCAAAGATGGCTCTCATGTCACCCCTTAGTCTTCTCTTCTGCAATGTAAACATGCCCAACATGCCTTTCCTTGTAGGTTTTGGCCATTTGGAGACCCTTGATAATCCTGGTTGCCCTTCTCAGGACACGTTCCTGCTTGTTGAGGTCCTTCTTAATCTCTGGCACCCAGAAACGGCTGCAGCATTCCAAGGGAGATCTGAGGACGGTGTCCTTCCTTATAAGAATTCAGGAAAGCTCTCAGTCTTCCTAGTATTCACCTGCACATTCATCCTTCTAAAATCTCATGCAGCAAATATCTCAGATCACAAATTTCAAAGATCACAAACGACAAGCCCCTTGAAGCCACGTATTCCCGTTCCCTGTGCAGAAGGGGGCATTGTACCTCCTCAGAAGGAACTTGGATTGCTTATGGGAAGATTCGCCAAGGCAGGCGTCTCCGGAGACAAAGAAGCTTTTGCAAGATGGATGAAATGGCCAAGCCATGTGATTGATGCTGCTCGGAGGCCTTCGGCTCCAGGGCAAATCTGGAGTTAAACTGCTCGCACGGTGCCTGGGGTGAACGTTGCCTCCTTGATCTGCCATCCACCTTTTACCAGAACTTTAGCTGGCTTCCCACCCACCCTTGGCACCCAGCCTGATTGGGGCCAGGAGGAAGAAAGGCGAAACGAGCCGGTCGGTTGGGAAGGTCATTGAAGAGGGGCTTAGGGAGAATGCTAGCCTCCAGGCAACGTTGACCCCTCCTCTCCTTCTCTTTTCAAAACTCGGCTGGAGAGCCATTGCTGGATGCAAAAAGGTCTTGATTGTTCAGCCTGAACATCTGGGTCTCTGGCTTTTAATGTCCAAAATAGGTCTCCCTCTGCACAGCTAAGAAAAGCAGAGCGAAAGCATTGCTCAGAAATCAGGCCTCATCCAACGGGTGCGAAAACATATCCCTCTCAATTCTCTTGCATCTCCTTGTATCCTGCCTCCTTTTTCTTCTAGTCCTGGTTTCCTATCAAGTGCTAAGATTTTGGTAGCCAGTGGGTGGGAAATCTGGGCATATTTTGGTCTGCACCTCAATGCATTGGGGAGGGGAGGGTAACACATGTCTTTTTGTATGGATCTTGCTGATACGATGCGTGCTTTGGTGCAACGGGACCCATGTGTATCTGGACTGATGTGCATCGCAACTCTTGTGTGTTGGAACACTGGCTAGGGAATGCCAAGATGCATTGGTAGAACCCAACAAACTGGAGGACACCTCTCCCAGGGTCTTGGCACACCTTTTTGCAATTCACAACCAGAGCTTCTTAGTGCTTCTACCATATAGCTTAAGTATACATAAAGCTAGATAACACAGACCATGATAGAGGTTTCTGGCCAGCAACAGCCAAAAAGAAGTCCACCCCAGATGATCATGGAAGTGAAAGGTTTGGGGGACTCCCTCACCCAAGAAGTTGGTAGTTTGTGTTGCTATTCAACACAAGGGTTGCATTTGATAACCAATGCATGGCTCTGCACCTGAAGAGGGATCTTGCACCTTTAATCAAGAGCGAATTTCACAAAGTGGTGCTTGCAACATAACCACACCTGTTGCAATTCGCTATCATGGCACAACCACTAAAGGTACAGGAGGCCTCTCTAGTTTTCAGTATGGTGACCTTAGAGGAACCATTTTCTTCAATAGGCCCTCCGCACAAGGAAGCCATCTGCTTCCACGCTTGCAGCTCCTGACATGAACGGGACCTTGGTGGGATGCTGGAAGCGCTCTGGTTTATATGCCACTGTTCTTGCCTGCCTAGATCCAAGGATTTTTGATCCAAAAATCTAGATCTTCCAGATCTCCGGGAACTGCAGAGGCCGGGTTGCTCTCCTCTTGGCCTGAGTGCGGTGGAGCATTCAGCGGCAGGTAATGAGGCAATGCTTTGCTGCTCTTTCCTCTCTGGTTGAAGGAGGAGGTTTGCAGGCGGAGAGGGAAAGGAGAGAGAAATTGCCAAGAATTTATTAGTCTAATTACATTTCCCTAATGCGGCTGACCTCGGCGGAATGGCGGGTGCGTCGATCAAAGCCACAATCTCCCCAACATTATTGGAGCTTTAATAAGAGTCAATTGGCGAGTGTCGCTGCATGTCAGACCCTCAACTGGGGGAAAAATCTCTAGAGGAGAGGAATCGGAGGTGGGGAAACTACAATATTTATGTTAATAACGGTGATTAGATTTTTAATATTTTTTTCTCTCTGCAGGCCTCGGCTGCTCTTCTACGGCCGGCGAACTTCAGGTTATTTCTCACGCTCTTCTGCCGATATGAAAGCGGAAACATAAAAATCTCTCTTTTATTTTTTAAAAAGATGTGTCTGAGGTCATGCGTCGGAGGCTGTGATGCATAACTTTGCAACAGGTGTGGAAAACTAAAACGCTGCATTGGAAAGCTACGCACCCAGCCACACAGAGCTCCCCAAAAAATCAAATGCTCCCAAAGACCCAATGGGGGACATGAGGATGTATTTTTTAGGGTGGTCTTCCGGAGCTCCTAGGGGACATTGGGGGATTCTGGTGGTCTCTCGTTCACAGCATTGCCAGGAATCAAAGCTTATTTTACAACAAACAACAAGGATTTTTAGTTGCTGTTTCAGTGGGTGGGCAGGGAGGACATGATCCAGAATCTTCATTCCCAGCCCCTATTCAGCATCTTCTGGTGGATGGAGTGGGAAATATAATTTTAAGACACTGTTAGCTCTGCATCCTAATTTCTTTGCCCTCCAAATTCATTCAGTTCTCCTTGAAACTTGGCAAAGGGAGGCAGGATGGTGACGGAGATTCTTAGCTCCCCTTAAAATGTGCACAATGCACCAGCAAGCACATGATGCATGGATCGGGACCTGAGGGATCCCAAAGGTTGCTTTCGCTTTAGGGGGACGGGGCGTCCCTTCCTGGCAACAGCTTTGGGTGAGCTTGATCGGTCCCTGTTGCTTCACCGTCCTCCTGACTGCCAGAATGCATGTGGCTACGACGAGCCATTAGCATGCGAACGGTGTGGCGTCCAAAGCTTCCTCCAGACTTTATGAAAGCCGACTTAAAACAGCTTTTCTGTTCTCTCTTGGACTCAGGCCCAGGTATGCGTGTGTGTGTCGGAGGGGAGAGGACGGCGGTGGGTTGCTTTCCCCCTCTTTGCTGGAGAACACCTGCCTGCGTTGCCATTGACATGATCCCGTGGATGACAAAGAGTGGGTGGGGATGGGAGGAAAAGTCACCTTTTTAAACAACAACCACCACCATCCAAATTTTGAACGGATCTAGGTGCAAAGGGACAGGAAGCACTCCAGCCTGTGCGTCCCGTCGCTCCCTTTCTCGCAACAGACACACAACGGCCAACCTCCTGTTAGTGACATTTGCAAGTGGAGGTCCAATGTGTATGTTTTTATTTGGTTGTTGGAGAGATTGGAGTTATGTTCTTCCCCCTGCAAAGATCAAATCCCCATCCACCCCAAGACTCATGGTTTAGCTGTGACAGCTCCTCTGAATGGGCATCTTGTGGCTCGTGGAGAGTGCAAAGGATCAGAGAAGCATTTGATTGCGTTTCTACAGCCAGAGACCAATGGCATTATCTGCTCAGACCCTGGCGGATCTTGGTGGAAGATGCCATCAGTTTGCATCTGTCTTTTTGGGCATAGCAAAATCCTTCTCCCATTTGGACCCCTTGCAAATCCCACTAGCCTTTAATTCTGATCCCAAATAGCCCTTCAGAGGGGTTTTCGCAGCAAAACTGGGGTGCCATGAGCTTGGGGCCATACTGGAATTCCGTCTGCGGCACCTGCTATGCTGAGCAATGTAGGATCTCTGCCGAAGTTGGATCTGAACCTGTTCAAAGGGCAAAATAAAACCAGGCAGGAGGTGCTGATCTGCTCCCCCGCATCACTAATTGGTGTCACCAGGGATCCACTTTGATCACGGGGCCAGGTAGTCCTGGGCCAGTTGGCCACTTGCCTTCCAGGCCTGCTTTCCGAGCTACATCATGGGAAATAAAAAGACATCTACAGTTGCTGGTTGTGTCCAGGGAGTGACGCTAACTGGGGAGATGTGTAGAATGCAAAGATGCGTTGACTGAGATCTTACGTTGCAGTCTGCATTTTGTAAATTTACAAGTCTATAGCTCTATTGCAAAAAGGCAACCAAACCCTGTTGGTGAATTGTGAAGACTTGTAACTGGATCGCTGGCAAAAATGCTCCAGTGCGCTCCAGCACTTTTTAACTAGTGTCTGCACGTGCACAAGGGAATGTCCCAATGCACGTCCATTCCCATTGCACATTGGTCCATGGTGCATCGGTCCCTCCACAATTATACCATCAATGCTGGTACATTTTAACGCCACAGCAGCCCCTCGGTGAGAGTGGACCCAAAGGCAGAAAGGTGATGGGGGTAAAAATACCACCACATTTTGAATTAAGGCCATTATTTCGGTCCAAATAATTGGTGGACCGCTTGCAATTTTTCTTTATGCCCTGAAAGAAGAATGATCACCTCTCTTGAGATTTTGGGTAGGGGGTTCTTTTGCAAACGATTGCAAAAATAATTGGGTTTCTTGTGCAGATACTTCTTTGTGCAAATGAAATAAACACCAACACACCTCACAGAAAAGTGTGCATGATTTCTTATAATCTCACACAGTCGAGGAGCAGGGGGAGATCATTTGAAATTATTCATCCCTCCAGGTGAGACTGAAATAAGCAAAGATCTACATCCTTCCCTCCAACATATCACTTTCTGAGAGCGCCCGCTGTCTCAGCAACTCTCGAAGGGCAGAGCAATCAATCAATCAATCAATCAATCAGTCAAAGCACAGCCATGTGCCAACCGGTTGTATGGGGTCCCCTGTGATTCAAATTCTTCCAGAGTGGAAATGCTAACATTTAAACCCAAGGGTGGGAAAAAATTCAAACTACAGGCTCAATGTGGATATATCTTGTGGCCCTAGAGGAATATAAGGTTGTTATGAATTTGATTTGATATCGAGAGATGACATGTGTAAGGAGAAACTTTTTCTTAAACTGATTTAATATTTAGTGATTTTCTTTTTTTATTACTATTTTTTAAATCCAGAACAGCGATAGTTAATGACGCATAAAAATATTAAACATTGAATAACTGTTAATATATCTCAAGTAAGCAAGCTTTATTAGTCAATTATAATGTTGTAGAAGGAAAAACCCAACAAAGGTCAGTTGGGAGTTTTTTAATTAGGAAGTTTGGCTCTCAAATGGGAGTATGTTATATAATGGAGATGTATTTATACGTTAATGTAGGCAATCAAATGCAAGGTACAAATTTGTTGAATTGATTGTCAAAATACTAAGCAGGATGATATTACTTGGTTATTCACAGATTTTCTACGTAAACCATTTCAAGAAAGTTTATTTTATATTAATAATATTTATGAACAATAATTGATTTTCCTTATTTTTAAAGAGAAACAGATATATACCAGTGATAAGCTATGTATAAGAAATAGTTATATTAGTTTAGAATAAATAATATATAGTAACCCCTAATACTAATTAGTTAAACTAATATGATGAATATTGACTATATCGCTGGTTGGAAGTCATTTTAATTTATCTATTTTTGATTAGTTAGCTAGGTTATGTTTTCTTAGATTTAGTTAGATTACGCATGTTTTTCTCTTTCTGTTTTTCTTATTTTGATTTTATACACACGTATTTAAAGTTATATTTACATTTCATACTTTTTATTTAGAATTATCAGTCATAGATTAGGGTATAGTTACTGGGTGTTTTTATTGTCTTTAGGTGTTTTTTTTTAGTTCGTCTTTTATGTTATGATTGTATTTCTTGTTTTATAGGTATTCCCTTAATAATTAATTAATTAAATAATAAAAATTAGGATGCCCTTCTCCCTACAGGACCAAAGGCAGCTTAAAAGAAATGAAAGCAAAACAGCAACTTGACAAGAAAAGTTGCGCTAAAACCTGTTTGATACGAAAGTTAACATAAAATGTGCTGAACAGCTAGTGGAGAGGTTTGGGCATTTGGCATTTGACTTTTTACCCATCCTATTAAAAAAAAGAGAAAAAGGAAGTAAAAGAACACACACACACACAGGCGCGATAGAACTCCCCAGGTATTTGAGAACCTTTCTTTTCTGGCTTAATGAGATTAATTGGACTGGAGGTTTATGTCTCTGCGGTGGCATTTTGGAAGCTTTGGTCGCACAACAGTCCTCTTTGCTTTGCTTTGCTTTGCTTTTTTTGGATGAGCTTGGCTTTTACTTCGGTACATTATTTTCCCGCTTGCTGTGGCGGCGAAGAATAGCAAAGCAATCCAGGAGCTGCGTGGGACGAAAGGAGGCTTCTCCGGCTTTTTGGTGCCACGGTGGCCGGCTGCATGCTGCCGATGGGAAACCCGCAACCGGGACGGGGCGCGACAGCATGAGGGACAGGGTTCTTTGCTAATTTCCTTCCAGATGGAGGCAACTTGGGATGGAGAGAATGTTCAAAAATATTGGAAAAATAGTAAAAAAAAAACCAATTTTTTTTTTTGGAGCGTTGACTCATGGAATTGGAAAAAACCCTGGGGGCCGTCCAGTCCAACTCCATTCTGCCCTGCAGGAATGGACAATCAAGGCATTCCTTTTGGCAGACGGCCATCCAGCCTCTCTTTAAGAACCTCCTCCGTTTCCAGTTGCACAGTTTCCGGGCTTGTGGCCATTTTGGTTACCCTCCTCTGGACACCTTCCAGCTTGAGATGATCCCCTGGCAAGAAGAATCTAGGAGATTCTGCGGCACTTCCAGGCAGCAGCGTATTCCGCTGCTGAAGAGCATTTCCCCTCAGGAAGTTCTTCCTAATATTTAGGTGGAGTCTCTTTTCCTCAAGTTTGCAGCCATTGCTCCATGTCCTAGTCTCCGGAGCAGCAGAAAACAAGCTTGCTCCATCCTCCATATTACACCTTTTCAAATGTTTAAACATGGCTGTCATGTCCCCTCTTAGCCTTCTCTTCTCCAGGCTAAACATACCCGGCTCCCTAAACTACTCCTTAGTTTCCAGTCTTGTGGCGATTTGTGCCGGATGATCCCCTGGCAAGAAGAATCCAGGACTGATGAGAATCTTTTCTTTTATGTCACAACTGCATGTGGCTGTTTTGTGCAGAAAAGAGCAAATTCTGCCCAGGGAATATTGGCCGGAATTCTGCACCATGGACTGCGTTAGGTAACTTTAGGCATGCTTAGCTGCACAGCAGAGGTGCTACAGGGCTTTCCCAGTGTATTGTGAAAATGTGTACTGGGCACTGGCAGGAGTGACCCTGTGCCCACCAGGCTCCGCCTATGCGCATTGATGCTCCTCAGCATCGATCCTTTTGAGTATCTGTCCAGATGTGCAGCCGTCCCTTTGCTGGCTACCTGTGTAATAACGGCATGGCAGCCCCTCGCTGAATGCAGGGGTGACAGAGCTGTGCAAACCTATTTCCCAAAGATGCAAGTCCACTTATGACAACATATGTCCCCAACTCAATCCCAGGCAATATTTCTGCGCAAAAATGCTTGAGTTACTTTGGTGTCTCTTTTGGGGACTTCCAGATGTTGGTAGACGTTGCTGTTGTTGTGTGCCTTGAAAGCATTTCCAGCTTATGGTGACCCTAAGGAGATCCTATCACAGTGCTTTCTGGGGCTGAGAGTGTGTGACACACCCAAGGTCACACAGTCGGCTTCCATGGCCGAGCAGCGAATCGAACTCAGGTCTCCAGGGTCGTAATCCGACGCTCAAACAGTATACTTGACTGGGTCATAACCCCTCACTGTTCCCTATCCAAAGTGCTGAAGCTATTTTGGAGATTGGCACCTTGGACCAGCCCTTTAAAGTTCAGACTAAAACCCAGAACAGACTCACTGGCGCCAACTGCCATTTGCACTGCGCCCCTGCCCTCCCCACATGAAATAACAAGAAATTCCGGTATGTCTTGCGTATATATAGATGCCCAGAAGCCCAAATTACCTCTTGGCAGTAATTGCGAAGACTGGGGTGTGCTTGCCATTTTCCTTTCGGTCGCCTTATCTAATTTAGCAGAGATAATGACATTAAAATCTCCTGCCAATACAACTTTTCCTTCAACAACTTAGAGAAAAAAAAAAAGAGATCAGTTGATTAAATTACCCTCGAAAACTTGAGACATCACCTCATCCGCCGTCCATTTTTCCGCCCCACAGCTGATGTTCCCGGTCTTTTCTCCCCACAACTAACACCGCTTTGTATCGATTGATCAGTTTCAGCTTTTACGGCCGGCCTTTCGGACGTATCTGATCAACGTTAGTTGCCTTTAAAAGATTTAGCCTTGTGTGGTTTACTCAGGAGTTAGCGGCACTTAACGCCAGGTCTAAACATCCCCGAAGTCAGAATCTCAGAATCCCAAGAACAAAATAATTGTTTTAATTTTCTTCTTTAAAAATGGCTCAAATCATCATTTTAAGATGGGGGTTGAGACTCCAACTCCCGGTATCCCCAAGCTGCAATTGGGTCAAGCATTCTGGGAATCCAAGTCCACCAACTTCTGGAGGAGCAAAGGATGTTTTATTGCTGGTGTCTCACGTGGAAATGTTCAAATTGAGGAGATGAGAAATATTCTAATAAATCAGTGCTAGCTCCCGTATAGAGTAAGGTGGTGACTCCATTCAGGATTTTAGTGTGAACTTTGCAAGACCTTCCCAGTGGCTGCTCCCAGTTTTGGAAACCGAGACTGGTCCCTTCCTTAAAGTAGTTTCGGTGGCAAGTGAAATTTTTTGTTTCAATGAGTCTTTAGGACCGATTTATGGGAAAGAGAGCCAGAAACAGAGCGTTGGACTACAGCTTTGGAGACCAGAGTTCAAATCCTGCTCAACCATGGTGATCTTGGGGAAGTCACACTCTCTCAGCCTCAGAGGAAGCAAAGGCAAAACCCCTTCTGAGCAAAGCTTGCCAAGACCACCCTGTGATAGGTTCACCTTAGGATTGCCATAAGTCAGAAATGACTTGGAGACACAAACAACAAACATTTATGGGAAAAAAAAGCTTTTTAAAATGTCCTGTATGGATTATATTTCTAGCTTTTCAATTGGTACTTTTTTTTAAAGGAACCAGCATATTTTAGTGCTAGATCTGGACTCTGGGAGAACAGGATTGGAATCCCTGCTCAGCCATGGAAACCCAGAGGGTGGCCTTGAGCAAGTTACACTCTCTCAGCCTCAGAGGAAGGCAAAGGCCAACCTCCCCTGGGGAAATCTGGAGACCGGTCTGGTGCAAGAGTCTGAGGGTTCGAACTAGGCTTTTGATAATGTGCTGTGTACGGTTCATATTTCTGGATTTTTAATAGATATTTAGTTAAAAATGGGAACCAGCATGTTGTAATGGTTTGAGCTGTTGGGACTCTAGGAGACCAGAGTTCGAATTCCTGCTCAGCTGTGGAAACCCACTGGGTGGCCTTGGGCAAGTCACATTGTCTCAGCCTTAAAGGAAGGCAAAGGCAAAACCCTGCTGAACAAATTCTGCTAAGGAAACACCGTGAGTGGTTCGCCATAAAGCAGAAACAACTTTAAAATACACAACAGACACACAACCACACATGTTTTTAAATGTCATCGAGTCCTATCAGTGGTTCAACGACACCTTATTTTTCTGCAGATTTTTTATGATGTGCGTCTCTGTACCTCCTTTAATCTTTTAACCCCAGCTGCATAAGAACATAAGGCTATAAATAAGCAAACATCACAAACAACAACACAGACACGGCATCAAAACCATCTGCTCGTCCCGAACGCCTCCGGGGGCCCGGCGCCCGAGGGTGCAGTCCGTCACACCGCGGCATCTGCCGGACCCCTCCGTGCGACATCGAGTCGCAAAGGGGCTCAGTCTTGAAGTCCCGGAGTGCGGATTCCGGATGTTTTATTCATGCCGTCTAAGTTGGGCGCCGGCAAATATCTGGGACTATATTTAACGTGGTTAATCATTACCGCCGCCTCCCCGAGGGACCTCGGATCCCTGATTAGCCGCGCCGAAGGAACCACGGTGGTGGCGGGGAACGGATTGCGTATCCCAATCTTCTTTTGAAACCTCGCGGCTTTATCAGCCGGCTTCCAGCTGTGCAGCTATTCGGGGTGATGCTGAAGGGGGGGTGTAGGGAAGATGGCAATGCCAATCCTGGCCCCCATCCGTTCTCCATACTAGCAGAAGACATTTTCCACCGGAGTTGCAGGGAGAAGAACTAACTTTACTGGGACGGGATGTGGGACCCAGAGCCCGGCAGAGGGGTGTGCGTTTGATGCAGTGCGTTGCAGAGCATTAAATCTGATGTGAAATAAAATGTGTCTCTTTTTAAGGTGGATTTTTCATGGCCTACGTATGGCTTACCAGGATTTTAATAAATCAGCGCTAGCTCCCATATAGCGTAAGGCGGTGACTCTGTTCAGGATTTTAGCATGAACTTTGCAAGGCCTTCCCAGTGGCTGCTCCCAGTTTTGGAAACTGAGACCGGTCCCTTCCTTAAATTAGTTTCAGTGGCAAGTGAAGAGCTTACCCTTTATTTGTGGCTCTTGATGGTGCCTAGAATTCCCATTGACCCCGTTCTGGTGATTCGAGTGTTGGATTATGAACCTGGAGACCAGGGTCCAGTTCCCTGCTTGGCCATGGAAACTTGCTGGATGACCTGGGGTGCATGACATGCTCTCAGCCCCCCAGAAAACCCTGTGATGGGTTCACTTTAGGGTCACCATGCATTGGAAATGACTTGAGGGCAAAGAGAAACAACAAACAAGGAGAATTGCACTTCCAGTGACTAGTAGTCCAGGTGAGGTCTGGTTTGGAGAGACCCTACCTGGAGAACTGTGCCCATTTCTGGGCACCACAGTTCAGGAAGGATATGGACAAGCTGGGAGGTGTCCAGAGGAGGGCCACCAAAACGGCCAAAGGCCTGGAAACCACGAAGCCCTATGAGGCGTAACTTAGGGAGCTGGGGATATTTAGCCTGGAGAAGAGAAGGTTAAGAGCAGACATGACAGCCACGTTTAAATATCTGAAGGGGTGTCACATGGAGGATGGAGCAAGCCTGTTTTCTGCTGCTCCAGAGACGAGGACATGGAGCAATGCATTCAAACTTCAGGAAAAGAGATTCCATCTAAGCATTAGGAAGAACTTCCTACGGGTAAGAGCAGTTTGACAGTGGAATGAGCTGCTTCCTGGAAATATGGTGGAGTCTCCTTTGGAGGTCTTTAAAGAGAAGCTGGATGGCCATCTTTTGGGAACGCTGTGATGGTGTCTTCCTGCATGGCAGAAAGGGGTTTAGACTGGGTGGACCGGATGGCTCTGGGGGGGTCTATTCCAGCTCTAGGATTCTACGATTCTATGACCTCCAGGGGGCACAATTTAAGCCTGTGTGAATGTGTTCACATTAGCGATGTAAATCCTGACTTGGTTCATCCCTGTGCAATAAATGAGAAAATGTAATTTCACCTTCCTTTTTCCCTGCTGTGATATGACTTCTTAAAAAAAATCTCAGAGAGTATTTGCATGCTTTCAAGACTCTTCTATACGCAATTCCATGAGCGCACGAGATTTAAAATTGCAATAAGGGGGTTGCTGCTGTTAGGTGGATTTGTAACTGGTTGACAGACCGAACCCAAAGGGTGCTCCTCACCCATGGCTGCTTTTCATCTTGGAGAGAAGGGACTTTTGGGGTGCCGCAGGGTTCTGTCCTGGGCCCAGGGCTATTCCACATCTTCATCAGTGACTTGGATGAGGGAGCAGAGGGCATGCCGATCAAATTTGCAGATGGCACCAAATTGCGTGGGATTGCTAATACGCCAGAGGACAGGATCAAAATTCAAAATGATCTTAACAGATTGGAGAGCAGGGCCAAAACTAACAAAATAAATTTCAACAGAGAGAAATGTAAGGTACTACACTTTGGAAGAAAAAAAAATGAAATGTACAGATATAAGATGGGTGACACCTGGCTTGACCACAATACATGTGAAAAGGACCTAGGAGTCTTTGCAAACCGCAAGCTGATCATGAGTCAGCGGTGTGATGTGGCAGCTGAAAAGGCCAATGCGATTCCAGGCTGCACCAATAGAAGTCTAGTGTCTGGGTCAAGGGAAGCGATGGTACCACCGTCTATTCTGCTTCGGTCAGATCCCACCTGGAATAATCCTGTGTCCAGTACTGGGCACCCCCGTTCAGGAAGGATATGGACAAGCTAAAACGTGTCCAGAGGAGGGAGACCAAAATGGTAGAAGGCTTGGAAACCATGAAATTGAAAAAGAAAAAAAATATTGAGAGCCAAAGTGCTATAGTGGTTTGAGGCCTGGACTAAGATTCCAGGATGTCAGAGTATGCTCAGTGGGTTTCCATGGCTGAGTGGGGAATCGAACCCAGGTCTCAAGGATTGTAGTCCAAAGCTCAAACCACTACACTAGCTCCCAGATAGATAGATAGATAGGTAGATAGGTAGATAGGTAGGTAGTTATTGTGTGCCTTTGTGTCATTCTGACTTATGGAGACCCTAAGGCCAAACTATAATAGGGTTTTCTGGGGGCTGAGAGAGTGTGACGTGCCCAAGGCCACCCAGTGGGTTTCCATGGCCGAGTGGAGAACTGAGCGTCATAGCCCAATGTTCAAACTACTGCACTAGGCTGGCTCTCGGTTCACCTTAGGGTTGCTCTAAGTTGGAAGCATCCCAAGGGCACATTCAACCAACAAAAGCAACAATGCATATGTACCTCTGCCGGTGGATATTCAGGCTCCGATGAGGCAAGATATTGGCCATTAACTTGTAAAATATGCCCTCTGACCACGAGTTCCCCATCTCTCGTGATAACGTCCAACACCCAGAAGCCACATGAGCAAACACGGCCTCGCTCTTCCAACATTTTTGGGACGCAAACTCCACATCTTGTCTTTATTTGATCCTGGCTCGCCCTCCTTCCCCCTCCCCTCCTTTCTTAATTTTTATCCTCTGCCATTTCGGCCTCCTTCGGCTCCTCTCCACCTCTATCTGCCCCCACTTCCCCAACTCTCCACCTTATCTCCTGCCAGGATCTTATTAGCTGTGTTTACATGGCCGGGATGTCGAGCGATTAATTTTTAATGGCTGGGCTTATTGCATGTTTGAATGGTTTATTGAGTAATTCCCCCATCTTAAGATTAATTCCCCCTTGAGTTTGGGAGGACTAGCGAGTGCCACATTAATCAGGATCTCCAAATGCCAGGGGGGTGATCAATCACGGCCTGGGCCGGGGAGAGCCGTGTTCAAATACCTCAAGGTACAAGGAGGTGAGGAGAAAGGAGTAATTAAGCCTTCTCGGTGGCACACGCTGGCCTCCTGCGGGGCGGAAACGGGGAGGCGGTTGAGGAAGGGTTGGCTGAAGGTTGCTGCTCCTTCCGGCCTCTCCTTGAAATAGTCCAGATATTCATGGGGAGATCCTCACTGTTCCTGGGCACCAGAAACTGCTGAGAGCCCTTCCCTCCACGTTGCAACTCCCATTGCTCTGGTCTCTGATGGAGAGAGGAGCAGCCAAACATAGCTCCATCATAACTTTGTCCAGTGATAGGTCCTTCCTCTCTGTTCCAGCTGCCATTGCTCCGGCAGGAGACTCCACCGCACTCCACTGAGGCAGCAGCAGAGTCCACAACTGAACTGCTCTTACCATCAGGAAGTTCTTCTTAATGTTTAGACGGAACAGCTTTTCCTGTACTTTGAAAGCACTGCTCCATGTCCTAGTCTCTGAAGCAGCAGAAACAGGCTTGCTCCATCCCCATTATGAAAACCCTATGAAACTTCTCAAAGCCACAAATCATAGCTCAATGTCCATTCCAGATGCAGCTTTCACCCCGGTTTTGGCCTGAAAATGGAGTGGTGTGGCCCATTATTGGTGCATAGACAGAAAAAAAAAAGTGTCCTTCCCACCACAGTTGCCCATCCTATTTGGCTAGCATTGGGTGAAGGATCTCCCTGGAACCTAATTTCAGTATGTTGGAACTATCCAGGAACTACCTCTCCAACACTGGATGTGGAATATACCTAGCATCTACTGGGTCAATGCGGGATGCAAGACCTACTCAGATCTCTCCGGTCAACTTTGGATGCAGGATCTATACAAGCTCTCCATGGTCAACACTGGATTCAGGACCCATCTGAGACCCACGTGGACAACACTGGTTTCAGGATCTACCTGGTCAACACTGATTGTTGGATCTACTTGAGGCCCACCTGGCCAACGTTGGGTTCAGGATCTACCCGGCCAAAATGGAATGTGGGATCGACCTGAAGTCCACCAGGCCAACCTTGGATGTGGGATCTACCTGGCCATGGTTGGATAGAGGACACACGATCGAGGGTTATTACCTTGTTCTGATCCACCAAGCCCTTCCCTTGCTCCTTCATCCCTGCTTCCACAGTCTTAAAAACTGGCCTTGAATTTCAGCTGTGATGGAGAACCGACCCTCTGTGGAGAACCCTCGGATGTTGTAGTTAGCTGAAGTTTATTAGCTTGTCTTGATGGAGCACTCGGGGGTCTCCGGGAGGACCTCCTGCTTTCTTTCCTCCCTCCCTCTCTCCCTTATTAAAAATGCAATGCTTAACCTTTAACGTCTAAGTGTCGACTTGAGATAATCTCACCTATAATTAAGAGCTAGCTTTTCGGGAGCTTTAAATTGCTTCGTGGTGTAACACCTATTTTTTGCATTCCTCGGTGGGGTTGGTCCGTTTCCAGGTATGCCATTTATTTCTACCTCCTCCCCACCAGTGCCGCCACGGAGGTGCAGGAGTGGGAGATCTTTGTGGATTTCTCATCCCATGAGGACTTCTGCTGAGAAAATCTGAGACCAGGATGCTCTGTAACGAAACCTCCCAATGGTGAATGAAGCCACAGGTACACCTCACCGTTCATTATCTCCTTTGACTGGCAGTCTCTCCCCAGATTCCTCTTCTAATTTTTAATTTAACCTTGGTGCCCCCTCCTCAGAAGAAGCTTAAACTACTTATTTCTTAATTGTCTTCCTTCCCCTAGTTGGAAGAGGGAGTCAAAAGGCTGCATAGTGTCGTAGTTAGAGCACCAGACTGTGGTGGCTCCCATGTAGATGGAGCGGTGAATTCACAGTAGGTTTTAATCCAAACCAGTGAATCGCGGAAAAGTAGAGCTGGAAGGAGCTATCCAAGGTACCGAAACTGTTGGCAGGGGAGCATTCAGCACCGCAGAGAGTTCCCTGAAAGCCCGGGACGGATTCACAGCCCCTAGGGCCAGTCTCTTCTCCTTCTTCCCATCTGAGCTACCTTGCAGGGTTGTTGTGAGGATAAAGTAAGACTAAAGAAGCACCACTTATGCTGATGAAAGGTGAGGTAGAAATTTAGTGAGGCAGCGAGTGATGGAAAACTTTGACGTCTCTTGTGTTATGGAAAGACTGAAGACGATCGTGTTCTGAGCCTGGTGCTTGCCTCAAATTTACTTAAGAGTGCCAGTATGCCACCTCGTATAGGGGGTCTAGAGATAAGGGTGTAGCGGGGGGTGCAACATGAGACCTTTGCCCCCTCCAAATTCTGACCTCCCATTGTCGTCATCCATCATCATCTTTTGCAAACACCTTCTATGGTTTCATTCCTTAGACATTCAACAACACCCCTTTCCTCTCTAGGCTGCAGACGTCTTCCCACGACCCCATTCCTTTCCCAAGGCTGTCCCAAGACATTTTGCTGCCTGAGGCAGGAGAGACTGTGTGTGCTTCCCCCCTCTCCACGCAGGTAAAGAAGAAGAGTGGGGATGTAGTTATGGGAGAGGAATAAGGTCATTGCCCCCAGTATTCTCCTTCCAATAAAAATTTCATTGCAAAGTGAGACCTTGAAAATTCTTCACCCCCAGAACTCTTCTTCTATTTGCTGTCTTGGCATCTCCGGTCTCCCTCTGCTTGTCCCTTTTCTTTGCTTAAACTCTGTTTCTAGAGGCCCAGCTGAACTATCAAGTTACTGTAATGTTAGAAATTTGGGGACTGCAAGAAAATTTCTTTGGAGGAGAGTCAGCATTCTTATTTTCGGGGAGGCTCATTTTGGTGGTATAATTGCACCCCTATCAACAGACTTTAGACCAAAGAGCTCCACCAGGCCTTCACCCTTACATGCTAGCTTTCCAAAGGTAGGGGATATGGGACATGAATACCCTCCACTCTCTCCCATTCCCAGCTTTGCAACTGCAGAGGAAAGAAATCCGCTCCAAGTTTCATCTTGCTCCTTGTGTCCGTGGAACTTCCAATACTGTCAGTCCTGAAATGCCAGATTTATCATAGCATCTTAATGATTATTTCTCTCCTGCCGCCTCTCGGGTTCATTGGCTCTCCCAGAAATAGCCTCTCCTTCTTCTTTCTCTCTTCAAACCACTCCTTTTCCAATTCCACTCGCTCCTCAAGTGGAATTGGAATTAACTAGCCTTTAGCCGAAAATCCCTCTTTGCTCGTCGGCAACAAGCTCAGCTGGTTTCTGAAATCAAAACAGCTCTTAAGAGGCAAGTTGTCGCAATGGAGTTAACGGTGGCTGAAAGCTGGGCAGAGCCATTAATGACGGCCTTCAAAAGCCCTGGCCGAGGAGAAGTCAAGAACAACAGCCAGCAACAACACTGTTTGAGATCCTACATCACAGTCTATGCTTCATAACTCCGTAGCTGTGCCGCAGAAATGCAACGAAACCCTGCCACCGAATTTCAATGCTGTGTATTGGGCATTTTGGTTGCACATTGGGAGTTCTTGTTCTTCTCTGACACTTCCTTTTCATTCTCCTGATGTGCATCAGGGAGTGCACGAATGCACATCAATGCCCAGTGCACACTGGGATGTGGTATATCACCCCTGGCTATCCATTGAGCATCAAGTCATCGCATAGAAGTGACTCCAAAGGCTGCTGTTATGCAACGGATGCTCGTACGTTGCTCAGACTCCACCTGGAACAATCTTGTGTCCACTTCTGGGCACCGCAGTTCAAGAAGGATACGGACAAGCTGGACGGTGTCCAGAGGAGGGCCGCCGACACGGTTGAAGGCGATCCCTGGATTGTTTTAAGACTATGGGGAGATAGGGGCTTTCAGATAGTTTGGGCCTAAGCCATACAAGGCTTTGTGGGGCACCACCAGGACTTTGAATAGTGGCCAGAAACACTCTCATAGTCAATGGAGTTGTTGCAGTGTTGTCTGCTTTACATAAAGCAGGATATGTTATTGCTCTTGTTAAGTGCCTTTGAGTCATTTCGGACTTATGGAGACCCTAAGGCAAACCTATTAGGGAGTTTTCTTGAGCCGAGAGGGTGTGACTTGCCCAAGGTCACCAGTGGGTTTCCATGGCCAAGCGGGGAACCAAATGCAGGTCTCCAGTCCAATGCTGAAACCACCACACTATGCTGCGTTTCCAGCAGAGTATGTATGGATATTTAATTTATGCTCCCTCCAATGAAAACTTCTCCCCAGTAAAAGAACTGGATTTATTCAACGTGTATCTCCCTTTCTCTCTCCCTCTTTTAAAAAAACCCTTATGAATCCTTCCTTGCAAAAGCAAACCCTTTTATTACTGAGCAAAATTATAACATGTGACCTTGGTTTAATGAAGGACTTTGACCAGGTGAATGTAACTTGGCTCCTCTTTGTGGTCAGTTGGAAGGATTTAACGATTTATTTTATTTTATATATAGGGATGTGGTGTTTCCTCTTCCCTTATGTGGCAGAAATTTCGAAAGACAGTTAGATCCAACATTTACTCTTTTTTTCCCCTAAAGCACCCTCCAAAAATAGCACGCCAATGAATTAAAACCAATTAAAGACCACGGCAGTAAAAATATCACAGCGACAAAAGAATTTTGGCAAGGCGCGGGGATAAGAGTGTCCAGCTTCCTAAGGCCCCAAAGTCTTCCTAAAGTGGAAAGTACTGATGACGGGAGGAGATTTGATGTATTTGGAATCTGGTGCTCGAGGACAGTTCTGCAGATACCCTCGATTGCCAAAAAGAGAAATGAGCGGAACTCAGAGCAACCAAGCCTGAACTCTCCCCTAGAAGCCAAGACAGCTAAACTGAGGCTGCCATGTTTTGGACAAGTCGTGAAACAACGTGACTCTTTGGGAAAGACCATAAAGTTCAGCAAAATGGAAGGTAGAGGGAAAAGAGGACAACCTCATTACAAGTGGATAGAGCCAATCAAGCGAGTCACGGATTATAGAATCGTAGAGCTGGAAGAGACCCCAAGGGCCATCCAGTCCAGTCCCATTGAAGACACTATCAAAGCCCTCCCTTGGACAGACGGCCATCCAGCCTCTGCTTAAAAACCTCCAAAGAAGGAGGAGACTCCACCACACTCCACGGAGGCAGCAGCAGATTCCACTGCCCAACTGCTCTTACCATCAAGAAGTTCTTCCTAATGTTAGGTGGAATTTCTTTCCTGAAGTTCGAAGCCATTGCTCCGTATCCTAGTCTCTGGAGCAGCAGAAAACAGGCTTGCTCCATCCTCCATATGACACCTCTTCAAATATTGAAACATGGCTATCTTGTCTCCTCTTAACCTTTTTTTTTGGTCAGGCTAACATTCCTAGCTCCCTCAGCCCCTCCTCGTAGGGCTTCATGGTTTCCAGGCCTTCCGCCATTTTGGTCGCCCTCCTCTGCACACGTTCCAGCTTGTCAATATCCTTCTTGAATGGTGGTGCCCAGAACTGGATACGGAATTCCTGGTAAGGCCTTACCAAAGCAGAATAGTGTGGGGCTATCCCTTCCCTTGGCCTAGACACTCTTTTCCTTTTGATCCTATTGATACCCTGAATTTGCAAAACCTGAGCAGCTGATTTGCATGACCAGATGTGGGATCATTTGTGGGATCACCATAAACCAGCAACAACTCCATGCAGTCATTGCCAGTAGCTGACTGCTCTGTTCACACTCTTCTGCGTAACTTTGCATATGCTCAGAGACACTCTTCTATGCATCCCAGGAACAGCTGCTGGAGGTGCCCCTCCCAAGTCTTAAATTAGCCCCCTTGTTGTGTCTGAACTTTGCTCAGGAGACCCATAAATGCCACTGACAAGTCCAGGGAGATTAACTAGTTTCTATAAGGGAATTTAATTACCCTATTATATGACACTAACTGGGCACCAATGGGGGTTTCTTCCCCCTTGAAAAATAAGTATTAATAAAGGCAAAGAAAGAATTATCACCCACAATTAAAATTAATCACATTTTCTTCTACTTAATTAAATTATTCTTTAAAGAGGGGCAGAAGGATGTGTATGCATTTGGAGCCATTTAAAATAAAAAAAAAAAAAACGAAAACACTGCAATGTGTGTTTTCCAAAAAGTGTGGTGAGCAGAAGGAAGGAAGGAAAGAAGGAAGGAAGGAAGCCAGCCAGCCATGGAACTCGCTGGATTACATCAGGCAAGCCACACTGTCTCAGCCTCAGAGGAAGGCCATGATTCTACGATTTCCTCAAAGGAGGCTTGCTACTGCTTTTCCCAAAAGCTGAGAGAGAGTGCCAGCATCATGTAATGGTCTGAGCACTGGACTTAAACTCTGGAAATCTGAATTCCCACTTGACCATGGAAACCCACTGGGTGAACTTGGACAAGTCCCACTGTCTCAGCCTCAGTGGAAGATAAAAGCAAACCCCCTCCGGGCAAATCTAGCTGAGAAAATCCCACAGTAAGGTTGCCGTAGTGTCACCCTTAAATTGGAAATGACTTGAAGGCACAGAATGACAACGAAGCTGAGAAAGTGTGATTTGCCCAAGGTCATCCAGCAAGTTTCCATGGCTGAGTAGGTATTCAGACCTTGGTTCTCCTGCAGCGCTAGGCCATTTCCACACTAGACTGTTACAGTGCTGCTATTCCACTTTCAACATCCTACGGAATCCACAAAGGCCCCGCCCTAAACTGCAAACCCCAGGATTCCACAGGGTGTTGAAAGTGGACTAATAGTGCCATAACAGTCTGGTGCGGAAATGGTCCTAGTCTAGCACTCGAGATATCTACGCAGTAACTAAGAAGAGTTATTTTGTGGGTAACTCAATTGCCCTGTCAGGGACCGAAATGAACCTGTGGACCTCTCGGCCATCAGAAGCCTTTTCAGGTCCAGAGGACACTCCGGTCTGAATAGGTTTGCAAATGTTTTAATTCTGCAAAGGCCAAAAGGAGGCCATAATTGTCTTAACGGAATTAGTTACCGCTGGGATTGCAGAAGCGTGGCCGGAGAAACAACCCCAGAGGTGGACGGTTTTAACGACGATGCCAAGGCGTTCGTCCGAGACGGCCTGTGGAGCTGGAAGTCAAACCATTACTCACCTGGCAGGGGGTCTCTTTGGAGAGGTCACCCCCTGAAAGCGGAGTGTCGGAATCAACTCCGTTCTCCACCTCTTTTCCTGGTAGGCGCTTTACAAAAATCCGCCCTGATTGGGGAAGGAAAGTCTTCTATGTCCTCTTCTGACCCACAGATGAGACCCGACCATGGTGGGCCCTGTTGACTTATGGCGACCCCCATGGATTTTGCAGGGCTTTCTTAGACAAGGTATCCTCAGAGGTGGTTTTGCCAGTTCCTTCCTCTGAAACAGTATTTGGCATTTGTTGGTGGTCTCCCATCCAAAAACTAACCAGAGCTGACCCTGCTTAGCTTCCAAGATCAGATGGGATCTAGATTTGACTGTGAGGCAGGTACTGACCAGCCTCTTTTGGAAGATGTTCAGAGAAGGAGATCCCACTATGTCTCTAAGGAGTTGGCTCCATTGGCGAGCCGTTCTTATAATCAAGAAGTTCCTTCTAACGTCAATAAAAATCTACCCTCCCATAATTTAAAACATTAGACTTGGTCCTACCTTCTGGGTTGGCAGAGAACAGGCGTGTCCCCTCCTCTTTCCGGCAGCCCTTGAGATATTGAAGAAGGGCAATCGCAACACCCATCGCTCTTCTCTGCTGGTGAAGCCTGGGATGGTGTCAAAAAGGAAAACTCTCGAAGATCTCGCCCTGCGTGATGGGTTCGATTGCATCCGGCTGGTCGTATTGGCTGCAAAATTAACTGGAAAATTAAGACTTTCATGAGGAATGAAGGACACGGATATGTGTGAATCGATTTGGTAGCATTTCATTATTTCTACAAACAAAACGAATTCTGCGCATGGACCCCCTGAAAGCACAAAGCAAGTTTGGGATAAATCCGTTCTAACGTTAATACCAGCATGGAAATAGATTAAAACAAGACGTATATCTTATCTCAGTCTGTCTGAATATTCAGAACTCTGTGATGTTTAGTGAATGCCTCAGTTTGTTGGATGAACCCATGGTGCAAATTGCAGCATTTTTTATTTCTTTGTTGTAAAATATA
This sequence comes from Cyclura pinguis, assembly GCA_030412105.1. Lineage (NCBI taxonomy): Eukaryota > Metazoa > Chordata > Lepidosauria > Squamata > Iguanidae > Cyclura > Cyclura pinguis. The sequence goes on along the minus strand of CM059612.1, from coordinate 17,211,041 downwards.
ATATATATTTTTAGGAGTTAGCCTCATTGAATATCTCAAGGGAAGTCATGCGGGGGATGGAGTGAGCTCGATTTCTGCAAGGACCTGAATTAATGGATTCCAGTCAGAAGAAAGGAGCTTCTAATTAAACATTAGGAAGGACCCCTTGATGGTAAGAACTGTTCAAGACAAAATCTGAGGTTGCCAACTTCTCTTGTCTTCTATACCGGGACTGTCCAGATTTTGGACTGTCCGCTTGTGATGGAGACCGACACCAATCATGGCTGCAAAATTAATGTCATGCTCCAGCCCCAGGACTCAGGTGCAAATGCAGAAAAGATCTTCCCCAACAGCCACGACACAGAGAGACGGAGGAGACAATATTTACCGTAGATGAGAAAGGAAGAGTCCGTGAGACTCAGAGGACTGACATAGGGAGGCTGCATTAATTAGGCAAACAGCCGGAGGAGGCTGCTGGGCAACAAATACCACAGACAGGGGAGAAGTCTGTTGCAGACAATTGCCACTTCTGGTGGAAGCAACAGGATTGGTTGTGAAGCAGAACCACATGCCGTACCGTAGGGAGCACGAAGGACTTGCCGAGAGGCTCACTTGGGACCGACCGTGCGTGCGCTGCTTGCAAAGTCTCTCAGCCGGCTTAGCGCTTTCCCCTCCCCTGCTCGCTTTGCAAGCAGCACGCGTGCACAAGCAATCCCAAGCGGCTCTCTGGAGGCGAGAGGAACCCCCGTCAAATTGATGGAAATTATCCTTAATTTAGAAGCGTCAGAAGAGCGAGATGCTGGATAACGGGACATCAAAAGGTGGGAGCTTACTGTTTCACTTTTTGCACAAAATAACAGAAGCTCCGACAAACATTTCTAATGTAGGCATAATCTTAACACCTCAATGAAATATTAAACAACAAACTAAAAAGAACTCACTAAAACACTAGCTTACTAACTAACCCAAACAGCTAAACACTAACCTACTAATGTACAAAACCCCAGAACTGTAATGAGAAAGAGAAAATAGAAAAAAATGTTCTACTGTTACAGATCCAGCCAAACAAACAACTAATAACCATAAGCACGATTTATTGCATCGTTTGATTTCTTATTACTCAAGATGTCCATAGACGGTTTCCAATCTTTCAAGAAATCTTCAGTTGGAGGGGAAAGAAATAACTTCTACTAATGCATTGGACCTTGGAATTCAGAGTATGTTAGGAGCACCAGATTAAGGGTGGATTAGAGTTTATGGAATATGCCTGTTCTCCATCTGTAGGAGAGCTTGGAAATGCTCTGGTTTGAGGTACTGAAACTCCCAGAATCCCCCAGCCACGTGTTTGTCCTTGCAGCTCAGAACATGCTATGGGCATTAGACAGCTTACAAAACTTGGAGTGACTCTGGTTCCTATCTGCACTAGAACTCGGAAACACTTCCTTTCTAAAACCACAGCTCCCAGAATCCTGGGGCTGGGGGATTCTGGGACTTGTAGTCCAAGGGAATGTTCTTGAGAACTGTGATCTTCTCCTGACCAGTTGGTTCTCTCTAGATTTTCAGGTAGTCTTTCCGCCAGTGCCTCTCTCCCTCCAACCGTACCGAGGGAGGCCAAGACCCAACCCAGCAAGCAAAGCAGATGTAACTTTTCTCCCCCCCTTTTGCATTTGTGTTACAATGGAAAAATCACTGCCTTGGGACAGTCCCTCGAATCAGCTCCTGTCTTTTCCCAGCTTTGGCTTGCTTGGGGTTTCCATCCCTGGTTTGCACGAACAGGCGGCCAAGACTCTTTGACCTTCTCTGTTCTTGGCCCATAATTGCTGTTATCCCAGATAATCGCTTTCAAATAACTCCTGCTCTTTATGCCTCCTTCTGCAATTTTAACCCCCATTTATCTGTTAGCAGGCCAACGCTGGAAAAGCAAAGGTCTCCTTTCTTTTAGGAAGCGTTGCCATGCCTTACCATTTCTTAACTAGGGGTCTCCGTGGATGAACCATGGATTTAACCATTTCCAATAATGTGCCTCGTTTTCAAATATCCAAAGAGCTGCCATCCTGTGGAAGAGCGAGCAGGTTTGTTTTCTGCTGCTCCAGAGCAGGGATAGAAAAAGTATTTGAAAATATCCAGAAAACGGTTGAAAAACACGTTTTTTGAGTGTTGAGAAACTCTGATGAGAAGACAAAACTGACAAGAGTCTTTGCGATTCAGGACTTCTTCTACACAAAATTCACATGTGGGGGTATTTTTATTTTTTTTTGTTAACTAGTTAAATTATCTTTTGGGTGTACAGGGCTAAGATTATAAGTCTTATTAGTGACAAAGTCAGTCGAGATTTTTAGTAATAATTTAATAGTTAAGTATTTGCAACAAAGGCGGGAACCCATTTTTAGTTACTTGTAGTCTTTTTTTTTGTTCGTTGTAGTTCTGTTAGATGTTTGTAGCTTTGTTGCATATTTATTTGCATTGTATTATCACTATTAGTTTTATGTATTGTTATGCAGTATTGTTTTTTTTTTGCTTTTTTCTGTTTAATAAAAATGTTTTTAAATAAAAAATAGATTAAAAAAAAGAGAACTATGGCATTAAACAGCTCTGAGTTGTCAAATTTTTCCACCTAGGAGAGTTGCTTCAATCTCTTCATCGTCTGTGTTGCTCTTTTCCACACCTTCGTTTTGCATGTGGGAAGGCCAACAAAATGATCTTCTGCCATCTATAGTGGAATAAACGCAGGATAGCCTTCTGCAGTGCAGACTATACCTTGCAGGGATAGGAAAGTCAGGTGGTCGTGGATGCTGGAGACTAAGCTATCCTTGAAGCTGACTGAAATTCCTTCGGGATCCTTCTTGGCTCCCAATCTGCTCAGAATTTCCTACGGGAGGAAATTGTGATGAACTACAGCTCCTCACCATTGGCTATGCTGGCTAGGGATGCTGGGAGTTGCAGTCCAACAACGCCTCTCCTCTAAGCCATTCAGGAAGGTCCGCTCCAACCTGGGCACTGTTTCCTTGAAGAAATCCATCCCTATCTTAAGATAACCTTTCTTGGTTCCTCATCCTCTCAAGCTGCCTTGTTTTTTGGCATTCCCTGCCAGCACGAATCCATTCGCGGCCGCCTCTTCTCGGCTGCGTCGCTCCGTCTTTCATCTTCCAAGGATTTGTGCCTCCAGACGGATGGCATAAGCTGGATTTCTGCAACGTTCCTTTCCCTCTGGATCCCTCTGGGTTTGTTTGCGTTACGCTGCCATCGTCGGGGGATTTGGAAGTCGTTTTGTTCAAACAAGTCCCACACCCAGGCTCGGCAGAGCCTTGGAGGAAACAGCTGGGATTGCAATCCCCCCCAGATGTTGCAGAGAAAGATGCTTTGCAGGAGAGAGAGAGAGAGAGAGGAGGATTTTGCAACTCTAGCATCTGTCCTTCGGTATTACAGAAAGGTTACGGCCTAGAGATGGTTGGCACCGTCTGGGCTCTGGCAGGTCCCGAGCGGTGATTGGCAAGTGAGAATTGCTGGGACTGTGCCTTTGCAAAATTAGGAGAAACATCTTGGTTGGAGACGTGTCTAAAAGACTGGAAACCCTTTATAGAGACTTTTGGCTGGAAAGGGAAAATCATCTGGACATTTTTGATTTTAACAAATAGTATGATTCATTTCTAAAAACCACAGAAATTACCAAATTGTTGAAAGTTAGTGTGAGGTAGTGGTTACAACATTGGACTACAACTCTGGAGACCCGGGTTCCGTTCCCTACTCAGCCATCGAAACCCATTGGGTGACCTTGGGTGTGTCACATACTCTCAGCCCACAGAAAACTCCGTGATAGTGTTGCCTTAGGGTCACTGTAAGTCGGAAATGTCCTGAAGACATGCAACAACCACAACGATTTGGTCATCAGAAGAAGTGAACAATGGAATATAATATAATCATACCTCTCTCTCTAAAATTGCATCGTCCACTTCTTTTGATAACCAAATCGTTGTTGTGTTGTTGTTCTTGTATGTCTTCAAGACATTTCCAACTTCTGGTATCTATAACTGCTGAAAAGAAAGTTGGAAGCCAATTTTTTTGTCTGTATTCCTAGGTGACTGCTGGAATTGTGTCCAATCTTATGTCTCTATGATTCCCCACATTCCTATGAAATGAATCATTCCCCGCCAATGCCTTAGAAGGAGTAGTTTTTGATCCTTGAGACAATTGCTGTAACTAATTTTTTTTTAAAGTAACTTTCTGACCTCTGGCATGGAAGATTCCTCCATGAGATACTTGCCCCCTTCTTTTTTCCTTCTTCCCCGAAAAGTTCCTTCCAAACTTTTAGCCCAAGAAAACCTATATCTGGGTCTTGAATGCAGTGGAATGAGATATGAAAAGAAAGAGGCTTAATTTTGTTTTTGCCTGGTTAATAGGGAAGGGAGCGTAGGAACAGGCAGATGAGACAGCCAAGTCACAGCCTGAGCCAACACTCAGAGGAATTGAGACGTCTCTTTGATAATAAAGACTATTTCATCTTGAAGTCTCTTTGCTTTGAGCTTGTCCTCCCGTGTTTTTCTGGGGCTTATTAATATATGTATACAATGTTAGCCCACCATTCATCAAACCGGAGACCCTGGGTGCCTTCTCTGGTTTTCTAATTCCCCCCTTTCTCCCTTAAAACCCACAAACCTTGGCTATTTTGGAGAAAAATGTCTTTTCTTCTGAGCACGTGGGTGACCCCTGAACAGGGGGCGAGAAGGACCTTGGAAAGCATCCCTCCGCTGGCGTTGGGTCTGACGGTTCGCCCTTCCCCTCAACGCCCAACGCTTCGTTGTCCTGGTTCTGTTTGTTTGCTTTTGTAAATGGAGCAGATTAGCATGCTGTTCCAAAAATCTGTCAGGTTGTTACAAATCCTCCAAACTGGCAAAGCAAAAACCCCTCCTCCAAATTAGAGATCCCGCTTTCTGAACAGGGATAACGGATAGGGCGCAGGAGGCTGCGGAAATAGATGAGAAGTGGCAGATAAATACTGCCTGAAAAGGAAGAAATGCCAGGGGGGAGCAGGAGAGATTAGATGATGCATTTGGTGATGTTGCCCTTTTCCTCCTTATTTCTTCTTTGCTTCTCCCCTCCATCTTCTTCTCCTCCCTCCTCCCTCCTCCCCCTCTTCCTCTTTCTATCTCCCCTCTCCTTCTTCTTCCCCTTCCCCTTTTCCTTCTTCCTCTTCTTCTCCTCGTTTCTCCTCCAATCCATCTCCTTCCATATCGTATTTCCCCCCCCCGCCGAGACTCCCAAGCAATCTGCAGGAGGCAGATCTTTTCTCCTTGTATTCCTCGAAGAGCAAGAGCCGAATGCTGCGTCTCTCCCCTCCGTTAATCAGTTGTTCTCGTTCTTTATCGTCAAGTCAACTCCGATTTATGGTGACCCTGTGAAAGAGAGACTGCCAAATCATCCTGGTTTGAACAGCCTTCCTTTGGTTTAGCGGACCAGCCACGACTTCCTCGATGAAGTCTTTCCACCTGTAATGTGGTCTTCCTCTTTTCTTACCGCTTTCCGCCTTCCTAAGCATCATCATCTTTTCTCCGGAGTCCTGTCTTCTCATGATATGTCCAAAGTAAGACGGCCTCAGTTGAGTCCTCTTGGCTTCCACGAAGAATCCAGGCTTGATCTGCTCTCTGACCCATCTCCTTACCTTTTTATGGCTATTATTTGCTATCAAGTTGGCAGTCCTATGAGAGACATGTAAGTCTCCCCATGATCAACAGCCCAGGTCTTGCAAATTCTTTGATGTAGCCTAAACATCTCCAAAGTGGTCTTCCTCTTTCTCCACTGCCTTCCATTTTACCCGACATTATTGTCTTTTCCAGTGGCTTCTCAAGTTGTGTCCAAGGTACGACAGTTTCAGTTTAGTCCTCTTGGCTTCCAAGCAGCATCCAGGCTTGATTCACCAGGACCCCTATAAAAACCCCAAAATTTTGGCAGTGGCTTCTTGGGGTAGCAGGAGACCTTGAAGACACGGCTTCCCTTGGGTGGCTGGAGGGGGGAAAGGAAGAACAACCTGGCCATGTTTTCCTTGCCTTCCCGACGGACGGACGAGCCAAGGCACACCAAGCTTTGACGGTTGCGGTTGGCGCCGGGATGTCTGCCTTTTATTTTCCTTGAGCTCTTTCCTTTCTCCTGGGTTTCATTTTTAATGAAATTATTCTGCACTTTGAGGCTGTCTTCAAAGTCTGCTGAGGAGATAAGTGAGTGAAGGACAGCCTCTTTCTTTCTCTCTTTCTTTCTTTCTTAAAAGAAGCCAATTTTTTTGTTTCCTTTGCTTGATTTTCACCTTCTCTTTTTGTCTCCATCTCCAAAGAGTCATGCCCACCTCTCTCCACGCTATTGTGTGCACACAAGGCCTTGAACTTGTGCAATTCCACCACCTAATTTCCCCAAAAGGCCATTTTTAAAAATCTCCATGGGATTGTTAGATCAGATCTTTTTCTACTTTTCCCCCGTCTCCTTCCAGATGTTTCCTCACCCCTGGAAACGGACTTGTAGATCAGGAACGGGCAACTGTAGGTGGCTAGGCCTTGGAGGCCCCATCCTTTGCTGTAGCCACAACTTTTGCTCCTAAATAACCTTCTGGAGGACATGGGGAGCATTTTCAAAGTGTTTTCAGGACCCCCTTGGGCCATTTCAGGCCTAGAAGTGGTCTTTTTTTTTAGCAACAGAAAGAGAGCGGAAGTTGCTTTGTAGTCACTTCGTGTTTTATTCCACAGAAGACCTCTCTGTGGGCTTGGGATTTGGCCACATTGCCCCAGAGAAGGCATTATGGGACATTTTTTTTTTCCTGACCACCATGTGCTACACTTTGCCAAGCCCTGTTGTAGGTGGATCTCTTCCGAACACCGTCTCCAACTGCTCTTCATACCTTCTTGATTTCTTGGCACAATGAAACGGGCAGACAGCAAAGGAAAGCTCTCCTTTGGTCTCCTCCAGACGGGCAAATACTGGGCTATTCTGTTTCTGGATTTGGTTGTGAAGCCTGGACAGGGAAGTAAGTTGATGGGAAGAAAACCCACTCCTTTGAAATGTGGTGCTGAAGAAGAGCTCTACAGATACCCTCGACTGCTAAAAAGACAAACAAATGCGCCCAAGAGCAAAGCAAGCCTGAACTCTCCCTAGAAGCCAAGACGACCAAACTGAAGCCGTTGTACTTTGGCCGTATCACGAGAAGACAGGACTCCCTGGAAAAGACAATCATGCTTGGGAAGGAAGAAGGCAGCAGGAAAAAAAGGAGACCCCATTGCAGACGGAGAGACTCAATCAAGGGAGCTACGGCCCTGAATCTGCGAGACCCGAGCAAGGGGGTTGAGGACAGGTAGTCCAGCTTAAGAGAAGATATAGTCTTTATTTGAATGGCCACTGTTTGGGGCGGTTTGAATTACGGAATGCCACCTCGGCAGGGAGTTGGATTGGGTGTCATTTGGCTTTACGATTTTAAAGACCACTGGAGGCACGTGCCCAGTTTTAAAAGCGATCCGGTCCCCTGTGCATCTTGTTGCACCATGATGCCCGCAAGAAGCAGGATTCCGCTTTTCCCTCCAATGCCTGTCGCTGTACCGGGCAGTTCTGGAGGTCTGCGATGGTCTGTGAGAACGGGGGGCGAGCGGTGAAAGGAGCCCCCAAACTTACTGAAGTTCCCCACAGTGGCAGCTGTGACATACTTAGCAAACTGTAACAGGAGGAAACTTGAATCCGTTGAGCTCATCAGAAGCCAAGGTGAACTGAGTCACAGAGAGGTTTCCCTCCCCCTGCACGCTCTTTCCTAGAGATACCCAATCCTGCTCAGCCCCCCCACCAGAACGACCCAGGCAGCGTTAATTGATGGGGAGGGTACCATGTGTCGTCCTCCCCAAGCCATTTTTCTCTTTGCACTTACAACCCTAATGGTATTATATTGCATTTTCAGCTCTATTATTTTCTGCTTTGCTGTGCCCTGACAGTTAAGCTCTTTTGTACGGATCCTCTGGGGCCGGCAGGGTCAGACTGTGCACTGTCTGTGTGTGTTCCTGGAACGCAGTCAGAAATGCTGGGGTTTCATTTTTTTATTTAAAAAAGAATAGTAAAGTTTTTTTTTTTAAAAAAAGTCTGACTCATTTCAAGACTGCAAAACCACCCCTTCTTTCCTTCCTTCCTTCCTATCTCCTGCTAGCTCTCCTTCCTTCCTTCCTTCCTTCCTTCCTTCCTTCCTTCCTTCCTTCTTCCTTTCTTCCTTCCTTCCTCTTGCTAGCTCCTCCCTCCCTCCCTCCCTCCCTCCCTTCCTTCCCTCCCTTTCTCTTGCTAGTTCACCTTCCTTCCTTCCTTCTTCCTTCCTGCCTGCCTGCCAACTTCCTATCTCTTGCTAGTTTTCCTTCCTTCCTTCCTTCCTTCCTTCCTTCCTTCCGTCCGTCCTTCCGTCCGTCCGTCCTTCCGTCCGTCTGTCCTTCCTTCCGTCCTTCCGTCCTTCCTTCCTTTCCCCTCTCTCTTTTTGCACGCATGAACACACTGGCACTTTTCACCTCGCCTTCACACCCTGCTAATTCTGCTGTGCTTGAGCTCTTGCAGAGAGTTTGCTACAAGCCACTCACCTCCTCTTCTGAGTACTTGTGACCTTAGTTTGAATCTGCAACCAGGAGATTGTCTCCCCATTGTGACTTATTCTCCCATCGATTCGTGTGCAGTTGAACTCTTGCTGAGAGATCTCCTTTTGAACAAGCGGCCCACCTCTTGAAAAGTTCATCTGCTTCTTTATTGCCTTAATTCATTTGAATTTCCCATACACATACATTGAGGTTGCCTGGCCACATTCATCCTGGTTTTCATCTCTGAAATGTCGGAGGGAATGCTTGTCTTCTGTCTCATTCTCTTGGGCCGGCCCTGGCGTTGGGCATTTGGGCAAAAGGGTCCCAGGAGAAGGAAGGCAGACACTAGTTGGCTTCAATTTCCAGATAGGAAGTGAAATATATCATTACATACCAAAGTCAGGACTGTCCATGCCATCTGATTTCTGATTTCTATGCATGGCTGTGAAAGCTGGGCAGTGAAGAGAGCCGACAGGAAGAAAATCAACTTATCTCAAATGTGGTGCTGGAGGAAAATTCTGTGAAGACCATGGTTTGCCCAAAAGACAAATAAATGGAGAAATCGAGGAAATCAAGCCTGAACTCTCCCTAGAAGCCAGGATGACGAAACTGAGGCTGTCGTACTTTGGCCATATCACGAGAAGACAGGACTCACCAGAGAAGACAATAAGGCTTGGGAAGGTGGAAGGCAGTAGGAAAAAGAGAAAGACTCCATTACAGATGGAGAGACTCAACCCAGGCCATTTCCGCACTAGACCATTATAGCGCGATTATTCCACTTTCAACATCCTGTGGAATCCTGCCGCCTGGCCCCTCCCTAAACTGCAAACCCCAGGATTCCACAGGATGTTGAAAGTGGAATAATTGTGCTATAACGGTCTAGTGCAGAAATGGCACAAGTCATGACTGCCCTACATCTGCAAGACCTCATCAGGGCTGTTGAGGATAGGGAAACCTGGACTTCCCTTATTGATAGAGCTGCCATAAGCTGAAGTTGATTTGTCGGCAGTCAACAATAACACTATTGTGTAGTGGTTTGAGCACTGGCCTCTGATCCTGAAGATCCTGGGTTTGATTTCCCACGTGGCCATGGAAACCCACTGGGTGACCTTGGATGTGTCACACTCTCTCAGCCACAGAAAACCCTTAGGGTTACCGTAAGTTGGAAACAACTTCGAGGCAGGCAACAACAGCAAGAAATTAAAAAAATGAACCCAAAGACAAGGGAAGGTTTCTAATTTTTAAATTTCAGCACTGAGAAGGAGGAGAGAGAGCCTGGCCTTAAACTGATCCCGCTGTTTTGTCTTTCTCACTCCGCTCTCTCTGTTTGCTTCTCTCCCGGAGAATCCCTTTTCCTTCTGATTTTGTTTCATTTGCTCCATAGATCTGCCCCTCTCCAGGTCGCATTGGAGGACATATTGCGGAGGCGGACCCCAGTCACCCACCAGTGGGCGACCGGCAGCCCCAGTCGCCCAAGGCCGGGGTCCCAGCGACGTGCCGTTGCCGGCGGCCTCCTCTCGACACCAGCATCTGCCGCCCTGACGAAGGCAATGAGGGAAATGACGAGCCGGGGACATTGATTTTGGCAGGAGGAACGTGGCTCGCCCCTCTTTCTCCCGGCCGCCCCCGGTGCGCCCACATGTCTCTCCGAAACCATCTCGGCACGATTGCCTCTCTCCTTCCGCATCGCCCACCTTTTTAAGTGGGACGTTCGTGCCCTCTCCCGAATAAGTCTGGAGCGCGTTGTTCTCTCTCGCCAGCGGCATCAACAACAGGTCGAAAGCGGAAGAAGAAAAGGAGGAGGAAAAGCAGAACAGCTGGATTTGCTGGGCTGCAAATTTGCCTCCGTCTTGCTCAGAACCCCAGGGTTGCAGCTTCCTTGCGCTGCGTGTGTGTTTGTGTGCCAGCGTTCCCAGGGCTGAGGAATTGCACATGCTCCAATTCCCCTTCTCTCTGCCTCTTCTCTCTTCTCCCTGAAGATACGCAAAGGAGGAAGGCATGTTTGTTGTGTCAGCGAGAGGACAGGAGGCCCAGGGACAGTTGGACCTCGCCGAAGGTACTTTTCTGTTGCTAACTGAGCTGAAATTTTATTACTGTGGACCTTTAAGTCATTTCTGACTTATAGCCACCCTAAGGTGAACCAATCATGGGGTTTTCTGGGGCTGAGAGTGTGTGACACACCCAAGGTCACCCAGGTCTTAATGAATCTTGACGGCCAAGTGGGGTATAATGGTTCGAGCGTTGAGCTAGGACTTTGAGAGACCGGAGTTTGAATCGTTGCCCCGCCACGGGTATCCCTTAGGTAGCTTCGGGCAAGTCACACTCTCTCGGCCTCAGAGGAAGGTAATGGCAGCAAACCTCTTCTGAATAAATAAGCCCCGTGATAGGTTGTCTTCAGAGTTGCCACAGCTCAGAAACAAATCGAAGGCTGGGAACAAGAAGCCGACTGAGGTGGTTGCCTCCATCTACCCAATGATAGGGCTGGCCCTTCCAATTAGGAGAAAGGAGACTAATCCTTTCAACACCGGCTGGGGGTAATAGGGTTCCACGGTCTCAAAGCCCAGTCCCTCTTCTCCGGTCTTCAGAGTAAAATGGAGGAATCTCAGGGCAAGTGCACCGCCTTGATCATTACACATCTCATTGTTTTCTTGCCCCCTGATGTCGGAGGCTGCTTTGGAGTGGTGTCTGTAGACACTTTTCTGTCCAAGCCGGAGCTTGTCTGTCTTTCTTTGGTCGCACCACAGCACCCATGAGCTGTTAAAAGCAGGGCTTGGAAGGCTGAGCCGGAAACGAGTGGCTCTTTGTGTGCAAAGCAGAGCTTGGAAAATGCACTTTCCGATACTGGAGAAACATATCCTCATTTGCTGGGCTTCATTGTTTGCTCTTCGTGCAATATTCTCGGAGCAACTGCCGTTGATGATTAACCCATCACGCTTGCAACATCAACCGGAGAAATCTTGAGGTCTCAGGTTTGGGTCTTGAAGTCTGAGGGCCAAAGTTGCTCTTGAACTAGCAGGATTAAGAGGTAAAGCTTCTCCAAAAGGAATGGGGAATAAGTCTTTGTGGGTGGTGGAGCTGTTTTTGCAGACGCTTAGCAGGGAATAAACGTTTTGAAGTGCTCGGATTTACCAAGTCAGAAACGAGTAATTTTTAAATTCATCTTCCTTTTCCTCCTCCTTCTCTTCTTCATCATCTTTAAACATCCCCTTCTTTTGAAGCAGAACTAAACTTCAAAGAGAGTTTAGGCAATGCTGGGTCTCTAGGCTAGGCCGGCTCTATTTATTTATTTATTTATTTGATTTTTTTTTTTTTTAAAAAAAGAAGTCGAGGGCTGATCATGCATGGCTTAATAAATATTTATGCCACAGTGAGAATTCATGATGGAAATAAATAGCGGTTATTTTCTCCGCTTAGGACAGAAAATGTTTCTGAAGTGGAATTAAATGTGTGATTTATACATCCAGGAAGGATGTAATTGGATTTATAATAAACAGGTGTTTACATCCTTATCAACCTGTAATGATGTCATAACAAGGGAACAGGGGAGAGCGGAGAAAATTCTATCACCGCCCGCGTAATGGAGCCCGGGTTGAATGCTCGGCTCGGCTGTAATTCCATCAAAACGGGGCGAGCGGCGTCGTAAACTTTCTGAGTGAAAACTCCAATCACCAGATGGAGTTACAGGCAGGATGGATGAGTGCCCTGGGGGGCTCGGGGGTCGCAGTGCGGCTGCATGCGGCGCTCAGCGCTAACGCCTCCCCCTCCTCTTTTTCCAATCCTCCTCCTCCTCCTCCTCCTCCTCCTCTAGTTCTTCTTGTTCCTTCTCCTCCTCCTCCTCTTTTTTCCCAGTCCTCTTTCTCCTGACCCTTTCCCCGGTTCTTCTTTACTACTTCCCCCTGCTCCTGCTCCTCCTCCTATTCTTCTTCTTCCTCCTCTTGTTCTACTTCTTCCCCCTCTTCCTTCTCTTGCTCTTCTTCCGCCTTCTCCTCCTCCTCCACCTCCTCTAGTTCTTGTTTTTCTTGTTCCTCCTCTTCCTCCTTCTCCTCCTCTTCTTCTTCTTTCTCCTCTTGGTCTTCTTCCACCACCGCATCTTCCTCTTCTTCTTCTTGTTCTTCTTCCTCTTCTTCGTTCAGTCCTCTTTTTCCTCCTCCTTCTCCCTGTTTTCTTTGTCTTCTCCTTTACCACCACCGCCACTTCCCCTTCCCCTTCTTCTTCCTCTCTTCTTCCTCTTCCTCCTCCTCCTCCTCCTCCTCCTCCTCCTCTTCTTCTTCCTCCTCTCTTCTTCTTTCTCTTCCTCTTCCCCTTCTTCTTCCTCTTCTTCTTTCAGTCCTCTTTTTCCTCCTCCTTCTCCCTGTTCTTCTTTACCTTCTCCTTTACCACCACCACCACTTCCCCTTCTTCTTCCTCTCTTCTTCTTTCTCTTCCTCCTCCTCCTCCTCCTCTTCTTCTTCCTTCTCTCTTCTTCTTCCTCTTCCCCTTCCCCTTCTTCTTCCTCTCTTCTTCTTTCTCTTCCTCTTCCCTTCTTCTTTCTCTTCCTCTACCTCCTCCTCCTCCTCCCCTTCTTCTTCTTCTTCTTCTTCCTTCTCTCTTCTTCTTCCTCTTCCCCTTCCCCTTCTTCTTCTTCTTTCTCTTCCTCTTCCTCCTCCTCTTCTGCTTCCTCCTCTCTTCCTCTTCTTCCTCCTCCTCTTCTTCCTCTTCCTCTTCCTCCTCCTCCTCCTCCTCCAGAGGAAATGAGAAGTCCCAGACTATGTTTGCATGGAGCCCTCAAAGCTTGGGGATGTTCCTTTTTGGGAGTGCTGCAACTCCCCGGTCAGCCTGTGCTCCCACCGACAGGTTGCTGAGACAGCAGGGGGACAGTCTGGCCTCTCTCTGCAAGGAGATGGGTTTGAAACGGTATCATGGCTGGTATCACGGCTAAACACCGACAGCTGTCCAGTCCACAACAGGGCTGGGACGTTGGGAAGGAGAAAGAGGACGAGTGGCTGGAGGAGAAGGCGGAGGTAAAGCAGGACGACCTGGACATGCTTCTTTGCAATTCGCTAACAGGGTTCTGCAATTTTATGGATTCATAAAATTACACAGGGTAGACCGCGATGTCGGGTCTTGGCCGTTATTGTTTGGAGCATTCCCAGGTGGAGTCTCACCAACGGAATGTTCTTCCCTGCACCCACCGCGGTTTCCCGCTCCAGCAAACATGCCTTCTAGGGCTTGCTTCTTCCGATCTGGTGTGGTTCTGAATGGCAGGACAGAGCCTGGGCTGGAATATCTAGGGGTGAGATCTGGGTAACACCTTTTAGGGTGCCGAGGAGGATTGGCTTTCAACAAAACAAGGCCATCCTGTGGCCTCGATGCCCTCTGGTTTCCTTTCTCCCACTTGTCCTCCTGCCCTTCCAAAGATGACCCCTTTCCCCTACTGCTTCCACGTGGCATTTTGGGAAAGCTGGGCCACGGAGAAAGCTTTTCCTGGCGGTCTCTTCTCCTCTCCCTTCTCTCCCACTCCCAAGAGGAGGAGACCTCCCTTTTGTTGCCGAGAAAATGGAATCCAGGTCAGCAAGATAAACGGTTCCTTCAAGGGCAGAGTGAGAGGGGGAGGAAAGCCAGGAGGAACAAAAGGAGAGGGAGGGGGAAGCTGCAAACGGCTCTAGTGGGCCTCTCAGGTGTCCAGAATCGTACCTGATACAATCTCAAGAGTTGGAAGGGATCCGGGGGCATCTAGCCCAGCCCTGCTGCTGTGCAAGAAGACGCAACTCAAGCAATGCCCATCCGAGCTCTGTTTAAAGACCTCGAAAGAAGGAGGTTCTGCGGCCTTACGAGGCTGTCTCTTTCCACTGTCAGACTGCGTTTACTGCCAAGAACTTATTTTGTGCCTCAATTAAATCCCGTTTGGATTGTGATCTCTGTGGGGCTGCCTTTGAATCCTCAGCAAGGCCAAAATATTATGGCCAGGTTGCAGTCTGTAGGGAAGACAGAATGATAGAATCAGAGAGCTGGAAGAGACCCCCTGGGGCCATCCAGTCCAACCCTGTTCTGCCATGCAGGAACATACACTCAAAGCCCCCCGAGTAAATGGCCATCCAGACTCTGTTTAAAAAGCTCCAAAGAAGGAGACTCCACCACACTCCCAGGCAGCATATTTCACTGTTGAACTGCTCTTACTCTCAGGAAGTTCTTCCTAAGGTTTAGGAAAAGAAGCTCTTTTCCTGAAGTTTAAAGTCATTTGCTCCGTGTCCTAGTCTCTGTAGCAGCAGAAAAGAAGTTTGCCCCATCTTCAACATGGCATCCCTTCAAATATTTAAATGTTGCTCTGTGTCCTAGTCTCCGAAGCAGTGGAAAAGAAACTTGCTCCATCTTCAACATGGTATCCCTTCAAATATTTCCACATGATTATCATGTCTCCTCTTTACCTTTTTTTTCATCAGGCTAAACATAGCCAGCTCCCTAAGCTGCTTGAGCTACCTGGCTGAGTATTCTACGCATCCCTCCCTAAACTGCAGATCCCAGGATTCTATAGGACGGCACCACGGGAGGTAAAGTGGATTCGCAGTGCTGTAACTTCATTGTGTGATAGAACTCCTGCTCCATAGTTCTCCTATAGCTGTGTGGGAGAGGGTTTAGGTTAGAAAAACCTCTTTTTTCCAGAGTCTCATGCCTGTTTCATGCTCAAAGATGCCTTTGGAGATGGGCTTGATGGTGCAATTAAATCATTAACCAAGGCAGACAGTGCTAGGCTGGTAGATGTCCCCAGGGCAGAGCGTTACATACGCTGCCTTGCCAAGTTGATTCACTTGGCGCACGGAGGCTGACATGTATGGTTTGGACGTGCGCTACAGAAATAGTCCAGGAGTTGCTCTTCAATGTACGATTCTAACTTGATTTCCTCTATCTGAACCTCCTTCTCCGTCTTCCCTTGAGAGAGGCATATCTAAGTCACTGTCAAAGATAAAGTCCACCAAGCGAAGGTGGGAGCCCCAGGACATAGAAAGTTCCCAAGTTGCTGAAGGTTGGCCAGGCGGTGCTGTGTAGCGGTTAGGGAACTGGGTTGGCATTTAGGAGGTCCTGGGTGATAGATGATGGCTCGGAGGTCGATGAGCAATTGATTGTGTCAGAAACAGGGCCAGTGACAGACTAAACTACCTTCCCAACAACCTCAGCAGCTGAAAGACAAGCTGAGATGGAGTTGTTGCAACCGGTGCCAGAGGGAGAAGGGGCCAGCAATGATTTAGAGGAATTAGATCCACCTTTACCCCCAATCATGGGGGAGACAAAAAAAGGACAGCTTAGAGGAAAGCTGTTTTGAGAAAACAGAACAGTGATAAGTAACACCTGTTTCTGTCGGCTATATAAGTCTCTCGGCGTAGCTTGCTGTTTGCTTGTAGCAAATGACTACTCAAGCCCTCATGACCCCTGTGTTCTGTCTCTCTGGACCCTTTTTGGATCGACCTTCGGCATTCCGGACTTTTTGGATTTGACCTTGACTTCAGCTCTGACATCCTGGTTCCAGCATCCACTGAGCCACCGAACTCATGGGCTCTCCTTGGGCCATTCTCGCTCTTCCTGACCTACCTTCTGGGTTTGTTGCGAAGATAATGTGGGAAGGTAGAGAGAGGTGCACGCCTTACATTCTTAGGAGGAAAGGCAGCAGGTCATTGCCATGGCTGAGTGGAGAACTGAACCCTGGTCTCCAACATCATAGTCTAGTGCTCAAACCACACATCACACTGGTTCTCAGCTTGTCTCCATCCTTCTTAAAATGAGGAACCCAGACTTGAATGGAGGACTCCAGTGTGGAATATAGTGGGATTATTGACTTCCTTCGACATGGAAACAGTGATGCTGTCTGTTCAGGCTAGAATATGATTTGCCTACAAGTCAATTCCAGACTCTGATCTTCTGGTCTTCAGGCATCTCCTGAGAAGGCAAGGACCAAGGAGGCGCGAATCGAACCCAAAGTTGTAGTCCAATGTTCAACCACTACACTATGTTGGTCTCTATGACATGAGCTCCATCTTTAGATATCTGAAGAGACGTCATGTAGAGGAGGGGACCAGCTTGTCTTCTGCTCTTCCAGAGGCTTCAGAAGACAAGAAAAAAGCCTTCCATCTAAACACTGAGAAGAACTTCTGGATTGTAATTGCTCTTCCACGGTTGAATAGACTGTCTTGTAAGATGGTGGACTTTGGAGATCTTTAAACCAAGACTGGAAGGGCATCTTGCATGAGTGCTACCAACTGTGTGTTCCTGCATGGCAGTGGTTTGGTCTAGATGGCCCTTGGAGTTCCTCCCAACTCTATGATATTATGATTATCGGGAGGCCCACAGTGGTCTGATCCAGGTTTTGGACTCTTCTCATGCTTTTTTTAGTTGAGATGTTGTCCTTGTTCAAGCATTCAGCGCACCAGACTACAAGCGCTGAGCTCAGCACATTCTCAGATGGCATTCCAGTTGGCATCACCATGGGGGTGGAGGTAGGAAGCGGGCATATGTCTGAAACATTGCAGAATGTTAATGATGCAAAACATACCCTGAGTGGATGAACGGCGCTGCTCCACTTTCCCCACCTCTATCCTTTGCAAGAGGAGATTGGTGATGGATGTGGAGTTACGTCCCATCAACTGTTCATGCGTGGGCACCTGCTTACCAAAGGGATGCATTTGCCCAGTTGGATTTTGGGATCTCCAATACACGGGCCCTGCGGGTGTGAATAAGACCACTGAGGTCAGTAAAGTGCAAGGCAGGAGGGAAAGAGAAAGACCACATCACGGGTGGATTGATTCGATCAAGGAAGCCATGGCCGTGACTTTGCAAGACCTGAGCAAGACAGTAAAGAATGGGGTTTCTTAAAGATCAGAGTGATAGCATAAGCTGAAACTGACCCGACAGCAGGAAACCACAAAACAGCCTGGAAAAGTGTGAGCTTGTGGGAAGAAGACTGCAGAGAACCACCAGCACTTGGAAAAGTCCCTTTTGAGACTGCATATCCCACAATCCTCCAACTATCCTGGCCACTAACTATGCCAGTGGATGGATTCTGGGAGTTGTAGCCCCAAGAAGTAACCTTTCCACACTCTCTGTTGTTAATATATAGATAAATTCATTCCAAGGATGGCTTGTATTTGGGGTAAATACTTAAGATGAGTGAGAATTACGCTGCAGTGTGCTTTTGATCATACTGTCCTTTCCAAAAAATGGCTTGGGGACGTGGGTGAGAGATTTGGAGAAGTAAGAAAAGGCAGACTGCCATATTCTGGGGCAGTGCCAGTTTTTTTGGTGTGGTTTTGGCACAGAATAGTGTTTGAAATTCATGCTGAAAAGTATCTTTTTTGTGTGGGGTTTGAGGGTCTTTCGAGCATCACCAAGGCCTCCAGGGGCACAAATTGACATCTTGGGCCCCCTTTGGCTCCGGGGCATCCATTTTCCCACCCTGGCCTAGAAAGCCTCTTGCATTTAAATGATAACCCCCTCTGTCCTTGGAACATGTACATCCCTCCTCCCCAACCAGTGGGAACGGATAGAAACACGCCCCATAATCCTAATTTTAATTAACGTCGCTTTAGGTATGCTTAGCTGAGTAGGAGAGGCACTTAAACTTCTGTTAGTGGTGAGTATCAGGATACCAGCAGGAATGTCTGATGTGCCTCGGGTCTGATGAGCATCAACACACGATACACATCGATGTCAGTTAACAGCAGCCTGATGCTGCATATGGATGTTATGAAATTGCCCAATCCTAATTCCTATATATGCAAGCCCACTTACAATTTCCATACAGGATTTTGGCCACAGAGTTTGCAAACTGGCACATGGTTTTGAAAGGAAGTGAGCTCTCTCTCTCTCTCTTTTTTCAGTTGCAACAGGGTTAATGACTTGTTAAATCAGGTCACCACTGAGCCTGTGATAACCCTGGTCTAATTCCTCGTGCCTCTCTCGTCTGCCAGCCAGCAAAGGCCTTTGTGCAGGTCATTAGGGCTTAATTGCTATTTAAGTGGTGCCATTTGTTCTCTTTTCTCCACCTCCTGTCACAGAGAGAGAGAGGGAGAAGGGTGGGGAGAACTGGGTGCAAAGCTTTGCATTTGGACCTAATCTATTCCCTGTCTACCCTTTGCTCCAGCCTTGAGGTTAGAAGATCTGATCAGATTGCTTTCCTTTTGAAGGAGCCAGGACTCCCGTCCATTTCCCAGGGCCTCAGATTGATTACGGGAAAAGAAATCTTCATCCGCTTAGCGTACGGGCAGAGGTCTGGGGCCGGCAGCTCCCCGAGATACCTGTTCCACTGTGGAGCTCTGGAAAAGCAAGATATCAGGGTTGCAGCGGGGACGTGCTAAGACAACGAGCGAGATAACGGCCACGCTTAAGGGAAAACGCGGCAGATACATTATTCATTAGGGCTCCTTCAATCCATGCTTGAGAAGATAGGGCCGCCCTGAGCTCGGCAGCTGGAGTGCTTTCTGAAGGGTTCGTCATAAACGGAGGGGCTCATCGTAAAATAGTTTCTGCTCCTTGCATCCACCCCAATTAGTTCCTGGAAAGCTTTCGGAGTATCTAAGCACCTGAAAGGAGGGGACACGGTGTGGCCTGAGCCCTAATCAGGGGTTCAAGTTTAAGGGGCGACCCACGGGCCATATGGGACCCCTGTGGCTGTTTCTGGCAGGCCCCATAGCCTAGCCAGCCCCTACATACGTCTGGATTTTTAAATTATAGTTTACTAAAAATGGCGAGGTGCTAAAATTTGCACACCACAAGTGCAATTCGTTCCTCATTCATCCTAGTTTTTTTTTTTAAGGCCTCTGCTGGGTCTAACATGTAATAACAATAGTGGAAAATCCAGATCAGCTGCTAAGTTAAGCGTGCTTAGATAGTGTTTCCTGGTCCGACCCCACCCCCAATCCTGCCTTATTGGGCAACAGCCACTGCGCACAATGGGGGTCCCTGTTCCTCCTGATCGGGTTGCACTAAACGGATGTTTTCACCAGTGGACTCCAGCACGACAATCAGAAGCAAGGCCTCTATTGCAATTCCTCTTCTCCCTAGACATTACTGGGGAAAGGGGCTGTGGAAAGGTTCATGTGCTTTGCCTTGATCTAATCCCATCATCCACAGCCAGCATGGTTCAAAGGCACCTTTGACTGTTCCACACCTATCTGAATGACGGACAGATGGCCATTGTCTATTCTTCAATCCAGACACTGTCTTCAGTCCTATTATCCAGTCCTAATTTGAATAGATTCATTAAACCAGTCATTGACTGGTAAGTCATTAGCCATTAGTGTGGCTTTCCAGTCCCGCCCTTACTCCGAACTGGCTTCGTGATAACTCCATGACCAAATTGCATCATTATTGGGTGATTTCGTCCAGCTTTGCCGCAGCAGCTGTTCCTTAAGGTAGAATCCAACTTTGTAAAGTTTCATTTTGCTCTTTTCTCCCCCTTCCTCCCCCCTCCAGTGATATCTAATTGGAGAAATTCATTTTTTGACATTTGTGGGTCTGTCTTTTTTTTTTTTTTTAAGTGGCGAGCTTTCTATGCAAGGCAGGAAGAAGGCCAGCTTGCAGTGAATAATCTTCCAAATCTGGAAGAAGACTTGGGTGACTGCACCATCCCTCTCCTTCTTCCCCCTTCTGGTGCGGGTCTGTGGTGTGCGTAAGTGCATTTTGTCACTTGCTGACAGCTTGATGAAAAGCAATGAGGAGGGAAGTGCTCAAGATACATTTCTGGAACAGGATGGAAGGTGAAAAAAAAGAGACAAGAGGAGAGAATAAAGTGACGGGTTGACTTTTTCATGGCATCTTGTCTGCCCTGTTGTGTCTTCTTTGGTATTTTGGGGTGTGTGTGTGAGTGCTTTCATGCTCAGCTCCAATTTCCCCTCCTTCCCTTCCATAGATTTTTGCACCAAAGCCAAAGCAGAGTTTGAGAAAGGGTTTTTAAAACATTTTCACTGGAATCCTGTATCATTGTTTTACTTAATGTGACTTTATGTATACTTAGCTAAGTAGCAGAGATGCTAAGAAACCCCTTAAGTGAATTGCAAAGATGAGTGTGGGAAAACTGCAAGAATGCTTGTTTGTCAGGATGCATAGCCATGGGTCATAATGTATCTGCTGGATGGGTATTGCAATATATATATATAAGGCAGTCAGTGTAGGGAAATTCTAGAGTGAGTTAGAGCACTACAAAAATATTGAATGCTAATTGGAGATTGCAATAATGTATTTGTTTGAAGTATGTGTGTGTGTTTGTGTGTATTCCAGGGTATCAAATGGCTAATTGATTTACTGCTCATGGCTACAAAATGTCCAGTAGAGGGGGAAAAGATTGGCGGGGTGGGGAACAAAAGCACCAAAAGGTGTTTTGAGAACTTGAAGTGTCCAGAGATAAGGGACAGGAAATGTGTCCTTGCTTCAAGGATGAAAGGCGGGTAAGCAACTGCGAGTCTAGGAAATGTCTAAAGATGTGCGGCGATGCTAAACTTATGACCCTCTCCAATCATAGCTTTGTGCGCCTAAATTTGTATCTGAAGGTGTAAAACTGGCGAACTGCATGCGTGCTTCAGTCTCAGCGACTTTGGAAGGAATGTGCTGTGTGGCTTGGTACAAATGAACACTGTTGTCCACCTCAGAGTGGAGTTTGTGGATTGTGAGTTATCCAGGGCATGAAACAGTTGCACAGTTGTGCATCAGTGCACACTGTGCCCTTCACTATGCAGTAATGTAGAAATATGAAATAACAAGATGTTCATAAGTGTGGAGGATGTATGACTAATACAGCTATCTTTGGTTATTGGACAATGTCTCACCACCTCAGTAATCCTGCTGGGCTTGTTCTCTGGATGGGTTTAGCCTGGAGAAGAGAAGCTGAATGGGCGACGTGATAGCCGTGTTTAAATATTTGAAGGGATGTCATGTGGAGGGTGGAGCAAGTCTGTTTTCTGCTGCTCCAGAGATTAGGACATGGAGCAACGGCTTCAAACTTCAGGAAAAGAGATTTCTCCTGAACCTTAGGAAGAAATTCCTGAGGGTGAGAGCAGTTTGACAGTAAAATAGGATGCTGCCTGGGAGTGTGACGGAGTCTCTCTTTTTGGAGGTTTTAAAAAGAGGTTGGATGGTCATTTGTCAAAGGGAGTGCTTTGATGGTGTCTTTCTGCCTGGCAGAATGGGGTTGGACTCAATGGCCCTTGGGATCTCTTCCAGCTCTATGATTCTCGGGGGGAAAAAAATCCCTCTGAATACACGCACAACTTATGTCTGCATGAGTCAGTAACCAGATGTTGATCACATTCGGCCTCTCTTCTCACCCAAGCCTGTAATACGTTTTGGGTGCCAGAAGAAAGTCCAAGCCACCCAGATTTTGCAGGAGCAAATTCATGCACAGGGCTGGAAGGGTTTTAAAGCCGAGAGCCATCTGGTGCGGTGCAGCAGTAAGGAAGAAATATTAATAGAGCGAAAGAGGCGTCCTGTACTTGCCTGGGATTTTCTGCATTATTAAAGGATTGTTAATCTTTATGCTCTAGAGTAGCCAAGTGTCCAGAGGGACCCCCCTCTCTCTCTCTCTTCTCTCTCCAACCCACTTTGAATTTTACTGGGGACGGGAGAGAGGGAGGATGGGATTGAAGCTTGGAAGAGATGTTGTAGAGGAAATGTTGCTCGGGTGCTACTGATGTGGGGTATTCCCAACGGTATAACTAAGGAGGGGAGGTGGAAAGACTGGCCTTGACACACCAAATAAGAATTCTCCCCCTCCTCAAGGAATTTTCCTTCAGCCCCCAACTTTCCAGCATTGCATTAATCTAATTTTTTCAGCATTTAGAAGCAGAGCTTTGGCATCCAAAGGAAAGAGCCAGGCAGAAGGACCAAGGGAAGGTTCACACAGGAAATGCAAACGTTCTAGGTATGAATGATTTTCAGTGTCTCGCTCTCCACAATGCTCTGAATTTTGGGGATGGAAGGAAAATCTCACGTAGGGGAGGAGAAGTCCTACTTGAAGAAGCAATGCCTTCCTTTTTTGTGGCTTTGCTCTTGTTATATGCCGTCCAGTCTGCCCTGATTTACACCAACCCTCACCTGTTACTGTTCTTTTGCAAGGCAGGCTGGGGCAACTTCCAACGGCCAGATCCTGACATTGGTGGAGAAAGTGGATGGCCTGCCTGGCAGAGACAAAGCCATCAAAGTTGCAGAGGTAAGGTATTTCCCAGGTATGCATCAAATTACTTGTGAACAGGGACTTCTAGTGCCTAAATTTAGGAAACAAGATGGTAACTTCCTAGGGTGGCCAGTGGTCCGGGGTGATGGGGATTTGGTGGTAGAGCCTGGAACAGATATTGTTTTGGACTGTACTTCCTGGAATCCTACAGGGCCAGCTTGGTCTGTGGCCATGCTAGCTAGAGGATTTTGGGTTTTATAGTCCAAAAAGTCACTTTCCCAATCTCTGAGAGGTTGTCCAAAGGGTGCCGGTATTCTTGTCCCTTCTCTAAAGTGTGCAGCTAGGAAAATAATTGGCCATAGTGATAATGGTTAGAGTGAAACAACAACAACAAAAATATGGCCCTGCTTTCCACTCAGCCGTGGGACCCAAGCCAGCTAAGAGGAAGAGGAAAGGAGAGCATCAGGCTGCCCAGAGTCTTGGCCTTTCCCA
The DNA here is from genome assembly GCA_030412105.1 of Cyclura pinguis. Lineage (NCBI taxonomy): Eukaryota > Metazoa > Chordata > Lepidosauria > Squamata > Iguanidae > Cyclura > Cyclura pinguis. The sequence goes on along the minus strand of CM059612.1, from coordinate 17,187,866 downwards.
GTCGGCTCAGACAAAAGCAAACTTCTGCAGCCTCTCCTAGCTTCTCTGTTTCTTCCACGTTAACCCCTTGTGCCGTCTCGATCTTGCTGCTTGGGCCCAGGTATCCTGGCTTTCATCAGTGGAGGGTATGGAGCACGTACAGTGACTCCGGGAGGGACCAAGCACAACCCTTTCCTCCGAAAACTTCCATCCCTCCTCCCCCTCGGTTTCGTGTTGCAATTGGCATGCAGCGTTCTCATCACAGGCAGAGGCGTCTGTCTGTAGAATTATTTCTACAATCTCTCTCTCTTGCTGGCAGTGATATCTCTCCTTTCACAGGAGCCAGGGATATAAATAACTCACACCCCCTCCAGATGACATCCGTATTCATGCGCCCTCCCTCCCTTTCTCCTCCCCACAACTTTTAAAAAATATCATCCCTTCTGCTTTTCCCTTCCTTCCTTCCTTGCTTGCCCTCTTTTACCAACCTGACATCGAAGGACTTGCTCGGATTGTTGCTCTTGGACCTCCAGTCAATAGGGGGCAGCCTGAGGCCACACCCGTTTCACACCAAGTGTTGCCCCTGAAAGACAAGATGGCACTGATGGCATGAAGGATCCTGCCAAAACTAGTTTTTTCTTCTTTTAGAAAGAATTATTTCCCCAAGAGAAATGCACAGTGGTCAGGTTTAATAAACATCAACCTATGAGACACTTTTGCCCTCTCTCTGAATTGGCTTAGTGAAAATGACATATCATCATAGCTTGAATACCATTATTAGTCCCCAATCCACCTAATCAATTTTGCTTACCTATGAGTACATTCAACTATTGATTCTTTACCTAAGAGAAATGTATATTAATAAATATCAGTCTATGAGATGCTTTTGCCCTACCTCTGAGTTGGCTTAGTGAAAATGATGTATAATCATAACTTGAATACTGTTATTAGTACCTGACCCATTTAATCAATTTTATTTACTTACATGTAAACTCAATTATCGATTCTTTACCCTAGAAAAATGCATAGCAGTAAGGTTTAATACAACATCAGCTTATGAGACACTTTTGCCATTTCTCTCTGAGTTGGCTTAGCCAAATCGACATGCAGTCATCCCTCCATAAATGCGAATTCTGTATCCACAGATTCAACCAACCACAGCTTGAAAATAGTTTTTAAAAATAAAAAAAAGCAAACTTTGATTTTGTCATTTTTAAATTAGGGATGCCATTTGGCTACACCATTGTGCATAATGGGACTTGAGCTTCCACAAATTTTGGTATCCATGGGGGGTTCTGGAACCAAACCTTGGTGGATATCAAGGGCCCACTGTATAACCATAGCTTGAATGTGCTTATGAACCTAACCCATATTATGTCCTTCTTGACTGTCAGAGTTGTCTGTCAGGCGAATCGACACTCCTTTGGAGATTGGATGGGCATCTTTCAGGAGTGCATTAGTTGTGCGTTTGTGCACAGTGGGGGTTGGACACGATGGTCTATTATTCTAAAACCCAGAATGAATTCACTGCACCCTGACATAAAAGCCGCTCGTTGGCATGGAAAGCTGGACTAGATGGAGCCTTCAGTATGGCTTCGAGGCACCTTCTGAGACCCTGCTCTCTTTGCAGAGTCTAAACCATGTCCACCTCTGGGGTCAGATAGATTTCCTGAAGTCCTGCGTGAAAGAGAAGCCTTGACCCCCATTCCGGTCACCCCGTAATAAACCGAGTATATTGCTTTCCCGTGGCCAGTTCCCCGGGAGGTGCAACTGTGCTTCTGCTGAGCTCGGAGACCCCATAAAACCCAGATCTACACCAGCTTGGCTGCCGGCCGACAGAAGCCGTATATCCTCGGCCATTTCTGAACTGATCAATAATTCCAAGCTCCATAAAATAGTGATTTCTGGCATGGTTGGGCAAATATGATCTATCATTCTCTCTCTCTTACTTTCTTTCCTACTTTCTCTCACTTCTGCCTAATGACAAGAGAGCGTGTAGGTGTTGCGAAAGGTAAGCAACACATTCTTCTCTCCCACCTCCCTCCGTCCCTGAAACTTATTCAGTAGGTGAATCACCAGTTGTCAAAGTTTCCCGAACACACAGGCATAAATCTCATTTTTTTCTCTCGACTAAAGTAGACCTACTGATTCAACGCACGTGTTGACCCACAACCCAAGAATCAGTTCTGTTTTAGCTAGGGCTAACCGATGTTATTTCGGTTCTAATTTGACTTGGGTTGGGCTACCAGCTCAGCATTGTTCCCGGCCCCGAAATTTTTGGGCCAAAATGTGGAATCTAAGGACAGACCTTGGAATTGGCATTATGCATTTAGTACCAACTGCAGTTGTTCACAGCTTCCCGTTCCAGCACAGATACACACAAAGCAAGAAAGTAGTTTCTTGTTTGGAAACTGAAAAAGGAAATCTTAGTTAAGGGTCTGTTCCCAGATCAAGTTGAAATGAAGGCTTGTTTCTTCTCACTTACTGAGGTAAGATAAGGAAATACTCATATTCTCGGCCCCAGAAAACCTGTGACAAGTTTGCCTTAGGGTCCCCATAAGTCGGAAGCAACTTGAAAGCACACAACAACAACAACTTGCTTCTATCCATAAAGTGCATCCAGAGCAGAGTGGGGGGTGAGACCTGGTGCCAGAACAATGGAGAGGAAAAGAGAAAGCTGATTAAAGATGAATGCTCCCTGGGGAGTCTTTGCAACTTGTAGTAAAAAATCAGTTTGCAAACTGTAGGAGGTTAGATGGGCTGGAAATACTTTCCGCTATCAGTTTGCAAATTGTAGGAAGCTGGATGGGCTGGAGATATCTTCCTCTACCAGTTTGCAAAATTGTAGGAGGCTAGATGTGCCGGGGATATTTTTCCTCTTGACCACTCAGGCCTGCAAAGCTGGAGAATTCACTCCCTTCACTGTTGTCTGGAGATGACCCATGGAAACTGGAGATTCAGGAATTCTGCCAGCCCTAGGAACTCCTTGGGGCAGGATCTGTTGGGTCCTATCAGGGTCCTGGGATGGGAGCATGACTCCCAGCCTCAGAAGAAGACAATGGTAAACCTCCTCGGAAGAAATCCCACCAAGGAAACTCAACAAGAGGGACACCATAATGGGAGCTGACTTGAAGATACAGAACAATGAGAACACCAAAAAATTGCTCATGCACAGATGAAAAAGCTGTTCCCTTGTTGACCCCCTGACCCAGAAGCAGAGGTCAAAGGTGACCACGTGACCTTCTCGTAGCCTATCACAGTTCAAGAACCTTCTTGGTCTGGACCGTTAACCCGCCGGCCTCGTTCTTTCCGGCACGGCACGTCGGCAGCGCGAGCGCGCAAGGGGAATTGAAGGTGGCTCATTGCTTTCTTCCACAGCCGAGGGAGAGAGCGCATTGTTCCTCCACATGGAGCCGGTTCCGCGCCCGTAATGAAATGCTAGTCACACGCCATAATGAACTGCTGTGAGAACTATCTTTTCCTGATGCTCCCAGCAAATTAGATCTGGATTATTGGAGCAATGAGAATTGAATGATCGGAGATGTTATCGAGAGGGTGTTCGGGGCCTCCTTCCCGGGCTTTACGGCCCTGAGCGGCGCGTGTTTAATTACCTGGCATTAAGTGCAGCCCACCGCCCGCCCCACCTCGACAACCACAACCACAACGAAAAGGCCCTCGCGCCGAACAAACAAGCCGAGGCCACCGGCGCAAATCTGGAGCGAGGAGAGATGGCAGAGACGGAGGTGGGCAGAAGAGAGAGAGAGAGGAGAGACGGCGGAGGAATGCAAAGTCGGGAGCCTTCCGGAGGGAGCCGAGGAGGCAATCTGTTCCAACACACAGATGGGCAGCCATTCCAAGCTCCTCAGTGATATCGTGGAAACCACGAAGCCCTTGGAGGAGCGGAGGAAGAGGGCCGGGGTGGCTTCTTAAAGGGCCGCACGGCTTGATCGGAGCTTCCGAGAGGGAGGGTTCCCCCGGAAAAGAAGCACCTGAAGTGGGACAGCAGGGGATGGAGAAACTGCCATCGTAACCAGATCGGTGAAAGTCAAACTCCTCACCAATGTGGAAGGCTGACTGTGTATGTATACACACGCAAACACAAAGGGAAGGGAGGAACGATACAACTAGGCCATCCAATGGTAAAACGAATTATCCAGGCGAAATGCAAGGAAATACCAAGCAGAATGGCAAGTGTATGGAATCAAGCTATACGAAATTAAACTAAAACTCCAAAAGCTTAATGGAACCTGAGTTCTATTTTTCAAAACACGCACACGCACGAGCTAAAAACAAAAGTTAAAACACATTTTAAACGTCATAAAATAGGAACACAACACCCTCCGTGCCCATTTGCTGCAGCATATTAAGAACCAAATGTCACCCTAAATAAAAACGCCTTTGTGTGCCAGCAGGAAGAAAAACAGGGAGGAAGAGAAGCAGATTTCCTGTGGAAGGGAGTTCCACGGGTTTGGAGCAGCCACTGAAAAAGCTCTCTCTTTCACCAAACGGGCCTGTGATGGTGGTGGTGGGACTGAGAGATCTGCTTTCTACAAATTGGTGCCAGTCTCTGTTTTGCTGTCCAGGGTTCTGTACTCTGCACATGCTCAGAGGCACAGACGTTGACAACCACCCATTCCTTTCAGCCTCAAGTCCTGGAACCTGCTTGAGGACCAGTCTCTTGTCTCTTCATATCCAAACATGTCACTGATTGACTTAAAATATTTTTTATCTCTCCCTGTATCATTACAGCACAGATCAAAATTAGTATAACCCATTTAACATGGGAACAGCAACCATTTCAAAGAAATAAAGTAGTGTAAACAGTGTAGAAACATATTTAACAATGATATAAAAAATATGTCATACAATTTTATTTCCCCAAGATGTTACACCTCAGATTTGCTCTAGAAAATGCACGATCAAAACTGAGTATATGTATCTCTGTTTCTTTCTGTGTGTTTCTCATTCTCTCTCCTGAATCTGTTTTTCTAATGAGAATGATTTTTCTTTTCTCTTTATATTATTTTGTGTATTGGGGGGAGGGAAGGATTATCACTTGCAAAAGGCCCCTTAATTTTTCACCTCTTTCCCCCCGACTGGTGTGAACCGATGCATTCATAAACCAGCGCGGAAAGTTAGACAAACAACGAGTTTATAGGATCATTTTTCTATTTTCCAATTTGACCAGGACGGCTTTTAATCAATTCGATGCGGCGCCTGCTCTGATTAAGCCCTGTGGAAGATGTTCACGCTGTGAGCCAAGGCGGGATCCTAGGGAAGCCTGGAGGGTCGGATTCTTAGCGGGAATGCAACTGGGTCAGATCGGCACTGAGTTTTCCAGCCCCCTTGCCAATCCCCGGGCCCAGCTTTTGGCTTCTCTTTGGACAACGGGCCAAGTTCTGCATCTATAAACCAGGATGTGCAACTGTACAACGGCGGAGTTACGTCGCCGGCAAAATATGCAACCGTGCTTCTGAGTTGCAACTTTGCACAACATGCAAAACATTCTACGGGAGCAAAACATCCTATGGGAGCTCCGATGACCGATGTGTACCCATGTGCAATGTGTCCTGGGGCACAACATGCTCCAATATGCAAAGTGTCTATCTATCTATCTATCTATCTATCTATCTATCTATCTATCTATCTATCAATCTATCTATCTGTATAACTATTGCAAAGGAATCTAGTGTCTAGATCAAGGGAAGTCCCACTCTGTTCTGGTCAAGGGATGGTCTCGCTCTATTCTGTTTTGGCCAGGCCTCATCTGGAATCCTGTGTCCACTTTTGGGCACCTCATTTCAAGAAGGATATGGACAAGCTGGAATGTGTTTTCAAAGGAGGGTGACCAAAACGGTAGAAGGCGTGGAAACCGTGAAGCCCCTCGAGGAGCAGCTTAGGTTGCTAGGGATGTTTAGCCTGGAGAAGAAAAGGTTAAGAGGGGGTATGATGGCCATGTTTAAATAGTTGAAGGAATGTCCTATAGAAGATGGAGCAAGCCTGTTTTCTGCTGCTCCAGAGACTAGGACATGGAGCAAGGGCTTCAAACTTCAGCAAAAGAGATTCCATCTAAATATGAGGAAGGACTTCCTGATGGCAAGAGCAGTTTGGAGTGGAATACACTGCCATCTTACAGCGTGGTGGGGTCTCTTTCTTCGGGGGTTTTTAACCAAAGGCTGGAGGGCTATCTGCCAGGAGTGCTTTGATTATATATTCCTGCATGGAATGGGGTTGGACTGGATGGCCCTTGGCGTCTCTTCCAGCTCTATGACTCTTTGATTCTACGATTCTAGGAAACACGATGCGTCCCGATGCTCAGCACTTCCCCAAACACAACATGCCCTGAGGCACAGCGGTGTTCCGAAGCACAAAATGTTCACGGTGCGTCCCGATGTCCAATGTAACCAGAAGCACAATGTGTCCTAACGCACAGCATGTCCCGGCGTGCCACGTGCGCTGATACTCACTCCGTTCCGACGCACAGCATGCCTCGAAGTGCGACGTGTCCCAGTGCCCAATTTCTCCTGATAATATTTCTGTCCATGAGTGATCTTTTCTGCTGAAAACAACCAGATGTGAGTTTTACGTGGAATAAGGCCCAAACTGCTACTCCTGACGTACGGCCTGCCTTACTGTTAGCCTCGGTGAAAGCAGACCCATTGAATCCGTGCCATTTCCCTATATGTTGTCTCACCTGCCAGTGCTTGAATTCACGGGTCTCAGCCTAGTTAGAATTAACCAAAAGGATCCCAGCTGACGTCCTCTCCCCTCAGCCTAGAAAAGGGCCTGGGAACTGATTAATAACCTGGTCCCCTTGGTAGAGAACAAGCAGTTTTAATTAAACGTAACCTTCCCTTCAGCAAGAGAATAAGACATGCTCTCCTGATAGAACAATTAGTATTTACCACCCCACGCCCTTCTTCTTTTGTTCTGTCATCCCCCTCCACCCTTTCTCCATTTTTTTAAAAAAAATACCTCTTCTTTTATTGTCTCAGACCTGGAATGAGCACCATCTGATTTGCATAAATTAGCAGAAGGAGTTGCAGAAGGGGAGAGAGGAGGAAGGGAAGAGGTAGAAAAGAGCAAGAAGGTACTTTAGGCTGCAGAACGGAGCTTTTGGTACCTGTCTATCTAGCTATCATCTACCGGAGCTAGCTGTCTATCCGTCCATCCGTCCGTCCGTCCGTCCGTCCGTCCATCCATCCATCCATCCATCCATCCATCCATCCATCCATCCATCCATCCATCCATCGGTTCATCTATCAATCTATCTGTCTGTCTGTCTATCTGTCTATCTATCCATCTGTCCATCCGTCCATCCATCCATCCATCCATCCATCCATCCGTCCGTCCGTCCGTCCGTCCGTCCATCCATCCGTCGGTCGGTCCATCCATCCATCCATCCATCCATCCATCCATCCATCCATCCATCCATCCATCCACCTATCCATCCACCTATCTTTTGTCTATCTATCTGAAAGCCAGCATAATATAGTTGTGTAAGCATTGGATTACAATTCTGGAGACCAGGGTTCGAATGCCTGCTCAACCCTGGAAACCCACTGGGGGGCCTTGGGCAAAGTCCCACTCTCTCAGCCTCAGAGGAAGGCCGAGGCAAATCTCCTCTGAACAAAATCTTGCCAAGAAAACTCTGTGATCGGCTTGCCTCTGGGTCTCCATAAGTCAGAAATGACTTGAAGGCAGACAACAACATTTTTCTTTCTTACTTTCCAAGAAATGAAATGTGATGAAGAGGGGGCGGGAGGTGGGGGAGAGAGAGAGAGAGAGACGCAGGAGAAGGTTGAAGTAGGATTACAATTTCTAAAGTTCATTCAGTCCCCAGTGTGACTTAAGAGAGAGGAGCTTTCCCCACCGCCTGGGCAGGGAGCCAAAGATCTCTGTTTGTCTGAGCGTGATATAAAATACGATCTACACGGGAGCAGCTAATGCTGTTTCAGCCAGGGAGCCTCGTTCAAAATGTGGTGCTGGAGGAGAGTTCTACCACTAAAAAAGACCAATAAGTGGGTCCTGGAGTAAATCAAGCCTGACCTCTTCCTAGGAGCCAACAGGACTCGACTGCGGCTGTCATACTTTGGACCCATCAGGAGAAGACAACAGTGCTTGCAAAGCTGGAAGGCAACCGGGAAAAGAGGAAGACTCCATTACAGATGGATAGACTCAACCAAGAAGGACATGAATTTCAACAGGAGAAATGTAAGGTCCTGCACTGAGGCAGAAAAAATGGAATGCACAAATATAGGATGGGGGACACGCGGCTGGATAGCAGTATGTGTGAAAGGGATCCAGGAGTCTTGGTGGACCACAAGCTGAACACGAGTCAGCAGTGTGGTGATGCAGCCAAGAAAGCCAATGTGATTCTTGGTTGCATCAATAGGAGTATGTTGTCTAGATCAAAGGAGGTAATGGTACCACTCTATTCTGCATTGGTTAGACCTCATCTGGAATAATCCTGTGTCCAGTTTCGGGCATCTCAATTCAAGAAGGATATCGACAAGCTGGAGAGTGTCCAGAAGAGGGCGACCAAAATGGTGGAGGGTCTTGGAAGCCATGAAGCCCTATGAGGAGTGGCTTAGGGAGCTGGGGATCTTTAGTCTGCAGAAGAGAAGGTTCAGAGGGGACGTGAGAGCCATGTTTAAATATTTGAAGGGATGTCATGTCGAGGAGCGAGTGGGCTTGTTTTCCACTGCTCCGGAGACCAGGATGAGGAGCCATGGATTCAAGCTGCAAGAAAGAAGATGCCACCCGAACCTCACAAAGAACTTCCTGAAGGTCAGAGCTGTCTGGCAGTGGGGTCAGCTGCCTCCATGGAGTGTGGTGGAGTCTCCTTCTTCTTTGGAGGTTTTTAAGCAGAGGCTGGATGGCCATCTGTCCAAGGGAGAGCTTTGATGTGGATTCCTGCCTGGCAGAAGGGGGTTGGACTGGAGGGCCCCTGGGGTCTCTTCCAACTCTATGATTCTATGATTCTATGACATTGCCCTGAATCTGTAAGACCTGAGCAGGACAGTTGAGGATACAGTGGGTTGGAGAGCTCTCTGTTCATGTGTGTGTGTGTGTGTGTGTGTGTGTGTCTGTCTTCAAGTTGCCTGTCGACTTCTGGCGACCCCATGAATCTTATAGGGTTTTCTTGGGCAAGAAACCCTCAGAGGTGGTTTCGCCAGTTCCTTCCTCTGAAATACGGCCTCCAGCACCTGATATTCATTGGCAATTCATAGGGCTGCTGTAAATTGAAGCCAAGTTGACAGCATTATTACGGGAAACAAAAAAGTGGAAGGCAGCAGAAAAAGAGGAAGACCGGATGACGGGTGGATTGATTCAATCTCGGAACCCGTGATTGCTCCCCGCATTTGCAAGACCTCCACAGGGCAGTGGATGATGGAGGATCTTGCAGGTCTCCCATTTACTGTTGTTGTTGTATGCCTTCAGGTTGTTTCTGACTTATGGAGACTCGGGAGTTTTCTGGGGCTGAGAGTGTGTGATGTGCCCAAGGTCACCAAGTGGGCTTGCATGGCTGAGTGGAGAATCAAACCCTGGTCTCCAGGGTTGTAGCCCAATGCTGGCTCCCTCTCATTCATAGGGTCACCATATATTGAAACTGACTTGATTAACTACAAAGATGTGCCTGACCACCCTGAACACACCCAATCTCCTCTGATCTTGGAAGCTAAGCAGGGTCGGGCCTGGTTAGTACTTGGATGGGAGAACAACAAAGATGAAAGAGAGTTCTGCAGGTGTCATGGACTGCTAAAAAGACAAATGAATGGGTCCTGGAGCAAATCAAGCCTGAACTCTTCCTAGAAGCCAAGGTGACTCAACTGAGGCTGTCGTACTTTGGCCGCATCATGAGAGGACGTGGCTCCTGAGAAAAGACAATACTGCTTTGTGAGGTAGAAGGCTGTAGGAGAAGAGGAAGACCACATTACGGATGGAGAGACTCAGTCAAGGAAGACACGTCTCTGAATCTGCAAGACCTGAAGTAGGGTGGTCAATGACAGGGTGACTTGGAGATCTCTCACTTATAGGGTCACTAGAAGTCGAGGTTGGCTTGATGGCAACACCAATGTCCATAATGCTGTGATGTTACTACAGAGGGAAGCCAGGGAAGCTGGGATGCTCTTGGACAATGCACATCTGGACTGATGTGCATCAGGACCCTTGTGCATTGGCAAGGGAATGCCAATGGCCATGGGTAGAACCCAGCGCACACCAGGACACCCTTGCCAGGGTCTTGTTATGCCTCTTTGCAATTCACTCGCAGAACAATGAATGGGTCCTTGAGGAAATCAAGCCTGAGCTCTCCCTAGAAGCCAAGGGGACTCAAATGAGGGTCAAATGTCTTCTCAAGGACACATCGTGAGAAGACATGACTCACCAAAAAAGACAATAATGCTTGGGAAGATGGAAGGCAGCGTGAAAACAAGGAGGCTCCATTACAGAGGGAGACACTCGACCAAAGATGGAGGTTTTTAAACAGAGGCTGGGTGGCCATCTGTCCAAGGGAGGGCTTGGATGGTGTCTCCCTGCATGGCTGAAGGGGGTTGGACTGGGTGGCCCCGGGGGTCTCTTCCAGCTCTAAGATTCCATGCGTTTATGAAAGATGCCACATCTACCCTGAGTTTGCAAGACCTGACCAGGGCTGTAGGGGATAATGGTGACTTGGAGATCTCTCTGCGTCAGAGTCGACTTGATGGCAGCAAACAGCAGCAACCACATTCCCGTGCACAAATTTTCAGGGCTGAAGAAAGGATCATTCCAGCATCAGATGGGCAGCAAGCTCCTGACTTTCAAAAAAGGAAAACCAATGAATGCATACTCTGCAGCAACTGGCACCCGGGAGAACTTGCCTTCCTGCCCCCATCTCTTCTCCCCACTCCTGTCGTCTCACATTCGGGAGGCGCCTGTGCGCATGACAGAAAGGACCGAGCGCCCATGGCAGTGATGGACAGGCAGCCAAGGCAAACATGACTTTCCAGCCCCGTCGTCTTTTGGATTGCCGTTTTTCCCCATTTACTCCCAACACAAAACACGCAATCACGTTATAATTATCAGTTAATTAAAGCCGAGGAGATCAAAGCCACTTTAGACAGATTAATGATACACCGAATGCCAGGAATTTCACCGGTTTTTCTGTATTAGCGTCATTCCTGATGAGTGTGGGTTTTTTTTTAAACTACACGCACATACACATATACATATATACGAACATTTTTTTAAAAATTGCTATAGTGTTTTGCCAATGTGGTCTTTTCATTCCCACTCTTTCTTTGCTTCTCTTGATGCATCAAGGATTTCTGAAGCCCCAACAGCTGTGGGGATTTACATGCCGAGGAAAGGACACATTCAAACGGATTATCAGGCCAAGGGGAGGGGAGAAATCAACATTTTAAAGGAGAGAGTGCAAAATTAAATGTGAACAAAGAAAGCAGATAGCTATTGAAGCTGCAGACTCAAAAAAATAGAGACTAAGATGTGCAGAAAAAGACTCAGGGGGGCCTTTTGGCTTTCGTCAGGCGTTTGGTCCCGACCTGTTGTTCCGTTCTGCCCTATATGTGTGGGATGCAGCTGGTGCTACCATTAAGCAGACTTAGCGGGTTGCCTCAGGTGTCAGAGAGTGGGGGGTGGTAGCAAAATATTAGAGTTCCATGTACTTAGCTTTGGACCCCATAACACACCCTGTTTGCTGTTTTCTGGAATGGTGAAGGCTGGGATGGAGAGAATGTTCTCTATTTTTCATTGAAAAATGGTTATCATCACCACGATCATGGGATGGAATCCCATATGGAAAACACAAATGGCCCGGAAACCGTAAAAGACTTTGAGGAGCGGTTTAGAGAGCTGGGAATGTTTAGCCTGGAGAAGAGAAGGTTAAGAGGGGACATGATAGCCATGTTTAAATATCTGAAGAGGTGTCATATGGAGGATGGAGCAAGCCTGTTTTCTGCTGCTCCAGAGACTAGGACATGGAGCAATGGCTTCACACTCCAGGAAAAGAGATTCCATCTAAACATTAGGAAGAACTTCCTGACGGAAACAGCAGTCTGACAGTGGAATATGTTGCCTCAATGGAGTGTGGAAGATTTAGAGAGATTTGAGACAACCTGGAAGGTACTGTTCTGGATTAAAACAAGAAGAATCAGAGAGCAGGGAGGCAAACCAGCTGGTAAATTATTGCAATAATCCAGGCCTGGACAAGGAGATGGGCAGTCCCCGAAAGCTATGGATCCTACAGCGGTTCAAAAGATGTTGGAGGATACGGTGGGGTGACACAGTGGCAGAAGAAGGTAGAGGAATAAAAGCATCATTTTTTCAAACCCAAGGCGTAAGGTCGAGCTCTTGAAGGGCAGGTGTCTCTCCACAGAGTCAGGTGGATTGCCTCCCTGCTGGTTTTGAGATCGCTGGTTGAAAGGCTTTCTGGAAGCCGTTTTAAGGAGGATGAAGGGAGCTAATGAACAAGGAAGGGGAAAAAGAGATAAAGAGCATGTATTCGGGGACGAGGCAAGAACAAGGGCCTCCTGGGATGACCATCGGAGATTGGAATGACAGCCCATTAGGTTCGGTGTGACGCGGCATCCGGAGCTCACCGTCCCCTTGCGGTCGTTACGGGAACGGAGTGTGGAAAAAGAGTCCCTTGCCTAACACAGTCTTTCTGACGCACCTAAATGGGTTCTTCTGTCTTCTCAAGCTCTTCCTTTTTCCTCCCAAAGCTTGGGCTCACTCCTAAAACTTTTACGCTGTAGTCAGAGAAACTTGGAAGGCGGCTGGAAATGGAAAGAGAAGCCGCCAGGAGGGCTCCTGCCGTGAGAATGTGGCCAAATACAGTGGTGCTCCGTTATCCACTGTTTCGCTTTTTGTGGTTCCAGTTACCCACAATCTTCCCTTGCAGACTCACTTTCTTCCCTTCCACACTTTGCCCCTATCTGTCCCCCGGCACCCGGGCAATGGCACCCGTGCTCCGGCTCCTGCCGTCCACACCCTGCCCGTCTGCCCCTTCCTTTAACTGCCCCTCTGCCAACAACATCACAGGAAATAGCCCTATGGCTTTGCAAGGACCACAAAGAGGCCTCACCCTATCCGGCAGTACGGAGTTTCTCTACAGTTCCCATGAAACTGGTGGGTGTGGCAGTGATGTATCTAAGTCCTTTACTCCAAGTCTCAAGTCCTTGCAAGATGCTTTCAAGCCAAGTCTCAAGTCCAGGAGCCAGTTTCTGAAGTGGGGAATGGGATCCTTCTTACTCCCCATTTGCAAAGCTGGAGGCTTTTTTGGGAGAGGGGAATAGGGTCCTTCTTACCCCCATTACTGAAGCTCCAAAAGCTTTAGAAGGAAGGATTCTTCCTCCTCAAGCTCATTCCCCAGCACATCTGCTGTTCTCCTCTGAGAAATGCGCCCTGCACTCTGTGGGTGAGTCTTGCCTTCTGCTCTTAGGAAAAGTTTTAGACGGCTCCTCCGATACGCAGCAGGGACAGGCTTCTGAGCAGACCTCAACCTTGCCTCCAGCCCATTGCCTAACCCATTTGCTGGTCCCCTCTGAGAAACGGGCCCACAGATTGCCACCTGGCCAGGGGCCAGAAAGAGATGGAAGCCTTGTTCCACGTCGTAAGGTTTCCGGATGAATGTGTTACGTTACTGAGTCAAGGGCAGCAAGTCCGGCACTGAAAATATACAAGTCATGCGTCGAGTTGAGTCAGCGTGTCAGTTAGGCATGTCACACACTCTCAGCCCCAGAAAACCCCACCATAGGTTCACCTTAGGGTTGCTGTAAGTCAAAAACAAGTTAAAGGTATACGAGAACAACAACACCTAGTGAAGTTTTGGGGTGGAGTGGGGACTTCATCCCAGTTCTCCCCAAGAACCACAGCCTGAGCTTCTAACCATGAGATAATGCTGTTTTTCTAGACAAACTGTGAAATTGTTCTCTCTTTGCAAACTTATCATCATCATCATCATGCACACTTTTGTGCCGCTTCTCCTAATGCCATGCAATTTTGTGCTCGGTTTTGCCCAAGGCATACCTTCTTGCAGGCAATTTCCCCATTTCAGTTCATCACTGAGGGTTATTCTAACCATTACGTATGGTTTGCTATAATGCAAACTTTCCTCTGACAATCTACACCGTTTCTGTGTGCCTTTTATGGTTGCAAAATTCATTTGCAAAACTCAGAGCAAGGCAAATTGTTCAGCGAAGAGAGCCTGAGTTGGCAGGTTTGCTCTGAAAGGGCCAAATGAGGTGTTATTCTGCAATTAACAAGGAAAACAAATGAATTTCTCTTTTTCTCCCCCGCCTCCCCCTCCCAGAGGTGAGTTTCCTTCCTGAAAAAGCCGCCGAATGAGGACACCGAACAGATTCTTCTCTTTGCCTTTATAGAAGCATCCAGCTGACGGCCACAGGGATCAATATGTCAGCGCGAGTTATGGAGTGAGATCGCCCGTTGGCTTTTGACAAGGTGTTAGACAATGAGTGTATCAACCCCAGGACATCTCCGCAGTATTGATTTACAGCGCATAAATGAGAGGGAGGAGAGAGGGAAACGAAGAAGAGACTGTCACTTTGTCTCTGCCGTTGGCTCCCCGCAAGCCAGCCCCTTCCCTCTCCTCAAGACAGATTTTGATGAGACGTTGGATGGAGTCCTGTCGTGGCTGCAATGCTCACAGAAATGGAGATATATGCAAGGAAAGGGTGACCTATTCAGAGCCGGGCAAAGCTTGTTACGCCAGCGTAAACTCTTCCCTGACTCCAGCAGCATCAGCTCAGAGGTTTGGATAAGCTCGACCCTTAGCGGTGGGTGGGGAGACATGTTGACCGCTGTCCAATACTAGAATAATAGGTCCAAAGCATTGGGAAGGAAACCCCTTGCCAACCCCTTGCCATGCAGGAATACACAGCTAAAGCACGACCAAGAGATGCCCATCCAATGTCTGTTTAAAGATCTCCAAAGGAACAGAGTCCAACATCCCCCAAGGCAGTCCGTTCCACTGTTGAATAGCTCTTACCATCTACAGGTTCTTCCTAATGTTTAGGTGGAATCTCTTTTCTTGTATTCTGAATTCATTGGTCCTAACCTCTGGAGCAGCAGAAAAAAAGATCTGGCTCCATCTTCTACTCAACATACTTCCAGATATTTGAACATGGCTCTCCTATCACTCCTCGGTCTTTTCTTTTCCAAGCTAAACGCTGCCAGTTCCCTAAGCCGTTGCTCATAGGGCTTTTGGTTTCCAGATCCTTTCGAGTGCATGGCTGTACCGCTCATAGCACACTGGTTGCACAGGAGCAGCGCTGCATCACCCCACCACAGCTATGTTGGTGTAGAATCGTAGAATTGGAAGAGACCCCACGGGTCCTTGACTCCAACCCCATTCTGCCCTGCAGGAAGCCACAATCCAAGCACCCCCTTTTACAGATGGCCATCCAGACTCAGTTTAAAAACCTCCAAAGAAAGAGGAGACTCCACCACACTCCACTGAAGCAGCAACGTATTCGTCTATCAAACCACTCTTACCCTCAGAAAGTTCTTCCCAGTGTTTAGGTGGGATCTCTAGGTGTAGTTTGAAGCCATTGCTCTGCGTCCGACTCTCTGGAGCAGCAGACAATAGGCTTGCTCCATCTTCCATATGACATCCCTTCAGATACTTAAACCTAGCTATCACGTCACCTCTGAACCTTCCCTTCTCCAGGCTAAACACAACCAGCTCCCTCAGACGCTCCTCAAAGGGCTTCATGGTTTCCAGCCTTTTTTATACTACACAACCTACAGATGATGTTTAAATGTTTAAATGCAGGCCCTGATTGTTTCACTCAACCCACCCAGAGCGTCACTCGATACATACGCTGTATCCCTCAGCATCCTCTCTCAGTTGCAAACTGGGCACTGTGGAGATTGCAGCCATCCGCCTTTTCTTCCCTTCAACAAACAGCTGTCTCCACCCGGAGCGGAAAGAGGACATTTTTGGAAGTACGCTGCCTGATGGGCTTTCACTGGGGATGCCTTTCCCACGGGGGAGTCTGTGAATCTGCCCTGCTCTTGAACCCAAACTTTAAGGGGGTTGCCAAGAAGGTGCTTATTGCTATTGCCCCAAAATAGCTTCAGCACCACGGACAGTTCCTTCAAAGTTTAGACCTTTAAAGGCCATGAGAGGGCATTTTTAGATCCCTGATCTATAATCCAGGCAATGCGAGGAGGGGATGGCTATTCCCCAAAATAGGCCGAGCCTCAGAGCGTGGTGGAGTCTCGTCTTCGGAGGTTTTTAAGAAGATGCTGGACGGCCACCTGTTTTTCTCCGTGGCAGAAGGGGGTTGGACTTGATGGCCCTTGGGGTCTCTTCCAATTCTAGGACTCTATTTCTCCTGAAAGCATGAAATTTATGGAGATCTGCACCTTCCCTCTCTCTCCTTCTCTCACTCGGTGTGCGAGGATTGTTGTTGATGAGGCTTCCCAGACACAACACTGACCCCGTTCCCGCAGATGTGAGAGGAGCAGCTGTTTTGCGCTGGCTGGGGACGGCGAGCCGTGCTTTGGAGAAAGGCCGACAGCTGTTGCCGAAGGCGGCCGGACGAGGTGGCTTTGACAGCCGACGGTTCAGAGCAGGTGTCTGCGAGGGGAGGTCCAATTCACAGAGCTGGTTATTATCCCCCTTAAAATCCCCGAATCCTAGTTCTCCGGGCTTTTCAGGGAACGGGAAAAATCTCTCCTCCCTCCCGTCTCTCTTGCATTTGTTCAGCCTTGGCTTCCTTCAGTCCCGAATATGAAGACGTTTGCAAAAGCCGATAAAGTTCCCCCCACTGAAACAGAGCTCAAAATAGACCGGCAGGCAGGAGAAACTGGAAAAGTCCAGGGTTTTGGATTTGTTGTTACACGCTTCGGCTTAAGGGTGACTGTGTAAAAGAGGGACTGCCGAGAGACTCCGGCGAGCATTCTGTGTTGCAGATTCTGATTTGGAATGTAGAGTTACGGATCTGTAACCGTATATTCAGAAGGACTACATACGATGCTATCGCCGCAATCATAAATTTCTCCCCAAACCCGCTTTACCAGGCAGTTGCCACGTGGAGAGATGGAGGTTTGTTCATCGGGGGTCAGTCCAGGAGGCATTTCTTCATAAGTCGTTGGAGGAGAATACGGCCCCCGGCTACTAGCAACCTGCTCAGGTCTTGCAAACATAGGGAAGCCATGGTGGCTTCCATGAGGGAGCCTGTCCACCTCTAATGTGATCTTACTTTTTTTCTATTACCTATTGGAGGCAGCATGGTGTAGTGATTTTGGCACTGGGCCATGCTTCTGGAGATGGGGTTCGATTCCCTGCTCAGCCACGGAAACCCCACTGGGCAACCTTGGGTGTAACACACAATCTCAGCCGCAGAACACCCCATGATAGGTTCAGTTTAGGGTTGCCATAGGTTGGAAATGACTTGAAGGCACACAACAACAATTGGATCTCAGCCAACAACAACAATAACAATAATAATACCAATATCAGAAGGAGGGAGGGAAGGAAGGAAGGAAGGAGGGAGGGAAGGAAGGAAGGAAGGAAGGAAGGCAGGCAGGCAGGCAGGCAGGCAGGCAGGCAGGCAGGCAGGCAGGCAGGCAGGCAGGAAGGCAGGAAAGGCAGGAAAGGAAGTAAGAAGACAGAAAAAGAAGGAGGGGAAATGAAAGGCCCGGAAACCATGAAGCCCTTTGAGGAGCAGCCTAGGGAGTTGGGGATGTTTAGCCTGGAGAAGAGACGGTTAAGAGGTGAAAGTAGCCGTGCTTAAATATTTGAAGGGGTGTCATATGGAAGATGGACCAAGCCTGTTTTCTGCTGCCCCAGAGACTAGGACATGGAGCAATGGCTTCCAACTCCAGGAAAAGAGATCCTATATAAACATGAGGGAGAACTTCTTGCTGGTAAGCGCAGTTCAACAGTGGAAGAGGTTGCTGCCTTGAAGGCGTGTGGTGGAGTCTCCTTCTTTGGAGGATCTTAAGCAGAAGCTGGATGACCATCTGTCAACCGGAGTGTTTTTATGGTGTCTTCCTACATGGCTGAAGGGGGTTGGACTGGATGGCCCTCAGAGTCTCTTCCAACTCTGGGATTTTATGATCTTATGAAGGCAATATAGATGATCAATAAATGGGCACCATGTGGATCTTGATCCTTTTGAAACATTGCTGGCTGGTTTTCTCAGATGGAGTCAAAAGCTTGAACTGTATTATTAGTTCCCACTAGAGTAGACCCAAAAGCCGACACAATGCAGTGGCCTGAGTGTTGGATGAGGATTTTGGGATTCCGGGGTTTGAATCCTAATCAGCCCTGGAAACCCATTGGGTGACCTTGGGCAAGTCCCACTCTCTCAGCCTCAGAGGAAGGCAGAAATCTTTCCAAGAAAACGCGTCGATAGGTTCATCTGAAGATCCCCATAAGTCAGGAGCAACTCGAAGGCAGAAGATGAGGACAAAACCTAGGCCTTCAATCTGATCGGTCGGGGTCTCCTTCTATTCTCATGCTTCCAAGAGTCTGCCATTTTGTTTTACCCACAATGCATCTGTGCAACACGGCATCCTAGTGCCGCTCCAGAGAGGAATTACGGGTAAAACAAAATGGCCACCACCAAATGCCACTCCAGGGCAATGGCCCCATTGCAGAGTCCCTCATCCCCAGAACAACGTCAACCTGAGCGCCGTTCTTCTGAGAACGTGGCCGCCTGCAGCATGCTTTTAATGCGTCTGCTTTTAACATACTTTTTTTTTTTTTTTTGGAATGTGGCTGGAATGAATGAGCAAGCTTAAAATACCTGACCTAGTTTTCTTCGGATTTACTTTCAGCCTAAATCTGCCTCATTTGGATTTTCATATCTTGGCAGGATTAGAATGGGGATTTTTTTTCTCCTTTTTACCCAAGGGGAGGGGAGGAAAGGGGAAAGGAACTTGCCTGACCTGTGTGCAACACCACACAAATGGCGCACCTGGTTCAGTTGCATCGTGGCAGGGTGTGCATGTTCTCTGCAGCACCCCTTTGCTTCTTTAAAAACGAGCGTGTCCACAGTGTGAATGGGCGGGAGCGGAGAAAAGAAAAAATCAAAGTGCCGGGGCAAAAAAAAACAGACCCGCATATCAGCGGCAGAATTAAGTTTGCAAATCCTCCTCGCATAACCAGAATTTCCTGATGAGGAAATGGAAAGCAAAGTGGGGAGATACAGACAAATAAAAAGCACGCTTCCTTTGTATTTCTTGCATTTTATGTCATTTTTGTTAGCATCCTTGAGTGGTGTGAGTGCGCGCGGGCGCGCGCGCACACACACACAGTGTACCACTTGAAGCTACATATATTTTTGTTGCTGCTGTTATGCGCCTTCAAGTTTTTTCCAACTTACGGAGACCCTAAGTGGGATTTTCTGAGGCTGAGAGTATGCGATGTGCCCAAGGTCACCCAGTGGATTTCCACGGCCAAGCAGGGATTCGAACTCTGGTCTCCAAGGTTGTAGTCTAAGGTTCAAACTATAGGCATTTCCGCACTAGACTGCTACAGCGCGATTATTCCACTTTCGACATTCTGTGGAATCCTGGGGCCGGCCGGCCCCTCCCTAAACTGCAAACCCCAGGATTCCACAGGATGTTGGAAGTGGAATAATCGCGCTGTAGCAGTCTAGGGTGGAAACGGACCATGACATCACGCTGGTGCACACTCTCTCTAGCATTTTCTAATGCAGTAAAAACTCCAAAAGATATACAAACCAGGGAGGAAAAAGGCTAATAAAACTTGGTCCTACTCTCTCGGACGGCAGAGAACAGGCCTGTCTCTTCTTCTCTGCGATAGCCCTTGGGGTATTTAAAGAGCACCATCACGTCACCTCTCTATCTTCTCTTCACTAGGCTGAACACACCCAGCTCCCTCAACCTTTCCTCATATGTTTTGTTCTCCGTACTTCTTATCATCCTTGTTGCCCTTCTCTGAACCAGCGCAAAATATAATGTGGCTATTATTTTATGATTGTTTGTTTGATTGAAGTTATACGCCATTTTTTTCTCAACTTCCCTTTTCTTGGAAACTATGTTTCAGTTAATTCAGACTAAAATATTATATTTGCCTTCTTTGCTGCAGTACCACGCTGCTAGGTCACGTTCAATTTATGATCCGTAATCCCAAGGTCCTTTTCACCTATACTGCTGGTAAGCCAAGTACTTCTGTTCCTATAAGCATGCATTTTGTTTTCATGTCCTAAATGTAGAGTTTTGTCTTTGTTTTCATTGAATTTCATTCTCTTAGTTTCAAGCCCAATTGGAAGCAATGCAACTTCGCTTTGGATGCACCAGTGGGCCCACTGCTGGATTGCGGGGGCCAGATTTGGCCTGTCTTCACACAGCTGCCCACTTCTGCTCTGCTTTTGGACAAACCTGCCCTTGACATGCCCTTGGATCCTGACCCCTCCCTCCATTTCCTACAAACCACATTCAGAGCTTGGGATAACCAATACATTTTTTTGGAGGGGGGTAGTTTGCAGCTTCCAGCTGGCGTGATGGCTGGAAATTTTGAGAGAGATGGACTCTGAAAAGCAGAGCTTTAATTTGGTCTATTTTCTCCTTGCGAGAAGTACCAGTCAGCACTGAAGGGAGCAGGTGCGAATTCAGTGAGAGCTGGCTCGGCTTCCAGGCAGGCCGATCCGTTCTGGGCCGGCGTCCCTCTCCCGCCGCAAACATGGCAGCGCCGATCCCTTTGGCTGCCAAGAAGCCTTCCTGCTTTTTTCTGGCCGAAAGCCAGACAGGCAGGTTCTTCTCGCTTCAGCCTTGCTAGCCGGAGCCTGCCAGATGTTTGGCGGAGACGAAAAGCCAGTTCCCCCTCGCTCTGAAATGAGGGGAACTGACGGGCAGCATATGGGCACCCGCTTGTTACGTGCCTGGACGGGTCTTGGAAGCAGGCGGAAGATGCTTCTGCAGTATCCCCCGAGGAGGCTCGGCTTGTGAATTTGGGAAGAAAGGGAGAGAGGAAAGGCTGGGGGGGGGAGGAGAAGGCCCCCAACAGCCAGGAAACCAGAGCGGGATGGAGAGGACCACCGGGAAAAGGAAGGAGAAGGGAAGAAAGGAGGAAGCAAGGAATCGAAAAAGAAGGCCAGAAAAGGAAGGAAAGAAGGATAGAAGGAAATAAGGAGGAAGAGGGGAAAGAGAGAGGGAGGGAGGGAGGAAGTCTACTTCGCCGCTGTGTGCGTCAAGTTGGCAACCCTAAGGTGAACTTATCGGGGAGTTTTCTTGGCTGGATTTGTTCGGATGAACCTTGCCGTTGCCTTCCTTTGGAGCTGAGAAAGTGTGACTGGCCCAGTGGGTTTCCGTGGCCGAGTGGAAACTTGAACCCTGCTCTCCGGAGTCGTATTTGATGTCATTGTGTGCTTTCAGGTCATTATGGCAACCCTAAGGTGAACCTATCCTGGGGTTTTCCGGGGCTGAGTGTGTGTGACGCACCCAGGGCCGTTCAGTGGGTTTCCCTGGCCGAGGGCTGAACTGCAGCCTGGTCTCCCGGGCTGCAGTCCAATTTTCAAACCGCTCCACCACCCTGGTTTTCCCCGAGTCGTATCTATATGGCTACATACCAGTGTGTGTTATAGAGAATATACCCAAGGGAGGACGACCGAGATGCTAAAAGGTTTGGAAGCCACGCCCCACGAGAGACGGTCCCCTGGGGTTCTCCTCCAACCCCACAGTTCCGTGATGCCGTTCCTCTAATGAGGATTCTACGTAATGCCTCCAACTGAACATGGGATAATCCTAACTGTCCCCGACAAGACGTCGGTCTGGGCTTCTGATTAATAGCGGCATCTCGAAATAAACCAAAGGCACAAGGAAGAACTTCACATCGTCGCTGGGGTGAGGTGTGCTCCCTTTTCTGCAGAACCGCCGCTGGGAACGGAGCGTGCCGTGCCGAGAATCCTTACCGATGTGTGCCTGTGCGTGCATTTTTCCTTTTTTTAAAAAGAATGTGGCGATAAACACAGCCTGGTACATTAATAACTCATCAGTGTGTGCCTTCCGAGGCGGCGCAGTAATACATTTTTAACAGATGATTCTAAAATGAGCTATCATTGAACCCATTAGATTACATGGCGATGTATTGATTGCCGAGGCCCTTGCGCATTATTTAAGCGTTGCCACCGAGGCAGGGCACGTGGCTCGCCAGCCAGGACGCGCCTCTCTCCGCGCATCTCCTAGGAACCTGCCTGTGTTCTGGTGGGGAGGCTCTTCTCTCTGTCCCGCCACCGTCACAGGTACGTTTGGTGGGAACATGGAAGACGGGGCCTTTTCGGTGGCTGCTCCGAGGCTGCGGAACTCTCTCCCCCAACAAAGCTAGGCCGGCCCATGCCCTGCTGCCCTCTGCTTCTGGAACTCCCTTCCCAGAGAGATTAGACAGGCCTCTTCCCTACTCTCCTTCCACAGACAGGGGGAGACCTTCCCAATCTTACAGGTTTTTGAAGCTGGAGCGTGTCCAGAGGAGGGCGACCAAAATGGTGGAGGGTCTGGAAGCCACGAAGCCCTATGAGGAGCGGCTTAGGGAGCTGGGAAGGTTCAGTCTGCAGAAGAGAAGGTTCAGAGGGGACAGGACAGCCAGGTTTAAATATTTGAAGGGATGTCATGTCGAGGAGGGAGCGGGCTTGTTTTCCGCTGCTCCAGAGACTCGGACACGGAGCAATGGATTCAAGCTGCAGGAAAGGAGATTCCACCTGAACCTCAGGAAGAACTTCCTGATGGTCAGAGCTGTCCGGCCGTGGAATACGTTGCCTCAGTGGAGTGTGGTGGAGTCTCCTCCTTCTTTGGAGGTTTTTAAGCAGAGGCTGGACGGCCGTCTGTTGGGAATGCTTTGATGGGTGTTCCTGCATAGCAGGGGGCTGGACTCGATGGCCCTGGGGTCTCTTCCAACTCTATGATTCTATGATTCTTCAAAGCCCATTCCACCTAAGCAATGTGCTGAATTTCTTTTTAAAACATTGCATTGGTTTATTTTATTTTTTTCAGCAATTTCTGTTTGCTGCTGCTTTCAATTTGGTTGATAGTTGCAAGCTTTTTTTTTTTTTTAATTTTGCAAACATCATCAGTCCCAATGCTTGTCAGACATTCTTGCTGGTATCCCGTTATGCATCTTCATAATTCGTTCACAGGATTTCTTCGTGCCTCTGCTACGTAGTTAAGCATACGCAAATTAATGCCGAGTGAAAATTTATACAGGATTCCAGTGGTGGCTGCTCTGAGAGGGTTTGGGAACTGAAGGTTTTTAAGGAAAGCTCTCTTAGAATGGGCTCTGAAATTACACTGTTTTTAGCTGCTTTTATGCTTTTTAAAGTGTGTTGTTGTGGTTCTTATTGTTGTTTAGATCCTGCCTTTTTCCCAGTTTGGGACTTGAGGCAGCTTGCAACAGTTAAAACAAATGAAGCTAACAATTAACAACATGGAGATGCCAGTGAAACACAACTCATGGTGAAGTCCAAACTGGAACGGATTAGGTGACAAATGGCAAAGAACCCCCAATTTCTCAGTTTAAAGATATAGGAGGGCGAACCCCAACTGTTTCAATGACCCCTGGAGGGAGTAAAGAAGACCAAAACTGCCTGCTCTTGAATGGGCAATGAAGAGCCATTGCTTTTACAAAAGGCCTGCTCTTCATGGAGCTGAATATTGCTCAACGCACTTTGCTAATCATGGATCGATCCAGCTGCTCAACCAAGAAAACCGTCACTATCAGGGGTTGGAAGCTTCCATGTCAGTGGGGTGGTGGATCTGTTCCTGGTTTCGGTCCGAACTTTAAAGGTCCTACCCACGGTGTGGGACTGGAGCAGGTTCAATCCCCTTGGAAGGGAAGCGTGCACAAGACGGTCAGGTCTGGCTTAAACTTAGCGTGGAAGGGCTAAGGGGGCGTCGACCTGATAAGGAACCACCCCCAGCACTTGATAGGCCGATTTCCATTCTGGGGGCGGAGCCAGAGGACTATATAAGTCGCCCGGCTGTTTTCTCTGCGCTGTTGTGGTCCCTTCTCGTTAACTTGAGCAACCGGTAAATCTTCTTGACAACCATTAAGGGGGCTCTTGCCATTCTCGAGGCAAATTAATTGGGAGGCCAGAGGAGCAAAGCAAAAGAAGGGATCAATGTTATTTTCCCCTCTAAGCCAAATTCATAATGTTTTATGGCAAAATCGATGCAAATCTTTGTGAATGAATATAGCGGGCATACATTACCGTGGAGAAGGGACCGGGAACGAGGGGACTTTGCATGCGTGCGTGTGAGATAGGTGTTTGCGCTTTCCTTCGCTTGCTATCTCCACAAGAGTTGCTTCTCCTGATTGAACGAGTCTCAGGTTCGATATAGTGACTAATATCCTTCTAAACATGTCATCGACCCTTGCAGAAATAAGGAGATAAAAGCAGCTGGAAAGAGCACAAAACAAAACCAAAGAAGGAACTGAAAGCGTGTGTTAAAAATGGAGAACAAGGAAATAACCAGTTGCTGAGATATTTACAAATGGAGGCTCCAAAGAGAATCCTTTCAACCGGGTGTCTGAGCAAACTGGGGGAAAATCTGGGGTGCAGATGGGGAGAAATACCTCAAGTATGTCACAGTGGGTACCTCCCAAAGCTTTGTGCCTTGCGTTGCTCCTTCAAAGTTCGGGCTAAAACCCAAAGAAGATTCACTCCATCACTGAAGACGCACCTGCAGTGGATGCTTTTTGCAAGCATGGTTTGACAATGACAGAATCAAAGAGCTGGAAGGAGGTGCAAGGGCCATTTAGTCCAACCTCATGCCATACAGGAAGACCCAAAGACCTCCCAAAAGATGCCCGTCCGGCCTCTGTTACGCCCAGCTGACCTATATATGGATGCTGTAGCTACGAAGGAACTAGACAAGATCTTGATGTGATATGTCTTGGCTCAGTTCTTAATCAGACGGGAGACTGCGGTCAAGAAATCATAAAACAATGGGGAGCTGGAAGGGCAGCTATGACAAGATCCTGAAGTGTCAAGATATATCATGGAATATTAATGTTAGGATTGTCCGTGCAATTGTACTTCTGGTTGTGAAAGCTGGACAGTGAAGACAGCTGAGAGGAGGAAAATCAACTCATTTGCAACGTGCTGGAAAAGAGTTCTACGGATATCGTGCATTGCTAAAAAGACCAATCAGTGGTTCCTAGAGCAAATGAGGGAGGACAAACACTGCATTGCAGATGTATAGACTCCATCACAGAAGGCCACGGCAAACCCTGAGTTTGCAAGACCTGAGTTGATGATAGGGTGGCATGGAAGTTTCTCCGTCCATAGGTTTGCCATAAGCCCAACTTGACTCGACATCCGTGGGACTGCAGCCCCACGGATTCCCCATGGATGTCAATGAGAATTTGGAGGGGTGGAATGAAGGGCAGAGCACTGGATTATGAAAGGAAGGGCGGCCCCCATCCTCTCGACTCTAGTTTTCCCTCCGAAGAAACGCGCTGTCTTTCGGATCCAGGATTTCTCAGCCCTTCCTCAACACGCGTATAGATTTTCTTTTGTTTAATGGATCCAACCCTCGTGGTTGTTTTCCACCCGGCTTCTTTCTGCCTCTCCCACCCGCTCGAGATGTTCTCCACCTTGCATCCATTATCAATATCTAATTAAAAAAGGGAGGATTTTTTAAAGGAAAAAAAGAGATGGAAGCAAAATAATTATTAGGTTATAAGTGATATTGAGCCACCTCCGAGTGTACTGGGGGAGATTTGGAGTAAAGAGGCTGACTTCCAAATCTCTTTCTCTCTGTCTTTCCAACTCCACCGTGGGCGTCCTCACCCTGCGGTGACAACTTGGGGAAAGGAGTTTTCTTGGTGCAAGGCAGGGGAGAGGGCGGGAGGGAGAATCTCATCCAGGCAAAGCTCTTCACTGAGGCTCTGCAACTCAGTTCTTGGCACTTCGCCTTCTCCTCTGAAGGTCATAAAAACTTTGATGTTGCGGAAGCAACGGAAGCTAACCCAAATAATTTTTAAAGAGAATAGACAAATGCATAGGAGTTGGAGTTTTCTTTTTAAAAAAAAAATGGTGCAGGGCTGTTGATAGCAAACTAGAACCCCTGTGTCTAGATGCTAGATACTTCTGCAAGAGCTTAGGTACGTCACTTCTGAACTATATCTTTATTGGCCCAGCCTCGCAGTATTCAGAGACATGTAGTCCAAAGAATTAATTTTTCCAAGTTCTCAGTTCTGAATATCATATTACAGTCAATCATGGAATCATAGAATTGGGAAGAGACCCCAAGGGCTATCCAGTCCAACCCTATTCTGAAGGAAGACACATCAAAGCACTCCTGACAGATGGCCATACAACCTCTCTTTAAAAAACCTTCAAAGAAGGAGACTCTTCCACTCTCCCAGACAGCAGAAGATTCCACAGTTGAACCACTCTTACCCTCAAGAAGTTCTCCCTAATGTTTAGGTGGAATTTTTCCCCTGAAGTTTGAAGCCATTGCTCCATGTCCTAGTCTCTGGAGCAGCAGAAAACAGACTTGCTCCATCTTCCATAAGATATCCCTTATTTAAATATGGCTCTCATGTCACCTCTTAACCTTCTCTTCTCCAGGCTAAACGCCTCCAGCAACCTAAGCTGCTCTCCAATGGGCCACATGGTTTCCAGGCCTTCTATCATTTTCTTGCCCTCCTCTGGACATGCTCCAGCTTGTCAATATCCTTCCTGAACCGTGGGGCCCAGAACTGGAGAGAGGATTCCAGGTGGGGTCCAACCAAAGCAGAACAGAGTGGTACTATTACTTTCGTCAGTCTAGAAACCATACTCCTATTGATGCAACCAAGAATCGCATTGGCCTTTTTAGCTGCCACATCACACTGCTGACTCATGTTCCACTTGTGGTCTACTAAGACTTCTAGATACCTTTCACGTGTCCTGTGGTCCAGCCAGGTGCCACCCATCTTATACCTGTGCCTTTAATTTTTTTCTGCCAGGGTGTAATACCTTACACTTCTCCCTGTTGAAATTCATTTTGTCAGTTTTGGCCCAGCTCTCTACCTAACAAAATGAATTTCAACAGGTCTTGCTTCCCTGATGGCTGGGGGGAGAAGTTGCGAGTTCAAGTGAGGGGATGCTCCATGTATCCAAGCAGCAAGGCCACCTCCAGCAACTTAGACATTGCCCTGGAGATGCCTCCAGCCCGTTCCACGAAATGCAACAGGTTCCTTGGATGTTAGGACCTTGTTTTTGCTTCCTCAGCATAAAGACCTCCAAGCCGCTACAAGGAGAAGCCGTTGATTTGGAGAAGTGGAATTCCCTCTCCATCTCCGAGACTTCCTCCCTTGTTAGCCCTCCTGAAAAAAACAAAGACAAATGGCCAAAATAAAGGACTGTAATTGGCCGCCTTCTTCCTTCTGTCTGCTGGCTTAACGATGATGAATAGATTAAGGAACAATCACTGTCTCATGCAGGTTCCCCCCTCCCCCCCGCCTTTAAAGGGAGTTGTTCCAAACAACAAAGCACAAAGTCCGTCCAGACCTGAAGGCGTGAAGATGTGCACAAGGAGAGCTATGCTTCAGCAATGCTCGGGCCAAAGGTGGAGCATCTCTTTCGGCACAAGGGCCGCATTCAACCGCAGAGGGCGGGGCCACCTTGAGAGGGCGGGGCCAAAGGCAAAAGGGGCGGAGCCTCCATTTCCACCACCATCAGCTGGACATGAGTGTTGCGCAGCATTCCCAAATCCCACTCCGTACGCATAGTGTTTAGAACACAAAGAGATTTCTGGCCCTGCTTTTGCTGTTGCAAAAAACCCCAGAATTCTGGGAGTTGCTGTCCAAACAGAGCTTTACTGTTTCCTGACCTATGTGTTATTGCCGGCGTTGGGTAGCAGTCTGAATGTTAGACTAGGATCCAGGAGACCAGTGTTTGAATCCCCCTAGCCATCGAAACCCACTGGGGGACCTTGGGCAAGTCACACCCTCTCAGCCTCAGAGGAAGGTAACAACAGACGAAAAGCTTTGCAAGAAATCAAACGCCAGTGCGGGACGGTAGCTTGACCAGCAAATCTCCCCCAAATAAATCTAGCAAAGAAAACCCTGGAAGAGGCAACACGGGGTAGCGCTTTGAATGTTGGACTAAGTTTCTGGGAGAACAGGGTCCAAATTCCTGCTCAAGCATGGAAGCCTATTGGGGAACTTTGGGCCAGTCACACACTCTCAGCCTAAGAAGATGACCCTGGCAAAACCTCCTCAGAATAAACACAAAGGAAATTCTAGCAGAAGGTGGCAGTGAGTTGAAGTCAGTTTCAAGGCAAATTTCAACAAGATTTATTTGTCCCCCCACTCCACATCCATCTGTATTTTTGACAGAGCTCTGCTACGGTCAACCTGTTGACCTTCCTTCTCTTGCTTCCTATCTTTTCCCCCCCAAAAACATTAAAATCTTTGACATGGGAGATTTGCAGAAACACCTCAATACTTTAAGCCTGTAAAAATCCCTTCCTTAATAACCACTTTCCCCTTTTTACAGCCGTGCTCATGTCATAATAAACCCAGGGAGTTTTTGGAAAGTCTCTCCTCTCCCGATTCCTTAGTGGCTCGATTTCATTTGAGTTTTTGGAGAAGCAAAGTAAAAGGAAAAAACAAAAAAAAAAGGACCAAGGCAAGAGCCGAAAGGGAATGCATAAATCTCATCTGAGAATCACGAAGGAGAGCAAGAGAATTTTTAAAAAGGACAAAATGTCCGTTCACTTATTTTCTCATCCTTCCTTGTCCCTCAAACCCCAGCTTGCCTTTTTTTGGTGTCGAAAAGCGAATAAACCCAAAGCAAATTTAAAATAGAGCTCCCAGAGAGAAAGCCGAACGAAATGCAATTCGATGGTTCTAAATGAAGACAAGACATGCCAACGCAATATTAAATCTGTTTCCCAGCAGACTCGGTTTCATTCCAGCTCTGAATTGGCGCAAAATAAAAATGTATCCATTTGGGGTGGTCGTATTTTTTTAATCCCTGCAACGTAACTGCACATCCTGATCCGCGCTACCAGCCCAATCCGAATCGCAGCCCCTCTCAGAAGCTGAATTTTCCGTCCGTCCTACGAGGTTTTCCCCGTCCTCCAACCCTGAGCGAGCTTTATTTTGGACCATCAAAGGACGCCAGAAACAGCACGGCGTGTTTAACAGCTAGACCGGCCTCATAATGATCTTGCCGCAGTGCCGGCCGTGTCTGGCATTAGCCCCTTTCGGCAGGGAAGCTGACCCCAACACCACCCTGACTGTTTTCATTCAACTTGGCTAGCTTTTTTTTGTAGCCAGAGGATGGAAAAAGCAAAACGCTGACTCTCCAAGACGTCTCCAGACACTGGTTAAGACTCTTTTGTGCAGCGTTGCGGTGTGCGCGCGCTTGCTCTTGAACCAAACTGTTTTGCACCCTGCCGGATTCAGAAAGTGGAACATTTCAAGGGTGGCAGGGGGCCTGCCTTTGTTCCGAAAAAGATGGTCTTTTGGTTGAAATGGCACACGCCGGGGCCCTGGGAATGCTTTCGGCAGGGGAGAGCTAAAAGGCGTTTGTTTGGGGGCTTGGATTTATTGGGCTCATAACATTTCAACAGAGAGAAATGTCAGGTCCTGCACTTAGGCAATAAAAACGGAATGCACAAATATAGGATGGGGGCCACGTGGCTGGATGACAGTATGTGTGAAAGGGATCCAGGAGTCTTGCTAGATCACAAGCTGAACATGGGTCAGCAGTGTGATGCGGCAGCCAAGAAAGCCAAGGTGATTCTTGGTTGCATCAATAGGAGTATGGTGATCAAGGGAGGTAATGGTACCACTCTATTCTGCGTTGGTTAGGCCCCATCTGGAATAATCCTGTGTCCAGTTCTGGGCACCTCAAGTCAAGAAGGACATCGACAAGCTGGAGCGTGTCCAGAGGAGGGCAACCAAAATGGTGGAGGGTCTGGAAGCCATGAAGCCCTGTGAGGAGCGGTTTAGGGAGCTGGGGATCTTTAGTCTGCAGAAGAGAAGGTTCAGAGGGGACGTGAGAACCATGTTTAAATATTTGAAGGGATGTCATGTTGAGGAGGGGGCAAGCTTGTTTTCTGCTGCTCCGGAGGCTAGGACAAGGAGCAATGGATTCCAGCTGCGGGAAGGGAGATTCCACCTGAACCTCAGGAAGAACTTCCTGAGGGTCAGAGCTGTCCGGCAGTGGAAGGTGCTGCTGCCTCCATGGAGTGTGGTGGAGTCTCCTCCTTCTTTGGAGGTTTTTAAGCAGAGGCTGGATGGCCATCTGTCAAAGGGAGGGCTTTGATGTGGGTTCCTGCCTGGCAGAAGGGGGCTGGACTGGAGGGCCCCGGGGTCTCTTCCAACTCGGTGATTCTATGTCAGTGTTCCATTTACTCACTTACACGGAGCTGGCTTTGAAGCATGGTTGGAAACACGTGGAGATGTAATCCAGACAAGACAAAGGTGTTCCTGGTCAGCTGAAAGGCAGATCAGGGAATAAGGGTTCAGATTCTGCCGGATGGGTTCACACTGTCCCCGATGACACAGGTTTCCAGCTTGTGGGTCCTGACGGTTTCCACCCTGATCTTGCAATCTCAGGTCTCAGTGCTTAACTCTCCATTCGCACACTTTAGGGTTGTGTGCCAAGTGTGCCAATTCCTAGATACATCACATCTGCCCACGTGCCTCTGTTGCATCCCATTTGGATCACTGTAGATTCTTTCTGATCCTAGAAGCTAAGCAAGGTCATCCCTGGTTAGAACTTGGATGGGAGACCACCAATGAGCGCCGGGTATTGTAGGCTTTATTTCAGGGAAAGGAACTGTCAAAACCACCTTTGAGCATTCCTTGCCTAAGAAAACTCCATGAAATTCACACAGTCGTCATAAGACAACAGGCAATTCGAAGGCACAGACGAAATATAACACAGGGCCTAAATACCCTCAAGGCATCAAATCCCGTCTGACCTTGGACGCTAAGCAGGGTCAGCCCTGGTTAGGACTTGGATGGGAGACCACCAATGAAGACCAGTTGTTGTAGGCTCTATTTCAGAGGAAGGAACTGGCCAAAACTGCCTGTGAGTACTCCTTGCCTCCAATACTTCAAAAAAAAAATCTAGTTAGAAATTAACCTAGTTATAAATTAATAGCATGCTGAAATTAAAAAGCAACTAAACCACCATAGAATTAAAACTAATTTAAAAGAACAACAGATAAAAGTCCAGCACTCTCAGTCCAAGGCCTGTTTCCCCTGAAAAATCAGTTCTCAAAGGCCTGCTGTAATAAAATGGGTTTTACCTGCTTGTAGAAACATAGTAAGCAGGGCGCCAGCTTAGCCTTTCGGGGAAGAAAGCTTAGAAGAAAACTCACATATTCTTCACCCAGTAGGGATCCAGATTCCCTTCAGAGTGAGAGGCAGGCCAGGCCTCCTAGTATCCCCCAGAGGTACCCCACAGGGCAACTGACGCTCCCTAGGTTGGTGCACCCATTCCCCCTAAGGCGAGACCAAGGTGTGGTGGGAAACAAAAAGTTTACATAGGTCCAAAGAGAGGAATCACTGCTGCACAGTCAGTCTCCTCGCCCCTTTCAGAGTGCAAATTATTCATGCTGTCCGTGCTTAGCTGGGTGTGTGATACTCTTTTCTACAGTGATCTTGCCAGCTGGGGACATTTCTCACCATGTTCTTATTCTCTACTGTCTCCATTTGCCTTTTATGATTTTGTCATCACTTCCCTGATTGGCTGCCTAAAATGGCAACACCCCCCTCCCTTCATGCTGTGATCCCTAATTGGGTGGGCTCATCCATGTAGCTATTCCAGAAGGAAGAAAGAAGCAATGCCCAGAGGTGGGGGAAAACAGTGCTAAATCAGGCCACTGATAGCATGGGAATAAGAACAGCAACAAAGTAGACTTGCAAAATATATACAATCTTCTGCAGTATCGAAGTTAGATTCCCGAGTCCTTAAATCTGTATTCTGTGCTTGAATTATCTGCTTCCATGTTATTCACAGGAGGATCCTTTGCATGCAACAGGTTAGTTCAAGATGACGAAATTTCCTTTTTTCAGCCCTCTTGTTCCTAATGCATGCAACTGATTGGAGCCAACAAAAAATTCATAATAACATTGTACAATTATGGAGCAGCCTCGTGCAACGAAGCACTTTATTAGAAGCTGTGTGCGTACCAAGGAGCGGCTCCAGCCACCAGTAAAATGCCATCACCACTGAACTGGAAAGCTAATCCACAGCAGGCGGCAATTCTTGCCTGGCAGGATTTTGACGGCAAGGAACAGAGTGTGTACTTGTGTGGGCAGAGGCCATTTTTGGACCTGGAACTGACAAACCACCGTTCAATCCAGATGTGGAAGTTCTGCTCTCAGAGTCTGGGCATTCCTGTGTTCAGTTATGGAAAAGCATTGAAACTTTTTTTTTTGTGGGACTACAACTCCCAGAATCCTCTAAGGCAGCTGTTTGAGCATCATTCCTTCCTCCCTACTCCTTCTCCATTCTGGAATAGTTTCACGGGTGATCCCACCCGGTCAGGGACCCCACACTGAATAGGATGATGCCGTTATATTAGGCAACCAATCAGAGCCAAGTGTGTGACGGCATTATGGGAGGCAAATGAAGAGAGAGGAGAATTCTGGGAGATGTAGTCCAGGGAGTTAAAAAGGAACACGCCCGAGTTCAGGAGAGAAGACCACAGAGAAGAAGACGGAAACTGACACTGAGGTCTAGAAGCTCAGTATGAAAGGGTTAGTGAACGAGACTGGAGACACATGGGACGGCAGTGTTGGATGGCTGACCTCCACGCCAGTGGAGTTCAGCACTTTGGACGGAGCTCAGAGAACATTCAGTACCTTGGATAGCTCATTCCGAAGCAGTAGTAGAAGCAGTAAATCATCTCCTGTGCGATTTTTAATAGCTTTGCTTAATGAAGAAGCCAGTGTAGCTCTGAAACCTTGCATGACAGATTTTATGCATTTTTGGTTGACCCAATAAAGGTATTAATGTTTTGTGGATTTTGGATGGCACTGTATTTTTTAGTAGTAACAGAGCAGTAGGCATGCCTTCCAAATTCTAGCAACCCCAAGGTGAACTGATCCTTGTGTTTTCTTGGTCAGATTTGATCCAGAAGAGGCTTTCTTCTGAAGCTGAGAGAGCGTGACTTGCTTGTGGTCACCGAGTAGATTTCCATAGCTGAGTGGGGAGTCGAACCATGGTCTTCTGGAGTCCTGGTCCAACACTCGGACCACTTTGCCCCTCCGTCGTTCTGACAGTTCTTGTCTCTTTGAACTTGACATCCATGATTGAGCAGTCTTTCTTTTCCAGGAGAACCGGACGAAAGGAGGTCACCCCGAAAGGATGGCCAACGCTTACGAGGGAGTGCGCCCAGCCACGGACGTAGTGCCAACCGCATCACGAAATTACATTAGGCAGCCGCTGTTTCACGCCAGACTTAAATGCATTAGCAGCAGCTGTTGCTAATGCATTAAAAGACCACTTAGCATCCATGCCGGCACATTTCTCATCGGCCGATATAACGAATGCCGAACTACTGGGCTGGCTAATGAGTTTTCTCGGAAGGCACTCCAAATCTTCCTCTCCAAGGCTCCCACTGTTTTCCTTTTCATCCTCACCTTCGTGTTTTTTTTTCCTGGGACCAGGTGTGGAGGAATTTCAGTATAAAAGAGCCATTGTCTGGGAGCCTGTTAGAGTTTTACGTGTGCATAAATCCCCCCGCAGAACAGTCGGAGATCTCTGTCCAATGCGGCACGGGCACATTCATTTTGAGCAGAGTTGCCCATGGGCTAACGCACACCGTGTATGGGTGTGGATGTGCATTTTGGCTTGCGCATCGGGCGTATCATGCATGGGTGTGCATGCTGAGTTGTGTGGTTTGGTTGCAAGACCGGCGTCTTGGTTGACTTCCACAGCATTGTCATTCAACGCAAGGGTTGTGTACGTCTGGTTTTAAAGCTGGCGAGCCTCTGTGAGAATGTATCCCTAGCCCGCAGAGGCCGACCAGGAGAAAGTCGGGTCATTCCCAAGGTGATATCCTTCTCCATAGAAACAGAAGCGTACTCCAAATAGTCAAAAGTCAATTGAAAGAAACAGTACCAAACTGAGGACATTGGCAAGGTGGAGCGTGTCCAGAGGAGGGCGACCAAAATGGTAGAAGGCCTGGAAGCCATGAAGCCCTCTGAGGAGCAGTTTAAGGAGCTGGGGACGTTTAGCCCAGAGAAGAGAAGGTTAAGAGGGGACAGGGTAGCTATGTTTATATATTTGAAGGGATGTCATCTGGAGGATGGAGCAAGCCTGTTTTCTGCTGCCCCAGAGACTAGGACATGGAGCAACGGCTTCCAACTTCAGGAAAAGAGATTCCACCTAAACATTAGGAAGAACTTTGTGATAAGAGCCATTCAACAGTGGAATGCGCTGCCTTGGAGTGTGGTGGAGTCTCCCTCCTTGAAGGTTTTTAAACAGAGGCCGGATGGCCATTTGCTGGGGGTGCTTTGAGCATGCGTTCCTTCTAGGGCAGGGCATTGGACCCAATGATTGTTGTGGTCTCTTCCAACTCTATGATTCTATGAGTCTGAAACGGAGAAGAGAGTTGCCAGAGGGATCAGCCAAAGGTCAGAGATAGACAGTGCTGGCGATGTCATACGAGCTATCAGGAGGTGTTGGATCTATTGTCCACAGTCCCAGCAAGGCACCGGCTGAGCCAATTTACAACATGAGCAGCAATTTGGCGTGGTTTGGTTCAGAAGGAGTGTGTCTCTGGCATTTCTGTTCCTAGTGTTGGAGCTGTTGACACGTGAGAGGGTGCAGAGCCTCCATTTCTTCTTCAAAACCCACTTGTGCCGTCGGGCTTTGCTTGTGGTGTGGCAGGATTGCCCGCTTCCTTTGGCTCTGGCCGGAAGTTCTTCAGACTGGAGACTTCTTGTCTCCTTCTCCATCCAAGGAAGCCTTCTCCAGGTAATGCACAACAGCACTGCACAATCATTGTGTAATTCCACCACGTGGGGATGTATGCTGTGTGACCCCCTCAACCTCGACCTTCCGTTCACACAGCTCCTTCTGACACCGTGAGGGCCCCGTGAGGCTCTCCGTCTCTCAAGGGCGGCGTGGTGCCGTGGGCACGGGGCAGCGAGACCTGAGTTCCAATCTTGCTACGGATGTCATTTCCACCTCTTTTCCCACCACCACCTTAAAACCACAACCCACACTCGGATGAGTAGGGACTCTGGGTCAGATTTTTACAAGTTGAGCTCTGAAGGCCCTCACCTTAGATGGCCAAAATCTGTCAGTTTGGGTTTTTCCTGCATTCAGTTTTTTTGAAGGTAAAATCTCAAAAGCTTATCATCACAAATATGGCAAAGTATCTCCGTTTTGAAGGGCGGATTTTTAAATAGGGGCAGGAGGTGGAAGAAGAGATCAGCTTTAAAAACCTTCACATCAAAGCAGAAGTGTGAAGCGTTTCTGAAAGGGAATTTAAAAATAAATATGCTGACCCAGAAGGGGGTGAGGAAAGAGACCTGGTGTCTCTGTGGGGTGTCTATAAGATTTTTTTCTTCTCTGTTTAACACCTCCCTCCCATCTCATTCTATTCCACTCAGTATAGATATAAAATTTTGAAAAAAACAAACAAACTCAACAACAGCTTCCAGCCAGTGGTGAATCGGTCTTCCTCGTCACTTGGACAATGTCTCCATTTTGGGTTTTAGTCTGAACTTTAATGGAGCTATCCCAGGTGCCGAACCCTAGGCAAGAATACTCCGGACTTTGACGGAGCTCTCCAGAGTGGACTGATTTTTCTTTACACAAATGCTTTCTTTCCAGGGGTGGCTGCTGCCTCCATGTCAGCTGGGCAGTGACTTTGCTGTGGGTTTTAGTCTGAACTTTAAAAGGTCTATCCAAGGTACTGGATCTTCTCCCCTAAACAGGTTCTGAACCTTGGATAGAACCATTAAAGTTCAGCCTGTTTTAGAGGAACAATCCAAAGTGACGGACGCTCTTTCACAATTAGGTTCGGCACCATGGACAGATCTTCTAAGGCTCTGCTTAAAACCTGGAGTGGACTCACAGCCCCACTGACATGGGAGCTACCTGCTGCTGCTGTTCAAAACTGGATCTTTCAATCCACTGTGCCGTCTCTTCTGTCTCAGCCAAGAAAAGCTGTCGTCCACACCTTTCCTGGTGTTAATTTGAGTATTTTTTTAAAAAAAGTCACAGCTGTGGGTAATGTTTTGCGAATCACACAATTAATGTGTGATGCATGGTGTCTTTTTTTATACATATGTACAGACACACACACACGATGCTTGAAAGAATTTCTTCTAAGAGAGATTTAAGCTGCAAACGAAACACTTCCAGATTTGTAAAATGAGTGGCTGGAATTCAATTACAGATTGGAAATCTAGAACTATGGATCAGTAACTCCTTTGTATCCAGTGAGACAATGCACTCTTACTCTAAGACTAGGTCAGTGTCCTCCCCGCACACCTTAAGAGCCAGCAGTAAGGTTAGGCGAACGAGGTCCATTTAGCTTCCAAAAGAGGGTGATGTTTCCAACCCTTTCCCACAAACAATCAGCTGTAGCAATCAGAACTCCTGTTGCAAGCCCTTGTTGCAACCTTGCTCGCTGGTGGGAAGGGTCTGGATGCATCTTCCATCTTGTGCCCCAATCAGCAGCTGAACAGACCTCCTTTGCCCGAACTCCCGGCAAGTTCTTAATGTGGGCCGTGGGAGTGTTGGGGCAGGAGATATGACTTAGTCACACGCGCATAACTGAGCAGACAATGAGGTATCGTCCTGTGCCAGCAGCCGGCCAAAACTTGCAGCTCTCCAATTAGCGTCTTTTATCAGCAGCCATGAACAAAGTTTATAACAGTTTGTTAGCCAGTTACTGGTCATTGTTTTCGCAGTCCGAGTCTGTAGTAATTCCAGAGCAACAGTCCAGAAGCGAAGTCTGTGCACAAGGCAAGGGTCAAGGTTTCCAGGCACACAACCAAGGGATCCAAACGCGAGGCATGCTGCTTCCACCGACAAGATCAATTGTCTGCGATGGCTGCTTGTTCACACAGACCGACAGCCTTCCCCAGCTGTTTGCCTAATCGATGCATCCTTGCTAGATAAAGTCTCCTGGGCTCTCCCTTTTCCACCCGCCCTGGCTGCTGTAAGTATTGCATTCATGTCTCTGTGTTTTGGGTGTTGGGAAGGGTCCTCTCCGAGTCCTGGAACAGGGCATGACACCTCCTGATATAGATTGAGCACTTTGGAATTCTTCTAAACCATTCCAAACCTGGAGTGGATTGACCATTCCTCTTTCCTTGGAATAGATAGATAGATAGATAGATAGATAGATAGATAGATAGATAGATAGATAGATATTTAAGAACACCTCCCCCAATCCAACACATTGCAATGTGGTGCAGATGATGAAAGTCAGGAACACGAGACTGAGAAATTATTTTTTGAAAAAGGTCATTGCATTGAATGCATGAGTCAGTACTTTCACCACCTGCTCGGCTGACATTATTGATTAGAAATGCTGAGCTTAATGTTCTCTTTGGAGAAGGCTTACCTCAGGATTTGGAAGAGAGAGGTGGGGACGAGACGGATAAGAGGTACCCTCCCATCTGTGCTTGAGACAGAGGTCCCACCTTGGCTCTTCTGGAATGAAATGGAAATTTATTATCATTTCACACACTGAAGAAAAAACTTAACGTATATGTAACAAGAAGATCATTCCAATCTGTGTTCTTCTTGTGTGCTTTCAGATCATTTCTGACTCAGGGTCACCATATCTCAGGGTTTTCATGGCAAGCTTTGTTTGGAGGGGGTTTGCCATTGCCTTCTTCCATGGATGAGAGAGTGTGCTTTGCCCAAGACTTGCCCAAGTGGGTTTCGATAGCTGGCTGGGGATTCCCTTGATTGAATAGGATCCAGTTATGCCTTGGTTGTTGCAGAAAGGAATAAATAACTGATAACTAGTTAAGTTACTCTCTGATTTTTCAAATTGCAACAGGCAGTCTTGCGTCTGATCAGTGCAGCCCTTGTTTGCTGGCAGGAGGGGGTGAAAACATCATCCGTCCGCACCCCAATATCTACCAGAACAGACCTGCGTTGCTCCAAGAGACTCCTTGGAGTGGCATTTGCGGGGAGGGAGATTTACAACCACGGCAACAGTGCCGCGATAGCGAATCCATACCACTACTGGAGCAGTTTGGATCCGTAACTCTAGGTTACAAGTCTGCAACTGCAACATGGGGTGCCAGCAGCCATTTCAAGCACGGTATGCGGGAATCTGTGTCGGTTCGGCTTTTGATGCACCATTATTTTTTTGCGCCAGCAAGGGAGCAGGCCATCCATCTTGTGCTCAAAAGCCTTCCATCCTCATCCGTCGCTTGGCATGCAGAGGACAGGTTGCGTGAGGGAACAGCGACTTCCGCAAGGCAGCCTGGGGAAGATGGGAAAGCATGTCGGGGGGGAGAGATTGAGAGAGAGAGAGAAAGGCATCCTTTTATTGTGTTCCTAAATATTTTTTTTCCCTCTAGGCTGCCAAGGATTTGCCAATTAAATGGCTGTTTAGAAGTCTTTTAGAGCCACTAATCAAATCTGCCAAAACCCTTAATGAGGGCTTTTTATTTTCCCCTTTCCATTTTTTAAAAGCACGTTTAAAGGTTCATTAAAGATCCACAAAGGAACGCAAAGTGCTTCTCAAAGCCACACTCTCTTTCTCCTGCTTAATCATTTAAAAGGTTGCGGACTCGCCTCTTCCTTTCCTATTGTTGCTGAGAAATGTTGTTGATAAGTTTCCGTCCTGCTCTTCCCCCCCAAAAAACGCCCCCTTGGAAATCAGAGTGTGAGCAGAGCAAGTGGAAGTTCACTTCTGTTGTGCTACAACTCCCAGAATCTTCCAGCTTCTGCAAAAACTTGCAAGTTGCACGGGCAAAAGGCAAGCGGCATAAAGTGAGAATATTGTGGCTACAAAACCCATGATGCAGTGGGAATGAAGCATGCACATCTTCTCTATGAAGCATACCACAGAGCGGGTGTATATTTTGACTACAAAGCCTATGATGCAGTGTTTGTTGAATATGATGGTTATAAAATCCATGATGCAGTGAGAGTCAAGTATGCACATCCTATTTATAAAAAGTTATGAAGAAGTGGGCATGGAGCATGGACATTTTGACCGTGAAGCCTACGGTCAAAAAAACAACTCCAAGATACATAAACTATGAACATTGTGATTATACAACTCATATGTATTGAAACTAGTGCATATCAGTCACAGCCACAAAACCCATGTTGCACTGGAGGCAGAGTGATTACAAAACCCAAAATGCACCGACCCTGCACATCAGCACTTTAAAAAAATAGCCAAGATGCATGAAGCGTGAATTTCATGACTACAAAACTCATGGAGATTAATTCGTGTACATCACAGCCAGAAAACTCACCGTGCAATGTATGTCCATGTTGACTTCAAAACCCATGATGCACAAGAAAGTAGAGTGTTCTTAACTAGAAAAAAAAAAGATGACCTTTAGGTCATAACTACCAAGCGTAAAGATATATCATCAAATATCAGTCAGGATTGTCTATGGCATCCTATTCTGATTTCTACGCAAGGTTGTGAAAGCTGGACAGCGAAGAAAGCTGATAGGAAGAAAATCCACTCCTTTGAAATGTGGGGCTGGAGAAGAGCTTTGCAGACAGCCTGGCCTGTGGAAAAGACCCATAAGTGGGCATTAAAGCAAAGGAAGCCTGAACTCTCCCTAGGAGCCAAGAGGACTCAACTGAGACTTACATTTTGGACAAATCTTGAGATGGCAGGGCTCATTTGAGAAGAGAATCATGCTTGGTAAAGTAGAAGGCAAAGAGCCAGTGCAGAGTAGTGGTTTGAGCATTGCTCTACGAGCCTGGAAAGCAGAGTTTGATTCCCCACTTGGCCACGGAAACCCACTGGGTGACCCTGGGCATGTCACACACTCTCAGCCCCAGAAAACACCGTGAGAGGGTTACCTTAGGGCCACCGTATGTCGGAAACAACTTGAAGGCATATAACAACAGCGACAACAAAGCAGAAGGTGGCTAGAATCATAAAATCAAAGAATCCTAGAGTCGGAAGAGACCCCAAGGGCCATCAAGTTCAACCCCTTCTGCCACGCAGGAAGACAACCAAAGCACTCCCTTTGACAGAAGGCTATCCAGCCTCTCTTTAAAAAACCTCCAAAAGGGAGACTCCATCACACCCCAGGGGGGTAGCAGTACATTCCATTGTTCAACTATTCTTACCATCAGGAAGTTCTTCCTAATGTTTAGGTGGAAACTCTTTTCCCAAAGTTTGAAGCCATTGCTCCATGTCCTAGTCTCCGCAGCAGCAGAAAACAGGCTTGCTCCATCCCCCATATGACACCCCTTCAAACATTAAGCACAGCTATCTTGTCCCTTCTCAACCTTCTCTTCTCCAGGCTAAACATCCCCAGCTCCGTCAGCTGCTCCTCAGAGGGCTTCACGGTTTCCAGGCCTTTGACCGTCTTGGTCACCCTCTCTGGACCTGAGCACGCCCACTGATGATAACATCTCTCATTCATAGGGTTGCCATATGCTGCAGTTGACTTGATATTTAAGGCTGCCAGTCAAATGAGGAAGAATTCGGAAAACCAGGTTGCTTGACTTTTCGGCTGGTTAGGAATGGGAGGGATGGGAGAACCAGAGCTGAGAAATGGACTTCTTACCCCGGCTTTCTGCGCACGCCTAGATGCCACTGGGCATGAGGGGGAGCCCAGGAGCCCTATTCGCATACATCTGCATGCAGCTCTTTTGTCAGCAAGGCTCGGGCTTGAAATAGAGTGCGCGGCTCAGCTGACAATACCGGCATGAAAACATTTCATGGAAATTGCTCCTTAGAAGCCAAGCAGATTGGTAGCAAAATCTGGAGCCTTTTTTGTCTGTATTTTTATCTGAGACTCTTCCTTGGGGGTTTGGGCTTTTGCCTACTGTTTACACGCGCTAAAAGCAAATAAACTTTGCATGCCACAAAAATACTCCGGCTTGTAAATTTGCAAGACGATAAATAGCGGCGGAGCACGTCGGAGGCTTGCGTGGGCTGGAGACGACTTCTGGAGCTTTGCACGGCTTCAAAGTGCTGGATTTGCAGATTGAATCTCTTTTACCCCCCGCCCACCTTTTCGTTCTTTTTAAGAGAATTATCTTTTTTTCAAAGGAGTCCCCCAACCTTCCCCACACAAGCTTTATCCTGTAAAGATTTCATATTCTCCAATAAATCCACACTTGCCAATCGTGTTCCTTTACCCCTGCTCCCCCCGCTTGCCGGGTTTATTGAATACAAACAGAGTTGCTGCTGTATTAAACTTTAACTAGGCTGACGTTGGAAATGTATGGCTCCCATAGTTGGAATGGAGAGTCCCCGTAGCTCAATGGTAAAGTACCTGCCTCGCATGCAGAAAATCCGAGCTTGAGCCTTCGCCAGGCCCGGCTGGAAGAATCACTCAGTGGGGAAGGACAGTTTTTCCTCAGTCTCCACCTGTCACAGGCGCTGACACGGTAGATGTAAACCCAGCTAGCGGTTTCAGCATAGGAAAGTGGGAAGATGAATCCATTCTGGGTTTTAGTCTGAACTTTATTTTTTAAACATAATTTTCATTGATTTTACATGTTATTCTTTGTTCCACGCAGTCAATATCACATCTATCCAATTGTCAATGTCACATCTATCCAATTATCAATGTCACATCTACCCAACTGTCAGTATCACATATAACCAATCATCAATATCATGTATATCCAATCGTCAGTATCACATATATCCAATTGTCCACGTCACGCATATCTAATCACCAATATCACACATATCCAAACATCCGTATCACATATATCCAATCATCAACATCACGTATATCCAATCGTCAAGATCACATATATCCAATCGCCAATATCACATATATCCAATCGTCCATATCACATATATCCAATCGTCCATATTGCAAATATCCAATTGTCAATATTGCAAATATCCAGTCTTCACATATATCCTACGATCATTAGGTGTCCGTTATCTATATATCCATTAACCTAAAAGATATCAATAAAACGAAAGCACAAAATCTTTACCATTTGCTTTCTTGTCATTCAGTCATTCTTATTGTAAACTGAACTTATTTTAAGTTGGACTACCCACAAGTTCTTATTTTTTACTATTTCTTCCTTTAAACTCTTCTCTTTCTAACATCTTATCAGACATATGCCGGAGACTAGGACACAGAGCAATGGATTCAAACTACAGGAAAAGAGGTTCCATCTAAACATCAGGAAGAACTTCCTGATGGTGAGGGATGTTCAACGGCGGAATCCGCTGCTGCCTCCGTGGAGGGTGGCGGGGTCTCCTCCCTCTTTGGAGGCTTGTAAGCAGAGGCTGGACGGCCACTCG
Source organism: Cyclura pinguis (assembly GCA_030412105.1). Classification (NCBI taxonomy): domain Eukaryota; kingdom Metazoa; phylum Chordata; class Lepidosauria; order Squamata; family Iguanidae; genus Cyclura; species Cyclura pinguis. The sequence continues at coordinate 17,145,476 of CM059612.1, read as the reverse complement.
TCCAGGGGAGGGCTTTGATAGTGTCTTCCTGCATGGCAGAAGGGGGCTGGACTCGATGGCCCCTGGGGGTCTCTTCCAACTCCACGATTCTATGATTCTTGGTGCCTCTCTTTATCTCTTCGGCACTCCACCAGGGCTCCTCTTCCCCCCGACCCACCCATGCCCATTAAACCACCAGCCTCTCCACCCCATCCCTTCTTTACTCCGTCTCCAGCCGGGGCATTTTCATCAGTACGCTTTCACGATAATGAATGCATAATGCAGGGACCACGTAATCCATTCCTCACCCAGTGACCGAGCCATTCTCCTTCTTCCACGCGCTTATTTTCACAGGGGAGAGCTAATAAGCAGCTGCAGTTAACACCGCGTCGTGTTAGCAACCATCTTCCCCGCGTAAGGTGGTAACGGCATCCAGAGAAGGGCTCCCAAACGCAACACGGCACAACCGGACTGCAAGCTTTAGCATCCTGCCGGTGACTCGCGTCGGAACGAGCCTTCCTTGGGTGAGCTCAGCCTCCGAGGTGCTGAGATCCCGGGCAAGTGTGTCACCTGCCGCGTCTCCTTATTGCTAAACCATCCTGCTCAGTGAAGTGGGAGAGAGCTAATTTGCTCTCCAGAGATGGGCTGATGTCTTTAATTAGGAGTACACAGAACTGGGGGGAAAAAAAAACCCCAAACCAAACACCATTTTCCCTTCCTGCGTCCCATCCCTTTCTCTGACCTGGATTTCTGTAGAAGGTCCACCAAACAAAATTGCATTTTCCCCAGGCGTGAGTTTGGTCTATGCCGGCTGCCGAGCCATACCTAGCCTCAACCATTAATCAGAATGGAGACTACCGTCAAGAAATGAGAAGAAGGCGAGGACTTGGAAAGGCAGCTATCAAGGAACTACACGAGATCCTGAAAAGTCAAGATGCATCATTGAATACCAAAGTCGGAGTTGTCCACGCCATCGTACTTCCAATTTCTTTGAAAGCTGGAAGAGCTGCAAAGAAAGCTGGAAGAAAGCTAATAGGAAGAGAATCAACACGTTCAAAATTTGGTGCAGGAGAAGAGTTCGACGGGTATCTTAAACTGCCAAAAAAAGACAGATGACTGAATCCCCGTGCAACTCAAGCCTGAATTCTCCCTAGAAGCCAAGATGACTAAACTGAAGCTGTTGTACTTTGGCCATACTGTGAGAAGACAGGACTCCCTAGAAAAGAAAATAATGCTTGGGAAGGAGGAAAGCAGTAGGAAAAGAGGAAGACCACAGATTATTCGATCAAGCATACTGGGACTCAAGGCAACTTACAGAACATCAAAAGCAGAACAGATTAACTTGAAAAAGCAATGAAACAGTCAGGGAAAGATAGCATTGGGAGAGACCCCAAGGGTCATCCGGTCCAACCCCATTCTACCGTGCAAAAAGGCACAATCAAAGCCCTCCTTTTGACAGATGACCGTCCGGCCTCTGTCTAAAAACCTCCAAAGACGGAGAATCCACAGAATTAAAACTCTAAAATCCAAAAATCTAATAAGACAGGATAAAGAAAAACAACAGCAAAACAACACACCATGCAACCCATTTATTTAAGCCTACATGAAGCGCTGCATCCATTTTTGTTTGTAAGGTTTTCTTTGTGTGTGTGTGTGTTGAGAAAAACGGGTGCATTGTTTTTCGCAAGTGGTTTCCACAAACAGATGCCTTTGTCTGTTTCAAACATCCCTTTATGGACACTGCAAGCTCTAGTTTTGCTCACTTGTTTCGAGAATCGCATTGCAGAATTGAGAGAACAGCAGGGGGAAAAAGACAAGGAAAGACAATTGTCTGCCAGTTTGTGTATTGGTTTGGAAAGTGCCAATTATGTGGCTTTGAACCATCTTGGGGTTTTTATTTTTTATTTTTCTCTGCTCAGAACACTGAAATGGGGGAACATACTTTCGGTGCCGCGCTCCACCGCCTTTGTTCCAAAAAAAAAGTTGGCTGTGGGCCACCGACACGCAACCTTGCAATCATCGCAGCTTTTCCCCCAACTGTTGTGAACTGCAATCTACCTACCCTGTGCCTCTCCCCTTTCTTTGAAACCCCCCATTTTCTCACCCCACCTCGTTATTCATTCATCCTCCTTGCCTTTTCATTTGATGATCAATGTAATTAACTTTTTTTTTGGCCTTGTTGCAAGAAAAGAAAAAAAGGGGGTGTATTAAAAAAAAAAAGAAAGAAGAGAAATGAACTCGAAAAGAAATTTTCCCGACAAGCCACGAGAAATAATTAGCAGCACATTGTGTCATTAAACACTAGACTTTAATTAAATTGCATAGAGATAACTACCTCTAACGACTGGAAGCCTGAGAGCCCACGGAAAGCAAAGGACTCAGCATAATGGTGTGATAGACCCCCGTAAATAGAGACAAGCCAGCGTCCCCGAGCTTTGATGAAGCACCTGTCTCAGTGGCGGAGTCGCCTCTTCTTTTCTAACCAAACACTTAAGGCTTCAAAATGATCCTGCCCAACTTTTCAGATCTCGGAGAGGAGTCATTGTTTTGCCAAAGAACCGGCCCTGTGTGGTTCTGCGCTGCTTCCTTCCTCCTCCACAAATGCGTTTCTTTCCATCCTTCCTCCCTTCCTCCCTTCCTATCATGAACTGAGCCCTTGCTGGTGGGTTTTGGAGTCCTTCCTAGCATCATGGCCAAACATCCACAGCTGGCCTAGAATCACAGGGTCATTAAATCATAGAATCACAGAGTTGGAAGAGACCCCGAGGACCATCCAGGCCAACCCCCTTCTGCCAGGCACAGCATTTCCCTTGACGGATGGCCATTCAGCCTATCCAAAAGAGGAGACTCCATCACGCTCCAAAGCAACATATTCTACCTTTGAACTGCTCTTACCATCAGGAAATTCTTCCTCATGTTTAGGTGGAATCTCTTTTCCTGGAGTTTGAAGCCACTGCTCCATCTCCTAGTCACTGGAGCAGCGGAAAACAGACTTGCTCCATCCTCCATCTGAAATTCCTTCAAATATTTAAACATGACTATTGTGTTTCCTCTTAACTTCCTCTTCTCCAGGCTAAACATCCCCAGCTCCCTATATTTGAAAGGAGGCAAGAAATCTATTTAAAAGGAGATTAAAAAAAACCAGTTTGGAGGGAAAGTTCAGCACTTGGGGTAGATTCTTTATAGTTCAGGCTAAAACCCACAGTGGAGTCACTGTTTGCCCCTTCCCCTCACATAACATCTGCGCGGGGCTTGGAGATCCCTAACAATAATGAAATAAGCTACATCTGTCCCTCTCCACCCCGCGAAAAAAGCCCCCACACCTCCGAACCCACAGATATTTCTGCTATTGAAATTCCCATGTCATCTGCGCAGCCGGGGCTGTGTCGGCTGTATTTTTTCCCCCCTTAAACCTTATCAGAATGATAAGCCCCGTGCCTTCGGGAGGCCTGCTGTAACTCAAATGTTGTGCAAGGGCTGATTATTTTCTTTTTAAAGGGAAAATAAGCAGGGGGCTGTTAATCGCATCTTTATGGCCAATTTCTTTCCTTGGAGTGAGAATGGCGGCGGCTGAGCTAAAATGCGTCTATTAAAATGCATGGGGATCGGATGTGTGCGGCAGCGTCTGCCTCTGTGTGTGTGTGTGTTTTGGAAGGCATGGAGAGGCGCAAATCTCCGAGGAAACACGGAGGCAGCGTGGAGGAGTGGTTGGAGCTAGATGTGGGAGATCCAGGTGCTAGCCCAAAGCATTGCGTTGCACCTCCAGATGTGGCTGGATTTCATCTCCCAGCATTCCTCATGTCCTCGGTGGTGCGTGCCAGGGCTGATGGGAATTGCAGTACGGCAAGAACTGAGGGTTGTAGGTCTAGCTTACCAATCACGCCAGAATCCACCCCTCATAAAGAAAGATCGGCTGAAAACTGTATACAACGGTGCCCAGAAGCTGCTGGCTCCGGCTTTGCCCAATTCCTTTTAATGCCGGGCCGGTATGGATAGACTCTTACATTTATCCTCCTGCCTGAGCTAAGATCTGCACTCGCCTCCCTCTGAGTTCCGAGGAGCGTTTGATCCTCTCAGCCTCTCCTTCAACATCAGCCAGATCCCCTCTTTTTCTCTTTACTGCTCTGAGTTTTCTACCTGCCGCTTTCTTCTCCTCCTCTTGTTAGGAGCTCAGTGGGCTTTTCTCTTGTCCAGTTGATAATCTGCTCCTACTTCCCGCTGCTTCCATTATTCCTGGGTGGGCCCAGTTAATTACCCATCGAAAGGCCTCGCGACTTCTGTTTCATGCCCAGAGAAGGGGTCAGCTTCCCCCGGTGGGCAGCGGCCAGGCTGGGCAGAGCATGACGTTTCCGGTGGGCCGGCTGAGCCCAGCGAAATTCACCCCCGTCGCAGGGGCCAAGCGGCTAAACGGATTAGCTTGATCTCGTTACAGCTGGAATCTTTCAAAGAGAAGGAGAAGCAAAGGGAGAAAACAAGGCCTCTCTTTAAAAAGGATCGGTAATTAAGGATGAAAATGCCAGCCAGGTGCCCGCTGGAAAAACAAACATCCGTCAGATGCTTGGATGGAAGTCTGGGTCCCTGCTTTGCGATACCGTGGACAGGGACGGCTGGCGCTCCCTGGGTGGGAGAGCGGCACATCTTCTGCAGGCTTTAATCTGAAATTTTAAGGAGCTGTCCAAGGTACTGAACAAACAAGGTTCTGTCATGCTACAAAAGAAGCTCAGTCCCTTGGATAGCTTCCTTTGAAGTTCAGATTAGAATCCAGGGTGTTGAGAGCAAATTCAAGGTCCTTTAAAGTTCAGACTAAAACCTGGAATGGATTCATCATCCCAAATGACATGGGAGCCACCAGCCCAGCACTGCCACCAGAACTCTGTCCCTCCAAATAGGTTCAGCACCTTGGAGAAGATGCTTTAAGGTTCTTGCAAGGGCCTGGATTCAAACTTCAGGAGAAGAGATTCCACCTAAACATCAGGAAGAACTTCCTGATGGAAAGAGCAGTTTGGCAATGGAATACGCTGGTGCCTCCATGGAGTGTGGTGGCGTCTCCTTCTTTGGAGGTTTTTAAAGAGAGGCTGGGTGGTCATCTGTCCAAGGGAGGGCTTTGATGGTGTCTTCCTGCATGGCAGAAGGAGGTTGGACTAGATGGCCCCTGGGTTCTCTTCCAACTTTTTGATTCTATGTCTCCTGTGTCCTGGGATGGCAGCGGGACCAAGAGAAAGCCTTCCCCTGCAGATTTTAGGGCTCTGGCAGGCTTTTATAGGGAGATACGATCTTTCAAATAGTCCTTCTGTGGACACCTTCCAGCTTGTCATTATTGGTCTCCAGCTGTGGTGCCCAGAACTGGATTTCTCCAAGTGAGGTCTGAGTAGAGCGGAATAGAGTGGGACTCTGATTTCTCTGGATATGGACATTAAACAATTCCTGTGGAGGCAGCTGGGAATTCCAACCCTATGCCAAGCTGGATAAACTGCCCCCTGTTCCAGCAGTCCAAGTCTGGCCTTCTTAGGGATGCAGGAACCTTGTGGCCTTTTTTCTGTCTACGTGGACCAGGGTCACTCCAACCTGTTCTTACCATCAAGAAAACAAGGACTTTTTCTTGCCAAATTTTAAGCCCCGGCAGCATGGATTCTGCCTCTCTGCTTTGCTCTCTCTCCTTTCTCTCTCCAGCTTTCTCTGCCACTTCCTTCTGCTCTCTTTGCCAGCAAATAGATTTAATACTTAACTACATCCCTCTCCCTTTCTCTCTCACATGCCTGCACGCCAACAGCTCACCTGCCTGAGGAGAGACATATTTGCATATTTATTAAATATCTTTTAGTAGGATACACAAACCACATTGCTACATCTTGCTCACCGTCCACAGGCCTGCCAGTGGTGGGTTGCGAGTGCGTACAGCACAAAGGAGCAAAAAGGCAAGGAGAAAGAGGATGACATGGGAAGAGATGTTTAAATATCTGTTCCGACGCTAGCGAGCGTATCGGGGTAGGAAAAGCAAGGCACTCGGATACTGAGCAAGGAAAATTCAGAGGTGATTCAGCTCACACCCAAATCAAGTGCCTTTATCCTGCAGATGGGAAGAATTCACACCTTGTTCTTCCATGCAACAGCTTTCCCTGCCTGTAGAAAGCTAGCAAGTCTAAGGAAGGCTCCAAACTGCGTGTATCCTTGACATACAACCTGCAAACAGTCAGGGATTTTTTTTTTTAATGTGGAATGGTGGTATGTGAAAGATAAGGGCCATTTGGAGACAGTATCTCCCTTTCTGAGTGAGGCTGAGCCATGGTGACTCTGAAGTAATCCAAATGTCAGACTGGAGAAATCTGGATTCAAGTCCCCGGCATGTCCAAGAAAGATTGGAAAGACCCCTGCCTGAAATCGCAGTAAGTGATGTTGTTATTGTAGTAGTATGTTTTCATGTCATCTCTGACTTATGGCAACCCAAAGGCGCACCTATCACAGGGTTTTCTTGATGAGATTTGTACACAGATGACATGTGCCACTGTGGCTTTCATCTGAGGCTGAGAGAGTGTGACTTCCTCCAAGGCTCCTTGCAGGGTTTCCGTGGCCGAGTGAAGATTCACACCCCGGTCTCCCAGAGTCTTCTTCCGAGACCCAAACTCGGACAGCAAACTGGCTTCCATCAATATGGACAATATATACCTACACCAACCAATGGCCTGACTCTGTATAAGGCAGCTTCAGGTATTCCTTTTGAAGTTTTGAATTCTGCTTTGCTTTAATGTTGCCTCTAGAAATGCAAGTCTGGATTCCTGCCCCTGGCAGGAGGTTGGACTCGGTGACTCTTGGGATCTCCTCCAGATCAATAGTTATACGATTCTCGATTTCAGTCCTCACCTATCGAGAGCTATGGGTGGAACTCCATGTTTTGAAATTCTGAAGGCGGATTTGGGAGCTGACATCTTTACCAAATGCACACGAGGTTTGCTTGGCAGTCCTTCCATTCATGCCTCGCAAGCGCCCGGATGGATTTTCCTCCTTCGCCGTCTCCGCATCGCGAGTGAAACCCACTCAGATGAAATGCAAACTGACAGATCCCCGGGTCTCCATTGATCCTGTCTTTTCTCAGCTAGGTTATCTCATTGCTCCGATGTAGCAGGTGAAGATGTCATAAGTCGGCACCGGAGCTTGGAAAACTTCCTCTTTAGTTTTGGACTAACTCCGAGAACGCTGTAGCTCATGCCAGAGCATGGGGTGATCCTTTTTTGGACGATAACTCTCAGAATCCTGCAAACCACACTGGGGCTTGGAGAACTTCCTCCTAACTTTTGGACTTTAATGCCCAAAATCATACCGCTACCACCAGAGCATGAGAGAGTTTTGGACAGCTCCCGCAGTTAGCATCAGAGTTTCACAAAGTTCCATTTTTTTTTTCTGGACTACATCTCCCAGAATCCTACAGCCAGCACCAGAAGGGACAAAACAACCTAAGAGTCCTGGCCAGAGTTTAGAAAAGTTCCCCTTTTGGATTGCAACACTCAGCATCCCACACGAAGCACGAGCAGCCCCAGCCATCTGAGTATTTAATTTTTCTTCTCCAATCTTTCTCTCTTCCCAATCCCTGAAGATTCAACATTTCTGTGCTTCTCAAAAATATGTTACTGTTAAGCGTGGCAGATGGGATAGAATTGCTCGAAGACCTTGTAGGGAAAGCGTCACAGTTGATTCCTCCACCAAACTGCCTTAAAACGTCTACCAAAAAGGCAGTACAATGCTTACGCTCGCCGGGATCCCGGCCATGTGGAGATGCTTTCACGATATTGCTCGGTGAGCCTGTTTTTAGACTGGCATGCAGATGAGAATTTGGAAACTTGTACACCTAAATAGGGGCCCAGCACGGTATAATGATTTGAGTGTTGGAAGGACACTGGGAGACCAGTTAAGGTCCTCTCTTACCCTAACTCAGCAGCCAAGCCTCACGGGCAGATCTGGAGGGGTGTTTTATTAGCGGTTAGGTTCAGCAGGCAGACAATGCTCTTGCCAGAACTGAGAAGGCAATGCAAGTTTTTGATTTCAAGAACTCCTTGCAGCCCTCCCAACACTTTCCTGTTCACGTTCCATTCCCACACAACACCAGATTGCGCCAGTCTGATGGAACGACCTTGGTTCGAATGCGCCGGCCAGGCTTCCTCTCCCATTACCCGAACACCAAGGCAAACACAACAATATGGTCACGGTACAGCTAAGCATGATTAGCATGGCAGAGGAGCCTAGCCTTTGTGGCGACCCTCTGACATGAGGATTCGAGTCACCGCTTGGCTATGGAAACCCATCGGGTGACCTTGGCCAAGTCACACTCTCTCAGCCTCAGAGAAGAGCAAGGCCAAGCCCCCTCTGAAGAAGTCCTGCCCCACAAAAACCTATGATAGGTTCACCTTAGGGTCACCAGAAGTTGGAAACAACTTGAAGGCACACAACGACAAACGATTAAATATTCTAAAGGACCCAGATTCTGCCTAATCTTGGAAGCTAAACAGGCTCAGCCCTGCTTAATACTTGGATGGGAGACCACCAGTAACACCCAGGAGTGGTCGCTTCTAGGAAGGAGGAAGTGGCCAAACCATCTCTGAGCATTCCTTGCTGAAGAAAACTCCATGAAATTCATGGGGTCACCATAAGTTGACAGGCAAACTGAAGGCAGAGAATCGCACACTCCTTTAATTTTTTTTTTAAAGATTCCTTGCACTGAAGGCTGTGCACTGGGATGCAAAGGCCAGACTCGAACTCTTGACCTTTTGTTCTTTTGGTCTGGCGCTCCCACCAGGAACCGGAGGCGAGTCGGCTCAGAGAAGAGAACATCTCTCTTCCTCGCTCGGGAAGCTGAGAGGGTAGGTGTGTGTGTGTCACCATCCACGCGCGAGACCCAGACAGCAGTGCGCCCACATATCAGACAAATCGTTTTGTTGCAGTAGGAATAAAAAAAAAAAATCCACCTCCTGATGCCTCCAGATGTGACTCAGCAGCTACGAGCAGTGCCATGCTCTTGCAAAGCGGGTGCGCCGAAAGGCACATCCTTCTGTCTGTCCTGCGTCCGCACGCTCGGCCCGTTCAGCCTCTCCCATGTTCCTCATCCCCTGGCCACGGAGGAGGGATTAACAGGGAACAGTGTGCCCTTGTTCTCATGCCAAGTGGATCTCTTTTTTTTTAAAAAAAACAACAACAACAGAGAACAGCGCTGGCCTGGTGCCCGCTCTTTGCTCCCGGGGCCTGCGTCCTCTTGGCTGTGAGAGCTGGAAGGAGGAAGAAGACGAGGAGGAGGAGGAGGGATTGTGAGAATAGGGACAAAAATGATCACACGCACGCCCGATGCTACAACGGCACGGAGCAGACGGCAGCACGGGGGGTAAGGAGGGGGAAAAAATCTAATCGGATAGGCCTGGCCACATTGGATAACGCAGGCCTACGGAGCGGAGATGTTTAAATCTCTCGTCTTTATGAATGTCAGTGCTTCCACGGTGGTAAATACTGCGGGAGAGCCCGTGGTTTGAGAGATACCGGAGGAGTCCGACGGACCAGGGTTCAAATCTGTACACAGCTCTGGAAGCCCGCTGAGTGGCCTTGGGCAAGTCACACTCTCTCAGCCTCAGAGGAAGACAATGGCGGCAACCTCCTCTGTGGAAGTCCAGCCAAGAAAACCCTAGGACGGGATTGCTTTAAGTTGCAGTTGACTTGAGAGTAACGGCTTGAGTGTGGAGACCCAGGTTGAATTCCATGATTGGCCACGGCAACACACCGGGTGACCTCGGGTGCATCACACACTCTCAGCCCCAGAAAACCCCATGATAGGGTTGCCGTAGGGTCGCCATAAGTCAGAAACAACTTGAAGGCACCTAAGTACAAGAGGAAGAGGAGGAGAGGTCGAGTGTTCAAATTGGACTCCAAAAGACCAGGTTTCGGAACCCCACTTGGCCAAGGAAACCCACTGGATTATTTGAGAGAAATCACACTCTCTCATCCCAAGAGAAAACAAATTCATTCCTCCTTACAAGCTTTGGAAGTGGGGAACAAGATCCTTCTTACTCCCCTTTCTCTAAGCTGGAGGTCTCTGTGTCAACGGGCATAAAACTGCAGCTTTGGAAGCGGGGAATAGGTTCCGTCTTCCTTCCCCTTTCTGGAGCTGAGCCAGACGAGACGGAAATGCCGTTCAAAGTCATAAAGCTTCTAGATGAATGGGTTATGTTACTGAACCAAGGGCAGCAAGTCGGTCACTAAAAATATACAAGTCAGTTTATTGCTGAGTTGAGTCCAAGTCGAGTCATTAAAGCGACTTGAGTCGGAGTCGACGGACTCGAGTCTACGTCATTGCAAAGTGGGGGGCGTGACAGTGCCCGATGCGCACCAGAAGTGCCCAGCGAACACCGGAAGTGTACCAGCTGTGTACCAGAAGTGCCCAATGCACACTGGAAGTACTTAATGCAAACCAGGCATGCCCAAAGCACATCAGAAACGCCAGATGGGCATCAAAGCACGCCGGCTACAGCCCAGATGTGCCTCTTCACAACTCACTAACAGAGTTTCCTTGTGTTTCTGCAACAAGGCTACAGCTTTGACATGTTCAACGTAGACCGTGATGTGGGACCTCATCCATCATTTCCATCCCTATGGAGGTGGGCATTCAAAGGGAAGGGTGGCATTTGGCGCCTCCCGGCGGGGTGGGTAGGATTTTCTTGTGATGCCATCCTTGGTTATGGGAGTTTCTCTGCGTGTGTGTGTGTGTGTGTTTGATGCAGAGAGGACCTGACAGGGGCATTTCGCTTTGTGCAAGCCAAGCGAACCATAATAACGCTCTGGTAAATAATCTACAGCAACTGCGATGCCGGCACGGAGAGCGTGGGGCTGGATTTTGCTGACCCCGGCATTGTTGCTACCTGAAGGGAAAGAGCCCCCATAAAATATTGAAGGAAACTAATAGAAAACGAGACAGCATGACTAATGGAAGGGAGCCGGGCAAGGGAGCACACTGCGCTGGATGGAGCTGGTTCGGGCGCCTCTCCTCCCCTCCCCACACGCGGAAAAGGGATCCCATAATGCTCTGCGGCTGATGGAGGACCCTGCACGCAAGGGGTGGCAGCCAGGCAGGGGGTCATTATCTGCATTATTGCTGTTGTTATTAATAATAATAGCATTAATATCCTGCCTCATTTTCCGGTTTGGGTCTCAAGGTGACTTGTAATGGATAGAGGTCGAAAGCCCGCAGCACAGTCTACATTTTGTAACTTTAGGAATCCACAGCTGTCATGTCAGGTGTGCTCCATGCCACAGGAAGAGTAAAGCTAATCCACAATTCTGCACGGCTGTAGAATAAGCCATTAACGTAACATAAGGTGTGTCGGAATATTATGCGTTACAAGCAACCCTACGGTCAATGTTGGACATATCTGTAGGGTAGTTGTAAAGGGGTATTTAGACAGGTTGGCAAGACATGGCTCTGTTTGCTTAGAAGAGACAGCAATCAAGAAGTGATTTGCTACGGATGAGCTTTAGAGTACCCGGGTTAGAACTGCGGTTAACAATGGGTTGCGTGTCAAAGGAAAGGGTCTGGGAATTTCAGCCTAGGGGAAAGGGAACAAAGAGGCCAGGCTGAGAAAAGATGGCCTCAAGGCACCTGGGCAGTGGTAAGTGGGAAGAAGGAAGGAAGGAAGGAAGGAAGGAAGGAAGGAAGGACGGAAGAAAGAAAGAAAGAAAGAACGAAAGAGAAGGAAGGAAGAAGGGAAGGACGAAAGAATGAAAGAAGGAAGGAAGGAAGGAAGGAAGGAAGGAAGGAAGGAAGGAAGGAAGGAAGGAAGGAAGGAAGGAAAACACAGTAAAGGTGGAAATGCTTTGGGTCAAACTCTGGGAAGTTACTTCCTTGGGAGAAGCTGGAAATTTGAGAGAGGCATAGATCCAGAGAATCCACCAATGGGCATTGCGCATGTGTAAAAATGTGTACCACTATATAACCCAATGTGTGTTGTAAATCGTTAACTCCAGCAACCGTTGTAAGCTTAGCTTCCTATACTTTGCTAAATATCATGGGAAAAACCTGTGTGTTTTCTTGAGAGTAACAGAGTAGCTAAACACGACAGAAATGCAAGAGAGCTCGGTTAGTGGATTTTGGAGACGCTCGTCTGGGCCCTGGCAAGAGTGTTCCAAAGTGCCTCAGGTGCTGTCACTATGGGTCGGGCACTTCTAATACACCTCAGGGACATCCGATGTTCACTGGGCACCGCTCATGTATGTCCGCCATTTCTGAGGTGCATCAGGTATTTCTCAGGCTCGTCAGGGTCTTCTGATGCCCACCGGGTACTTCTGACGCCCGTCAGGCACTGCTGCTGTGCCTTGGGTACGCCTCACGTACGTTGGGTGCTCCTGACAGCCATTTACAAAGATGTAAAACCTCAGCAAATGCCGGCCATTGTTAAAAATTCAGAGTATTTGTTGTTATTCTTGCATGCTTTCAAGCCACTGCTAACTTATGGTGATCCTAAGGTGAGCCTTAGGGCGTTTTCTGGGCTGAGAGTGTGTGATGCTCCCAAGATCACCTAGTGGGTTTCTTTGGCTGAGTGGGAAATCGAACTCTGGTCTCCAGGGTCACAGTCCAATGCTCAAACCACTACACCATGCCAAGTATACAATGATTGTTGTTGTTGTGTCTTCCAGCCATTTCCAACTTAAGACCCTAAGGTGACCCTATCATGGGGTCTTCGGGGCTGAGAGCTTGCGATGCACCCGAGGTCCCCCGGTGGCTTTCCGTGGCCGAGCAAGGAATCAAACTCTAGGGTCATAGTCCAATGCTCAAATCTTTACACCACGGTGGCTCTCATACAAAAGTTAAAAAGCATTTAAACTACTAGGAAATTAAAACCGTTTAGAAACATAGCCCATTAAAAAAGCAAAGTAGCCAAGTAAATGAGGGCATTTCAGTTCAGAAGCCACAATTCAAACTGTGCAATGGACTCACTGCTCTGCTATCATAGAAACTATCATACAGACCACTGCCTCTGAAGCTACATAACAGCTCCGTGTTCCCCCACTGCAGGAACTGGGCAGATTAACCCAAAGGGCCGGGAGGTGAATTCAGAGGCAACTGATGCTCGAGAGGAAAGTCATGATATCTAAGAGAAAGTCAGCGGTCTTCTTCTCTTTTGTCTTTTCCCACTGTGCATCACCTTCTCTCACTGAGAAATGTTTTTTGCACCTGCTGTCAACATCTGGATCTCACAGCACGCTTCGGTAGCATTGTTGTCCCACTGGGGTTTCGTCCTTGAATTCCTCTCTGTTTGTGGACCACTGGAGCATCCTCTTGTTATAAGGAGAGAAGATCAGGGTCTTAGAAACTCTGCCGCCCACCTTCTGGGGTTACGGGCTGCCGGCTTTCCCCACCGAGCCATCCTTTTGTCGCTTGAGCTGAAATCCATTAGCAGCCGAAACGCTTTTTCTTGGAAATGTGGAATCTGAGCCATTTCTGCCCTTGCTATTCTTTGCACAGTTTTGATCTGTTTGCTTGCTTGCTTGTTTTAAATATTGCATTAAATTGTTCTTACAAATGGATTTTTGCACGGCCAAAGAGATAGGCAGAAATATTTCCTCTTCTCTTTCACAAGCAAGGAACACAAGTCTAGGGAAGGAAAGAACATTCAGAAGTATTTTAAAAACAGTTTTTGAAAAAAACCCACACTCCTTGGTTGTCAAGAAAGCCGACTCAAGAGAATCTTGGACAGACGAGAATCTACACCATTTGTGACTTATTCTATACAAAATTCGTACTTTGTGAATTTGTGCATAGTTGTTCTTCACAAAAAACAGCAATATTTTTTGCAGACGAACCACCATTACCTGTGCAGAAAACATTATTCCTGAGCAGATCTATTATTTTCTTCTTAGACCACTCCTATTTTCTCTGAAGAAAAGGGTGTTTTCTGCACAAGGCAATTTTGAGTGAATTATGTGCAGAAATTCTACCGTCTTTGCAAAATGGTGCTGTTTTTTGAACCCTTTCTTGCAGTGGAAAGAAAACTACCAAAAAAAAAAAAAAAAAAAATCACACATTTTCTTCTTCAAGAATGAAAAACAGGTGAGGAATTGGATCTCCACTTTCCACCCACTGAAAGGTCCTTCTGGAAAGAGCTGAATTCCAAACCTACTTTTAGAAAGATTCTGTGGGAATGGCATGTGATGAAATCGGCTGTAACTCATGATGCTTGCTAGATTCCTCTTTTTGTCTTCCTTCAACCACCAATCTAGAGTTTACCCCATTGGATCCAAGAATTGTACACCAGCTTAGATTTTGTTTCAACATGTCATGCAAATACAGATCTCGGTGGAATATCTGTCATGCCAATGTGGGTTGGTTTAGGGACATACCTCTTTGCTAACTTAAAGAGCCAAATATTTATTTATTCAAGTTAAAGGCTTCTGGAAACTAGGATTCAAATCATGGCTCAGACACTGGGTGACTTTGGGCAAGTCTCTGTTGCCACCTCAGCGGTTGGTCTCCAACATCAGGGCTTTGTGGATCCCCAACGGTCCCCAGACCCCAATTAAGAACCACTGATCTAGGACATTGGAAGAGGTATTGGTTCCCCCTTTTTCTAGGATGGAATGATGTTGTGGCCCTCCCCTGGATGGCAGCTCCCATTATCCCACAGCCAGCAGTGATGGGATGATGGGGATCACAGTCCAACTGTATGACATGGCCTTATCTTTGTGCTCAACAGTCTTCTCTCTCTCTCTCTGTTTTTCCCTTCTGTCTCTCATGCACGCCCGGCTCCCACTTGAACATGTCAACTAATGGCTAACCTTTTCCATCCAAGCTGGCCTTTAATAAAACGTTGTGATTTAAAATCCTGCAGCCCAAAGATTTATGGACCTCGGGAGCTCCGGAGGTGTGCACATTATGGGGTGGAGAGTCTTGCCTCCGCCTGGCTTTGCCTCTTAATGGAGAGAGAGAGACTGAGAATGAGAGAGAGGAGATTGCTGGTGGAGTTCATCCCTGCTCCTCATCTCCTTTCCTCAAGAGCTGTCAGAATTACTTAGGAGCAAAGAAGCCGGCAGACGTCTGACAGCAATAATTGGCAGGGCGCAGCCCCTCGGGGTGGCACACCCCTTGCCCTGTTCCCCCTTCTCGCGCAGCACCAGTCGCCACGTCGCACCAGCTCACATGCAGCATGGGGACCGGAGAGCTCCGGAGTCAAGCAGCCTCAATGGCCAGGCCACCTCATTAATTGCTCAAATTGGCTCCCCGGTCCTTGAAACCAGTGGCCTAGTTTTCATTCTTGGTTCCCATCCATTATTTCTAGCTCATCACCCAATACATGTGTATACGGATGTAGAACTGCAGCTCTACCCCAGCGTGCCCTGAAATGACACTACATCTAGGATTCGAATCAACACTCAGTGCTCAAACCGCTACGTTGCACTCCCCTTCCTGGGCTTTTCTTGGCCAGAGATTAGCCATGACCTTTGTCTGAGGCTGAGAGAGTGTGACTCACCCAAGGTCCCCCAGCGAGTTCCTGGCTTGAGTGGGAATTCGAACTCTTGTCTCCAGAATCCTAGTCGAAAACTCAAACCAACACACCATGCTTGCCCTGCAAATATTCTAAGTAGAGGACCTAAAAGCAGCATGTTATCTCCCGTTTTCTACGGTCTGATTTTTCCTAGCCTAGAAACAACATTCTTTTGTCTCTCCATCACACTGCTCCGGATTGCCTTTGGCTGCCTCTTATTGTCTTGCTGCGAGTGCGTGTTTGCGTGTCCTTTTCTTGTCTTTGTCAGCCTATTGTTCCCACTCAGTTTGCCTTCCCTTGTGTTCCCTTCGATTCCTACAGCGCAAGAAACTATTTGTGTCTGTTGCTATATAATTAACGGCAACCAGAGCCCCAAAAACCGCCTCTCGAGACACACGAGGGAGCCGAATGGGGTCAGAACCAACTGTCGTTTCACCTGCTCAGATCTGAGAACAATGCAGCAATGATGAGGGAAGAGAAGCCCGTGATGTGTTTCCTGGAAAACTTTGGACTCCTGCTCCACAATCTGGTTTGCTCCCGCTCCCAGCTGGTGTTGATGTTGCTGCTTTTACAGGAAGCTATCAAGCGACAGGAGGTCATATCACCCCAGCCACATCTCTCACTGGATTTCCTTGCTCAGAATTGTGCCTCTTGGATGAAGGACCTCTGATGAAGGTTGAGATGTCCTCATTCTAATGTCCCCAAAACCAAAGCGCTTGGTTCCTCTACTCCTCCCCTGCTGTCGGGGATGCTGTTTCAGCATCCCAGTGGCATGGGACCCAGGGAAATGCAAGTCACAATTATGGATTGACTCCAGCGTTTTGGAAACTCCACCCAAGATCCTGCATTTGGGAGCAACCAAGATGATAAAAGGTTTGTAGATCACCCAGCCCTATAAGGAACAGTTCAGAGAACCGGGTACATTTAGCGTGGAGGAGAGAAGGCTGACAGGTATCACGATAGCCAACGTTAAACATCTGAAGAGATACCATTTAGAAGAAGGAGCAAGCTTGTATCCTGCTGTGCCAGAGACGAGGACATGTACCAATGCATTCAAACGACATGGCAAGAGATTCCATCACAACATTAGGGAGAACTTCTTTGCTCTAAGAGCTGTTTGAAACAGAACTGCCTCAGAGCACGGTGAAGTCTCCTTCCTTGGAGGTTTTTAAGCAGAGCCTGGATGGCCATCTGTCAAAGGGAATGCTTTGATGGTGTCTTCCTCCATGGCAGAACAGAGTTGGACTGGATGGCCCCGGGGGTCTCCTCCAACTCTAGGATACATGGTGGGTCAATCTGGTGGCTTATTTAGCCCAGCATTCTGTTCACACAGGGGGTACCCCATTACATCCAATGGGTAGTCCACCAGAAGGACATGTGATGGACACAAGCGGATTCTCCTCACCAGTTTCCTGACATCTGAGGAACCCAGTTTCGGCCATGTCCCAAACACCGTGAAATATTCATTCCACCCCTATTTCAAAGCTTTCTTAATCCATCTCCTCTTACTGTTATTCTCAGCTAAACGCCATCACCTTTCTTCATAAGAGAGTCGGTCCAGTTCTTCGATCACTTTGGTTGCACTATTTTCTTGCACCTGAAATGACAGAGAAATCCTTGTGCCTTTTCTTGGAGTCCAAGGAACATGGCAGGGAATTTTTGCACGCAATTTTATTTTTCAGCATGGTTTGAGAGCTGGGATTGCATCCAAAGCTGACACTTTCCTCATCCCTTTCATGCTTACCCTTCTCAATGACACACCGCTGCATGGTCAAAGGTGCATATTTATTTATAGGATGTTTCCATCCCCCAGCACACGTAATACCCTTTTAAAGTTAATTTATTTATTTTAATTTATTATTATTATTATTATTTTTTTTTTGCAATTCATCTGCTGTAACAAATTCTCCCCCGTCAAGGGAGACCTATGAGAGTTACGGTTGCCTTATGGAAACAATTGCAAGTGGTTGATCTCATACGCCGCTCCACAGCATTAGTCTCTTGGAATATTTAATACCATTTCAATCACCGCATTATTCCAGTCACTGCAGCTGCTGTGGAGGAACCGGGATGGGTGGGTGGAACTCAGTCTATGGGTTTAGCTCTGCGTCTCCTCCAATTCATTGGGGTTGGTATAATTTACTCCTTCTTCGACTCTCTTATTCCTTAGCCAGAGGGAGGAACTGAAGGAAGGTTTCTGTTCTGTGGAGGGTGGGAAGGTTTTGTTAAGCTCTGAGAATGATCTGCGTGGCTGGGTGTGGGAGGAAGGAGATGTGTGGTTTCGTGGGAGGGATGCCATTGTAAATTTTGAATTGCAGATGTTTGTCGTGACAGCCACCATAAACACCTGCTTCGAGCTGCAACAGGCTACCCCCAAGACTTTAATTGCTCCCCAAGACTTTATTTAGCATTTATTTATTTTGACTGCCATCAAGCCAATGTTGACTTATGGAGACTCTGGAAATGAGAGATCTCCAAGTCCCACTGTTATCTACAACCCTGCTCAGATCTTGCAAACTGTCTGTCTGTTTGTCTATCCATCTATCCATCTATCTGCCTATCCATCTATCTGCCTATCCATCTATCCGCCTATCCATCTATCCGCCTATCCATCTATCCGCCTATCCATCTATCTGCCTATCCATCTATCCATCTATCTGCCTATCCAGCTATCCAGCTCTCCAGCTCTCCATCTATCCAGCTATCCATCTGATATATCACCTTTCTTCCAATATGGGACCACACTGGTTAACAATCTGAGTCAAAACCAAATCCTTAAATTCAATTTTCAGTTCCAAACAAATAGGTCCATGAAAAACGTTAATTTAAAACAGTTTTTGAAAGGAAGTGAAAAAGAAAAATAACAACAAAGCCGAATCCAACACAACCCGGTTTAAAAAAGACCTTCTGCACCAGGTAGTTGTCAATCAAAGGCCTGGGTAAAGAGGGAAGTCTTGGTTGGTGGAAGGAGAGACGAGACAGAGCCAACCTAGCTTCCAACGATGGGGAGTTCCACAGCCTCGGAACAGCCATGGAGAAGGCCTTGTCTCCTGGGTCCTCACTAAACATGCAAGTGATGGTGGTGGGACCAGGAGAAAGACCCACCCTGAGGATCTTTGATCTAAATATTCATCCATCCATGAGAAATCTATCCAGATTGGCCTCTGGTCCCAAAAGCCTTCTTCAGAGGGCTATGGTTATGTTGAACCTGTCATGTTTTATCTGGAGTAGGTCTCCTTGGATGGAGTAGGAGAACCAGGACGACCAGCACCAGTTGGAGCTGTAGGAGCTGACAGTCCTGCCATGGCCCTGGCAGAGGCAGAGCCTAGTCCAGCCTAGCCAGCAGCTGCAGATCAGAAAGACAAGAAAGAGGGACTGCCAAGCAAAGTAAATTGAAGCACAGGGAGCAAAAGGTTAGGCAATGCCCTGGCCCACTTGGAATAGAGGACATCAAGCTAATGAGGCCAGCCGGGATGATTAGCTGCTATCTATAAATTAGCTCAGCCCAGACAATTCCATTGCTGAAGAACAACAGTTCGCAAACCTCTGTGCAACCCTGTCTGACCTCTGTGAGCCCAGCACATAAATTAGAAAGTCTCTTTACTTTGGTCTCTGCTCAGGACTACTTTCTTCCTTTGAACCTTGGACCGCCTGGACCATGCTTCTCTTGGTAACCCCATCTAAGCCTTAGGATTGGACTGGCATACCCCTGCCAGTTCTTGTGGATTATGGGTGTGCTCATCTGGGCACTCACTGGCTTTCAATAGGAGAGGACCATCACTGTGAAACTGTGCTCCTCAGAAGGATGCATCTCTGCAAAAGTTAGGTCCTGCGAATTGGAAGTTATTTATATCATGTTTTTCTAATTCAGATATGTATTCAAAGAAAATATTTCTGAACTATTTTCCCATGCATATTTCAAAAGGGCTTGGCAAAATTAAAACAACTGGTAAAACATCAGAAGAAAACACCGAATACAATGTACAGTGAGACACATCATAAATGCAGAGGGAAAAAAAGCAAGGAAAGGAAGACAGAAAGAATGAGAACACAGATCCAGCCATCTCATCTCCCTGTTTATCCATCTGTCAAAACACTCAGAGATCAACCAAAATGAACTGTCCCACTTTCCAAACTGATGTTCTCTTGGTAGAAGTATCTGAAGAAAGAGGGACACCACACAAAAGTCTCTGCTCTTGGAGAAACAGAGAATGGGAACATGTCACCCTCCAGATGTTGTGAGCCTCCCATCAGGAACACGGTAGCATGTTCCCCAGTTTGTATCTAAATGGAGAAAGAAACAATTTGGGGCTTAGGAACCGAGAAACACCACTTTGATACTGGCTCAGAAATGAACCTGTTCCCACTGGTTCAGACGTTTTGAAACATATATGAACATTGAACTAGGTGCACAGGCAGAATGTATCACTCAAACCATAAGCTAGAATAATAGAATCACAGAGGTGGCAGAGACTCCAAGGGCCACTGCGTGCAACCCCATTTTGCCAGGCAGGCAGATACCATCAAAGCTCTCCTGACAGAAGGCCAGCCTCTGCAAAAAAACCCCTAAAGAAGGACACTCCACCGCACTCCATGGAGGCAGCAGCAGCTTCCACGGTCAAACTGCTCTTGCCATGTCACAGGCCGGCTGTCTGCTGCCAGGCAAAGGAGTTCGGGGCTAACAGGAGGCAGCTGACAGTCAGAGACACTAACCGCCAGTACGGCTTGCCTGTTCGGTGTGGGAAGAACACCGTCCGAAACAGTCCAGAGGTCCAGAAATCCAGCGGCCAACAAGGTGAGACCGCCCAGGGGACACAAGGCCAAGGCCAGCGACACACAAGCTGCCTCCGGCGTGGAGCTGCCGCTCTGTGCCTTCCTTGCGGAGACTGACCCAGCTGCCGCTCGTCCCGGCCTGACGAGCACCTGCCTGTCCTCGTTTGAGGCTGCTGCTCACCTGGGGAAGCCCGGTCTCGGCCCAAGACTTGCCGTCGGCAAGTTCTTCCCAAGGTTTAGGTGGAATCGCTCTTCCTGTACTTTGGAACCATTGCTCCACAGCTTCCTAATCTCTGGAGCAGGAGAAAGCAAGCTTTCTCCGTCATCTAGGTGACACCCCTTCAGACCTTTAAACACGGCTCCCGTGTCGCCTCTTAATTGTCTCTTCTGCAGGCCAAACCTGCCCAGCTCCTTCAGCCACCCCTCGTAGGGCTTCAGGGCTTCCAGGCCTTCTGCCATTTCGGTTGCCTTCCTTTGGGCACCTTCCAGCGGGCCAATATCCTTCCTGAACCGGGGTGCCCAAAATTGGACACGGGATTCCAGCCGTGATCTGACCAAGGCAGAACAGAGTGGGAGCTCCATCTTTTAAAGAAGATGAGCATCAAAGGAAGCAGTAAAACCCCAAAGCATTCTGAGATATTGAGAACCACCCCTTGGAACCTGGCTCAGAAATAAACCTGTTACAATTGGGAAAGATGGAGTTTGGAAAACCTACTACGGTACCATACTACTGTCTTCCGCCTCACCTTCTGGAAGGACAATGAGAAGGACGGAGCCAGATCTCACACGTCTCCTGCAGAACTATGTTCTCGAGTTCTCACTGGTTCAGTTTAAGCCCCACCTATCAGCAGGTCAGAAAAAAGACTATAATTTGGAAGGGCAGAAAGAAGATAAGAACCTCAACTGCATAGATATAATTAAAAACCAAAATTAAAAACCAAGGTCACCCATGGCATGGTGTTTCTGATTTCTATGCGTGGTTGTGAAAGCTGGACGGTGAAGAAAGCTGGCAGGAGGAGTATCAGCTCGTTCGAAATATGGCGACAGAGGTGAGTTCGGAGGCTACCGCCAACTGCCAGCAAGCAAATGAGGGGGTCTTGGAGCAAATCAGGCTGTAACCGAGGCTGGCAGATTGTTCTCCTTCCCTCCTGAGATCCAGGAGCTGGGAACGGGCAAAGCGTCGTCTTTTGGGAGACCTACCCTTCCACAAGGGTGCTGTGTTGTCTTAATTGTACTCTTCTTAATTCCTTTCTACTAACTTTGAATTGCAGACTGTTAAACCGTTCCACCACTTTTAACAGTTCCATTCTTTTTTACAGCTATACAGTACTCGTTTTAATTTACAAGTCTTCTGGAGTCCCAGTTACGTGACGAGGATGACGAGGATGACAATGAGGTGAGGGTGACGATGATTAATAATAAACACAAGCCTTTGTGTTCACTCTTTTCTCTCCCTCCTTTATTAGGTTCCACCTCATATCTGAAAAGGTACCCCCCCCATCCCAAAGATATAGGGATTATTGATTATTTTGTTTGTGATTCTGTTACTGTAAGATATATCTTCTCTCCCCCAGTGCTTGTCTCGGAGAGATGATTCATTCCAATTTGCAACAAAAATAAATATTCCCTCCTCTCCCACCCGCCCCCTCCGTCTGTCCCCACTATTTTTAATCTCTTTAACACGCCGGAATGTGATCCATTGATACGTGTAATGTATTCTGTCCTTTTATCGTGAGTGGAGAAAGTGAAGTTCAATATCCATAAGTGCAAATAAATTGTCCCGAGGAAATTGTCCTGAAGTTTAAATTGGAGAGAAATGCGGGAAGCGGTTTTCTCTTGGGCCAGAACTTTGCTCCTTTCAGCTTGGTTAGGACTACTCCAGCTTTTCCCTGAACCCAGTGCCTTCAAAATGTTAGAATTGTAGAGCTGGAAGGCCACAGAAGGACCATTTAGCCCAACCCTCTGCCATGCAGGAGGCACATCTAAAGCCCCCTTGAAAGATGTCCATCCAACCTCTGTTGAAGGACCTCCAAAGTAGGAGAACCCATCACTCTCCAAAGCACATTTACTATCTGAATTTCATGGTCTCATGAATTTGGAAGAGACCTCAAAGGCCATCTGGCCCAATGCTCTGCCATGCAGGAAGACACAACTGCAGTCCTCCGGAAAGATGCCCACCCAGCCTCTGTTGAGGGACCTCCAACGAAGGAATGTCCACCAGCCTCTGAAACAACCTAATTCACTGTCAAACAACTCTTACAGTCAAGATGGTTCTCAGGTCATCACCGACTCTTTGCTTCCCCAGCTCTGACTCTCTAAGCCGTTCTTAGCGGGCTTGGAGATTTCCAGAGTTCCAGGGGCAACCAGGCTCTGACATCTGTCTCCTTTCTCCCTAGACAAGGTGGAGAAGGCAGGAAGCAGCAGGAGCAAGCACATCACCAAGGAGACCCGATCTAGCTAGACTGCTCTTCAGCACCATCAGCACCAAGATTGCTGGGGAGCTTCCAGAAGGAGGTGGGCATGTTTGACAAGGGAGCTGTCTGTGGAGTTGTTGCTCCAGCAACCAAAAGACAGAAACTGCATTGTCCTCTCTTAACCTTCTCTTCTCCAGATCCCTAAGTCACTCCTCATACGGCTTCACAGTTTCCAAGCCTTTGTCCATTTTGGTCACCCTTCTCTGGACACCTTCTAGCTTGTCCATACCCTTTCCTGAACTTTGGTGCCCAGAACCAACACAGGATTATTCCAGGTGGGGTCTGACCAAAGCAGAACAGAGTGGGACTATCACTGCACTTGACCTAGACTCCTATTAACGAAGCCCGGAATCACATTGGCTTTTTAGCTGCCGCATCACACTGCTTACTCATGTTCTACTTCTGGTCTACTAGATCCTTTTCACACGAACTGTGGTTGAGCCAGGCGTCACTCATCTTTGTACATAGTACAGTTCTGGGCATGAAAAGAATTCAGTGTGTGTGTGTGACTCCAGCAACTGAGCAACCCGTTTCGCCTCCACTCTCTTGAGAACTTTGTAGAAAGAAGGAGCGTGGCTTATCCCACGCACACTTGTGTGTGTGAGCATGTGCATTCATTTTATAAGAGCCAGTGTGGGTACCAGGGGGCGGGGAGAAGGTAAGCTGCGGCGCACGTTTTCCTCTCCACGCGCACCCACCACGAACAATCATTAAGTGCCGATGACGCTCGGTCCACAGAATGCACATGCTGACTTATTTTTAGCAGCTCCTCTGAGCTGGCAACTCCTTCCCTCTCCTGTTCTTCTTCTTCACTCCCACAATGAAATCCAGGCAAAGGACACAAACAGGTGTGATGCAAAGTGTGCACCTTGACAAGGCAGTCCCGGAGCCGGAGAAAGCACCCTAACTTCTCTCCCTCTTTCTAAACCTCTCTTTCTCAATCTCTCCCTATTTATTTATAGCTTCCTCCTGGATGTCATCAGTCTATTTATACTGATGCTCCTCTTCTGTTCTTTTATTCCCTCCTCCCAACCTTCTTGCTACGTGTTAAAAATACATATCTTGATCTTCCTCCCAGCATCCGCACCTCCCTATTTATATTCAAATCCCCAGGAAGATTCTGTTTTTGCAACGTGGCTGGTGATATTTCGACAGATGACGTTCAACCGGTGGGAACAATCTTTTTGGAAAGGGGGGGTAGGGGTGTGTGTGATGCAGATGTAATGCAATGCCAAGAGGAGGAAAAAAATTATTTCTCCTCTGGCTGTTTGGAAGAGTGAAGATCTTCCTCTCTTGATCTGGGAGATAAAAATCAAAGGCAGCGATTATTGGCAAGAGAACTGCTTCACCCCTCAAAGGTTTTGCTTTTACTAACTAGAGTTATTCCTGCCCTTCCTTGGCCAAGGGTTTATTTATTTAGTTTTTAAACATATATTTTATATACGCTTATGTATTGTATGCCTCATCTTCTTCCAGAGGCAGCTCACAATACGGTTAAAGAACCTAAAATCCTGGAATTATAGATTTGGAAGAGACCCCAAGGGCCATCCAGTCCAGCCACATTCTGCCTTGCAGGAAGAGACCATCAAAGCCCCCTCTTTGACAGATGGCCACCCAGCCTCTCTTTAAAAACCTCCAAAGGAGGAGACTCCACCACATTATTGGAGGTGGCAGCATATTCTGTGGTCCAACTGCTCTTACCCTCAGGAAGTTCTTCCTAATGTTTAGGTGGAATCTCTTTTCCTGAAGTTTGAAGCCATTGCGCCGTGTCCTAGTCTCTGGAGCAGCAGAAAACAGGCTGGCTCCGTCCTCCATCTGATATCCCTTCAAATATTTAAGCATGGCTTAAACCTTCTGTTCTCCAGGCTAAACAAACCCAACTCCCTAAGCCACTCCTCACAGGGCTTCATGGTTTCCAGGCTTTCTACCATTTTCATCACCTCCTTCATCACCACTCTGCCTCGGAGTGAGGCGGAGTCTCCTTCCTTGGAGGTTTTTAAGCAGAGGCTGGATGGCCATCTGTCGGGAGTGCTTTGAGGGTGTTCCTGCATGGCAGAAGGGGGTTGGACTGGATGGCCCCTGGGGTCTCTTCCAACTCTACATTTCTATGATTCTATGATTCTGGACACATCTTTGAGGAGCTGCTGATTGTTAACGGTAGGTTTGGGGAGGAGACAATACGTAGTCATGCATTTGTATCTGCCTCTGCGATGTAGGATCTCGGCCCTTATTTTCGACGTAGATAACACTCTGGTTGGGGACTTAATTCTGCTCAGAATTTGCAGATGAATTCTTTTCATGCAAAACCCAACATTTTCTATGCAGGATTTTTTTGCGTGTGTGCACAAAATGCTACCTTCAGTGCAAAAATACCACCTGAAAATTTTGCACAGATCAAGACCTGATTTGCAAAGAGTCTTCGAAAACCGGGCAGTTTTCAGTTTCCCACAGCACACAGAACATCGCTAAAATTCTATGTTCTTTCCTTCAAGAAGACAGCTCAAGGGGAAAAAAAAGAATCGCATCCCTAAAGGCCATTCACTGGGCATTTGAACTGGGGTTGAGCCATGTCCCGGTGCCATCCAACAGCAATTGCACATGTAGGTAGAAACGGTTGCATACGGAGGAGCTGGAAACCTTCTTACACAACGTCGGGCAAAGCACTTCCGCTGTATAAGCTCCGGGTATGCTAGTCTAAAACCGCAAGAGGATTTTTGTTCATTTGTATTTATTAAAATGTTAGTTTATAAGCACATAGCCTTCCAGGTCCCCCAAAGCAACGCACGACAGATAAGACCAGATGAAAGCATTCTTCAAAAACAAATCAAAATGGTATTAAAAAAGATAGAGCTGAGACCTAGCATTGGAAGATACAGCTGTAGAGACACAGCGACATGTTTGTAGCTACGTCTCCTGATGCCACCCTACAAAACGTACATTTTAATCAGTGCAGGCTCCCCTAGCACAGCCATTCCCGTGTTGCTGGAGAGCAGGGGGCTGAAAAGGGTGCATCCTGTCATTTTCCAGTAGCTGTGACACGAGGAAGCCTGTCAGTTTCTCAAGTGACAGAAATAGAGCTGGATGCATTCGCCTTCGTCCTCTTGCCTTCCAGGGTCTTGGGCCAGCAGCCAGCCAAGGCTTGCAGCTGTCTAATCAGTCTGTTATCAGTAGCCGGGGAGCAAAGTTGCTCTTAGTTTGCTAGCAAATTACCAGTTGCCGTTTTGCAGTCCGAGTTCGCACTAAATCCAGCGAGACAGTCCGGTGACCAAATCCATAGACGAGGTGAAGGTCAAGGGTTCTAGGAGCACGAGCAAGGAACCTGAATGCAAGCCGGACTGCTTTCTCCAAGAGCAGCAGTTGGCTGCAACCGCTTCCTCTCATTTTGGTCTCTCTTTATATAGGCTCAGCGTCGCCTACAGCTGTTTGTCTAATTGATGCGTCCGTACAATACAAATGCTCTGATTCTCCTGGGCTGTCCCTTTTCCACCTACCCTGGCTGCCATTAATTATTGTCCTGGTCATTTCTCTGCATTTTGGCTGCTGGGAAGGGGTCCCGCCTGGGCCCTGGGATGGGGGCACAACATCCCGCAACACAGAGATGGTTGTGTTGGTGGCAATCCACACTGCTTAAAAGGCAGGATTGAAAAGGAGCAGGAACCAATTACAGAGTTTATTATTAAAAGAGGTCAACTAATTAATCATTATTATTAATGATTAAGAGGGAATGTGACTATATCTTTGCATATATTTATTTATTGTGTATATATTTATTCTACAAAGAGGATAAAAATGGACTTTTAGGAATAACGGTAGAAGGTTTTGTAGAATTACTAGTAAAAAGAAGATGTTACTTGGAATAGCTATAAATGTAAATTCAAACATGCGTAAGTGGGAGACATAAGCGGGGGTAAGGAGAGGAGGGAATTGTTGTCTTAATTTAGTATTTGTTAAACAGTGAACATATGTGTATGTTTAAGATTTTTTAATAAATAAATTTTTAAAAAATTGAAAGGCAGGATGGGAGAGGGGGACTTTTGGTTGTTGCATGGTTGGAAGAGACTTTTGACCTGCTCAGTTCCAAGTACTCCCCTGAACTACAAATCCCAGAATTGCACAGGAGAAGAATCATGGCAGGTAAACTGGGATCCAACTGCTCTTTTTATTCTCTTGTGTGGATACATCCCAGGAGGTTTTAAATCAGAGCAGTTCACATCCGAATTTGCAAAGGACAGGTTCTTCAAGGCTCCCTAGCTGGATCCACAGGCTGGCCTCCCCTTTTAGCTTTCTGGAATTACAGCTATTTCTAATTTCTCTTGATCTTTTGGGTGGACTGCCTGTTGCTCCCCTGGCGGGACTGGATGCGTTTGAACGCCACCACACACACGTACGCACGCAAACACACACACACACGCAGCACAGAAAAAGGGAGCAACTGGTTATTGAAACCGATAAATCATGACCTCATATCAGATCGCTGGATGGGAGAGCCGAACAAGCACCACGCGGCCTGAGTCTGAAGCTGTTCTCCCTCCAAGAAGATAAGATCATGGGACCGATTGTGAGGCCGGCTGGAAATGTCAAGGGCAAAGCCCCCTCTGAGACAGCACTATAACTCTCCCGTATAAAACAAGGAAACACAACCTGTTTCCCTACAGATTAATGGCAGATAAGGCCGGGCTAAGCCCCTATTGACAGTGGCTTCCCAAGGTCCCTTTAAAAAGTATTATATTAGAGCCACAAGGGGAAGGCTCCATTGGCCATTTTGTCCTCCAACCAGCCAGGTTTCATCTCCTCACTGAAACCTTCCAGAAGCAAGACCAGACGACTGGGATTTTCAGGATCTGGAGAGAAATATGGACGAGGAGAACACTCAACGCTTTCCTGCTCCAAGACTCAAACCACGACGCCGTTGATGGTGATGTGTGTCCCCAAGTTGTGTCTGACCTACAGGGACCCTAAGGGGAACCTTGGATGGTGTCTCCCTGCATGGCAGAATGGGGTTGGACTCCATGGCCCTTCGGGTCTTGTCCATCTCTATGGTTCTGTGAACCTATTTTGGGATTTCAGAGACTCATGGAATTGGAACGGGGCTGCTCGATACTTGGATTTGGGTTGGGCCTTTACCATGCCTTACACCCATGGCAAGAAATGTCATTTAACTGGCATGAAATATTAAAAATTGGACATATGCGGCAAACAGGCCTCTGGCTGTATGCCTGGGCTAGGTCAGCATGGCTGGGTCAAGATGAGTTAAGCAAGAAAGCCCAGAGTAAACAGACTTCCAGTAATCCTGTCAACGACATGACATGTAAATACAATAGTCCACAAAACTGCCCAGGTGCGGCAGGCAAGCACCCTTCCCGTGCGCATTTCCTACTGAAGCCTTCCTCATTCACCTGACCCAACCAAGACATTAAGAGGCTGCTAGGACTCCCAGCAAGGCTTTGTCGCCCAAAGGAAGACAATCAGTCCATTCCAGACCGCCTTTGAGAGAGCCATTGACACTCACCCCTTCAGGGTAGGAAAAAGAATATTTAAACCCCAGCTCTGACCCGGACAATTTGCTAGTGCATTGGGCGTCATGCTGCATCACAGACTCTTGTTCCTTTGTGCTGCCCTCAAACTCCTGATCCTCTGCTTCCGGACTGGTAAATATCACCTCATACACCCAAAATCTCTCTCTATCCAACTTTTCTCTCCTTTCCCTTTGCCAGCCTTGTGTGGTTCATGAGACTGCGTGATTTCTTGCCTGTGCCTGCGAATCCCTCAAATAAAACATTCTTTTTAAACTCTCAATTGGTGTCTCATTGTCAGTATTGGTACACACGGGTGAAAAGGCCCCATAGTTACCCCCCTCTCACAGGCCTCCTTTTGAGCTGTAATTCCCTACCTGTTTAAGGAGACGCTGGCACTGCCGGTGGACCTCAAGGCCCCCCAACTTTTGGGGCAACAGGACCAGATGGCTTCCAGCTCTGCTATTCTATGAGAACATCATGAAACCTCAGACCCTCCAGATGCTTTGGCCTACAAGTCCCATCTGCCCCGCACAGCATGGGATTGTGGGAGTTGTAGTCCAAAACACCGGGTAGGTGAAAGTTTCTCAGTGTGGAAGAAAGGACGTCACACTCTTTGGGACAGGTGCCAGAGCAAGACTTGCCATTGCTCCATCTTCCAAGAACATTTAATTCCATCTATCTATCTATCTATCTATCTATCTATCTATCTATCTATCTATCTGTAAGCTTGAAGTGGGTGGTTTGCTCACTCCCCAGCCACCACTAAGGCTCTTAGCTTGGGCTTCCACGGGGCTGAAAAGGAAAGGAAATGTGCGTAGGAACCATTAACGAAGGTGCAGCAGAGAGATGCAGGGAGAGAGAGAGAAACTATTACGCAGGAGAGGCAATGAAAGAGAAGATCAGAGGCAAGGCACTGAATAGAATGCAGGCACCTTCCCGAGTCACCTGCGTCTGTCAATGAAGCCTCTCTCCCCCCCCCTTTTTTTATTTCAGAAAAAAGAGAAAGAATCAGCTCCATGTCTTATCGCTAATACACAGCCCGTGTTTCCAGCTAGGTAAGAGGAGAGGAGAACGCTGGAGGACAAAAGGAGGTAGAAGATGAAGACTGGAAGCAGCAGGGAAGAGAAAAAAGGAGGTGTCTGTCTGTCCCACTTTCCACTTTTTTTTTTTTAGCAAACACCACTCCGCCTTTGAAGGATTTACATATTTAGGTGGTTCCTAAATACTTCCAAATTGGAGTTGGTCCTCAGGGGAAGAGGGAAACGAGGGAAGGGAAGTTTAGGGGGGAAGAAAGATGGGAAGGTTTAATCCACGAGGGTCTCACGTTGTAGAAGAAACACAGATGTGTGTGTTGCAAGGGTTGTCCCAGGATGAGGAGGCAACTGACTCACAGGCCAGCATCCAGTTAGGGGGGTACAAATGCGTAAGTCGCACCATGCATGTAGGGCCAAAATGTCCCCATTGCCCATAGGAGGTATCATGCTGACAGTGGGAGAAACAGAGTTGCACAGACAGTGTGTTCCCCTGTGCCCTGTCTTTGCAAGTTGCACATTGTGCATTGCAGTTGTGCGTTCTATACTTCACATTGTAGCTGTGCATTCTACATTGCAAACTGCAGCTTTGCATTCTGTCGGTGAAAACATTAAAACCATCAAAACATACGTCAGTAAACATGCATGCATGCACACACACACCGCAGCACAACATTTAGTAAGATCTAGCGCATTATTTAGGTGAGACAAATACAGTTAAAGCAAGCATGGCTAAAAATTGACAACCACCAGAAGTTAAAAAAGCTGATTTCCCGGAAGGTCTCAAAACATGGGCAGATTGGAACAGGAGAACATGGTCTTTCAAATAACCTGGACCTAAGCTGTATGGCTCAGAAAAATTGATATTGTGGGTTCCTGATCCTCTGTTTGTTTCTTTGCTGCCATAATTACAAGGGACGTGCCATGGACTTACGGGAAGCAAAAGGAAAGAGAGATGGAACCTGGAAGACTCCAAATCTTATACTTCTCCCCGAACTGTTTTAAAAAATGCTGACACTCATGAGACGGAAATCTCCGCCTGGACGCTTTGCTAATGTCCCCCTTTTTGCATATAATATTATATATGCATAATGTAGCCCGGTGAACGTAGATGCCGTGCCAGCAATTGCAAGGAAAAGACATATTTCACACTGTCACCAAAGAGTGATAATTCAGCGAGAGTTAACAGTGAGGCCTCATGATTAGATCTTCTCAGACGCAATGAGGGAAAGAACAGAAAAGAAGAAACAAAATGGAGAACAAGGAACAAGAAGGTGAGACCAGGGGGTGGAATTTGCCGGCGGTCTCAATAACCTCGGATTCAAGATGGCGGCCCCCAAAGGGTTCCGGCAAACCTCCCCAGAATGGATCTTGTTCTATTTGGGGAGAGCCAGCACGTTACAGCGGTTTGAGTTTTGGACTACGATTGCAGAGGCCCAAAGTTCGAATCCTCACTCAGCCATGGAAACCCATTTGTTGACCTTCAGCAAGTCACACCTTCTCAGCCTCAAAGGAAGACTATGGTGCCAAACAGAATCAATCTCGCTAAGAAAATCTTACAGCAGCGTTGTTATAAGCCGCAGTAAAATCGAAGGGACACAACTACAGCAAAAATTGACCAACCTCATAGACATGGAAGCCGTTGGGTACCAGGTTCTCCATATACGGCCAGGTAGGTTCTGAACTTCCTATACAGCCCACGTGGAGATGCAGCTCTATGACATCACTTCCTGAGGAGCGACTAAGGAAGGTGCCCCATCTGGCCAGCTGTAAACAGACTCTCGATATTGTGTACGATTGTCACATCTTCCTTTGGTGTGAAAAGCAGGAAGCGTACATACTCAACACACACACACCAGCCACCTTGTGGAGAAGGAGCAGGGAACCTTTGCCCACCCTTGAAATGGCTGGAATTACAGCTGCCTTCAGCCACATCCATAAGAGCCCACGGTAAGGGATTAGGGGAATTGTGACTCAAAACATATATTGGGGAAAAATTCCACAGCCTTAATGAGATGATAAGGCTGGAGTGGGAAAACTATGCACCTCCAGATGTTGATGGAATGCAAACACCATCAGCTCTAGGCAGCCTGGCCAGTGTCTGGGGATGATAGGTTTTGGGCTTAAACATCTGGAAACTTGCAATTTCCCTGTCCTAAAAGTGCGAAGCAACTCCCATGTGAAAACGCTATAGAGATGAAACCTTCTCCCATTTCTGAAGAAGATGAGAAGATCCGTGGAAACACATGTGTGCAAATGGCATTATCTGGGGGCACGGCTCTAAATTACATGCCCAATCCTGCTTACTTGCTCACATCAGAAATACACAGAATTTGGAAATGTTACAGCCAGAATCCCTTAACCAGTGCGGCCTGATTGGGGAATTCTGACACCTGCATTTAAAAGAAAAAATAATCATCTCTGGATACATTGCCTTTGCACATGGAGGTTCCTACCTTGGCCATCAACATCATCACTTAAGGTAGACCCTGTTTCTTTTCCGTTGAGTTCCACAGGAGCAGACGTCCTTAGCAGGGGTTATCAAAGAACCGTACGACCCATTTCTAACGGCCGCTTCCAGTCTGGGGGAGACAGAAGGGCACCGAGTCAGCCTGCGCGGTGGCGTTTCCAAGGATCGAGATCTGGGATAATGAGCCAAAGATAAATCCCCATTTAATGGTAATGGTGAGTTATCTGTGGTTAATTACCTCCTGAGTGCTCTCTCTTCAATCATGTAAAGTGACTTTGTCAAGACCGGGGGAGAAAGGACTACTTACAGCACGATGTCTTTGCTTCCACAGAGTTCAGTTGCTGGATATTAAAGTTTAAACAGCCGGCAGGCAGCAAGCCAAGATCAAAGCGACAGGCGGTACGATGTCCCATCAATGGAAGATGGTGGGTTTCCAACTCACTAAGTTTTAGCCCAAAGGACGTATCCAGTTGTGGGGAGAGGGTCCAGCAGCTGTCCACGGTGCTGAAACATACCTTCAAACTAGCTTCAGCCCCTTGGATAGTTTCTTGGCCGATCACTGGGAGCTCATTGGCACGGAAGCCGCCGGTCACCCCTTTCTCCAAACCAATCAATTCCCCTCTGCAATCCCTGCCTTCTTTAATCCAACTAGTAATGTTGGGGTGAAAAAGGTTTCCAAGCATTTAGGATTTTGTTTCTGATTTCCTAAGCAATTCTAAACAAGCCATTCTATCTTCTTGCAAGAACTGTGTCAAATGTCAGCAAGATAACTCACTGAGAACATGCATTTGTTTACAAAAAAATGCTAGAATGATCTGTGCTCTGTTCCCCTTGCTTATGATAATGTTCATGATTGTATGTATTTTCTCTGCCTTTGGAAGCTCTATAAAAATCCTGATGCCAACAGAGATTTGTCCATCTGATCAGACTACTGTTGCAACCAAGCTGACAGCAGAGGCTGAGAAGATGTTCCCTCTTGGCCAAGAGGAATTGTGTGTGTCTGTGTGGGGGTTTGTTGACTCCTACCCAATCTGATTCAGGGTCCAGCCTCAGCTCTATGTTTATACACCTGGAAAACAAGAGCGGGCTGATATTCCAGTCATTCCCAACAGTAGCAGTTGTTCTTCTTGTGTGCCTTCAAGTCATTTCTGACTTATGGAGACCCTAAGGAGAACCTGTCATGGATCCCTTCAGACAAGTACATAGAATCGTAGAGTTGGAAGAGTTGGAAGAGCCCAAGGGCCATCCAGTCCAACCCAATTCTGCCAGGCAGTAAGACACCATCGAAGCCATCCAACCTCTCTTTGAAAATCTCCAAAGAAGGAGACTCCACCACACTCCAGTGAGGCAGCAGCAGGTTCCACTGTTGAGCTGCTCTTAACCTCAGGAAGTTCTTCCTAATGTTTAGGTGGAATCTCTTTTCCCAGAGTCTGATCGTAGAGTTGGAAGCGATCCTGAAGGCCATTCCATCTAAATGTTGGGAAGAACTTCCTGATGGTAGGAGCAATTCAGCAGTGGAATGGACTCCCTTTCTGGTGGCTGCTGGAGGTCTTTGGACAGGCATCTCCCAGGAGTGCTTCAACTCTGTCTTGAGCCAGACGGTCCTTGGGGCAGGAGGAGCATTCACAGAGATAGCCACGTCAGCATGTTTTAGCACGAACAGGCATAAAGGAATCCAGCAGAACCTTTGAGGGTACGTGAAAAGAAGAAAGGTCCGCCAGAAGCTTTCATGGACACAGTCTGCTTCTCCTGTCACCCTTCATCAAATGGGATTGGACTACGTCGCCTTTGGGGGAACCTTCCAACTCAACAATTCTGTGATTCTTCCCCTCCCCGCTTGCGATTCTTCCTCCCTTTGAATTTATTTCCGTCCGCATCACGTCCTTTATCTCCCTAAAAATATATGTATATATATAAAAAAATAAAAATAAGGGCCCCGAGCAGGTAGCAATCTTCAAAACACAGAATGTTATTGCAACATAAAACGCACATTTATGGCACTGCCGTAAAAAAATAATGCTTATAAAACGGATTTGAAAGATATATTTTATCTTCGGCGCATCTTTTAAAATATACGGCTAAAAAAGAAAGCTTTACTTATTTCTGGCTGTTAAAGGGAAGGAGGGAGGAAGGTGGTTGTGGGGGAGATGGTGGAGACTTTCTTCTCCGCTTGGGGGGTCTCAGATGAATCTTGAATGATCAACGACCAAACCCAAAAGGCTGGAATCAACTAGATCTCATCCCCCTCCCTGCAAAGTTATGCTTTCAAAATTTTTATGAACAGAACTAGAAGTTGAGCAGTGTGTATCCATATAGACACGGTTGGACTGTAACTCCCAGCAGCCCCAGCCAAGCAAGGCCAAGGTGAAGAATAATGGGCGTTCCAATGGAGGAAGGTTTTCTTATCCTGGGATTCAACCACTCCGTGAAGGAGCAGAGAAGTATTAAGGGCAGCTAGACGGCCCTTCCAAACCTAAAATTCTACGATTCTATGAATTCATCCCGACTAGCCTGGATCCTCTCCGGAGTTCTGTTTAATCCCCCACGAAGGACACCAGGGGAGGACAGAGACAGAGAGGAGCAAAGGAGAACGGCAGACGGTCCCCCCTCTCTGTTTCCTCATTAATCTTGATTACAGAGCCCTGGTGCTGAAGTTAATTTTCTTGTAGATACCTATCAGTCATGTTAGCTGGGAATCTCTCTCCAGCTAATGAGGAAATCGTATTCCTTGCTACTTTATTATGCCTCTAATTAGTGGTGCAGGATTCTGGGAGGAGGAGGAGGAGGGGGAGAAAGAGAAGGGAGGGTACGTCTGATGGGTCTGAAGGCCACATCACCCTTCCACGCTGAATCTGGGTCAAGGGAGCAAGGACGGAGGCAGCTCACAAGCCTTTGTCCCTCTTGCACAGCCTGGAAAAGTGGCAATTCCCAGAAGTACTTCTGGTCAGGAAGGGGAACATTGCCTCTGCAGAAATGTGAGCTTCTGTGCTGTCTTCTGCAAAGGCGAGATTTGTGCAGAATTAGCCGAGATTCTCACCTGTCCTAGAAGCTCCCCATCAGGACTTCCCAAAACTTGAGGAACAATTTCAACAATTGCAAATATTTCAGAATAATCTTTTCACTCCTGATGTGAGGGATGATATCACCCATCATGAGCTTTGAAGCTGATAGAAGTCCCATTCTTCTCAGCTTCTCTCCATGGAATGTGAATGGGCACCACCTTATTCTGTCCTCAGGCCATGAAAAGCCACGGGTGGCCCTGCCGGACATATTCCCAGACTCTAGACTTGCCCCATCTACCCAGTCTGGCTGTCCTCTCTTCCCAGTGGTGGCTGTTAGCTTCTATGTCAGAGCGGTTGTAGATCCAGTCTCAGTTTTAGCGTGACCTTTAAAAGAGCTATCCGAGGTACTGAACCTGGGACAGACTCAACTAATCTATCCAAGGTGCTGTCCAAGATCCTGAACCTGGGATAAACTCAACTGGTCTATCCAAAATGCTGTCCAAGTGCTGAACCTGCAACAGTCAGTGGCTTCCAGTCTGTGCCTTAGTGAATCCACCCTGGGTTCTAATCTGACGTTTAAAAAAGAACTGTCAAAGGTTCTCAACTTATTTGGAGGATTACGGGTCAGCACCTTGAATGGCTCCTTTACAGTTCAGACTAAAATCCAGAGCAGATTCAGACACCCAGCCATGAAAGCCCTTGTCCATCTCTCGCTTAGCAGGAAGAGATAAAAAGGGAGCCTCTTCTCTAGGATTTGCAAATCCACCTTTTTCCCGCCCCGGTAGCTAAGGGGTACCCCACTATGCAGAGACCAGCCTGCCTGGGTAGCTCAATCAACTGAGCATCAGATGATTAACCTAAAAGTTGTGGGTTCGAGCCCTTGTTTAAGAAAATAAGGCAAGGGCTGCCCTTTGTTAGTGAGAGTTTAATGGCAGGACACATGCTTTGAATAAAAATTGCACAATGATGGTCGCGGGCTGGATTTCTCTCTCCCATCCACAAGTGTATCACTTTCCAGGAGGGGGGGAAGGAAATTGGGGGAAAAATTGAAATATATGCAAGGCTTCTTTTCTTATTAAAGTTACTCTAGGAATGCCAAATGTATTATGCATAACTTTTAGCACCTAACGTGACAGTACCATTTGGCGCATTTATAAAATTTAAAAGTATAAACACCCTGGTTTTTAGCGTAACAATAATTACACATACATCCAGTGTATGAGAAGGAGAGAGAAAAAACAGAACTGCAGGCGGCTACACCTGAAGGTACTTAAGTGTATCTCCATTTTTGGCTTTTTTTGTTTGTTTGTTTGTTTGTCAGGAAAACAGGAATAGAATAAAAAAGATGAAAAATAGAACCTGTCAAGAGTGTCGCAAACAGACGGAAGATTTTATTGTCTCGGTTTGGAAACAGTGGAGAGATTGTGGCATTTTCCAGTGGAAAAACTTCACACACTCAGAAATGGAAATGCAGAATATTCCTTTTAGTTTGATGTAATTGGGATCTTAGAGCACTGGTAAGGACCACAAGGGCCAACTTCTTGCCATGCAATAAGTCATAAATAAAGCACTCCTGGAAGCTGGACGTCCAACCTCTGTCTAAAGACGTCCAAAAATGAGATTCCACCACCCTCCGAGTCATCGTATTTTGCCCTTGATCAAGAAGAAGTTCTTTCTAAAGTTCAAGTGGAATCTCTTTTCTGGGCAATCGAACCCACTGATTCATATCCTAGTATCTGGAGCAGCAGAAAAAAACTCACTCCATCTTCTACATACAATCCCTTCATACACTGAAAGCTGAGTCTATCCTATCATCTCTCAGCCATCCATTTTCCAAGTTAAACACTCCCAGCTCCATTTCTCACACGGTTTCCAGACCTTCGACCGTCTTGGTTGCCCTTCCCTGGACACCTTCCAGCTTGTCAACCTCCTTCTTGAGGGGTGATGCCCAGAACTGGACACAGTCTTTCAGGTGAGATCTGACCAAAGCAGAAGAGGGTGGTACCATCTCTTCCCTTGCCCTAGACAGTAGACTCCTACTGATGTAGCCCAGAATCACATTAGCTTTTTTAGCTGCAGTATCACACCGTTGACTGACGTTCAGCTTGTGGCCTGTTTCATGTTGCTTCTCCATCATGCTCAAAATCAACTTAAACATCTCCACTTTCCTGAGTTGTTCCTCACAGGACCTGGTTTCCAGGCCCATTGACCACATTGGTGTGACATTCCCTCAAATATTTAAACATGGCTATCATGTCCCCTCTTAACCTTCTTTTCTCCAGGCTAAACATACCCAGCTCTCTAAGCCGTACCTCACAGGGCTTCATGTTGGACAAGATGGCTCTTGAGGCCCCTTCCAGCGCCAAGATTCTGTAATGCTATAATGCAAGTCCCCAACTGCAAAGACACCCACCTTTCTCGGGTTTTCCTTGAGATCCAAGAAGCCCATTTTCCAACCATCTTTTGAATGTTTCTGAAAACCGTTTCCTTTATTGCCTGCCTTCAAGTCACGTCCAACTTATGGAGACCCTAGTGCCAACCTATCACAGGGTTTTCCGGGGCTGAGAATGTGTGACACACCCAAGGTCACCCAGTGGGTTTGCAAGGCTGAGCGGGAAATTGAAGTCGGTTTCCAGGGCCATAGTCCAATGCTCAAATGACTATGCCACGGTGGTTCTCTTTTCCCTTCCTAGGTCTTCTGAACTCAACTGAATCATCCATCTCCAAAGCGGACAACCCTTGGAGCACGGCAACCTTTAACCCCTTCCGGCTGGTCTTCTCTTACACTCCGACTGCTGCATCGTTCAGCTGCTTCCACGCCTCTTAAACCAGATCAATGTGGGCCTGTTTCACACCTAGATCTCCGATCCTTAAACCAAGTGCCATCTCAGCGGCTGGCAGCCTTGTGTGCATTTGGGCAAGAGAGTTTTTTGTCCTTTCTTTACTCTGTCTCTGTGTTTATAACGTGTGTCATCAGAGCTTAAATAATGATCTAAAAAAGACTTGTTTATCAGGCAGATTTCTCCCCCTCTGAAATCATAAAAGCATTAATAACGCTGCATGTTCCCAAGCAAGCTGGCGCATTAGCATCCTTTTTTGAAGGGCGGCATGACTTTCGGAGGGCGAGAGCCTTCCTTCGCCTTTATCGTCTTGGAGGCTGAGCCGATTCCAAAGCCAACTGGAGGGGTGGGCACGGCCGGCGTCCGTTTCTCTCCCCCCTGCCCGTCCCACCCCTGCCGCCTTCGCCGTCTCTGACTTTCGTCTCCCTCTCCACCGTCTGCCGCCGAGGCCCTTTTTTTGCCAAATGAACTTATGAGCGACGGAGGAACGATGAAGATGGAGTGAAGAGAAAGCGGGGAAGAAAGGACGTGAGACTGCGGGGAGAAACAAATAGATGGGAGCAGCTTTCGGAGAGGGTCCGTTGGATTCCCAGAGGTGTCGTCGAGATATAATATCTATCGATCGGCAATAGCGCGTGTGTACACGGGGGTGGGGTGCTTCCAGCAGAGTCGAGCCCCCCGGCTGGGTAACGAGAGGGTGTAATAATGTTGAGAAATTGAGCAGAGCAGATGGATCGGCGCAGGGCAGGAGAGAAAGAGATGGAGGCGGCGGCACTATGCTTGAATTCACTCACCTGCCCTTAAAAAAAAGAGAGAGAGAGAGAGAATGCAAAAAGATGCCATTCAGGATAACTACAGGACAGATGTGGGTTGTATAATGCAGGAGCCTGTGTTCATCTATTCTTTTTTAAACAAAATTGAAATTACACAGAGACGGTGTTAGCACTCACCTGGATGCTCCTGGCTCGGTCGCATTGGAGGGGATAGAAACCAACGGGGCTGGAAGAGCAGCTAGGCCTGTGGTCAAAGGCTCAGGCCCCTAGGAGAACTGTGTGGGATCAGAGCAAAGGTCTAGCAGGAGGATACGAAACGCATGGTCCTATAGATGGGGTGGTCTGCGGATCCCACCGCTGTCTACCCGGCACGCGGAGGGGCGGTGGGAGATGAGGTTCATGCCTACGGCAACATCTTCCGGAGAAGGGTGAAATTACTGGTCACCCAGACTTTCTTAATCCATTTAGCTGCAAAGCTGACCCAGCTGTTGGAACAAGAGGTGCTCCTCATGTATAAAAGGTGAACCACACCAGCTCTCACTGCCTAGAAGCGGTGATCCAACAGCCAGGATAGGAGATGCTCCCCTGTGTACACAAAGTTAACTCTTCAGCACACACGGTCCACAGAATCACAGAGATGGAGGAGACCCCAAGGGCCTGCCCGTCCAACGCCCTTCTGCCGTGCAGGAAGACACAGTCAAAGCAGTCCCTCGGACAGATGGCCATCCAGCCATCCAAAGGAGGAGAAGCCTCCACCGCGCTGCGTTGAGGCCGCAGCCTATTCCACCGTCCCACTGCTCTCAACATTAGGAGGTTTTTCCTAATGTTTAGGTGGAATCTCTCTTCCTAAAGTTTGAATCCATTGCTCCATGTCCTAGTCTCTGGAGCAACAGAAAACAGGTCTGCTCCATCCTCCATATCAAATCTCTTCAGATATTTGAACATATCTTCTCTTCTGCAGACTAAACATCCCCAGCTCCCTAAGACTTTCCTCATAGGGCTTCATGCTCTCCAGGCCTTCTTCCCTTTTGGTCCCCCTCCTCTGGACCCCTTCCGGCTTGACAATATCCCTCCTGAATTGCGGTGCCCAGAACTGGACACAGGATTCCAGGACTGGACACAGAACTGGACGCCGTATTATCCCAGGTGGGGCCTGACCAAAGCAGAACAGTGTGGGACTATTACTTCCTGTGACCTAGACCCTAGACTCCTATTGATAATCCACTTTGGGTTTTCATCTGAACTTTTAAGGAGCTATCTAAAGCACAGAGCCTACGGAGGGGGGAGGTTGGGTTCAGCACCTTGGAGAGCTCAGTTCAGACTAAAACCTGGAGCAACTTCAGCCTCTGCTTCACAGGCCAAAAGCAGAACATCTGGAAAGTCCTCTTACAATGCCTTTTTAAAAGTCACTTTTTTGTGAGTAACTAGAAAAAGTCCGAATTTGAGGGAAAAGAAGGGATATAAAGACTGATGGTGATGATGACGAATGATGATGAACGCGCCCGATAAAGTAATTGCACTTTTCCTTGTTACATGACTGTGGAAAAGTAACTTAGTTACCCAATTCATCTTCTCCTCTCCAGCAACTACCTTCAAAAAGATGGATTATTTGTAACTCACCATTCTGCAGTTCTGCTTTTCTTAAACTTATATTGTTCCATCCTACTTTTACCCTGGCATTGTTGAGCCTCCAGGGCGAGGCATGCAACTTTCTTGAGTTACATCCAAAGGTGTGCACGTGTTTGTGTGTGTGTGCGTGTGTGCATGTGTGTGTTTTTTTAAAAAAAAACCCCTTCCTCCTCCTGTTACCTCTAACAAATTCAGCAAATCGCTCCACACGCCACGGAGCTGGCAAAGATGGAGTAGGTGGAATTTAAATACCTGCCAATTTGCAAAACCAGTGCCGCGGGACGCTGGAGACAATGCTTAGACAGAGCTGGATAATTTTTATCACCGTTAATAACATTTCCAAAGCTCAGCAGACACAAAACAGTGTAAGGGAGTGTTCCCATCTTGCACCGAAGAAGGAGACGGTGCCAGGTTGAGGGAGGAGGAGGAGGAGGAGACTGACTTCCGTTCTGTCTTGCTGAGTTTTGGGTTGGGTTTGCCGCCTCCCCTACTTGATCCTCTTGCTTAAAAGAAAAGGAAAAAAAAAAAAGAGAGAGAAACTGCACTTTATCTACCACTTGCTCATCAAATTTGCAGATGACACCAAACTGGGAGGGGGTTAGCAAGTACCCCAGAGGACAGGAGGAGAATTCAAAGTGACCTTGACAGATTAGAGAGCTGGGCCGAAAGGAACAGAATGAATTTCAGCAGGGGAAGAATGCAAAGTGCTCTCCATTTAGGCAGCGAAAAATAAAGGAAAGGCATAATTAATAATAATAATAATAATGATAATGATAATGATAATGATAATAATATAACAACAACAAATAAACAACGACAACTAATGCAACACATCAGATCAGTTAAAAGAGCATATAAAAGCAATACGGTTAGCCCCCTAGGGTTAGGGGCATAGGAACCCTGCAAAAATTGCAAATATCAGACTGTGTGTGGTGGGGAAAGGGGGCCAAGGCACGGTGCGGACAACGGGCACTGAGGATCCAGACCAGGTCAGGGAAAGGACAGGGAAAGGTTGGGCCGGCACGGCGGCCCTATATTCCCTCTCTCTTGCTCATCTCTTTGGGTGTCTGGGGGACATAGGGAGAGGGTTTGTGGTGCTGAGAAATTGGGCTGGACCCATCCTTGGCTGGCCAGGCAGGTGCCGGTGTAGGAGGAGGACTAGAGGCGGGTTTCGAAAGGGCCGCACGGCCTCGCCGGGACCGCCGAGAGAGAAGGGTCCCCCGGAAAAGAAGTGGGTGGAGGTGGGGGTTGAAGAAACTCGCAAATAATCGAGTTTGTGAAGGTCGAACCGGCAAATGTGGAGCGTTGACTGCGCATATTAAAATCCATCAAATATAGGACGGGGGGACGCGTGGCTTGGAAGCAGTAGCTGTGAAAAGGAACCCTCCCACGCTGTCTCCGTGGGTCGGAAAAGACTCGAAGGCACACAACGAAAACAAGACTTTCCACGGTGTCTCCACGGGTCAGAAATGACTCCAAGGTACACGACGACAGCCCCCAAAATAACTTTTCCGCTCCCTGCCTCTACCGCTGTGGCAGCAGAAGGCCCATCTCGCTTTTCTCTTTCTAACAAAACCCGATTCCCTGCAAAACAAACCTCAAGTTCATTAGGAACGTTGTTGCCATTATTACCGTTTCCGCCGTCGGCGTCTCTGTGTCGATGCCGAAACCTGCACCCAAGGCCGTGTCGTCTTGACGGAAGGGCTCCCGTTGGAGCGTTTCCACATCTCCGGCCCAATAAGCGGGAAGCTCATTATTGCGATGCCCTCTGCTTCTTTCCTCCAAAGTGTGCAGTGACACTTTCACTGGAGGACCAGGAGGGGAAAAAAGGCCAAGAAAAAATGTCACGCGTGAAGAAGTCCGAGTGCTAATTGATTTCTCCCGCCCCTCCCTTCCGAACCCTGAGACGGTTTTGTGGGTTTTTCCTTTATTGTGTTGTCTGCTTGCAGACTTTCAAAGCATGATATTAAAAGGAAAATATAACAACACTCAACCGCAAATGAAGTTGATCTTGAACCTCCATTAGGTGATCTTTTCTGTTTTTCCCACTCGAGAAGAGTTTTTTGTTTTTTTGGAGTGAAGGTGAAGAGGACGGAAGTGGTGTGTCCTCATGATGAGGAGGTCAACCTCCAATTGTTCCTCCTCGTGGGCACTAAAGAAATATCTCCAAACCCCCAAAGGAGATGGGTGAGATTAGGAGCGGTTTTGCTCAGGTTTGGATGAATTCTGAGATTTGGGGACCTTTCTGGGGGTAAAAAAATTGTTTGCGTCCAAAACTTGTTTGTTCATTTCAAAAACACACCAACTTAGCTTTCACTCATGTATATCTGTATATCCATCCATCCATCCATCCATCCATCCATCCATCCATCCATGCTGTCTCTGTCCCTCCATCCGTCCCTCCATCTATCCATCCATGCTGTCTGTCTGTCCGTCCATCCGTCCATCCACCCACTCATACTGTCTGGCTGTCCATCTGTTCGTCCGTCCATCCATCCATCCATCCATCCATCCATCCATCCATCCATCCATCCACCCACCCTTTCTGTCTGTCTGTCCACCCATCCAGTCTGTCGGTCTGTCCATCAGGCCTTCAATCCTGTCTGTTTGTCTGTCTATCTATTCATTCATCCATATTGGCAAGATCAGGGTTAGTGTTAAGGTTAGAGTCTTTTTGTGCAAAATGCACAAAAAGGTGAGTTTTGCATTGAAAAAAAAAGTGGCATAGAATAATTGAATGTAGAATATCAGCTACTTAGGGTAACCACTCTTGGCCCAAATCTACTCTCCTCCTGCAAATATGATAAAAATATTAGCCAGCCATGCACTGATCAACAGCAGAATGGATGTCCTTCTCCCCGTGCAGCTGACGCCCAGTAAAGCAGACTGAGGAGGAAGTCGCACTCATGACTAAGTAGCGATTGCAAATGCAGAACATTGGCAGGTGAGGAAGTCTAGGTCACTGGATGCGTTGGCTTTGGGGTCCCCTTCCACCTCTATGATTCAGCGAGAGCTTGCAGAGTGGCCTGGCATTTCCTGCTCAACAGTGCCACCGCCTTAGTGGCGAGAAGAGGGACTGCAGCTGGTCAGCCCAGGAAAACGGAATTTGCGGACAAACCAAGAGAGATCCTCTCAGCTTTCCTTAACGATCCTGTAGAAAAATAGGAAGCAGCCTTAAAATGACCCAGACCGCTGGACTGTCCAGACCAGCACCCTCATCTTCGACTGGCAGCTGGTTTCAAGCAGTCTTTCCTAGCCTTACCCGTTGAACCTTCAGTAAAAGAATACAGGAAGCTGACACATCAGGCCATGGGTCCAACTGGCCCAATGGACTGATCCACTATTTTTGTCTCTGACCAGCAGCTGTGGTTCT
Source organism: Cyclura pinguis (assembly GCA_030412105.1). NCBI lineage: Eukaryota > Metazoa > Chordata > Lepidosauria > Squamata > Iguanidae > Cyclura > Cyclura pinguis. The sequence goes on along the minus strand of CM059612.1, from coordinate 17,102,110 downwards.
TTGGTGAGAACTCCATCTTAGACCTACCTCAAGATACCGGCGTTGAACCTGGGGCTTTGCATCTCTGGGCACAACACTGCAAGGCCGCATTCAGCCACATGTCCCATTGCCAAGCGGAAACCAGTGGTTTCCATGTTGGTGATGAATCTGGTGTGGGTTTTAGTCTGAACTTGAAAGGAGCTATTCCGGGTGCTAACGTAGATTAGGGGAACAGCGAATGCATCTTTGGAATCCACTCTGGAGTTTCATCCTAAGAGAGTATCCAAAGTGCTGAGCCCATGATCCCAAACAGGTTGAGCACCGTGGGGAAATTCTTTAGAGTTCAGACTAAAACCCAAGCCAGAGTCACCCAACCCACTGACATGGAAGCCAACAGATGATAGAGGCAGCACCCATGTCGTGCTTAGATGTAGAGGATTTTCCCTCCACCCTTGAATGTTGCCCAGGGATTCGTGGCAGATGTTACTCATTGGACCTTTTGACCATCGAAGATCTGGATTCTATCCAAATATCTCAGAATCGGCGAGGTCCCATTGGACAATGGGGCACATTCTAAGCGTTGCCTGCTTTCGTAACTGTGCTACACCGTTGTTGTGTTTTTGTTGCATCATCCTCATAATTTTTGTTGTCATCGTCATCGCAGTTTCATGGTCTACCAGGTGTTACTGAGTGCAGCTTTCGAATGTCAATGATTCATATTCTATCCAAGATTCTAGTCCTCAGTGAGGCACCATCAGACAATGGGACTTGTTCACACTGTCACAGTCCCCTTTTTTGATCCTGTCTATGGCAAGCTCATTCAGATGTTTCATCAGGTGACTGAGAAATGCTTCTAGAGCAGCGACCACGCCTGGAACCAAAATAAGAATAGGCGTCTGGTCAGCCCTGCACATTTGTGAGTTTCACTCTCATGGATTTGATTGGGAATTTCTACAGCTCCTGCCCGCTCCGTCTCAAGTCTTTCTTTTCCCAGGAGATCCTTCTCTCTCGGCAGCTCCAATCAGGCCATGCAGCCCTTTAAAAACCACTTTAGACCTCTTCCTCCTCCTCCTCCACCAGGTGCTGCTAAGGATGGGTCACAGTCCAGAGTCTCAGCACCACAGAACCTCTCCCAGTGCCCCCTATACACACACCCAAGGAGAAGGGCCAGAGAGAGGAAGTATAGGACCACCACCACCACCATCATCATCATCATTATTATTATTATTCATAGGAGTGTGGGGATGATTTGCCCCAGGCGGCAATGTTTTTGGGGCGTCCCAGCCCTTAGCCCCGCCCCCGCAGGCCCTGGCCACACCCCTGCACACAGTGGCCCCGCCCCTCACACTGTAGCCCCCCCTTCCCACCCACCCCCACTCCAAGCTCTGCCACTGGTTATTATTACCTGCTTTTTCCCAGGTTGGGACTCAAAGCGGCTTACAATTAAAAAACATTGTTAAAACTCACAGAATACAAAAGTTAAAACACAATTACACAGCCGAAAGAATGAAAAAAGTGATTAAAATATATCATTTAATATTGGGTCCACCCCCTTTCCCTGTCCTGGCTTGGGCCCCGAGTGCCCGCTGTCCCCACCGTGCTTCGGCCACCTTTCCGCAGACGTACACGCACGCACAATTTGAGGTTTGCAATTTTGCAGGGGTCCTACAACCCCAACCCTGGTGAACGGGGAGGTCCAGCTGCAAGAACAAGAAAAGAAGGAGGGAGGAGGAAGTACCATCAGGAGCCCCCAGCCTCCCAGGCTGCCCCCTTCTCCTCCCCGTGATCCCTGCCTCCCGTGTCTCAGGTGGCGGCCTCTCTCCGCCCGGTCGCGGAAGGGGTTAAGCCACTAAAAGCAAGCCAGCGCCTGTGCCCGTGCGCCTGTGTGTGAGCGGGCGTGCGCCAGGAGGGGAGGTGGAGCAGAGGAGAGCAGAGGAACTGGCTTTTCCTCTCTCCCCTCTCTTGCTGCAATAAATCCGGCTTAAAGGACGAGGGCAGGGGAGCCGAGGGTGGATTAAAGAAAAGTCTGCATAATACAGACACCAGCAGAAGAGGTGGGGGGGGGGAGATAAAGAGGAAGAAGAAACAAAGCAAAGAGGAGGAGGAGGAGGAGGAGGAAGGAAGGAACGGAGGAGGAGGAAAAGGAGGACAGGACAGGAAGACGAGTTGACGGTTGCCTTCCAAACTCTGCTGGTTCTGCTGGTCCACAGGAGCGGAGGAGAGAGAGGCCAGAACTGAAGAACGGAGGCATTCTTCTGAGTGCCGCTCAGAGCATCTTTCGGGTACCACTTGCAGCATCCCCTCTGTCTGGACCACTCACAGCATCCTTTGGGTACCACTCGCAGCATCCTTTGGGTACCACTCGCAGCATCTGTTGGTCTCAGTATCCTTTGGGGACTGGTTGCAGCATCCTTTGGGGACTGGCTTGAGCATCCTTTGGGTGCCACTCACAGCATCCTCTTGATACTCCTCACAGCATCCTTTGGGTACCACTCACAGCATCCTTCCTGCTCTGCGCACAGCATCCTTTGGAGACCAGTCTCAGCATCCTCCGGGTACCACTTCCAGCATCCCTTGGGCAGTCTTCTCCTCTCTTGATTTATTTCTTCCCGCCCGGCCATCCCTCTTTCTCTCTCTCTCCCTCTCTCCCCGCAGCCTGCCTCTCCCCCTCCCTCCCGCTGGCTCCCTTCTCTTCCCAACTCTCCTCCTCCTCCTGACTCCCAGCAAGCAACCCGCGATGCCCGCTGCTGCCGGGCACCGCCGATGCTTCCTCCTCGCCCTCCTCGCCCTCTTGGCCCTCGCCCCGTCTCTGCCCATGTTGTCGCCGTTGTCGTCGCTGCCGTCCCCGCTCTCCCTGCCCGGAGCTCCGAGCGATGCGTAAAACCGGCTGGCTTTTCGGGAACCAGATGGAGTTTCTCTTCCCAGGGCCAAGACACCAACGATGAAACGCCTGCTGCCTCTCTGCTTTCTAGTCAGCAAACTTTTCGATGCCGTGCTGGGTGAGTGCATGTTTCTTTGTGTGTGTGTGTGTGTGCGTGCGCGCGTGAGATGACATACTTGTGAGGGCATCAGGGGCAAAGGATGTGGGAGAAGGCAAGAAGGGAAAAAAAGGGGGGGAGGCTTCAGCTTTTCACACCTCCTCCTTCTGAGTGGATCTGGAGTGATACAGGTCTCACTCCGGAATGCCAATTGGAATACATGGGTCTCCTTCCCCCGGCTGCTGAAATAACCTCTCGATCAGGAGAGAGAGAAAAAAAAATCTTTTTAAATGTTTGGGCATGCTTTGGAGAGAAATGGGGGGTACTTGGGTGTTTCCTTGAACTCGTGCCAACTTTCGCCAGCCTGGGTTGATGCTCCTGAAGGCAGCAGCTTTTGTCAATTGTGTGTGCGTGCGTGTGCGTGTGTATGTGTTCATCTGGGGTAACCGTTCCTTTGTAGCCTGCTTCCTCCTCCTCCTCCACACAGACCTTTCGAGCATCTCCCTCTCTCTCTCTCTCTGTGGCTAACAGTGGAGTTATTTTCCTGCTAAAGGAAACAGGAAGAAAATAGCCATGATGGTTTGCTTGCTTTGACGTGCCAATCTTTGCTTCTATTTGGTTGCCAAGACGTGCTCTCTCTCTCTCTCTTTCTCTCTTTCACTCCCTTGGTCTTCCTCTAGCCCTAGTTTCCTGCCAGTGGTAGCAGCAATATAAGAATAATATTTTCCCCCCAGTTCCTGCCTCCTTTAGTTGCTAGAGATGAAACAGAGAGGTACCCAAGGTGGCAGTTTAGTACACTCTCGTTCCCAGCATCCTTCGGTGGATGATGGGCAGTCTTCTCCTCTCTGCTGAGGCCATGTGGTGTTAGGATGGGAAATCTAGGAGTCCAGAAATTTTCCCTCTTGTCCAAAATGCCTGAAGGAGAAAGCAACTCGGTGCCAAACCGGGACAAATCAGAGAGGCTGAGATGTTCCAGTTTTGCTTTTTAACCATGTGTGTGGTATTAATAATAGTAAAACTAGTTGTAGGTGATGCTGATGGGAACAGGGAACCGCCTTTTAATTCCAACCCTCCCCAAAATCTCCCCCAACCAACAGGCATTGCGTTGAATCGCCATGAAATGTGAACAGAATCCTTCGGTTGTGTTCTGCCTGTGTCTCTTCTGGAGCGGAAAGGAAACCCCCACCGGTCGTTCTGTGCAAAGATAAACCGGAGGGGGTGAGAGCGGCAAGGGCCAGACCAGGAGGTGGCAGGGGCCCAGTGGAGAAGGGGCTACTAGAAGCCAAGATGGGGCAACCGAAGAGGGTGGGAGGGTTGGAAAGGGAGGTGGTAAAAGAGAGGAAAGGGTTACTCATGGGGTGGAATAAGCTGGTTCGTTGTTCATATCGTGAGTCACGAGAGAGCATGATCCAAAAGTGTAAGTCCTTGTGGGAGCACGATGCCCATTATCCCCAGCCAAACGATGGGAGCTGGAGTCCAACAGATCTGGAAAAGACTAGTTTAAGGAAGGCAGATCTGAAAGCTGCCTTTCTCCTTCTGGAACCCATTTCTGGCTTTAGTGATGAGCAAATTCTTATGTGGTCCAAGCGCTGCCTGCCTCCCTCTCCTGTGTTTGCTACCCGATTTAGACGGAAATAACCTCCGCCGGTGGAAGACCTTCACCAGCTCAACTGCTCCAGGGGTTACTCCAGGGCAGACGGAGGATGCTTTGCATCCCGTGCCCAGCACAGAAGCAGAAAGTTGCCCTCTCTGATTTGCTTCCAAGGGTAAACGGATTCTTTGAGCAGACGGAGACACCCGCCGGGGCTGGGAGGCGCCGAAAGACCCAACATGCGCATGTATGGCTCTCTTGCAACCTGCGGCTTTTGATACAGGGTCCTTTCTAGCCAGACGGATCGTTTCCCCCTCCCCCTCTTATCATTCCTCCCGACTCTTTTTACGCTTTGGGTACAGAAAATTGGGAGGCGAGGGGGGAAGAAGGAAAGACTGAGCTGGAAATCACTCCATATGTATACACACACAGGCACACACACATGTGGCTATCTCCAAGCCTCTCCAGAGTGAGGAGGCCTTCCAGCTGTGCTGGACTACAACTCCCATCATCTCCACCGAAACCCATCACCTCCACAAATCTTGAGAAAGGAATTTCAGGGGTTGAGAGGTGTTGCAATACACCATGGCCCTGAAAAGCAAGGCTAACATTGAAGCTTTTTTTTTTAGCCTACTTGCTCTTCATCTCTTCCTTTCTTGCCTCCCTCTTTCTGAGGTCTTATAGCTGTTTTTTAAAATGGCATTTCCAGATCAAGCTTTGGGGTGTGGGAAGGATTTGATTGTACTGTATTTCCCCCCTTTCACATCCAGTAAAGTTAGTATTATTAGTACTAGAAGCGATGCTGCTGCTGATGTGATACCGGCGATGGTTTCAATGGGGGTCTGCTTTCTAAGAAATGCATCTCTGTTTTTTAAAAGACTGATTGAGGCTGGGTTAGATAAAGAAATGGCAGTGTAAAGTGTAATTGTAGGATTAAATATCCGAAGTGCACCAGATCCCTTCTGATCTTGGAAGCTAAGCAGAGTCAGCACTGGTTAGGACTTGGATGGGAGACCACCAACAAACATCAGGTGCTGGAGGCTCTATTTCAGTGGCAGGAACTGGCAAAACCACCCCTGAGTATTCCTTGCCTAAGAAAACTCCATGAAATTCACGGGGTCGCCATAAGTTGACAGACAACTTGAAGGTACATACCCTAAATGCCCCAGATCCCATCTGGTTTTAGAAGCTAAGCAGGATCAGCCCTGGTCAGGACTTGGATGGGAGACCACCAATGAATCCCAGGCACTGTAGGCTAGATTTCAGAGGAAGGAACTGGCAAAACCCCACCTCTAAGGGGTTTTTTGCCAAAGGAAACCCTCGGAAATTAATGGGGTTGCCTTAAGTCGGCAGGTGACCTGAAGGCCCATATACATTACATAATTAATCTCCCTTTCTGTGTTGGGTGGGGTAGGATAGGAATGCCTGATGGGGAGAGGAGGGTGGTCTTTGCCCTTTATCTGCAGTGACTGAGTTATGGGGAGGAAAGCACTTTTGGAAGGATTTCTACCTGGAGCTCCTTCCCTACCTTTCTTTCTGTCGTGGGCCATACGGTTCCATGGATTACAGATTCCCTCCCTGTGTGATTCAGTCTCGCCCAGTGAAGCCCTTTCGAGTGAGCCGAAATTTGGATGAGCAATAACTGTGAATAACGCTGAGCATCTGGTGGAAAGAACAGCCGGGATAAGTCTGCAAGTGTTTTAAGAATCTTTGGCTCGCTTCCTTTGCATTTTAAAGAAGAGAACAGAAAGACAACATCCAAAGTTCTTTGCAAGATGTTGTAATTTGTAATTTTACTTTTTAAAAGCATCCTTTGGAACAGATGGGGATGGCTCTTGGGATGCTGGGGAAAGCGAAATAAGAGAAAATATCATCGATGCTTTATTTAAAATCCGATTGCTCTGAACAATGGGGATGGCTTTGGAAGCACAGAATGGTTACACGGTTCAGAGTAAGAGAGGGTGTGATTTGAAGCAACTGAGTTGAATGTAGGCTTTTGAGTTACACAGGTCTCTTGTTCCTTTCCTTCTGTTTTTTTTCTTTTAATGTAGAGAACTGATATTTGCTGTTGAGTTGGAGATTAAGCTAGTCTGGATTCCTTGTGTGCTGTCTGTACAGCAGAGAGATAGAGAGTTTGGAGAGGTTTTGAGTTTGGGTCTTGGGAGAGAGAAAAAGGCTTCTCCCGCAAGTGCTTGGCTCACTGACTCGAGCTACCTACATGCATGGTTGGCTCTCCCATCCCTGCTGTGGTTTATCCTTTCTCTATACATGTCAAACTCTGGCTTGGACAGTCAATGGCGCTGGGCTGGTGGAGAGGCCAGAGGCTGGTTTGGAACAGATCTGGGCATGCTCTGAGGTCACAGGTCATTTTTGGACCCCCTTGTCCTCAATGGGCCACAGGGCCACCATTCTGGGGCTCAGAAGTCATTTCCAGGTGGGTTTAACGACTGTTTATTGGAAGATTGTTAACAGTGGTTTAAAGAAAAAACACTCACCAGGTCCTAGTGGATCTCCACCTTTCGTCCTCTGGGTGTTTTGGACTTCATCTCCCAGAAGCTTCAGCTAGCACGGCCCGTGGGAAATAAAGTGCAAAATATCTGCAGCAGCAAAGGTTGGCTTTCATCGCCCAGCAGTGATTTTGATGGACCAAACTGAATTTTTTGGGGAGAAGTCTGACATTTTTGTAGGTGGAATGAATGAAGGGAAGAAGGAATCCGGGAAAGGTCAATGAGCATGAGGTGGTTGGTGGCCTCCTGATTCCCAGATGTTGTGACACTGTTGTGTCGATTGTTTTATAGTGTGTATGTGCGTATGGGCCTTCAAGTCACCTGTCCATAAACCATGATAGTTAAGTGAAGTCCATATAACATACGGGGCAAAAGTCCTAAAAGCTGCATAAAATCAGGACCCATAAAACCACGTTCTATCTTGTTCTGCCAGACCTGCTGTGAATTTGGCAGACATACTCATCACTACACTATCTTGATCTGCTAAAAGAAACGATACAGAAAAAAAAATGTATTGGCACGTTTCCACAAACCAGCTCCTGTCTAGCAGGAGTAGGTCTTTTGTAAGGCTAATGGCTCTTAAGGTCCAAGACAAAATGCTCCAAGATATTATGTTTTGCCCCAGGATTCACTCCTAATCTGAGAGTCCTGCTGGGACAAAAACATCTCCTTCCCAGCTGTGGTGAGGATCGTTGCTGGAATTCAGGAGACTGTGGCAATGAGAGGTCCAGGCAAATTATATCTCCATCCATACAGATGAAAACATTTCAGAACTTTGACCCCAAGGAGCCTCAATTCTACTATACCCTCATTCAGAATTAAACCCCTGTGAGTTCACAGAAGCTTTCGCCGTGGGCTTTTTTTGTCCAGCCATTCTTCCAGACCTCTTTCTCGTCACCTAAGGTTCTGCTGGACTACGAAGAAGAACCAGAGAGTTCAGAGATGCCCAGCTGGGATTCCCTCCTTTGCCAGCAGAGGGCATCTCGGTGTGCATTCACACACTTGTGTTGCAAATTTGGGTCGGCATGATTCAACCTTAGCTTTGCCTAAAAGAGTGCCTGTATCCTGCGTCTCAGTTTCAGATCCGCTCCTTCCCTTTTCAAGGTCTCTCTCTCTCTCTGCCACGTCTCCTGTCTTCTCTGTCTGTTTCCAAACTGCATTGTTCTGCATGCATATATATAGATACAGATATATGGCATGCTTTTGCAGGGGGAAAAGGACTTTAAATAATAGAAACATGCCAGAGGCTGGCCTCTTTCTCTCTTAAGGCTGCCTTCCAGACTGTAAAAAATTAATGGCCCGGAAACTCTGTGTCTGGGCTCTTGTCGTGGTGGTGATGGCTTGTCTAGAGCCGACATGACATAGGTCAAAAGGCAAAAAGGATGGTAAATCTCTTTACAATATGACATCGGATCCTCTTGGCATTCAGCTGCAAGTTTCCCTTCCTCTCCTTCACGCATCTGGTGGACTATGTCTCCCCCTGTGAGCTTGCCTGGATTTTGAGATCTTCTAGCAGGCCTTTCTGTCTGTCCCACTTTCTTCCCAGGAACGTTTGGTGGGGACGAGGGAGAAGGCCTTTTTGGTGGCTGCCCCCCAGCGTTAGAAACTCCTTCCCTAGGAATGGCTCTCTCTCCTTCTTCCCCTTCCATCCCCAAGTGACAACGTTGCAGGCTTGCCGAAGCAAACTGCAAAGGCTTGCAACAGTGTTCTGCTTCCTGGTTTGTTTGTTTTTTTAAATAAATATTTAATCCTTTAATGGATACCTTTGAAACGGTTTTGATTCTATGGATTGTTTGGTTGCAATTTAATCATAACATTTCTTTTTTTAATCTTTGCACTTGGGTTTTTGTAAACCGCCCTGAGGCCTGCTATTCGGGGTAGGAAAGGGTGGGAGGTAAATTTGTCGTTGTTGCTTTTGTTGGCTGCAATTCTGTATCACGGGCTATTTCCACACTAGCCTGTTATAGCGCTATGATTCCACCTGCAACATCCTATGGAATCCTGGGGTTTGCAGTTTCGGGAGGGGCCTTCCGGCCCCTCTCGAAACTGCAAACCCCAGGATTCCATAGGATGTTGAAAGTGCAATAATCGCGCCATAACAGGGTTAGTGCGGAAATGGCCATAGTCTTATCTACCAGGGTTCAAATCCTTGTTCTGCCATGGCGGCCTTGGGCAAGTCACACTCTCTCAGCCTCAGAGGAAGGCAAGGGCAAAGTCCCTCCGAACAAATCTTGCCAAGAAAACCCCATGATAGGCTTGCCTTAGGGTTGTCGTACGTCAGGCATGACTCGAAAGCAACAGAACAACCGCCAAACAATGGTTTTCCTCCTTTTTTGTTCCCTTGAACGAAGTTGCCAGCTGATTTGCGTTCCTGGACCAAAATGTATTGAAAGCGGGGAGCCAGTCCAAAGGCCCTGGCATCCTCCGGAGCCGGTGGGTCGCGGGCATTTTGCTCTCTCGACCCCGGCCGGCGGGCTGTTGGTTTATGGTGACTACCCTGCTCAGCGTGGCTGCAGGTGGCGGCTCTGAGCTCTTCCTCCCCCTCGGATTGTGGCGTTATCGATTGCTTCCCCACGATCACGCCACTTGTTTTAATGGACGCTTTTGTGGTTGAAGGTTGTCTGGTCGGCTGCGCGCCCTGCTCCGGGTATCGCCTTGCCAGAATGTGTGCGGTCTAAAAAAGCTGCAGTTCCTAAAATATCTCAAAAGACTGAAGCCAATGTGTTAGCTCCATACTGTCTTCCCTCCCTCCCTCTCTTCCTTCCTTCCTTGCTTTCTAGAATCATAGTGTTGGAAGATGCTCCCAAAGGTCATCCATTCCAACCCCCTTCTGCCATGCAGGAAGACACCATCCAAGCACTTCTGAAGGATGGCCACCTATCCTCCACTTAAAAACCTCCAGAGAAGAAGATTCCACTGTTGAACTTCTCTTACCACCATGAAGTTTTTCCTAATGTTTAGATGGAGTCTCTTTTCTTGAAGTTTGAGTCCATTGTTCTGTGTCCTAGTCTCTGGAGCAGCAGAAAATAGGTCTGCGCCATCCTCTGTATGACATCCCTTGAAATATTTAAACATAGCTATCATGTTGCCTCTTAATCTTCTCTTCTCATAGAATTATAGAGGTGGAACAAACCCCAAGGTCGATCCAGTCCAACCTCATCCTGACATGCAGGAATAAACCATCAAAGCACTCCCTTTGACAGATGGCCATCCAAGCTTCTGTTTAGAAACCTCCAAAGAAGGAGACTCCAACACACTCCACCAAGGCAGCAGCATATTCCACTGTCAAACAACTCTTTCCATCAAGAAGTTCCTCCTACTGTTTCGGTGGGATCTCTTTTCCCAAAGTTTGAAGCCATTGCTTCATGTCCTAGGCTTTGGAGCAGCAGAAAACAAGCTTGCTCCATCCTCCATATGACACCCCTTCAAATATAGCTATCATGTCTCCCCTTAACCTTCTCTTCTCCAGGCTAAACATCCCCAGTGCCCTCTGCCTCTTCTTGTAGGGCTTCATGGTTTCCAGGTTTAAAGGAGGGCACTCTTTAGGTTCTTTTTATTCCTGATTTTCACCCACATTCTTCTTCCAAAAAGAAATCCAACATGGTAGAGTGCTTTCAGCATTGGTCTAAGAGTCCAGGAAACTGGGGCTCAAGTCTCCCTTCAGCTGTGGAAACCCACAAGTGTCCTTGGGCACACTCTCTCTCAGCTTCAGAGGGAGGCAACAGTGACCAATTTCCTCTTGACAAAACCTTACCACGAGAACCCTAGCAGAGGTGAAGGGTCTGGAAGCCCTGAAGCCCTGTGAGGAGCAGCTTAGGGAGCTGGGGATGTTTATTCTGCGGAAAAGAAGGTTCAGAGGGGACATGACAGCTATGTTTAAATATTTGAGGGGATGCCATATGGAGGATGGAGCAAACCTGTTTTCCGCTGCTCCAGAGACCAGGACGAGGAGCAATGGATTCAACGGTCAGAGCTGTCCGGCAGTGGGATATGCTGGAGTCTCAGTGGAGCGTGGTGGAGCCTCCTCCTTTGGAGGTTTTTCAACAGAGGCTGGATGGCATCTGTCAAAATGGGTGCTTTGATGGTGTCTTCCTACATGGCAGAAGGGGGTTGGACTGGATGGCCTTTGGGATCCCTTCCAGTTCTAGGATTCTACGGTCTCCCGATCAGTCCAACTGACTGCTCAAAACTCCACATCGAAACTGGGAACCGCCGCACTCTCTGGCCTCTCCCACCTCACTCAACCGCACTGGGAGGGCTATGCATTGTGGGTGAGACTTCCTTCCTTCATTTATGGGGAAGCTTTGCAAATCTGAAGTGTCATAAACTGAGGCGACGTAAATTGAGACTCGCCCGGGACTCAAAGACAAATTTTGAAGAGGCGAGAATTCCAAACTCCAAGTTGGATGGGACTTTCCGTACTGACTTCTCCACCCCTCCTTCATTTTTAAAATATCTTCCGTTCCTTCACTCCCAAATAGTAAACATTTTCAAACTTCTGAGAAATTCTTAGCCCAAAAAACCCTGAAACGAACTTCTTTCATTTCGGCCACTTCTCCCAGGAAGATCTTCAGTTTCAAGGAGTGACATCAAGTTAGGCTCATCTCCAAACTCAGTTTCTCCTCCAGTCGGAAATAATCTTGCACCGTTGGCAGCTGGTGTCTTCTATATTTATCAGGCAAGAGATCCGCTCTGGGTTTTAGTCCAAACATTTGTTTTGGTCCAAAGTTAGCGCAATCTATCCAAGGTGCTGAATCTAATTCTGGGGACAGGACTCAGCACCTCGGGGAGCTGCTTTGAATTAGAGGACAACTTGGACAACTCCTTCCAAGCAGGTTGGAGCCTGGAGTTGATTCACCGTTCCACCGACACGAAGCCACGAACTGTTACGGTTTTTTAAAAAGCCGAGTAACCATGTGACAAAGTACCAAGGCTTCAAACAATCCATTTGCTTTCCTCCCACCCACTCTGTCGATGTGCCAAAACTCTTCTTTGCCCTTTCCTTACCTTCTCACGGAGGTTCTTTTTACATTGATGAATTTCTCCTCTTTCTTTCTTTCTTTTTTTTAAACTAATGGCTGGGCACTTATACGATCTCCCTTTCATTATCTTTTCTTCCTCTGTCTTGACAGCCATCCTAAAACAAACTGTCAGTCAGAGACTGGTTTTCTTTCTTTTCTTAAAAAAAAGTAGACACTTTGTGGTAGGGGTTTAGTTTCTGTTGGAATATTAGGAAATCTTCCACTCTGGCAAAAACGACAACACACAGGAGAGAGATTTTTTTAAAACCAACAACAAGCCCATGTCACTCTCCTTCTTGAAAAAGACTGCGTATAATACCAGTCTGAGCAATGGGAATTGGTGACTCTGACGGTGTGGTGGCATGGTGAAACCGCTGTGGGTTTGTAGTTCGAAGGAAAGAAATATTCCAAGATATTTGCAAAATCGTGCAAGAAATATTTTGCAAGTGTTGAGATGCCTCAATGAGACGAATCCAGGATGGATGAGACTCTTCGCAGTTCAGGACTTATGCTGTGCAGAATTCACACATGGTTGTTTTGTGCAGAAAACATGGTTCAAATTCACACATGGTTCCTATTTTCTGCCTAGGAATGAGAATTTTCTGCACATGAAACAATATTTCCATGCAGAAGTATTGTTTCTTCCACAGGAAATCCTGCTTCTGGGCAAAAAAAAAAGGGGGGGGGGATTGGGGGCTTATTCTGCACAAAATTCACCTGTGGTTGATTCACAGAGAGAAGAATATTTTCTGTGCAGGAAAAAATGTGCAAAAAATGCAGCACATCAGAAATGCTTTTTTTTTTATCACCTTTTGGATATTTTTGACTACTTTTCCCATCCATCTTAAAAACAAAATCTACCAGGAAAGCTAAAATCCATGCAGACTCGTGGCAGAATCCTTTAGAAAGGATCAATATGCCTCTCCTTTTGAGCTTCAAGGGACAGAGCAGGCTACCTGAAGATGCTGGCTGAGGGTTTCCCTGGAGCTGATGTCCAGAAGGGGGAAAAAAAAAAACTTTTCTGGGCTCTCATCAGACTCTCCTTTTGCCTGGCACGCTCTCTCTCCTGCAAAGTCTAGCAAAGAAACTCAAAATCATGTACCGTTTGGCAGAGAAAAGTTTCGTTGTGGTGCGTGCACGTCCGTGAACGGGGGCCGAGGCATCTCCAAAGTGCCTGGTTTCAGGAACGCTGTTTATCCGGCCACCCTGGAATCAGCCAATCTGTTCTGATTCAGGAGACAAAGAGGCCTCTCTTATTCCAGGGAGAGGAGCAAAATGCCATCTGCAAGAAGCATCTCAGCTGGAAACAATGCCTTCTCTCCAAGGACACCCTTTCTTTCCATTAAGAGATTGGCCAGGGAACCTGTGCCTCTGTGTGTGTGTGTGTGTGTGTGTGTGTGTGTGTGTGTGTGTGTGTGTGTGCAGGCATGTGCTTTCATTGCCTACCATCCCAGTCCCAGCAACTGCATATATAGTTCAGAAATTCCACCACTGTGCTTAAGCTGCTTAAGCTATGGATTGTTAGAGTGCCAGCTATGGAAAGATCTCTGTCTTCATCTTTTTCTTCTTCCTCCTCCTCTTGAGAGATGGTCATCCAACCTCTGTTTGAAGACCTCCAAAAAAGGAGGGTCCACTAGCCTACTCCACCACTGAACAGCTCTTCCAGGCCAAGAAGTTCTTCCGAACGTTTAGGTGGAATCTCTTTCCTTGCCATTTGAACCCACCGGTTCACGTTCTGATCTCTGGAGCGGCAGAACCGAAGCTCACTCCATCTTCTACGTGACCTCCCTTCAAGTATTCAAAGGTGGTTCTCAAGTCACTTCTCACTCCTTCCCTCTCTGAGCTAAACATATGCAGCTCTCTTGGTTGTCCCTCACAAAGCCTGGTCTCCAGACCTTTGATCATCTTGGTTACCTCTCCCTGAACGTGTTCTCGTGTTCCTTTGGGAGAGGGGTGTTGCAGAAGGAGTTATCCTGGACCGCCTTGTGCAACACCCTTTGTCCTGGGTGCGCACCAGTAGCTGGGAAGGTGGGCTCCCAGAACGATCTGTCCTCCATCTACAACGATGTCCCTTCAGACGTTTAAACATGGACATCATGTCACCTCTGAACCTTCTCTTCTCCAAGTTAAACATCCCTAGATCCCTCAGTAATTTCTCATAAGGCTTACTGGTTTCCAGACCTGTTATGGTTTTGGTTGTCCTTCTCTGGACACGTCCCTGCTTGTTGACATCTTCTTTGAATTGCGGTGTCCAAAACTGCAGCCTTGATCTTGCTGGAACCAGGAGACCAATGCAGTCACCAGCTGCCCACTGCAGGGATGTCATGTCGAAGATGGAGCAAGCTTGTTTTCTGCTGCTCCAGAGACTAGGACATGGAGTAATGGATTCAAACTACAGGAAAAAATGTTTCACCTAAAAATCAGGAAGAACTTCCTGACGATAAGAACCATTTGACGGTGGAACATGCTGCCTCAGAGTGTGGTGGAGTCCCCTTCTTTGGAGATTTTTAAACGTGGATGGCCATTTGCTGGGGGTGCTTTGGGTGTGTGTTCCCGCGTGGTGGAATGGGGCTGGATCGGACAGCCTTGGGGTTTCTTCAAACTCTATGATTCTAAGAAGACAACTGTGGAAAATAAAGGCCAAGGAGTGTGGAGTTTTCCAAAGCAACTTTCCCTGCAATTTGGGGCTGAGATCTCTCCCAGGACACCTTCTGGCCTGTTTGCGACTCCAGGGCTGATTTCATGAGCGAGGCACCAAGAGAGATCGTGGCTGGAGCTGCAAGCGGAAAAGGAGCACTTCAGGAGAGCGCTGCTTAGATGTTTGCAAGTGGCCTGCCAAGTATGGGAGCAGGTTCTTTGGAAAGCAAAGCTCTCCTCTCCTCTCGGGTAAAGCCGTTGCATTTTGGCAGACGTGGCCAAGGAGTCTAGCACTGTGGAGAGCAGGGAGGCCAAAGGGGAGGATTCCAATTAACGTTTCCTTAAAGACGCTGCACTTTCAAAGCAAAGTGTTTCTTGTTGGCGGCGGGGCAGGGGGGAGAGGAAACTTCGTGAAAACCAATTAACCTGCAGGCAAGGCCAAGCCAGTGATGTCGGAGGAAGCTCTTTGCTTTCCTTCTTTTTCGGATCAAGTTTTGGAGGATGGCGGGCAGGGGGGAGGGAGAGTTTTCCCCTCCCCTGCCAGGTTTAAAACTGTATCATCAGATGCCAAAGCCACAACTGAGAAATTGGGCATGATTGGAATTAGACACACCAAATTTGTTACAGAACTTGGGAGAATTACATTTTTTTTCTTAGGGGAGCGGGGACCATGCTCTCTGAATCTGTCCAGCCTGTCTGGGACAGAGATTTGGGCACATGTAGCCCAATTTCCTTTTTAGGAGTGGTAGTTTTTTGCATTGGGCTTTGGCACAAAGAGCCAGTGCTGCGTAGTGGTCGGACTAAGACTTTGGAAGAGCAGGGTTCGAATCCCCGCTCAGGGGAGGGAAACCTATTGCAGCAAGTCTTTGAGCCTCAGAGGAAACCAACCACCGACCTCCCCAAAAAAGCCCTCAGAGAGTCAGCATGTTATAACAGCTTGAGTGTTGGACAAAGAACCTAGGAGACACGGGTTCGAATCTTTGGTTGGCCTTGGAAATCTTGGGTTAACCTTGGGCAAGCCGGATTTTCCCATCCAGAGGAGAAGGTCATGGCAAGAAAAGCCCATGAAAGGTTCGCTTTAGGATCATCATAAACAGGAAGCAACTTGGGGGCATGCAGCAATGCTACCCCCTTTTATATTAGGGAAAGGGTAGAGGTCAGGGAGGGGGTTGCCAACGGTTTTCTTAGGGAGGGCTCTTCTACATCTAGCCTGCATGATTTGAGAAGGAATGTGTTGGAGATCTATTAGTTAAATTTACTCCAAGAAGCTGAAAGTTGCATGCTTGGTTCTTCCAACACCCTCCAAGAACCCTGTAAGGTAGGCCAGAGAGAGACAGAGGAGAGAAAGACCAAGTTCACCCAGTGAGCTTCATAGCTAAGAAGAGAAGTGTCACTCGAGTCCTTCAAGACTCTAGCCGATGCTCTAACCACTGCACTACACTGGCCATTTCCGCACTAGACTGTTATAGTGCTATTATTCCACTTTCAGCATCCTATGGAATCCTGGGGGTTGCAGTTTAGGGAGGGGCCTTAAAGGCTGTGGGATCCCATAGGATGTTGAAAGTGGAATAATAGCACTATAACAATCTAGTGCAGAAATGGCCACTGCCACACAACATCACACAGGCTCTTGTTATGTCCGCTCTTTTCTGCTGCCCCAGCAGAGGGAAAGTCTTAACCCAGAACGCAGGAAAGTTTGTTTGTTTATTTATTTATTGGACTACAGCTCTCAGAATCCCCAGCGGCCAGGATTCTAGGAGCGGCAGTTTAACCGGGTATAACGTCTCCAAGTACAAAATGGTCTTCTTTTGCACTTGAGTGGATCTGTCCCTGTTGAATTTTGGCTGCTTTGTGTCTTGTTTCATTTCTTTTATTAATATTTATATATGGTATACAGCTTAGATAAAAAAAAATGTCAAAGCTGTTTACATCAATAATACATGAAATATACACGCAGCCCACAAACAGACAATACACGAGTTAACGCTCACTCTGTGTGGCGAGCAAGTGGAGAAGGATGATTAAAAATTCCCTGTCTCAGAAGAAGTGGAAGAGATCTTAGATCCATGTCAGCGGTGGATGTTGGCTCTGGTACCAGTCAGGAGAGTGATCTACTCTGGAGTTTAGTCCAAACTTTTTTTAAAAAAGTTCTGCCTAATGTGCTAAATCTCCTTTTTTTGGGGAGAGGTTGGTCTCAGCACTTTGGATGCTAAAGATTCATTCAGAGGAGGCTTTGCCCTTGTCTTGCTCTGAAGCTGAGAGAGTGTGACTTGCCTGAAAGTCATCCAAGAGGTATCCAGGACGGAGCAGGGATTCAGACCCTGGTCTCCCAAAGTCCTAGTTCAACATTTGCCCCGCTGGCTTCCCAACTATTACTCGTCTTCCGATCAGCCCTGAGTTAACGGCACCCCTCTCCTGCGTTTTTTTTTCATTTTGGCTAGATTTATTCGGAGGTGGTTTGCCTCGGCTTTCCTCTGAGGCTAAGAGAGTGTGGCTTTGCCCAAAGGGAACCCATCACAGAGCAGAGACTCGAACTCCGATCACACGGAGACCTTGTATTATTATTGAGTCCATGCACTCTGACTTGCAGTGTTAGCTTTCTATTTTTCAAAAGTACCCAGAAATTGTGCATAATTCCAAAAAAGAAACTTGAACAAACCATTACTAAAGTTTTCTTTCCTGTGATGGAAAACTGAAAGATGCAGACGTGAGTTTCTCTTGTAGTCTTGGAGACCACAAATGGGACATGTCCATTAATAAAATCCCATCAAATGCCATATTTTCCCATCTTTTCACTGCACGTCACTGAGAGATCTCGGCTTCTAAAGCGCTAGCATTGTCCATCTTTTCCTCCTCACTTTGTCTCTCCTCAATAAGACATCCTTTATTTTTGCCCTTTTACAACCGTGTGGTTTGCAGATTTATTGTGGAGAGCGGTGAGACTGGCAGGAAATGTTGCAACAGGAAGTTTTACATTGCTTTGGCCCTGCACCTTCCAGCCTCCCTTCCTCTCTCCCCACTGCATTGAAAGCTTCCTGCAGAAAGGAAAGCAACCCAACTCTTTAAACATTTAAAGGGCTTATTTAAACACTGTTATCTCTCCTTGGGAAGGGGGAAAAAAGAGCAAGAGAATGAGCATATTTAACAGCTATTTTTAGCACTCGGCGTAGGACATAAGCGGATAATTTCAAACTCTGCAGCGGGAATATTAATTGCTTACACAGCCCTCTTCTTTGGGATTCTGTAAGCCGAAAGAAATTTCAGGCAGGCTGACTGGGGGTTTTGGTGGGATAATGCATGATTTTGGATGGCTCAGTGGGCTAAAATTGGGGTTTTGGAGTCTGCAGTAGCAGGGCCCCCTGTATGCTTTGGACAGACCTTTCCTGGGTGACTGGTGTCCACTTTTGGGCGTCACAGTTCAGGGAGGATATGGACAAGGTGGAAGGTGTCCAGAGGAGGGTGACCAAAATGGCCAAAGGCCTGGAAACCAAGCCATGTGAGGAAGTACCGTGGAGCTGGGTGCGTTTTGCCTGGACAAGACAAGAGAGGTGACGTGATACGTGCGCATGCATGTGTGTGTATGTGTCTTCAACTTGCTTGTCGACTTATGGCAACCCATACATTTCACAGGGTTTTTTTAGGGAAGGAATACTCAGAGGTGGGGTTTTGACCATTCCTTCCTCTGAAATATAGCCTACAGAACTCAGTATTTGTTGGTAGACTCCCATCCAAAGACTAACCAGGGCTGACCCTGCTTAGCTTGCAAGATCAGATGGGATCTTGTCCCGTTAGGGCATGAGTGTGCATATGCATCTTAAAGTTGCTGGTTGACTTAGGGTGACCCCATTAACTTCATAGGGTTTTCTTAGGCAAGGAATACTCAGAGGTGGTTTTGTCAGTTCCTTCCTCCCAAATATGGTCTACAGCACCTGGCATTTGTTGGAGGTCTCCCATCCAAGTACTAACCAGGGCCGACCCAGCTTAGCTTCCAACATCAGATGGGATCTGGGGCATTCTGGCGCCTTCAAGCTCCCCGGGGACCCCAGGCAACCCCATGAATTTTGTAGGGTTTTCTTAAGTAAAGAATTCTCAGAGGTGCTTTTGCCAGTTCTTTCCTCTGAACTAGAGCCTATTGCATCCAGGATTTGTTAGCCGTCTCCCATTCAAATACTAACCAGGGCTTTTTATTGCTGCAGGCCTTGAAGAATTGGATTTTTATGGGAAACAGGTCTTGTACAATGTGCTGGACTATTTTTTTTTTAATGGTTCATGTTTTTAATGGGTTTGAATTTTACGATGGCTTGATTGCTTTTCAACTTCAATGTGATGGGGAATTTTAACTAAATTTTAATTCTTCCAAGGTGCCTAGAGTCCCAAAATAATAATAATAATAATAATAATAATAATAATAATAATAATACCACCACCACCACCACCACCACCACCACCACCACCACCACCACCTATTTCATTTATATTCCGTGTTTCTCCAATGTGTACAAACTTTTAAAACACCATACAATAGAAAAGTTTAAACACAGTTAAATCAAATTCTGATAAAAAAAAAGCACAAGTTAAAAGTGCAGATTAAAGCTAGTTTTTAAAAAACACGTATAAAACATAACAAAATAGAAGCAGAAATAACAAACAGAAATAATGCAGCCTTCATTTTGCCCCTGTCCCCTGGGAACTTGCCAAATTGCATCGTATCTCACACTCCTTCATAAAACAGAACCCATTATCCCCACTCAGACACCCTCTACAAGGCGTGATGGAACATTTTTGCTGTGCTGTGAGGATGCCTTGGACCATTTTAGGACCAGAAGAGGCCTATTTATACAACAGGAAGTAATCGTGAAGTCACTTCCTGTTCAATTTCTTTCTTTTTTTTAAAATGACTTATCTGTAGACTAACAAGTAGCCCTGGTGAAGCCAAATTGTGGCCATATATCCCCCAATATCCCCTAGAGGGCATTTGGACATGTTGGGGGGCAACTTCTTTTGCAAAATATGTGACCCCTGGGGCCACAAACACGACACCGAGACGGCCTGCGTTCAACCTCTCCCTGGACTCGATCATGGTTTTAATTCTTTATTGATTTTGCAAAAATTAATGGTGGTTTTAAAAGGTGGCAAGTCATCCCGGAGCTCCCTGTTGTCCCCTACGAAAAATCCTTTAGGAGTCTTCACCCTGTTCTTTAATTTAAAAGAAAATTCCCATCTCAGTAAACAAGGTTCTCCGTCTCTCCTGGCTCAACTGCTGAATGTATTACAAAGCCACTATAACCCTTCCTCACGGGAGCCCTGAATTAAAGGAAATATTTTACGATTCCATGCTTCGTTACGTTTTATTAAAAGTGGTACGTCAGCTTTCCCTTGCCACGTTCCCCAGATGGGTTGGTTTCCACTTGCTCTTTCATTTTCCCCTATTCATAAAATAGTATCTTAGAGTTGGAAGGGACTCCAAAGGGCATCTAGTCCAACCCGGTGCGATGCAGTAAGGCGCAACTACAGCACTCCTGAGAGATGTCCAGCCAATCTCTGCGTAAAGACCTCCAAAGAAGGGGAGACCACCCTTCTCCCGGCCAGTAACTTCTGCTGTCGAATGGCTCTTACAGTCAAGAAGTTCTTCCTAATTTATTTTTACGAACCATCAAAAGTAACATCTTTATATTTTTTTTTCTCAGTGATACCTTCCTTTCCTTTACCAACAGTATTTTTTTCTCCAGAAGGATTGTTACCAAAAATAAAGAAAAAAAAAACTTTCTGAAAACATAAAAAGTGACAATGAAAGATCAACTAAAGCTCCCCTTCTTTTCTAAAAATAGTTATCTCACTCCTCCATCTTCTTCCACAATCCTTGTGTAAAAGACATTACTGCATCTTATCAGAACTTCACCAAGGTGTCCGGAGAGAGGACCATCAATGCACTTTGCAAGCTGCACGTTCACATAGCCACCAACGGAGGCGAGGTAGCCCTTACATTCCAATCCACACTTCATTTTCACCATCACCAGCTTCCCAGTCAGCCCGTTGAGGAAGGGCTTTGGATTAATAACGTTTTAACCAACTAACAAACTCCCTTAGTTGTTCCCCGGGAGGTTTGGTTTCCTTTGATCGTCTCCAAACATGTTCCATCTTGGGAGCAGGAGGTGAGGGGGGAGGAATGTGGTAGCACCTTTAAGACTGATTTTTATTTTAACACAACCTTTCACGGATATCAATCCACTTCTTCAGATGGTGGTGCAGAGTGATATTAAAGCCTCGGGTTATAAAGCATACGGGATAGAATGTAACGGTGCTGAGATTCAGGGCCCCAACCCAGCTCCGTGCTTTACCCGGGAAGGCACAGGCAGCCTGGTATTTCAGTCTATCCCAAATTAGCATCCAGAAAGATCCAGCCTGTCAATATCCTTCTTGAACTGTGGTGCCCAGAACTGGACACTGTCCTCCAGGTGAGCTCCGACCAAAGCCGAATAAAGGGGCACTCCTAATCCCCTCGCTCTGCACACCATCTGCCTCTTCTTGCAGCCCAGAATTGCCGTTCGCTTTTTGGTGGCTGCATCCCACTGCTAGATTTATGTTTAGCTTGTGGCCGACTAAGATCCCTAAATAGCTTCGGCTTGGTTTATTTAAGACGGAAGATAAGCGCACGTCAAAACAAAGGATGCTCGCATCAAAGCAACATCAAGATGATGAACGCTTTATGGAGAAACACAAAAGAGGAGGTCTAACTAGGGGATGGATGGATCTGACAGCTTTGTTTTCTTCTCCTGCCGTCTCCGAAGTGGATCAGTTTGCGAATTCTGTAACAGGGGGAAAAAATATTCTGGGCAGGTATAAATCTAAATATAACAGCTAGGCCTTACTAGAGGAGAGTCACTGACTCAATGGGCCTTGCATAAGTGTCAGCTCAGCCACTCAAAAGGTCCTTTATTTAGAGCCGGCGATTGGCTTTCGGCCACAGGTGGGAATCATGCAGCTCTCCTGATGTCCGTACACTGCATCTCCCAGCATTCCTTATCATCATCGCTTATGCAATGGCTCATGGGCATTGCAGACCATTTGGAAAGCTGCTCCGTGCCTTCCCTTGGTCTACAACAAGAGCGGGTATCACAAAGCCCATGGGATGTCGCTGGCCTATGACTCCCAGCTGCCTCGGGTAACATAGAAGACATAGTTTCCCAGGTAACTAGGAAAAGTTCCTGTTTTGGACTGCAGCCTCCAGACTTCTGGGGGATTCTGGGAGCTGCAGCCCGGAGACAAGGACTTTCCCCGAGCAGTGCTAACGACTAGGCGGAGCTTACCTTTCTATGGCTGAAACCATGGATGGACATCACAAGTCTGAAAGACGGATGGTATCTCCTCCTCTGGGCCTGCCTGGTTTTAAAGACCTGCAGGGGAAGGCTTTATTTCAGTCCCATCATCCTCACAGGCACATGTGGTGAGGACACAGGGCCTTCTTTGTAGCCGCTCCCAGGTCGTGGAACTCTTTTCCTTATAGAGGGGTCACTTTAGCCTCCTCCCTGCTTTCTTTCCACTAACCCTTTTCAGCTAGGCAGCATTTTGACCATTTTTCAAAAGCCTTTGTAATACAACATTTTGGCCAACTTCTATTTTAAATTATTGTAAGCCGCTTTTGGTCCTAGGCTGAGAGAAAAGTAGGGTATAAAAGGAAGGAAGGAAGGAAAAAGAAGGAAGGGCGGGTAGCAACAGACTAACACGGCTACGTCTTTGAACGCAGCTACCGTGGAAAGAAAGGCGTCAGAGCCTTCAGAGCATGCCTTTTCTCCCCTGGATGAATTTTGAGCAAAATACAATTACTGCGCTCATTTTCTTTTATGGGGATCTATCTCATTTGGAACTATTGATCCTCCTTCGCTCTTGGTACCATTATATTTTAACGCCCGGCTGTGGCATCGATCCAGCTGAGCCACAGCTGGAAATGGAACCACGGCTTCCTTCTCTTCCTCCACGGCTTCCTTCTCTTCCTCTTCCTCTTCTACTGCTCTTCCCCTTTTCCCCCTTCCTCCTCCTCTTCCTCTCCCTCCTCCTCTTCTTCTACCCCTCCTCTCCAATCTTCCCCTCTTCCTCTTTTTCCCTCTTCCTCCTCCTCTCCTTCCAGAGACCCAGCGTGATGTAGTGGTTTGAACATTGGACTTTGACTCTGGAGAGTAGACTTCGATTCCCAGCTTGGGCTTGGAAACCCACTGGGTGACCTTGGGTGTGTCACACACTCTCAGCCCCAGAACACCCCATGATGAGGTCGCCACAAGATGGCTCCTTCTCTTCCTGTTCTTCCTCCCCAAAAGAATATTAAGTTTGGAGAATTCTAACCACAAGCCACTCTTCGATAAGAAAAAGAAGCCCTACCCGGTTCATGGCCAATGAAGGAAAAGGAAGGAAGGAAGAACTGGTTACAGCAACCGTTTGGAACTAAATCCGTCCCATCCCCCTTTGCCAACCCACCTAATGAAGCCAAGATTTAAAAACCTCGGCCTTATACTTAATATCCGACGATCTAAAAATGGAAACCTTCTCCGAGACATGTTCATTTGCATGAGAGCTGGGGGAAATAATGTCAGCTGTCCCCGGGTTTGCCAAAGACAAAAGAGACGGTCGTTTGTTAAACTTGGAAATGTCTCCCTCGGTTGCTCCAGATGGCGTTCCGAGCTACCCCACAGAACTTGAAAATCTTTCTTTTTTAAAAATACTCACAATTTCTCCCAAACCAAAACGGGGAGAAAGATTTAAAAAGGGTCCCTGATCCAGCCCTGACCACCTCTTCCTTCTACCACCTTCTGTTCTCCTTTTGGGGTCTCCCAGATAGGTTGGACTTGGGGGTGTAGCTCTGGGTGGGAGGCAAAATGAATGCCCTTAAATAAGCGTCTTGCTCCCCCAATTGGAATTAGAGTTTGTGGGATCAGGGGATTCTGGGAGCTGTAGTCCAAGGAAGGCAATTTTGCAAGCCTTGGTCAATACCAAGCAGAGCCTAGCTTCCGTCGAGGTGGGATCCATGCAGCTCTCTGGATGTTGCTGGACTACAAATCCCAGCATTTTTAACCCGTGGCTGGGCTGGCCGGAGAGCCACTAGGAGTCACAGTTCAACAATGTCTGGAAGGTTGCAACATTCCCACCCCTCTTTGAAGCTACCTTTTCCTACGCTGACACCCAGCAGATGTCATGGACTCCAGTACCCATCAGCCCCAGCCAGCAGGGTGTTGTCAGGGATGATGGGACTCATGGTCCAACATCCAGAGGCAACAGTTGGGTCACTTCCTCTCCAGAATTTCCAAATATGATCGTTACCCACACTTTCCTCCCTTCCCCATGTCCTCTTCCCAATACTCACCCCGATGGTTTGGGTCAACTTGCAACTCACCAGCTTCCTAATTCA
The DNA here is from genome assembly GCA_030412105.1 of Cyclura pinguis. Lineage (NCBI taxonomy): Eukaryota > Metazoa > Chordata > Lepidosauria > Squamata > Iguanidae > Cyclura > Cyclura pinguis. The sequence goes on along the minus strand of CM059612.1, from coordinate 17,078,000 downwards.
AGACCCCACTCCTTTCTTTCCCCTGCCCTCCCTCCAACCCACCCCCCAATTTCCTTCCCATTATTAATAATCCCTTTGCTCCCCCTCCATAATGCCAGGCTGCTAATAAGATTAAAACATATCTCTCCCGCACAGCATCGATCCATAATGCTGATTTACAGTTACTTTGCCGCCGTTACAAAAACAGACTTGCTACCTTAATCCTTATCTGAGCCACGGAGGAATAACGGCTAATTAATACCTTTCTGCTCCCCCTGTTTCTCCAAGAGATGAACACCTATCAAATATTTATCGGGAACTCTCCCGTTCTTGCCTTTGAGGCTGATCCGTCAACTCCGTCCCGGTTGGTAATCGATATTCCCGAGGAAACCCAGTTAGCAGCCAGCGACGGGGTCATGGTTTCATTTGCCCCTCTTGATGGAGCAAGTGATAGGTCTAAAAAAGACCTCATGGCATCTGAGGTGGCCTCCATGTCAGCAAGGAAGAGCCAATGAAGGTTGGTGGCTTCCACACTGGGCACGTGAATTTGTCCTGGTTCAGTCTGAATTTTGAAAGGTCAGTCCAAAATGTTGAAGATTATCGTTCCAATTTGGACAACTTCTTTAAAATCTGGGACAGAAACACAGGATGAATTCGCTATCTCCCTGGACATGGAAACTACCTTAGCTAACACAAGAAGGACCACCAAGAAGTTAGATGTGTCAGAGCACGTAACGCAGACCAGGAGAAGTTACTTAGCTCAGCAGATGCAACTAGGGCCATTTCCACACTAGACTGTTATAGTGCTATTATTCCACTTTCAACATCCCATGGAATCCTGGGGTTCGCAGTTTAGGGGCCAAAGGATTCCACGGGATGTTGAAAGTGGAATAATAGCACTATAATGGTATAGTGCAGAAGTGGCCCAAGCAGCTGATGTAGAACATTGGCTATTATTACGATTGGGCGCGAAACGGCACAAAATACCTCCATTTTCAGGCCTGGTCCAGCTGCTGGCTCTTACGGTGGGTTAGCAAGGGGTCAGCCCAGGAGATGTTAATTAGTATCACAGATGTAACTAACTGGATGATATAGAACATTGGTCATTATCATTGCTATTATTTTTAGATGGGAAAAGTCCCAGGAAAAACACCTGCATTTTCAGGCTTGATCCAGCTGCTGGATTTTTAAGGTGGGCTGGAGAGGGTCCTGAACCAGGAGACGTTACTGAGCTATGCAGCTGTTAGGTGAGAAGTGCTCAAACCAACACTAAGTTTTCCAGGGGAAGCTAAGAAAGAAAAGACCTGGGGCTGTACTTTCGGGCCCGAATTATATGGGAAGATTTTGGGTCCATTTTTGAGGACGTGATTTGCAAATCCTGCGCCGTCAGAGGAACAGGGAGAACCTACTAGAATTGTGGTCTCTTCCAACTCTATGACTCTAACGCTAATAATAGTTTAATTCTATTTTTTTAATTGTATTGGCCTTGTAAATTATAAGCGGCTCGAGTCCCAATCTGGGGAGGAAAGCGGGATACAAATCCATACCATCGCCATCACCTGCAACAGGGATGGGTGGCCGTGGCGGCAAAGTCAACTTGGCAACGCCGCCTCCCAAGACGGAGAGCGTCTGACAGGAGACAGGCCGCGCCGCCACCTCCGCGGGAGAAGCAGCCTCTAATTTTTGCAGATTGCCAAGCCCGGGTGTTTATATAATTAGCGGCAATGAGTTACATATGTACTGCGAAAGGGCGCGCGGACCCAAATGAACAGCCTGGGCGTAGGTTAGGTAATCAGAGGAGCGGCAAAGCAATTTGCAGGCTCTTGATTAAATCTGGGAGGTGGTGGCATCGTCGGTGGAAGGCTTCCAGTCTGAAGTCTCTCTTTCTCTTCCCCCTCCCTGGGAAATAAAAGGCGGGGAGACGGAAATACAGATTGTGCGCCAGAAAGAGGAGAAAGTCACCAGCTTTCCGTCCAGCATTTTTTCCCCTGGTGTTGCACGAAAGACCGATTTCTTTCTGGAATTGAGAACTGGACACGGTTTGCGGTCCAGGGTTCGAATTCACCTCCCTTGGCTATTTTTTTTAAAAAAATTGTTTACTAGAGAATAAGACAAACAATGCAAAATAATACGATGCAAAAAAAGACATTAGCATAGACTAAACATTCCTGAAAACTAAAATTATACCTAACTGTAAAACACTACAGATAACTAACATTGATTCCTCCCCTTGCTGTAGGCTGCTCATGCTAACTGAATATTTTTTAATACGTATTTTAACTTCGTTTAATGTGTATTTTAACTTTTATATGTTACACTTCTAACTATGTTTTCTTTTTAAACTATTGCAAGCCGCTCTGAGTCCTTTTGAGGAAAAAAGTGGGATATAAATAAAGATAATAATAATAAATAATAATAATAACAGTTACACTTAACTAAAAGGAATTATAATTGGTTAAAATCACTTATCGACTTATTCGGTACAGTATGTTAGATTCAACTAATTTTGAAACAATTCTAACTACCTCATCAACTCAGGTAGACTTAAATCTAATTAATGTAAATTTAGCTAGACTTCAATCGTAAACAAAGGCAGGCAGATGGGGCGAGTTCGAGTCCATGCCACTCCCCGGAAGAGCAGCTTTTTCAGACTGCGAGTCCCAGAATCCCCCAGGCCTGGTGACATGCTGCCCTGGGGGATTCTGGATCTTGCAGTTACAGAGAATATTTCCAAATGCAGGTTCTGCATACGTCCAATCATAAGTCCTTTGGGCCCAATATCTTCCCCTTTCCCTCATTCACCTGTAATTTTTTTTAGCTTTTTAGTTTTTAATTTTATTTTTGTATGCAATTTCTCTCAAACAAAAGGCCTTTTGCGTACAGTTGTCCTTCACATGGGAATTCTGATTTCCCTAATACACTAATGCATTTTTGATGTAATTTTGCAGTTGGCAGCTACAAAGTTGAACCAGAACAAAAAAGGAAAAAGTGTAGGGATCTTGCAGAGGGGATACCTGGGTATCGCCAAAGTCCAGGTGGACTGGAACTCCCAACAGCCCCAGCCAGCATGGGCAGTGGTCAAGGATGATGGGTGCTGGAGTGCAGTTTGAAAGAGAACTCTCTTCTGATCTGCATAACAGGCTCAGAAGTGCAGGTGAATACAGCTTGCTGAAGGAAAAAAATAAATAAATTGGTACCCTTTTATGTTTCAACAAAGGGGGAAAACACTCTTGTGTGAAGACATGAGAGCAGGTCTACTTTGCTGCAGCACTTCGGTTGTGGAATATCCTCCCCTTTGCAGCCGGATCAGTGCCGAGGTTGATTTCATATTGGCTGTATTAAAAACCTGTATTTTTAATCTGAATTTTTTTAAAAAAAATAAATTGTAAGCCCTTTCTTTTCTTCTCCCTCTGGCTGAGTTAACTTCTTTTGCACTTTAAATTCAGCTTGCAGCAACTGAAGTAAGTTCATGACAAAAGGGCAAGGCAGGAGTTGGAGAGGGAAACTGGGACATTGTAAAAGCAATTGTAAAAGTGGGAAGGCAGAAAATATAGACTTTGCACAATTACAAAGTTCTAATTTCCACATGCTTAAGTCCATATATGAAGACAGGATTCCACCCGCCATTTTCAATAGCATAGCTTATTTGCACATTTAAAAGTCTTGCAATGATGACAGTTTTTAAAGCTGTATGTGACTTAGGTTCCCATACGGAAAGAAAGGTAGGACAAAAACCAGCACAAAGACCCACATATAAATATTTGCATTTAAAATATTGTTCAGATTCCGATGGCTCATTTCAGCAGACGAGGCTTGCTTCAGAGATGGCAGGGACTGATTTGCATCTATGCAAACGGGGAGCACACTCCCCCTCCTCTTTAGAAAGGGGCCGTCTGAGTTCCCTGGCTCGGCCCCCGTTTGCGTTAATGGGCCAGACAGCTGGGCACGCAGATGCGTCAGAGAGAGAAGAGCGTAAGCTCGGTCCAGAGCGTAAGACCTGTAAAGGCGATGGAACGAGTTGCTTCACGGGCCGCCGGCCACCCGTGCAGAAAAACCTTTGCCATTTGCATACAATTCCCAGAGTGCCGTGCGGGCGGCGGGAGTGGCAGTGGGCACAGCTGGTTGCCATAAGCCGCTTAGCTGTTTCCAATTCTGTCCAAGGCCTGCATGCGTGTGCGTGCGTGTATTTCTCTCTGTGCAGGCAATCCATTTGGAATGCAGCTTGCGTTGCCTTCTCATACGGCACCTCCTCTGAAATTTGACCATTTCAGCTTTTCTTTCCCCCACAAAAAACAAATTCCAGGCCAGCCTTTTAACAGGACTTTGGGGAGTCCTCTCATCCTAACCGCCCCAGTTATGCTGCAGGCCAGCACTGTGGATTTGCAATGCTCTCTTGAACTGCAGGGAAGACAGACGGAGATCTGTGACGGGACTGCCTTTCTTGCGGTGCGGGCCGTTGGGGTGGAGCTGCAGGGCAGATTTAGACCTCTGAGGCTCTTAGTGCGTGGGGTGCGAAAAAGTAGAGGGAAAAAAAAACACACAGAGAGAGAACCAGAAGAAAGATGCAGATTTTGAGTTACTATTTGTGGCTGGAATCCTCTTGCGGAGGTATGCTTTTGTAAGTGGACTTAGGTCTTGCAGCAGTTACAACGGGGCGGTTCCGTAACAACCGGGCTGCTGTTGTGTTACTACATCGGGAGCCGGCCAAGTGACCAACGTGTGTTGGGACTGATACGCAACAGGATCAATGTGTATCACTGCCATCAGCGTCTTGTGCCAACGGCCAGCCAAGGTTCACAGCTCTCCAGTTAGAGTCTTTCATCAGCAGCCACAAGTTTGTAACACTTTGTTAGCCGGTTATCGGTCGTTGCTTTCACATTCCGAGCCTGCACTAAATCCAGAGCGACAGTCCCGTAGTGAAGTCCGTACACAAAGCAAAGGTCAAGGTTTCCAGGAACACACGCAAGGGATCCAAACGTGAGGCGTGCTGCTTTCACCGACAAGATCGGTTGTCCGCAAGGCTTCTTCCCGTCCTGTTCCCTGTTTATATAGGCTGACAGCCTCCCCCAGCTGTTTGCCTAATAGATCCTTACATCCTTACAACAGAAATGCTTCAAATCTCCTGGGCTCTTCCTATGCCGGCTGCCATAAGGATTGTCCCCTTCAAGTCTCTGTGTTGTGGCTGTTGGGAAGAGTCCTCTCCGGGTCTTGGATGGGGGCACGACAACCGGGGGCATGACTAGGGCCGAGCTTTCCAAACTTTTCATGTTGGTGACGCACTTTTTAGGCATCGGTGGTGGCAGAGGCAGCCCCCTAACCTGGGCCTGGCCTGCCACAGTGGCAGGAGAGACAGCCTCTCCACCTGTCACATTGGTGTGACACATCTACGTACTACACCCGACACGCTAACGTGTCACGACACACAGTTTGGAAAGCTCTGGACCGGGGAGCACAGGTGTCCCGTTATGCATCTTCTTAATTCACTAACAGGGTTTCTTAGCGCCTCTTCTACCTAGCAAAGTGTACAAATTAATAATATCTCAGGCCAAGTTCCTGCACAATCAGACACAATTACAATGATGGGGCTCCATCATCCTGACTGTTGTTGGGTGCCTTCAAGTTGTTTCTGATTTATGTATCACGCGGTTTTCTCGGCAAGATTTGTTCAGAGAAGGATTTGCGTTTACCTCCCTCTGAGGCTGAGAGAGTGGGACCTGCCCAAGGTCACCCAGTGGGTTTCCGTGGTTGAGTGGGGAATCGAAACCCGGTCTCCTGGATCATAGTCTGAAGCTCAAACCATTATGCCACGCTGGCTCTCAAAAATTAATATATATTAATTAAATATATAAAAAATGTAGTAAAATTGTTAGGAAGGCCAGAAGTTAAATGTTAATTGTGCTTTTTAAATCTCTATTGTTTCTTTTCCAATTTTCTTTCCTTTTTGTTCGTGTTCCTATTTGGTTGCATTGGAAAGTATCTAAGAAAAATATTCAAAGAACTTGCAAAGACCCGGAGCCCCGCAAACATTTCCTCTACGCACCCACCTGTTTCGCTAAGGCAGCTGCACTATCTCAGCCTCCGCAGGTGCGGCCTCCCTCTCCTTCCGTGCCAGCGTGAGGGCCTCCCCTCGTGCCGCGCTAATTTGCTCCGCAGGCGGGCACTTCTGTGGCGCTAAGCACCCCTTGACAATGTCACACACGGCGGACAAAATCCTTTCAACGGCCCCGATAGGAGGGCGGCGGGAATCTTCCCGGGAGGAACGGCTCCCCCAACCACCTCCGGCTGGCGAGCGGCGTATTGTATTAATACTGTGTAAATAGGATATTAAGCCGGCCAACCAAACAATTAAGAGCTGGTAATTAAAATTCATCTTCCTTCACACACGCTGCCGTGTATTAAATGGCAAACATTTAATTAAATACCTCTTACCTCACCGGTTTGGAGGCACGAACAAGAAACACTTGCCGCCTGCACCTTCTGTTGCAACTTTACAGGAATTTTGTTGGGGCCTCCAGTGGCCAAGGTGCAAATAAAACGGGGCTGGTGGAGGGGAGAGGAGTGTACTATGGATCTCCCGAGGAAAATCTTTTTGCCGTTTTGTTTTTAAATCAGTTAAGAATGAGAGGGGGGAGTGGGTTCAGCCAGGGCCTAAAGAACTGCAGAACGGCACACAGCTCTCCGAATGGACTTTGTGACATCATTGCATAGCCATCTCTGATTGGGCGACGTGGGCCCCCTTGGGAAGCCTATTTGGAGAGAGGGCAAAACTTCCTGCCCTCACTCTGAAAATAATAATATGGCAATCTGAGAAGAACCTCAGGTTAGAGATTGGTGCAACAAAGGAAACAAAAAAGCTATTGTTTTTACACACTAATAGGTACCGGTAAATTAAAACGCTAAAGCACTAGCCTCTCATGCATGCTAAAAAAGAGTTTAGAGGCTCTTCCGCACTAGGGAATTATAGCACTACCATGTCACTTTAACTGCCATGGCTCCATCCTATGGAATTCTGGGATTTGAAATACACGGCCTTTCCGCACTACACTGTTACAGTGCTACTATTCTACTTTCAACCTTCTGTGGAATCCTGGGATTTGCAATTTAGGGAGGGACCTTCAGAATTCCCAGCCAGAGAGCTCTTCGGCCTCAGGAAACTGCAAACCCCAGAATTCCACAGGAAGTTGAAAGCGGAATAATAGCACTACAAGAGTGTAGTGCGGATATGGCCTTAGGCAGGGCTCCTTTGGACTCTTTGCCTCCTCAAAACGCACATCTCCAGATTCCACACGATGCAACCATGGCAATTATACCAGTAGTTTATAAATCTAGAAAAATGAAAGGGGCAGGGGAAACTCCAACTTTGTCTGGATTGTACTTCAGAATACACGTGAAGCAAACTGGCCTTTCTGGAACTGGGAAGAAAAAGTCCTTGCATGCAGAGAGCCAACATGTTAGGAGAAAGGTTGCTCTCCCTTACACCCTCACTTTCTACACGCAGGGACCTGGGCGCTTAATTTGACCGGAGGAGCGTTCAAAGACATACAAGCACACCCACGCGCACTTGCAACCTGGTGTTGTGATCCAGGGTAGTGGCGACTGTCAGGAAAAGACGCAGCGAGGGAGGGACGGTGTGCTGTAACCTTTCAGAGGCCGGGAGGGGAAAATGAAGACGTTTAACAGGGCTTGCGTCGCCTTTCTCCTGGCATCAGCCACGTAGGCGTTATGGATGATTCTATCTGCCGCAGATCTGTTTTTCATTAGCGGCTGGCGGCTGGGTGTAATAGGCCAGATAAAAAGCAGGTGCTTACATCCTTTTTATTGGTCACTATTTGGTGTCATAATCGGAACGTGATTTATGGGAGTGTCACAGCGGTGCAACAGGCGAGCCGGGGAAGGGAGGAGGCGGGAGCAGCGAGGAAGAAGGACAAAGAGACCAGCCTCGTACCCTCCATCATTTCACAGACGGCAAGAGTTGTTCACGAAGGACGGACAGGCTAGGAGAGGCTGCAGCCGCTTGCTTTTGCCTGAGTTGACGGGAAGGGCTGGATTCCACGCTGCTTCTCTCCATCTTCGTCGAGTTCACGGAGCGTGCTTTGGACTCACTCCGCAGCAAAGCTGGAGACAAAGGGGAACAGAAAATGGGATTATAAAATGCACTGAAAAAACGGGATAACAGGATTAATTGGGACCGTTCTTGCCAAATCAGGATGGTTGCAGGGAGTGGGGTTTAGCCTCAAAAGCCCAACCCCAGATCTCACTGTGCCGCCCAGGGCCCAATTACTGGCCAGTGCACTGACACATCTGGTGGCCTCTCAGTACCAGAGATGAAACGGATGACCGCCATCTAAACCCAAATCTATTGCAATCTGGCTTCAGGCTGGGTTATGGGACGAAGACAGCTTCGGTCACCTTGGCGGGTGACCCACACTGTGCTGGGGACATGGAGACGACGCTCCTCTCAGTCTTGCCGGACATCTCAGCAACTTTTGATATCGTCGACTGTGGGGTCTTTCTCAATCGTCTCCCCGGAATGAGAGTAGGGGGCACTGCTTTGCCACAGCTTTCCGTTCTCCTTGGAGGGATGAGTTCAGAAACCGACACTGTGGGCGATTCCAGTTCAGCAGGGAAAGAATGATCGAGAGGGAAGAGACCCCAAGGGGCATCAAGGCCAACCCCCTGCCTTTCAGGGAGGCACAGCTAAAGCGCTCCCGAGACATGGCCGTCCAGCCGCTGTTTAAAAACCTCCAAAGAAGGAAACTCCGCCACACTCCATTCCACTTCCAAAGAGTTCTTGCAACGTGGAACCTCTTTTCTTACAATTTGCATCCATTGGTTCATGTCCTAGTCTCTGGAGAAGCAGAAAAAAGGCTTGCTCCATCCGCCATATACCATCCTTTCATGACCCCTCTTAACCTTCTCTTCTCCAGGCTAAACATTCCCAGCTCCCTAAGATGCTCCTCAGAGGGCTTCGTGGCTTCCGGACCCTCCACCATTTTGGTCACCCTCCTCTGGACATGCTCCAGCTTGTCGATATCCTTCTTGACTTGACATGCCCAGAACTGGACACAGGATTATTCCAGATGAGGTCTTACCAAAGCAGAATAGAGTGGTACCATTACCTCCCTCGACCTAGACACCATACTTGTATTGATGCAACCAAGAATCACATTGGCTTTCTTGGCTGCTGCATCACACTGCTGGCTCATGTTCAGCTTGTGGTCCACCAAGACTCCTAGATCCCTTTCACATGTACTGTTATCCAGCCACGTGTCCCTCATCCTATAATGCTTGGCATCACCCATCTGGTTGGTCACCTTCCTTTGGACACACTCCAGCTTGTCAATATCCTTCTTGAATGGTGATGCCAAGAACTGGATTATTCCGGGTGGGGTCTGACCAAAGCAGAAGAGAGAAGCAACATCAGTTGAAATCTACCCGGGGGAGGCAGTCTTCTTATCCCTCTTGCTCCAGTGGCTCCTGGATTATCCCAGTAAGGAAACCCTGGGGGAGTCCAGGGCAGTCTTAGCTCCCCTTCCCTCTCTCCCTAACAGTAGAGCCGGCTCCGCCGTGCCGTGCTTCCTGACGACCTGGAAACGTAGCCAATTGGGGTTAACATCCTTAATACTATCTGCTTTTTTAAAAAAGAGATTTAACCTGGGCCGGTTTTGCTCAGGCCGAGACAGGAAGGCTTGATAATCAGAGGCCAGACGGCGGTAATGAATCTACTATCCAAACAAGGAGCGAAATTTTAAAAGGGGGGGGGGGACACACGGAACCAGAGACGCAAATCAATACGGAGAAAGCAAACAGCCTTGATGCCCGGGCGACCCTGGAATATATTTAGCGACAGGTAAGGTCTTTGGGAGATTCACTGTCCAATCCCCATGCAAATTACGACGCGTCCCCCGTCAATGCGACGGGGGGAGAGATAAGCCACCTTGATCTATTGTATTTTATTAGCTGGTCCCAGCCTCCTACACACACGAACTGTGGAAGCCATCTGCATAAATTATAGATTTAATATTTATCTCTGGCCCGCTGCACAGATGTGAGGAATCTTTAGCAGCATTTACTTCTCTGCAGTAAAAAAAAAAGTTTTATTTATAAATCTTTCCCTCCTTTCTCCCTCCCTCCCTCTCTCTCTCTCTCTTTTTCCACCACACTGAGGCAAGAGCTGTGAAGGAAGGAGGAAACACAGGCAGTATGGTGGAGTGGTTAGAACGTTAGGTTGCACCTTGAAAGAGCCGGGTTCGAGTCCCCCGTTAGTTTTGAGATTCACTGGGTGACCTTGGCCTAGAACTGCCAAAGCCTCCAAATGTGGTTGAACTGCGTCTCCCTGAGAAAGCTGGCTAGGCATGATGGGACATGTAGTCTAGCAACATCTGGAGGACCATACAATGCTCATTTAAACTTCCCAACTCCGCCTTAAAACTGTTAGGCCCTTCACTGGAGTAGGTCCAGGCTTTAAATGGGGTTTTAAACTATTTTAACCTTCTGCTTTTAATACTAATGTCTACATCTACTTATGTTTCCAACAGTTCTTTGCAAATGACAAATCTAGATTGTCTACATTCCCAGGTGCCATAGCATCCATTTACTAATTAATATAATTTATATTAAAATATATTAATTAATCTTCACTCAGCCATGGAAAGAAACCCTCTGGGTGAGCTTGGGAGAGTCACACACTCTCAGCCTCAGAAAGCCCCACGATAGATTCACCTTAGGGCTGCCGTGAGTTGGAAATATTTATATTTTTAGACTATATTTACCATATGCGTACCAGTGGTTTTGGACTTCTACTCCTGGATGGCTCAGCCTGCTTGGGCAATAGTCAGGACTTCTGGGAGCTGACTTGTGGTGGCCTCAAGGTGCTTTTCTGGGGCTGAGAAAGTGTGACTCGCCCAAGCTCACCCAGCGGGCTTACGTGGCTGAGCCGAGATTTGAACCTTGGTCTTCTAGGGTCTGGGTCCAGTATTCAAATCGCTATGCCATGCTTGATATCTAGGTTCATTCTAGGACGGACGGACGGACGGACAGACGGACACACACACACCAAGAGTGAGTCTTGGACCCGCCTCAGTCTCAGTCCCTTATCTGGACTCACACAGTGGCCTACCTCACAGGGCTGGTTGCAAAGGCCTACGGGCCCTGCAAAGCATTAAAGAAAGGATGCTAGCGACAGAGGTATCACCTCAGCCACATGGCTGCCTGAGCCGCTTAATACTGATGAGCGTGATTTGCATACATTTCCCTCCAGGCAAAGTCTTAGGAAGCGGAAAAAACACACATCTTTTCTCCATCCCTGTGCAAGTAAGATTTTCATCTTTAGAAGTGTGAAGACAAACCTCTCTTCTTCTTCTTTTTACATCATTTAACGCATACTAAAATATGCAGTGTCTACCATTTACCTTTACACAGAGAGAATATTATGTTGAGTTGGAGGAACAAAAAAATTATAACAAAGATGAGGATATGAAGATACATCTTGGAAAAAAATTGTATATTCTATGCAGATAATTATGGAATTTCACGGCTCTCAGAGGTTCTGATTATTTTGGCCGCCTCTTGGTTGCTTAGACCACGAGCAACCTTTCCCATTGCATTATTTATTTTGGAGTCAATTTGCACATGCTATTTTGTCCTGGCAAAGGTAGGAACCGGACAGGTCTCTGGACTGCATTGGATTGCAAATCCTAGCATCCCTGACCAAGGGTTTTGGGGAAGGCTGAGGTCCCACAATGTCTGGCTGAATGTCTGAAGGGATGTGGAGAGACCAAGTGGGAGGTCAGTCAAGAGGAGAGAGATTTGAATGAATCTAGGGAAGCAACAGGGATTCAGGTAGACTTGGGACAGTTAAATTCAGCTGGGATTATGAAGAGACAGAGAAAGAGTAATTAGGATCAATTAAGACTATGTATCTTTCAAACCCCTGAAAAGGTCCAGCAGGCAATGAAGACAGCAAATGGTTCTCCCCCCTCCCACAGTTCGCAGTTTCTGTAATTTGCAGAAAATAAGAGTTGGTACTCTGTTAGTGTTTTCTGATGCTGAATACACAGCAATGGCATCATCCTCTGGGATCATGGGAAGAATCCCTGGGAATTCCTGGAGGATAACTGTCACTATTTTGCGCATTTCCCATCTGTTTTTCACAACTTTGAATTTTCTGCATACAAATACTATTCCCTGTGCAGAACAAAGCAGTTTCCTGTGCAGAAAATGCTATAATTACGGGACTTACTGTGCGCAAAATAAGTGTGTAGCTGATATGCTGAGAAAAATGGCTTTTTTTTTCTGCACAGAAAACAGGAGAAAATAATTTTCTTTCAGCGTAGAAACATTTTTTTTTCTGTGCAGAAAAGGCCACTGTCTGCATAAAGAATGCTGTTTTCTGCGTGAAACAACTCTGTGCAAATTTTGCACAGAAAAAAATCCTGAATTGCGAATAGTGCTCAAAAACTGCATGGGTTATCTTGAGGCAGGAGGAAAAATACACAGATTACTTACTGGGCGCTCCAGCGGTGGGAATTTGAACCGGGAGGAAGGCAGGTAGACGTCCATCGAGGTTCTTGGCAACTCTATGATTCTGCGATTGCGCCTCTCTTTCCCTCCTTCCTGATGAATGGTGCTCCCTCTTAATTGTAAATTGCCTGTGAGATTATACATCAAGTATTTGCGAGAAGCCCGCAGTGACCTGGAAAGAAGACGCATTTCTTAGCTGCTTCTGCAACCGACAGGACAACTGCCACTTTGAATGTTTCATGAAGAAGCTGCCGAAACTGGCCGCTTCTCGACACATGTTTTATTTAATGGGAACAGCTTTTACTCTCGCTCGGGTGCTATGATGCGATGCGGTGGGTGTCGCATCTCGTCCTCAGGCTAGCAACCGAGGCTAGTGAGCCAGGGTGGAAAGATGATTTGATAACACTCGAGAAATGGGCAAAAATGGATTTCTCAAGTGTTGAGAAACCGTCAAGGTACTGAGGGTAATTTTGGGCTGACAAGCATCCTTGCAAATCAGGACTTATTCTGTGCAAAATTCACATTTTTTTCTCCTGCAGAAAACAGCATTTTCTGTGCATGCAGAAAAACCGGCTGAGATTCTACATCTTGATCCATATTTCGTCCCCATAGCCAGACATGAAATGGGGACATCAACAATGGGGTCTCCAATATTTAACAGCTGGCGATGGGGAAATAGCCAAATTGTATACCGTTCTTTCCTACTCACTGGGAAGCGTAGAATAGTCATTTGTGACAGCTTTGGGGGCCTTTAAATAAATTGGGGGAATAGTATAAGGCTCAGCATAGCCTGCATGGAAATATTTATGCTACACTGAAGGGAGGTTGGATTGCAGCCATTGCATGTTTCCTTCCTTTCAGTCTCCAACATAGAAATCTGTAAACAATTCTCTTTTTCCTCTTAATACACATCATCATAATCAACATCATCATACCACCTTTTCTAGGACTCAGGGCAGCTTACAAAAGTTACAACAAATAAAGCTAAAGAATCTTATTCTACAAAAGTTTAAAATATAATGAAATCAATAAAACGATAGCTAGTTTAAAACACGACAATTAAAAAAGAAAGGAGCACATCTTACACATTTTCACTAAGCTACACATTCTCCCACATGCACACACACACACACCTTGAACTAAAGTAATTTGCTGGTGTGTTTACTTCCAACGGGGTGCATTTGAGACCTTTTCATTCAAAACGTGTGTGTTGTTTTGGGAGGATGCTATTCCTTGGAAAGACCTTGTAAGCACTAAAGATCTATGAATTCTCAATGCCAAGGTGGGCTCCATCTCAGAATGAATCTTGACAGCTACTCTGGAAGACTAATTTCACCAGTACTGATGAATTCAATGTCCTTCTTTCCTATCCTTACAAGTCGGCTCTACTTCTTTTTTTGGAAAGTGATCTTCCCTGGAAGTTCACATCTTTGGGTACTGAACCTAGCCTCTTCTCCAAAATGGAGGTGGTGGGGGTACTGGAGAGGGTAGCATTCAGAATACGGAAGCCCCCTTCCCCAGATAAACATGCTTGGAAAAAATCCAAGAGTAGAATTGATTAGTTACACATACCAATCTAACTCCTGGTGAGAATCATAGAATCATTACATCACAGAATCTTAGAGATGGAAGGGACCCTCCAGACACATCTACAGCACTCCTGAGAGATCCCTATCCAACCTCTGTTTAGAGACCTCCAAATGGTCCACCACGGACCATTCCATGGTCAACCAACTCTTACAGTCAAGATGATCTTCCTAACATTTAGCTGGAATCTGTCAGTTCTTGTTCTAGTCTCTGGAGCCACAAAAACAAGCTCGCTCCATCTCCTACCCGGCATCTCTTCAGAGATTTAAAGATGGCTGAATCATATCATCTCTCCATCTTCTGCAAACTAAACATGCCCAACTCCTTAAGTTGTTCCTTGTAAAGCTTGGTCTCTAGCTCGTTGATAATCGTGGCCGCCCTTCCCTGGACATGCTATACTCCAGGTATTTTGTGGGTGGTATTGTGAAAGGAGTTCTCCTGCACCTCCTTGCAATGCCTCTCATCTTGGCTATGCAGAAGACAGTGGGTGGGTTCCTTGGTTCAGGTCCATTCCCCTGTCCAAGGCCAAATTAAGCTGAATAGTGTCCTCCAACAATTCCAAAAACAGCCTCCTTGCTTTACATATATGCTGGTAGTTCTGTTGGAATGCCAACTTCACGGTGTGGAAGCTACCAGGATGAGAGGAGTCAACCCTGAGCCCAGAGCCTGTCTCTTCCAGGACTAATGAAAGTATGCATCCATCTGGGGGCCCTGCGCATTCACCCCATTCCCTGTGCCCCAGCTCGCCTGATCAACACAGTGGACCCATTCTCTGCAGCTGGAAAATAAGGACAGTAGACACTGCCAACGATCAAGCAGAAAGCAAAGCAAAGCAAATGCAAGATACGCATATGAGGAAAATCACATGCTGTGACAAACCCACTTTAAGCAGTGCCTCTTCTAAAACTGTGCTAAGTGTAATGTTGGATCTGATCGCCACATTTTGCTTCCAATGATTCATCATGTTTGTGCTATTAAGATGCTTCCAAACCAATATGCTCTCCCAAAATGCTTTCCTTCAGTCCTCCCTTCTGTCTCAATAGCGCTCATTAAATGTGCTAGACAATACACTTAGCACATCTTTAGGAGAGACACAGCAGGTCCTCCCACAGGAATAACTCTCTCTTGATGGCATCACAGTATGAGTTGTGTGTATGTGCAGCCAGATTCTGTTAATTGCGCATGCATGCGTAAGTCATGCTACGCATGTGGAGCTGAAAAGTCACCATGGTGCAACACAAGTATTGTGGTGACAGCAACAGGAGTTGAGTTGCACAGATAGCATGTTCCTTCCCGCCTTGTCTTTGCAAGTTGCACACTGTACATTGTCTACTGTGCCTGCACATCAGGCATGGTGATTGTGTGATCTATAGTTTGCATTGTGGTTACACACTGTGCATTGTGGTTGCGTATCCTATGCCTTGTACTGTGGTTGCTGGGATTCCAAGCATTCGAACTGTGGGGCCAACCTGGAAAAAGGGATCGGTCACACTGAGCTTTTTTAGCCCCCCCCCACTTTTTTCCCAACTGCACACAATCAGTTTTCCCAACTGTACATTTTTTTCCAACTGCATATTTTCTATCCAACTGCACACCATAATAACTATGACACCCTGACTGAACAAGACAATGGGCTCAGCTTTGGACTTTCTCCTGGCTCAGAACGTTGGATATCAGCCTGCTGGTTACTCTGGGCTGAGATTCTACACCACAGTCTACATTTCAAAACTTTACCACTTCATAGCTACATTACAAATGCAAGGAAACTCTGTTAGTGATGCATATCCAGACACCAGCAAGAGTCTTTCGATGTGCGTCAGGTGCTTCCAACGTGCCTTAGGCACACGTGATGCACGCTGGACAATTGGGATTCACATCAGGCATTGCTGCTGTGCTCCAGTACTTCCTAGCCAGTGTCTGCATGCACAGCAGGAAGGCCTCACTGTTCATCAGCATACATTGCACATTAGGGTCATGGTGAACACCGACTACCATTGAGTGGTGGACATCCATATGTTGTAGCATCACAGCAGCCCCTGGGTGAAGACGGATGTTGCAAAACTACCCTATTTTATTTTCCACCCACTTAAGTCGACTTATAATGGTGTAAGCCCCGTGCAGAACTCCAGCTCCAGGCTCGAGCTGTGTCCCCCATAACCAGCTGTCCTTGCTCCTCCAAGAAAGGGCAGAATTTTGCAAAGGAGAGTTGGGCGAGGTGGATGAACAGTGTCTCCTGCGCACTGCTCCATCTCCCAAGCTGGGGCAGAGAGTGGCGGAAGCATTTATCAGAACAAACCTGAATAATGCATGAAGTTTTGTTAATCATGTACTGATTAAAATGATGATGTGTTAATATTCTCTCTGTCACCTCAGGAGAGAGAGAGAGATATGGCGGGGGGAGTCACCAGAGGAGATGGGGAGCAAAGAGACGGGGAAAAAAAAGAGAGGCTGGCCTCTCGGTAGTGACATATGGAGGTGTACATTGTGCTACGCCAGTGGGGTGGGCTCTTTGTGCATTGCACAGTGGTCATCTCCAGCTGATGTCAGCGTTAAGTGGTGTAGCCCATTTGGGATGGTTCCCAATGCGGTAGTACATTAAAGTCCACAGAGCAGGAGGTGAACATGCATTAGCTTTATGTATTGTGGATTGCAGTAGCACAATGGGTTCTCAGCCATGCACCCAGACCACAGATTGGCCTACATTGCACTATATTGGTATTCAAGATAGGAGTTGCTTAACATAGCTCAGCTGGTGGATTTCTGTGCTATATTGAAGCAATATAGGATTTCAGCCAAAGAGATTTTGATAGGCCATGCCATACAATTGCTTGGCTCCCTGACTGGCCAGATCGTTGAGATGTCACCCTAAAACAAAAGCAAAAGTGCAGTTTCCCAAAGCCTCTCCTAAATTCTCCTGTCCCTGGCAGTGATGTCAGGTTTGAACTAGTTCTTCTCAGAAACATTGAGCAATATTTTCCTGGGACTTTATATCTGGCATTTCCTTCTCTACATGGTAGGAAAGGTTGCAGCTCAGAAAAATCTTACCATAGTTGACAGTTGATTGTCCTTCCTTCCTTCCTTCCTTCCTTCCTTCCTTCCTTCCTTCCTTCCTTCCTTCTTTATGTTTGTTTAGTCATTTTAGTGTCTACTGAAAGCTCAGTTTGTTCTTGGACCCATTTGTTGGTCTTTTTTGGCAGTTCAGAGTATCTGCAGAACTCTCCTCCACTGCTACATTTCCAACGAGTTGATTCTCTTCCCGCCAGCTATCTCTCCAGCTTTCACAAACCATACCTAGAAACTGGCAATAATATTAGCACGGATGTTTCTGAGGTCGGTATTCAGCGATGCCAAATGAATGACATCAGGGAAAATTAGTTGCTATATGAAAATGTAATAGGGAAAGATGAATATGCATTTTAGAAAATGTGAACGAAATGCAGAGACATTTTGGGGCAGAAAGGGAGCAAAGATATCACAATCACAGGCATATTTGGTGAGGAGATGGGAGAAGTCTTCTTGGGGGCTGTTCCCAGATTGCAGAATTCCTTCCCATGGAAATTTCGATTGCCCCCCTCTCTTGTTTCCTCTCCTTTCACTGTGCCAGCAGATGAAGACCTCCTTTGGCTCACAGGTATCCCTCCATATCCATGGATTCTGCATCCACAGATTTCAACCACGGCTTGAAAATATTTGGAAAAAAAATTCCAAAAAGCAAATTTTGATTTTGCCATTTTATACAAGGGAGGCCATTGTACATAACACCTTGCTCATCCATGAGTTTTAGTATCCACGGGGGCTGTAGAGCCAAACTCTAGCACATACCTAGCGCCTACTGCACAAAAAATGTTTTTGGTGAGGTTACATTTTTATCTTTTTTTAATTATGTTTTTGAGTACCACTCTACTCTGCTTTGGTTAGACCTCATCTTGAATCCTGTGTCCAGTTCTGGGCACCCCTATTCAAGAAGGACATGGTCAGGCTGGAGCAGGTCCAGAGGAGGGCGACCAAAATGGTGAGGGGCCTGGAAGCCATGAAGCCCTATGAGGATAGACTTAGAGAGCTGGGTATGTTCAGTCGGCAGAGGAGAAGGTTAAGAGGGGACATGAGAGCCCTGTTTAAATCTTTGAAGGGATGCCATGTAGAGGAGGGAGAGGGCTTGTTTTCTGCCTCTCCAGAGACCAGGACAAGGAGCAATGGATTGAAGCTGCAGGAAAGGAGATTCCACCTGAACCTCAGGAAGAACTTCCTGACGGTCAGGGCTGTCCGGCAGTGGAATCTGCTGCCTTGGAGTGCGGTGGAGTCTCCTTCTTTGGAGGTTTTTAAGCAGAGGCTGGGTGGCCGTCCGTCGGGAGTGCTTTGAGGGTGTTCCTGCATGGCAGCGGGTTGGACTGGATGGCCCCTGGGGTCTCTTCCAACTCTACATTTCTATGATTCTATGAATCTTTGTTATGTCTTGTGTTTCAATATTGTTTTCATCTTCTGTTTTTAACTGAACAGTTGTTTAATTTAAAAAAAAAAAGCTTTAGTATAAGTAACATTTTAACTGTGCATAGTTCCTTTAACTGCTGGAGGCCACTTTGGATTCTGTACGGAGAATAAACCTTAACAGTTAAAGGAAAAGTAAGAAACAGTGTCAGTAGCGCTGAAAGATTCACCCACCCTCCATCCCCACCCGTGGCTTCTTCCATTTGCATTGAACTCCACGGGAAGGCTGACAGATCCGGGGGCCTGCGTTCACCAGCCCCCTCACCTGTTGGATGATGAGCCCCCAGGGTCCCTCTGACGGCCGAGACATCCTCATCCAACAAGGACGACAGATAATCTAATATTAATATTAAATTAGCGCATCGGTTGAGCTGTAGACGTGTGGGCGAACCCAAGCTCCCGACTGCTTCGCGAACGGGGTGGGAGGTCTACGCCATGCAAAACAAGGCTCCCGGGACCACCCCTCTCTCTCCCCCCATCTGTCAGCTCATCTGTCACTGTCTCATCCAGCCTCACTGCGAAAGGCAACTTCCTTTTTGTCCTGTCAATCAAAGTCAGCAAGGATTGGAAGGCAGGCGGAGAGGGGAGAGAAAGAGAGAGGGGGGCCTTTCAGTATTGCAATGGCAGCTCTTCTTCTTTTGATCTGTGCATGTCATGTTTGTCTCCTCGCGTCCTGATAAAAGCGCCGAATCTCCACTTAGGTGCAAGGAAAGGATTATACATAACCAGCAGTGATAACTACCAGTCCCTTGTGGTGCCACCTGGTGCCTTACCAGCTTGGGTGGGCAAGAGAAGGGGAAGATCACCAGATCCAAACAGCCCCCAGGAGTAGATCCAACCTCATCTGGCTTGCCATTCCACTATCTGCACTAGCAAAATCTGGGTACACCCCATGTCGCCACCTAGTGTTTAGGAAGGGTGTTGCAAGTCGGGTGGGCAGTGCCTTATCGGCCCAAACGATAGAGCAGGGAAGTAATTCTGTACTAATTCTATACTCAGAGAAAGCAATGTCTAATTTTAGCTATGCCTTACTCACTGCAACAAAACCTCCTCATAAGGCTTGAAGCTGTCCAGTCTCCCCACTCCTGACCAGTTCTTCAGGTCAAGAAGTACTTCCTAAAACTTAAGTGGAATCTCTTTTCTTATCATATGCATCCAGTTACAATGACAGACGATGACGTATAATCTAAGACAAGGAAGTGGTCCCAGAAAGCTCATTTTGCATGGTCATAAACATTCCACCCTCTGAAGATGCCAAAAGCTTGGCTCACCCACATGCCAACACCTGTGGCTCAAGCAACGCACCACTCTAGTATTAAGATTAGATTATCCATCATCCTCATACAATCAGCCTTTTTTTTTTGGTGCAAAACTCAACATTTTGCACAAAAAAAACCAGTGTGTGTTGATAGGTGGGAAGTGTTCCATGAAAACCCAAGCTTTTTTATAAGGAGAGAAAAAACCTTTTTGGTTTCCAAACAAGACCTTTGAGAAAAAAGGACGGGGGGTTATTTCATACAAAGCTCTGAAGTGCACAACATTGTGGAGAGGAAATACATAAATACGCTAGTAATCTTCCCAACAGGGGAAAAAAATTATCCTGAAATTATCCATTACTTCATGCAAGAATAAAATAAAGGAAGATTTACATCCTGGATGGTATAAAACTGCTTTTAAAACACACACAAAAGAAACAGGCATGGACACCGTTCCCTGTGTCAATATCTTGACCTCAGATGTAAAATAAATTTTAAACAGGGCCCAAATCCAGAAGGCTTTATGTGCAGCCGCCTTCCAAAGAGAGAGGACAGAACGTGCTGAGGCTTTTTTCGAATAAAGCCAGGGAGGGAAGCAAAAACGTCCGTCCCGATTTTAAAGGACAAATTTATATTTATCTCTCTCTGTATGTGGCTCTGTTTGGAAAAGGGTATTTGCCAAAATTACCTTGGTTCAGCATCAGGATAAAAAAAAAATTGTATTCGTATTCAGCCAAGCTTCCATCTAATCAGAAGAGCTGTAATTCCCGGTTGGTAATCTAATCAGAAGGCTGCATTTCAGATACAACAACTGTAGAGGAGAGAGCGTTTATAAATAAAGAACACGCTGCGTGGGTGCAGTTGAGGTGGGGAAGGAGCGCTCCGTTAGCCGGCGGTCCGTGGTGCCCAGGGCCAGGAGAAACCGGGGATCGGGCCCAGAGCTACCTTTGGGGAGGACTAAAAGTCCCAGACTCCTGCATCCAGGCTGGCTGTGCATGCTGGGAGCTGTGGTCCCCTAAAATAACTCCCCCAAGCTCTGTGAAATAAGATTTTTCTTCCAAGGCAGTAGTGACGCTTGGCTCCTATGCCAATGGAGAATCACAAGAGTTGGAAGAGACCTCAAAGGATATCAGTTCCAACCTCCTACCATGGAGGAATGCACCACACAAGCATTCTTAACTGATGGCCATCCAGCCTCTGTTTTAAAAGCCTCCAAAGAAGGAGACTCCATCGAAGCAGCCTATTCCACTGGTGAACCGCTCTTACTGTCAGGACGTTCTTCCCAACGTTTAGATGGAATCTATTTTCCTGAAGTTTGAAGCCATTGCTCCACTGTGTCCTAGTCTCTGAAGCAGCAGAAAAGAGGCTTGCTCTATCCTCCACGTGACATCCCTTCAAAGCCGTTCCAGGTTTTAGATAGCTTTGTTAGAGTTGTCGAAGGTGCTCAACCTATCCCCCATACAGATCCAGCACCTTGGAGAGCGCTTTCTAAGTTATTCAAAACTTGGAATGGATTCATCATCCCACTGACATGGGAGTCAGCTGCTGCTGCTGCTGCTTCAAAGTCTTAAAAGCAGGGCTAAGGCTTCAGTGTCCCACTACATGTTACTGGATTGCAACTCCCAGCATTTCTCAGCTTTGGCTATGCTGCCTGTGCTGAAGTTGCATACATAGAACTTGTGAAAGCACCTAGGAGTCTTGGCAGACCACAAGAAGAACATGAGTCAGAAGTAAGACACGGCAGCTAAAAAAGGCACACAATTCTGGGCTGCGTCACTAGGAGTACAGCGTCTAGGTTGAGGAAAGTAACGGTGCCCCTCTATTCTGCTTTCGTCAGACCTCACTTGGGATAATACTGTGTCCACTTTTGGGCACCACAATTCAAGAACAAGCAGGAACATGTCCAGAGGAGAGTAACCAAAACGGCAAAAGGCCTGAAAACCAGAACCTTCAAGATACATCACTGAATACCAAAGTCAGAATTGTCCATGCCACCGTATTTCCAATTTCTCTGTATGGCTGTGAAAACTGGACAGTGCAGAAAGCCGATAGGAAGAGAACAAGCTTGTTCAAAACGTGGTGCTAGAGGAGAGTTCTGCAGATTAACGTGGGCTGCCAGAAATAAATGAGTCCCAGAGCAAATGAAGCCTGAACTCTCTCTAGAAGCCAAGATGACTCAATGGAGGTTG
This sequence comes from Cyclura pinguis, assembly GCA_030412105.1. Taxonomy (NCBI): domain Eukaryota; kingdom Metazoa; phylum Chordata; class Lepidosauria; order Squamata; family Iguanidae; genus Cyclura; species Cyclura pinguis. The sequence continues at coordinate 17,055,982 of CM059612.1, read as the reverse complement.
TCGTACTTCCAAGAGAAGACCTGACTCACTAGAAAAGACAACAATGCTTGGGATGCTTGAACTCAGCCTCATGGCAAACAACAAGATCCAAAAAAAATCAGGTTGCAGAACTGGGATGCAAAATTAAGAGACAGAGGCATTAAGTAACAGAACCAGGAAATAGAAACCAACACACATTGGGCAACCAGCTCTTTTCCTGACTTACTTCTACAGTAATAGTGAAGGTTGGGCCTCCCGTTTCAAACCAGGGGAACATATCTCAGTTGTCAGAGCGGCTGAGAAACACTCGAAGGCTTTTTCCTCTTCCTGACGATGCAAGGGACACTTGGGAAATCACCAGACCCGAAGCGCAGGCTGATAGAACCTGTGATCCTCCAACCAATATGGCCCATCAGCCACGTAATGTGGCCTGCCGGCGACTTTGATGTGATGGTAGCCGTGTTTAGCCATCTCCTGCAAACGTCAAAAGCCGGCAGTTTCCCGGGCCCCTGGTGGACCGCCAGACGTGGCCGGTGGGCCGTGTGCAGCTTGAAACAGAGATGCTACTTGAAGGGTTTGTTGACTTACAGTGACATCCCCAAAGCAGCAACAGATGTGGCTTTGTGCTCGCGGTTGCTGGAGGAGGCGGCTTCCCCGGTGACTTTTGCCGGAGGTCTGTATTGTTTGCAAACTCTCTCCTTCCTTTCCCCCGCCCTGCAGGAGCATCAATAAAATTGGATTGTCGCCTCCAAGTGTAAACATCTCCCTGTGTGTGTAAGTTCAGGCGGAGGTGCAAAGTTTGTTTTCACATTGCCTTCTGCACCTATTGACAAACTGAGCCAAACACACACACACACACAACCTGTTGGGAGATGTCAGAACCAGGCATGCAAATAAATCTCTGATTTTTTTGCGGGGGGAGGTCAAGAAGGGAACAAATAGTGTCAGAGAGAAAGAGGAGAGAGGGAAGAAGCAAAATGTCTCCATCATTAGGACACACTTGCAAAAAATTGTTCTTGGGGTGATAATGTTTGACAGTGACAACTCTTTCACGTAACAGGAGGTTCCTTCAAGTGTCCAACTGGTGTCATTTGGTTTGGACCATGTCCTCTGGAGCCGCAGAAAACAAGCCAGCTCCATCTTCTACATGACTTCAGGGAAGTGAGCCCCAGTCCATTGTGCTCTCTTGTTAAAGTTTCCCCTGTTGCAGCAAAATTTGGCTATCTTCAAATCCAGGCAGGCATAAGAACCAAGGCATCAAGTCTTTTCTTGCAGTCAAGAGGGCATGAAGAGACCCATTCCTACTGGCCATGTGTTAAGTTGTAAGACATGGCTAAATAGTTTAAAAGAACATGCACACTGCTAGAATATCAGAGAACCTTCTAATACTGTGCTTATTCATGCAATTATTTCCACCCCAAATGAGGCAACTGTGGAGCATTTCCTAAAAACGTAATGGGTGAGAAAAACATTAGCAGTATTAACGCCTCTAGCAATCAGCTGATTTAGAGAAGGCTTTGTGAAAAAGACAGCAGGGTAGCCGAAACACAGCCAGCCCTCTACATTCGCTAGGTTTAGGGGTGCAGGGCCCTTGCAAAAGTGGAAAAAAACAGGAAATATCAAAATGTGTGTTTGTTGGAAGGGGGCTGAGGCATGGTGGCCCTAGACTTCCTCTCTCTGGCCCATCTCCTCCCTTGGGTATTTGGGTGCATCAGGAGAGGGTTTGTGGTGCTGAGAAACTGGACTGCGATCTGTCCTTAGCTGGCCAAGCAGCGGCCGGTGGAAGAGGAGGACCCGAGGTGAGTGGAGCCATCGAGAGGGAAGGTTCCCCGGAAAAGAAGTGGCGGTAGGAGTCGGAAAAGACCAGAAATGATCAAATCCGTGAAAGCCAAACCTACCAATGTGGAGGGCCAGCTGTATTCAAAAGAACAGCTTCTATTATCTAAGACATAGTTGGAAATCTATAACCATACTTGTTGGCTATATTAAAGCAGCAGACCGAAACAGTGGGACGGACTAGGCTCGATTCATGCCTCACTTTGATCAAGGGATGGCATGAGCTCGAGGGTTTTTGGGATGGAGGGTTTAACCAAGAAGGTCCAGGGTTCAAGAGTCAAGCCCGAGGCCGTAATGAGACTCTGTTCCTTCTAATGTGCAGTCGTGCCCTGCGGGCATCTCCGTAAGGCCAAATCTCTCGCGCGGGGTGACCTTGGCACGGGCCGGAGAGAACCATCTTTGCAGTCCGAACACACGTCTTCTGACAAGCCGAGCTGAATCGTCGGCTGGGGGCGGCGCGAGGAGGGGGGAACAGAGCGCAATTTGTATTCTTGGGACGCGTCACTCTGCCTTTTCAGAACCGGGGAGAAAGGCAACTTGAGAAGTCATTTTTCAGCATTTGACACAAAGTCTCTTTCGCTCTTGCGCCAAAGCAGATAGCTATCAGCAGCTGGAGAGATTAGAAAAATATATACATTGTACGGGGAAGGAAGTTAGGGACAAGCAAAGGAGGGCAGGAAGAGCGAGCACGGCAAAGAGGAAGAAAGGAGAGTTTATAGCAATGTCTAATCTTTAAATGAAGGATCTGGGAGGAAAGGAAAGAAGGCAGGACTGGAGCCGAGGAAAAGCGATGGGTTAGCGTTTTCTTCCAAGTCACTTTCCATTTGAAAATTTCTACAACTTTGGGATGGTGAGAGCTTGAGATCAAGAGAGGTCATTCTTCACCAACTTTGTTTTTGGAGGAAGCAACAAGTATTTGTCTTCCCACTGCAAGAAAGCCTTTGCAACTGCAGAATTTTTAAAAGCTAAGTGCAATTCTGTGCAATTCTGATGGCTACCTCCACCTTTTCCATGAGTGATCTCTGGTGGGACAGCCAGAATTAATACCCTGTAACAATTCTCCATCGTGCCAGGTTGTTTGCATGGGGCAGGAAGAGAGGGGCTCTAACCCAGCTTCTTCCTGATAGGCAGGAGAACAGATCCCTGCAAATTGCAGCAGCTGATGCCCAGTAAGGGGGGACTGGGAGATTTTCATGGTCCCTATATAGCCTCCACACGGCCCTTAGGGGCTAGGTTGGGGTCAGGAATACAGAACAGTCTTGATTGTGTAACTCTAGGTTACACGTTTGTAACTGCTGCAGAGGATTCCAGCCATAATCCTTTAAAAAATCCTCATTAGTCCAACTGATAGTGATCATGGCAGAAGGATTAAAGGTAGCAAAGGCTAATTTTAAGGAAGTTGTTATTGATCAGGGGAAGTCTTCATTCCAAGCTGAAGATTATCAGCTTGAAAAGAAATGATTCTTATTATGCAACCCAGTAGCTGCTGGTGGATCCAGGCATTACAGAGGATGCATGTGGATCTCCTCTGGTTTTCCATCTGGAGCCATCCAAGGTCCCCCAATTAGTTTCAACCCCAGGGATAGCTCCTTTAAAGTTCAGACTAGAACCCACAGTGGGTTCCCCACCCTCTTGGGATTGGAACCCCCGCCAGCATCCATTCAACACAGACACTTCTGAGTCTAGAAGCAGATCAAGATTAAAAAGGGAATGAATTGGGCCTCACAAGACACTTGGGGTAGCTTCTGCTCCTCCCTGAGGAACTCACCACTGGTTCTTTCTCTTCATTCATTGCCAAAGCCTTTAATTTCCAGCTAATCTGAGAAGAATGCTTTGTGGTCTTGTAGGAGAGCAGACCCCAGCCATTCCCACAAGGTGATGGATATAGTAGATCATTTCATGGAGAGCAGGGGGGACGGCCATCTTGCTCACACGGAACGTAGGATGTAGGATGAACGCAGAGCTACATACAGATGTAGGATCTCGAGCAGTGGCTGAAACTGCAAATGGCCTGTTTTGGGGGTGCTGCATCCTCCATGGGAAGGAGCACATCAAACACCCCCACTTGCATGGCCCCTCAGGCACACCCAGAGCCTCTCAGGTAGGGAGAAAGGTCTTTATTTTAAGGTTGAAAGGTCCTCAGCCAAGGAAAATGGCTGCACTAAGTGGCTTCATGATACAGGCCTTGGTAGGATTCTGGAAAGTGGTTCTAGGACAAGGAGCCCAAGGAGGGAGAAGTTGGGTTTGTTAGAAACTCAAGGAGCAGGCAGACCCACAAACAAACCAAGGACAAGAATGGATCTGCTAAGACACAACCGGTGCTTCTCATTAGCTACCCCAGGACACTATTTACCTGGCTATCTAGTCTGGCTTGCTCATTTGTCAGAGGGCTTGTTCCCAGCTCTCTCCAAGTCTCTCTGAGCTCTCAACTCTCTTAGATGGCTGCCCCAGTCAAGAAAAGCCTCAGTCAGTCCAGCAGTTGCTCAAATCTTTTTCCACTTCTCTTCACCCCCTCATAATTCAGGTCTTAAAGAAACCCTTGCAACCATTCTCCTGTCCTCAAACTTCTGTCCTTCAGAGCTCTCCAGGGTTCCTTTATTGGCTTTTATTGGCCTCCTGGCCACACCCCATTGCAGGGGCTTTAACTGAGGCCCACAGCTGGTTCTCCTTTCCAACTGAGGCCAAGGAGCTGGGAACAGATAAAGCAGAGCCTTTGGGGAGTCCTGCTCTTCCATGGAGCCACCATGGGTCCTTGCTTGCTGTACCTCTGAAGGAGGTGGAACTGAGACGAAGCTCTCCTCTGAAGATCTTAAAACTCAGGTAGGGTCATGCTTGGTGGTTTCCAGATGGACCTTGATAATCTATAAACACTTTCAGGTGAACTCTTGTAGTTTTTGTAGTCTTGGGTTGCCTCTCTGGAAGAGCAATCATTACCTCTCCCTATTTGTAGGTAGTTACTCCTTGTAGTTACTCCTTGTAGTTACTCCTTGTAGTTACTCCTTGTAGTTACTCCTTGTAGTTACTCCTTGTAGTTACTCCTTGTAGTTACTCCTTGTAGTTACTCCTCTTTGGGACCTAGTAACCTCACCACAATTGTACATGCGGATGGGTGTCTAACTAGCTTATCTGAGCATCCCATCAGACACAGACAGCATACACAATGAGCAAGGATTTGAGACTTGTATTCTGGCAGCTTCTAGAAGGCGATAGGTTTTCATAAATCTAGCTACCAGCTAACAGTGTAGAACTGTTACCAAGATATGCTCTAACTGAGTAAATGTCTCCAATGCAATCTTGTCCACCACAGAGGTAGGAGACCTTACTCTCTTTGATTACATCTTCCAGAATCTCCCAAGCAACATAGCTGTGCTGGCTGGGGAGTGCTGGGAGCTGCAGTCCAAAAAGGTTGCTTTTCCAAGCTCTAGTTGAGTACAACTTTTCTTTCTACCTGCTGCTTTTTCTGTGCCTTTCTCCACTATTGATCACATAATGAGCACATGACCCTGGGAATTGTAGTCCAAAAAGGCAACTATTCTCTTTTTCCTTCTGCTGCTGCCCCTGTGCATTTCCCACTGCAACCCAAAACCAATCAGGGATCATATGATGAACATAATATGACAACCTCGTGGCTTCCTGCCAACATTCCCGAGGTCAATAAACAACTCAAGATGAGTGCCCTGCTCTCAATAAACAACTCAAGATGAGCGCCCTGCTCTCTGAAGAATCAATCATTTTTGAGGCAATGGCTAGAACATTATTAAAAAAAGTCCAACACCCTCCTCACCATGCCACCAAATATTTCTGACAAGCTTGAATATTTGCAGCTCTGGCTTACTTGCAGAAATGATTGTTCGGCAGTTCCTGAGGTTTGCCCTGATACTCTGAGGATCTCAATCACAATTCTTCCAAGTCAAAAACATTTATTTATTTATTTTCACACATATATGGTCCCACTCTTTTAAGAAGTGAGAAATGTAGTCACCATATTAGCTTTTCTCTCTCTCTGTCTCTCTCCAGTAAAACTAGCTATTTCACTTTACCTGCATTCTTTTCTTTTCCAATTGCTGCTGTTTATCTGGAATGAGAAAACTGAGCATTTTTACCTGGTTGGATCCTAACATTTTGTTAACGAATACGGAAGGGTTTTTTCCCTCCACCTCACAAAACACATATTTTTTTTAACGAAAAACAATCACGAAATAGCAGCACTGTATGAGCCCTCCGTGGGGCTCTGCTAGGTCAGATAAGAGTCCATCAGCTGAGCTGTTTCACATTTTGGATCCGAGCTGCCGTATCAGATAGTATATCCCTGCATTCCAACTCTGTCAGTCTTATCAGCAGCAGATTTAAAAAAAACAACAACCCTATGACTACTGAGGTTTGTAAGTCAGAAAGTTAGCCGTAATCTTTATATGAACATGTGCACTCTTCCACCCCTGCTTTCTATATCTGTCTTCTCTCTGAGGCACAACATAGATTATTATTTATTTTATTTCTTTTTTAGTATTACTGTGATCAGGATTCTCAGCTGCCAGGGGAAGGCAGGATGCTCCACGGAAGAAACAGTGGCACAAGGCACCAACGTAAATTGCGTTGGGTGAATGACGGAAAAGGTGGTGAAATTAATTAAGCTCATGCTTAGATTAGGGGACAAAAAGGAATTTTGGAATGTACCCCAAATGAAAAGCTCCCTTGACAGCTATGTTTCCCCCCAATTCATTGCTTTTCTCTGCTGCTTTCCTGGTAACATTTCATTTTCTGTTTTCCAAACAATCAGCTTATCTTAGTTCAAGAAGGAATGTCTTGGTTGGGCATGGCGTTGGACCATCAGGGGTTATGTTACTGCAATAGCTGTAACACAGCATCATAAAGACAATCAAGATGTCCATTTCCCCTGTCGCCTTCTTGGTTAAAAAAAAAAAAGTGCTCCTTGCTTGGATGCGGTCCAGCCTATCAGGGATCATATTATCAGGAGAGTGATAATGCAGCATCACATAATACAAGTGTTCTTCTTGGTTCAAGGAGACACTTGCTAGTTGGATGTCGTCTAGCCAGTCAGGGGCCACATCATCAGAATAATAATATAGCATAATATAATCTGTCAAGATGTCCATTTCTTTAGCACTCCTCTTGGTTCAGGAAGATGCTTTGTGGTTGGCTGTGCTCCAGCCAATCAGGGATCACATAAACAGCATGATGGTCCCATAGCACCATATAGCCAAGCCAGACGTCTACTTCTTTGCAGCAGGAAGGCTTTGCACAGCAGCTTAGGGCTGTAAGGGGGCTGTGGCTTCCACACTGATTCAATTTAAGCCGAGGCCTTATACTGCACCTGGGTGGGCCATCTCTACCTCTTCCTTGTTCTCATCCAGGCTTTGATGGAATTAAGTGCTTGCATGCACTGTGTCTTCTAGCCTACCATGTAGCTACTTGACAGGGATGTAATTCTTCCCTAATTTTCTTCTCAAAAGAAGCAACATATAATTTAAAAAATGTTCTTCCTACTGGAAGAAAGATGTTGAAAACTATGCAGACTTCCAAGCCTATTTGCAGTTGGGGAGTTATTCCGAGCAAAGTTCCCATGTGGTTGTTTCGCAGAGAGGCAGCATTTTTGCACAGGAAACACTATTTTCTTCACAAGAAAAGCTATTTCCTGCTCAGAAAATGCAGTTTCTGGTGCAACACAACCATGCACAAATTGTACTCAGAATAAGCCCTGAACTGCAAAGATTCTGATCAGTCCAGGATTCTTATCACCAAGGTTTCTTGCCAGTAGGTATACAATTCTCCACCAAGATTCTTCCCAGAGGAAGCAATGAGTAATTTTAGCAATTGCCTTCCAGCATTGTGAAAGGCTTGAAAAAACAAAGGAAACTCACAATTCAGGACTTGTATGTGTCTGCTATGCCTTCTAGTCACCTGTTGATCTATAGCCACCCCATGAGTATCATTTACATGTGGAAAGAGAGGTCTGGTCTGCTGGTGATTGGAGCATGGGTGAATGCTGTTTCTGTCAAACTGGAGGGGCAGGGCAAGTTACTTAGTTAAGTAAATTAATTGCCTTTTTGCTCCTAAATAGGTTGCAATGTTTATCTAAAAAAGAACCCGTTTTTCAAATCCAGAAATGCACTTAAGTATACTGATTGGTTAGATGAAAGGTCAAACTATCAGGGATCCTAAGATTGCTGTTAAGTAAATTAAGCAGCTGATACAGAATACTGGCCATGTATGTTAATGAATTGGACCAAAGAAAGATTAAAGTGAATTTTTGAGGAAGATAACCTTGTAGGAATGTTGCAGTAATCCTTCTGGGCCACACCAGTCTCCATCCAAACATCGTGTAGAGCAGCATTTCTCAACCGGGGGCCATATGGCCCCCTGGGCCCCCCCAGGATAATTCAAGGGGGCCACAGGTGAAAATCACATAAATGGAGGCCCATCGCATGAGACTAGGGGGCCACAGAGAGAAGTGGGAAGCGACGAAAACAGAGAAGTGACTGAGAAAAGAAAGCAGAAGAGAAAAAAGAAAACAGAAGTGAAGAAAATAGATACCCCATGGCTACCTTTGCAAAAAAGAAATGTCAAAATGTTGACAAGACTCAGTTGAGTATCTTACATTTAAACAGCTACGTTTCTACAGGTAGGAGGTGGGGGCACAGGAAGGAAACAAGGACGGCCACAGTCGGAAAAAAGTTGAGAAAACACTGATGTAGAGGAAGGAAAAAGATCTCTCAAGAGCAGGGATGGGAAAAGTACAGAATGTGTTGCTCATGAGGCTGTTTATGTGAGCCCCATCCATGGTCAAGATTCCACCTCAAAGTGCCTCTAAATGTCCTCTAGAGGACAGGGGGCAATTTCACTCCAAATGTGTAGCCCTGGAACACCCCCCAGAGCTTACCTATCCCATTCTAAGAGAACTTGATCCTACAGACGATGGTTCCAGGTTGCCCCAATCATTAGTATTCACAGGTAGGCTGCTTCCTAAGAGGGAGAGTCCATGTAACTATTATGGCCAGTGGCTAGCTTAATCCTCCATGCATTTCTCTAATCCACCCTGTTAGATTAAGAGACATTTCTCCCCCCCCGAAGGACAGTGGAAAGACAAATGAGAGGAGCAAGGGAGAAAAGAGAGAAGATGGTGGAAGATGGTAGAAAAATAATAATATTTGTGCCCAGAGACGGAAGATATGAAAGTTGACAAGCAAGCTTTTTTGTCCACAAGAATTGTTTTTTTTTCCTCCTGGGCTAGTTTGTCTTGAAGACAACTGTCGTGTTGCCAATCCAGTACATAAGTAATTTGTTCCAGACTCCCCTCGGGCGTTTTGGCTCGGTCTCAGGTGAAGAGAAGAGAGAGGAGGAATGAGCGAGAGGCGGCGTTTGCATCCACCGCAATCAGCCAAAGCTAAACACTTCTCTCTGAGCGCAGCTGCGCAGGAGTGTGAAATCGAGATTAGAGACAGCCAGATTCATTTTTCTGACTGCCTCGACAGTCACAAGTTTGCTGTCAGATTCCCCCAGTGTATGGAGGAAAGTCCTAGTTAGACTCCTTGTTTCCTTTGGAGATGTGTTTGTGTCTTTTCAAACTGGAGTGGAGGGGAACGGAGCCCCGGAGAGCTAACAGTGAGCCGATGCACCTCTTGGTTATAACCTTCTGAGCATATTTGTGGCCACTGTGTGTCCGTTCCCTATGTGTTACCACCTGTGCATCGTGTTGAACTTGATTTCCACGGCCAAGAACTTTGAAGCTTTGTCCTTGATTGGTTGGATGACAGGCCAAACCTATCAGGGATCCTAGGTTTGTTGTTGAATTCCTAGTGGGAGCTTGTCAATGGATCAGGAGCAGAGACATTAAGGAAGACATTCAAGTAAATATGAACCAACAACACCAGCAGGAGCCTCCAATGACAATGGGGTACTGAATCCATTCTGAGTTTTAGTCCAAACTTTAAAGGAGCCACCCAACATTTTCAACCACCTTGTGATTGGTCACAAAGGCTTCCAAATAGCAAAGCAGGGGGAATCTATAATTGACTAGTTCCAGTTCTGGTTTTTTGGGGGCGTTGTTGGTGGATTCAGGTTTGGTCGGGACTCCCAATCTGTTAAATTGGAAAGTCATCACTCCTGAAAATTTCCAGGTAAACCCACTACTCCTGAAGGCCTCATGTTTCCCTAGGAAATGAAAAGAATGGGTCCTGTTGGAACTCTCAGGCTGGGGCTCAGGGTACCCCAAAAGATGCCTTGGCAGCCACAGGTTGTTCTCAACCCATCCCGATTTAGGCATTCCCGAAAGGTTCTAGGCAACACCACTAATCCTGAGGTCTCAGTTTTCCCTCGTAAAAAAGAGTTGGGTGCTGCCGGGCTTCCTGTGGCAGCGCCCTGGGAGCCACGGGGCACTGAAAAAGAAGCCCTAGGGGCCACATGCAGCCCACATATTTCGCTTTGTCCACCCCTGATGTAGACACTCCACGTAGGCGGGCCAGGAGAACGCATCGGTCCTAAATAGGATTACTGCATCATGGAAAAGTAGGTCACTGTCTCTTCCCACCCAGCCTCTACACTGTAGAAATGCAGTTATTTTAAAATGGGATGACCCGGTGCCCTTCATTATCCCATTTGTGTGTGTGTGTGTGTGTGTGTGTGTGTGTGTGTGTGTGAGATGAGATATGGCCTAGCATGGCGGTCTCTCCCCTGTTCTCACCTCGTTCTGTCCCACGCTTCAGGTTGCCCCCTCTCCTGCTGTTTCCGTCCCCCTTCCGCCTTTGACCACGCACGAGGCTCCCCTTCCCTCCCCACCACTTCTCCGCCTGACAGTTCCATTAAGAAATTATTTACATTTCTCTGTCGCTTGCTCCAGTGTCATTTCCTCAGTGTGGAGATGAAATTGGATGTGAAGAGGGATCTCTCAGAAATAAGCCCTGTTGAGGTTCCATCATGGATTATGGAGACAAGAGATGCAATTTACCTTTCAAACTGATGATGGGGTTACCAGGGAGGGCTGGAGTCCAGGATAACACAGATGGAACGGTGAGGGTTGTTTTGCTTCCTCATTTTTCCAATGAGAATACATTATTTGCGTGTTCTCTTTCCTGTCACCTATTTCTGTTGTCTCTGATCAGCATTAAGGATGAGAACCGGCATTTGGGTGCACCCTGGGACAGAGCTGTCCTTTCTCAAAACTCTAGGAGAGGTGCCAGAAATTCAGAGCTTGCAGGACATCGATGGTGAGAGCTTGCTGGTTCATCTTCTCTCCATCTTGGAAGACTTTAGGACAGTCACTGAAACCTGGCTGGGAAATCCAACTAGATGGACTCCAACCCTGACTCATCCCAATGCTGCCAACATTTACCCAAAAGAAGGCAGCCAACGTGGTAGAAGGTGTGGAAACCAAGCCCAGTGAGGGATCTAGGTAGGTTCAGCCAAGATTCAGGAAGCCATAACACATAGCCATCATTAAATATCTGAAGGGATGTCATGTGGAATTGTGGTACCCAAACTGTGGTCTTCCAGACGAGGGTTGCTCAGCACCTCCGCTGTGTAACTGAGTACAGTGGACTCTCTATCAAACCCTCCGGATCTGCAGTTTTGAGCGACTGTGGAGCATCGTGTCCAACACATAAAATTGGCAGCGATGTGAATGCTGACAGGCTTAAGCATCTGCAAGCATGTCACCACTATTCATAATAATATGGGACACAATCCTTCTCACTTTTTGCTATTCCTGGAACCAATTCCCCGCAGACATGGAGAGTCCGCTGTATTCATAAAGTTGTGCACTGTAGACCTCAGTATAGAATTGCAACCTGTGTCTCCATTTCCAGCACAAGGAGAGAGTTGCAGACAGTGTGTCCACACGGAAACAAAACATCTTTCCTTTCCTGTCACTGTGCATTCCCATCCACTCCAAAGGGGAACCAGAGAAGAGATGATTAAGCCGTCCATAATTCATAATGCGTTTCTCTCAAGGTGCTTTTCCACAGCTGTCAAAAGCTGCCGTAGCAACTTGGGCGCTCTGCATTTTGCCTGGCGCTTGAGTGAGAAGCTTAAATTTTTAAAAAATCCCCTCCCCTCTTTCCTCCATCTCTGTTGCCTCTCCAGTCTTAACGTAGAAGACTCACCGGGGAAGGGGGGAGGATGATTGGAATCCCCTCCCCAAAAGAGGAAACAAATCCCAGAGGTTGTGGCTATATCATGTCACACGTTTTGATTAAACCTCGGTCGCCTGGGGGTGGAGGGAGGGCAGATGGATGGCAGGGTTGGAGGGTGGACAGATTGAAAGACTCCTCACGGGGCCGTCAGTGGATTAAAATGTTCGGAGGCGTTTTGGTTCATGCTTCGGTTTGGGGAGTGTGAATTAGGTGAGGCCGCGTCCGAGTGCCAACCTGATGAAACTCTCCTGCCGTGTCAACAGACCCATCACCGGACCAATGTGACAAGACCGGTCACATCTGGGCAAGCATAATCTTCCCTCCAAGGGCCCAGGTTTGAGGACAATCTGAGCCGCCTGTTTCCCCAAGGATTTTCTCCTCGGCTTGAAACAGGGGTGAAAATCTTGACATACTTCACTCGCACATGCAAAAATAGACGTTGTCAGCAGGTTTTGCTTTTCCTCCCCAGTGGGTGAAAATATGAGGATTTCTGCATGCTTTCTGACCACTATTTGCACATGAAGCTTTCTTTTAGAAAAAATAAGTCTAGGCAAGAACACATTGACTGAGATATGGCATTAAACTGGTAGCCGTGATGTCTTAAGAATGCTTTAACTCCTCCTTTGACCCTTGAAACTTACTTTAAAACCAGGAAGCCATCCTGAGCAATGGAGGTCTCTGCTGCTGGGGAACAGGGTACCCCAGTATGATGTGACCACTCCTCTTCTGCCAGAGAGCAAGGCTGCAATGAAGGGTCTCCACTGGGCCCCTGTTTCTGCTCCCAGCAACCTGGCCACTGTTTTCTTTTCAGTGGTTTATGACTGAGATCCTCCATCATAGACATGGTATCACAGCTATGTTTTCACTCCCCCCTGACCCCTGAAGCCCACCTTAAAAGCTAGCCAGCTGTGCTGCTGGTGAGTGGAGTGATACAGGGTAGTGTGGCTAGCCTCCTCAATTATTATGCCCTGAGTGCTTCCTTATGCTCCTTGCTTCCATCTTCTTACTGTTTAGGTGGAATTTCTTTTCCCGGAGTTTGAAGCCATTGCTGCACAGTGTCCTAGTCTCTGGAGCAGCAGAAAACAGGCTGGCTCCATCTTCCACATGACATCCCTTCAAATATTTAAACATGGCCATCCAAGGTCTCTTTAAAGATCCCCAAAGGAGTAGAGTTTCCCACTCTCTGGGGCAACCTTTTCCACTTCTTCCACTTCTTAAGTTCTTCTTAATATTTAGGTAGAATCTCTTGACATTTGAATCCATGGGTCCATTTTTTAAAGAAAAAACAAAAACTGAGGAATATTCTTTCTATCCCCAGCCCAAGTCTGATTCCTTTGGCTGGCTCCACACCTCCAGTGGAAACAGTTTGTCACTGTCTTCATCTTATATTCCATCTGTCCAGCTTTGAATAACGTTCTTTGAACATCCAGCACGTCTTGATGGAGACAGATCGCTGGCAATAATTTCCTCGTGTGGTCATCTTTAATTCTCAAAGATTGTCAGCTAGTTTGCTAAATGTATCTTAATAGCCAAGGCGTAAAATCTTTTTTTTTTGGCCAAGAAAGGAGGGTGACGGATGGAGCTGTTTGGAGTAATGAAGCATCAAGTTAATGGAGAACCAGCATCTGGGTGTGAAGCAGGAAGAGTATTGGAAAATTAAGCGTTCTCCCTCACCTCCCTTTGTTGCTTTTGGAGCAATTGGAGGCAGCACAAGGCTTTCTCTACGCACCTATACTCATTCTGAGCTCTGCAGCTCAAATTTGTCCATTTGTTCATCTATGTGTGCACGGACCTTCAAGTTGCCTGTGGACTTGTGGTGACCCCATTAATTTCATAGGGTTTTCTTAGGCAAAGTATCTTCAGAGGTTTTCCCAGTTCTTCCTCTGAATTACAGCCCACAACACCGGGGGCCTCCATCCAAGTACTAACCAGGGCTGATTCTGCTTAATTTCCAAGATCAGATGTCTTTAGGAGATATGTGTGTATGTACCTTCAATTTGCCTGTTGATTTATGGCCTATTCACAGGGTTTCCTTAGGCAACGAATACTCAGAGATGGTTTGCCAGTTCCTTCCTCTGAAATAAGAGCCTATAGCACCTGGTATTTGTTGGTGGTCTCCCATCTAAGTACTAACCAGGGCTGACCCTCCTTGGTTTCCAAGATCAAATGGGATCTGACGCCTTTAGGGTATTTAGACAATGTATTTAGGTCATCTATGCATAGAACTGCAGAACTGGAAGAGACCCCAAGGGCCATCCAGTCCAACCCCCTTCTGCCATGCAGGAAGACACCATCAAAGCCCTCCGTTGGACAGATGGCCATCCGGCCTCTGTTGAAAAACCTCCAAAGAAGGAGACTCCACCACACTCCATGGAGGCAGCGGCGGATTCCAGTCATTGGCATAGTCGCCGCCCAGCAGCAGCTGCTCTACATCTAGTAGGAATAGGGAGAGGGTCTTCCCAGTGGCTGCCCCCAGGCCCTGCAGCGCTCTTCCTGCTCTCTTTCCCCGGACAGGTAAAGTCTGTTCTGGCCATTTCCGCACTAGACTGTTATAGTGCTATTATTCCGCTTTCCACATCGTATGGAATCCTGGTGTTTGCAGTTTAGGGAGGGTCTTTTGGCCTCTTGCCTTCTTCCTGGAGGGAACCGGTGGGAGTTCCTTCCTTTGGGCCCTTCCCTAAACTGCAAACTCCAGGGTTCCATAGGATGTTGAAAGTGCAATAATAGCACTATAACAGTCTAGTGCGGAAACGTCCTCTGTTTCAACTGGCCTTTGAGAAATGAGCGTACAAGGTCCTTCCTGCCGGGACGGTGTGATGGGCATCCTATCTGCTATTTTGCCGTGCTGTTATTTTTAATTTCAGTGCTGTGGGTTGTGGTTTTCTCAATCTGTGGCAAGCCACCTTGAGGAGAGCCGCCGTGGTGTAGTCCAGAGCTTTCCAAACTTTTCATGTTGGTGACACGCTTTTTAGACATGCATCGTTCCGCGACACAGTAGTTCAGTAAGCGGAGGCAGCCCCTCCACCCGAGCCCGGCCCGCTGCCGCCGCTGCCTTCGTTGGGGTCTTCCTCAGCCCAGCGTGGCGGTGGCGAGAGAGGCCTGAGCCTGACCCGCCGCCACCAGCCTCACTGGGGTCTTGTGATCCTGGAGACCGGAGTTCGATTCCTCGCTCAGCCATGGAGTACGGATGTCGGGAGGAAGACGCTGAGAGCCAGCACAGCGTAGTCATTTGAGTGTTGGAGTATGACGCCGGAGACCAGAATTCGATTCCCTTTTCCTCGGCCATGGCAACCCACCCTGAGTGACACACTCTCAGCCCAAAAAAACCCCCATGATAGGTTGGCCTTAGGGTCTCCATAAGTTGGAAACAACTTGAAGACACACAAACAACAAGCCAACCTGAGTCTCAAAGTGGAGAAAAAGGTGGGATGATGACGACGACGACGATACCTGGGTTTGAACCTCTCTTTTGAAGCCGCCCCTCAAACTAGGCAAAAGGTGGGAGATGAGGAGGAGGAAGAAATGTACCATGTAGATTTTCTTTCCCCTTCTGCAGATTCTGTGAGTCAAAGCAAAGCCTCCAGAGGGTAAGGGCAAAACGTAGCTGGAATTTCTCCTATTCATTTGCTCTTAAGCGAGTTTCTTGATTTATTACCAGAGAAGCACCTGTTCTTTTCAAACTGACAGCTTGATTGGCTGGGCCAGCGTCACATGACGTCCCCGGCATTAATCATATCATTTGTAGCCGGCTGCCTGGGGACTTTTGCCAAACAGGTGTTTGTTGCCTCCCCCCACCCCCATCTCTCCGATTTCCACTCTCCGCACCGCTGTTCCTGGCTTAGGAACGTGTCTTTAGCGTGTGTCTGTCACCCGTAATTATTTCACTGGAATAATCTTGATTTGCAACAAGCTGCTGCACTCTCTCCTTTCTCGGCCCTCCCCGCCTTGTTTGGCTGTTCGTTTGGGTTTTCAGAAAGAAATACGGAAGCCAGAATCCTGTGGGCATCTCACGCAGCTGTAGGTTCCCCGTGGAAAAGGCTGGAGGTGTTCGGCCGACGCGCAACGGCTGTATTCAAGCCAAGGTTGCAGCAGACAAAATTCCGAGCGTGCATCTCTTGTGCAAGGGCAGGCAGGCGGTTTACAAATTCCTGTTGTGTGTGCAAACATGGGCAGGTGGTTTACAAATTCCTGTTGTGCGTGCAAACATGGATCATGTGCAAACATGATCCTATAGTGATCCGCAGCAGTGCAACCACCTGCTGATAGACTTACAATACCCTGGCACTATGCAATTCCTATAAAGACCATCATACAGGCTTCCCTCCACATTTGCAGGTTCAACTTTCACGGGGTTGATTATTTGTGGGTTTCTCCAACTCCCGTCCTTCCACTTTAAGCACTTCTTTTCCAGGGGAACCTTCCCTCTCAGCAGCCATGCAACCCTTTAAAAACCTCCTCCTGCATCTCCACCGCCACCAGCTCCTTGGCCAGCTAGAGATGGCTCACAGCCCAATTTCTCAGCATCAAAAACCCTCCCCTTAGTGTTCGCCCACATCCAAGAAAGGAGGTGGGCGATAGAGAGGAAGTACGGGGCCACCATGCCGACCCACCCCCTTTCCCTCTCTGCTTTGGACCCTCTGTGCCCACTCACCCCACCATGCTTCAGCCCCCTTCCCATGGGGACACACACACACAATTTGATATTTGTGTTTTTTCCACTTTGGTGGGGGTCCTGTGCCCCTAACCCTAGTGAAAATGGAGGGCCAACTGTAATGCAAAATATGAGAAATGGTGTGTGTGCACAGAGCTGTAGAAGATCTTCACAGGACGTGGATATTTTACTTTAGGCACAGTATCCTCCATAGACATTACCGAGTCCGGGCACATTACTTCTGAGCCACTACATGGTTTAGGCACATTATTCTCTTTCCTGAGGGGAAGTAGCAGAGCTGCAATCCAAGATCTCTACGGACGGTTGTGAAAGCTGGACGGGGGAGAAAGGTGGCAGGAAGAGAATCAACTCGGTCAAAAATGTGGTGCTAGAGGAGAGTTCTATGGGTACCATGGACAGCTAAAAAGACCAATGAATGGGTCCAAGAGCAAATCAGGCCCGAGCTCTCCCTAGAAGCCAAGTTGGCTAAACTGAAGTTTACAGCTGAACATTAAGAAAACAAAAACAATGACCAGGGATGATTTATGGAACCTTAAAGCAGACCATGAAGACGTTGAAATAGTTCAAGAAAAAAACTGGTTCGGTCATTAATCAGTCAAGAAATCAGAAGACAAGGACTTGGAAGGGCAGCCACAAAGGAACCAGTCAAGATCCTGAAGTGTCAAGATGTATCACTGAACGCTAATGTTAGGATTGTCCATGCCAACTTATTTCCGCCTTCTGTGAAAGCTGGACAGTGAAGAAAGCTGATAGGAAGAGAATCAACACATTCAAAATTTGGTGCCGGAGAAGAGTACTTTGGACTGCTAGAGGGACAAACGAGTGGGTCCAAGACCAAATCAGCCCCGAACTTGGTTCCTAGAAAATAAGAGGACTAAATCGAGGCTGTTATACTTTGGACATATCATGAGAAGACATGACTCATTAGAAAAGACAATTTAAAAAATCCAAGGGTGGCTTGTAATACTTAGAGGCTAAGATCCTACCTCATCTCAGCATAGCATAAATATCTGCCAGAGAAATTATGCTATTCTATCACGATATGATCCTTACATGGAATACAACCACGGCACAGAGTACGAGAAACAGCGAATGCGCAGATAGCATAAACACCCACACAGAAAGACAGGTTCTGTGAGTGCTGCATAACCCCCGTGCAAAATAGCCACCTTGTGCAGCACACGGCAGTGACTAGATGTCTTTCCTCAATACACAATGCCCAAGGCAGAATGCAATGCAAAGGACAGGAAGGACGACGGCAATGCACAGTTTGAAATGTGCTAGCACACTGCACAGAACAGGACGCACAACCATAATGCAAATTATTTGAATGTACAGCCACAATACTGTAGAACTCTTTTACCTCTTGCACACTTGGAAATCTTCCTTTTTTTGTTAATCCACAGCTCCCCATATCCAGAATCCTGGAACCTGCAAGACAAAAAGGATGAACTTTTTGCAAACTCTGATGTGCTCAAACTGGATTTTGTAATGTACAGTTACTAGTATAAAGGGAACCAAATTTCTCATGGCTTAAACCATAGAATGGAAGTACTTAGCCCTCCAGATGTCATTGGATTGCAGCTCCCAGCATTCCTCATCTTTGAGTCTGCTGCCTATCCGGCTGCTGGGAGCTGTGGTCCAACACATCCAGAGAGCCACATGGTTCCCACCTCTGAATTCTGACAGTGACACAACTTGCTCATTTGTATCATAAGTCAAAGTTAGAGATGGGAAGAACAGTTGAAAATGGTCAAAAAATGGTTGCAAGACTTGCATTTCAAGTGTTGAGAAACCATCATGAGAAATATCTTGGACTGATGAGAATGCTTGCAGTTCAAGACTCATCTTACATAAAACTCACTCACAAGGTTTTTCTGCACAGAAACCAAGGCGTTTGTTTGGTTTTTTTTCTTTGCAGCAGGAAGAAAATCACAAAAATTACTCATTGCCACCTTTGGGAACAAAATTAGGGAAGAATTTATAACCCCATTCCTTACAACTTGGGCTGAGAAATTCCTTCCAGTTTTGCTTTCCCCTTCATTAGGATTTTTAAAATCACTTGTTGGACAGCTGCAGAAGTCCGTAAGCTGTTAAAACTTATATTTGCATTTATTCTGGTATTTTAAAATGCACGAACCTCTTTTCTAAAAAAAAAAAAAAAAATGCTGGTGTAATTAATGGCTTTATTATTCTGATGTATTTCTGTGCTGCACTTGGTTCAGCTTCCAGCGTTTTTGTCCCTCTTTTGTGTGTGTGTGTGTGTGTGTGTGTGTGTGTGTGTGTGTGTATGAATTTATTTGCATTGTTTTATTATTCATTTGTGGCATTTTGAAATTGCTCAGCTGTTGGAAAGTGTCACAGAGCATATTATACTCCTATAATCAACGTAATGTCTATGACAAGGGAAGTATTAGTCCAGCCCTGTTCTGCTCTGGTCAGACCCCACCTGGAATAATCCCATGTCCAGTTCTGGGTACCAAAGTTCAAGAAGGATATGGACAAGCTGGAGCGTGTCCAAAGAAGGGTGACCAAAATCATCAAAGGTCTGGAAATGATGAAGCCCTATGAGGAGTGGCTTGGGGAGCAGGGAATGTTTAGCCCGGAGAAGAGAAGGTTAAGAGGCAACGTGATAGCCATGTTTAAATATTTGAAGGGATGTCATACAATGGGGCAAGCTTGTTTGCTGCTGCTCCAGAGACTAGGTATGGAGCAATGGCTTCAGACTTCAGGAAAAGCGATTCCACCTAAACATCAGAAAGAACTTCCTGAGGGTAAGAGCAGTCTGACAGAGGAATACTCTGCTGCCTCAACGGAGTGTGGTGGGGTGTCTTTTCTTTGGGGGGGGGCATTAAACAGAGGCTGGGTGGCCACCTCCTGAGAATGCTTTGGTTGTGTCACCCCAAGGGCCATCCAGTCTTACCCTATTCTGCCGTGCAGGAAGACCCAATCAAAGCATTCTCAGAAGATGGCCTCTTCCAACGCTACGATTCTTCCTTTCCACGTGTGGCTACCCCCTTGAATATTTACCTGAAGGAGAGGAGACGAATATTCAAAAAACAAATGAGTAAATAGATAGACAAACTTTCTGAAAGAGTGGTGCTTCCATGTTGGCGGGGCAGTATACTTTTAATTTCTTGGTGCTAGGGATAAATCGGAGAAGATCACAGTCAGCTGTAACCTGGTTCTCTCTCTCTCTCTCTCCACTCCCTCTTCTCTATTCCAGGTTACCTGACGGTCAGCATCGAGCCACTCCCACCCGTGGTGGTCGGGGATGCCGTGACTTTGAAATGTAACTTCAAGACAGATGGGAGGATGCGGGAAATAGTTTGGTACCGGGTAAGCACACAAGCCTTTTCCCTCGCTTGGTCTGTTCAGTGGCGCTGTGCTAAATTGGGGGTTTCAGAGGCTCAAAAAAGGCAACGCCGCACCCACATGACCATGGTGGGCCTCCACCTGAACTAGTTCTAGTGGGATTCACTTACACCAGGAGCACGTCTTTTGTCAGTCTAATGGTCTTTGATTACTTGTTCCAGACCAAGCAAAAATTTCCATTTTTTAAAGAAAAATATAAAATATTTTGCATATTTTTCAAAAATCAAAGACTAATATAGAATTTGGCGCAGACATATATGACTGAATACATACGAAGGATTTCAGTGGAGATGAATTATGTGCATTGAACTCTGTTGCACTTCTGACTGTAGCTAGCTTCTATTTTGGGTATCTCCTTTAAGATCTGGACTGAAGCCCGGGGTGGATTCACACACCCCACTGACCTGGAGTCCGTATGCTACCCCCAGTCAAATCTATTGGTTATTACCTGTGTTAACGAACCACTTCCTTGCTGGACTTATCTTGCGGCATGAGCTTTTCAGATACAAAGAGTTTGGGTTTGGATCGCTGCCCTATTGACCTTTCAGGGCATACTTCAATAATTTATGAAAGGGAAGGGAGGGAAGCAACCAAAGTGAGAATCTCTTTAGTGTTGGCTCCCCTTCCATGGAATACAGTTGTCGCCTTCTTTAAATTTTAGGTGTCAGGTTGAGAGTTTTCCACGTTCGCCTTTGCTATTGAACCAGTTTCAGTTTTCTCTGTGAATGAGCTACTTACTTAAAGTTTAATCTTGCTTCGCCCCCTGCTGCTCTCTTTAAATTTTGGGTCGTTCTGTGTGTATGGAGGAAGGCTTTTATTGCTGTATTTATTTATTTTTTGCCTTTGTATCCCAACTTCACTCCAATGTGAGGTAGATCAAGCCAAGAAAGAGGGACCGCCCAAAGTGACGCCCAATGTGTTTTGGGACTCAATGGAGAATACTTTTCAAGATACCTTTTGTCTGAGATGGAACTGGCTGCAAGTCTAGGCCTCCCCAAGTCTTTGTTGATACCAAAAACTGAAATATATCATGGCTGTAAGATCATCCTTACTGGTGGTAAATGGGTGCAGCAGGTGGCACCAAGAGAGGACAACATCACAGCCCTTTAGCTGATAGGTTCCAACATCAGCCTTGGAACAGGTGGGCAAACAGGGTCCCTAAAGAACAGGTTCTCCTTGGACTTTCCCAAGGCCAGCACTGCAGCTCTTTGGTGATGGTGGACCTCCACACCAGGGCAAGTGAATGGAAGATGGATCTCCAGGGTTAGATAGGGCACTAGAAGATGGCTCCCCAAGGTCATGTAGGGAACTGGAAGATGGGTACCCAGGGTTAGATAGGGTGCTAGAAGATGGATCTCCAGGGTTAGATAGGACACTAGGAGATGGGTACCCAGGGTTAGATAGGGCACTAGATGATGGATCTCCAGGGTTAGATGGGGCACCACAAGATGGAGCTCCAGGGTTATATAGAACACTATAAGATGGGTACCCCGGGTTAAATAGGGCACTAGAAAATGGATCTCCAGGGTTAGATAGGGCACCAGAAGATGGCGCTCCAAGGTTATATAGAACACTAGAAGATGGGTACACAGGGTTAGATAGGGCACTAGATGATGGATCACCAGGGTTAGATAGGGCACTAGAAGATGGATCTCCAGGGTTAGATAGGGCACTAGAAGATGGCTTCCCAAGGTCATATAGGGAACTGGAAGCTGGCTCTCCAGGGTTATATATAACATTAGAAGATGGTACCCAGCTTTAGATAGGGCACTAGAAGATGGATACCCACAGTCACATAACACACTAGAAGATGGGTCCCTAGGTTGTAGAGGGCAGCAAGAGATGGAGCCCCAGATCATAGAGGGTACCAGAAGAGAGATACCCAGGGTTGTAGAGGGCACTAGAAGATGGATAGCCAGGTCATAGAGGGCACTTGAAGATGCATAACCAGAGTTATATAAGGCAATGGAAGATGGTTCACCAGGGTTATATGGGGCAGAACCAAACAAAGGAAACTGAGCTGTGCAGGTACAACCCAACTCCTAACAGCTATGAGAACAATGCAACCAGCTTGCTGTAGTAGTTTGAGCATTGGACACAATCCTAGAGACCTGGGTTCGATTCCCTGCTCTGCCATGGAAACCTACTAGGTGACCTTGGGCACGTCACACACTCTCAGCCCCCAGAAAACCCTGTTAGGGTTGCCGTAAGTCAGAAACAGCTTGGAGGCACACAACAACTACAACATCAGTCTTGGGACATGAGGGAAACCCATCTGCCTGGGCACCAGGAGCCAACATCCATTCCACCCCTCCTTGTCAGGGAAGTGAAAAGGAAAAGTGAATAATCTTTATGTCCCTACAAGATGCACACGCACACTCTCGTTCCGGCACACCGCCAAAGCCCAGCCTGTGTGAGCAATCCGTGTCAAACGCCATTTAGTTCCAGGTCACCTGGATGGCTCCGCCAGCCGGAGGTCTATTTATCTCCAAACCCATTAAGTCTTTTCAGGGGATGACGGGAGTTTAACCCTGCCTGGGACTGTGATTGCCATCACTTTCTGCGGATGCCCTCTCCGCTCTCTCTCGGCCAACCTGCTCGAGGAAGATGGGAGAAAATTGTTGTCGTGTGTCTTATCGCTTCGGTTGGTTTGCCCCGAGTCGCGCTTTTAAAAAAGGGGAAAAAAGCCGAAGATTCACACTGGTGGGCATCCTAACACACACATACATACTACGATTTCCAAAAACTGTTTCAAACGTGGGACTATGTACCAAAATAAACACAGATTTGAGCATTTCCCAATTTCATCCCCCCTGCCAGCCAAAACTAGCTTTTCATAGAAATGAAGTTTTTCCCACTAGAACACCCTCTGTTTTCTGCAATTCTTTCCACTTGGTTTGGTTCTCCTGATTTTTTTTTAAATTATCCTGTTCTCCTTTTTTCTTTTGCTAATCAGGCCGTGAAAGATGTAAAATAAAGAATAAATTACCCACATGAGTGGGTAGAGTTTTACTGTACAAACCTAAGGGCTGAGCTTCTAAGGTTATTAAAAGTAATTCGTTAGGTAATTAGTTACAGAGTATATATTAATTTAATCCCCGATAACATTACGAGGAGAAGGAGAATTGCTAATCATTCAGCCCATCTTCATTATGCAGCCATCAACCCAGTAAAAATAAAACAAAGGGCAACATACACATTCCTCTAAAAGAGATTCTAAAACACACGTAGGCGAGGAAGACATCCAGCCTAAAATTAACTTTTGGGTCTACTTCCATCAAAGACAATTTCCTGTTCAATGGAGGCTAGGAAGAATCATTTGGAGGCATGGATGGGGGGAAGATTCAGAAGAGCAGAAATTCACAGGCAGGGACACAAAGAGCAACAGAGGCTGGAAATTAGGGGGGAAAAAAACCAAGAAGAGAGAGAGGACAGATTTAAAGGTTACCGAACAGGATGGGAAGCCGGGAGAGGCTGAGAGGATTAAGCGATCCGAGCTCTGCCCTTCCTGCTGAAGGGAAACTTCACGCAGGCTAGGAAATATTAATCTACGTTGGGGGGGACCGAGAGCGATGGGGAAAAGCACAGGCCGGTGTTCTCTGGGCACAAAATTGATCTGAGTAGTTTCATAACAAGACCCAGAGCGATGCAGTGGTTTGCACATTGGGCTACGACCCTAGAGACCAGCGTTCAAATCCCCACTTGGCCCTGGAGAACCACTGGGCGGCCTTGGGTGGGTCACACTCTCTCAGCCTCAGGGCAAGACAAAGGCAAACTCTCCTCTGACCAAACCTTGCCAAGAAACCCCCACGGTAGCTTTGCCTTACGGTCGCCGGAAGCCACAACCACAAAGTCTCACAGCGCGTGTGTATTCGCCTCTGGGCTGCCATGACGTTACAACATACTGGCATCCATTGCTCTGTGTAGCCCGCGGAATGGCTGATGATGCACATCCGTGCACTCCCCAAGGCGCATCTGGATGCCTGCTTGAAAGTCCTATTCGCATCAGAAATGAGCAGTGTGCACCAGAAACTCGCAAAGCACCTCAGAAGTGCGAATGCACAGCCCTCTTGCTGTAGACCGGTTGCACTGCTTAGCAATTCACTTGCAGAGTTTTGTCCCATTTCTTCTGCAGATTCTTCAAGTTAAAAAAAGAAATGTAGACCATGATGTAACAACGCAACTATCGTTTATCAAATCTTATTATGCTGGAACACAGGCTGTGATATAGGATCTCAGTCATGTACCTATATTTAAGGAAAGGGTAATGTGAGACGGAGAGGGATACAAACCATTTTGTCACCCCCAAATTTATATTTTCTCTGCTTGTTTCCCGACCCCTTGTCCAACCAACAGGCCAAAAACTGGGAGCAACCTCACAAAAAAGGGAATATGAATCAACATTCATAACTATAATTTAAAAGAAAAAACCATCAGCATGAGAGCAGATTGGAAGACGGTCTCTATCTCTCCCAGTCCTTTTTTCAATTCTAGGCAGATGTCAATGTCAGACACCATGGGGATTTCAGAGAGAAACAATAATATGATGTGGGTGGCGAGAGAAAGTCGGGGAGGAAGAGAGAGAGATAAATCCCTCGTGGAAGGTTTTTAATACACAGCGACATTTAAGATTCCCCGAGTGAAGGCACCGCAATTCTCCCGCGGCCTGGACTGACCCCACCAGAGGAGGACATCGACTCTAATGGGAAGAGAAAGGCGGTGGTGGTGGTGGGAGGTGGACCTCTTACCACCACCGTCCGGCAGTCAGATGCTGGAGGGGAGGGGTAAAGTATATTGTGGGAGGGTTTGTAGGCCGGGTGGGCGGTTGTGACAGCATCCCTGGGCCAGTTTTCCCCATGTCACCCCCTGGCTCAGGCCAGTGGTTGAAAAACAAGGAGGAAATTGAATGATAGAATCTTAGAGCTGGAAGAGATCTCAAGGGCCATCTAGTCCACCCCCTGCCATGCAGGAAGACACAGCTCCCAGGAAATGGCCATCCAACCTCTCTTTAAAGCCTCCAAAGAACCCATAATCTTCCAAGGCAGCCCTAAAACATCTCTTACAGTCAAGAAGTTCTTCATCATTTTTAGGTGGGATGTCCTCTCTTCCAATTTGAATCTACTGGTTATGTTGTAGTCTCTGGAGCAGTGGAAAACAAACTCTCTCCATCTTCTACTTGACACCCCTTCAAGTATTTCAAGATGGCCATCACGTCACCTCCCAGTCTTCCCTTCTCCAAGCTAACCTCCCCAGCTCCCTCAGTCATTCCTCATCAGGCTTGCCTTCCAGATCTTTCGTGATCTTGGCCACCCTGCTTTGAACAAATCCTAGCTTGTTCTTCTGCCGAATGCCCAACACTGTCCATCCACGTGTCATATGAAGATCTATCTGAGGCACTCACTTCACTCTTCTGGTATAAAGTTCAGACTAAAAGCTGCAGATGTTGAAGTCCCCACAGCTTTAGGCTCAAAGATGCTGCGGTCACTGGACCTATCCATTTTGCCTTTGGCTTCAAAAATCATTTGGATGCAGCCCCCCAAGAACTTCTCTAATATTGAATTTGAGCCTCAGGCTAGAGGAAGTTCCACCCCCCTTTCCTCATGACATTGATTTCTGGTGGATCTCCAGCTTTCATGAAGGTTGAAACGTGTCTCCTAAGTGTTATTAAGTGGCAACAACAGCTTTGGTGTTTTTGGCTCCACCCCTTTTTGCCTTTGGCTCCACCTACCTCTAGAACCTTCTGGGGAGCATCAGACATGCCTGCAACAGCAACTTCTTTTGACTTCTTAAACCTGATGGATCACACATCACCTTCACAGGGTTTGTCATCTTTACTCTAACCGCCATGCAGGTCTCGGTTCCAGGAGCTAATTAAGTCCCTTCTCCATCCATTACTTAATTATTTTCTCCAGCTATTAGTGTTTTTAACCTGACCTCTGTTGGCTCTGAGGTTCCATTTCTAATCACGGTTGGTCCATATTAGTGAAGGCACCTGGATTCCCTTGCAGCCCTGAATTCCCCATGTGTCTCCTGTATTTCCACTGTTCTTCTACCTTCTTCCGATTGCATTGTCTTCCCCATGGGTAATCTTCTCGGTGCTTTCTTGTACGAATACAGACCTAATTATCCACACCACTCCTTGTTAAACAAGCAATTCTCTCTGCCTTCCATCCCCAAAGACTCACTGATCATTCCAATTACCCTCCCCGGCATCACTTTCTCCCAAATATTTGTTGTCTTCTAAATTATAATGTTTTCCGAGGAGTTCTGCACTCTCACACACTGGGCTCCTGGACTGTTTTCCCCCCCTCTTCCTGGCTTTCTAAGATAACTTATCCCCATTTTCAAAATGGTAGCAGGACTTCCCAGGACTTAATTCTCAAAGCCCCAAAAATGACATCGTGGGATTAATTGCGCGGGTCTGTGTGCTGTCACGTTGCCTATCGACTTATGGCGGCCCCCTGAATTTCACAGGGTTTCCTTGGGCAAGATGTTTTTGCCAGTTTCTTCCTCTGAAGGATCACCTGCAACATCTGGTATCTGTAGGCGGCCTCCCATCCAAGTACTGACCAGGGCTGCCCCTGCTTAGCTTCTAAAATCAGAAGGGATCTGGGGTCTTTGGGGTATGTGTGTGTATGTGCTTACAAGATTCCTGTCGCCTTATAGGGACCCCATGAACTGGCATGTGGGAAATTGGCTAGGGCGTGGTCTTAATTACCCAATCTGGTGTTGGGTGATTAGGTGTTTAGTGTGGAAAAGGGAGAAGAAATGTTTCCCGGCAGGCACCCTGTGGGCACCGTTTGGGCTGAAAGGAGATTCCTTGACTTAAGAGTGAAAAGAATATTCAGAAATAATTGAAAAGTTCTCACTTTTCAAGTGCTGAGAAACTCTGATCAATACAAGTCTGGACCAATGAGAATCTTCACAGTTTGGGACTAATACTGAGCAAAATTCGTATTTTTTAAATTCTTATTTATTGATGCATGGAAAAGAGCATTTCTTGCACAGGAAATGGTATTTCTATGCATAAAATGATTTCATGTGCAGAAAATATTGCATTCCATGTAGGAAATGCTATAGTTGGGGCCTCACTCTGTGCGAATTTTGCATGTGGATGATTTGCAAAGAAAACAGTGTTTTCTGCCCAGCAAAGGATATTTTTGCATAGAAGACGCATTCCCTGTACAGAAAACGCTGTTTTCTGCACCGAAAACGGTGTTTTGTGCCTAAACACAACCACGTGCAAATTTCGAGCAGAATCAGGCCTTGAATTACACATAGGCTTCAGTTTTGTGTCTCACAGAGGGAAGCAAATTGCTAAAAAATGACCTGTTGCTTCCTTTGAAAAGAAAATTTTCATAGAATCATAGAAGAGTTGGGAGAGACCCCAGAGGCCATCGAGTCCAACCCCTTGTCACGCAGGAACCCCCATCGAAGCATTCCCACCAGGTGGCCATCCGGCCTCTGGTTAAGAACCTCCAAAGAAGGAGGAGGCTCCACCACACTCCACGGAGGCAGATTTTGTGAAGAATGCTATCCTTACCCGACTTGGGCCAAGAGTTGTGTGAGGCTCAGACAACGGAATGAGAAGAACCTTCGAGGAACTCGCCCTGAGCAGGTTGCCAACCAAGCCACTGGGCAAGGTTTGGCCCGAGAGGGTCTTTCCGGTCAGGACTGGGCAGCCAACTGGGGCGGCACCGGGCTGTGGGGCGGTTTCCCGTGGGGGTTGAGAGGAAGCTCTGGAGGTGGCTTCCGGGAGGCCTCACTGCAGGTGTGGGACGGCGGCAATTACACAAAACGGCCACGCTTCGATTGCGTCACCTGGGTCGTGCCTCCTGCCCCGGGCCGGCCGCCCACCGACCCTCCCAGCCGTTCACCGGAGCTGGTAGGCAACGGCCGCCGTCGTCAGTCCGAGTTCTCGGCAGGTCTAGAGAAACAGAGTCCGAGTTTACCACAAATCCAGAGAGAGAGAGAGAGAGAGAGAGTGTCCGAAGGCAAAGTCCATCGTCCAGGCGGGGGTCGAGGGCTCAGGAGTCGGCTGGGCTGCCACCACCACCAATAGGGAGCTACAACAGCGTCCTCCCATTCTGGCCTCCCGCTGCATAGGCTCACTCTTGTCCAGCTGTGGGCCTAACCCGTGGGCCTTTCTATTATACGCGCGCCCCAAATCTCCTGCGCGCTCCCTTTCCCCCCGGCACGGGCTGCCGGGAGGCCTGTCCCTCTCGTGTCTCTGGGGCACGGCTGTTGGGAAGGCTCCGGGGGCGCGGCACGACACCCCTTTGTTTATCCACCGGTGTTCAATTCCCAGCTATGGATTTGTTAATTTTTATAGGTATCAATTTAAGGCTTCTGTTGTTCTGATTGGGTCAGTCGACTAGGAATTTTGGAGAGGCCGGTCAATTCAACCCCACTGTGGTTTTTATTCTGGTTTTCGTGACTCTACTTTGTTTTCCGTGCCTTTGTGCGACTGCAAACCATGTTGAAATCAAAGAGATGAAGAGGGCCGGATGTTATCTTACTACTTAAGTATTGCATGTGTGGGACCAAACTGTGTCTTCGACAGGACCATCAGAAGCTGCCTTTGTACTCTCACACCGCTGATCAAGAGAGTAATGATGTCGTGTTTCAAGCGACGAGTTACAACTCTGGAAACCAGGGCTTGATTCTCTGCTCAGCCCTGGAAATCCACTGGGTGACCCTGGGCAAGTCACACTCTCTCAGCCTCTGGCAGAGGCCATAGCATACCTCCTCGGAAGAAATCTTGCCAGGAAAACCCAGTTTCTAGGAATCGGCATTGTGTAGTGGTTTGAATGTTGGACGAGGACTCTAGAAAGCAGGGCTCCAATCCCTGCGCAGCTATGGAAAAGTCCTTCCAGGCCAATATTGCCAAATGGTAGCAGCCATGTTTCATCAGGAAATCTTTCTTTGCTCCTACCTGGAGGTGCTGCTGGAAACTCAGCTTGGGACCTTCTGCATATGAAGATGCAAAGCTATCCTTAGGACTTTTGTCCACCTAGCTTACTGTTTCCAGCTCTGTCAGTGGTTTTAGGAAGGAACCTTTTCCAGCCCTGCCTGGAGGTCCTTCACATAGAATCACAGAGTTGGAAGAGACCCCAGGGGCCATTGAGTCCAACCCCCTGCTATGCAGGAACACCCATCAAAGCATTCCCGACAGATGGCCATCCAGCCTCTGCTTAAAAACCTCCAAAGAAGGAGACTCTACCACACTCCGAGGCAGCATATTCCACTGCCGGACAGCTCTGACCATCAGGAAGTTCTTGCTGAGGTTCAAGTGGAATCTCCTTTTCTCCAGCTTGAATCCATTGCCCCTTGTCCTAGTCTCTGGAGTGGCAGAAAACAAGCCCGCTCCCTCCTCAACATGACATCCCTTCCAATATTTAAACATGGCTATCATGTCCCCTCTTAACCTTCTCTTCTGCAGACTAAACATCCCCAGCTCCCTAAGCCGTTCTTCATAGGGCTTCATGGCTTCCAGACCCTTCACCATTTTGGTCGCCCTCCTCTGGACACGTTCCAGCTTGTTGATATCCTTCTTGAACTGAGGTGCCCAGAACTGGACACAGTATTCCAAATGAGGCCTAACCAATGCAGAATAAATAGAGTGGAGGACATCCCTTCTGACCTCCTATCCAACCAGACGGACCTGACTTACCATCTGAAAAAGAAGATGTTACCAATAGGGTCTTTTCCTTAGCCCTCTTTGGAGATGCCAGAGGTTGAATGTGGAACACAGGGAGACAGAAAGCTGCCTTTACAACAAGCCAAACCATTGGCTCTTTTAGGCCAGTATTCTTGCCTGGAAGCTATGGTTCTTTGGGACTTCTTAGCCCTACCTTGGTCTTTCTACCTGATGGCCTCTCATCCAAGTACTGACAATGCTGCTTCTGAAATCAAGTCCAGATGGGACACACGGGCTCAGGTTGGTAGGCTGTTTCTGTCTCCCTCGGCTTCCTCGTTTGACCTCCCTAGCAAAGGCTCTTGCTGGCTTGACCTCTCCTGGCTCCAAGCCTTTCTCTCCTCCTCTTTTCTCCAGCTTTCCCTGGATCAGTTCCAGCGCAGCTGCGCTCAAGCTTATTCCAGAGTCTGCCAGTCTGGGTGGTTATTCCCCCCCTCCTTTTCTCTTCTCCTGTTTAACGCTGCACCATGCAAGATTTAATATTTAATCAGAATTTACCAAAATTCACAAGTGTCTTCCAATTTGAGATAGAGAGCATGCTTTCTGAAAAAATGTAAATATGACAGAAACTAAAACTGCCCATTTCATCCATCCAGGACTGGCCCTGGGATTTGGGGGCTCCCTTCAGAACTTGTTTTGGAGTCTCTGTATATTCAGCTGCTGGTGGTACCAACCTCAGGTGGGCACCTCTTTCTGTCCTAAGAGTTTTCCTGTCTAACACCTACAGATCAGGGGTAATTCTAGGGGGGGATTTTGCTTAATGATTGGTTCCTATGTTGCTGTAGTTGTAGCTGGATAGACTTCCAAAAACTTCTACAAAGGGTAAAGTGTATGGCTGGCATTCTACAGTGCAATTACAGATTTGTAGGAGTTTAAATACTCTAAAGGCACCAGATCCCATCTGATCTTGGAAGCTAAGCAGAATCCATCTTGGTGACTACTTGCATGGGAGACTGCCAACAAATACCAGGTGCTGTAGGCTGTATTTCAGAAAACTCCCTCTGCCTAAGAAAACCTTGTGAAATTCAGAGGGTGCCCATTTAACTCTTTATTTTTCTTCTCAAACACAACAGAAAACAAAACTGGCCGATTGCCCCATCCGTCAGACAGAGTGGAAGCTTGTCCATACAGCCCAGGAGTAGGAGAAATGCCGCTCACGGGTTATATGTGGCCCTCAATTTCATCTTTGGTGGCCCCAATCCCTCTGAATCCACCAGTTCCACTGGAAAAAAAATCAATGATTTTTGCCTGAAAAACACATTGGATGCATCAAAGTATATACAAGTTTGGTGGTTTGCCCTCTCCTAACTTTTAGAATTCCTCACTCTCTCTCAAAGAAAAAAAAAATCTGTTTCACTGGCCATATTTTGGCCCAGAATGGTGA
This sequence comes from Cyclura pinguis, assembly GCA_030412105.1. Classification (NCBI taxonomy): domain Eukaryota; kingdom Metazoa; phylum Chordata; class Lepidosauria; order Squamata; family Iguanidae; genus Cyclura; species Cyclura pinguis. The sequence continues at coordinate 17,024,894 of CM059612.1, read as the reverse complement.
CAGGAAATGGCATAACGTCACTTCCTGTGTGCACGCAGGTGAAAATTGCACACTTCCATGCCATTGTTCTCCACACTCACCGACTTCCAGTTCCCCTTTATGGGTCACACCACTAAAGAATCCAGTAGGAATGGATGCCGACTAATTTCTGTGTACCCTCCTTAGCACTTCACCAAGTTTTCTCCACTCTTTAGCCCGTTCCTCCGCTTCTCCTAATAAGCCCGGTCGCCTCCATGACGCTAGACGTAATTTCGTAAAAATTCTGTCCGAGCCCATCCTATTTAACATACATCAAAATGTCTGTGCAGTTCATGCGCTTCTCCTTCCCCGCTCTCTCCATCCGCCTCCTGCTCTGTCCTTGTACATCATCGGCGCGCAAGCCGGATTGTAAAGCCAACCATCCGTGCCGGTGGAATTAGACATGTTAGGGAAAGATTAGAAGGACGGTTTTCCCGGAGAGGGTGTGCCGCAGCAAACAGTCACCCATTCTAAAAAAAAAAGAGAAGAAAATGAAAACCGTCTAACCTTGCAGAATTGCAGCTCAGGGGAATGCAGACGATTGGGGCCACTGTAGTGAAGAGATTCATCAGTTTGTTTAACTGATCACACATGACTTGGGGTTGACTAGAAAGGTGTCCATCGTCCCTTTCTTTGCTTTTTCCCAAAGCAGCCCTGGGGAATTTTGGCCTTGCCTTGCAGAGGGCTGGACCCCAGCCTTGATGGGGGAGTGTTATTTAGCCACAGTGATCTACAGCGTTAGCCCTGCGAAGGTCCAAGTGGAATCCATTATCTAGCGATCCAGTTCTACCACTTTCAGCAACGGGAAGGTGGAATCTGTCGGCTAAAGGTCTGTGATGCTTTCCTCTGCTGTACCACCTGCTGTATCTGTTCACACACCCCCCCTAAAAGATTATCTTATAACACTGATGCGTGTTAGTTTTCAGTACCAAACAAAGCTTTGGGAAAGCCTGAAATTCCAGCTCAGCGAGTGATGTTTCAGAGTTTGCAAAGTTGTGGATTCTAGGTATCTTCTTTGGAGAGGCACCCTTTTCTTCCAGTTTGTAGGGAACGCCTCTCCTAATTCCATCTCTAAGAAGTATTCTCCTTTTTCAGGCTATTTTTTTTTTTAAGAGGGTGAATGATGTTTAAGGTCAGCCTTTGCAGTTCCATGGATGGCAGGCCTCTTCTTAGGAGAGGTATCTTCTATGAATCCACTTTAACTATCACGGTGGCCTCCTGTGGAAACCTGGGACCTGTAGAATTCTCAGCCAGAGAGCTCTAGTGCTTTCCTAAACCACAGATCCCAGTCCGCAAAGGGATCTTGTAGCATCTTTGAGACTAATTGAGAGAACGAAGCTGGTAGAATAAGCTTTTGCAAACTTCTGATGAAGCAGACTTAAGTCTACATAAACTTATAATACCAGCTTCTTTCCCTCAGTCTCAAGGGTACTACAGAGATCCCTTTGTACATTGGGATCTGTAGTTTGGGGAAGCACCAGGGCTCTCTGGCTGAGAATTCTAAGTCCCTCTAAAAGCCCAGGACTCTAAGGAATGGAACCATAGCATTTAAAAATGGAATCCAAGTAAACAGTGGGGAAGAGCTCAGAGTCTCCCCAATGCATTATTTTGCTGACTTCATCCCTTTGCTTCCTTACTTCAGGCAGGAAAATGTCTAGGGACGTTCCAACTTAAATCGCATCCTAGGTCTCTTCTGATTGGCTATAATTCTCTGACTTTGCTCCCGGTCTCTCTCCCACTCTTGCACATGCGCACGCACTGGGAGGGAGCCTCCCTTCCACACCGCCGTGCCGTGCTTCCCTCCCTCTGTCCCTTTTCCACTTGACTGCGGCCCCAATCGGTAATATTGGATTAGCCCACATTTTTTCCCCCAGAAAAGCTGATTTTTCTTGATTTGCATAATCCTTTCTCCTTCCCTCCTTGTTCTGCGTTGCTCCAGTGATAAGATGAGGTGGCTCTGCACGTGTGTCTCTGTGTGTGTTGGGGCTTGGGAGGAAATTATCTCTCCACACTGTGTGGTTACAACTCGAGGAAAAAGCGGAAAGAGGGAATAGGCTTCTATTTTTAACCTTCACACACACACACAAACGCACACACAGATGGGGAAAAAAAATAAAGCTTTCGCTCTTTCCAGTAGATGAGGTTGGCACCTCCTTTTCCTCTTCATTCTTTCCTCCCAGTTTGCTTTCTGACTTCTCTTGGAAAGCAGATTTTTAACATTTCAACAGGGAGAAATATAAGGTACTACGCTTGTCCGGGAAAAAAAAAATTAAATGCACAGATTTAAGATAGGTGATACCTGGCTTGACCACAGGGTATGTGAAAGGAGTTTTAGTGGACAAGGAGTTGAACATGAGTCAATGGTGTGATGCAGCAGCTAAAAAAGCCAACGTGATTCTGGGCTGCATCAACAGGAGTATAATGTCAAAGTAAAGTAATACTACCACTCTATTCTACTTTGGTTCTGCCTCACCTGGAATAATCCCGCGTCCAGTTCTGGGCACCAAGTTCAGGAAGGATATTGGCAAGCTGGAATGTGTCCAGAGGTGGATGACCAAAATGGTGGAAGGCATGGAAACGATGAAGCCCTCTGAGGAGCAGCGGAGGGAGCTGGGGATGTTTAGCCTGGAAAAGAGAAGGTTAAGAGGTGACATGATAGCCTTGTTTAAATGTTTGAAAGGATGTCATTCGGAGGACGGAGCAAGCCTGTTTTCTCCAGCTCCAGAGACTAGGACACATAGCAATGGCTTCAAACTATGGGAAAAGAGATTCCACGTAAACATTAGGAAGAACTTTCTGACCATTAAGAACTGTTCAAGAAAGGAATATGTTGCCTTGGTGCATGGTGGAGTCTCCTTTGGAGGTTCTTAAACAGAGGCTGGATGGCCATCTATTGGGAATACTTTGATGGTCTATTCCTGCATAGATGAATGGGGTTGGACTGGATGGCCCTTGGGGGTCTCTTCCAACTCTACAATTCTATGAAAACTCAGCTTGAAGCTTACAGGCATACCCCGTTAACAAAGCCCCCGACAAAGAAGCTCCTTTTTACAAAGTCTTTTTACATCTGATCCCCTACTTTCCTTCCCCGACCTCTCTCTAGCTGGAGATTTTCAAACAGCATCAGCATTGGAAGGAGGGCTGGCAAAACACAAGACCAAAGGTGTCAGGTCACATATAAAATAAAGAGTGCGATCTGTTTCTAAAATGCTGTTATTTCCCTGTAGGAGCCTGCTAGGTTTTTAAAGATCTCTGGGGGATCTTAATCCCAGATGCATTTGGGGAGGACTCGAAGGCAGGATCTTCTCAGTTCTTGCTCCGATCCTCTGGAACTCCCTTCCTCAGGAGGTTCATTTGGCCCCTTCATTCCTTTCCTCCTTCCGTAGTCAAAGACCTTGATAATTAGGCAGGACTTGGGCTAGTAATTCAGAGTGGCAAATAAGCCTTTCAATGAGGTTACGTTAAACTGTATCTTGTATGCTCTTAACTTTGTGTTTTGACTAAACTGCTGTTTTTTTTTAAACTATTCCACAATATATATACATTTAGCCTTGTTGCTCTCGCTTGCCTCCAAGTTGTTCCCGACTTACGGCGACCCTCGGGTGAGCCTATCACGAGGTTTTCTGGGGCTGAGAGTGTGTGACGCACCCAAGGCCATCCATGGCAGAGCAGAGAATCAAACCCTGGTCTCTAGGGCCGTAGACCAACGTTCAAAGCACTACACCTTGCTGGCTCTTGAATTGTCTGGAAGCCACTTTGGATCCTGTAGAAGGACAAAAGGCAAGAGAGAGGTGTTTGAAAATAATATTAATTCCCCCTCCTCTTAATTCTTTTCCTCCTTATTCCCTCCAAATTCCCTGCCTCTTCCTTTTTTCTCCTCCTCCTCTCCTTCTCCAAATCCACCGTCTTCCCTTCTCTCTCCCTCCCCTTTTCTCACCCCCACGGGGCTGAAAATACAGCTCGCCGTCTCTTCCTCCTCCACGTTAGCAATGAACGATCGTCTTCCCCTGAACTCGTACGGAGAGGCTGGGTCTGTTTAATTATATTTATGTGCTCCGTAAATGCTTCCGACAGAGGCTGTCGGCGGGAGACGGGGAACAGGTGTGCCGAATAGTTGCGCGGCGGGGGCTCCCATTTCTTCCTTCAATCCAAAGAGAGAAAGTTTCTTCTCCCTCCAGCACCGTCTCCCCACACCCGGGGGCTCTCTAGAGGACTGCAGACCCCATCATCCCGGTTGCCCCCTATCTCCCGCACGTGGGAAAGGGCTTGTCTCATTCCTGAGGTCCAGAATCCAGGCTCAGTTGGGGCAAGGGCCTCCCGCTGCTGAAAAGGCGGTGTTCTTGCTTTAATTTCTTCCCCAAATATTTCTGGATATCTTGCTTCTGCTTTTGGGTTCGACCTGTGGAATGGGGGAAAAAAAATTGTTTCATCTCACGCAAGCCTGGAAATGAGCTTTCACAGAAAGACTTGGGGACCCGTCTCAGTTGCATTATTTCTGCATTGTCCTTGTCTCAGAAAACCTCACACCAAGGAGGCCTCTTTTGGAAATAGTTCCAAAGCCCCAACAGTCGCCACCCGGCCTTACCTGGAACACACGTCCCTTAGAGTAATAGGTCATTACTCTCCTCTGGAACAGAAATTGGGGACGGAAATAATTGAAAGGATCATTTCTCTTCGTATGAGTCAGCCCAAGTCCTAAGATCTTAGGAGGGGCTTTTTCGGGGTCCCACCACCCTCACGGGGACCTTGGATGAGGACGTTAGAGACAGCACCTTCTCAGTGGTTGCTCCCGAACTGTGGAACTCCCTGCCACAGGAAGCCTGGTTAGCCCCCCTCCTGGATCTCTTTCCCCCAACAAATTAAGAAATTCTTATTTAGGCTGGCCTGGGACCAATTTTCATCACCTGGAAGAACAAGTGTTCCAAACGACACGCTCTGTTTTTTTGTTATGCGTGTTTTAAATGCATTTTAAACTCTTTTGTAAGCTACGTGCTCTCCATAGAACTGATGTTTAATTATAACTACTGGCATATACAAATAAACAAATATCGAATGGAAGGAAGGGAGAAAAAAAAGTGATTCGCTTCCCAAGGAGCGGAGGGTGCTTGAAGAAAAAAAAGTCAAATTCTCCTGGGAAATTAATGTTTATTGATTATATTTGTATTCCACCTTTCTCTCAGAATTGGAACCAAGGCAGCTTCCAACCATAAAAATTAAAATATTAAAACATTTAAAACGGTAGACAACACAACTTTTTAGTCAATAATCATACAGGTACATGTACTGGGCTTATTCCTCCAAATCTGCTGTTTATAAATCTCTCTACTTAAATTTCCAGAAGGGAGCTAATACCTTCCTTCTTTTTTTAATCCATCTATCTCACTTTTATTAATTTATTTTTATCCATAAAAAAATTACATTCCTCAAAAACAGCACATAACCTACCTATTTGAGTGCATATTTACAACACATAACCTACATATTGAAGTACTCTGTCTTTATTTACTACTTTTTACGAGAGAAAGAAAAAGAGAAAATTACTAAAAAAAAAATATCCTAGAAAAAGACGAAATAAGCGGCAGGGGAAAAGGGGGGGGAATTTAAGATTTTCATTCTTGTGTAGAGGAACTGATATTTAATTGGGTTTATTTAAAAAAAAACCCACGCTTTTGTAATAATAAATCCTCAGATAAAGCTTTTTGTTTTGGGGTTTTCTGCCTTGGCTCCCTTGGTGGGAGACAGGGAGGGTAGAAATTAAAGAAATTAAGAAATAAGGAATAGCTTCTACCTTCTCATGATCTTTTATCTATCATAAAAGGGGTAGAACCCCCTTGCAATGGAGCAGGCATCCTCCTGGACACCCCGGGGGTCTTTGGGGTGCGTCGCGGGGTTATGACGTCATCTTTGTGCGTCCAGCTGCAGGAATTGTAGTTGAGCTGGGACTCTGAAGGCAAAACCCTTCAGCAGGAAAGAAGAAGACAAAATAAAAAGAGTTTGTGTGTTAGGAGTGTAAAGATTTCTCTCAGTTTCAGTTTTAAATAAACATTATTGCAGGAAAAATATATATTAAATGTAAGTGGACTCCCAAGGGATGTGCTGGGGAGGATGGAGCTAGCCTCTTTTCCGCTGCTCCGGAGACCAGGACGCTGTGGAGCAATGGGACAATATTCTCTCACATGAACCCGCTTGTTTTTCTGGAACAGTCGAGGCCCGTGTCCAGTTTTGGGCCCCACCAGTCAAAAACGATGCTGACAAGCTGGGAGGTGTCCAGAGGAGGGTGACCGAAATGGCGAAGGGTCCGGACCCCACGAAGCCTTATGAGGAACGACTGAGAGAGCCGGGGATGTTTAGCCTGGAGAAGAGAAGGCGCTGACAGCCCTCACGCCCTGTGCTAATTAGAGGAAGAAGGGCGGTTAACGAGACGGCAGAAGCATCCTTCCCTCAGGTACCACAGCAACCTGGGCTGAGGGAGACGTTTGGTAGTCTTCTCTATCGAAGGGGAGTTATAGTCCCACTCCGTTCTGCTTGGGCAGCCCCCACCTGGAAGAGCCCTGCGTCCAGTTCCGGGCACCACCGTCCGGGAAGGAGCCGGGCCCGCTGGACGGTGTCCAGAGGAGGGCCATCAAACCCCTGAAGCCCTCTGAGGAAAGGCTGAGGGAGCCGGGGACGTTTAGCCTGGAGAAGAGACGGTTCGGAGGAGAAACGGAACTGGGCAGTTTTGCAACTCAGCAAGGGACGGATATATGTTGCTATATAGGGAGGCCAGCGATGAGACTCTTGCATCTTGGGACTAGTGTACAGATTGTTCAGACCCCACCCGGAATACTCCTGTGTCCGGTTCTGGGCACCACAATTCAGGAAGGAGATGGACAAGCTGGAAGGCGTCCAGAGAAGGGCTGCTGAAATGGAGAAGGATCTGGAACCATGAAGCCCGATGAGGAGCGACTTAAGGAGATGGGGACTTTTGTCCTGGAGAAGAGAAGATGAAGAGGCAACGTGCCGCTGTGTTTAAATATTTGAAGGAGTGTCATGTTGAAGATGGAGCAAGCCTGTTTTCTGCTATGCCAGAGACTAGGACATGGAGCAGTGGCTTCAAACTTCAGGAAAAGAGATCCCGCCTAAACATTAGGAAGAAGTTCCTCAAGGTAAAAGCACTTCGATAGTGGCATACGCTGCCTCAGTGGAGTGTGGTCGGGTCTCCTTCTTTGAAGAAGTTTTTCAACAGAGGTTGGATGACCATCTCTCAGGAATGCTGCGATGGTGTCTTCCTGCACGGCAGAATGGGGTTGGATGGGATGGCCCTTGGAGTCTCTTCCAACTCTATGGTTCTATGGCTCTAATTCACTAACAGAGTTTCTTAGTCCTCTGCTAGGTGGCTAATGGTGATAGAAGATGCTGGCCATTCTGCTCTGGTCAGGCCCCACCTGCAGGAATCCTGTGTCCAGTTCTGGCCACCCCAGCTCAGGAAGGGTACGGAGAAACTGGAAGGTGTTCAGAGGAGGGTGACCAAAATGTCCAAAGGCCTGAAAACCATGAAACCCTGGGAGGAGGGGCTGAGGGGGCTAGGAATGCTTAGGCTGGAGAAGAGAAGGTTAAGAGGCAACCTTAGAGCCACGTTTAAATATTTGAAGGGATGTCATAAGGAGGATGGAGCAAGCCTGTTTTCTGCTGCTCCAGAAACTTGGACATGGAGCAATGGCTTCAAACTTCAGGAAAAAAAGATTCCACCTAAAAATCAGGAAGAACTTCCTGAGGATAAGAGCGGCTTGACAGCGGAATAATACTGCGCTGCATCGGAGTGTGGTGGAGTCTCTTTATTTGGAGTTTTTTAAACAGAGGTTGGATGGCAGTCTGTCAAAGGGTTGTGTTAGCAGAATGGAATTGGCTTGGATGGCCCTTGGGGTCTCTTCCAACTCTAGGATTCTTTGATTCCTTCTTCAGCTTGGATGCCGTCCGCAAAATGACCGTCCTGCCAACCCGTCCCCGAACTACAAAGCCCCCTTTGTCCTTTGGGTTGCTCCCCAGCACCGTGGCAAGAGAGACATTGTACCCTCCCCACCACGAGGGCTCCACGGAGGTTCCCCCCGCTCCGTCCTGGCCTCTCCTGATAAGAGTGGCTGGGAACAAATCAACACTTTAAGCAAAGGAAGGGAGATACTGTTAAACAGAGGAGAGAGATATGGTCCTTCCAAGGAGCGGTCAGTGCTGGGGATGGGAGGGTTTCCATGGCAACCCGGAGTTGCCACCATCTCCATCTCCCGAGGCTGGGCTGGGCTTTTCTTTCGGCGGAAGCCGCTCCAGTCCAAAACTTGAAAATGGTTGGAAGTGAAGATGGGGCTGGGGCACTTCCTATATGGGAAAGTCTGAATTGTTTGGGGCTACGTAGCCTAGAGAAGCAAGACCGCAGAAACATGGGATATGAAAATGTATTTTAAAAATTATGCTTTTTGGGGAGGACATGAGAGGGTGGGGAGAACAGCCACATTTCGTCAAAATGGAAGTTGCTATGTGATGTGCAGCAGAGTCGAGGCAGCAAGAAAGGACACCCGTCCCCAAGTGATGAGTGGGAACCTTATGGAACTCTCTGCCACAAGATGAAATAGTGGGCCACCCTCTTTTTTTCCCTCTATAGTTATGGGACCCTCCAATGTTGAGGGACTGCAACGTGTAGAAATCTTCAGCACTGAGCATGCTGTCTAAGGCTAATGGAAGTTGCAATCCAACAACATTTGTTGGGTGGCCTATTTTGCAACTTGGGAATGAACAAGCTCCGTCAGTAACGCTCCATATTCCACGAAATATCTCTTCAAATATTTAAAATTATCATGTCACCCCTTAACCTTCCCTTCTCCAGACTAAACATACCCAACTCCTTGAGATGCTCCTCATAGGACGGGGTTTCCACGCCCCAGGAAGAGATGAGGCAAACTCTCTGGGGACCCCAAACAGCTTTTGCCAAGCTGGTGACTTTAGAGGTATGAGGCTGCAGCTCCCATCATCCCCCAACTTGATGGGAATGTTGGCAGGGGATGATTGTACCTGCAGTTGAACACATCTGGAAGGTATTGGCTTGGGAAAGTTTAACTACGAGTCATTGACAGCTGCCGAGTGACAGTGACAAAGTTTGTTTCTGAGAGCTCTGATGGAATAGAAAGTATTTCCAGGTGGTGGTGGTTGTTGTTACCTGTCCGAAAGTCGACTGACTATTCATAACCCTTTCCTATGGTTTCCCTGGCAAGATTTACTCAGAGGAGGTTTGTCTTTGCCTCCCTCTGAGGTTGAGAGAGTGGAACTTGCCCAAGGTCACCTGACGTAGGGCTCCCTTGGATTCGAACTCTAGTCTTCCAGAGTCTTCATCCAGCTGCATCACAGTGGGCTCTGGGCTGGTCTGAAACAAAACTGGAATTTACATTATAGCCCAAATAAGGCACTTTTCCAATGTCTGTGGCAGAACTGGGGGAAGTTCCTCTTTTTTTCCTGCACTGTAATTCCCAGCAACCAAAAATTATGGGAGTTACAGTGCAAGAAAAAAAATATCCCTGTTCCCAAGCACTAGTTTTAGCTGGCTTGTGATGAACAACCTTGAAATCCTCTGTGATTGGACTATACAGCCCCATCCCTTCTTCCTTTATGTTGTAGCACAAGGAGGAGAAAAAAATAGAAGATTTTTTTTTCTTTTAAGGAGGGGGAAAACTCTGTCTTTTGTAGTCCAGAAAGTGAGATTTCATTATCACCATCTCACTGTCATTTCTGAGCCTTGCAGAAATGCTTTGTGCTTCCCAAGAGAGGAGAGTCTATCAGTTTTTCTTGCCCAGGCCAACATAACAACCCTCTCTCTCTCTCTCTCTGTGATTCTTGCACACGCACCTTTCGCACTGGGGTTCCGGCATCTACATCTCCACAGGAAGCTCTGTTCTTCTGCCTCACAAATTCCATTTCATGGCTTGGAATAAAGACATTTCCGACAGCTCGGCTTTGGGGAAATAGGGAGCGTGCTCCCTGGTGGGCTAGCTGTTTCTGTTGTCTCCTTCAGGTCTCAGCCCCACAAAGACTGGAAGATGTTTGGTTGGAGTCATGTTACTGTAGAAACCAACAAGGTCTCTTTGAGGTCTGTCGCCCACCTCTGCTACCAACTGTGGGGGCTTCTCTTTGTCCCTACCACTCCCACCAACTGTGGGGGCTTCTTTCTGTCCCACTACTATGACATTAGTGGGGGAACCTTCTAGGTGTCCTCATGTTCCCTCAGTGAGACTTTATTCCTCTAATTTCCCCACCGGACCCCACCATCCTTGAAAAACTGCTGTTTCCATGGATCCCATGGTAGCTGGGTATGTTTAGTCTGCAGAAGAGAAGGTTAGGAGGGGACAGGATAGCCATGTTTAAATATCTGAAGGGACCTCATGTCGACGAGGGTTTGTTTTCTGCTGCTCCAGAGACCAGGACGAGGAGCAATGGCTTCAAGCTGCAGGAAAGGATATTCCACCTGAACCTCAGGAAGAACTTCATGGCAGTCAGAGCTGTCTGGTATTGGAATCTGCTGCCTCCATGGAGTGTGGTGGACTGTCCTCCTTCTTTGGAGGTTTTTAAGCAGAGGCTGGATGGCCACCTGTTGGGAATGCTTTGATGGGTGTTCCTGCATAGCAGAGGGTTGGACTCGATCGCCTCTGGGGTCTCTTCCAACTCTAGGATTCTATGATCCCCTGTGTGTCTGAACTCAAGCTTTCCAATGTCCCTGAGATACCAGTCCCAGAGGCACAAGTGTACAACATATATTTATATATATATATAAAAGCAGAAGTGAAACATAACATCAAAGATTACTTTTAATACATCTAATTCCTGACTGACTGTAATTAAGCAACTTCAATTCACATCTCTCTCACCTTCCTAACACCAATACCCATATTTCTGAAATTCAGAAGGGGCTTTCTGTCCTTAAGAAATGTCACTAAAGACCAGTCTCTAATCAAAACCTGAGCATTTGTCCATTTCTGCTAAATTTGTTGGTTTCAGCAACCATTATTTCTTTTTCTTTAAAACCACCCCTGCCCCCGTGCATTCCACTATTGAAAGCCCTTTCCTCATGAGCAGTCAGTTCCCCAAAATCTGGCAAAACAGAAATAAAATGTCTTTGCTTATGGAAAGGACGCCATGGAAAGCACAGGCTTAACCTCTCTAGGTCTACAGCTTTGGAGCAACCCAACCACCAAGAACGCCTGCTCTGTGTTCCCACCAGAGATACCAAAAAGGTTGTCCAGAGTCTGGGAGCAGAAACCAAGAAGGCTCTCTCCTGTGTTCCTACAAGATGTACATGCAAGGGTGATGGGATGGACAGAACGGCCTTCCTTGAAGATCTCAAAACCCAGGCAGGCTCACTGGGGAGAAAATAGTCCTTCGGATAATCTGGCCCTGAGTAATATTGAGTTTTATAAGTCGTATCCATACCTAACAGTGGAAAACCACCTCTCCAAATTGAGTCCACACGGTGGTGCAGAGAAGCAGCAGGTGGTCTTGGCTCCTTCCCAGGTTAGGGTGGGTTGTAAGGAGAAGTTCAAGGTGAGTTCCACAAATTTGGTTGCCTTCAGGATCTCAAGATGGAGATTCTGTAAACTGCATGCCAAACTTCCTTTGTGACGGCACCTTGTGGGGCCAGCAGATGGCTTCTGAGTTGCTCTCCTCCCTTTTTGTGATGACAGATGTCGCACGACAGTTTTGTCAGCCAAGATTCAAGCCAGCGTGGCATCCGGGCAACACGTCTGCCAAGGTTCTGCTCTTCCTCTTTCACGCTGGACCCCTGGCATCCTCCTCGCGTCCTTTTGGGAGGGGCAGTCCTGGATCCCGGTGAAGGGCAGGGGAACGGTGCCACTGACTCAACCTCCTTTTTGTGTGCCAGGCAGCTGTTGTGAAGGTCACCCTCCACCCATCCTCTCTCCTGCACTCTTTGTCTCTCTTTTGGCTTTTCAGGCGGAGGCAGGAAGCCATGGGTTGGCACCTCGAACTTTGGATAGGCAGAACTTTTGTGGGCGCAGTGGAGGGAGCATGGCCAGGAGGAGAAAGGCAGCAGTCAGCCATTCGCTTCTCCCTGGAGATCCCAGGTGCTGCGCGGCCTTGGATGCCCCTGACTGTGACTTTCACATCTTTTTTTTTTTTTAAAAGCACTTAACACATTTTTGTCCGTTGGTTCTCCTGGGCATGGCTGCCATGGATGGTGGGATCTTCTGGAGGAAAAAGAGAGGCCAGAGTTTCTTTCTTTTTTTAAAAAAAAAGTCAATGTGTTGATGTTAACACAATTAAGAAATCGCAGCTGAGATTCTGCATCACAGTCCACACTGCACAACTTTGCAAATCTGTAGGTACACTGCAGAAATGCAACGAAATTTGCTTAGTGAATTATGAGGATGTGCTTCCAGGAGCTTCCAAAGAGTGGCATTCTTATGCTCATTGGGCACTTGTGATTCCCATTTGACACTTGTGATTTGCAGTGGGCAATTATGATATATCCGAGGCCGGGCACTTGTGATGTGCATCGGGACCTTGCGATCGTGTTGGAGACTTGTGATTTATATTGAGCGACTGGGATGTGGTTTGGGAACTTCTTGTGTACATTGGGCGCTTGTGATTCATACTGGGCACTCGTGATTTACACTGGGCAATTGTGATGTGCCTGGGCACTTCTGATGTGCGTTGGGCCCCTTGTGATTCACATTGGACACGTGTGATTCACACTGGCCAATTGTGATGTGCGGCAAACATTTCTGATGCACTTTGGGCACACCTGTTGAGCTCTGGCACCTCCTAGCTGGGGTCCAGGTGTGCTTTGGAGAGCCCTGGTGCATGTGGGTGCCCGTCACCCATTGGCGCCATGGCACATAAGTTACTCCACTGGCCACCGTGGTTCAGTGGGGAGCCATCCATTGTAATGTCACAGCAGCCCCTCGCTGTGACATTACAAGGCCCCTTGGTCTCTCGGGACCCAGGGTTTCTGCTAGGCAAAGCTGACAAAATTGAACCAGAGGGACCCACATTCTGACTCCAGATAAAGTAGTTTCCTATTTCCCTGTGACATCCTCCCCTTTCTAGATGGATTTTTTGTGTTTATCTCTGTTTAGCTCCACATCAGTGACTACTGACTTGCTGCCTAGTTGGCAGCACTGCATTAAAAAAAAAAACAGAAGAAAGAAAGAAAGAAAGAAAACAAACCCACATTGCTGCCAAGGTATTAGTTGGCTTCCGATGGCTTCTGGAAGGAGAAGTGTACCTAAGACCTCCTTGGCACAGCAGCTGGCTGGCTTTGCCGATTCACCCAGGGAGCGGTGAGAAATTATTCCTCTGCTGTGCCAGGAAAGCAAGATGCGACCCTTCTTTGTCCTCCCGTGGTCTGCAGACGTGTTGATAGAACGCGGGGAACTGGGCATGGTTTGGTTTTTGTCTTGGCTGGAGTTAGGAAGCCAATATGGTGATAACCGTAAGAGAACATTGCAAATTTCTGCCAAGGAGAGGATCAGAGGCAAGGCTCGCTGGCAGAGAAGGACTGTGACAGAAGGTGATGTTTGTGTTTACCAACCTCCCACTGTTCCCCATGTTTTCAAAAAAGAGATTGAGAGAGGAAGGACTCAGTTTGGTGAAAGGATACACAGCAAAGAGCAATGTTGTTCTTCTCTCCCAGCACTTGGAGTTAATGCATTAAAGGCCACGCCTGTCCCTGCCGATATTCTACATTGGCTAACGAGGTACGTATGTGGAACTACGGAATGCGTCTGGACCTGAGCTCTCCCAAGCCCACCTTAACAGCCAGCAGCAACTGGGAGAAAGAGGTTGGTTCAGCTCCCAACCAGGATACATGCAGGGGTTTACATTGCTAACACAAATGCAGAATCTCAGTTTGGGTTAATTGCAAAACAGCATAATACATAATGGCAACAAGTTACCTTAAAAAAAGGAAGTTCCTTAGCTCTCTTCTCATCCGAGGCCTTGCTACTAGAGGACAAGCTCGCAGAGGGCCCAGGCTGACTGCTTTTGGGGAGCTGGGGTGTGGAGGGAGAATCCTACTAATTTGTGCAATTTAAAACGAATTAAAGCAAGAAAAACAATGGAAAATCCAGCACTGCTTAAGACGCAGCTAACCACACAGATGCCATATGGGATTCCCTCTTTCTGCAGTATTTTTAGTTACATTTTCGAAAGCAATGTTCTAGCTTTGGCTGCAATCACTACCTTTAGTGATGGAAATACAACCATTTGTTCGGTACAGAGTATTGCATTGATCTACGGCTGTAGCTACAGGGAGCGGGGCAAAATAAAGGTGTTGCACTCCCCAAATAAGAATTCTGCCTCTTCAACTAAAATTTTCCCTCAATCCCCAAATTTCTAGCATTGCACTAACCTAAACGTCAGTGGAGCATTCGGACACAGAGGCCGTGATCTTAGGTCAGCTGCTTAGCTAACTACCTTAGTTATGCTACCTTAAGTAATATCTCCTGGCCCAGCCTCCTGGCCCAGCCTCCCTCCCATCCTGCCTTAGCAGGCAGCAGCTGCTGCAAATAACAGGAGTCTGTTCTCCCGACTGACATTTCCACCCCCATGTGGATCGCTTGTGCTTCCAGAATTCTGCAGCTGAAGACAAATATCCTGTTTGAATCATAGACTTGGAAGAGACTTGTTTGCAAGTTAAAGGCCCTACTTCCTGATAGTCAATGCTGCATATCACGAATTTTGACTGTCTCTTATTGCTATTTTGAAAACTTAGCAATACAGTACTATCTTTGTCAAGAGATTTGTGAGACAGCAGAAAACAGAAAAAGATTATTTTTAATAACAACAGTGTCAAGAGTTACCTAGTGTTGGTGTCAGTTATGTGTGTATGTATTTGATCAGCTAGTTAAATTTTTACTCAGCAGCCTTACTGAAACCAAGGTATGCTACATCTACAGCATTCCCTTTATCTACCAAACCTGTAACTCTATTGAAAACAGAGAGACAAAGAGAGAAAGATAAGATTAGTCTGGCATGACTTAGTTTTAAGAAGCCCATGTTGATTTCTAGTGATCACGACATTCTTTTCCAAGTGCTTACAGACTGTCTGTTTAATGATCTGCTCTAGAATCATAGAATCATAGAATCATAGAATCATAGAGTTGGAAGAGATCCCAGGGGCCATTGAGTCCAACCCCCTGCTATGCAGGAACACCCATCAAAGCATTCCCAACAGACGGCCATCCAGCCTCTGCTTAAAAACCTCCAAAGAAGGAAACTCCACCACACTCCACTGAGACAGCAGCATCTTCCACTGCCGGACAGCTCTGACAGTCATGAAGGTCTTCCTGAGGTTCAGGTGGAATCTCCTTTCCCGCAGCTTGAATCCATTGCTCCTTGTCTTAGTCTCTGGAGCGGCAGAAAACAAGCCTGCTCCCTCCTCGATATGACATCCCTTCAAATATTTAAACATGGCTATCATGTCCCCTCTTAACCTTCTCTTCTGCAGATGAAACCTGCTCAGCTCCCTAAGCCACATCTCACAGGGCTTCAGGGCTTCCAGACCCTCCACCATTTTGGTCGCCCTCCTCTGGATACACTCCAGCTTGTCCATATCCTTCTTGAATTGAGGTGCCCAGAACTGGACACAGTATTCCAAATGAGGCCTAACCAATGCAGAATAGAGTGGTACCATTACCTCCCTCGATCTAGACACCATACTCCTATTGATGGAACCAAGAATCGTGTTGGCTTTCTTGGCTGCCGCATCACACTGCTGACTCATGTTCAGCCTGTGATCTACCAAGACTCCTAGATCCCTTTCACACGTACTGCTATCCAGCCACGCATCCCCCATCCTATATTTGTGCTTTCCATTTTTTCTGCCTAAGTGTAGGACTTTACATTTCTCTCTGTTGAAATTCATTTTGTTAGCTTTGGCCCAGCTCTCCAATCTGTCCAGGTCATTTTGAAATGTGATCCTGTCCTCTGGGGTATTAGCAACCCCTCCTAATTTGGTATCATCTGCAAATTTGATCTAGAATCTTTCCTGGTGTTTATGTCAGGTCATGAAGAACTATGTTTCCATATATGAGCTCTTAAGATCTTCAGGAGAGGCCCTTTTCTCTGCCTCTCCACCTTCTCAGTCTTGTTTGGTGAGATCACGGGAGACGGGGCCTTTTGGGTGGCAGCTTCCAGACTTTGGAAATCTCTGTCTAGAGAGGCGAAGATGCATTGCTTTTGTTCTCCTTCCATGAGCAAGTTGAGACATTTTTGTGCCATCAGGCTTTTAGAAACCGACTGGGGTGGGCTTTTAAATGCCGCGTGAGGCTGTTATTTAAGGTCTGTACGCAGTCTTTTAATGAATTTTAATGCTTTTAATGTTTAATGGTTTTAACTTTATGGGTGGTTTAATTGCCTTTTAAAAAACTTTTATATTTATTCTTTTATGGAAGGTTTTGCACAGTTTCAGTCTGTATTGTTTTTAAATATGCTGTTATCCACCTTGGGCCTCATTACCCAGAGAAAGGCGGGGTATAAATGAATAATATAAGTAAGAATGATAAAAAAATAAACTTCCTGGGTATCTTGCCTCAGCAACACGCGAGGCGGGGAGCCGAGATCTCGAGGACTAATTAACGACCGTCCCCGAAGGCAAAGATGCTCTTTCTACCACCAGGATTGTCAGCCGGGTCTTTGTGCGGCAGCGACGACTCGACTCCAATGAGTGAAAAACCCATCAGACAGGACAGGCCGTTGCGGTCGATGAATTACAGATGCTTTCCGCACTCTCCTTGCGTCCCTGATCGACTCTGACAGGCAGGAATCCCTGCAGGGGCCACGCCTGCCACTGCCCGTTAAGAAAAGGAGACGTTAAAACCCTGCCCGGCGACTTCGCCAGGTGTCCGGAGACCGTGAGAGGAGAGGAAGGGAAGAAGTGGGAGGAGGCAGTCATACCGGGGGCAATGAGGGACCCTCTCTGCCGTCATAGGGCGGGAACCCTCTCAGCGCCTCCCTCTGGCACGAGCGGTGGGGCCACCGGGAGCAGAGAGAGATGGGCCGCCGACACTGGGGAGAATGGGTTAGCACGGAAAACAGGAACTGTTGCAGGTTGTGGGGCCATATTCTTTCCTGGAGGACCTTGAAGGTCCCCGTCGTATAGTCACTCCGCCCCTCAAAACATTCAAAATTTTTATGCCAAGCTCCTCCTTCTCCTCTTCTTCTTGCTTCTACTTTTTGTTCTTCCTATTCTTTTTCTTCTCCTGTTCCTCCTCCTTCCCTCCTCCCCCTCTTCCTCCTTCTACTCCTCTTCCCCCTTCTTCCCTTCCTTCGCTCTTCCTACTATTTCTTTTCTTCCTCCTCCTCCTCCTCCTCTTCTTCTTCTTTCCCTCCTCCTTTTCTTCCTTCTTCTTTTTCTCTTCCTTCTCTTCCTTCCCTCCTCCTTTTCGTTCTTCCTGTTCTTTTCCTCCTCCTCCTCTTCCTCCTCCTTCTCTCCTCTTCTTCTTCCTTCTCCTCCTCTTCCTTCTCCTCCTTTTCTTCTTCTTTCCCTCCTCCTCATCTTCCTCTTCCTCTTCCTCCTCCTCTTATTCTTCTTCTTTCCCTTCTCCTTTTCTTCCTTCTTCTTTTTCTCTTCCTTCTCTTCCTTCCCTCCTCCTTTTTGTTGTTCCTGTTCTTTTCCTCCTCCTCTTCCTCCTCCTTCTCTCCTCTTCTTCTTCCTTCTCCTCCTCTTCCTCCTTTTCTTCTTCTTTCCCTCCTCCTCCTCTTCTTCTTCCTTCTCCTTCTCCTTCTCCTTCCCTCCTCCTTTTCTTCTTCCCTCTCCTCCTCCTCTTCTTCCTACTCCTCCTTTTTGTTCTTCCTGTTCTTTTCCTCCTCCTCTTCCTCCTCCTTCCCTTCTCTTCTTCTTCCTTCTCCTCCTCTTCCTCCTTTTCTTCTTCTTTCCCTCCTCCTCCTCCTCTTCTTCTTCCTTCTCCTTCTTCTTTTCCTTCCCTCCTCCTTTTCTGTTTCCCTCTCCTCCTCCTCCTCTCCTTTCTTCCTCCTTCTTCCCTCTAATCTCTCTAGGAAGGAAGTCCACAGAGCCTGGGAACTGCCACGGAGAAAGTTCACTCAGGTAGTGTTCAGGGCATTCGGTGAAGCAAAGGAAAATTTGCAGACATTCCAGGGTGGCTTGTCTTGGCTCGGTGTCATCCTGGCCCTGCAGCTTCAGTTCGGAATCGTCTCCAGGCAAGGGGCACTGGGCACTAGCCGGAGAGCTCTGCCCACCCGGCCTGGAGTTATCCAGCCTGTTAAGGGACATCTGCCAGGCTGGTGCCTCCTGACCCTTTTCTCCTTGCGTACATCATGGCATCCAATACATTGGGTGTAAAACGAGAAACAGAGGCGATCCTAGATTTTAGGGACTTTAAAAAAAAATCCTGGCTGGTTATGGAGGTCCCCAGATTATATTTATGGGGGTAAAGAACAGGCTAAGAACCACTGGCTTGTACTTTATAATCTTCCAACCATTATTCAGTTTTTTGCACATACCCCTAAGTGTCCTCATTTGCACTCCTGGGGGCACGCACACCCCAGTCTGGGAACTACTGTGCTAGACCAGTGGGCCGTGAAATACGCCACAGGCTTTGCCCCTAACTGTATTGGAGCTGTCCACGGTGATGAATATAGTATTTTTTCTACTGGACCGTGAAGCCAATCTTGTTCTCGCCGTGGCCAACTTTGCAGGGTCACTGTGAGGATAAAAAGGCAGGGCCCTCAAACCTAAAATATTCATATCCCAACCTGTATCTCAAGATCTTGAGGTGGCCTACAGATGAAATCCATTTAGAACAGTTCAGAACCATTTAAAATTTTAAACAGCCAGAAATAATTGAAGAGTCTAAAAGCGTATTGAGCAATTCAGCCATTAAAGTGAATTAAATATCATTAAAAACCCATGTACCACCTGGACTAGATTGTGGCTGGACACAGCCCTGGGGTGAGAATATTCCCCTCGGTGCCATAGGATCCGGGTGGATGCTTGATAAGATGCGCTTCTGATGGGCACAGATCCAAACGGTACGTGTCGTTCGGAGTTCCTGGCCAACCCATTGAGCTACTCCAGAGAAAACATCAGACTAGACCAAGCCTAATGTCCACTGGATCTAAGCGTTCTTACTGCTGATAATAATAATCCAGGTTATCTGGAAAGCTTCGCCTGTCCTGGAATCAAATCTGGAGGGTTACAAACCTAGCTGTGTTGGCAGGGGATTCTGGGAGGTGCAGTCTAAAAAACAGTTTATCTCAGTTGGGACTTCAATCCATCAAATATCTGGAGGTATTTCTTGGTGTAAGGTTTTATCATTGAACTATGGCCTTGGAAACCTGGATTCGATTCCCTGATCAGCCATGGAAACCCATGAGGTGACCTTGTGCACATCACAGACTCTCAGCCTCAGAAAAGCTCACGACAGGTTCATCTTAGGTGATAGTGGATAGCACCAGGGGCGTGTAGTGGCTTGAGGATTGGACAAGGAGTCTGGGAAATCGAGGTTGGAGTTCCTGCCGAACCCTGAAAACTCACTGAGTGACCTTGGGCAAGTTACACTGTCTCAGCCTCAGAGGAAAGCAGGGGCAATCCACTTCTGGGCATATATTGAGATCTAGTCTGTGGTGCTTTAAGCACTGGGCTTAAAGAGATTAGCAACTTTCCTTCTATTTTCTTTCAGCTCTCATTAATGAAAGAAAAAGAAGGAAGGAAGAGATTTGTCAGGTCAAACAAAGGAATACGAGAATTTCAGGACAGAAGAACTTGGGCTGGAGTAAAGACGGGGTTTAATAATAATTCTAAAAAATGAAATGAAGTGAAATGAAATGAAATAGAAGGTTGCCCAGGTAACAAAGTCCCCAACAGAGATGCAAATATTCTCTTACTTTGCTCTGCCATGGAAAAAAAACACAAATGGTTTCAAAAGTTTTCTTCCCTGCTGGGTGATGTTAAGAGATGGGTTGTTGGGTTTTTTTGCAATTTTTTATGGTTTTTAATATCTTGAGTGCAGGAAATATGTTTTTTGTGCAAAACGACCATGTGTGAATTGTACGCACAATAGGTCCCAAAGTGTAAATAGGCTTAAAAAACTGTAGCTTTCGAAATCTTTACGGCAGGAAGAAAACAGCTTAGATTACTTGTTGCAATCTTCAAGAGGAAACTTAGGGAAGAAATACATCCCTGCTCTATTCCCAATGGGGATGAGAATGCTTCTAAGCCTTCTTTGCATCTCTGAGCTTCCGCGTGGCTTGAAGTGTGCCATGGTTCCCCTTCTTCCTTCTAGGAAATAGACTGCAGGTGGGAGCAAAGGAAGAAGCTGAGCTTGTGCTCCCTTCTTCCTACCGCAAGATGGGAGCGCCTTGCTTCTGGGTAGAAACCAAAATTGCAAAACCACACCGAACGCCGTATTTGTTCTGAGTCTCGGTCTAAGCCGGTTTTCTAATGCCAGTGGGAAAGTACAGAGGAGTCATTTCTCCCTCCCTTCCTCTCCCACCTTCTCTCTCTCTCTTTCTTCCCCCTTCCTTCTTCTGCCCCCTTTCCCACATTTTCTTTCCATAGCAACAGCCGTTGAAAGCACAGCTCTCTGCTTCACTCTCTACCCTGTCAAGGTAGCAGGGCCTAGAGGAGACATTCCTGCCCCAGGGAAAGGATGCTGAGACATCTTATTGAAGGGTTTCTCTTTAAGTTTCAGCTGCTCCCTTGGTGTCCATGGTGGATTGAAAAAGAGGCTGAGGAGAGGGAGGGAGCTGGAGAAGTCAACCCCAGATGGGCGGACGTACACACGCACAGACAGACAGACATGCAAATACCAATGAATTTCATGACTGTTGCTGTGTGCACGCTTCGTTCCGGGCCCCGGAGTCCAGCTGACTGAGCGCCTCTGCTTTCCTTCTTGATTCATAGACATAAAAGGCAGTTTCCAGCCCTCGGGAAAGTAGACGAGGATTTGGGCAGGTGTGTTTGAAACTTCAGCAGGCAAGCAGGGTGATGAGGAAGACAGGAAAGGGAAGGGAGGGTAGCAGGGAAGGAAGAGAAGGAAGGAAAGGCGACAGAGACAAGATCCAGGGCAACGGAGAGGGGGGGAAGCGAGAGGAGGAGAGAAGGAGAAGGGGCAACAAGGAAGGGGAGGGAGGAAGAAGGAAAGGAGAGGGAAGGAAGGAAGGAAGGACAGAAGGAGAGAGGAAGGAAGGAAAGGAGAGGGAAGGAAGGAAGGAAGGAGAGAGGAAGGAAGGAAGGAAGGAAGGAAGGAAGGAAGGAAGGAAGGAAGGAAAAGAGACAAAGAGTGAGAAAGGGAATGTAGTGAGTGAATGAATGAATGAATAGAGAGGGATGACAGTGGAGGGGGGAATTAAAAGACTAGTGGAGAAACAGAGAAATAGGAGCAAATGAATGGATTTCCATGAAGTTGAATGAGTTGCGGATTTGTTGCTCTTCCTGATTTTATCACCCTTCCCCGTGAAGAGCAGACAAAGCCACACAGAGAGCGGGAAGAGCTCCCTTGGGTGCAGTCTTCATTGGAGATCTTTAAACAGAGGTTGGATGGCCAGCTTTGAGCTTCAGCTGCGAATTCCTGCATGGCAGGGCGTTGGGCTAGAAGACCCTTGCAGCTCCTTCTACTTCTACGTCTGAGATTCTAAGAAATTGGAGATATGGTCCTGCCATACTCTAAATACCTTGAAGGCACTAGATCTCCTCAGATCTTGGAGGCTAAACAGGATCAGGCCTGATTAGAACTTGGAAGGGGGACCGAAAAGGAATACCAAGTGTTGTAGGCCGTATTTCAGAGGAAGGAACTGGCAAAACCCTGCCTCTGAGTATTCCTTCCCTAAGAAAACCCCATGAAATTCTATATATCTACAGATGACTTGAAGACATATACCAGCGGGGGACCTCTTTCATCTCCCTCTGGTTTTGCTTGAAATGACACTTGGTAGCAGCTCATCCCAAGATGGCTGTGCAACAGGAGGTGTCAGAAGATCGGTGAGGCATGGAGCTTGAAAAACTCCAGAGAGCTGCTAGCTTTGACATGCGTGCCTGGGAGATGATGAGAGTCTCAGATAAGGTTCCATTTGCTTCTAAAACATGTGGCCACATGGGAAAGCCTGGTAGCTCAGTGGTAGGAGAGTTGCTCTGCATGCCAGAGGTCCCAGCTTCAAGGCAACTCCAGGTATGGCTGGGAAGAAGGGATCTTGTATGGACATCTGGAGAACCACTCATTTTCACTGGGAGCAGGAAACTGGAATGGTGTGGCACCCTAGACATGGTTGAACAACCAGTGTTCATCAACTTGGGCTACATTCTGAAGTGGTCCAGGGCCTCCAAATTTTGCCATTCTTTCTGATGCAAATGGACCCCAGTCTCAGGTGGGTGTTGATCCCCACTTTCTGTGATGGTGAGCCTCATAAATTGTTTCATGCGTTATGGGAAGGAGCACATCTTGGTGGAAACAGGTGAAAGCTAACAACCTTGCATGTTAACTGGTTCCTTTTGAGACTTTGGCCAATGGCTCCTGAGTGTTGGTGTCCAACAGCATCAACCGTTCTCAATCTAGTGTAAACCAGGCACAGCTTTAATATATGATCACGGCAGCAAGACTGTTGTATGCACAAAGATGGAAGCACTCAATATTATCTATGTAGGAGGAATGGTTGTTGAGATTGACTGGGTTAGAAGGAATGCACAGATAATCTGATCTGATTAGAGCAAAGTAATTGGAGACATTTCTGGAAGACCGGACAGCCCTTATAGACTTTTTTTACAGGGAAAAAAAAAAGGAAAATGATTTGGCTAATTTTAGTTCTGACAGTTACTAGGATTTTGTTAGCAGAAGAAGAGAACCACGTAGTTTTAAAGAGAGAGGTTTGACTATACAGTATGTATGCCCATCTTTGTAGCAGCAATGATTGCCTTGTAGTAAAAATAGTAGCGTTGGATGGGTTCTTTGTGACTTGTTGCTCCATCTGTCTGTCCTATTGTTTGCTGTGTGTGCATTCAAAAAGCACTAAAGGAGGAAAAAAAAGTGATTTTGGTTTTAGATACAGGAGATGGCCACAACTTGCAAAATTCATGATATTAAAAAAATATGTACTTTTGGTGTCTTGGGCTCGTGGTAGAGGTATCCCGAAAGAAGGCTGGAGCTCCCTTGACATACTGTCTCTTGCTGTGCCAAGACAGATAGTCTTGACTAGGTATGTTGAAAATACTCATTTTTTTCTTCTTCTCTTCCGTGAGAAAGGATGTCTCGACACCTTGTCAAGAAAATGGCCTCTCAACACAATATGCTTCACTACTCCCAATCTATCTGTGAAAAATTCATTTGCACTTTTTTTTTTTATTTTTGTACAAGTCCAACATTTCTGTGTGGGTTTTTTTTCCCTCATATTTAGCTGCAACAACACTTTTGCAGAAAATAATCCCTCCAAAAAAATGCAAAAAAAAAATAATCCAAAAATGCACAAAAACTCATAGCATCAGCAAGGAGAAAATCTTTCACATTATTGGTTCTTGCATGCAAGGATGAGATTGGGAAAGACTGACATGCCTAACCTTGAATGGAATATCCATGTTGGGCAGATTTCTTCTCATCTGTCTACATCTGTATACTGTATAAAAGTGTACTGTGTAAAAGTATACTGCAAAACTCTTTGTTACGGTCATAGCTGTCGTTGTGGTGTGCCTTCAGGTCATTTCCAACTTACGGCAACCCTAAGGTGAACCTACCATGGGGTTTTCTTATTTGGGAGGGTACCTTTGCCTTCCTCTGAGGTTGAGAGAGTGTGACTTGACCAAGATCAACCAGGTGTCCGTGGCTGGGCAGAGATTCGAACCCTGGTCTCTACAGCCACAGTCCAGGGGTCAAACTGCTATACCACACCGGCTCTCCTACTGTTATGTACATCTGTATTAAAAACATACTGCAAAGTTTTTTTGTTATTTTTGGTAACTAACTTGGCTGCTGCCTCTCTGGAATTCCTATTTGCCCCTTCTCACTTTTTAGCATATTTTTAATGCTGTGAGTCAATATCGTATTTCCCATCCAAAGGGTTTCCCTTGCTGTGGATAAATTTGGAAGTCCTAATAATCCTGCCTTTTGGGGTTGGAGAGAGAAGGCAAGTTAACTTCCCTTTCGCTCCAGGCACTAGTTTAGAGGCGGTGAAAGCGTGTGGCCTTGGAAGGGCATCGTGTGCCCAAAGCTTCCTGCCCCCTCTCATTGAAAATGCCCACATTTTGGCCAACATGCACATGTAATAATCCAAACTGCCGAGACAGTCTTGCAGTTTTGCTTCTCTCACCCTCCCTGCCTTCTAAAAAAAAGCTCAAAAATTGGCTATATTCCAACCAAGAACCAGAAGCGGAAAGGATGTGACGTCATTCCTGCTCCTGCCGGGAGAGATGGAAAGGGACCAGGGGAGTTGGTTGAGGAGGGGGTGGCGACACATTTGTGATGGTGGCAACGGTGCCACAGTCACACGGGTGTGTAGGAATAATGAATACGGAGCGGTTATGGACATATAACTCCAGCTTAAGAGTCTGTCACTGTAACGGGGCCTGCGAGCCAGCCTGTTATCAAATTGCTTAAAGCATAAAATTAACGTATCAGAGGGGAGGAGGAAATATCTAAGAGCTCGTTAAGTGAATGCAAAGACGGCATAAACCAGAACAACTTGGGATCGGAGGCTCAATTACGGAGGGGCCTTAGTGGTCCTGATTTTTAGAAACTGATCATTTTAGGGTCGTCTCAGCTCCCCAGTCTGGCCCTGTGAAGCTCCGTCTTTCTTCCCCCTCCATTCTGTGGTCGATGATCCCAGCAACAGCCACGACTATGGGAGGTTATGATTGTGATGATAATGCCGATGATGACAATTTTCCAATCAACAGTTCTGTACGCGGTTCGGTGTTGTCGGCTGCTTTTTGTTCCCCGCCCCCCCTTGCAATAAGGCTGGGAAACATTCGGGGAGAGGGATAGAGGGCAGGCGCACAATTTACACAGTCCAAATGAAACCACTGTGAGTTGTTTCTCCTCTTCCCCGGCTGCCATTACGTGTTCTTGCAGCGGCAGCGGGATCAGACCGTAAGTGGGATATCAAGTTTATTACAGCTATTTCCAAGCTGTAATTGGTTTTGTAGAACACGGGGAAGGCGGGGGAGAGCGAACAGGGGAGGCGAGTGGTGGTGGGGGGCTTGGGAGACCGGCTGCAGAGAGCCCCTCGCTGGGGGAAACTGGAGTGGATCTGTTTTGCTTGCATTGGTCAGGTGGAAACTACTTTCCTATTTCCAAGCTGTGCGGAAACTGGGAAATGAGGTGGGGGCGTGCTGTCATTTGTTTCTCCCCGCTGTGAATGGAGCGCTAGAAAGGAAAGGCCAAGAAAGCCGGCACTGGTGGGGTTGTGTTGTGTGTGTGTGTGTGTGTGCTTTTTTCCCCTAGGCTGACCACTATTTCTTTGACTGCCAAAAGGCAGAGCTAGGTTTGAGCCAGAGACGGTCTTAATTTTGATTCACAGCTCCAGGGGTTGTATTAAAGCACTTATTCTGAGTTAGGCCCTTGGTTCCTTTAGCGGACAGCGATGTGATGTGTGTTGTTTTTGCTGGCTTGGTTTCACAGCCCACCAGGTTGTTGTTACCGGTACTAGTTTGGGACCATTGATGAGTCAAAATCTGTCTAGGAATCCAGGGATCGGTGCGGTCTCATTGGGTAATCTGAAACGTTCCAAGCATTGTTGCTTTTTTTTTGAATTGTGCTTTTTTTCCCTATTGCAATTGCATCCAGATCTTCTGTCATTCCATTTGATATTGCTCCTAGAGAACCTCTCACCGCTGGAACCACAATTGTCTTTTTCCCCCCCACTCTCGTTGTTGTTGTTGTGTGCCTTCAAGTTGTTTCTGACTTACGGTGACCCCAAGATGAACCCGTCACTGGGTTTTTCTCGGCAAGATTTGTTCAGAGGGGGTTTGCCCTTGCCTTCCTCTGAGGTTGAGAGAGTGTGATTTTCCCAGGGTTACCCAGTGGATTTCCATGGCCAAGCAGCGAATTGAACCCTGGACTCAAGGGTTGTTGTAGAATGTTCAAACCGTGACACCGTGCTAGCTTTCTTCCCAGAACTGCTGAACCTCAAATTGTACATGTTGGTATTTCATAATCTTTTCTTGTTATTCTTATTATTCTGCTTTCTCATTGCCTTTCGTTATCCTAGATGCTGATGCTGATAATGACAATGGCAGTGCGTGTGTATGTGTTTTCCCAGGCTGACCTGAATTAGTTGGCTTGCGGACGGCTTCCCATGTCAGCGGAGCAATGAATCCACTCCAGGATTTTAGGTCGCTTTCAAGGGGTTCTCCAAAGTGCTGAACCTATTCTGGAGACATTGAGTTTAGCACCACGGACAGATCCCTCAAAGCCACTCAAAACTACTGTGGTGGGTCCAAAATGAGGGGATTGCCCCCCCCAAATAACAACTCTGCCCCCTGCCCACGAAATTTCCTTTCTGTCTCCAAATTCCCAGCATTGCAGGAACTTAAAAACTGAGTTGAGCATTCATAAATATGAGTTTGCTCTCCAAAGAAAAAGAGGAGGCAAAGGGAGCAAGGTAATATGAGCAAAGCCAAAAGAGAGGAGTTCTAGGTGAGAACCATTCCGAAGGTCTCTCTGCAAAGCTAGAGATTTGGGGGCTGAAATAAAATTTCAGAATCCTTGTTTGGAAGGGCAATGCCCTCTTTTTGCCCCACCCCCAATCCTGTAGAGCTCTTTTTCCTCCCGTAGATCTTGCATTTTCTATATTAGATTATTTTTGAGGGCAGAGAAAGGCGCACTTGTCTGAAACACATCTATGGAGGGAAATGAGTTAAGAATGTCGTAGAGGAGCCTGTCATGTTGAAATAACCCTACTGCGTCCATACGTCAACTCAGCAGAAGAAGGCAAGAGCATTTGTCCCTTCGTGTGAAACCCTTTTTCAAGGTTGCGGGTTCCCCAAACAGGTTTTGCCATCGAAGAGGCTTCAAGAGGTGTTGCTCAAACGTCCTCCTCCCGTTTTCCTGTCCACTCTCAGATCTGCTTTTTCCCCCTTTGACAGGGTTGTCACTTTCACTGCTGGTGTATGTCAGTTGCGTCCCCGTGCCAGGAGCGGACAATGATTGGAACGGACAGAGCCTTCCCTCACCCCACCTCCATCCACCCAGTTCTTACATGACGCCCACCACGGGCTGAATCAAGATCTGGTGGACAGATCCTGTCCTAATGCTGAGCGGTGAAGGTTTAATCTGTCCTCTTCCCAACCCACCGCCCTCCACAATAGGAAAAAAAATACTGCTTCTGCCTAAATCCAACAAGAGAATGCTTCAGGTGACAATTGGTTGGGAGGAGAAGAAGTGGCCGCAACTTTAGGATGGTTGTAGTCTTGAACTATTCTTATCAGAGCCGGGGGTCTTCCGTTCCCCAAAGTCTCCTGCATTCTGACCCCCTGGGATTGCAATGAGAGCCAGACTAGAGAGAGGATGTTTTTCACCCACATTTTCAATCTGCTGTGAAAAGCACTCCTCACTTTGGCTACCTAGGGCTGTATAACAGAATCTCTGATTGGTTGGGATCACTTAGGGGGACGAGAAAGGAAATGAGGGGCGTAGTGCTGCTGTAGTGGGGGCTAAGGAAAGCAGCTGTGGTTAGTAGTCAGCATCTACAATTGGGGTGATTCCGGCCTGATGGTTAGATCCCGTTCTAATTCTGAAGAACAAATACCTGTTGCTTATCTTAGAACCACCTATGGCACAAGTAATATTTTTTTCCAGAATGTAAGATTGTTCATGCTAGCTATGGAGTGCTTCCTATTGGTTCATTCCACTTAAAGCAGACTTGTAAATTCAATTGTTGAATGGTGAATCAACACATTGAGAAATCTCACTGGCCCTACCCTTGTTGCAACTAAGAATAGGATCCAGGTCTATATACCCCAGCCAATCAGGGATGGTCTAGGCAGCATGATGATGATGATGATGATGATGATGATGATGATGCAGTGCCCATCAGAATTTACAAAACCCTCTCAGATTGGGTGCAATGACATTTGAACTCATTCTGGGTGGGTGAACATTTTCAACCCATGGGGCAGCTCTGCCCCTGAAGAGTCACCAACATGGGAGGAAATGCAGGTTTCTAGAATTCCATCATTTCAGTCCGTCTCTAAATGGCAGAACCGATGGTCCCAGCTGATGCTGCTGAGAGAGATGTGCCTTCAGATTGCCCGTCAACTTATGGGGACCCCATTGATTTCTTGGTTTTTTCTTAGGCAAGGAGTACTTGGGGGCAGTTTGCACTGACTTCATCTGAAATACAGCCCTACAGCATTTCGTATTACTTGGCAGTCTCCTTCCCCGCTCAGTTTCCAAGATCAGATGGGATCCGATGTATTCAAGTTTTTAAGTTGGAGGTTTTTAAGCAGAGGCTGGAGGGCCATCTGTCGGGAGTGCTTTGAGGGCGTTCCTGCAGGGCAGAAGGGGGTTGGACTGGATGGCCCCGGGGTCTCTTCCAACGCTACATTTCTATGATTCTATGAAGTCCTAGGTATCCCTTCATCAGTCCTGGGATGAACTATCCAGCTTTGCTAGGATATGGACCAATCTAGGTTTAATCTTGCAAAAAAAAAAACACCCTAGCTTTCCTGGCAAACAGACCTCCATCAATATAAGGCTTCTAGACTGAAGAACCTAACTCTTTTGCTCCGTTGCAGGTTTCCAAAAAAAAAAAAAAAAAAAAAAAGATTTTGATAATCATATAATAAAGAAACCTCCTGAAATTGAGCATGCCCTTGAAAACTTCCCTAGCGTGTCTCTCCAAAGTGCAAGAGATTTACGACCTGGATAATTCTCTCTACGTTTTTTTTTTTATCTTGTGTATGTGAGAGTGTGTATTTTCTTTGTAATAAAACCTGGGCTTAGGCAAATAAATTTGAGAAGACAGTTTTACTGACAGCTCCCTCCCTCTCCCCTTTCTCTCTCTCTCTCTTTCCCCACATTCTCAGCTCCCGCATAATAAAATAAAAAAAAAAATAAGGAGAGAAATTTCAGCTTGAAGGGACAACGTGGGGCGCATTTAAAAAGCGAAATAAAGGGACGGCCGCCCGCTGCGCGCAGAGGTGATGGCAAAGGTGTTTGCCGCGCGGCTTTGATCTTGCGACTTCGGGTCTTTCTGGGCTCTGATCCAAGGCGGAAGAAAAATTTGGAGGTGGCTCCAGAGCTGTAGTCAAGCGGTGGCTACGGCCAACACACCCAACTTGAAAGGTTTTGGTTCGTCTGCTGTTTCAACACCAAAAAAAGGGAGCTTGTTTTCCAAAGTGGTGTCTTTAAAAAAAAGAAAGAGAGGGAGAGAATAATAGTAAGAGAGGGAGAGAACACATAATGACTTGCTTTCTTTCCCTAGCTGGAAAGACAAAAAAGAAGGAAGGATAATATTAGGTATTACTGTTTTTTTTAAAAAAATAATACTTTTTATTAAACACCAGCCTTTTAAATGCAGTGGAATCACACAAATGCAAAGGGAAAAAAAACATTCATTGACATGGAAACCACTAGACATCCCTGTGTGGTTTGTACGACGCTCGGACGGAAAGAGGGATTCTTGGGATGCGTGCAGATCCAAAGTATTCCTCTCCTTTGCCAGGGCTCTGCCACATCCAGGTGGCACACTAGGGCCAAAATTCACTTACAGATATAGGCACACGTAAATCACGACGTGAGGCCAAAAACTCACCAGTGCACAACAGGCATGTTCTACTCAGAGCAAAGGAAGCAGAGTTCCACAGACAACGTGTTCCCCTATGTCTTGTCTTTGCAATTTCTGAAATGTTTGTTGTGGCTGTGCATGCACTATACTTTGCACTGTGGTTGTGCATCCTGTGCTTTGCAATCGCTCGTTGCAGTTGTGCGTCTTAAATTTCTGACTGCAGTTGCGCATTGAATGTTGTGTATCGTGCAATGGCGCCCAGCCGTTGACATGTGTTGCGCGGCGTTGCCGTTCCGCAAGGGAGTTACATCTTGCCGCGGTGGCCTTCTGTCCGCGTGGAAGCATTTACGCGATGCCAGGGGGATTTTGGACCGAGGCCGATCTCGGAGATAGCGTGTGGCAGGGTGTCGACTCGCTAATAAAATAGCACACCTGGAGGCTGTGTCAGAACACCTCTTCCAGAAGAAAATGTGCCAAGGCAGATGGTGCTAATAAACTCTTGCAGCAAACATCTTGGGAATACATAAATAAATACAGGGAGAAGAGGGAAGAGAATGGGGAATGAGAAAGGGATTTTTCCAGTATGCCTCCCCATCTCCTGGCAGAACATACCCTCACCAAAATAGGGTTCCCTCTTCAGGGCCGGAGACATTTTTTTCTGTAGGGAAAAAGAAGTCTGAATCTTATAGGCTGGGGTGGGAATTGAACAGCTAATGTGTCAAAGACAGCCCCTGGGTGTCTAATGTGGGTCTTGTGATGTCCACTAACCAACCAAACCAACACTAGCACGGTGTAGTCGTTTGGGCATTCAAACGTGGACCCCAGAGTCCCGAGTTCGATTCCCCGCTTGGCCGTGGAAACCGACTGGGGGACCTTGGGCAAGTCGCACGCTCTCCGCCCCACGATAGGGTCACCGTAAGTCTAAAAAGTGATTTGAAACCACAAGATGAGCTAATACCCCAGAGGACAAGACCAGAATTCAAAATGACCTGAACTAGAGAGCTGGACCAAAATTAACAAAATGAATTTCAACAGGGAAAAATGTAAGGTTCTAAACTTGGGTGGAAAAAATGAAAAGCACAGATATAAGATGAGTGACATGTGGCTTGGCTGCAGTATATGAGAAAGAGATCTAGGAGTCTTAGTGGACCACAAGCTGAACATGAGCCAGCAGTGTGATGCGGCAGCTAAAAAAACCAATGCGATTCTGGGCTTCATCAATAGGAATATGATGTCTAGGTCAAGCGAAGTAATACCCCTAGAGTTCAGTGGAGTCTCCTTCTTTGGAGGTTTTTAAAGAGATGCTGGATCTGTCAGGAATGCTTTTATTGTGTCTCCCTACTTGGAAAATGGGATTGAACTTGATGGTCTTTATTGTCTTTTCCAACTCGATGATTCTGTGAACATCCTCTAAATTTTTTTCCTACTTTGGCTGGGGAAAAAAGGGGTTAATGTCATGAAAGATATTAAAAAATGGCCCCTCAATCGACATGCCTCTTCTATTCTTGACAGTCGTGAGTAGAGCAGACCCACTGAATCAATGGGGTTTACTGTGAGTGTTGACTCACCTTTCCATCATTCTCGCAGCTATTGAGTTGTTAAACTTTTTCAGTGGGATCAGGCACACCGAAGGGAAAAAAACTGGTGGGATTATATAATAAGGCCCCCAAAAGTTACTTCTGGAAGGTCATGAGCGAGGCACGAAGGGCTCAGCTAGGCCCCCGTTTTGGGCTTACTAATAACATCCAAAACTCAATGGCAGACCATACTTGAATGCAGAAGTTCCATTAGCTTAAAGCAGCCCTGGATGCCCTCCTCTCCCTCAACTTTTAACCCTTTATTTAAAACTCCTGCCTCCTTTTTCTTCCCATCTCTCACCTAGAAATAAGAATTCTGTCTCACTGAGAATGCAATTTTTCCTTCGGTGCTCAAATTTCTAGCGTTGCAAAAAAGTGAGATATTGAACACCGGTCCCACCTGGGACTCTTCTGTTTGCTGTGTTCCTTGAGTTTGCTGTAACTCTCCGATTTTTAAAAACAGGCCTGAAGTGTATTTCCAAATGCTGAATGGAAGTATGGTTGTGGTTGTTGCCGTTGTCGTGCGCCTTCGAGTCCTTTGTGACTCATGGGTTTTCCTGACCAGATGTCTTCAGAGGGAGTCTGCCATGCCCTTCCTCTCTCTGAGGCCGAGAGAGCGTGGCTCATCCAAAATCACCCAGTGGGTTTCCATGGCTGAACGGGGATTCGAACCTTGGGCTCCCAGAGTCCTAGTCCGACACCCAGGCAACCAAATGTTGGCTCTGAGCATTTTCCATCCGATCGGAGAAATTTTAAGGGACGGAAATGCTGGAAATTTGAGGATTGAACAGGGCCAAGTTAAGGGTTTCATGGGCCATTTCCGCACGAGACTGTTATAGCGCGATGATTCCACTTTCAACCTCCTATGGAATCCTGGGGCTTGCAGTTTCGGGAGGGGCCAGTCGGCCCCTCCCGAAACTGCAAGCCCCAGGATTCCATAGGAGGTTGAAAGTGGAATCATCACGCTATAACAGTCTCGTGCGGAAGTGGCCATAGGCTCGATTCACTCTTGTATTTGACTGCTCACCTCATCATACCACTAGGGATGAAAATAGAAAACATCTTTAATTTGAAATTTTGTTTTCCTTCCCAAGTCCTGTAAAAAAAAAAATTGCTAATCCTTTTTTCATAACCTCTGTGAGCAGCAGCATAATGATGGTAATGACGACGACAATGAAGGGGATAATGATTAATTATAATCATCTTTATCTTTCTTTATCTATATCTTGCTTTTTTTCCTTGTGAGGACTCAAAGTGCCTCACAGAAGTCATGGAAATCCTGGAATACAGAAGTTAAAACACAAAATTAAACCGTCAGATAAGAAATTAAGACAAAAGGGCCTTGCCACACTACACTGCTATAGTGCTATTATTCCACTTTCAACATCCTCTGGAATCCTGGGGTTTGCAGTTTAAGGAGAGAGCTCTTGGCCCTTGGTAAACTACAAACCCCAGAATTCTACGGGGTGTAGAAAGCGGAACGATAGCACTTTAACAGCATAGCGTGGAAAGGCCCAAAGTTAAAATACATAATTTAGACCATAAAGATCCATAAATTCTAAGAGCGGCCAGGACTTTTCATCAGCCCGGCCGTGACCACATCTTGAATACCTGCTTGTCTATGGAAGGAAGGTAAGCAGGAATCCTCCGTTGCAGATCCTAGCATTGCACCTGAAGTGTCTCGTGTAAAAGGCAGCCCTGGGACTGTAGGAGAATTTCGTTGGGAGAGGCAGAATTTTTACTTGGGGCATCCTTTTGCCCTCCTTGGCTAGGTAGACCTCTGTTGATCCCCATCAGCCTGGGCGAAGACGGAGGCAAAAAACAGAAACGGGGCCATTTAATTGCGCACCGTGGTCCTTAATGCCCTCAGACTCCCTTGCAAGGTTATATTGTGTGCTTTGTGTTGTGTTTCATTAGGGATTGCACACTCAGAGGAACCAGGGGTGGTGGGAACGCGCGAGCCAGCAAAAGTGAGCATTTTCCATGTGGGAGACAAATAACCCGGAGAGATCTGAAGACCGTGGCGCACCTCTGATGCTCGCTAAGACTTTAAAAGCTCCATCGTGAGCTTCAGAGCTCCGCGGTGGCCCGGTCCAATTCCCTTGTCTTTCCCCAGCCCTTCTGGCAATCTTTTTCCCCCCGCATTCATCTCCTCGCTGCAGGTCTTTGAATAGCGATTGCTGGAGTCTGCAGATCAAAGTGGATTGCTCCCTTTCACATTTTCTTCTTCTATATATCTATTTTTCTTCTTCTTCTTTTTTTTTTTAAAAAAAAACTCAACTCCCCCCCAGGGATAAATCTCTTTCTCTCTCTCTCTCTTTTTTTTTCTTCCTTGCAACTTTTGTACTAATTTATTTTTAAACGTGCCCTAACTGCAGTGAAGGAGAAGGGAGAGGTTGGGGAAAAGAAAGAGTCAGAGAAGGGCAGAGAGGAGAACTGAGTTCTGATCATCCGGTAAAGAGAGGAAACAAGGTTTTGGATAGGACACGCTGAAGCGTCCATTTTGTGCAATTGAAAAAAGGAGAATTTTAAAGGGTTGCAGTTGGAAAACCAGGCGAACGACAGTGTGGCTTTGCTTCTTTGTTGGGGTTGTGTTCTTTCAAGTTGTTCCTGACTTATGGTGACGCTAAAGCGATTCCACAGTGGGGTTTTCTGGGGCTGAGAGTGTGCGACGTACCCAAGGTCAGCTGGTGGGTTTCCTTGGCTGAGGGGGGAATTGAACCTGGTCTCCGATGCTCAAACCACTGCACCGTGCTGGCTCTCTTACCGATAAGGAAATAATAAGACCCGACAAGAGAGTTCTGTACTAAAAGGGCCAAGTTTAAGAACTGAACTTTAAGTGTTTATGATCTCCGGGACAGGAGGAGCCTCAAGTGGGCTCCAGTTGTGGCCAGAGGATCCCAACCCGACCTTTGCTGTAATTTGCTAGGAGAGACGCCGTGTGGGTAATTAGCGAGAAGCAGAGAAATCATTCCGTAACTTGGAAAACCAGGATAAACAGAGGGACACGGAAAAAGGCAGCCAGCGTCCGATTCCAAAGGTCCGGAAAGCAGGGCAGGGTTTCCAAGCTCTTGGGTGTGTTCCTCAGCCCGTGGATGTTGCTTCCAGTATCTATCGAGAATGAAATGAAATGAAAGAATAAAGGAGTGCTTGGGCTCACGCCGCCCTTTCTGTGTTTCCTTTCTCAGGTGACAGACGGTGGGACCATCAAGCAGAAAATTTTCACCTTCGACGCCATGTTCTCCACCAACCAGTCGCACATGGAGAACTACCGGAAAAGGGAAGACCTGGTCTACCAGTCCACCGTACGGTAAGTCCTACCATTGCCTTGGACCAAGAATGGAACAAGTTTGGGTACATTTTCTTGTCTCAAGTGAGAAGGGGCGTCTCAGTGCGTGGGAGAGGGGGCCGGAGAGGTGACCAGGAAGACTTCCCGAGGGGAAGAGCAGTTTGAGGGTGGAATCCGCTGCTGCTCCCATGGAGTGTGGTGGAATCTCCTTCTTTAGAGGTTTTCAAACAGAGGCTGGATGGCCATCTGTCCAAGGGAGGGCTTTGATGGTGTCTTCTTGCATGGCAGACGGGAGTTAGACCGGATGGCCCTTGGGATCTCTTCTGGCACATTTCCGCACTAGCCTGTTGTAGCGCTATGATTCCACTTTCAACCTCCTTTGGAATCCTGGGGTTTGCAGTTTCGGGAGGGGCCGGCTGGCCCCTCCCGAAACCGCAAGCCCCAGGATTCCATAGGAGGTGTGTATTTTGCACAAAATATCCTGCCTGGATTTTGTTTTGGTCAGTCCCAATGAAAGTAAAAGTACTGAATCAATGGCGGAATGTTGAGGCAACACAGAGTCAAAACCCATCGATCCAATGGGTCTACTCTATAGAATTCCATTGGTTGTTCCAACTAGAGACGTCACGTTGAATGGCAAGACAACGCAGAGGCAAATTGCATTGAATCAATGAATAGTCTGAACTAGAGTAGATCCATTCAACCTGTTATTGAGTAGGGAGCCAACATGCAGATAAATCCAAGTGATTCGATGAATCTGCTTTAGATGATGATAATCCTCATTTTTGTTCTCCAGCCTAGGACTCAAGGCAGCTAGCTGACATCAGTCCAAAGAAATGTAGTTTTTAAAAATGCCAGATTACAAAAGTTAAATTAATTGGCCAGAATTCTACACAGGCTACTTGGTTACATTTGCATCGCTTAGCAATGTCTCCCCGTTTGAACTTTTCCAACCCTCAGCCGCACCAAAAAGAAAGTGAGAGGGCAGTTGTGGTTGTGGAAATAGCACCGAAATCATGACGATGGAGGCGCTGTAGATACAGATCAGTTACGGATATGTAACTCCAAGAATTCTGGCCACCATTAAACTAGCCATAAAATTAAAACCAGTTTTAAAAACATAGCTATTGAAAACAACAAATAAACAAAACATAGATAGAGTGGAACAGCAGCGTGCAGGTCACTGACTTTAGTGCAAAATTTTTGATTTTTTTCTCCATGGAAATGAAGAAAATGCACATTACCTCTTGCGGTTTCACTCAGTGAGGGTAAAACTATTGAAACGATTTGTTCTTTCATGCAAGGAAAAGGAAGCTTCACTCTCTCCCTTGGAAGTCATTTTACAAGGATGATACCTGGAGTCGTTGCAATTAGTCGAGGCCCTCTTGCGGACTGCGGAGTTCCAAATGGCCCTTGTGCTTATTTTGCAGGCATCCGAGCTTTAATTGAATTGCTACTGACTGGATGTGTTGCCTCGCATTGACTCTTGACCCTCCAGTTATATACCTGCCAACTGGGGGTAACATTTCATGCATTCGATGAAGTAGACTAGTCTATAAAAGCTGCTGCCATAATTAATGTGTTAGTCATGCAAGACGCTTTCTTGTTTAGTAACCTTCTAGGACCTAACTGTTTTATGACCGTCAACACCAGATTCTAGAGTTGTTCCTCGTTAGGAAATGGTGGCAGAAAAAATGCTTGGTTTGAAAGAATGAATTACTGTTGTCCCTGATTGGCTAGGATCAGCCTTGTGCTCTTACTTGGCCCTTACTCTCCATAGGCTGCATTTCTTCTCAGTGACAGGAGCAAGGAGACAGTGAATGTGATTGGCTATATTGCACTGCAGCATCATAATAGGATCCCTAATTGGTTAGTTTTCATGACTACAAAATTTTATCTAAAACTGTGTTTGAAATAATTAACTACTGTTGTCACTGTGAATCAGCCTTGTGTTCTTACTCAAATCATTGGCCCTTACTCTCCATAGGCTTCATTTCTCCTCAGTGACAGGAGCAAGGAGACCGTAAATGTGATTGGCTATATTACCCTGGAATGTCATAACAGGATCCCTAACTGGCTAGTTTTCATGACTAGGAATTTTTATGTAAAACAATGTGTCTGTCTAAGGCTTGGGATCACATCATGAAACTACACAGGCAATCAGGTTTGTCTACTTGCTATTTAAGGGCACAGGAAGCCTATTAAGAGTAAGGAGCAATTCAGAAGGGTGATTCTGGCCAATCAGGGACACTAAATGAGTCAGGATTTCAAACCAAACACTTTGCTGCACACCTAAGTCACCAGCAGGATTCTAGCTGTGGTCTTCTTCTCCTTGTCTTGTAACTCAGGAGTTTGCACCAGCTGCTTTTCATCAAAATGGAGAAGGGTTTCTTGTAGGGCTTATTTTGCAAATTAAGTTGTCAAAAAGCTTTGCAATCGCACAACGATTACATTTCGTGCACGAGCCAGTCTGAGGAGAGGGAGACAGGATGGCTTCCATTATCCAGAGGGAAAGGATAACATTTTGAAGTCAAAATTAACAGCAGCAGAAAAGAAATGGAAAGAGAGATGGGGTGGGGGCTGAGAGAGAAAAGGATTTAAAAAAATGCCAGATGGGTGGAACTTGTGAGCTCATAAACCCCCAAAAACGTGCCACAAAGGCAGGGCAAGTTTTAGGCGGAAAGCAGCTCCCTCTGCTTCCCGAAGGCTTGGGGGAATAAGAAACTCACATTTACATATAAATGAAAATATTTACAAATTAATGCATTTCGAGACACGGGAAGTCCCGGCTCTGCAGCTGTCAAGGCGACGGCCTACCTCATCATTTGGGGTGGATGGAGAGGCAAGGAAGATTTACCAAAGAGCAAAAAGGCAATTTCCAGTGTTATCCTGAATAAAACATAGGTAACATCGAATGGATGCTCTATTGAAGGGAGGGCACGGGACGGGGGCACCTTCGGTGGGCTGCACCAGCAGGGCCAATAGTGATCCGATGTAACTGGAAGTCAGTAAGTGGGCTGAGCATCTAGTACGGCCAGTTCTGACCGGCAGCTCCAAGATTTCACTCCTTCT
Organism: Cyclura pinguis; assembly: GCA_030412105.1. Lineage (NCBI taxonomy): Eukaryota > Metazoa > Chordata > Lepidosauria > Squamata > Iguanidae > Cyclura > Cyclura pinguis. The sequence continues at coordinate 16,987,235 of CM059612.1, read as the reverse complement.
AGCCATACCTAAAGTTCCCACTGGGCACTGAAGCAAGGGCCTTCTATGGAGGGTCGTAGGAAGGGTTCTTGTTCTTCCAGCCCAGTATCCCAACTCCGGCTGGCAGCAGTGCCTCTCTTCTCTTGGTCCTACCCGGAGATTCCACACCGGGGAGTGAACACAAGACCTTCTGAAGAGGAACCTGCGTCATATTGAGTCAGACCTTTGGGGCGGTCCGCCTAGCTCAGCATTGTCGACACTGGCTGGCAGCCATCACTCTTCAGGTTCGTCTCCTGGCCGTGCCTGGGGATCCGGGCATTGAAGCCGGGACCTTCTGCACAGTACTCCTGAGGGATGACCGTCCAGCCTCCGTTTAAAGACCTCCAACGTCAACGCCTACACGGAGCTGTGCATCTATGAGGAGTGACCTCCCAGGAGACCGTGTGCCGAGCAGTCAGAGTGCTGGACTGGGAATCTGGACGTTCTGGGTTCAAGTCCACCCGCGGCATGGTACGGCGGTTTGACTGCTGGGCTAGACAGCTGGAAGTTCTGGGTTCTGGTCTACCCACCGTGTGGCATAGTGGTGAGAATGCCGGGCTGGAGATTTGAAACTCCCGGGTTCGAGTCTGCCCAAATTCCCTGGATGAGCTTGGGCCCGCAATCCCCGCCTCTCTCAGCTTGACCTACCTCACGGGATTGTTGTTACGAAGGTAAAAACGGGGAAGGAGGAAGTCACAGCTGCCTCCTGGAGGTCTGTTGGGGAAAGAGGGCGAAGAAACGTTTGAAAATGGGTGGATAAAATGTGGAAGTGGAGGAGAGAGGGGGGCTCCGCACCCCACCCCGGCTGCCTGCCGGCTTGCTTTCCGCCTCTGTCTCCTTCCCTCCGTCCCTTTACTCCTGCCACTGCCGGCACGCTGTCTCTGCCGATGGCCTCCCTCCCCTCCCCGCCCTGGCTAATTAACTGCGTCCTTCTGTAAAACTTGCTGCCAGTTCCCTAATCAGCCCCCCGTTCGTGGCACCCCTGCAGCGCCGCTCGCGGCGCCCTCGCGCGCGGAACGCAGGCCTCTTTTAGGACCACCTTCGCCCCACACCACCCTCTTCTTCCCACCCCAGCGCGTCTCAAAGAGGGGACCCGAAAAGAGCGTTGCCCCGCTTTCGGATCGGGGAAGGAGGCGGGAGAGGCTCCCTCGGGACATTGTTTGGCTCCCTCTCGTGGCGGAGAGGCGCCACTGCCGGGCGGTCTCCAGCCTTGCGTCGGCGGTGCGCGAGTCTCGCGTAGCGGCGGGAGCATCGCGCTCTGGAGGCCGGGTTCAAATCCATGCTCGGCCGTGGAAATGCATTGGAAGACTAGCATCGCTAGTCCCAGGAGAAGCATCAAAACTGCGCAATTGCAGAAAAACAGCAGAAAAATATAGAATCGTAGAGTTGGAAGAGACCCCAGGGGCCATCCAGTCCAACCCCCGTCTGCCATGCAGGAACACCCATCAAAGCACTCCCGACAGATGGCCATCCAGCCTCTGTTTAAAAACCTCCAAAGGAGGAGACTCCACCACACTCCACGGAGGCAGCAGCAGATTCCACTGCCGGACAGCCCTGACCGTCAGGAAGTTCTTCCTGAGCTTCAGGCGGAACCTCCTTTCCTGCGGCTTGAATGCATTGCTCCTCGTCCCGGTCTCTGGAGCGGCAGAGGACAAGCCCGCTCCCTCCTCGACGTGACATCCCCTCAAATATTTAAACGGGGCTCTCACGCCCCCTCTTCACCTTCTCTTCTGAAGACCAAACATCCCCCGCTCCCTCAGCCGCTCCGCAGAGGGCTTCGTGGCTTCCAGGTCCAGAGATGAGCAGCGTGCATGCGTTACCCAGCGCAGATATGGGTGGGAATGCGGGGTTAGCGGGCCGTCTGACTGTCGGAACGCGCGTCACCCGAGTGGCACCGTAGCCCTCTCGCTGGGAAGGCACAGGAGTGGTGGTTTCCGTACCGGGGTGTGTTTCCGTTCACTGAAACAACGTGGTCGCTGCAAGACAAGGGATTGGTGTGGTATACCCCTGGGGCTGAGCCCTGGACGGTTGCCCCCTGAGGCTGGGTGGTCCTTGCAAGAATTAATTGTGTGTGTACGTGTCTGAAAAAGAGAGAGAGAACATTCACTCTCACTGTATAAACCTCCTCCTTTCCCTTCACCGGCAGGCTGGCCTTGGGCGAAAAAATAAGCTTTTAATGAGTTGTAATTGTAAATAAATTCTTTAACCTTTTTTTATCTGTTTTTTTTTTTTAACAGAGCTTTAATGGCATATTATATTGTTTGAACCTTGTGGTCATTTTTTTTTAACCTGAAGTGTCATTTAATTTTTTTTCTTTAAAAAGTGCCATATAAATAATGTCCCCTGTTTTTCTAAAGGTATGGAAGCTCCCTTGGATCCTGTATAAAGAGAAAGGCAGGGGATAGATAGATAGATAGATAGATAGATAGATAGATAGATAGATACATAGATACATAGATACATAGATAGATAGGTGTATAAAGAGAAAGGCAGGGGATGGATAGATAGATGGATGGATGGATAGATAGCTAGATAGATACATAGATACATAGATAGATAGATAGCTGTATAAAGGCAGGGGATGGATAGATAGATAGATACATAGATAGATACATAGATAGATAGATAGGTGTATAAAGAGAAAGGCAGGGGATAGATAGATAGATAGATAGATAGATAGGTGTATAAAGAGAAAGGCAGGGCATAGATAGATAGATAGATAGATAGATGGATGGATGGATACGGCTGGGCTTACTTGCTCGAGCCACCCGCCGAGTCATGTTTGGTGTGCCCAGATATTGCCACTCAGGGCCACGGTCTCATTCTGCAGATAGATTCCTTTCCTCTTCTGTGTCTCCGCTTCCAGATCCCAGCCAGGTGACAATGACACCTGCCGGGGAAGCGTCCGTCCTCGGTGGCCCGGCCTTGGTTGGCACAGAGCCTGCCAGCCTGCCTGGCCCACGTCCGGCCCCCTTTCTGCTCTGCCCCCATCCCTCGCAGCTGGCCAGATGCCGCTGGGACCCTGAGCTCCCTTGGTGGTGACAAGTAGAGCCGGGCCGCTTTCTTGGAAATCGCGTCTGCTCTGCCACCCGAAGGTGGCGGGAGGGAGGAGAAGGATTGACGTAAATCCAGACAAAAATAGGAAGCAAAATCCAGATGTGTGTGTTTGGGAGGGGGGCTTGAGAAATAAAACAAATGTCCATGCATCCCTCCCTTCGCCAGCAAGAAATCACTCCCAGCAATGGTGGTTTTATGACTAATTATGCCGCCGGCTTTACGGCCGGGCTGATAAAACCCAAACTGGCAAATAAAAATGTTAAAGAGAGACTTAATTTAAGGAGAAAGGCTGGGAGATTGCCTCTCATTTGGGTGTGGGTGTGTGTATGCTGTTTCCTGGAGAACTGGCCTGAAATGTAGTTTAGGGCTCCAGAACACTTTAAAAAAAAACCTGGGGTATCATCCAGAACGGGACGAAATTCACCGGTTTCATGTCACTCAGTTTGCATTTCTTGTAATTCAGGAACGGACTGCATAAGGGAATAAAAATTAATACAAATCTGGGCAGGAAAAATGAAATCCACACATACAGGATGGGTGAAATCTGACTTGAAATCAGGACAAAGAGGATCTAAGTGTCTTAGTAGACCACAAGCTGAACCTGAGTCAGCAGTGTGATGCGGCAGCTAAAAAAGCCAACGCGATTCTGGGCTGCATCAATAGAAATCTAGTGTCTAGGTCAAGGGAAGTGATAGCCCCACTCTATTCTGCTTTGGTCAGACCCCACATGGAATATTCCTGTGTCCAGGTCTGGGTCCCACAAGTCGGGAAGGATGTTGACAAGCTGGAAGGAGTCCCAAGAAAGGTTACCAAGATAACCAAAGGTGTGCGAGAGAGATTGTTAAATTACAATCACGACATGATGCAGTTCTCTGTTGTTGCAAAATTGAGCTATTTGCAAGTAACTAGTTATCGTAACTTATTTTTGAACTTGACATTTGTGAGTGTGTACATCGGTAAGAAAGAGGATATTTAGTTACAGTCGTAATAGATCTTTGTTTTGAAAGAGAAGTATTTCCAAGCCTGATGCGTAGGTGTGTTTGTGTGTGAGAATGAAGCTACAGTCATAATATGATGCAATTTGATTTTTTGTTGTTGCAAACTGGAACTATTTCAAGTAACTAGTTATATGTAGGTAGTTGTTTCCAAGATTGGCATGAGTGTACACATGAGTAGAAGAAAGTGAAGTTACAATCATAATGCAATGAAATTTGATTTTTGTCGTTAGAAAATGAAACGAATTGCAAGCAACTGGCTATTTGCAACTAGTTACTTCCAAGTTGAGTGTGTGATAGTGTCTATGTGTCTGAGAGAGTCTGTGTTAAACTGCAATAATAAAATAGTGAGGTTACATCTTTGTGTGTATGTAAAATGGAACTAGTTACAAGTAACTGGTTATTTGTAAGTAATTACTTCCAAGCTTGACATTTGCATGTTAAGTTGCAATGGTAATGTGAGGCAGTTTTGTTTCTGCTGCTGGGAAATGGAACTAACTGCAAGCAACTAGTTACTTGCAGCTAGTTACTTCTAAGCTGGATGCGTGGGTGTGTGAGACAGAAGGAGAGGTGGAAGAGTTTCGCAGACGCCCTTCCGTGGCATCTGTTGGCGGGAGCTGAGATCCGTGCAGAACCGGATCACGAAACCTCTTCTTCGCCCGCCTAATCCTGACTTTGTTTCCTAGGCAGCTTGTCTTCTGCTCACCCGCCGGTTTAATTGTTGTGGAATTTTTCTGACATGACTAATTATTGTTTTGCAAGTATTTCTGGGGCTTTACTAATTGATTACATATTCCCTGACTTGACAATTTTCTTCTGCTTTTTGGAATGCAAAACGGAGCCCGCTCGCTCTCTCTTTTTCCCCTTTGCACGTAACACTATTGTGTGTGCGCGTTTTTTCCCCCTTCTTTGTTGACTTTGTTCTCTCCCGACAGTAGATAAAGCGAGATTTCCGCCCCCTTTCGCTCTGAAGGAACACACAGAGGGGATTGAGTTGGAACTTTCTGTCTTTCATCCTCTGATTTTGACCTCAAAACTTGTTCCTGTGTTAAACTTTTGAAGAATACACTTTGTGAGTGAGAGAGAGAGAGAGAGAGAGAGAGAGAGAGAGAAAGACACCAAGAGAACCTACAGTGGGGCACAGCACCAGCTCTGGATTTTAGTCTGAACTTTAGAGGAGCTATCCTCGATGGGATCAATTCACTTGTAATATGGTCTTCCTTTTTATCCTGCCTTCTGCTTTCTCCAGTGTTATTGCTTTCATCATTGAGCCACGCTGTCCAAAGTATGATAGCCTCAGTCGGGTCACCTTGGTTTTGGGGGAAAGTTTAGGTACGATTTGCTCTCGGACCCGTTCGTTTGTCCTTATGGTGGTCTAGGGTATCCACAGAACTCTCTTCCGGCACCACATTTAAAATGAGTTAATTTTCCTCCTAGATGAATGTTGTATTACTGTGGAGATTGGCCTAAACGCCCTAAAGGCACCAGATCCCGTTTGATCTTGGAAGCTAAGCAGGGTCAGACCTGGCTAGTACTCGGATGGGAGGCCACCAATTCATATCAGGTGCTGTAGGCGGCATTTCAGTGGAAGGAACCACCTCTGCGGATTCCTTGCCTGAGAAAACCCTCCGAAAGCCATGGGGTCACGATAAATCGAGAGGCACGGACACACACAGTCTGCTGACCCGGGTTTCCCTGCATGTGGGAGTACTGAGAACTGCGCAGGACCGTAGAAAAAATGTTGAAAATGTTGAATGGCCCCTTGCTTTCTTCAAGAAGCAAATGGCATCCCTGGTCAGGGGTCCATGCTGTAGATCCTAAAACTGCGTCTCCCAAATCCCTTACACGTTAGCAGGACAAAAATGTTTCCTGGAAAATGTTCATTCCCTCCCTCAGAAGATGGGGTACCTGACCCTCGAAACTCTCAACCCTCCCCATCTCAGGTGTTAAATCCGCACCTGTGTGTTCTCAGCCTTTGGCCTTCTAGATGTTTTGGACTTCAATTCCAAGAAGTCTTAGGCCATTTCTGCACTACACCGTTATAGCGCTGTTATTCCACTTTCAGCATCCTGTGGAATTCTGGGGTTTGTAGTTTCCTGAGTCCAAAGAGCTCTCTGGCTGAGAATCCTAAATGCCCCTCCCTAAACTGCAAACCCCAGGATTCCGAAGGAGGTTGAAAGTGGAATAATAGCACTGTAACAGCGTGGTGCGGAAATAGCCTTGTAGTCAACATGGACCATGGCAAAGGACTCTTGAAGCTGAAGTCTCGAATAACTGGAGACAGCCAAGGGTTGAGAACCGCAGGTCTACCTGCTGGAGGCTGGCAGGCAGGCCCCCTTTTCCGATGCAACGGGAAATCAGCTCATGCCCTGGAGCGCAATTTCCCCGCTTTTGTGATGATCTTTTAAAGCTGAGAAGAGATGAGAGAGTTGGAGGCTTGCATGAATCCCAAGCCATCAATTATCGCACACGCACAAAAAGAAATGGGGAATAGTTGCTCAGTGGCCTAGCCCGGAGGCAGCCCTGTGCTGGAATATATTACGAGCCTGCAAGGAGTTCCCACATCAGCTGTGCCAGCATCGGTTGGGCCTTGGTGTGTCGGCGTCTCCTCTTTATATTCCTGGATAGGAGTTTTGGAATCTAATGCACGCTCCCCATTCGGGTTACTAGTCCGGGGGCATCCACCGCCCTGAGGTTCCCAGTGTCCTGTTTTGGAGGCCAGCCAGGGGCAAAGGCTGAGCCTGTCGGGCAGCAGAGACAGCAGCAGCTCCAGTCACGTGCAGGAGCTTACCTGCTGGACAATTACAGATCTTGGAGCCCAGGCGGTTCAGGCCAGCGTGATAAAGCTACTAAGCCAAAGGTGTCAATCCAAGGGAGAGTCTGGTAGTGTGGTCAGCGAACAAAGCAGCGTCCGAGGTTCTTCGGAAACACGAGTCAGGAATCAAAAGACCAAAGCGTTGCTTCCACCAGAAGGGTTAGTCGACAGCAACGATCTTCCCAAGAGAGGTGCTGGGATATTTACGTTCTGGCAGCCTCCTGCAGATGCTGCCTGATTGATGAACGATTCAGATGTAAGCGTTCAGAGCGCTATTGCCCCCTGCTTTCTCCTCTGTGGTTGGCTGCAGTAAGCACTGTCAAGTCTTTTCCTGTGAGGATGCATGGGAAATGAAGCTCCCCGGGACCCCCAATTTGTGTTCGCTGCACTACAGCAGAAAATGATTCTGCTGGCCATTTTCAACCACACTAGGAAGGGCTTCCTAGAGCCAGGAGAGACTTTGAAGACCTTCTTAACCGGCTTGCATGCTTGTGGGCATGCTTAGGAGAACCTTCTTCTACAAAGGTGCACGGGAAGTTCAATTTCTTGGGCCTCCCAATTCAAGATCTTTGCATGCCCGCAAGAAGCTGTTCTCCTTAGCATATCCAAGAGCATCCAGGGCAGTCAAGGTGAAGGCCTACAAATCCATCCTGGCTGGGGGATTCTGAGAGCTGCAGTCCAAACAAAGCAGATCTCCCAAGCTCCAGGGAAGAAGAGGCGGTGACTTTATGAGCAGGCCTGAAATTTGGAGAGCTTTGCAGACAGCTTGCTCAGAATCCAGGGGAAAGGGCTGTTAAAAAAAGAATTGAGCGAACGAAAGGAACACAAACGCTGAGGAACCTGGGGAGAATTGTTCCTCCTTTACCTTTTGGCATCTTAAAAAGAAATGCATTTTCAGCCGAGCAGTCTTGGATGTACTCAGAACACAGGCTTGGGGAGAACAGAGCTCAAATGTACAAGGAGGAGCTTTTCCAACCTCTGGTCTTTCCTACAGTAGAAGCCTTGTACCACCAAGGGATGGGGCTGGGGATTTGAACCTGAAATCAGGTCTCGCTTCAGTGGAGTTTGCTTTTGTTGGGTGATCTCCCTCTCTGCATGCATAGAAGGGGGGAAAAAGCCCAGCAACTTGTGGGAAGGGAGGGAAGGAGGTTTGCTAGTTCCCCGTTCCTCTCTGCTGCCCACAGATCTTCAAATCCAAACCCTCAAAGCTGTCAACGAAAGTCCTTATCTCCTCTGGAAGGGACTTGGCTTGAAAGCTTCTCTCCCGCCTGCCCTCTCTCATGTGTGCATTGTAGAACTAACACAATTTACAGGCAGAGCTGTTTTTCTGCCAACCCAGCGCTGGGCACTTAAAAGCCTTGGAAATTGTCATCTGGGCTTGCAAAAATTGCCTGAATTACCATGCCACGGCAGATGTTTGTGCTAAAGGAGGAACTTCTCCCGCCCCAAGAGATTCACCTTTTCTCTCGCTCCATCTCTCTTTCTCTCTCTTTTTTAAAAAAGCAAAATAGCAGTCCTGCTGCTGTTGCTGTAAAAAGAATGAAGAAATTGTGGGGTTTAGCCGGAGAGTATAAAAGGACGCCGTGTTTGTTGCTATCATTTAAAAACACACACACACATATTCTTGTGCCTTCGATTGCCACTTAGGTGGGTTTGGAATTGGTTGTTGTTCCCAGTTGGGCGGGCAGGGGTGTAACTCACGGAGGCAGGAAAAATGCGATGGCAATTTCGTTCAGAATCTTTGCCGTTCCATTTGGGGCTGCTCCCAGACCACATCTCGGCACTGGAGGCACAATTGTTCCCAGAGGTGCTGAATTTCAATTCCTAGATATTTCATCACTTTTTATTCTTCCTTCTTATTACTTTACATTGTTCTCGATGATGGCAGTGATGTTGTGTGTGCATTCTCCCAAGCTGACCTGGGAGTCTGGTGGAGTCTCCTTCTTTGGAGATTTTCAAACAGAGGCTGGATGGCCATCTGTGAAAGGGAGGGCTTTGGTTGTGTATTCCATGGCTGAATCCAGCTGGACTGGATGGCCCTTGGGATCTTTCCCAACCCTACGATTTTATGTAAGGCTTGCGTATAAAGATGAAATGGGGGAGTGTAAATCTCACCTACCTTTTGGCCTGGGGAGAAATCGCCTGTCTCCGTTAACCTGGTGACACCCGGTTCTCCTGCAGCAGAAAGTACCAAAAAATTACGTGGGATCGTACAATTGTCGAGATCGAGGCCTTTCTGCCATGCAGGAATGCACAGCTAAAGTGCTCCTTAGAGATGTCATCCAACCTCTGTTTAAAGAATAACAGCGATGGAAGGTCACCCTTTGCTGAGACAATACATTCAACTTAGTTCTTAAGTCATGAATGTCTTCATGAACGTTTAGGTAGAATATCACTCCTTTTTCCCCTTTTTTAAAAAAATTGGATTGATTACCTTATGTCCCTTACTTTATGTCTAATTGTCCATTACCTAGTCTCTAAAGCAGCAGAAAACAAGCCTATCCATCTTCTATGTGATGTCCCTTCAGACATTTAAACATGGATAGCACATCAGCTCTCGGTCTTCTCCAACCAAACGTCCCCGGCTCCCTATTCTGCTTCTCATAAGGCTCGGTTTCCAGACCTTTGATCATCTTGATCTCTCTTCTTTGGTGGTCTTTTTTTTTCCTCTGGAGGTATTTAAACAGATTTTGGGTGGGCATTTTGATGCTTTGGTTGCAGATTCCGGCATGGCAAGGGGTTGGACTAGATGGCACTTGGAGCCCTTCCAACTCTATGATTCTGTGAGAGTGTTGGCGGGATGCTGAGGAACGGGGCAGGAACAAAAGGGAACAGACTCTCACATCCTTTCTGATAACCGGTTGCATCCTTCAGCAGACACCCCAGGGAGATCTCTTTCCCAGCAGAAGAATCCATCCTGTTCTAATGAGCTTGTGCCTCATCCGCCTTCTCACATCGAGACCAACAGTCTTGCCAACAGAAACAAACCGAGGGAATCCGCGTTCCTCAATTCTGCAAAAGCTCAGATTCATGACCAGGGAGGGCTCTGGATCCAATTTGTTTGAGAAGAAACCGGGAGAAGAGAAGAGGGATAAATAGAATCATAGAATCTTAGAGCTGGAAGAAACCACAAGGGCCATCCAGTCCAACCCCATTCTGCCGTGCTGGAATACAGCATCAAAGCATTCCCGAGAGATGGCCGTCAAGCCTCTGCTTAACAACCTCCAAAGAAGGAGACACCAAGATAGCAGGATATTCTACTGTCGAACTGCTCTTACCCTCATGAATTTTCTCCTAATGTTTAGGTAGAATCTCTTTTCCTGACATGTGAAGCCATTGCTCCATATCCTAGTCTCTGGAGCATCAGAAAACAGGCTTGCTCCATTCACCATGTGACATCCCTTCGAACTGCGTTAGCTCCAACAAATAACCCCAAGGTTATCAGTCCCCTGAAACACATCTTTGCCATACCCTACGAGGTTTCCATTGCTCCTCTGCTATGTAGGTAAGTATGCCTAAAGTTACCATGATATAGAATCTCAGCCATGGTCTTTTAGATCATTTGGATCCAAGCCATGTAGGGCTTTAAAGGTCATAACCTTTAAAGGGTGGGGAAAACTCGTATATAAATGCGTGTATTAGTGGACGAAAGGTTCAGAACGTCATTAGGGCAAGAGGTGGTTAACGCCAACTTTGTAGGTGTTGCTGCAACATTGAAGTGGAAAGCAGAGTTCCCCAAACATGTGCTCCTTCTGTATCTGGGTCAAATACGGAAGGCGTGGAAGTTGTTAAGAATGACCCCAAAAGATCTTCTGGCCTTTTCTTGGATCTTGTCGCGTGTTTGCCGAACCTGACCTGTCAGCAGGACATCTCCTGGAAATTGGCCCGAATGTATGAGTCAGCTTGAAGCCTTCACGTTTGACCTCTTCTTCAACCCTTGTCCTCGCAAGTCTTTCTTTCGAAAAAGAAAAAAAATTCTCCCGCAATACCTCATTGTCAGCTAAGTAAAATACCCATGCATTATTCATTCTGACTGCAGAGCTGGTAACTTTATGGGGAAAAAAATGAATAGAGAAAGAACTCTTACACACGTCTCTCGGTCTTGCTCCAGGCACAAACCGCAAAGAAGTTCCGAGATGCCAGCCACGGGATTCTAATTAACCTGCTTCTAATTGCATAGCTGTGTTGCCTATTGCATGCTCTGCAACGCTTGGCAGGAACAGACCTGATATAATCCCCTGCCTTCCCACTTTCTCAGCTGCTTTTAAAATGTCCTGGTTTCGCTCTCGTCCTCCCGCTTTCTCCCTTTGGGCCTCAGCTTTCTTCCCTTCCTACAAACTGTCCCCGTTTGGCAGGGGCAGTCCTGGTTTAGCATCGTCTCGTCCCACTTTCCCATCTGCTTTTAAAACGTTGCTTTCTTTCTCCTCCTCTTCCCGTTTCCCCCCTTTGTCCTCAGCTTGCTTCGGTTCCTGCAAATGGCGTTCAAATGGCAGAAATATATTTTTGTTTGTGTGTGCAGAAATCGTATTTCCTGCGCAGAAAAATACTGTCCTCTGCCCGTTCTACTCTGCTAAGAACACGAAGCCTGTTTCTGACCAGAAAGTGCTGGTTTCTGTGCAGAAATCTTATTTTCTGTGCAGAAAAATGCTGTCTTCTGTCCATTCTACCCTGCTAAGGATATGGAGCCTATTTCTGCCCAGAAAATGTTTTCTATGCAGAAACAACCACATGGGATTTGTTTCCATAGAGTAAGGCTGTTTCCGCACTAGCCTGTTATAGCGCTACGATTCCACTTTCGACATCCTCCGGAATCCTGGGGTTTGCAGTTTCGGGAGGGGCCGGCCGGCCCCTCCCGAAACTGCAAACCCCAGGATTCCGGAGGATGTCGAAAGTGGAATCGTAGCGCTATAACAGGCTAGTGCGGAAATGGCCTAAGTCTCAAACTACCAATAGTCTTTGAAAGCTGCACATTTTTCAAAGACTAGAAGAAAATTGCTAAAATTACTGACGACCTTTTCGGAGAAGAAAATTAGCAAAGGACCATATCCCGCCGCTGTACGAAGAGTCTGTTAGATTGGCGTGGCCGTTGGTCTAACCGTGCATCGCTCTCCGTAGGTCCGGATGAAAACCCAGCTGTCTTCCACTAGTTTTCAACCATTAGCGGCCGCTCAAGTTTGAGCACTGCCTTATCCTGCGCTTTGGGGGCAAAGTCACCTTCCCTCTCTGGTTGGTTTTTCCAATCTTCTTATTGACCGAGATAACAATATAACCAGATTTTAATCTTCACATCTTATTCCATTTTAAACGTATTAAAAAGCAAAGACCCTACACGGAACTTAACGTAAAAGAAACCTCTGATCAAAATCAAATCTCTTCTACTCGTCGTCCATATCCATATCCATATATCTCTACTTTCTTTTTCCCTTTCTGGTTGGGGCTCCTTGAAGCCTACCTAAGCTGGGCCTACAAAGGATCCAGCTTAGGTGAGAATGGCTGTTCTTGCGTCCCACCCAGGAGGTTCCGGGCTGGCATTAGAAAAGGAGCCTTCCAGTGGAAGCAAAGCCTCCGCGTGTCCAGCCATTCCCTTCCTCTTCATCCGATAACACGCGTTGCGTTCGTTGGCTTCTCTCCCCCTCCTGTGGCCACTCCCCGGTGACAGGGAATGATTTCCCTCTTCCTCTTCAAGCACGCTAGTAACTGAGGGCGGAAGCAGATGGTGGAGCTTTAGTTTTAAAGTGGCACGCCTATGAACGTCAGCTGCAGGTTGACAGATCCCTTCAAGGGTGCCGGAAGGAGGCCGTGAATTGCAGCGGAAGGAAAGTCGAAGTGGCGTCCCAAGGAGCAATGCAAATCCTCCGCCATTTGCAAAGGACAAACGCTCGTCCTAGTTCTCTCTATTCTGTGGGAGAAAATGCATTTTCCTCTCCCTGTATTGGAGTGTCCCAAAGTGTGGCCAGTGAAATGTTACGTGGAGAAAACAATCGTGGGTTTTTTTGCTTAGAAAACAGTTTTCCTGCACAGGGAACAGTGTCATCTGGGCAGGAAGTCCATTTTCTGACCCAAGAAAAAGGGGAGCAGACATACTTTTTCCCCCCCACACAACACTTCAGGACATCAAATAGCAGAAGAACATTTCACGCAATTCTCACATCTGTTATTCTTCCAGCTGTCAGAACTGTCACCACTGACCCTTGGCATCGCACCATTGTTGACCCTCAGCATTGTGCCACCACTGACCTTTGGCGTTGTGCCATCACTGACCATCAGCATCGTCAGCCTTTCCGCCATGTGAAGAGTGGAGGGATTGGTATCACGCTAAGAGAATTTAATGTGGTTCCAAAGAGCTCTGTTGGGTTAGACCAAAAGTACATTCCTTCCAGCATTCTCTTCGCCGTGATGGGCAACCAGGAAGCCTTGGACGTGGAAACAATAGCTCTCTCCCTTTGTTGCTTTCCAACAATCAGTAGTACAGAAAATTCTGTTTTTTGCACTCAAAAAACACATCTATATTAATTTTCTTCCAGTGCCGAGGACCTTGTAAATTCTATATTTTTTGACCATGCTTTTTCCCAATCTTCTTCGAAGATATTTTCCCTAATATTTTCAGCCCATTATATAAATGTATCTTTGAAATAAATTTTAAAAAAAACACATCTATATTCTGTGCAGAAGGTGTCCCAATCTGCAAAGATTTTCATCAGTTGAAGATTCTCTTCATCAGGAGAATCTTTTTGGCACTTAAGAAATGCTTTTATAAAAAATACTTTTCAAATATCCTTTCCAACCCTAGTATGCAAGCTGCACTGACAGCCATTCCTGATTTTCTATCTCCGAAAAACAAAGACTCGGCTCTGAGAGGGCAACCTCTCCTTTGCCTTCTTGCTCCATTTGGAGAACCAGACATCTGAGATGTTCGGTCTGTTTGTGCAATTAATTCTCCCTGGCCTAGTTCTGGAAGAGAAGGCTTCTCGCTGGGGAACTTCAGGGGACCTGTTATCTGGGTCAGTCTGATAACAATGCAACCCATGCTCCTCCGCTCACCCAGCTGCGTTTCCTGCGTGGCCCACCCGCTGTCATCCAAGCCCTCGTAGAACTAGAAGGCGGCCACGGACCAACCTCCTGCCGCGTGGAGAAGAAGTGGTTTTCATGGTAGATATGAAAGGGAGGCCTTTGTGTGGTAGATGCTGTTGGGTGCAAGCTCAGAAAAACTAGCAAGGAACAGCTCTATTTAGACCAGTCGGAAAAAAGAAAAGAAACCTCGAGCGCTTCACTCTGTTGCCAACTCTCAACTCGTTTACGGACTGGAGAGCTTCCCACTCAAAAGGCCCTCTCTGATCTTGACAATTGAGCCAAAGACTCTGGAGAGCTGTCTTCAATTACAGCAGACCATTACTGAGCTAGAGAGACCAGGGGGTAACTTGTGGAAGACGAGGCTTTAATATCCAGCGCGGCGTGTACAATGCTGTTCTGCAGAGAAAGCAAGAGGATGCGGTGACAATGGAAGCACTCCTTACATCACGTGTTTTCTGCATTCAGGAGGTCTTGGTCTTCTCCATTTCAAGTGACTGAAGCTGTTGGCTTTCATGTTGGTGAGATGATGAATCTTTAAATGAGCTATCCAAGATGCCGAAATCTCTCCTCCCCAAATATGTTCAGCACTTGGAGAGCCCCTTTAAAGCTTAGCGGCTCCATCGGTGTGGTTGCCATCACCATTGGGGTCAACAAAGCCAAGAGAGGGGAATAAGCTCTCTCCACTCATATCTTCAGGAAATTGCTGGTAATCAAAGGAGATGAGACTGAAGGAGACGGATAAGAGCCAGCAGTCTGACGCAGCCGATAAAAACATTGCAAGTGTGATCTCAGGTTGTGTTAACGAGGAAATAGTGTCACTGTCACATTCCACACATGATGGAACCCCTATCGTTCCACTCCTTTGGTAGGCCACGCTTGTGAAACCACGTCTGGTTCTGGGTACCACGTTGTAAGAAGGAGGCGCATAAATGAATGCTTCAAGGACCAGAAAACCAGTGGTGGGTTTTTCGGTCCCCTTCCCAAGTTCTGTGAGTCTAGAAAGATGCCATCGGCATGGTTTCTGTGCCAATGAGGTGGTGGATCTGCTCTGAGCTTTGGTTCAGCTGAGCCCTCTCACCAAAACAGCTTGAACAGCTCTATCAAAATCTGAACAGATTCAGTGTTTGGGTGGGATCTGCTTTCTGACAATGTGAATCCATTGGTCTGTGTCCTACTTGCTGGAGCAGAAGACAACAATCGCACTCCATCTTCTATGTGATGTCTCTTGAGATATTTAAAGATGGCTATTATTGAATCATGGAATCGTGGGATACGAAGGACCTTCAGGGCCATCTTGTCCAACTCCCAACCATTCAGAAATACCCAGCTAAGGTGCTCCCAAAATCTGGTCACCCAACTTTTGCTAAAAGACTTTCAAAGAAAGAGAATTCTTGAGCTTCTAAGAGAGTCTGTTAAAGAACACTGGAAATCAACAAGTTCTTCCTGGTGATTTTTGTGATCCTTGTGATTTTTCTTTTTTACTTCCTATTGCAGGGAGGAAGGGAAGAACAGACCGCATCCTTTGGCTATCCAAGGGGAAGCTTTAAACCCAAAATTGCAAAAGCAGGGAGGTTTAGATTTATTTAGGCACACCACGGCGCCTTTCATTCTCTCCTCCTCTCTGGCGTGCTGGGTTGCTCACTT
Organism: Cyclura pinguis; assembly: GCA_030412105.1. Classification (NCBI taxonomy): domain Eukaryota; kingdom Metazoa; phylum Chordata; class Lepidosauria; order Squamata; family Iguanidae; genus Cyclura; species Cyclura pinguis. Next base: position 16,971,635 of record CM059612.1, on the reverse strand, counting down.
ATGTATCCGGACCTCATTAAGCACGTGTGCCTCTGCTTACTGGCAAATCGAAAAAGAAAACAAGAAAGGAATATTCCCAGAACAAATTGTAGGGAGAATTTCCAACTTCTCTTCATGCCATCAAGATAAATGCTGCTTGGCTCCACTCTAAGGAAGCAGCGGTGTCAGTGGAAAAAAAAATATGGAGCTCCATGCAGATTCTTTCTCTGTGGGTTTCTTTATTTATTTAAATATATATATATATTCTTTCTAAGCAAGTTGTAAGAAGCTGTGCAGATGGGTAGAGACTCTACTCAGTTTGTTCCTGATTTTGTTTCAGTAGCAGAAGAGAGCAATGCCTTGGAGCCACTGCCAAAGATGCCTCCAAGTTGCAGCCTTGGAAAAGTTCCTTTTTTGCAACCTCAGCTCCTGGAATCTCCCAGCTTCTGTTTCTGGGAGTTGCAGCCCAACTTTTCCAAGGCTGCAGCTTGGATGCACTACTCATCCTTAGGAATTCCCTTTATCAGCCACCTCCAGAGCCAAATACTTGTTCAAAAGAACCATAATAATAATAATAATAAAAAAAAGAACAGAGATGGTTAGACCAGTGTGACAGAATGGTTCAAAGGCTTTCTCATGCACTAAGGGGAGCTAATCTTCATCTTCCCCAGGACTTGTACCCATCCCTTCTCATACAGCCGTCATCATCCTGGTACCATCCAGATGTGTTGGGACTACAATGCCCATCAACCCTAGCCAGCCAGCCATGACAAGGAGGTGGCACAGGAGCAGAGTCCAGGGGTTGATAGCGGGGTCCCCTTCTGAGCTGTGAGCATGGGGAGGTGCCCAGGGATGCCAACCCCTGGCAACACCTCCGTTGGGTCTCCGAGACGTTCTTGAACGGAGAAGGCCCAGAGAGTGGCATAGGCGATGTGGCACGGAGCTCGGTTGATGTGATGGGAAACTTTTTCCTGTTTCCGACAGGTCAGTTTCAACCCTCAGTGAAGGGGTGGAGAGCCTCAATTATTTCACCCTCTCATGCAAGGAGGAAACAATTATGGCGCTCTTCTCTCTGCAGTTGGAGAAAATGAATATATCAACATAGGTGTATTGTTGTGTGCTTTCGAGTCATTTCCATTTTAAGGCAACCCAAAGGCAAACGCATCACAGGATTTTCTGGGGCTGAGAGTGTGTGACACACCCAAGGTCACCCAGTGTGTTTCCATGGCTGAGCAGGGAGTTGAACTCTGGTCTCCAGGGTTGTAGTCCAAGGCTCAAACCACAACACCGCTCCAGCTCTCGTACAGTTGTTGTTCTTGTGTGCCTTCAAGCCATTTCTGGCTTGTAGCAACCCTAAGGCAAACCTATCACAGGGTTTTCTGGGGCTGAGAATGTGTGATACTCCCAAGGTCCTGACCAAGGAGAGAATCGAACTCTTCCCCAGGGTCGTAATCCAATGTCCGAATCACTACGCCACTCTGGCTCTTGGAAATTCTTACCGTTCTTACTTCTGGGTTTCCCAAATGTTGGAAATACTTCCTTCCCCCCCAGTTAGGAAGCAGTGCATACTCTTTCCCTCCCTAGGAGAGATTGCGTGGGGAGCTCATGCACCCTCCGTTCCTCCCCCGACCTGGCCCACCGCAGTGGTGCCACCGTCCGGGCCTTGCTGTTTCCCCCTCTCCCCCCTTGCAATAACACAATCACTTACCCTTCTGAGGAGCTGTCACTGTTGGTAAACTCCAGCTGTTAAACTGCATTACACAGATCTCTCCTTAAAACCTTGTGCAGTTTATTAATAGTTTATTGATCCCAAAGGCCCATCCCTGGCAGCAGAAAAAAAAAATTAGAAGAAGCTTCGTTCCAATTCTCTCCCCCCCCCGACCTCCCACCCCTCCCGTCAGCCCCAGGTTATCTGAATACTGACTACTAACCAGACAGCCGATCGAAGGCATTCAATTCCCCGGGAAAATATGTTCTCCTGCCTACTTAATCCACTTAGAGGGAGAGGCAGCTCCACAGAGGAGGGGAGATTATGGGGATGGGGTGGCGGGGAGTCAGGTCAAGCAGAACCCAATGGCACATCCCCAGTCCTCAAGGACAATCTGGTCCCAGAGGAAAAAATAGGAAAGAGCTGTCCTTTGGATGGAGCCCCACTGGCGTATCCTTTAAGAAAAGGTAAGGTGAGCTTTGACGGTTTGCAGTAGTTGGACCATTTGGACTCTGTCCACCTGTAATGCCACCTTCCTTTTTACCTACTGCCTTCTACCTTACCGTAGAATCAGAGAGTTAGAAGAGGCCGCAAGGGACACCAGGTCCAACCCCATTCTTCCATGCAGGAAGAAACCATCAAAGCATTCCCTGTTTAATGACTTCCAAAGAAGGAGACCCCACCACGTTCCCAGGCAGCATATTTCACCGTTGGATTGTTCTTACCCTCAAGAAGTTCTTCCTAATGTTTAGGTGGAATCTCTTTTCCTGACGTTTGAAGCCATTGCTCCATGCCCTAGTCTCCGGAGCAGCAGAAAACAGGCTTGCTCCATCCTCCCTCTGACATCCCTTGACCACCTCTTCTAATGAGTCCTGTCTTCTTAAGATATATCCAAAGTACAACAGTCTCAGCTTAGTCATCTTGGCTTCTAGGGATACTTCAAGCTTGAATTACTCTTGAACCCATTAGTTTGTCTTTCCAGCTGTCTGTGGGTACCCACAGACTCCAGCTCCACATTTCAGATGAGTTAGTTGCTGCTCCAGTTGCTCATTCGGAAGCAACACAAATAGTTACTTTGAGTTCCTTTCCCTTAGTTACTTTACTCCTCCAGCATCCCATTTTGGATGGCATCTTCCTCCCTTTTCCGGCCCTCCTCTTTTCCACGCCGGAAGAAATTTCCCCCTTCCTCTTTCACGTTCTCAGAATTGTTCCCAAACTCACCCTGCTTTCTGGTTCCTCCTTGGCCCAAACCCACTCCATGCTAAGAAGCTTTCCAAGCTAAGAAAAGTATCTGTTTCTTCTCCTTTTTTAAAGAGAGGGAAGCTCTTCTTGTGGGGCCGCCCTTCGCCTGGGTGTTAAAAACTGGAGTTCTCTGCCTGCCCTTCCAAAACTTCCGCTCCCCAGGGTGCCGGCTTTCCTTTGATTAAGTCTCGATATCAAGCCCCACCGGCGGGGTTTCCGCAATCTGTCTTTTTCTACCAGGGAGGCTTCATCATGTCTCTCCGCAGAGACTCATTTTTAGTTCCCGTTCCAAATTGGACTCCGGGATGCGGCAGGGCCACTTTGATTTTCTTTTACTTTTTTCCCCCTTGCTTTACTCCTCCGTGGCCTTCTCCGCTTGCCCTCCCCTCCCCTGCTCTCAGACTTGTTTTTAATTTAAAGTTTTGTCACTTGATGAATTTAATACCTGCGCAGAAAAATGTCACAGCCAAGCACGCGGGTGACGAGAGATCAATGCATCTTGCATTTAACCCTTGCTGCCAATTTCTACAGATACTTCTCTCCTGTCGAGCCGGCTGGCCTATTTCTTTCTCTCCTTCTCCCCCAGCTCTATCCAGCAACTGACAATCATTCCTTCTTTCCTTTTCTTGCCATTGTTATTTTTTGAAATTGCAGTTATGTTGGAGGGGGACAAACCTGTCAGTTTCCAATCTCTGTCACTTCTGCCTTGTCCTCATCCTGTCCTATTCCACTTCTGCAATAACATGCATTTAAAGGGGGGAAAATGTTGATTTGCATTGTAAAGAGATGGTGCTAGCAGTTTCAGGGAGAGGAACAGGCAAAACCACTTCTGAGGATTCTTTGCCTAAGAAAACCCTATGAAATTCATGGGGTTGCCGTAAATCCACAGGCAACTTGGAGGCACAGACTCACATGCCTTGAGAGCACCAGACTGTGTATGATCTTGGAAGCTAAGCAGGGTTGGGCCTAGCTAGTACTTGGATGGGAGACCACCGACAAACCCCAGGTGTTGTAGGCTCTGTTTCAGAGGAGGGAATTGGCGAAACCACCTCTGAGTATTCCTTGCTTAAGAAAATCCTACAAAATTCATGGGGTCCCCACAAGTCGACAGCAACTTTAAGGCAGATACAGACACACAAATACCCTAAAGACACCAGATCCCCTCTGATCTTGGGAGCTAAGCAGGGTCAGCCCTGGTTAATACCTGGATGGGAGACCACCAAAGAATATCAGGTGCTGTCAGCTGTATCTTGGAGGAAGGAACTGACAAAAACCACCTCTTTTATTCCTTGCCTACGAAAACCCTATGCAATTCATGGAGTCACCACAAGTCAATAGGCCAGTTGAGGGCATATATATACACACACATACACACAACCTCTCCTATCGTGAACCCTTTGTTTACCTGGAGGAAAGTCCATCCTCCTTAGATAGGTTGCCCAGATCATGGGAGAGCCCAGTATCACAACCTAAAACAATGTGTAATACAAAAGGGTTTTGTTCTTTTTAAAGAGGCAACAACATGAAATAGACACCGGCTGAGATCTTGCATCGGAGGCTCCGATCCGTCACGATGATGGAACTATGTCGCTTACACAATAAGTAAGCATGCTGTTGAATTGGAAGGATGCTCAGCGAGGCACAGGGCAAAATGGGTCTCCCATTGTGCTGTGCGTCCTGATGCTCAGCAGGTCCCCAGTGTTCGGTGGGACACATTGCATATCGGGGTACACTGTGTATCAGGACAATTGCAAAACAGCCACATCTCGATGCAATTTGCACAAGAGTTCCAGGGAAACAGCTGCGTCTCTGCTTCCCTCTTGAGAATCCAAGCATTGCACAACATCCCAGTTCGCCTTTACAAGTCAGTTTAGGATGCTGCAAATGACTGAGATTCTTTATCACGGTCTACATTACATAGTTAGCTATGTAGCAGAGATCCTAAGGAGCCCTGCCAGTGAACTGTGCAAATTAGAAGACACACAATAGGATACCAGCAAGGGTGTCCCGGTATATATTGGAAAGTGCCGGTATCCTTTATATTGCTGGCTGCTCTACGGAATAACACCGTGGCAGATCCTTGCCGAGTGCGGATGTTACAGAACTGCTTGATTCTCATTAGTTACGTTTCTCAAAGACCGGAAACCCCTTATTGACTTTTTTGTGAAAAGAAAGAAAATGGCCTTGTAACTTAACAGTTTTGATTATTAGAACAAGTAGGTTATTGAAAGAATATTGTAATATTGGAGAGAGGTAAGAATAACTATATACATATATAACCGTCAAAAGGAAGATTGGAAGCCCCTTTTTTCTTTCTTTTTCTTCTCCTCTTTTCTTTTGAACGTTTACTTTTCTGTCACTCTTTGTAACTTTTAATGTAATTTAGAAAAAACCTTTTCAACGAAATCATTTTTAAAAAAAGAACTGTCGAATTCTGCTTCCGCAGGCGTAAGTCCATTTAGGAAAACGCAAGTCGCCAAGTGAATTCCATCCAGTCCCTCACAGGACACCAGCCAATGCTGTTAGAAAAGCAGTTCAAACACGAGTTTGAAAGAATTTAAGAACGCGTTTAAAACCGAACGTACTGAATAGGTAAATGTGACTGAGCACACAGAGAGCGTGAAAGGCTGTGTGATAACTGGGTTCTAATTCACGTATTAATCTAGAGGGTCACTTTCAGGGATTTGTACGGTAGGAATTGTTCAAACATCCAGAAAAGAACCCTGATTTTTACAATTGGTATGAGGTGGGAGGGATGCGATGGAACTCTCTTGTCTCCGTTATGTCGACATCCATTATCTTTCCTCTGGAGTGAGGAAAGATCTTGGCTTGCAGACTCAAGGGATGTTGCGACAGTCACAGAAACAGAGACTTCTGGAACCTTAGAGCGGGAACGGGCCCCGAGGGGCCATCCAGTCCAACCCCCTGCCATGCATGAATACACAACTCGAGCTCTCCTGAAAGATGGACCTTCCATCTCTGTTTGATAGTGGAGAGTCCACCCCCGTCCAAGGCTCTCTGTTCCACCGTTGAGTGGCTGTTGTGGCCAGGAAGTTCCTCCAAAGGTTTAGGTGGGATCTCTTTTCTTGTGGTTTGGATCCACTGGTTGGTGTTTTGGTGTCTCCACACCACTCATGAAGTTCCCAAGAAGCTCAGCATGTATCCAAATGTGTGCATTCGCTCCATGGGAAAATATTGTGTTGGGTGTAACGGCACAGGTTGCACATCTAGCATTATATCTGCAGTGGCCTAACAGGGAAATTTCATGCCCTCAAACATTGACTTTGTTCATTACATTCAGTCCATTTGTGATTGTTTTCCTTGTGTCACTACTTCTGGTTCTTAATGAATTGTTTTGTCTCCTCTTTTTCCCCACAACTTTGCCTGCTTCGCTGATCTTCCTCTCTTCTCCTTCCTCTTCTCCCTCTTCCTTTTCTTCTTCCTCTTCTTCCTCGTTTTCCTCTCCTCCTCTTCCTCTTCTCTTCCTCTTCCCCTTCCTCCTTCTCCTCCCCTTCCCTACCTCTTCTGTTTCACCCTTGAACACTAAAGCCTTGACTTCCATAGTTTCAACTCAAAGCTATTTTTAGACTTCTTTAAAAAAAAAAAAATTAAAGCATTTCTTTATTGCTTCTTAGCCCACCAGGAGTTCTCGGGAGATAAAAGCGTTGTTTGAGACATTAACTATAAGCAGAGGAAAACATTATTTAAAAACAGATCAAAATAGATTGTGGGAAAAAATTATATACTTTTAAAAGCCACCCACTGTTAAAACAGCCACGTAGACACCTTTGGTTGTAAAGCTCAAGGGCCGTAAAAGCGAGTGCTGTCTTAGTTGCCCCCTTAGATGCTCAAGAGGGGCTTGAATTCCTTCGAGAGGGTGCTCTCCAGCTGTGGTGCTGCTACGGAGAAGACCCCGTCTTGCAAACCCACCGTCCTCTCCTCTTGGAATGGTAGGAGAGGAAACAGGTCCTCTGCTGCTGGGGAGGTTCACATGGGAGGAGGTAGTTACACAGAATGTCTCCGAGAACACCAAAGGTTATCATAGAGTCACACAATCCAAGGGCCATCCAGTCAAACCCTGTTCTTCCGTGCAGGAATACTCCATCAATGCATTCCTGACAGATGGCCGTCCAGCCTCTGTTGAAAAACCTCCAAAGAAGGAGACTCCGCCACACTCCACTGAGGCAGCAGCAGATTCCACTTTTGAACTGCTCTTACCGTCAGGAAGTTCTTCCTAAGGTTTAGGTGGAATCTCTTTCCCTGTAGTTTGAATCCATTGCTCCATGTCCTAGTCTCTGCAGCAGAAGAAAACAAGCTTGCTCCATCCTCCATATAGCATCCCTGCAAATATTTAAACATAACTATCGTGCCATCTCTTAACCTTCTCTTCTCCAGGCTAAATATACCCATCTCCCTAAGCCACAGGGCTTCAGGGTTTCCAGGTCTTCTGCCATTTTGGTGTCCCTCCTCTGGACGTGTTCCAGCTTGTCCATATCCTGCCTGAATTGTGGTGCCCAGAACTGGACACAGGAATATTCCATGTGGGGTCTGACCAAAGCAGAATAGAATGGGACTATCACTTCCCTTGACTTAGAGACTATATTCCTATTAATGCAGCCTAGAATTGCACTGGCTTGTTTGGTTGCACAGGACTTGCCTTCTTTTTCAGTTGTCCAGACTAAAAGAACAGCTATAGTGGTGCATGGATGGTGAACAGTATCAGACATTTTGTGGAACAAAATGATTCCCTGTCGAGATCTACAGAACAAAGAGATAGAGTCTATTGTAAGCAAGGTGTTAAACTGAATAGCAAATAGTTTATTTTCCCAATATACTGCCTGAAATGTGGGTTTTGACTACTGCAGAGAACAATTCATTCATTCTCTAGGTTTGTTTGTCTCTTCAGATGGTTGACATGGTTATGGCTGGCTGGGTTCAATAGCAAAGCAGGGACCACAAGTGTGCGAACACGTCTCTTGTGATAGCGCTCTGAGAGCTTCTCTGACAGAATCAAATGGTGATTTCCACTGTTCCTCATGTCACTGTCTTTTCTATTTAATCCCAGGCTTCCTGAAGTCCGGATCTCAGACAACGGCCCCTATGAGTGCCACGTCGGAATCTATGACAGAGCAACCCGGGAGAAGGTGGTGTTAGCATCTGGCAACATCTTCCTCAATGTGATGTGTAAGTGTGCACACTTCCTGTCTCCAAGAATAAATAGCTTTTAAAAGGAGTTTTCTCTGATACTCAAACCCAGGGCTGGAGTACTTGTGGCTGTCTAAATATTCATGAACTTATCTGTAGTCCAAGGTGCTTGTGATTATTGTTGATCATAAGTTGAATATGAGTCAGCAGTGTGATACTGCAGCAAATAAGACAAATAGTATTTTAGCCTGCATTAACAGGACCATCATTTCCAAGTCAAGGAAAGTAATAGTCCTCCTATATTCTGCACTAATCAGACCTCATCTGGAATACTGTACCTAGTTCTGGGTGCCTCATTTTAAGAAGGATACAGACAAGTTGGAGCAGGTTCGGAGAAGGGCAACAGGGATGATGAAAGGTATGGAGAAGAAAACCTGTGAGGAAAGTTTGAGGGGGTTGGACGTGTTCAGCCTGGTGAAGAGAAGATGGAGGAGTGACATGATGTCTCTCTTCCAGGATCTCAAGGGCTGTCACAGAGACAGAGTAGGTTTGTTCTTTGCCGCCCCAGAGGGGAGAACCAGGTCTAATGAGTTTAAGTTACAAGAGATAGATTTCAACTGAACATTAGAAGGGACTTCTTGACAGTAAGAGTAGTTTGGCAGTAGAACCAATTCCCTAGAGAGGCAGTGGACAGTCTTTCTCTGAAGAGCTTCGGAAAGAGCCTGGGCGTCTGCCGGTCTGGACAGCTGAAATCGAGCAGTGGGTGAAACCGAAGTTAAAATGTGTGGGATTGGAAATGTTCACCCATTTTAGCTTAAGGCTCTTACTTACAGGTGCTAAGCCTGAGGAGAGACATTTATGCCAGTTAGAGCTGGAGGGAAACTAACCGTGTAGAAGTTGGGAAACCGTCAGATGGCGTTGCCATGAGAAAGAGGCCATGGCTCTCTGTGAGCCCTGGACCTCAAACATTACAGATTTTTCAGAAACTCCAAAGTGCTGACTCCAACCATCTCAGACTTCAAAAGACCTCTCCAAGGTGTTGCATCCAACTGTTTCCAACTTTATGTGACTTCTCCAAGTTGTAATCCCTTTCCTTCAGTACGTTTGGCACCTTGAACAGTTCTTTTAGAGTTCCCTTCTCTGAGCTTTCCGTTGCTGCCGTAACCGAACATCTGTCTTGTTCCGTCAAGAGATGGGGAGATGTTTTTCTGACTCTTAATTCCTGTTTGGGCTTCCACACAGATGTATAAGCGTGACAAGATTCCCCACCCCGCCGCAGTTCACACAACCGTCTCTCTCGATGGTTACAGAGAGCTCAGTAAGCCATGCTGTTTTGTCTCTGGACGCTGCCTTATGAAATAAAGCATAAGGCTTGTAAGCACATTCGGCAGAGAGCGTTCTTTGTTGGCGCCGCCATCACGCCGTGCCAGCTTGTTTAAAAATAAATAAAAGGGGCATCGCTGAAATACACGCGGGCGTATAAACACCAGCTGTCCCTCGCAGTCCTCCGCCAGACCTTATTCTGCAAGGAGGCAGCCGGAGTCAGTAGGTTGCGACGGTGGCAGCCAAGAAGCCAGGTTTCCGTCTTAAGTTGTTTTTGGAGAGGGAGAGAGAGATTGAGTCCGAGTCAAGTCTAGGCCAGCCGCGGTGCCAGGGAACAGCATGGAACAGATGTTGCAATTTATATTTACCGAGCTGCTTCGTTTGCCGCGCGGAAACCTGGAGTTGACAAATGAGCTTCTCTGTTGTTGGACAGAGGGGGCGGCTCCGGCACCAGCTGCTGCCGTGGCATTTCGGTACAGTCGGCAGCTCTCTGACTTCTCCTGCGGCGATGGAACAATGCGCTGGTCTCGGCTTTCTCGCTCCCGCATTCTGGGGAGAGCAACCGGAAGGGGTGTGTGCCGCTGCCCAGCGTGGCCAGCCTCCGAATTGCAGCCTCCGCTAGTCAGAACTTCCTGGCCTTTGGTCGAGTCCTCCTACCTGGGTTGGTTCCTCCTGGATGAGAAGGAGTACAAGAGAGCCTCCTGTTCCGGCTGAACACTTGCTTGAACTATAAAAACTTCCTGCCCTCTGGCTGCATGACCTCTGTCCTTGGGTTGCCCCTTCAGTCTTGACCATGGGCTCCATCCTTGATCCTACCTCAGCTTTGCCTTCAGGCCTGGATTGCAGGTTGTCCTGGCTGTTCCCACTTCTTCAGGCGTGATGCCTTGCTGGTTGCTCAGCTGTGGGCAAAATCCTGTTGGTTAGACCCAACGGGAGTAAACCCATTGATTCAGCGGTTGAGTGGTGAGCTGGCGTGTAGGTGAATCCTGTTGATTCGGTGATTCTAGTCTAATCAGGAGGTGTCTTTTGATTTGCCTCTTGGTGAAGCCAGCGGGGTCTTTGTTGACTTGCCCCATGGCTCCACATCTGCAGCTCTTGTCTCATCTCCATCTGCTGCCAATGAGCCAAGTCTCTCTCTCTCTCAATCTCTCCTTTCTCAATTTCTCCCTTACCAACAATGGTGTAGTGGAACCAGGGCTCACAGGGATGAAGCAAGGGCTGACCTTGGGCATATCACACACTCTCAGCCCCTCCCAAAAAACCCCCATGATAGCGCCACCATAAGTTGGAAATAACCTGAAGGCACACAACAGCGACAACTGTGTGAGAGACAGCACAGTGTAGTGGTTTGAGCACTGAACTATGACCCTGGAGACCAGAGTTCAATTTTCTGGTCAACCAGGGAAATCCACTGGGTGCCCTTGGGTGTGTCACACACTCTCAGCCCCAGAAAACTCCATGATAGGTTCACCTTAGTCTCAGAAACAACTCGAAGGCACACAACAACAACAACAACAACAACAACAACAACAGAAGAGAAGGTTAAGAGGAGACATGATAGCCATGTTTAAACAACAACAGCAACACCACTGTGCATATGTGTCTGTCTGTCTGCCCGTCCATCCATCCATCCATCTCTATATCTGCATGGTTTTCAAGAGAGCGCTCTTGGCCTGAGATTCCTCCCCTCGGCCTGAGGACCAAAGAAGAAGGGCCAGGTCCTATTGTTTAGTCTCAGTTAGAAAAGTCCCAATGATGTTGGCAAGCTGGAACGTGTCCAGAGGAGGGAGACCCAAATGGTGAAGGGTCTGGAAGCCATGAAGCCCTATGAAGAACGGCTTAGGGAGCTGAGTATGTTTAGTCTGCAGAAGAGAAGGTTAAGAGGGGACATGATAGCCATGTTTAAATATTTGAAGGGATGTCATGTCGAGGAGGGAGCGGGCTTGTTTTCCGCTGCTCCAGAGACTAGGACAAGGAGCAATGGCTTCAAGCTGCAGGAAAGGAGATTCCACTTGAACCTCAGGGAGAACTTCCTGATGGTCAGGGCTGTCCGGCAGTGGAATCTGCTGCCTCCATGGAGTGTGGTGGAGTCTCCTCCTTTGGAGGTTTTTCAGGAGAGGCTGGACGGCCATCTGTCGGGAATGCTTTGATGGGGGTTCCTGCATGGCAGGGGGTTGGACTGGATGGCCCCGGGGTCTCTTCCAACTCTAGGATTCTATGAAACATTGGTAAGCTGACATATAGGCAAATTTTGTTTATTCAGTGGATAAATATTGTGTAGATAAATTTATCTATTTATTTATCATGTAGATAAATGCCCCTTTATTCAATGAGTCTAGTTGGGAAACTAATGACCAGATTTGAGCCAGAAGCCAAGGAGGCTAGTGGATGTTTATAGCGGAGGTCCAACGGCTAGTCATCTTCACCAGGCTTGTGCCACGGCAGCCAGAAGCCAAATGGATGCCGCGAAGTACCCTGCGGCCAGATGATGACGACGGCGAATTATTTCTTACCCACCTCTCCCTATGGACTGAGGCGGGGAGCACCAGATTAAAAATACAGCAACAAATAGACGCACAACACAGTTAAAAACACAAACACCAATTAAAAATACGTAATCAGTGAAAAGAGCATGGCATCAGTTAAAAAAAAGCATACACATTGAAAACAATCCATTCATCATTTAAAAACTTGCAATTTAGAAACCATCTGGACGAGGCTTGCTGGAAGAGACTGGCCTTTAGAGCCGCTTTAAACACAGACAGCGTACCCAGCTGCCGGATCTCTTCCAACAGGCCTTTCTGCAGCCTGCGGCCGGCTGAAGAAGAAGTCCTGCAGTCCACGGCTGCCCACTTAGTCCTGGCAGATTGAAGTAAATGGCCATTTCCACACTGCACTGTTACCGTGCTATTATTCCGCTTTTAGCACCCTGTGGAATTCTGGGGTTTGTAGTTTCCTGAGGCCAAAGAGCTCTCTGGCTGAGAATCTGAAATGCCCTTCCCTAAACTGCAAACCCCAGGATTCCATAGGAGGTTGAAAGTGGAATAACAGCACTGTAACAGTGTAGTGCGGAAATGGTCGATGTCTTCCAGAAGAACCGTGTGTATGGGGCAGATGATACGAAAGAAGGCAATCCTGTAGGTACCCTGGACTCAAAGTATATGGGACTTTAAAGGCACCAACTGACACTTTGTACCTTGCCTGAATACTCATTGGCAGGCCGTGGAATGATTTTACATTGGGTGTAATATGATCACTCCTAGATGCACCCAGAGCTGACCTGGCTACCATGTTTTGCTCCGAAGGCAGTTTCCAAACTTGATACAAAGGTAGTGCAATGTATGGCACAGTGCAAGTCTCCATCCATGATGTTACCGGTGCGTGCACTACGTCTTTAGCTCCTCCAAACCTAAGAAGGGACGCATCTGGCCTTCAGTGGCCATTTGGACAGGGGATCGAGTTGGTCCCGACGTGCCATTCCACTGTCTTGGATACTTGCAGCTGAGGAATGCGTAAGGGGGTTACTGATGGACCGCCTTATGCACAAAAAGATAAATACGGGTTTATTCATTTACCTATGGCATCTATGTATTACTTCTCAACCTGCGAGTGCCTTTGAGGTGGTATCCAATGGATAGAAATGCTTAAAACATGAAATGTGTGTGTGTGGAGAAGGGACTTTTTGAAAAGGACTAAAAGAAAAACTCCTTTAAAAAAATTAAACTAAAACTAGCCAAAGTACCTAGTTGTTGTTGTGTGTCAAGTTGTTTCCGACTTATGGCAATCCTAAGGCAAAATTATCACAGGGTTTTCTGGGGGCTGAGCGTGTGTGACACGCCAAAGGTCGCCCAGTGGGTTTCCATGGCCAAGGGGGAATCGAATCCTGTCTCCAGGGTTGTAGTCCAATGCTCTAACCACTACACCACACCGGGTCTACTTACCCCTGGTTTTTGGTGGGGGTCCAAAGACCATGGGAAAGCATACATTCTTAGCCGCCCACCAGAAACACAGAAGGGATGGAGACAACCTGGACTTCCCGTAGCGGAGGGTTCCACAGTCAAGATCTCGCCACAAAGAGAGCCCCATCTGATGTACCCACCAACTGAGCTTCTCCAGATGTTTGGGACACGCAAGAAAGCTTCTGCTGAGGAACTCGTACTTGGGGCAGACACCTAGGGGAAGAAGTAATCCTTCTGATATCTTCCAGGGGGAAAGAGCGTATCGCTCCTGGCGTACGTCAGCGGTAGAATTCAGTCAATTTCTTTCTCGCCTTTGCCCAACCTTAGGGCCTTAAGGCCTAGCCACAAACGCCCCTCCACTTTTGGAGCTCGGCTTTCCAAGGAGCCCTTCCTGCAGCTGGGGGGCCCTTCCCGTCCTCCACCTCTTTAAGGAACACCGAGTGCGGATGCTCGGGGGTTGTCATGGCAACCAGCCATCGGGCTCAACCTTATTTCTCTCTTTTCTCCCCCGTTGTTCTTTTCTCGCTGCCGTTCTGGGTAATGATCTCCGGTCAGAGAGTCTTCCACCTGTTCATTACTGGCTCGGAAATGCCAGCTTCCCACATTGGTCCTTATTAGTTAATGGGGGGTCGCGTCTCTGCATTTCCCTGGGGTGTCTTTAAGAAAAGGGCAAAAAAAAATGAATAAAGATGGCCTGAACACAAAGCTAAGATTCACAGCTCGTTCTCGTTGAGAAACCTCAAGTGCCTCGGGAGGCACGCCGTCTCTTTGGGTGCCTCGCTGCTCAGAAGTCTGGGACCGCGGTCCTCTGAGGCTTCGGGCCGTTCCCACCAGGAGCAGGAGGCTGAGCTCCAGGCGTTGACTTAGGCGGGTTTCCTTCTGTCCCAGGAACACAAGCTGCCCGTGCTGGCTGGAGGCACCCGTGCAATCTGCTCCAGGTTCTGGTCTGAACTTCAAAGGCGCTGTCCAAAGGGCTAGATTTCACCCTCTCTTCTCTTCTCTTCTCTTCTCTTCTCTTCTCTTCTCTTCTCTTCTCTTCTCTTCTCTTCTCTTCTTTCCTTCCCGCTTGCTCCCTTTACCTTCTACCTTTCCCATTTTGCTCTCTTCTTCTTTCTCAATTTGTGTCCTTCCCTCCCTCCCTTGGTCATGTTCCGTCCACCTCTCCCTCCTTCTCTTTCCCTCTGTCTGTCTCCCGTTCAGCCTCTGCCTTCCCTTTCTCTTCTTCTGTCTGTCGGTCCCCTTCCCTCCTTCTCTTTCTCTTTCTCCCTTCCTCTTAGCCTCTCGCCGTCTGTCCCCTTCCATCTTTCTCCACTCTTTCCTTCCTTTCTCTCTCTCATTTCCTCTTCTTCCTAGTCCCCCCTCCCTCCCTCCCTCCCTCCCTCCCTCTTCTCGTGCCCTCTTTCTCTTTGCCTTCCTTCTACCTCTCCTTTCTCTGTCTCTTATTTTCTCTCTCTCTTTATCCTTCTCTCTACCTCCCTCCTCCTCACTTTTTCTCTCTGTCTCCCTGCAGCCTCTTCCCTTCTCTTCTTTTCCCTTTTGATTCATTTCTATCCTTCTCTTTCTCCCATTCTCTCAACCTCTTTCCTTCTCTGTCCTTCCTTTCCCCCCATTCTCCATCTCTTTGTTTCTTCTCCTTCCTTCATTCCCCTCTCTTTCCTCCTCTCCTTCCTTCTCTCCCCTCTCTTTCCCCCTCTCCTTCCTTCCTTCCTTCCTTCCTTAGTCTCTCTCCCTTCTCCCATTCCCTTTTCCTTGTTTTCCTTCTGTCCTTCCTTTCCTCTTTATCCTTCCTTCTGTATCTCTCCACTGCCTTCCTCTGTCTCCGTTGCTCTCTCCCTCCTTTCCTCTTGTCTCCGCTCTCTTTCCCCGCAATATATTCTCACCCTGCTTTCCCCTGATCTCCCCTTCCCTCTCTCCAATCGCTCTCCCCCTTCCCTTCCCTTTCACACATACACCGGTACATTTAATGGAAGACAAAGCAAAGAGGGCCAAAAGGCCATCGGCTATTCCAACAGGTAGGGCTTGCGGCGTCTCCCAACAAAGCCGAAACACACACAAGGTAAGTGCTGTGACCCCGTGCAACCACAGCAATTAGCTACAAACCAGTCTTTGCACACACACAAACACACACGCACTTTACACACTTGAGCCTAGCATGGAAAATGTCACAAGCTGCAGCTTCTCCGTTTCACAGCCTCATGGCCCCGCTGTTAATTATAATTTCTTTTAGACACATCTGATGAAGGAGAGCTCTGGACTGTAAAAGCTTAAACCACAGAGAAATTACTTAGTCTTCCAAGGTGCCAGGAGCCCTTTTAAAATCATTATTATTTTCCCTTTTAACACTATAGGAAAACTTAACATCATTTCTTCAGGCAATTGGTGGAGTTCCCATCAAAGATCCAAACTTGCCTTGCCGCCAGGTTCCAAAGCAAAGGTGTGACTTCTCTATCTCTTGCTGTCATCAAAATCAGAGTAAAAGTCATTCCATGTTCTATCTATCTTTTGGATTGCAACTCCCAGAATTCCTGGCCGGGGCCTTTCTTGGCTGGGAGCCTGAATGACAGAATCATACACTGAGGAATGGAAAGAATATTTGAAAAAGGGTAGAAAAACTTGTTATTCAAACATTGACAAATGCTGACAAGAAGAATCCTGGACTAATGGGAATTTTTGCAGTTCAGGAATTATTTTGTACAAGATGTGTATGCCATTGCTTTGCACAGAAAACAGCATTTTCTGTGCAGAAAATACTATTTTGGCATATAAATACCATTTTCTACCCGGAAGATGCTGTTTCCTGTTCAGAAATGTTGGAATTGGGGATTTACGCTGCACAAAAGCTGCACATAGTTAATTTGCATAGAAAACAACATTTTCTGCGCAGAAAATGCTGTTTTCTGCAGAGAGCAAAAATGTGAATTTTGTGCAGAATAAGTCCCAAGTTGTGAATTCCCTTTGAGAACCGTGGTGTTTTCTAGGACTTCCACAGAGTGGGGAAAAGATGGCTCAAATTACTCGTTGCTTCCTTTTTTCTTAGTAAAGAATTATATCCCCATTCATAGAAGTGTGTAATGAAATGGACTGAACTCTGTGAAAGCTTAAGCTAGAAATCTGTACGTGTGCTTTCCAGTTAATCTCAAAATATGCTACGGGATTCTTGTATATCTCTTTCTTCTGAAACAGACTGACATGGCTGTGCATTTAAACACTAGAAGCATAGAATGGGATTGTTGGAAGAGACTCCAACTTCCAAGATGGAAGATTTCAACATCATCCGCACCAGAGGGCTGGCTGTCAAGGCTGAATGACTTAACAGAAGTGGATCAATTATCTGTTTTGATTAGAGGAAAACAAATTAGTGACTTTTTAAAAGGACCGGGAACCCCTGATTGGATTTTTGCAAATTGAAAATGAGGTGATAACGCTGGGTTTGAGGAATTAGTAGAATCGGTGTATCAGAAAAAATGCCAATAAGTAATTTTTTTAAAGTGGGAGGTAAAATTGTACTGTTGTTGCTGTGACCCTAAGACAAGCCCATCACAGGATTTTCTGGGGCTGAGAGTGTGTGACCACATCCAAGGTCACACAGGGGGTTTTCCCCCCCCCAAGCTTTATACCTGACCTTTAATTGATCACATGTGCACTTAACTGTGTATGCAGCATGTTGTAACATGTTTGATAAGCTGAGAAGAATGAAAACAGACTGGTTGTTAAAACCAATACCCCTAGAAAATGTATGCACCGTAATTGAAAATGTATAATTTGTGTTTAGCAATCATCAGCAAAGGAAAGATGCATTTGTATAAGGAAGTGGCTTTAATTTCAGCTTATCCAATTTATAGCAAACCCTTTTGCAAGAAATTAGACAGGCCTGATCCGCATACGTGCAGAGAGTTGCCCACTTCTGCAACGTAAAAGCCGTGTGTAATGAAAGCTCTGTTGCCGGTTATTTACACAGCTCCAAGGCAGGTCCTTAGCCTGTGCGTATGTTTATGTGTGTGTGTGTGTCTTCATTGGTGTGTTCATTAAAGCGGAATGTGCGTAAACCAAAGAAAGACACTTGTTTCGCGGAGCCCTTGGGGGCTTAAAAATAGGTCACATCCCTGACCTTCAAAATGGCGAGAACTTTCGGTCTCCCATACGGCCTCTTGTGTAACAGGTTCCAACCTTTCAGGAAAAAGGGATGGTGACAAATGAGATCCTCTGTCCTCTTCCTCCTTCTTGTCCTCCTCAGAGGCAGCCAAACCTGCAAATTGGTCCTAATCGCAATGAAGAAGTGAGCAGTCAGCTGTAACCTCTCACACGCAGCCTCCTGTGAGGTGCCTGTTCCATTTATGAGCGGGTTGTGTGTTTTTCTCCACACTGGGTGGAAAATAATTGGCATCTTCTGAGCCTAAGTGGCTGGCTGCTCTCCAAATATATCTGTGGAACTTCAGCACTGATCGGCAAACTTCTTGAGTCCTCTTTTTGGGCCTTACCGTGGGCATCCTGTTAGACTCAGAAGGTTGCACGAGAGTGGCCCCTACTGACAGAAACTGAGCATTACAGGACGGCGTTGTCCCTTTTTTGTTCTGAGAGCTGGGTTCCCCATCAAGGTGGTGAAGCTTCTCAGCAGGATGTAGCAAGGCAGCTGAAGCAACTCAAAGGGGGAACTGTCTAGAAAAGGTTATGAACCTGGCACTGAGCCCTCAGAGATGGGCAGAGTTGGATGGTGTAACAGCGACAGCAGATCTGTAAGCAAGGGGTCTAGCAGCTGGCTTGTCTTCTCCGCCGTTCCATGGGGCACCAGTGGAGGAATGGTCCACAATACACCGTGGTTGGTAGTGCCTTCTCCCAGAAGGAGGTGGACATGTTTATGGTTCTGGAGGCACACTTGATGTCCTGGGCTGTTTTGCATTCCATGTTCATATCTAAGTGTGCTCCATGGTGTCCTGGAGAAGATTATGGAAGACCTGGAAGGGTGTATGTATATGTGTGTAGGCCTGGGTGTGAGAGGGAGACAAATAGAAGAATGCAATGGGCCCTCAGTATCTGCTGAGCTTTGGTTCCTAGACTTCCCATGGATACCAAAATCCGTGGACGCTCAAGACTCATTATATACAATTGCATAGCAAGAAGGTATCCCTTATATAAAATGGTAGGAGCCTGAGAATTTGTGAAATTGTGGGAGGCTATAGAAGGTTGTGTCTATATATTACGTTACAGGTAGTGTTACAACGGGTTATGTCTGAACATCAGCGTAGTGCTCGATGTGCAGCAAAATCGAGGTTTACCTTTTGGATTTTTTTTCAAATATTTTTGAGCCATGTTTCGGGGCTGCAGAACTCGTGGGTATGGAGGGCTGACCGTATAAAAACTGTCTTCTACTGAATCAGGTCATGCATTGGTCTATTCCGGAATTTGCTTTTTTCAAACGGAAACTCCCACACTCTGCCTGTGCCGGCTGTGGGATTCTGGGAGGTTTAGTCCAAAAAAAGGGATTGGTTTCCAGACTTCTAGCCCAGCGCTCAAACCATGACATGACATTGGCTTTACAAATAGAGTTTTCTTGGCCAAACGTCTTCAGGGGAGGCTGGACGTGGCCTTCTTCTGAGGTTGAGCAAGGATGACTTCCCCAAGGCCAGCTAATGAGTTTCCATGGCTTAGCAGGGATTTGAATCCTGGTTTCCCAGAGTCGTAATCCACCCGTTGTATATTGGGAGATATCATTTGGATATTTTCAGACCCAAGCCATCTAGGGCTTTCTAGGTCGTCACTGATGCTGTGAAGATGCCTTCATGGAATGAGGTCTTTTAAATTCCTTCCACACACCCAGGAGTGCCCTTTTCCTCTTTGCTCCTCTTCAGGCATTGTTAGCATTCACAGCTATTCTCTCCCTCTCTGCAAGATCTCCTCCTTCCAAGTGTTATTTTCGCTCCCACTTCATCACGATTGCCCTCAGGTTTCAAAGTGAAGCTGATGGTGACCCACCAAGCCCACCCACTCCCCCTTCCCATAGGGGCTCTTGATGGCCTCTGCAGCAGGAAACGAATAATTCATTTCTTAATAGAAAGCCGGGTCCCCACCGAAGAAATGTAATTAACCGGGGAGTTCCTCAGAGACACCTTTCCATCGTAAAACATCCACATAAATACAGCCGTCTCACGGAAGTCTCATAGTTAAGTCCTAGCCACGTCCTTCCTCGGTTCCTTCTTTCTCTGTGATTTCTTTGGAAAAAATAGAGAAGTAGTGTCCTGTACTGGCAGCCAACCAAGGCTTACAGCCTCTTACCAAGGCTTAGAGCCTCTTTATCGGCAGCCACAAGCAAAGTTTGCAATCATTTGTTTGCAAATGACCAGTCATAATTTTGCAGTGCAAGTCTACAGTGAATCCTGAGCGACAATCGAGTGGTGAAGTCCATACGCAAGAGAAAAGTCAAGGTTTCTAGAAGCACGAGCAAGGGATCTGAATGTGAGCTGAGTTGCTTCCACCGATAGGAACGGTTGCTTGCAACAGCTTCCTCTCGTTCCTGTCCCTGTTTATATAGGCTGACAGTCTCCCCCAGTTGTCTGCCTGATCGATGCATCCATACCGTATAAATACTCCGACCTTCATGGGCTCTCCCATTTCTACCTGTAGTGGTTGCCGTAAGGATCGTCCCATTCATGGCTCCGTGTTGCAGCTGTCGGGAAGGGTCCTGCCTGGATCCTGGGACGGGATCATGACCAGTAGGGCAAACGCCGTTCCTTGACGACGGAGCTGCCATGGACATTTTGTCTACAGCTAAACGAGGTGCCATTGGGAAGCGCCACCGCAGCTGCGAGATCTCATGAGTTTCCACATCAAGGAGATGGAAAGCAATTCTACACCCAGGGAGTGAAGTGGTGGTTGAGCCGTACTGCCTCGTTGGTGAATTGTGGCGTTGCTCAGCCCAACGCAAACCGGCACCCACATTCACGTGTGCATACACGCTGGCACAGAAGTGCCATGCGCAGGGCAGATCCGTGCACAACGCACCATACACCGGCAATGGCGCTGCGGGCCCAACTTGGCTTCTGTGACCTTGAACGGAAGGTGGCCGTTCCACCTTGGGTGAAAATGTCCCAACTCGGAGGAACTTGCACCTGAGTGAGGCACAATCAGGAGTCTTTGTGCGGTGCTTGTCTGTGGTCACTCAGTGGGTTTCCATGGCTGGACAGGGACTTGAACTCTGGTCTCTCCAGAGCTTGAGTCCAACTCTCAAACATCTGTGCCACTCCTGACCCTAAAGAAAGATAGTGTCTGAAATCCAATTTCTATTCTAAACTGGAATTGTGTTGTTAGGTGGCTTCAAGCCCGCTCTGACTTGTTGTGGCCCTCTTCTAAGGCTTCGTTGGCAAGATTTATTCAGGGGAATGTTTGCCTTGCCTTCCTATGAGGCTGAGAGAGTATGACTTGCCCAGGGTCACTTTGGGGGCTTCAGATTGCACTAGAACCCTGCTCTGCTGAAACTCTACTCCAAAAGTCAAATCAACATAGCACATTGGTTTCAATTAAAAAAAAACAAACACCAAGGGAGCTTTGAGGCTACTTCCCAGAGCTGAGAGAGTGTGACGTGCCCAAGATCATGCAGTGGGGTTCCATGGCTGAGCATGGATTTGAACCCTGGTTTCTCGGAGCCCTCATGTGATACTCACACCGTCGCACCGTACTGGTTCCAGAAACCTCCGTGTTCCCCAAAACAGAGGGAGCTTCGACCTTATATTCGCCTTCTTGGCAGCCTCCCTCTCCTTCGGTCTCCTCCTCACTCTCCCACGCATTGTTGAATTCATTTCTCCACTCCTCCTGAGCTCGGCCCCGGAACCTCCATTAAATCAGCCAAAGAAAGGGGAAGCCGTTCTGCCTACAGATTAGCCGGAGAGCGGCTATTAAAATGGAAAGACCTTCCAGGCATTCCTTCTTGTTCAATCTTTTGCAGCTTTAAACTTACAAGCCTCTTGGTAATGAGGCAAGAGACTCAGTGGAGGAAACACTCCCCAAAGGAATAAAAAAAAGTGTGTGTGTGTGTGTGTGTGTGTGTGTTTTGGGGGAGAGACACTCTGGAAGAAATGCACTGCTGGGAAAAAGTGACCGGCAGGCTTGTTATTTCTGGGGTGGTAAGGAATACTCACAAATTTCCTAATCTGTGAGAGGGATGTAGTTCTTCCTTAATTTTCTTCTCAGAGGAAGCAATGAATAATCTCAGCTGTTTTCTTCCTGCTGAGAGAAAGACTTTGAAAACCATGCAATTTCCAAAAGCTTATTTGCAGTTTGGGAACTATCGCGCATGAACTTTGCACGTGGCTTATTTTTGTGCAGAACACACAATGCAGTAAGGCAGAATTTTCTGCACAGAAAGTTAAAAATGAATTGACTATGTCATTTCCTGAGCAGCAGGAAGCTGTTTTCTGCACAAAGCAACCAAATGAAAATTCTGTGCAGATAGATATATATCTGTGAAGATTATCATTGGTCCAAGATTCTTCTCACGAGAGTTTCTTGACGCTCTAAAAATGTGTTTCTTAACCATTATTCACATATTTTAAAATATTCTTTTCCATCCTTAATTTGTGATGAGGAGGGCTGTCTCCCTGCATGTGAAAAGACCCTGTCAAGAAAATAGTCAATTTTTTTCAGACATTTTTAGAGAAAAATGCACCCTCCCCACGCACACATAAAACCTTCTGCAAAAACATTATTGAGCAGAAAAACCTCACCAGAATACTGCTGGTGTCTTACGCATGTTAACTGTCTCCAACATATGCTGTAGGACTGTTCTTTTCTGAGCCTGGAACATCTGTATTCTGTTTAAGGTCGCAGAAGCAGATGTGGGCATGCCATGTTGGTCATGAAGCTGGAGATTGCATGGTCTGTGAGTTCAGGTGTGGTGCCAGCACCACAGGGTCAAAGCACCAAGACGTTTCAGCTGGTAGGACTGACCACGTCACCTGTCCTGTCTGTCTTCTTTTGGCCCTCCTCTTCTCTGTGAGATTCACAATGTGCACACAGAGGGGACGGGAAGCTACAACCGATATACTGTTCCCTGGTGGAATCCAGAGTATTCTTGAGCAGCTTGATCTGGAATGGGCAAATGAGACCCGTTGGCTTTGCAAAAGACCTGCTCCTAATGGAGATCAGAAACACAGCAGCCTATAGTGAAGTATCAGAAAAGCACCTGGCTACGTCCCCACTACTAAACAGAGTGATTACCTCCTCTGCCAAGATCCACTGGGATCCTCCAGATGTCTCAGGGGATGAAGTAATTATTTTGCATCTGGCAACAAGGACATAGCCAGGTGTGCTTAATGCACGGCCAGGTGGCTCTCAATCCATGCCATCTCTCTCGTCCAGCACAGAATGGCAAGGGGGCCTGCGGATACTCATGAGGGGTCTGGCTGGGGGAAGTTTTGCTGGTGCCGAGGGAAGAAAGGAATATCTTCTTCCACACCAACCAAAAAGAGACAGACGTAGGCATAAGTTTAACTTACGCCTCTGTATACCACTAACGGAAATCCAGCCAATACTTGCAATGAGACCCCATGCCGGTCCAAGCAATTAAGCCAACCAACTTAATTAAGAGGCAACCCCACCTCCACACCCCAAAGCACAACCCTCCTAGGGGGAAGGGACCCGACGCAGCCAAGGAAGTGAAATTAAAACCACGATATGCTTAATGCAACAGCAGAACACTTTACTATAAGGGGGGAGAGGCAGGAAGTTCCCAGTTGGGGATGGATTTTATGCCCTGAAGCATAAGATTTGATGACCCCTTAATGTCCGAGCTTGCCTAGCTACAAATGTTATTAGCAGGCATAAAATCAACCAAGGGCCATTTCGGAAGTTGGACACGGCGCTTGTCCTCAGCAGGTGAATCTCTTCCCCACCACCCGCAATCACCGTCATTTACCTAAGCAAAACATTCATTCCCTTTATGGCTTCTTTCCATGTATAAACCTCTTAGTTAATACCGACTGCTGGCGGAGAGGCGTTTCAGCTCCTTGCACTTAAGCAGCAGAGGAAAATCAGGGTCACTTGCTGATGCGGGTGGGACAGATTGGACGTGGTCGGTTGGCCATCCCGCACAGCTGGAATCTTGTTGGCTTCAGTCAGACTGGGAACCGCACTCCAAAGTGGGAGGTGCCCGGAATTGCTTCTGGGACTTGAGAGCTTCTTTGGTGTGGGCGAGATCAGTGCAGGAAGGAGGATTTTCCCTGCTGTAAACGCCTACTGAGTCCAATAAAGTATCCATGAATTCCTACATCGCAGTGGACTTGGTATCAAATTAATCCCTTAGAGCATTCTGAATTGGGCCCAGTCTTGGAGTTGGATTGGGTCCAATGTCAGCTGGGAACAGCAGCTAGAATTTACTATCAGATTTACGGATGCATAACCCTGAGATTTGTACTCACGGTCCCTATTTATACACAATCATGGCCCTATTGCTAGAGTCTTGAAAGTCCCCCGGTCTGACTTTACCAGGCAGCGGCTGCTGTGAGTGATGGAGGTCTGTTCTCCTACTGAGTGAGGCACAGCAAGCTGACGTTCCTGCCCTCTTCCTGCCAGTGATCTCTGATGCAACGAAGAATTGTGACTGGGCTCCTGCTTCTGACTGTCACCCCAAAGATCACTGGATGGAGGAGAGGGCAAACACTGGATAGGCTGCACTCCAATCAACGGGAGAACAAGACTCCATTGCTTGCAGCAGCTGCTGCCTGGTAAAGCAGAATGGAGGAGGGGGAGAATCAGGTCAGGAGATGCAATGTGTTTAAGTATATTTATACCTAGTTAAAAGTACCTGATCTAGAATCTTGTCCAGCTTCTATATGTGGTAGATCAATCAATCAATTTATTACAATCCACAGATCCAATGGGGAAAAAAAACCCCTCAAGCGTAAAATGGAAAAGGGGACAAAACATCCAAAAGGCAAAATCAGAACAATAAAACAGTTACAATTACAATTAACTTTTATCTAATATACAATAAGCTCTAATCCTGGCTGCCTCTGTGAGGCATTTAGCAACAGCCGGGGGCACTTTTGGGGACTTATCCTCCAACAGGAACCTGACATAAAATTGGTGTGAACTTCCAGGAAGTTTTTTCAATAATGGAATAATTCTCTGCTGATGGGCCTGATTATAGAAGCTACAAAAGAACCTGCTATATGTGGTATATTAGCCCCAGCGTCTTCTAGGCTGGCTCAGCCAATCCATCTCCCCGCAGAAAGGAGGACCCAGCCCGTGTCCGACCCAATCTTCCTCTTGAGTAATCAATCAGAAATGCTCACATGTGCCAGCATCCCTGATTGCTTGTTTCTGACGTGCCTAACCGTCTCGCTTACACCAGATACAAGGAATCCCATAGTTCCTGTGACCCTTGAAAATCCTGCTCAGAGATTCACACTTTTCTCTCAAGTCACAGAGAACAACTTGTTAAGCCCAACAGTTACTGAAGGAAAAGTGCCATCTTCTTTCTTTTTTGCAGCAATTCAAACCAAAGACCAAAATTTAACATTGGGGCAAATATATGTATTGTATCCACAGCTAGAAAGACTCATCAGTCTTCGTGGAGCTCACTAAAAACTAAATAAAGAGAGGAGGAAGAAGAATGCAGAACTGGTCTTTATGAATGCCTGTTCTATAATGACCAAAAAATAGCAGCTCTTGATGAAACAAGAGGTATCCTTCAGGGTCCCTCTGCAAGATTGTGGGTGAGATTGGAGGCGCCGTGCAATTGCACAGAACTTCTGAAATGGGGAATGATAAATGAATAACTGAATATGTGCAATTTTTTTTTCCTGAACAACTCTTTTTTTCCCCTTGCGAGGAGGAAAAAAGATTACACATTCTAATGGCAAAAGCCCAGTATCTGGAAGAGCCTTGATGGGCTGAGTTTCATACAGCAGGCCTGGGAAAGACGTCAGTCCTGTAGGTCCTTCCTTCCTTCTTGAAATCATTCAATTTTGCATGATCATACCATCAGGAAGTTCTTCCTAATGTTCAGGAAAAGAGTTTCCACCTAAACCTTAGGAGGAACTTCCTGAGAGTAAGAACAGTTTGACAGTGGAATCAGCTGCTGCCTGGGAATGTGATGGCATCTCCTTCTTTGGAGGTTTTTAAAGAGAGGTTGGATGGCCATCTGGATGGCCAAGACATCAAGATGATGTCTTCCCGCATGGCAGAATGGGGTTGGACTGAATGGCCCTCGAGGTCTCTTCCAACTCTACAATTCTATGACCTTTCTCCCTCTTCTCTCTTTCCTTTCCTTCCTTCTGCTGAGAACACACTTGCTTGTCTTCATCAGCACAAGGAAGCTGGGGGAACTATCATTTCCCTGGCCCCCCATCAGCAACAGATGCTCCTCCAAATGTGTCCCCACAGCTTCCCCTTGCAGTAGGGAAAGTGTTACACTGGAATTGGAAGGATGAGGCAGGACCCAAGAGTCGGGTAAGGTAAGGCCAATTAATTTACGCGTGATGGACGGCTGGGCGGAGGTGTACTGAAGGCCGGATCTCTGAGGTCCTTAGTCTAAGCCATGCCGTGAGTCAACCATCCCATCCCCAATTGTCATCCATATGGCAAGGCTTTCAGACTTCCTTTGCTAACTTTGACTGGAATTCATTTTGGGGGCCTAAGTGAGTTTACACCCGCAGGAAAATAGAACTGAGCAGTTTTACGACAACCATATTCAACAGATGGATCAATTTATTGAATTGGTCTCCTGACCATTTCCAACAACATCCATATTTGGCAAGCCAACAAAGTGACCGTTGGACATAGGGATCAACACACAAGACCAATGCACAACAGTGCATCAGGACACCAGATAGGGAGCATCGATGTGCATTGGTGGATGCCGATGAGCATTGGGACGCCCTTGATGGTCTCCCGTTACACACCTTTGCAATTCACTCACAGGGTTCCTTAGAGTTGCCCTCAGTGTCTCCTGATAGGGGCTAATGTGCCCTGTAGCTTTCCATAGTTACCCAACCCCATTTTATATTCATGTACAGGCCTAACCTATGTTCATATCTTTATACTTTCACACCGCTCTCTCCCATCCCTTCCCTCGCAATCATATAATGAAATGTGATTTCCCCCCCCATACTCTAAAAATGGTAATCATGAGAGGTCTCTTCCAACTCTAGGATTCTGTAACGCACAACTTTGCTCGCTCCTCTACACAGTCATGTCACAGCAGCCCCTTCTTGAAGAGGGATGTTGCAAAACTGCCCCATTTTATTCCCCACAGATGTACGTCCGCTTACATAGACATCAGACTCGTACTGAATTCCAACCATAATTCCAGCCAGAAAAAATGCTGCTTCCTAGACCGAAAATGCTGTTTTCCACGAGATGAAAAAAAGATGAGGAAATTTCGTGCCAAAGAAGTCCCAAATAGCAAATAGTCTTCAATTGTCTGTCTGCATTTTTTCGATGACTTCCTCACAGCGCGAAGAAAATTGTTAACATTGCTCCCTTCAAAATTATTGCAGATTTACACCCCTAGTACATGCCTCAGCTTCTCCTGCAGACACTTTGTTTCACAATCTTGTAAAGCAAAGTATTATATTAGAATTGGCACCGGGGATGGAACGGGGAGCAGGGCGGCAGAGAATCCTCTCAACGTGATAGACGGGATTGACTTTTCTTGTCTGCGCCTGACTTTCTCTTTAGCCCTCCCTGAATTGGCGTTGGAGGAAGGAAAAAGAAATCCTTGCAGCTCCGTAATTAGATGCTGACATCTCTTGGGTCAGGCTGGAATGGTTTACACCTCCCCAGTTGGCTGGGTCTAAATTTAGCAGTCCCGGCATTAGGTAAAGTTCCCTTGCTCTCCAGACGGTGCCTCTAATTGGTCCTGATGTGTGACTTTGTGGTCCAGGGCAGGGGGGGTGATTTAGGTGGAGTGGCGGAGAAGGTTATGGGCACGAGAGCTGAAGCGGAGATGGCCACAGGGCAATTGGGATGGAGAGTGGAAGTGGGACAGGAGGACTCGCGTAACAAGTATTTCGGTGAACACAGCTGACCGCCAGCTGCTTACGTGTGGCTGACGAGGCTCTAAATAGAACTGTCTCTTTTGCTTGTTAGAGTCTGCCCGGAATATACAACCATTCTGAAAGCTGGAAGAACTTTCGAGAAAAGTGTGATCTCTACAATTCAGGGTGGCCAATTTTGTGCAGGCCAGGGACCAATGTTCTCCCAGACCACGACCCCTTTTCAGGACATTTACTCCCCACAGTAAGCCCAAATGTCACAACTGTCCTGTGCAATCCTTCTCAAAATGGTGACAGGACGTGACAATGCATCACTTCCTATCACCATTTTGAGAGGGACTTGCAATGGAAAACAGGTACAGTTTTCAAAGACTGCAATTTGGGACCAGCGCTGCACAGAATTCACACACAATGGTTTATTTTTTGCATGGAAAACAACATGTTCTGCCCAGAAAACAAAATTTCGATTATTATTTTCTGTCCAAAAAATGCTGGTTCTGCTGCACAAAATGCTGTTGTTCAGGACTTATTCTGAGCAAAACCTGCATATGATGCAGAAAAGGGCATGTCATATTTCTGGAAGGCCCTGGAAAATCCACCAGAGTTTGAATCCCTGCTCAGGACTGGAATCCCACTGGGCTACCATGGGCAAGTCACACTCTCTCAGCCTCAGGGGAAGGCCACGGGAAACCACCTCAGAAGTAATTTGGCCATTAAAACCTCAGAGTGGGCTCGGCTTAAGCGTTGCCGTAAGTCAGATCTAAAGGTAGCATACCACCACCAGAACCACAACATTGTCAACTTTCCAACCCGGTCGATATATTCTGTAGCCAGGATGTATAAAACATCACTGCAACCTTGGCAGAGGCACATATCTTCTGCGCGGTGCAGCTGTTGCATTCCACCCTGGAACACTTGCTCACGTTCGTTATTTAAACATCTCACCAGCCTCCTTTGCATCGGCGTCAATATTTTTCCTCCACCTCCCCGTTAATTCCCTCCGCCTCCATTTATCTCTCTCCCTCATATCTCTCCCGCAAATTCTCTTTGGCACCATTTCTCTTCCCTTCCTTTCCTGTCCATCTCTCTCCCGCCGTGATGCAGATATACGATCTTCCAGTTTGGGATTTGCCTCCTGTTTATGCAGGGGCGGGGGAAGAGAGAGCGAAATATATATTTTCCACAGGCGCCTTCGGAGGAGAGATACGATGTGATGAAGCTCTCGCGTTTAGGGGCCGTCAGCTCTTGGAATTGCTTAGGAGATCGAGAGCAATCGGTTAAACCTTCACGTGGGCTGAAAAGTACACCGAGAAATATTAACTCAAGCCAATGAACTACGAGTGGGAAGAGCGTGGCCCGTGGGCTGCACCTGGCCCTTGGATCTTAACTTGTGGCCGCTCTGCTGCTCCAGAGACCAGAACGTGAGCCAAGGGGTTCAAGTGACAAGAAAAGAAATTCCCGCTAAACTTTAGGAAGAACTTATTGGGGGTAAGAACTGTTCCAAGAGGGGAGTGGGCTGGTGGAGTCTCTTTCTTTGGAAGTCTTACAACAGAGGGTCGGATGGGCACCTGTTGCAAGGGCTTTAGTTCTATATTCTTGCATGACAGGGGTCCCTTTGAACAACCCCATTCTTTTGTGAAAATTACAAGGTATTTTAAAAACCAGCCTGTTTAAAAGCTTAGTTGCTGCTTCTGGATTTTTCCAAGAAAGACAGTTCAACCTTTTTCTTCGAGGCCTCCCAAAATGGCAGCCCTGACATTTAGGAGAGATCAAGGGCCCCAGAAACAGCCCTGGGGGCCACACGGGGCCCCAGAAACAGCCCTGGCCCCCTCAGCTATTGGAAGAGATAGCCAAGTGGAAGGATGTCTTTGCGGGTGCACATGTTTTGGTGCAGCTGCATTGTGTTGTTCACAATGTATTTCTCGGGGAAGGTTGAATGTTTCCGAGAAGAAGGGTGGGGAACGCCTCCCCTCGGCTTCCCAACCGAGGACTTGTATTCGCCAGCCACGGTGCAACGGCAGCTTGGGAGGTCCCGCTGGAACACCAGGGTAGGGAATGAAGTTCACAGACTGTCGCTTGGCATAAATCAACCGAGC
Organism: Cyclura pinguis; assembly: GCA_030412105.1. Classification (NCBI taxonomy): domain Eukaryota; kingdom Metazoa; phylum Chordata; class Lepidosauria; order Squamata; family Iguanidae; genus Cyclura; species Cyclura pinguis. The sequence goes on along the minus strand of CM059612.1, from coordinate 16,942,195 downwards.
TCTCTTAATTTCACCGCAACGGCGGCTGCAGCGTCGGCCAGCTGGGGCTCCCAACCTGCAGAAACTGGCCTGGTTTCCATTGGGACGTCCGCGTACTCCGTTCAGCCCAGCAAATGGGAACTTCTGCCGGGTAACTTTGGAAAGCAGGCCACGGCCGTCCTGTGCTACCGGAGCTTGTGAGGCGCCCGTTGACTTCTAGACTTTGGCATTGGTTGGTCAGAAGCCCTGCCCTGCAGTGACAGAAGGAGCAGGCCTCCAAACACCAGCGACCACGAATTCCGTTGTTCAGTTCCTCCTTTCCTCTCCAGCATGTTTTGCTCCTCCCTCCTTCAACCGGCCTCTTTCTCCCTTTCTTTTCTCCTCCTCCTTTCTTCCTTCAGATTGCCCTCCCTCCCTTTTTCTTTCCATCATTCTTTCTTCCTCTCTACCTTCTTTCTTTCTTCACCACACCTTCTCTCCCTCTTCTTTTTTCCCCTCTCATTGTTCTTCTCTTCAACAGTCTTCTCCTCCCTCTTTCAACCTACCTTTTCCTTCCTTCCTTCTTTCCTTCCTTCCTTCCTTCCCTCCTCCCTCCCTCCCTCCCTCCCTCCGTCCTTCCGTCCTTCCGTCCTTCCTTCCTTCCTTCCCATCTCTTGCTACCTTCCCTCCCTCCCTTCCACTATGTACTCCTCTCATTTCATTCCTCCCTCCCTCCCTCCCTGCCTAGAGAAGTGGCTGATACGAATCTGGTGGTGATGGGGGCTCTTTCTTCGCACTGCACCCCATTCTCCTAATTTGTTTTAAAGATGGTTACACTGTTGGAGGGGCGGGTAACCACTGGGAACAAGAGACCTTGTTTCAGGGAAAAGAATGCCAAACCTTGATTTATCCTTGTTTGCTGGATCTGCATTTCTTGGCTCATAAAAAGGTGCCAGTTAAATTGAAACTGTCCACTGGGGACAAGTAAAATAACATGGCAGGCCGAGGGTTCCCTGGAGGTAGGCAGCTGTTCAAAGAGAGCGTGTAGTGTGCAAACACAAATACGTCTCCTAAACTCTGCCCTGTTGTTTAAAAGCTTTGGAACTCGACTGGATGTTAGAAGTTGCACGTACCTTTTGCGAGTCCCACGCTCTCTATGGTTGCACTTTCTGGAGAGGGTGGTAGAGCTTCCTCGCTGGTGTGACATTGGAGTGACTTTGTCCTTCTTATAAACTTAGAGCTCAAAGGTCTTGGAGATTCTCTAGCCCAGTACAGTTGGCCCTCCACATTCACTAGAGTTGGGAGCACAAGACCCTGCAAAAGTGGAAAACCCACAAATATCAAAATATATGTGTCTGTGGGTAGGGCACCAAGGCATTGTGGGGAGAATGGGCACCCGTGGTCCAAAGCAGGTCAGGGAAAGGAGAAGGAAGGGGGCATGATATGTCACGTGCCAGCTAACCACTGCTCACCAAAATTACCCAGAGCTGGAGCAGAAGCATTTATTTGGACGAAAGCGAGCAACTCAGCAACATTTCCTAAATTGCCGGGACTGAAGTGTGTACAACGGGTACACAGTTTTATACCGTTGGCACACAAATTTAGGTGCGCATAGCAGTGATTGGTAAAAAGCCATAAATGTCATATCAGACCCCAAAGTGTCCCCAGGCTCTTCAGATATTTGCATTCTTTCATCTTGGGAACCTAACTCTTCCCATGTTCTTATCTCTCCCCTTCCAGTGATCCTTATTCTCACTTCCTAGGATTTTACACTTCATCCCTCTGTGTCGATTTTTGACTTCAAACTGCACAGGACACTCCCAGAGATATATGAAAACACACAAAACTCTGTATTGTCTCCAAGCACTTCTGTTTTCCTCTGAAGTCCCTCTCAAAATGGCAACCAGAAGTGAGACGAAGTCATTTCCTGTCACCATTTTGAGAAGGATCGCAACCACTTGTTAATTGTTATTATAGTCATTGTTATGTTAGAATTTTATTTTGATTTATTTAGTGTGTATTAGTGCATTTAGTGTATTTCATTTGTATTGTTCGGTATATTTTTTGGTAGTTATTGTATTTTGTGATGTTCTGTTGTTTTAATATATTCAATTTTTTAAAAAGGATTGCAGTGGGAAATTGAGTTATTTTGGCTTGGTGTGTGTGTGTGTCCAGAACTCTGTATTGTCTCCAAACACTTCTGTTTTCCTCTGAAGTCCCTCTCAAAATGGCAGCCGGAAGCGAGACATCACTCCCTGTCGCCATTTTGAGAAGGACTGCAGTGGGAAATTGGGTTATTTGGGTGTGTGAGTCGGGGTGAGGCCTGGAAGGGGATCTCGGGAGGGATTGGCTCCGGCCCCAACGCAGTTGCCCATCTCTGATTTAAGACACTTGCATAAAAAGCTATCCAATATGCAAACCGTTTCCCCATTCACCTGCAGTGCAGTGGATTGCGGGCAGAGCTCCAACCCCTATCCCATGAAAGGAAAAGCAGCTGGAATGGGGTTTGGAGTAGCCGAGAAGCTACCAGACTCTCCGACACACTTCTGCCACCGCCGCCTTAGGTTCCAGCCGTTTAAGTACGTCAGCGGAGCTTTACGCTCTGCTGGCATTAAATAGGATCTTAGGCTGTGTGTACTCTATCTTCTGCTGGACAGCCCTTCGTATATCTGAAGAAGGCTGTCATATCACCCCTTAATCTTCCCTTCTCCTGGCTAAACGACATGCCCAGATCTTTAAACGATTTCTCGCCAGATTTGGTTTCTACACCTCTCATGATCACCATTTTTAGAGGGGGAAAAATATCACATTTTATCACGTAATTGCAAGGGAAGGAGAGAGAGAGAGAGAGAGAGGTATCAATTATAAAGGATATTATAAAGGATATGAAGATAGGTCAGGCCTGTACATGGGTTAGGGACATGGGTTTGGCAAGTTTGGAAGGCTACATTGGCCCCCTCGGGAGTCCTTGCAACACTCTGGGGGGAAAAATCTGTTTTTTCATGGAATCACAGAGATGGAAGATACCCCAAGGGCCATCCAGTCCACCCCCATTCTGCTATGCACAAATACACCATCATTAAAGTGCTCCCAAAAGATGGCCATCCAACCCCTGTTTAAAAACCTCCAAAGAAGGAGATTCCACCATACTCCCAGGCAGCAGGTAATAGGCAATCAATGGACGATGTTATGCAAAAAAAATAAAAATAAAAATAAAAACCCTATTTAGATACAATGATAGGTCATATTTAGATATAATGGTAGTGAGAAATTGATGTCACATCTGTTATCGGGATCTTTAAGTGAAACGTTTTGACCAGCTTGGTCCTCGTCAATCTAAACATTTATCTAAAAGTTATACCTATCAGTATATATCTAGATAGGCTTTTATTTTTGGTACCGCATTGTCTGTTGGTTGCTTATTACCGATAACACTTTTTTTGCATAACGTTGTGCTCTGAGAGCCTTATGTGTGGGTTATCTATGTACACATACGGGGATGTTTTGTTTGATACGTAGGTGGCAAGACTATTTTGTAAGATTGGATAAGGGTTGGAAATATAATTACGTTGGCAGTTGCACTGTCAATGACATATTCAGGTGTCAGTACCTTTTGTCAATGGATTGGTTGGTATAAACATGAATTGATCAATTGGTTGGTTGGTATAAATAGTAATATTCTATCATTGCTGTATGTTTTTTACGCTGTCTTACTTGCCTAACTTAGGACGTCGTTAACTGGCTAACAGGGCATCGTGGGGGAAATGCCCCAGGACTGTTTGCCAGAGGTGATGCTAATATCCAGACAACTTAATTACTGTTTTTGCTTTCTTCCTCTCTCCCTAGCTCCTCCCACTTCTATCTCGGTCATTGCTGCGGACACGCCGGCCCCTTTCAGCCGCTACCAGGCACAGAATTTCACTTTGGTCTGCATCGTCTCCGGTGGGAAGCCCGCCCCAATGGTAGGTTTTGGGAAGACCGCTGTCCCCACAATGGCTTGGGTAAAAAAATACGGGACCTCGGTTTGAATCCTGTTGCTAGCCCCTCAAAGAGCCAACCCATGCAATCGATGGGGTTCCCCTGTATGTGGATTCCCCAGTTTACGAATGATCCAATGAATATACAGTCAGCCCTCCGCGTTTGCGCGTTTCGCTTTTGTGGATTTGATTATTCACGAATTATTTGTGGTCACTTCCGCTGCCCCCCGTGCTGTTTTAATAGGGATTGCAGCCCCGTGAGGCTGAGAAACTGTGAACGAGGCTTGTAAGTCCCTATTGAAAATGGGGAGACAAGAGAATGTGGGAAGTGGATAATATGTACGTAGTATGCAAATAAGGACTAATTGAAAATAATAAGCCATTTCCGCACTAGACTGTTATAGCGCCATGATTCCACTTTCAACATCCTATGGAATCCTGGGGTTTGCGGTTCCGGGAGGGGCCGAACCGCAAACCCCAGGATTCCATAGGATGTTGAAAGTGGAATCATGGTGTTATAACAGTCTAGTGCAGAAGTGGCCATAGATGAAGCCTCGTAAAGACAAATAGAAGATCCTTATCGAAACTGCATTAACAAATGTAAATTTAAGAAGTTAGAAGAACTGTATTTTAGGAAATTGAGAGTCAAATATTGCTATTAAGATTGAGTACTTACAAATACTGAATGATTTCAATAAAAGTAGTTTAAAAAAATAAAATAAAAATGGTGTGGGGCAGCAATGGAGGTGGCAGTCAGCCACCAGGCCCCCACTTCTGCCTTGTGAAGGAACAAAGGAACCCACGGTGGGCTGAATATGGGGATCGTAGCTTTTTTCTGTGCTAAATGTTGTTTGCGCGGGCCTAGAGTTATTCACGGTTTTCCCACTTTCACGGGGGTCCGGTGCCCCTCACCCTAGTGCGTGGGGAGGAACTACTGTACTCTAGTTAAGGCTACTCATTGGGACTGAAGCCATGGTTGGCGTGCGCTGACAACGGATTTGGTTGAAAAGTGGAACTCGTGGCCTGTGCTGGAGGGAGCCTGGAGGGCGCGCGGAGGCGTACTTGGCACCGACCGCACACACGCTGCTTGCAAATGCCCTTGGCTGGCTTTCCCCCGTTCTCAGCTCACTTTGCAAGCCACACACACGTAAAACCCCCAGCTAGCCTCTGTAAGCAGGAAGAACTGACGGAAGAGAGGAACCCATGTCAAATTAATGGAACTTGTCCTTGATTTGGAAGCATTGAAAGAACACGTCACCAGGTAACAGGGCGTCAAAGGGGCTTCCTGTAGTGTGGATACACTCTGCCTGCGCCTTCGTTTCCTCCTGCTCTAATGTGTTCCAGTCGTATCATTCCTTGTAAACGTTGTTTCCCGGATGCAAGAAAGAGATGTGTTCTGTGGCCCTCTTCCAAATGCTTTGCAATGGATGTTCGGAATAGCAGCTTCCTCTCCTCAATCCGGAGCGGAGCGGATGTTTTACCCAATCTCGAATCATCCCGAGTCTTTCCATTGTTGTTCTATTTCCCCTTCCAGGGCCGTTTCTCACTCCAAATCATGTTCTCCCTGGCGGATACGTTCTGTACAAATACACGGGGGGGGGCGCGTGCGGGGAGGGGTGAAGTTCTAAGAAGCCGGCGAATTATTTTTGCTTATTCGTTCAGACGTTCGAAGCGTTTTAAATTTTAAAAAAGGGAAGAGGGAGAAAGGGAGAGGTGGGAAGACGCCTTGCGCTTCCTCCCCCCTGCCCGTCCTCCTCAAAACGCTTAATCTGCAAACATTCCTCGGGCCGTTTCATTCCGCCGTGACATCAAGGGCTTGAAAGGAGCTTTTGGAAACAGAATACAATCTTCTCTTCAGAGAGACATTCAAAAAAGGTTTTAACAGGCGTTGCATCTGCCAAGCGATCATTTTCTTGGCTATACAAACAGACGCAACACCCATCCGCATACTAGAATTGTTTTTGCCTATGCGTGCAGCAAGAGATGCTCTCGCACGTTGATTCTACCATTCGGTTCTAAGTCATTCTGCACGTGGTCAACGGACCATACGAGTTGGAGAGGTACCCCAGAGACCATCAGGTCCGACCCCCTACTCAAGGCAGGAAATCCAACCAGAACATTCCCAGCAGGAAGCTCTCCGGCTATTATTCCCCTCGGCCGGTGGCAGAGCTTGGAGGGCGGGAGGGAGGAGGGCGGGGCTAAGGCAGTAGAGGCGTGGCCACTGTGCACGGGGGCGTGGCCAGGGTGCACGCAGGCATGGCCAGGATGTGCAGGGGCGTGGCCACAGTGCGCAGAGGTGTGGCCAGGGCGCACGCAGGTGAGGCCAGCGTGCATGGGGCATGGCCAGGGTACACAGGGGCGTGGCTACGGGCTGGGACGCCCCAAAAACATTGCCACCCTAGGGCGGATCACCCCCTCCCACTCCCACGTCCCTACACAACTGCCCTCAGCTTAGAAACTATGCTTCCATTAATGCAGGCTAAGGCCATTTCTGTACTACACTGTTACAGTGCTGTTGTTCCACTTTTAGCATCCCATGGGACCCTGGGGTTTGCAGTTTAGGGATTTGGAATTCTCAGCCAGATTGCTCTTGGGCCGCAGGAAACTACCAATCCCAGAATTCCCCCAAGGATGTTGACAGTGGAATAATAGCACTATAACAGGGTGGGGTGGAAGTGGCCTAAGATAGCATTTGAGTATCCACCCCAAAATATCAAGACCAGACACAGGGCAATCCAAACACTATGGCTTTCTTTCTGGTCCAGCTTCATTGGAAGGTGACCCAGGGACTCCCAATCAAGTTGCAGAACTCTGTAAGTGAGAGTCTGACTCCCAGGTTAGCCTGAAAGGTAGTCTTCTTCCTCATCCCCTGGGATGTGGACCCTAAAGAGGGGCTGCAGAGCCCTACCCTACACCAAAAGGATGCCCAAAGGCGATCACTGAAGTCTTAAATTCTCCCCCTGCCAAAACCTGCCAAAAAGAAGTCTGTTGTCCAAGTCCCACAGATGTAGTATGGGATAGGCAAAAATAAACCCATGTAAAAAGGGGGGAAATTGCTATTTGACTCTGAAGTGACCAGGTAAGTCTCACACTGCACTGAGAGTGGGTGGATAGGTCATGCTGTGAAGATCAAAGAGGGCACATGAAGAGGTGACGAGGCCTGAATAGTCTCCAATTCCACCCCCATCACATGCTGTGATCTGGCACAAGGTGCCACTCGCCAACTCCCTGGTCTCTCTCTCATGGAGATCGTCAAATGGTTACCATCCCCAACATTGAAGTTCGTCATGCAGGTCTGGGTAAGCATTGCCTTCTTCGCCGCAGCATCACACTGCTGGCTTATGTTCAGTTTATGATCCACAACAGTCTCTACCCTCAGTGCGACTTGTCTGGTTGCTTCAGGGATGAATAGGAATTTCCCCCCTTTTACCAGGTCTATCTCATACTGCAGCCATGGGACTTGGACAATTGGCTTTGTGTGGTGTACTTAATGGTATGCAAATTTTGTCCAGAATAATTCCCAAACTGTGAAGATACTTGCTAGTCAAAGCAAGGGTTTCTCAGTACCTGAAAAAATGGTAATGCAATCTTTCTTTGGAGACTCTTTGAATATTCTTTCCGTTCTTGCTCCCCAGGTGTACTTTAAGAGGGACGGGGAGCTGATAGAAGTGGTCCCTCTCATGGAGCCCCCGGTCAACGCCGCCGGGCTGCAAGACGGCCGGTCGGCTCGGAACCTCTTCCACCGGGACATGGACGACACCAAGATGCACCGCTCGCTCTCCCTCCTAGACGTGGAGGACCGGGGCGGGAGACCCTCCACCGAGGACCCCTTCAAAAGCCTCACCCCCGACCAGGGACTCTTGTTCAGCCCTGCCACGGAGGCCATCCCAGAGACTGTGGTGAGCCGGGAGTTCCCGCGCTGGATCCAGAACGTGGACCCTGTCTACTACTTCCACCACACCCACATCCCCATCAGCGACGGCACTGTGGAAGTGCGGGCCATGCTCATGTGGACGCTTAACCCTCAGATAGACAATGACGCCCTCTTCAGTTGCGAGGTCAAGCACCCGGCCCTCTCCATGTCCATGCAGTCAGAAGTCACGCTAGGTAAGATGGAGGAGGTTGGGTCTCTGGGGACGATGGAGAGGAAGGCGGGTGGGTCTTAAAGGAGTGGGTGGAGCCACTGAGATTTGGGTGGGCCCTAGCTGGGCTATGCCTGTGCCACAAGTAATCCCTGTCTCACATTTGGTTGCTAGTCCTGACTTAGAGTGATGCTGAGAGCCAGCTTGATGTAGTGCTTTGAGCATTGGTCTACCTCTCTGGAGACGAGGGTCTGAATCTCCGCTCAGGTCATGGAAACCCACTGGGTGACCTTGGGCGAGTCGCACTCTCTCGGCCTCAGAGGAAGGCCAAGGCCAAGCCCTTCTGAAGGAATCTTGCCAAGAAAGCCCCATGATAGGTTCACCGTTAGGACTGCCATAAGCTGGAAATGACTCGAAGGCACAAGACAACAAGATTGAGGTTGGAGAAGGATGAAATTGGGGGACAGTGATGGCTAGAGCCTCCTGTGTCCGTGGGGCAGTGAATCCACTCCAGGTTTTAGTGTGGACTTTAGAGGAGCTATACTAGATGTGGAATCTGTTTTGAGGATGGGGTTCAACCATCAACGCTTGAGGAGTGTCTCTTGGGGAAACTGCTGGTGGAAAGGCAAACCCTCACCCCACAGTCGACCACTGGGGCAAGAGCATTCCTCACAGACTGGATTCCCCCGTGATTTCAGCAAGTCTCCCCAAGAGCCTCCCTTTGGTGGGGTTTTTTGGGCATCCCATGTAAGGCTCATGGAGAACAATCTTTCTGGTCTTTATATAAGGGACATCCCTCACAATACGGGGCACCTGGCAATTTTGCCGCCTGCCAGCTACTGCAACCATCAGAAATCCTGGCACTTCAACCTCTCAAGGCTAGAACTGCCCATGTGCTGCCCCTGCATTTTGTCATTATTGCTTCAGACTTGTGGTCTGCAAGTAGGGTTGCCAAAGTCCAAACTGAAGAGGGCTCCTCTCCCTTTAATGCTTGTAGAATCTAGAAGAAACTAGAGCCTTAGAGCTTCCTAATGTAGAAGAAAATTTGAGTGTTGGACTGTGACCTTGCAGGCCAGGGTTCAATTCCCTGCTTGGGTGACTTTGAGTGTGCCACACACTCTCAGCCCCAGAAACCGCCACGCAAGGGTCACCTTAGGGTCGCCATAAGTCCGAAATGACTTGAAGGCATGCAACAACAAACAAAGAAGAAGGAATTTCAGCAGGTGCTGCTTGTTCCCTGGTACTGTGGCAAGTGACCCCTGCTGAAATTCTATCCTTGCACAACCAGTAAGCGCACAGGAACCCTCTCTAGATTTTACTTTGGCAACCCTCTCTGCTTGGTTTCCAATGGAAGCAAACAATTGGGATACCAGGAAGACACCTGAAGAATTATCTTCATCCAAACACCCGTTCTAATATAGCTCTTTGTTTATCCACAAAATGAAAGAGATCGCTTTCTCACCTCGTTCTCTCCACAGCTCTGCCAGCTCCATCCTTTCATTATTTCTAATGGGCACCTCATCCCATTAGACTTGCATGAAGCACCAAGGTACCCTTTCCAGCAAGGACCCCCTTTTAGACTTAAATGATGGCTTTTCCTTTCTTCTTTCTCCTTTGTCTCTTTCTTTCCTGCCCTCTCTTTCCTGCTCATCCACTTGCAAGAAACATTGGTGGGGGGAAAAGAAAAGATGTCGTGGTTTTTCTTGTTGTTGTCATTATGGATGTAAAGACTACTCAACAATTTCAGCTTCCCTGGTGGAAATAAAAGGTGTGCCAACAAGCCACTCCACCCAAACAAAACAAAACAAAACAACCACCATTCGACTGCAGGGATATATTTCACACAATGCAACTTATTTTTTAAAAAAATGCTCAATGTCTTTTTGCACAAATGAAATGAAAAACAAAAGCATACAGAGCTTCTTGCAACCTCACCCGGTGCTGAGAAAAACTTGGAAATCCTCCATTCTTGTCTGTGAGAACATAAGGGATTATATACATAACTAGTACAGAACCTCTCCCTCTCTCTTTTTTTCTCCCTCTCATATAGCTTCTCTTCCTTTGTTCCTCTTCATATTCAAGCTAAGAAGGGGGCCCTTCTGCACTACACAATTATAACACTACAATTCTACTTTGAGAGCCAAGGTTCCTCCCTACAGAATCCTGATACTTGCAGTTTAGGGAGCAGTGCTTTGAATTCTCAGCCAGAGAGATCTAGTGCCTTCCCAGACGACAAAGCCCAGGATTCTATAGGAGGCAGCCGTGTCAAGTTAAAGTGGAATCAAGGCACTATAAAGATGTAGTGAGAAAGGACATAGGGTCTATATCACACCCAACAAAGGGAACGTTTTCGGAATGAGCTGAAATTATCCTTTTCCAAGATCTGATTCTTTCATCTCTCCTTTGTTGGCCACCCTGGGGTGAGGGATGATAGGAACAAGATTCCAGCCCCAGCTGGAGCTTCCCCAGCCCTGTCCAAGGTCCATTTGAAAAAGCCAAGAAGCAAGAATCTGGGGTGCTTTGTCTTGTTGCACCCTTCAGCTTGAGCCAAGAGCTGTTCAGGTTTATGCATCTTAGGCTGTGGGTTTGAGGGTGGCAAGGTACCTGTTCTTCATGGAGAAGGACTCAAGTTCGACCTGCAGGCACTCCCAGTAGACCAGGAAAGATCTCTGGCTGTAAGCTTGGAGAGCTTCTCCTGGTCAGCGTCGACCTCATTGGGCTAGTTTGACCAAGATTCTCAACCAGTGTAAGGTAATCTCATATATTCACACCTCAATGGTAGACCGTCTACTCTGCATGTAGAAGGCCCCAGTGTTGGAACGACTTGGAAAGGTTGCCCACTGAGAGGCCAGAGAAGCCAGTGCCTTGTAGTATAGACTGTGCTGTGCTGTATGGGAAATGACAGGTTGGAAGCAACTCAGCAGTAGAGCATTTTGCTTTGCAAGTCAAAGTTTAGTGCCTGGCATGTCTGATTAAAAGTATCCCAAGTCACTATGCCACAACGATACTCCGGAGGGCCACCACCTAGCAAAGAGGACAATACTTTGCTAAGTGGTTGAATACCCTCCCGTAGTATCAATCCATCTCCTTATGAGAGTAATTATAAATCATTGAGAGCCAGCAAGACGTAGTGGTTGGACTATGACCCCAAAGACCAGGGTTCAGTTCCTCTGCTCAGCAATGGAAACCCACTGGGTGACCTTGGACACACTCTCAGCCCCGGAAAACCCACGATAGGGTCCTCTTAGGGTTGCAACAAGTTGGAAACAATGTGAAACCGCCCAGTCTAGATCACTAGCCATGGTAGCTTGTGCTTTCCGGGTTACGATGAATCCATTCTGGGTTTTAGACCAATTTTCAAGGCTAATGATACAAGGCTTTGAATGCACTGGGAAGGTAGTGTCCAGGACCTGGAAGAGCTCTTCTTTAAAAGGAACTATCCACGGCTGTAAACCCATTCTGAGAATCAATTTCGTCACTTGAAAGAGTTCTCCTTTAAAAGGAACTGTCTGTGGTTGTAAACCTTGGACGGCTCATTTAGAGGCCAGCACCCTGGAGAGTTCCTCTAAAAGGCACTAGCTGGGCTTCTAAACCCACTCAGGAGGTAGAGTTCAGCACCTTGGAGAGCACCATGCAAGGAACACACCTGAGCTTCGGAAGCCATTTTGAAGATGGTGCCCAGCACTCCTTTAAAGTCTGGACTACAGGCCAGAAGGGATTCGCCACTCCCATTGATATGCACGCCACAGACTGAGCGATTCAACTGCCGTTCCCTCTCCTGGAGGAATTTCACAGCTTCACAGCCACTTCTGAGGGAGGCTTTGTGCAAGAGCGACCCAGTCTCTGCCATTGATCAGTCTGCCTCCAGGACTCATCCTCGGGCCTTTGGTGGGGGGAGAGCGGGGAGAAAGAAGGAAGGAAGCCTTAATCACTTTAAAGAAGTCATTAAACTCCCCTTTCTTGATCCGGCTCTGCCATTGGCCCCTTTCCTTCCCTCGCAGGCTGGAGGAAGATTAGCTGATGTTCTGTGAGGAGCTAATCCCAGGAAGGGTGTTCTGATCAAACACTTCATTGAGTTGTGCTTTACAGAGAGCTTCTCTCTTCCTGTCAAACGGCGCATTTACATACTAAAGACAAAATACCTTTTATGTTAATCCCCAGCGGAAAAGCTGCCTTCGGCTGAAGGAGACATAAGTCTTATACGTCCAGGATAATGGGACTCGGTCACAGAGACCCTCAGCTTGGTTGTAGAGAAATTCAAATGGTGCTCCAGTCCTGCATCCTAGAATTAGACGTTGGCTGGAATTCACTGTAAGAGATTTAGTCTTCATAAGTGGACTTACATGTGTGGGAAACGGTAACTGAGCGGTCTTGCATTATCCATGTTCATCGAGAGAATGCAATGATATTGCTGTGCATGGGCATCCGTTGCACAATGGTGGAGTGATTGTGTGCCATGTGCTCCCCAGTGCACATCTGGACACTGGCTAGGAGGTGCTGGAGTGCAACAGGAGTACCCGATGTACTTCAGAAGTGCCAAATCCAGCTCAGAAGAGCCCAATACACCTATGAAGAGCCCAATGCACATCGGAAGTGCCCAATGTGCATTGGAGCATGCTTTCCGGTGCCCTGATACACCTTCACAATTCACTAACAGGATTATATTTCACCTCTAGAATGTAGTTAAAGAGTTGCAAAGTTAAGCAACGTAGACCATGATGGAAGATCTCAGCCATTATGTTTAGCAAGCTACCTCCCTTGGGTGACAAGGACGGAGGCTGAAGATGGATGAGGATTTTGTTTTGGTTCACCTTTGCTTAGAATTTCACCCAAAAGCACACATTCAGGGTGGGAAGAACTTGAGGCTGTCAACATGCACACAGGGAAGGAAACCAAACAGACTTTGTCCAAGCTTTGAGCAGTGACCCCTTCCAAGTCTCACGGTATTCTTTCAACTGCGTTAGTGCTGAATTACTGTTGCCACCCTTTCTTTTCCCGGGCAACTCCATGGCCCACAGTCTGCTTGGGGTTTCTACCTTCATGAATGCTGTTGTGTGCGTGCGGACTTGAATCGAGTCATTCACAATATCCATGCTCACTTCGGGGCTGCCGTGAGGTTTCAACAGCTGGGCATCCATTGTACGAAGACAGAGTAACCAGCGCGCCCTGGTTCAGTGGGCAAGGACCACTGATACACTTTGGGGCACGCTCTGATGCGTATCTGAACTCCCAGCTTGGAAGTCCGGGAGCGCCATGGGAGCGTCCCAGTGGCCAACAAGGGCCACGTGGTCCTTCTTGTGCTGGAGGTAGCCACACCTGTTGAATTTGTCTGGGCACAAGGGGTAGACATTTCTTTTAGCCCCTTTTTGATGAATTTATGAACTCGTGGAAATTTGATCATTCCAGAACAGGAGTCGGCATCTGCCAGGGGTTCAGAGGCCAAGTCAGGCTCAGAGGGGACTCTGGAGGGTCACACCCAGTGCTACACCACCCCATGCAAGGAAATAAAACAGAAAGAAATGAAGACACTCTCTAGGGGGCTTTGCTACATTTTTGGTCCCTCTTGGGCCATTTTAGGCTCATGAAGGGGCTGTTTTACAATGGGAAGTGACTCTGAAGTCAACTTAGGGGTCACTTCCTGTTGGGGGGAAAAAAAACCCTTCAAGGCCTCAAACCAGGGATATATCAAAGACATGGAAAACCAAACCCCATGTCTTCTAATTTGGGGGTCACACTGGGGCAAAAATTTTGGTCCAAGGAGTGGTTTGAGGGCCGTGAAACAACTTAGAGGCCACATGAGGCCCACAGACTTTGCTTTCTCCACCCCTGTTCCAGATGGAGAGAGCAAGGCTTTTTATAAAATGAAGGTCTGAGAAAAGTGGAGCTGAGAGTTTTTCACATGCGTGGACTGACTCCAGTGAGTCATTGGCTTCAAGGAAGGCCAGGGGGCGAAATGCTGCTTCCAGTTGGCTGCTCTTCTCGTCTGGCGAAGCGTGATGGGAAAGGAAAAGTCTGAAAAAGAGCAGTTCTCCTTCCGTGGCCTCGGTCTCAGCAAGCGGAATTGGGTTTGCTCATAGCGGTCTTTCCAAACCGTGCCTCTCTCTAGATGTCGTTAGACTACAGCTCCCAGAATCCCTAGGCAGGACGGCCATTGGTGAAAGATTCTGGGAGTTTCAAACCAACAAGGTTGGGAACCACAGACTGTATAAACTGGAGGGTTACAAATAGGGCGAATTCATTGCCTTCCCACCCAAATGGCAGGCACAAGAGTTGGTGAAATCAACCCACATTTAAACTTAAGAGGTCTGCAACGGGGCAGCCAACGGGACAGGAATTGGTCTGTGGGACCCTGGTTGAGCCCAGTCTCCTAACCACAGACTTCTGGGCTCAAAAACCAGGGCATAGTATAGACGCCTTGGGAGAAGATTTTAACTCAGATCTCCCCTCAACTCAGCCAGCAATGGTGTTGTTGTCATTTCCTACCCGCCTTTCCCTACGGATCGAAGTGGGGAACAACAGATTAAAATACATCAACGACACACGGCACAGTTTAAAAACACGAGCACCAATTAAAAATACATAATCAGTTAAAAGAGCATAGCGTCAGTTTTAAAAGCATGCATATTAAAAACAATCAATCCATAATTGAAAAGCTTGTAATTTAAAAACTATCTGGATAGGACGGCTGGAAAATGCTGGTCTTTAACACTGTTTTAAATGTGGAGGGCGTATCCAGCCGCCAAATCTCTTCCGGTAGGTCATTCCGTGTCCTCAGCTTAACCGTTGGTAGTCTGGCCTTAACTGAATGAAGCAAGGGTCTCCAAAAGACCTGAGTGTACAGAGGGGATTATATGAGAGAAGGCTGTCCTATAGGTAACCTGGACCCAAACCATGTAGGGCTTTAAAGGGAGCAATGAACACTTTGTACATTGGAATCTGGGAGACAAAGATTCAAATCCCCAGTCAACCCTGGAAAGCTGCTGGTGATCTTGGGCAGATCCCACTCTCTCAGCCTGATAGGAAGGTAATGGGAACTACTCTTGCCAGAAAATCTGCTAATGGAGTCACCTAAGAGTTTCCCTAAGTCAGAAATGACTTGAGGGCACACAGCCAACCAACCAACCAACCAACCAACCAACCAAGGTCCATCTCCCAATGAGCCTGTTCTTTGTCCCCTTGCACAGTGGAGAATGTTTGGTGGCTACGGCTGCAGTCCCACCTAATCAAGAGGCACGGCGAAGGCACTGATGAGTTGTTACACACCATCCAAGACAACACAACTACACGGCTGAAGTCCGTTTGCATAGCCCCAACTAGAGCTGGAAAAAAGCACACAGACTCACACATATATGGCTGATTCCCAGTAAGACAGACAATGGTGTCACTCTTCGGAGCCGTTGGATGTGTAACTCTAGGTGACGCATCCATAACTGTGACCCTGAGAGTCATCCATCATTCCCCACACCCCAATCTGCAACACCTCAGGAACCCTTAGGTTGGGGCACTGCCTGGCTTAAGAGGTAGGTTTTTGGGAGATATGTTTGGCTATTAATGACCATAAACGTGAATGCCAGAAGTTATGAGATCGCAAATTCAGCTTACGGTCTCATAAACGTTGAACAGCATGCCTGCCTTAATCTTGCAGGTCCTGCTAGATTCCTTCCCCCTCCTCCCTTTCCCCCCCTTTGTTTGTGCTGTGACAGGCTAACACAGCTATTTCTTTGAAAGCTTCCAAACGCGGAGGGGAATGGAGACTGGCATCTGCTGCTGACAGGATTCCAGCCCGACGGTTTCGTTCCAACTGTAAACCATGGTTCAAAGGTCTGCGTCGGCCGCTCTTTGCTTCCAGATTTTTCAAACACAAACAGAGTCTGGAAAAGAGAAACATCATGGCCGCTCTGTTCTCCCGGCCCTCCGAAAATCATAAAAACGGCAATATTTCCTCAGCCCAATTCTGACACGTAAACACCTTGCAACGCGCAGAGCCTACCCGCTCTAGATCGAATCACAGCTGCCAGGGGGATCGTTTCCCTATCAATTATTCACTCCTTCCTCCATTATTTATCAGCACCACAAAAGCCACTCCGCCGCGATCGCTGCTTGGCATCACTCAGACCTCACGGTCAGGACGGGACAGCAGTGTTGGGCACCTTGTTGGAACCAAGGCCACGAGTGGACAGATTTCTCCACTGCCCTTTGGTACAGCAAATGTCTTTATTTGTTAATCTGCAAGCACAATACTGGTCCCTCTTTTTTTCCCCCCACCTCTGTAGGTGGATGTTTCACTGGTGGCCGGCCTCAAAATGGCTGTGCCTTGTCACATGAAAAATTATACAAAAAAATGCATGGAAAATTGTAATTTTTTTTTACATGACTTCCTCCAATACATTTGGCCCTCCATATCCACAGATTCTGTATCCATGCATTCAACCGACCACGACTTTAAAATATTTTTTAAAAAATCCAAAAAGCAAAGTTTTATATAAGGGATGCCATTTTTCTACACCTTTCTACATCAAGGGACTTGAGCATCCACAAATTTTGTTATCCACAGGGGATCTTGGAACCAAACCCTAGCTGATACTGAGGGGCCACTGCATGCACATTTTTGCTATCACTTTCCAAGAAAATACAGGGTTTTTTTTAATAGGCAACTTTAGCTGAAGTACACATTTTTATATGCAAGTTGTCCTAATAGATAAATTGACTGGCATTCTGCTTGGCACTAAAGTCTTAATAATGGGTTTATGTGTGCGTGAAATTGAATTGACTACTCTCACAGTTTCCATATTCACTTAAGGGCTACTGTGACTTACAAATGCACTGGCATCTGTTGCACAGTAATAGTGTACGACTGATACGCCATGGCCTGGTGTGTGAGGAGCACCAATGCACAGTGGGATGCTCTCCGGTGTGCGTGCAGACACCAGCTAGGAAGTGCTGGAGCACCGCAGGAGCACCAAGAGTGTATCAGAAGTGTCCAATGTGCATTGCAGCACTATTCCCAGTGCCCAAATGTGTACATGTTCACAATTCATTAACAGGGTTTCACTGTGTTTCTGCAACATAGTTAGGTACTCAAGAAGTTATGAAGATTGTGATGTGGGAATTCGGCTGTTATTTTTGCCAGCAGTTTCCTCTCATGCATGATTTTCTGTACATTTTGCCTGGTATACCCATTTTAGATCCCGTTTTCTCTCATGTAGACATTTTTAGTACATAGTTTTCCCTAATGTACACATTTTGTAGCCAATTTCTGCTCAGGTGTACATTTTTGTAGCCAATTTCTGCTAAAGTATGAATTTTTGCAGCCAATTTCTCCTAAAGTATACATTTTTGTAGCCCATTGTGGCTAAAGTATGGATTTTTGTAGCCAATTTTCTCTAAAACTCATGTTTTGTACCCAGTTCTTTGTTGTTTCTGTTGCGTGCCTTCATGGCAACTCTAAGATGAACCCGTCACAGGGTTTTCTGGAGCTGAGAGTGTGTGACATACTCAAGGTCATCCAGCGGGTTTCCATGGCCAGCGGAAAATCGAACCCTGATCCAATGCCAATAGTCCAATGCTCAGTCCACTAGACCACATTGGCTCTCACCCAATTCCTGCTCATCTATATTTTTCCACCCATTGTCCCATCATGCACACTATTTGTATCAGCTTCTCCTAATGTATACATGTTTGTAGGCCGTTTGACCTAATGTGCACATTTTCTACCTAGTTATGTATACCATATACTACTGTTTACCCAATTATCCATAATATACAGCTTTTGTACCCAATTTCCCCTTGCATACTTATTTTTGAATGCAGTTCCTCCTAATTTACACATCTTTACAAGGTCTTTTCCCTTAATACATGCCTCTATGCACACACTTCAAACCTAATGCGCACATTTTTTTTTCGAAACCATTTCCTCCCCCAGAGAACTCCACTGCCAAATTCAAAAGCCAATGGATAATTAATCACATTCTGGTTTGTCTGTTAGTTCAAAAAAGGACGATTTGTTATCAGTTCATATTAAAATGCAAAGCAAATTATTTTCGCCTTCATGTCTGGTTTAGCATGTCTTTCTTCTTTAGCAAACTGGTTTTCGGTTGCAAGGTGGGAAATTGTCCTAGAATGCCAAGTATGTTCCCTTAGATTCAGAAAAAAGAAAAAGGAAAGAAAATCGTGGAATGGTACAGCTCTGTGAATTGGTAAGGCTCAGTGAAGCAGCCGTGGGTGAGAGATATAAGAAAATTATCATCATCACCACCGGTGGATTCCTTAGCTTTTCGTGATGGGAAGACGGACAGGCATACAGAATGCATTACCATGAGGAGGTTCTATCATTCTCCAAGATGGTGAGGCCTAGGTAGTTAACTCCAGATCTCGTACCTACCAAAGTCTTCAAGCAAACCCAATTTTGGTGGATTAAAAGTGGGAGCAAGTTTTCCGAGAGGGGTGAGAAAATGGATAGAATCGTAGAGATGGAAGGCGTCACAAGGGCCATTCAGTCCAACTCTGTCCTACCGTGCAGCAATACACACCTAACGCTCTCCCCAAAGATGGCCACCCAACCTCTGTTTGAAGACCCCAAAGACAGTAAGTCCAACCTCCCCCTCTCCAAGGCAGTCTATTTCTCTCTCAAACAGCCCTTGCAGCCGAGAAGATCTTCCTAATGTTTAGGTAGAATTGGAAACCATTGGTTCATGCTGCAATCTCTGGAGCAGCAGAAAATAAGCCATCAGCTTGAGAGCTTTGCTCATTTTTTAAGATAAGAATGGGCCAAAACTTTGCACAGTTCTTCACGTGCCCTACTTGCTGGAGGTCTCCTCATACATGGAGGATGAGGAGGAGAATCAAGATAACAGGCTCCTCTTAGAGCCTGAGGAAGGTAGCAGAACTATTGGCTTAGAATTATATGAAGTGAAACACAGACCAGCCCATGTAGTTCCTGAAGAAGAGCCAGATACTGAGACACTCCATTGTTCAGAGTATTGTACTGAAACCTCAGCTGCAAAAGAGCAGGAAAAGCTTTGGCTGTCCGCAAAAGAAACAGACCCAAGTAAATAAGCCAGCCATTCTGATTTAGAGCAAGCTATAAACCAACATGGCTCAGGCTATTCCCTTTTTTTGCAAGCAACTGCTTCAGAATCTCTCTGATATTCTTTGCTCTATCGCTTCTTGGGCTGTGGCTTGCTGCTTGGCTTATTCTCTCCAGTTACTCCCTGATAGGCACTGGACTATATAGATTGAAATATATATTCATTCATTCATGCATGCATGCATGCATTCATTATATTATTATTATTATTATATCCATTCATTATTATTCCCTCCCAGGTTAAAAAACAGTTTTCCAAAGAGCTGAGAAATGCCATAGGGAAAAATGATAGATGAACAAAACTTGTGCAGGTCATCTCTCAGTCTCTGAATGCCCCAAATTGTTGCAGAGGAAATACTCTGCCTAGAAAAACAAATGATTTTTTCTTAACTTGGCATGCACGCCCATGCAACTTAGGACAGACACAGGTATGAAGGTGGGGTCAGCAAGACAGCGTGGAAGGCGGATTGCGGGAACACGCGTCACCAAATCGGCACCGTGATGCTATTGCTGAGAAGGTGTGAAAGTGATTGTTTCCGATACTGGTATGTTTCCATTTTCTTCAACAACGCGATTGCTGCGAGACAACAGGCTGGTGTGATGTAGCCGAGAATGCTGTGCGACATCTGGGTGCTGCAGAGAGCTGGCACAGGGCCATTCAGCTCTCTCCCTCCTCCATCAAGTCCATACCCCGAGGCATGCAATCCCATCATCTTCTTTATTAAGAGGCATAACCACCATACTGGCGTTTATTAAGGGTTATAAAAATTAGTCATCTCCGTTAGAAGGAGGAGAAGGAAGTTCCGGATGGGACTCCAGGGACTTCTTCCCTGCTAGATGGCTCCAACAGACGCCCAGCCAACCTTTTCTGTTTTATTTACCCGTCGTTAATTTAATTGCCTTTGGCCTCTGCTCTGGCATTAAGGAACAAGGTGCGTGGGGAGGCGAGTAGGAAGGAGAGCAAACAGCCCGTACTGTTCTGTTTTAACTCAGGCAGCTGAAAAACTCGGAGTAAGGAGAGCTCGTAAACTCTGGCCTACCCAAGGATAGATCCAGTGGGTCTCCTCCAATTCTGACCAACAGGATTCGGGTCATGAACAGCTTGCCCTGAAAAGATTTCAGAGCACGCAGCACGTGTTAAACCACAGAGATAGATAGATAGATAGATAGATAGATAGATAGATAGATAGATAGATAGATGATTACAGTTAAAACTTGTGATTGATGGATTTTTCAGTGAACAAATGCCAGGTTTGAAAGAACAATCTTTGGCAGGTACAAGCAGAATCATGAAGGAGGGATATCTAATTTCAGTTGGAAGGACATCCCAAAGGACAAGAGTCCAATTAAAGAGATAAAGTTAGGGAACCTCTGGCTATTCTGGACTACAAATCCCAAAATTCTTTACCGCCAGCCATGCTGAGTAAGCCTACTGGAAGTTTGAGTTCAAAACACCTTGAAGGTCTCCTCATTCCCCACAATACACTGAAGTTGCCCTTTTTAGTGTTCTCCGAGATGTTCTTCAACCTGCCTTGGGACAATTAGGAAAACCTCTTCAGAAAGGCCTCCGTGATCTCAGAAGACCTCTCTGGAATATCTCATGATGGTAAGGGAAGAGGCAGGTCCCTGAGAAACCTTGAGTTCAGGGCCCAAATCCTATTGGTGATCCACCCACTTCAGTAGAACTGTTGAGTGCATGGGGTTTCCTTACATGTTGACTTTCCCTGCAACAGTTGGTTCGGTGGGTCTTCTCACCGAATGAGTTCAATGGAGAGGGCAAAAGGTATAGACCCCAAGCCCTATGAGGAACTGTTTGGGGAGCTGCGAAGGTTCAGCCTGGAGAAGAATGAGAGGTGACATGGTAGAACCATCTTTAAATACCCAAAGAGGTGTCACATAGAAGATGGGGAGAGTTTGTTTTCTGCCTCTCCTGAGACTAGAACATGAATCAATGGATTCAAATTCCAAGAAAAGAAATTCAGCTTAAACATCAGGAAGAACTTCTTGACTGAAATTGCTGTTAGACGGTGGGACTCATTGCCTCAGAGGTTGCTAAACTCCCTTTCTTTGGAAGTCCTGAAAGAGAGATTGGATGGCCATCTTTCCAGAGCGATCAGTTGTGTATCCCCACATGGTGGGGTTTGGACGAGGGGACCACTGAGATCCATTCCAACTCTACCATTCTATACTCTAGTCGATCCAGACCCAGGATTTCTATGCTAATATCCAACCCTGAAATACATCCCAGTAGCAGAAGCTGCTCAGGTGAAATTGACTTACAAATAGTTTACAAATGAGCACCCTTATGTTCCCACAAAAAAACAGAGACTGACAGGTCTAGGTGCCGAAGGGATGGAAAGGGCTCCGTCGACACGAACTCATCAGTGATAACGATGCGGCTTGTTATGGTCCGCTCCTTCCATCGACCAGTTGTCCTTGTGACATGAAGCGCAGCTCCGGAGTCTCTCCAAAGAGATAAACTACACAGACACGCACCTTCTCCCCCTCCTTTCCTCCAGGCACGCATCCAAAAAGTCACCCCAGCCCTGCCTTCGTAAGCCTGGAGAATTTGGGTTCCTTGGTTGCCAAGGTAACGTCTTTCATCTTACCCAATCAGCGTTGACCCTTATCAATTCTCAGCACATTGCGGAGCATCCTTTGAACGACACTAATTTGGGCGCTGGGGCTTTCTTTCTCCATCTCAGTGGAAAGCACAACCTGGAGTCAGATTTTTCTTTTTTCACCCTCACGCTTGTGTGTGGTGTGATCCCCTCAGCGAAATACCTGGTACCTCATAACTATTTTGCATCGTCATCGTCGTCATTATTTCCTATCATCCTCACTTGCTTCTCCCGTGACAGGAAAGAGCAGACAAGTGATGGAGAAAAGGAAAAGCTACAGAGCAAGAGCAGAACCCAGGAAGACTTTGGCTGGCTTTCTACTTGGCACTAACATCTCCGTTAGCATCTCTGATGTCCAAGCTGCTGAACGTCTTTTATGGAGACGGTTCAGCACCTTGTACAGAATCTGCTCTGAGTTCTATTTCAGACTTTAAAAGAGCTCCCCAAGGTGCTGAACCTAATTTAAGGATCTGGGTCAGCCCTTCCTGGCTAGCTCCTTTGAACCCTGGAAGAAAACCCTGATGTGGAATTCACTGCTCCCCCGGGATGGAAGCCACCACTATTTGGAGCATTACCTCCATTGACTGTAGCCCCCATGGGCTAAGCTGGCTGATGGGAGTTCTGATTTTAAAAATCTGGAAGCTGTGGGGCAGAGTGGGAACTAAACTACCTGATCCCAAATCCCATGGGTGGCCTCAAGTAGAGTAGAGCCATTAAATCAATCATTGATGGGTAAGTCAACACATAGGTAAATTCTTTTGATTCATTGGGTCTGCTCTGGTAGGGGGAGCTGTTAACATCCTATATCCCTCCAGAAGTTGTTGAGCAGCAAGGTCCAATAACTACACACAGCAAAGTCAGTCATGAGAAACTCTGGGAGTGATATTCCAAACAGTGTCTGGAGATCTGTGTGGTTCTCATCTGTGACTGGTATGATTCATTCTTTGGTGGATCCAGCAGAACTTTTTTTACACTACTCGCTGTTAGGAATAGAGCTAGTGGTTTCAGAAAAAAATGTTCTTGCAGAGACATATGCAGAAAATTGTGTTTTCTAGGGAAGTTCACCCATGTGTGAATTTTGCACAAAGTGCCCCATTAACAGCATCTTCTGTGCAGGAAATAGCCTTTTTTGCACAGGGAAATGCTAGTTCTTCCTCCAAAAATTATGTTTTCTGCACAAAACAACCACGTGTGAATTTGGTGCAGAATAAGTCCTGAATTGCAAAGATTTCCATCAGTCCGGGATTCTTCTCATTAGAGTTTCCGGACAATCAAAACAGGGTTTTCAAAAAAAAAAAAAAATGAATATTTTGGAATATTGTTTCAATCCTTACTGAGTCAAGGGTCTTCTCATTTCCTGTTTTATCTTCACAACAGCCCTCAGAGGGTGACCTGCATGGCCAGTTGGCATTAGAATGCAGCTCTCCCTCAGTTTATTTATTATTACCCTCTATTTATTATTACCCCCTCACCCATCTCCTGTGGAGCTGATGATCCTCTCCTCTTTACTACACATCTTAAAGGCAGAGGAGCAGGGTCTAGTTCAACAGTTGGCAACCTCTCCTCTTTACTACACATCTTAAAGGCAGAGGAGCAGGGTCTAGTTCAACAGTTGGCAACATCTCCTCTTTACTATACATCTTAAAGGCAGAAGAGCAGGGTCTAGCTCAACAGTTGGCAACCGTAATGGCGGTCTTGATTTTAAAAAAAGAACCAACCCAATCTATTTTTTCCTGCAGTGGCTCCCAAGGGCCCCAAGATTATGATGACCCCGACAAGAGCCCGAGTCGGAGACACAGTCCGGATCCTGGTGCAAGGGTTTCAGGTGCGTATGAGACGCCTTCCCAGCCTGCCAAGGGCCAAGGGCTTGGCCAGCCTCAGCATTATCGGCGTCGGATAGAATTTGGAAATGCCGTTTTTGTCCTTTGCTTCTGTTTCTTTAAAATAACTAACATGTAAGTCCCTTTTGTGAGACGCTTAATAGCAAAACGACACATAAATAGATTAAGGCGAGAAGATGCGGGAGACCAAGCGACTGTGAAAGAAGTTGCAGAATTAATTTGTCCTCTCTAACTAATTGGTCTTGCAAACAGAGAGAAAGAGATGAGAGGGAGAGAAGGAAAGCAAAGGAGAGAGGGAGAGGGAGCTTTTGCATCTCAAACTGGGGTTACTAGAAGCTGCGAAGGATCTGAAAGAAGGTACGCTTGCTAAAAAATCACAGGATCACAGAGCGAGAAGGGATTCCAAGGGTCATCTAGTCCCACCCCCTGCCATGAAGGAAATTTCTAGCCAGTGGGCCTCTGACCTCTTTTTCAGAACCTGCTATGTATCAAATCTTGGACACATCAGTCGTGCTTAAAGTACTCCTTCTCCAAAGAGCCAGAGACAGGCAGACAGACAGATGATAGATGGATATTTGGTTCATTTCCTGCACGAGACTAGGGCAGTTCCTCTTCTTTGGTCCTACAGCTCTGAATCCAATTGTTCCATACGACTAGAGCAATCCCATTGCATCAACGGAACTTATCCGACTGTGCATTTACCAAGTTCCCATTGAACCAATGGGTCTTGCCTAGTTTGGCGTAACTCTTGGATGCAAGTCATCGGCTGGTCTAGAAGGCAGATCTATGATTGTTGGACTCCAGATCCCATCAACCTGTCATCCTCCTCCAGGCAGTCTGGGGCTGATGGGAGTTGGAGTCCCGCAACATCAGAAGGTATGCGGCTTCTCCTCAGATCATAAATGACCACAGTAACAGTGTGGTGAGTAAATTTTAGTCTGGCTCAGGATCAACAGTGTTGCTTAATTCCGTTCCAAGAAGCAAAGTGAGCTTGGCTGTGCTTACACCTCAAGAGTCACCAGGTCCCTGGATGGGAGAAGACAAGTGATTCCACCCACCCTTAGACTTTGAGGGAAGGGAGGCCCAGCTTCTTGGTGAGGCACCTACTTTCACGCATAAAATCCTGCTGTAACTCTAGACCCCAAATTTCTAACATAACAGACAGTGAGATGTTAAAGATTGGTCACATCTAGACCTCTCCTATTTGCTGTGTTGGCTGGTCCTGGGTCTCTTTGCCTGCCCCTTTTCTCTATACTCTGTCTCTTAATGCTCAACTGAAGTTTTGAGTTACTACAATAGTAAAAATTTGGGGCCTGAAGGAAAATTTCAAAATTCTTATTTGAGGAAGCAAAGCCTTCCTTTCGCCCTCCTCCAACTATGCCTCTGTCCCAATCCAGTTTAAAGGTTCTGGTCTCAAGAGGGCTTAGAAAATAAAAATAAACTACCTTAATCCAAACGCATTCTGAATTATGGGGTAGCATACACAGGTCATAAGTAAATCGCTAAATAAGCTCCCTTGCATTTCCGGAGTTTCTTCTCTAGCTCGGATTTTGATTCCGGATCTAAGAGTTTAATTCTGGTCTTCATCTCTCTGTCTTTGTTGGAGCTTCGCGCTACAGACCCTTGAAAGCTTTTGTGGCTGGGATAAACCAGACCTGTGGGGTTGACGGGTTCTACCTTATCTCGGTTCACAGAATGAAGTCTTCCCCGAACCCATGTTCACCTGGACCCGTGTTGGGAGCAGGCTCCTGGATGGCAGCACCGAGCACGATGGCAAAGAGCTGGTCTTGGAACGCGTGCCAGCCGAACTGAACGGCTCCATGTACCGCTGCACGGCACAGAACCCGCTCGGGTCCACCGACACTCACACCAGGCTGATCGTCTTCGGTAAGGGAAGCCACCCTGCTGCTTCTCACCAGCAGTCCTTGGGCTACCAGGTCCTCCACACCGAGCTCTCCTTTTCGTCCTCTGTTTTGCACAGATGCGGACCTTGTTCCCGGTCGCCAGGTCTGCTTTCCAGAACCTTTTTTCCCCCAAGAAAGTAATTAGCTACAGCTGGGGCAGAAACTATGCATGCAAATCCTCATAAATTTTATTCTCGTGGGCCAAGAATGAATAACCAAGGTGTTTTTTTTTGTTAACCTGGCTGCAAAAATGCTGTCAAAACCTGCCCAGTTTTTGAGGATGATTTGCAGTTCAGGGTTTTTTCTGCCCAAGGCCACACATATTTTTTAAAAATTTTTTTATGTATTTATTTATTTTGCACAGAAAACAGCATTTAACATCCATAAAGTAGCATGGGAGGGGGCTTTGCTTCTATCCACCGCCCTTGTGCATGGCAATTGTACCGTGGTTGTCAGCCATGTGCATTGGCCGTACGTTATACCACAGTGTAACGCAACTCCACCAACCGATATTTATGCTACCCTGAAGCGTACGCCACCCCCGTGTGTGGGAGAGAGAGGGACTTTGATAGCGCTCCTCACCAAGGACACTATTTCTCCCAGGCCTGCCCGAAAGTTGCAGGACTGTTGTCTGAGATCCAACCGGGCAACCCCAATTCGCCTGCCAATGTTGCAGTGTTCTGTACCGTAGTAAGACCGCATCTCCCTGTGCAAACCTGCCAGAGCTAAGATCTGCTGAGGAGGGCTTTCTCTCGGTCTCGCCCGGCGAGGAGACAGGAAGCAGGGCCTTCTCTGTGGCCGCTCCCGCCCTGTGCAACGCTCTTCCACGGGAAGCTAGGCTGGCTCCCGCCCTGCTCTCCTTTCACCAGCAGGCCAAAACCTTTCTTTTTAAGCGAGCTTTCGTATGAGCTAGGGAGCTTTATTTATTTACTGTTTTAAACATTGAACGCTGTTTTAGCTTTTTACACTTTTCAATTTTTTAATGCTTTTAAGTGTTTAAAGCATGTCTCATTTGTTGTTGGAAGCCACCTTGGGTCCCATTTTGGGAGAAAGGCCGCATGCAAATATAACAAGCAAACGAACGTCTGGGCACAGCCTTGCGTTCTCCTGTCTGAAATGGCCCACCTAATACCTTTCTCTCTCCCTTGTCGTCCCGCTTTCTCATTTAGAAAATCCAAATATCCCAAGAGGAACAGAAGACTCAAATGGTAAGGTACAACTTTTCATCTTGGCTGCTTTTGGCCCGTCTCCTTGCCCTTCTTTTTCCCTGTTTTTGCCTGCTCTTCCATTCAGTATGACCTGGTTGGAGTCATGGCCGTGCATCCAGCTATAAGACCATGGCTGAGTCCTGCTCAACCACTGCCCGTCTCTCTCCACGGGCCAGTAAATGGCTGTGTTGGAGCAAGGCTGCAGAATTTTAAAATGGTGGATTTAGAAGCATAGAACCATAGAGTCAAAAGGGACCTAAGAGGACATCAAGTCCAACCCGTGGCTCAGTGCAGCAACTCCAGCTAGAGCATCCCCATCAGGTAGCAGTCCAGCCTCTTTTTGACGATATCCAGATTCCATAAGTTCCATGGCCAAACAGCTCTTACTGTCAAGAAGTTCCTGGAAATGATGCTTCCTTTAATAAGGACTAAATATTTTGAGACCCCAGTGTGGTGTCGTGACTCGAGCTTTGGACTACAGACCCTGGAGACAGGTTGGATTGCAGGCTCAGCCATGGAAACCCACTGTGGGCATCTCAGGCACTCTCAGCCCCGAAAAACTCTGTGATGCATTTGCCCTAGGGTTACCATAAGTCAGAAACAACTTGAAGGCACCCAGCAGCAAAATGCTGTTTGCCTTCTTTGCTGCAGCATCACACTACTTGGTCACGTTCAACTTAGGATCACCAATAATCCCAAAGTCCTTTTCCCGTGTATGACTGCTAAGCCAAGTATCCCCCATCCTACGCTTGCATGTTTGCATACATGTATAATTTTGCATTAGACTTCCTTGAATTTCATTCTGTTGGTTTCAGCCCAATTTTCTAATCTACCAAAGTTTTGGGGGGCGAGCATGATCTTGCCATAGTGCTCCCAATGCAGAATTTTATGACAAAAACTTGGTCTTGTTCCCTGATACCACCCATAAGCTATTGAAATTGGATGTGGTGGTGGTAAAGTCGATAGCAGCAGGGCGTGATGGAGTTGCCCACCTGGCTTGCCCCAAGGATTCTGAATCAAAGAATTCACATAGTTCCCCTTGTCGAAAACAAAACGTCTGCTGCCTTCTCCATCTGTCCCCAGCCTTAGGTGAAACGCAAAGGTACCAGAGAAACACAGCCTGCTTTCTTGGATTTATAACTGCATTTCTACTTGTAACTTCTTTTAACTTGATAGTCTTCTTTTTATCATGGACTTCCTGCCCTTTTTAAGTCTAAATTTCCTTCTCAAATTAAAAAAAACAAACAGAAAAAGAGAATAGACTGATTTCTCATTTATGGCATAACTCTGTTCAGCTTTAAAACCGCACGTCAAACTTATGTTTGTAATCCTCATTTCTTTCTTGAACATTTCACTATATCTTTAATTTCTCATCAGTTCAAAAATGTGACATTGCCATATCTTTTTTTCCTCAAGCAATTTCATTCCTGTTTCCCATTCTTCATGGTTTCTTCCCCGTATTTTTCCATTAACCATTCCGTTTTCTCGTTCTTCCATTTCCAGCAATTTTATCAGCCAATCATCTTTTTTCTGGTATGCTTTTGTTTCCCCAAAATGAAGTGTACGTAATTCTCATTCTCCTCCAATATTTGTTTGTGAGTTTTTCGTCTACCATATTTAATTTTTTAAAAAAATCCTGGAGTCATTGGAAATCTTTATTACCAAAATGCTATCGCCTTTCGTAAAGATTCAGGTCTTCTCATGATGCGTCCAAAGTACGACGGCCTCCCTTTAGACAGCTTGGATTCGAGGAAGCGCTCCGGCTTCATTTGCCCTAAAGCCCATTATTTTGTCTTTTTTGGCAGTCTAGAGCCTTCCTGCAGTACCATCTTTTAAATGCGTTTTTCTCTTTTCTTTATAAAGTCCATTGACTGTTGTGTAGGATCACCTAGCGGTTGTAGGAAATGAAACCCGCCAGTGGCCCCAAAGTCAATGAATCCACTCCGGGGGTTTCGCCGAGATTTTAAAGGCGTATCCGTGGATACAGACATCCGACTGCAGTTTTGAGGATGTGATGTGCCGTCATGCAATATATTTCTTGTATTGTATTGTAAATTTAAGGGGATAGGACTTCTCTGCTTTCTCACGGCCTCTTTTTCTCTGTTCTCCACCACGTCAGGTTCAACCACCACCAGTCACAGTAATTTCCGGATTCTCCTCGCCCTCATCTTGACAGTCACCTTGGAAATGACGTGAAAAGCTGCTTCTCAGAGGGGTTCTTTTTCCTCTCCGGCTCTCCAAATTGCTCCGTCTGGCTTCCACATCTCTGTCGATCAGTTTTTCCCCCCCTCTTCCTCTTCTTCCTCCTCTTCTTCTTTTCTTTCTCTTTCTTTCTCCTCTTTTCTTGTTTTCTTTCTTTTTAAACAAAACAGGCAAACTATTTACAGTCTCGTTATCGGTCTCTTTCTGTCTGTGTCTCAGCTTTGTCATCCAGTTTAATTAAAAACAAATCAACAACGACCCGAGGTTGTGTGGACAAGGTCAATGCAAATGATTGCATTTCTAAGCAGGTTGAGATTTTTGTTCTAATGGAGAAAAAAAAAGGGAGCACCACTCCATGTTTCTGTAAGAAAAAAAAACATAAAATTGCACCAAATATCTATCAGGGGAAGGAAGAATGAGATCCTTTTTGAGCTAAACATTTGTCTCCCTGTTTACTGCCAGGCATTGGTGGGTAGATATGGGACGACGGCAGAGGGTCAGGTTTCGGTCCCCGAAAGTGATGGGGAATAAAGATTGTACTTCAAGACACCTTGCTGAGAAAATGATCAACTGCCCCATATTTCATGGGGAAAAACTTTGCACCAAATTGCATGTGAAAAATGTCCTTGCACACGAGAAAAAAAAGCCTTGAGATTTTTTTCCGTATTGCATGGGGAAAAACTTTGCACAACATTTCATCTGAAAAATTTCCTTGCAGAGGGGGGAAAAAAAGGTCTCTCAGTGGTTTCCATGGCCGAGCAAAGAGGAATAAAACCCTGGTGTCTGGGGTTGCAGTCCAGGACTCAAACCACAACTCCGCACTGGCTCAAATGGTGCTGTATAGTCCTACAAAAAAGCCCCCAGGTTTTCTACATATACAGCGAAAAGATTTTCTGTGCCAAGGATTTTGCATTTAAAAAAAAAAGTTTGCAAGGATCAATCTTTTTAAAAATGCTAAAACAGTCTCTTTCTCACCTGGTGGAGGGAACATTTTTTAATACATTGTTCTTGCATGTGAGGACAAAATAAAGAAAGGTTTCTATCCCTAATCAGCAGAGGTGATGTCCTTTGGGGAGAGGAGGAATAAGCTACTAAGTTGGTCCAAATAAATAGATCTACGGAACCATTTCATTCTCAATGCAAAGAGCAATGACCGTTACTGCTGGATTGTTATATCTACAATTCACGGATCACACTAACATACCATGGACCGTACATATAATAACATCTATGCAAGGATTCCCTGAGAGCTGATTTTCCCCCCTTTTTGTTCTATGTGTGTGTGTGTGTGTGTGTGTGTGTGTGTGTGTGCGTGTGTGTATGATGTATGTATGTATATGTATATGTATGTATATATGTATAGTACTTATATATATTTATCAATTTTTACCCACAATAACATAAACGCTGACTCATAAACTCATTTTAACACATAAACAGAAACTAAAATTAAAACAGTGTACTAAAATGATAAACTGAAAAAAACACAGTGAACATTAACTCACTAGAACGCTGGCTTATTAACTGACTAAACATTAATATGCTAAAACACAAAAGGACTCTGAGCCCCCGCCCACCAAAAAAAATGAGAAAGAAAATAAGGGGGGAAAAGGCAGGAAAAAATATTAGACTACCCTTACAGATCCATCTAAGCAAACTATTAAACCAAATCCAAAAATGATGGCATCGTTTGATGGCTCTTCTTGTTCAAAAAGTCCATGAACAGCTTCCAATCTTTTGCAAAATCTTCAACCGGTTTACCCTTTATAATCCACATTAGTTGGATGATTTGGGATAATTCAGCGACCTAAACAATCCAGTCTTCTACCTGAGACCTGAAAATTATTTCAAGGGTTCCTCCAGGGTTAAAAAGATTAAGAAAGGCTCGTCTAGATGTTTCAAGGCATCCTTTCTCGTCGAAGATGAGAAAACATTGGGACTATTTTTAGCAGCGCTTGGGAAGGAAAGATCAGGACTAGATAAGAGTCAGCATGGTCTACAGACCAGAGTTCGAATCCCTGCTGGGCCTTGGAAACCCCCTGGGTGACCATGGGCAGGTTGCATTCTCTCAGCCTCAGAGGAAGACAGTGGCAAAGCCCCCCTCCAAACAAATCTTACCAAAAAAAAAAACCTATAATAGGGTCACCATCAAATTGGCAATGACTTGAAGGCACATAAGAAGATCAGAATGCAGTGTTCAGAAGACGTAAAAATATGGTGATGAACATTTCAAGAACACAATCAGAATCAGCTTGGTTGGTAGAAATGGGTGGGGGCTTTTTTGTTTAGCTGAGTTTCCCCCCACAAAGCCCTGTGACGTGTAGCTTTCAGACCAGCTGTGAAAGAGACGGAGAAGCTCCTTCATTGCCAGAGCAGAATAGAAACACAAAAATCGCCCTGGATCAAAGGTCATTTTCTCTTCTCTGTCCCCACGCTGGCCATTACCACCTCCAGCCTCCACCTCGTTTGAATAAGCAAACAAAACGCCTTTGTTAGGTACCGGTATCGTTTACTCGTGCTGCCCACTCATGGAGTTGCAGTGTTAATGAAAGCTTCACTGCATTCCTTGACACCCGTGGGTTTTCAGAAGGTTGTTTTAAAAATATATAAGGGCCCCTTGCTATGCTCCTGTAGAGAAATTCAGTACCCACCCTCTCCTGGTAGTGCTAGAAAAGAATCATGCCTGAAGCCCTGGGGAACAACAGCAGCTGGCCGGAGCTAACAATCCCGTGGATGCTCTCAGGTGCCAGGAGGAATTGCAACAAGGATCCTGTTTCTGACCGTTGCGCTGGAAATCGCTGGAAGGACTGGGCTGGGAACCTATTGCCTCCCAGTCAACCGGGAGAACGGACCTCCGTTGCTTGCAGCAGCCGACGCCCGGTAAAGTAGGACTGGGGACTTTTGCGATCTCTACGTACTCCCTACACCATTGAACACGTAGGGATCGTGCACACAGATCGGTTACGAAGGTATAACTGCAAATCAATCCAGGCAAGCAACTGAAATTGGAAGAGTGAGAAACGGAAAGATTTGTCCGTCCGACAAGGAGTTTCCTCCAAAACTAGATAGTTCTCATTCAGAGCACGAAAGCTTTTTTGCAGAAGCTGGAGGGCTTCAGAGAAAAACCCACCAGTCCGCTTCCAGTGTAGAAAATACAGGCTTATGAAGGCCAAGACGTGCCTGCCTATCTCACTTTTTTGGTCACTGAGAAGGTTAGAACTTGGTGGCATAGCAATGGGGGGAAATGAAGGGTCTGACCTCATTTTTCTTACCTCCCCAAATGTCTAGCACTGCAGAGAATGAGGCCTTGAAAACCATTCATGACAATCCTTTTACCTTTGTCTTCTCTGGGTCTCTTGGCCTGACCCTTTCCTAAGGATCTGCTTAAACTCTGTTCCCAAATGCTCGACTGGCATTTGAAGTGACTGAAATGCAGGGGATTTGGGACTCCAGGAAAATTTCCTTGGCGCGTCAAGAGTTTCCGGAGGTGTTATTTTGGCCCAGTGCCCGTGGTGAATGAGGAATTCCGGGAGAGGCATCCAAACACTGATTCCATGTAAGCGCTGCTTTGGCTGTCCCAGGATTTATAGCTGATTCCATGTCAGGGGAGTGGCGAATCTGCTCCGTATTTTATACTTTAAAAGAGCTATTGAGAACGACGCACCTGCTTTGGGAAGGAAAAAGCTTGGCACCTTGGATAGCTACTTGGAAGTCTGGAGTAAATCGTGGAACAGATCCCGTGCCCCACGGACGTGGAAGCCACACACCTCCACCAAGCTGTCATCCAAACAAAGTAGCTTCCCCAAACCATGTCTGCAAGCAAAGAAATCTGTGCCTTCTCCCAAGCCGGTGGAGCATTTTCTGACATGTTTTATGGAGAGCTGGGGCTAAAACAGGCAAGCACACGGGCAGAGACCATCCATCAAAAGCTCCCCCTTCCCACCGGAAGCCACTTCCTAAATCACAGCCCCGGATTGATCCCTTGCGAGCTTTCATGACACTCGGGGTCCTGTGGAACATCTCGTTTGTCACCGGTGCCGAGACGACGGTCGACGGTGCTGTCAAGAGAAAGAGGCTTCCCGGGGTGATCGCTCATGGTGAGCGCAAAGAGTTTCCATCCCGAGTGGCCGCCGGGGAACTGGCAACCTTCTCTTATTTATGGGCGTCTGCATTTGAAACGGACGGCCTTTCGAAGGCAGCTCTCCAAAGGCTGATGAGCTGTGATGGAGATGAGGCAGACGTTGCGGTGACGAGGAGGGATGGAAAGATCCCGGCCTGGGACAGTGGGAATCCTACACCCCTCCTCCCGGCATTGGACTGTGTCCACGAGCATCCTCTCTCTGCAGGGGAACCCCTGGGGCGGAAAAGGGTCCCTCTCGCCCAACCTGCCCCAGTTACTCCCCTCTGGCGCAAAGGAACTAAACTCGGTGGGCAAATGGCGCAATGCACATGGAACAACACCGGAGACGAAGGAGGAAAAAAAGGGCCAGCGAAGGTGCCCCATTTCTTTATATTGCAGTGACAGCAGGGACTCTGAAAACCAGAAAGAAACTGCTAGCTCTAAGCAGCCTATTTCTCCCTCCGTTCTTCAGGGTTTGGGTCTCCTCTTGCTACCGCCTGTACCAGTGTGGTGTGTGTGTATTTGTGTGTATATACACCTGCCTGTGAATTCGTAGACTCATAGGCCATTTCTGCCCCACACTGGGATAGTGCTATTATTCCACATTCTGCCTCCTGTGGGATTCTTGGGTTTGTAGTTTCCTGAGGCCAAAGAGCTCTCTGGCTGAGAATCCTACACTGCAAACCCCAGGATTCCATACGAGGCTGAAAGAGGAACAATAGCGCTGTAACGGTGCAGTGCGGAAATGGCCAGAGATTCGTAGAGCCGGGGTTGGGCTCCTGGGGAAGGGGTTCATGAGCCCCCCTAGGAGAACTTGGAGGGCTGAACCCGCCGGCTGCACCCACACTCATAATAAATCAATGTGGGTTTTTTGCCCCCGAATGCCCCCTGGGGGGATGGAGGACATTTTCCAAATGTTTTAGCCCCAGAAGAGCCCTTTCTTAACAGCAGGAGGGGAGCAGGACTCATTTCCTGTTTCCAAAAAAGGCTCCTCAGCCCCTAAACTGGGTTGGAGGGGGCAAAACATGGTACAAAATGCCCCCTATATGCCCGAGAAGACATTTTGAAGCAAAAATTGGAAAGGAATTGCAAACTGCCCCAGGAAGACTTGAGGGCCTCCAAACATGATGGAAATGCCCTCCACCTCACCCCTCCAGGGCATTTTGGATCCCGTTTTTTTTTTTTCAATTTTTCAAAAAAGAAAAATGATCCTTGAGGGGCCCCAGAGACCAAAAAAATGCTCCTTGGGCCACATGGGCCATACTTTGCCCACCCCTGTTTCAATCCAAAATTGGAACTACCCTGTGTTCCGTGTTTGGAGAAAGAGAGGCTCAAAACAAAATAAAGAGATAACTAAATGGGGAGCTGGGAGCTGGATGTGTTTAGTCCGGAGAAGGGAAAGTTAAGACGTGATAAGACAGCCATGTTTAAATATTTGAAAGGATGGCATATGGAGGATGGAGCAAGCCTCTTTTCTGTTGCTCCAGGGACTAGGACATGGAGCAATGGCTTTAAGCTACAGGAAGAGAGATTCCACCTAAACAGTAAGAAAAACCTTCTGATGGTGTGACCAGTTTGACAGCGGAACACGCTGCTGCCTGGGAGTTTGGTGTTGACAAAGACCGCTCTCTTTCTTTGGAGGTTTTTAAACTGAGGCTGGACGGCCGTCTGTCAAAGACGGAGCTTTGATGGTGTCTTTTGCCATGGCAGAATAGGGTTAGACTGGATGGCCCTTGGAGTCTCCATCCAGCTCTAGGATTCTACATGAAACTTTGTTCCCAAAACTTTGAGAAATCAGAGAGGCAGCGGGGCTCGAAATTAGAATAGCTCACCGCCAGTGGTTCCAGCTTCTTCTTGGTTTGGCTTGTCGACTTGAGA
Source organism: Cyclura pinguis (assembly GCA_030412105.1). NCBI lineage: Eukaryota > Metazoa > Chordata > Lepidosauria > Squamata > Iguanidae > Cyclura > Cyclura pinguis. The sequence continues at coordinate 16,907,318 of CM059612.1, read as the reverse complement.
TTCCTGCAACATGTATGCGCTCACACACCAGAGGAGAAAAGGACGTGAGAGAGAAAGCTGGCCACGAGGACAACCTGTCAGGAGGTCCTTCCAGATGTTAACCAGCCACGCTGAAGACAGAAGCTGAACCCCTGGGGGAGAAGGAAGAAGGTTGTCTGCACAGTGGGTGACAGGTGTTGCGGGGATAAAAAGACCCAAATGTGTGAAGTGCTTTAGTTTTGTTGAAATGAGAGAAATCGCTGATGACAGAAAAATTCCCACCAGCTCCGAGCCCAAAATGTCAACCCGAAACGCACGTTGCGGGTTGCACTGGGACTCTCGGTTTCTCTCCGTCTCAAAACTTCTCTCTGCAGGCTGGCTTTGACCTTGGAAGAAACCTCCCTAGAGCTCCCTCGTCTTTTCTTTTCGAGCGCATTGACAGAGATTGGTTTTCACTGCAGTTTTGGCATCTCTCGCCTCCGGATCGTCTTTCCTGCGTCTGAAATTCTTTCCCTTGGATTTGGAAAGGAGGCTTGGGAAGCAGGCTACAAACACACACGAGCACATCCTAGCCTCCGCAGTTTCTTCCCAGAAAAGCCCCTTAATCCACACACACATACCCAACAAGCCCAAATACTTCCATTTTTCTCCATTCCTTCTCAAAATGGTGTCAGGAAGTGAGGTCATTTCACTTCCTATCACCATTTTGGGAGGGACTGCAGAAGAAAACTAGTATTTGGGGGGTAGCACAGGGCTCTATGATGGGACGGGAGTATTTTCACATTTGTTGTGGGTCGGTGTGATTTGAGGACAAAGCTGCACCAAAATCATGGCATTGTTTTTTTAAAAAAAATTGGGGGCTTGGAGAGTAGTGGTCGGGGGCTTCAAGGATCACACAAATAGGGTCCGGGGGCCACCGGCAGCCCACAGGCTGCACTATGCCTTCCTCCCAACTCTAGATGCTGCTGTTCTTGTGTGCCTTCACGCCATTTCTGACGTATGGCGGCCCTAAGGCGACCCTATCATGGGGTTTCCAGGGGCTGAGAGTGTGCGACACGCCCGAGGTGGGTTTCCACGGCTGGACAGGGAGTCAAAACCTCCCCCGGCTGCTTGCAGTTGGGAAGGGTCCCGTCTGGGTCTTGGGATGGGGGCATGACCCCTGGGTTCAAAGTGCAAAAGCAGTTTCCATTGAAGTAACTCGGGAGGGTGGGCAAAGGAGGCAAAATCTTGCCCTTCCCAGCAGGCTGAGGCCAAAGCAAACTGCTGCGGCCGCTCCTAGCTCGTTTGCTCTTCCTCATTAACAAGGCTGCTTGGCCACCCACGTCCGTTTTCCATCTCTGAAATGTCGGAAAGTACGCCTTGACGCCTCCCTGTCGTGCATTAGATGGAGACAATTTACCTAAGCAGCAACGCTCACTTCTGGATGCTGAAAAGAGCTCCAAGCCACGAGAATGGAGTTTCCTCTCAGAGTACGTCCCAGGCCTCTTTACCATGACTTTCTCTAAACCCCTTTTCCTGTCCTTTTCACTGAGTTTGTTCAACCCCACTTCCTTCCCTCCCTGCCATGTGCCCAGTTTTGTCTGAAATACACACTTAATATGTTTAAGAATTGTCTCCACCTTCAACGCATTCATCTCCTGGCCTCATTTCTCCATATCTATCTATCTATCTATCTATCTATCTATCTATCTATCTATCTATCTAGTCTATATCTCTTATACACACATGCACACACCCCTCCTTGTTCTCCAGGGGCTATTAACTGCGAATAATTTATCCTGGAAATTTGTTATGTTAGAATTACCAATTAGGTCTGATTATAACTTACTGCGGCTAACACTGCACCGCTGTTGAAAAATCTGAATCCCATTAAAATCAAATTAGCATATATTAGGAGAAAGATGGGTTTTACCGCACTGCACTTGGGCTTTTTATAGCAAAAAACCTGAACGCTGCTCATGCAGCTGGATGCAGCTGGGCAGCTGAGAGGAGACCAAGGAATACGGTCGGCCTTCGATCCTTGCGGGTTTCGCTTTCACAGATCTTATTACCTGCAAGTTTCTCTGGCCGCTGCCCCCCGCAAGCACTTCTTTTTGGGGGAACCTTCCCTCTAGGTAGCCCCAGTCAGGCCATGCAGCCCTTTAAAAGTCCACCTCCGGACCTCTTCCTCTTCTACCAGTGTCCGTCTGGCCAGCTAAGGATGGATCAGAGCCCAATTTCTCAGCACCCCAAACCCTCTCCCAATGCCCCCCAAACACCCAAGGAAGGAGATGGGCAAGAGGAAGGAAGTTTAGGGCCACCATGCCAACCCACCTGATCCCCTTCTCCTTTCTCTGCCCTGGTTTGGAGCCCGGGTGCACCGTCTCCCCACCATGCTTCGGCCCCCTTTCCACAGACACACATTTTGATATTTGCAGTTCTACCACTTTTGTGGGTGTCCTGAGCCCCTAACTCTAATGAATGTTGAGGGCTGACTGCCGTGCAAATCCAAACCGTCTTGCCGATATGCTTCTTCTTCAGAAGTCTTCTGGCCCAAAAATAAGAGGATCCCAGGAGCCCAGAATGTGGAGATCACTCTCCCCCTTCTCTGCACAGAATAATATTCACAGAATTATCATTTTGGCAGGATCTCAATTCTGCACAGAATGATATTGGCAGAATTATAATTTTGACAGAATTTCAATTCTGTGGAGAATAATTGTTCCAAACCACTGTGCAATATAATATTGATAGAATTATAATTTTGTTAGAATCGCCGTTCCGTGCAGCGTAATGGTTCCGAAACACGGTGCAGAATCACATCAACATAATCAAATTCTCGTTAGAATCATAATTCTGTGCAGCATAATTTGTTTTGAACCACTCCAAACGTGTGAATATGAGCAGAAAACATGCACCAAGTTCTTGCCCCTGTGTTATATTTCCTGATGGAGTTTCTCAGACACCAGGAAATTTCTTTCTTGGTCCAGAATGGAATGGAAACAAACATTCTCCCTCCTCCGAGAGAGAAGCAAGGTCACTGTTAACGAAAGTGTGGATTCTCGGAGGCCTCTTTCTCCACCGGAGTCTTCAAGCACACGGCCAGCCTAGGAGCGGGTCCATTCTTCATCTCCAAAAGAGGTTTTGAGCAACAAACACTGGCACCGGTGCCTCTTTATTATTGAAGACGGGCGGGCCGAGCTCTCTGCCACTTAATTTGAACGCCGCCGTCTCCTTCTCCAACGCGGCACCAGCCACGGCTGCAGCGTGTTGCAGATGTGCCGTAAAAATTTTATGCCCTCCATAAAATGCCTTGCCATTTATATCCAGATGATACATCCGAAAGTGTATAAAACCACAATTTAAATATTAAAAGACCCTCCTTACTGCCCCCCCGCCCCGGTATGGGAAGGAAAAAGAAGATGAAAGGGAAGGCTGGGGGAAAGAAATGGCTTTCACGCCACCGAGGAGGGGAACGGCGTGCCCGTTCTGTCAAGGACGCACTACAGCAGGTGGTGTGCTTTTAATGCTTTAATGCAAGATGTTCGCTTATGCTCAAAAGGCACAACGAAATGTTTGTGTGCGCGTGCGGGGAGGGCAGAATAAAATTGGTACACCAACGCTTCGCAGACAAAAACTAGGGCATGTGCAACATCAGAGCGTGGTCAAGTTATAAGTGAAGAAGGAAAAACACCCGAGAGGGACCGCAGCGTTTTGCTTTTGCCCGGGCCTCATCCCTGTCTCTCCTCTCCTTCCTTCCGAGTCCAACGAGTACAAACCGCTTTTACGCTTCGAACTCAGGGTTTGATTCCCTGCTCGGCCGTGGAAACCCACTGGCCGACCTTGGCTGTGTCACACACTCTCAGCCCCAGAAAACTCCACGATAGGTTCACCGTAAGTCAGAAAGGACTTGAATGCACGTAACAACAATATCAACGGCAATGAAGGAGGAGGGAAGAGATGACAGCACCAGGGAATGAAAGGAAGCTTGAAAGTCCAAACGCGAAACCAGATATCATATTGTTTCTTCATCCAAACCTATATTGATCGTAACTGAGGTCTTGGTACCAGTTAGCCCAAGCGAGCGTTTTGGAGAAACTAGGAGCTTGCGTGCTTTGGTGGTGGTTTGGTTTCTCCCAATCAGGACATCCCCCTCTCTGGTGATTTGATTTTCAAATTGGGGGTCAGGGGGAGGTTTGGCAACCTTTCGAACGGGAATGCCTTGCCTCCCACCCCCACCAGCCGTTCGGAATATAAAAGCCGGAGTCTGCTCTGCCGCATACCTGACCTAACCCCAATCGAACATAAATACACCCATCAACGGCTCCTTTAATTTTGCTCTTATCCTTTTAACCCCAATTCTGTGGGCTTGTTCTCTCAAACCTCATGCAACTGAGATTTAAATTTGTTAAAAGGCGCTTCCTTCCTTCCTTCCTTCCTTCCTTCCTTCCTTCCTTCCTTCCACAACCTGCTATTCCTTCTTCCTTTCCTTCTTTTGTCTTCCAACCTCCCTTTTAAAACCACCCAAGAAGCAACATTCTCCTGGCAATGTGCATATTAAGAGCATAAAAACAAGAGGGCAGTAAAACAATGATCATAAAAACAGATGAGATAACAAGTCAAAGCTACCCAGATGAGAAACAAAAGTAAAAGAGATCCAGTGGCAGGAATCAGACAGCAGAGCAACCTCAAAATGCTGGAGGGAGGAAGGGAGGGAAGGAAGGAAGGAAGGAAGGAAGGAGGGAGGGAAGGAAGCAAGGAAGGAAGGGGAAAAGTCTTCACCTGGCCCTGGAAGGGAACTCTCCTGGCCTTGTAGAATCATCAAGTTGGAAGACAAAAGAACCATAGAAGCCTAGAGGTGGAAGAAACTCCAAGGGCCATCCAGTCGAACCGTGCAGCAAGACACTGTCAAAGCACTCCTTTTGACAGATGGCCATCCAGCCTCTCTTTAAAAACCTCCAAAGAAGGAGAGTCCATCACACTCCATTGAGGCAACAGCATATTCTGCTATCAAACTCCTCTTACCATCAGGAAGTTCCTCCTAATGTTCAGGTGGACTCTCTTTTCCTGAAGTCTGAAGCCATTGCTCCGTGTCCTAGTTTCTGGAGCAGCAGAAAACAGGTTTGCTCCATCTTCCACATGACATCCCTTCAAATGATGGGAGTGGCTTTTCCAACCCAACCATTAGGTCAAATGCCACATGAGGGTGCACTATAGCATGAGCATCAGGCAGGATCGTGCTAGGATATTTTAAACAGAATGCCCCTGGCCTGAGCCTGTCCACCATTTCTGCTCCCTGCCTGTCTCAGTGTTGCATGGGAATTTCTAGTCGTACTCAGGAAGCATGCATTTTAACCATTTTTGCATATTTTGCATATTCTTCCCAAGCCTGTTCTGTCCTAAGTTCCGGGAAATCATATAACTGAAATGAAATCCTCACCCATTTCAAGGTAGATTGGTTACTGCTCAGCCCTTGCAAATACCCAAAATGGCTTTTGCTGCAGTTGCACAGGGTCCCAATCCCCCTGGCTTTTCCCCCTTTAGCCTTCATTCAGCCTTTTCTCCAATCAGAGAGAACTAATACCCAGCCTCTCCCCAGCTGTATTTGCTCCAGCCAGGGTGAAAAGAGAGCATTTTGGCTTTCCCCCAAAATTTTTGAAATTACAAGGAACTAAATGCAAGGAAAGAAAACCCAGTGTCAGTCAGTGCATCAAAGCAGCGAGGCCTGACATTCCAGCTGTAACCGTATCTCTAGCAAGCCGACCGGCAGATGCTGTAATATCATCAAATATTTATCCGGGATCATCTCATCTTTCTCGGCACTCGCAGACTCTTCAGTGAACTGAAAATATGTTGTGCTTAGTCAAAAGAGACACAGAAAAATTGGAAAGCAAGATGTTATTTATTTATTTATTTTTTAAAAAAACCCAGATGGGCAGGACAAGGGAGCATGAGCAAAATCTCTTTTCAAAGAGGGTTGATTGACATGCATTTTCAGTCTGTGAAAATGGCATCCGCTCAGAATTTTATTAATTGCATCCCTGACAAGGGTATGTTTGGATACAGCAACACATTTTGATTCTCCCAGTCTAGTTCATTCAGATTTTGGGGATGTGCCTGCTAACGTCTTATTCTGCTGGGAAGAGGCATGCTTTGCTTCTCGCTGCTTTCCCCGGGGCCTTACTTGTTTGTTTGCATGTATTTGCATATGCAAATATTTGCTGGAAATAGCCCATTGCTGTGCATTTCCCTCCCCTCTGGTTATTAAATTCAAACAAGCAAACAAAAAAAGAAATACCCGGCGTCTTCGACATGAAACTAGCAAGCTAATTGCAAGAAAGAAACTTATCTAGTTTAGGGAAGCGGCGAAGAACTCTTCGGAAACTTTGCCTAGGGAGTTATAAGAAGACATGGAAGAATGGAAGGACATAGATATGGAAGAACTCTAGGGAGATATGGAAAGGCGTGTAGCAAGGAGCCCAGAGCATGTCAAAAACAGGGGGCGGGAATTGAGATTTCCCAGACTTCCCAGGCCTGGAGCCAGAGTCCACGTCCGATACTCATATTTGTTATACCACACCGCCTCTTTCTCATGCATGCAGATTCTTAACGGTTGCCTCGGGAAAGCGGCATTTCCTGGCTCTTTGGGTTCCCAGTTGAAATCAGCCACACAACATACCTGAATTTTCCTCTCTCTTTAAGGTCAGCAGCGTCTGAAGACACCCGAACCCACAAAACGGATCCAACCTTCCTTTTGTGCTTTGTCACCGGCTCAAGAAGAGGCATCAACAGAGAATAAATCATGCTTTTAATCATAAACACATTGAGAATCCCAGCGTATCAGAGGAACAGCTCATTATACATACGAGAATCACAAGCAGGCTCAGTTCGTAGCATTGACAAGTTAATTATGAACCCGCTAGATACGCGGCATGCCCCGGTTACCTTCACGTTTTCAAGATTAAAACTCTGCAGAGTTATTAGTCAATAGCACAGGGGGTTTTTTTTCCCCCACCTGGCTCCTAAAAGAAATTGACGTTGGTGCCAGGTAAAATATATTTGGGGTGGATGTTCCATAAATGGGGTGCCATTTGTCAGAAGGTGTGTAGAGCTCCATCAGGTGGTACGCTGCAAACTGCAGGTGGAAACTTCTTGGAAGTGTCCTCAGGACCTGGATTGACTCCGCCATTTGATTTGGGGGCAACTTTTGACCCAAAATTACACAGACAGCCCCCCAAACGTATGAAAACAAATGAAAATATCCTCATCTCCCCTCCATAAGCACCCTAGAAGTTTGTATTGCACCCACATAACTCCATTTTCCTCTCCAATCCCTCTCAAAATGGTGGCAGGAAGTGACACCATGTCATACTCTGCTACCATTTTGGGACGGACTGCAGAGGAAAATTGAAGTATTTGAGGTTGCTTTGGCAAGGTACAATCCACAAGAGCCTGGGGGAGAAAAATTGTCCCTCAATCCCCATACAGATGCCCATCCCTGCAATATGAGAGTAAAAACTCACATTTCCCTAGAAATTTACAGTTTGCTCAATTTTGCAGGGAAGTTCGCCAATCCAGAAAGAGAATGTGTGTGCTGAAAAAAAACCTGCATACAACACCATGTAGAACAGTGGAAATAATGCTTACAACAGAGGAAAACTGCTTGCAAAAATGTCATATATGTGCACAAAAAATGCATGCGCGTGAAGAAATGTGCATATGAAATATATACAAACTTTTATGACATTGAGGGCAGCAAACAAACAAACCTTGAAGTTTGGAAGGATCTCATCTCCGAATTGGTAAGGATCTCAATATTGGTAGGAACTGGTTGTAACACTGGTAAGATGGTGAGCAGACGGAATTGGAGATTGATAAGTTACTCCATCTTCAGATCTAGACCTCACCTGGAATCCAACATCCAGTTCAAGAAGGATATTGAGAACCTGGAACATTTTCAAAGGGGGGAAAACCAAGATGGTCAAAGGTCTGAAAACCACCGAGCCTTAGAAGAGAAGATTTAGGGAGCTGGAGATGTTCAGCTTGGAAATGAGAAGACTGAGAGGTGGACATGCCACCTGTCTTTAAATATCTGAATGGAGGCCATGTAGGAGTTGGCTTGTTTTCTGCTGCTCCAGAAACTAGGACATGAACCAATGGATTCAAATGACAAGGAAAAAAGATTCCACACAAACTTTAGGAAGACCTTTTGGACTGTAAGAGCTGTTTGACAGAGGAACGGACTGCTTTAGAGTCTTTAAACAGAGGCGGTTGTTCTTGTTGCATGCCATCAAGTTGTTCTGACTTATGGAAACCCTAAGATGAAGTTCTCACAGAGTTTTCTGTGAGCGTGTGACATGCCCAAGGCTGCCCAGCGGGTTTCCATGGTTGAGCATGAATCGAACTCTGGTCAACAGGGTGGTAGTTCAGTGCTCAAACCACTATACCACTCTGGCCCTCAGCAGAGGTTGGACGGAGATAATTCAGGAAAGCTCTAGTTGTGTATACCTGTATGGTAGAGAGGTAGACTCAATGGCCATTGTGGTCCCTTCCATCTCTACGATTCGGTGTGTCTATGATTCTGCGATTTGGAAACAAGAAACAGAGTCGATCACCTGATAATCCCACTGAACTGGGAAAAATAATGAGGTCCTAGGAGTGAATGAATGGCAAATGGAAGACACCCACGTTCAGTGGTGCGGTGAATCAGTTCTGGGCTTTAATCTGATGCTCCAAGGTCTTATCCAAGATGCTGACCCCTGTTCCCAAAATAGGTTCAGAACCTTTAAAGTTTGAACTAGTACGCAAAGCAGATTTGCTGTCATGGGAGCTACCAGCCTCCATGAGGCTAAAGGTCTGATGAACTTCGGCTGAGACAACAGCCAGCATGCAAATCACGTCGAAATGAAATGCAAATGTGAAGAGAAGCGTGCCAAACGTGAATGTCTGTGATAGATAGCGAATCCTTCTTCCCCCTCCCCAAAGCAAAGCGGAGCTGGGCGGGGAACTTCGTCTATTAAGAACAGTCCTCCAAGACTTGATGGACTCTCTTTGATCTCCTGAGTGAGGTTTGGCCTGTTTGAGGTTCCCCGTCGGAGTTCTTAGCCGATGGAAGAGGGCAACGGGAGATTATTCACCATCAGAGCCATAATTAATACCCGGTGTTTGTCTAAGAGCTTTATCCCTACAAAGCTCTGTGCAAACAGAAGCTAATCCCGCGGGATCAAATCCACGGTGGGAGACGAGAAGTCAACAAGCTTGCGGGCAACATTTTGTGCCTGCGTGGGGAATGTTTGCACGCTCACCGGGTTGGCAATTAAGGACTGCGTGCAATTCAAGTTGGCGTTGAGATGGGAAACCGCTTGACCGGGCTGGGTCCGGGTGTCGTTGGGCACCGTCATCTCTGCAGGGGCCTATCTAGGGTGAGGCAAGTAGGGTACACCAACGCCAGGGGGTGCAAAAAAGCTTGGAGGTAAGGGTAAGAAGGTGGGGTGCGAATTCCATGCTTGCCCTAGGCACTGTTTGTGCTAGATGCGCCACTGCCTCTCTGCCATCCGTAGCTTAGCATCCTTATAGCCATTTTGCTGTGTTTCCTTCAATGCCGCATTTCCTTCCATGTTTGGGTGATGGGAGATGGAGTCAGCCTGGAGCATGGGAACCAAGGTTATTGCAATAGTGTGTGAGAATGGGATGTGAGCAGGAAAGAGCTGGGGAGGCGGGCGAGAGGTGTTCCAAAAGGTGAAACTGCCCACGGAGCCTCCGTTCTGGCAAGGGTGTTGTCTGTGTGCTGAACTGACCTTTAGCAAAAGCTTTCTGGACCTGTCCATGAAGACTGCTTATTGAGATAGGATAAGACCAGACACAACACTAGGGAGCACACAACTCTCTTGTTGCAATAGCTCTCCCAGCAGCCAGTTCATTTGCAGGTACAATTCACCTGTCTACCTGGCTCTACCTGGCCTGGGTTTGGGCTCTGTGACAGACCGTGTCTCCCTGCAAGAGCCTGTGTAAGTCCCCTGAACAGAACATAAAGAATGGAAAGGTTCCTTCTTCCTTGTTTTTATGCTGGATAGCAGTACGTGTGAAAAGGATCTAGGAGTCTTGGTAGATCACAAGCTGAACATGAGTCAGCAGTGTGACGCGGCAGCCAAGAAAGCCAACACAATTCTCGGTTGCATCAATAGGAGTACGGTGTCTAGATCCAGGGAGGTAATGGTACCACTCTATTCTGCATTGGTTAGGCCTCATTTAGAATACTGTGTCCAGTTCTGGGCACCTCGATTCAAGAAGGATGTTGACAAGCTAGAATGTGTCCAGAGGAGGGCGACCGAAATGGTGAAGGGTCTGGAAGCCACGAAGCCCTATGAGGAACGGCTTAGGGAGCTGGGGATGTTTAGTCTGCAGAAGAGGAGGTTCAGAGGGGACATGGTACCCATGTTTAAATATTTGAAGGGATGTCATGTTGAGGAGGGAGCAGGCTTGTTTTCTGCTGCTCCAGAGACCAGGACAAGGAGCAATGGATTCAAGCTGCAGGAAAGGAGATTCCACCTGAACTTCAGGAAGAACTTCTTGACGGTCAGAGCTGTCTGGCAGTGGAAGATGCTGCTGCCTCAGTGGAGTGTGGCGGAGTCTCCTCCTTCTCTGGAGGTTTTTAAGCAGAGGCTGGATGGCCATCTGTTGGGAGTGCTTTGATGGGTGTTCCTGCATAGCAGGGGGTTGGACTCGATGGCCCCCGGGGTCTCTTACAACTCTAGGATTCTATGATTCTATGCGCTTTCAAGTCAACTGTGACTCACGGAAAGCCTTTCAGAGGGTTTTCTTGGCAAGAATTCTCCAGAGGAGATCTGTCATTGCCTTCCTCTCAGGCTGAGACAGTGTGATTTGCCCAAGGATGCCCGATAGGTTTCTGGGATTCAAATCCTGGGGCTTGCAGTTTAGGGAGGGCGGTTGAGAATTCTCAGCCTCAGAGCTCTTGGGCCTCAGGAAACGACAAAGCCAGAATTCCACAGGATATTGAAAGTTGAATAATAGCACAGAAAAGCCCTGTGTTTGCTTTATTTGTTGTGTTTCCAATAGTTTTTCTTTAATTGGTTTAAATTTTATAGATCGTATTTTTTTTTTAACGTTGGTATATTTTTAAGCTGGGTTTCTTTCAGCTATTGTAAGCTACCTTGAGTTCCAGCTGGGAAAAGGTCAGGATATCAATAATAATAATAATAATAATAATAATAATAGTAGTAGTAGTAGTAGTAGTAGTAGTAGTAATAATATTATCATCATTATCATCAATTCTTTATTTGTTAGTTTTAACACAGTCTCATTCACAAAGAAATATACATTCAGAAACAAATCGTTGTTGTTAATTATTATTATTAATTAATTATTATTATTATTAACAATAACAACGGCAGAGAAAGTGGCACGTAATTGCCGTGACTGGCAGCCACTGCCTGTTTTTTCCCCCATCATCTCGTTCTGCTCAAAGTTGACGTTCAGAATCCACATCCCTAGAGATGCCCCGGAGCCAAAATATGGCATCGTTTTTTCCATCCTCCTCCGTTGCTCATCACTTCTCGGGCCTGAGGGAAGCGAGACGACTCCCTTAGGAGATGAGCTGTGTGCATCTCTCGCACATCACACACACACACGCACACACACACGCACACACACCCCAAGCTGGGCGATGCCTCCCTCTCATCATTCTGGGATTGATGCTCCGAGGGGGTCTCATCCGAATGTGATTAAACCCCCATTAGGCCCACGCGCTAAGAAAATGGAGATTTACAGACTCCCAGACCTCGATTTAAATGCAAATGTGGCAGTTTTCGCCCGGAACCATGGAAATGAGGGACATTAAGGCTGAGATGGTGGCATCCGTGAACCATCCCCTGCGTTGCCTGCGAGGCTTCGGAGGCAGAGTTTAATCTCTGCCAGCCAAAGTCTCAAAGAGACTCCTCTCAGGAATGCCAAAAAATTTGACCAGCTCCGAATGCCATTCAGCTCGCCCTTTTTTCTCTGGAGAGAGGGGAAGGTTGCTTAAGAACAAAAGGGGCTAGGGTTTATTGTGGTTTTGGTTTTGTGCCTTCAGGCCATTTCCAGCTTAAGTTGACCCTAAGGCAAATCTATCATGGGGTTTTCTTGGCAAGATTTGTTCAGAAAGGATTTGCCTTTGCCTTCCTCTGAGGCTGAGAGAGTATGACTTGCCCAAGTGGCTTTCCACGGCTCAACAGGGATTCAAACACTGGTCTCCAGAATCCTGAGCCCGTGAGGTAGAGTGGTTTGTGCCTCGGACCACAACTCTGGAGACCAGAGTTCAATTCCCTGCTTAGCCGTGGAAACCCACTGGGTGACCGTGGGTGTGTCACACACTCTCAGCCCCAGAAAACTCTGTGCTAGGTTTACGTTAGGGTCACCATAAGTCGGAAACAACTTGAAGACGCACAGCAACCACAACTCCAGAATCCTTGTTCAGTGCTCAAACCATGGCCATTTCCGCACTAGACTGTTATAGTGCCGTTATTCCACTTTCAGCATCCTATGGAATCCTGAGGTTTGCAGTTTAGGGAGGGGCCTCAAAGGCCATCCCCAAAGGCCCCTCCCTAAACTGCAAACCCCAGGATTCCATTGGATGCTGAAAGTGGAATAATGGCGCTATAACAGTCTAGTGCAGAAATGGCCCACGATACCACCCTGGCTGCCTGGGGTTTAATACAGACAGATGGCATACGCAGAGGGTGTGGTTGTTAAATTTGCACATGACTCCAAATTATGAGGGGCAGCAAATACCCCAAAGGACGGGAACAGGGTTCCCAATGACCTGAACAGATTGGACAGCTGGGGATAAAATTAAAAAAATGAATTTCAGCTGGGATAAAGTGCTTGGACGGGAGACCACCAACGAATTCCAGGTGCTGAAGGTTCCATTCGAGAGGCAGGAACTGGCAAAACCAGCTCTGAGGCGTCCTTGCCTAAGAAACCTCGACGAAATTAAGCTGACAGGGGGCTCGAAGGCACAAGGAAAAACCGAAGGCACAAATACAGGATGAGTGACCCCTGGCTTGAAGGCAGTACCTGTGAAAAAGCTCCCAGAGTCTTGGTGGACCCCATGCCAAACGTGACTCAACGCTGGCGGCCCCAAAAGCCAACGCCATTGGGGGAGTCCGGTTGCCGGGGGCCAGGACTGGGCCTCCCCAGGTGAACAGCGGCCTCAAACGAGGAGGGCAGAGGCAGGGGCCCCAGGGGCCCCTCGGGCTGGGACCACCCTCCTTCAGGGAGGCGCGGAGCAGCAGCTGGATGCCAGACACAATGTGTGCATCGCCAGCCCTCGCCTCGCCTTCTCTGGACTCCCTGCTCCTTGCCTGCCTGGATTTTCGGACCCTGGACTGCCTGACCGTGTTGCCTGCTGGATTCCTGGACCTTGGGACCGTTTCTGGAGCGTGAACAGGCAAGCCGTACGGACGGTGAGTGCCTCGGTTTGACGGGGAAGGGGCTCCTACTGGCCCTGCCCTCTCTCGCCTCTGGCCAGCACCCGTGACAAGAGCGCCCAGGGAAGAGAAGGAGCAGTAGTCTGTTCTGGTCAGGCCTCACCTGGAATAATCCTGGGTCCAGTTCTGGGCAACAACGTTCAAGAAGGATATTGACCGGCCGGAACTGCAGAAGGGCAGTCCAAAGCATGGGCTTGCCCACCTCTATCCTGATATTCAATATCCTTCCTGAACTGTGGTGCCCAGAACTGGACACAGGATTATTCCAGGTGACCAAAGCAGAATAGAGTGGGATCATCACTTCCCTTGACCTGGACACTAGACTCCTGTTGATGCAGTCCAGAATTGCATTGGCTTTGTTAGCTGCCACATCACACTCCTGACTCGTGTTCAGCTTGCAGTTTACTAAGACTCTTAGATCCGTCTCACGTGTCCTGTTGTCCAGCCAGGTGTCTCCCGTCCAATATCTGTGCATTTCATTTTTTCTGCCGAGGTGGGGGACCTTACATTTCTCTCTATTGAAATTCATGTTGTTAGCTTTGGCCCAGCTCTCCAATCCGTCAAGGTCATTTTGAATCCTGACCCTGTCCTCTAGGGTATTGGCTACCCGTCCTAATTTGCTGCCATCTACAAATTTGATTAAAAATGCCCTCTGTTCCCTCATCCAAGTCATTGATGAAGATTTTGAATAACCCTGGGCCCAGGACAGAACCCTGCGGCACCCCCAAAAGTCACTTCTCCCCAGGATGAAAAGCAGCCATGGGTGAGGAGCACCCTTTGGGTTTGGTCAAGCCGGGTGTCACCCGTCTTATACCTCCTCTGAATGAATCTTGCCAGAGGGAAAAAAGACCTAGGAGAGGCAGTATGGTGTAGTGGTTTGAGTGCTGAACTAGGACTCCAGGGGAAAAAGACTCAAATCCCCACTCAGATGCAGAAACCCAGTGAGGGACTTTAGCCAAGTCCCACTCTCTCAGCTGCAGAGGGAGACCAAACAAATCTGGCCAAAACAGCCTCATGATAGGTTCACCTTGGGATTGCCGAAAGTCAAGAGTGACTTGAATGCCCGCAACAACCACCACCACCACCTTGGGCCTCCTTTTGCCCTTGCCGTTCCAGGATCGGCTGCTGCCCCTTTTTTCACTCCCTCCAAAATTCCTTGGAGGTGACACTTTGGGTGTGTGCTTGATCCTAATTGAAATTAATTGCCTCGGAGACATTTGGCTGAAACCTTTCCCAAATCCCTTGGAACCAGGAAGCTCTGTGTGTGTGTGCGTGTGTGTACAGAAAGACTGCCTCACGGGGGTCGTGCACACCCCATGTGCATAAACACGCACCCAGGCACGGGTGTGCGTTGTGTGGCCCTTGCCTCCCGGTCTTTCCAAAGAGCAGCGATTAATTTTTTAACGTCCTAATCATCTCTCTGAGGCAGATTGTCAGCAGACAACCTGCCACCTCCCATCAATAATGGAACAATCGCAGGAGTCCCTAAAGTTCCCCTTCTCCCTCCACCCCACCCCAGCTGTCTCCTGCATTATTCAGACCGAAGGCTTCAAACATTGGGCAAAGCAGGAATGCTTTAAATGATGTCCTTTGAAATTACCCGGCAAGAGTCATGGGGTGGGGGGAGAGGGGGAGGAAGAGGTAATTGGCTACCTGATTTATGATGCCGTAGCAAGCACATCCGTCTCTGTAGTCAGATCTGCACAGGCAGCAGAATGAACAATACGATGGCAACTGGCGCAGGTGCAAAACAAAGGAGTTGCACGTCAAGCTGGGCATTTCAAAATTTCACAGAATCCTAGATTTGGAAGAATCCTGGTCATCCGGTCCAACCCGCCTCTGCCATGCAGGAAGACACCATCAAAGCATTTTCAACAGATGGCCATCCAGACCCTGTTTAAAAGACTCCAAAGAAGGAGACTCCACCACACTCCTGGGCAATGTATTCCCTTGCTGAACTGCTCTTACCCTCAGGAAGTTCTTCCTAATATTTAGATGGAATCTCTTTTCCTGGAGTTTGAAACCATTGCTCCATGTCCTAGTCCCTGGAGCAGCAGAAAACAGGCTTGCTCCATCTACCCTATGACATCCCTTCAAATATTTAAACCTGGCTCTCATGTCCCCTCTTAACCTTCTCTTCTCCGTTCTA
Organism: Cyclura pinguis; assembly: GCA_030412105.1. NCBI lineage: Eukaryota > Metazoa > Chordata > Lepidosauria > Squamata > Iguanidae > Cyclura > Cyclura pinguis. Next base: position 16,891,727 of record CM059612.1, on the reverse strand, counting down.
AACACACCCAGCTCCCTAAGCCACAAACCAAGAGGCTTAGCATCCAGTTGCAACCAGATTCTTTGACACAGGCACAGAAAAGTTCCCTCTTTTGCTACAAGGAGTTTGCAATCATCTCCTGGATATCTCTTCTTAGCCCAGGGAACTGAAAGAAGTTTTCTAGAATGAGGGTGTAAACATCTTGAGTTATCACCTCCCGGTTCCTCTCATTCCTCAACCTTGGAGAACTTTGAGAGTTTTCATTGTGACATCGAGACGGCAACGAATGACCGTTTCTGCCGTGGACTGAGCCATCTGTTCTCGGTATTATTCCTCTTCAGCCATATATTCTTTTGATGTCCCAGAAACTGCTGCCCTCTTCATGGCCTTATTCTATGATGCTATGTCTGGAGATAGATTTTTTTTCTTTCTCTCTTTTCTCCCTCTCCAAAAATCTCCTCCGTAGCTGGACCATTTCTCTTTCAAGTTGCTGGACTTCCTTTCATCCCTTGGGAGAGAAACTGGCCCCATTCAAGTGGCATTGATCAGGGTAAGTAGGTTAGCAGCTATCCTGAGAAGGATCTCAACAGTCACGTAGTATACCTCGTTGACTTTCAGCTGCAACGACCCTCCTTTCCTTCGGCAGGTAAGGAGAGAGTTGGAAAGAAGACACAGATACGCACTCCAGGACTTGGCGTGCGCCCAAGTCATAATTCAGAAAGTAACTTGGAGAGGATGCTGCCAGTTCTCGGAGGTGGGGTTGGGTGAACGTCGTCATTAGATCTCCCGTGACTTTGGCAAAGTGGATGTGAGCCCGGCGACCTCAAACCAAAGACACCTTGGAGCAAGGGGAAGTTGTTACAGCAGTTCTTTGGAAGTCGTTGCAAGCTAGGATGGAAAACCGCAGAAATAGCTTCCACCATTGGAGGTCATTGAGAAAACTGGAGAAATGGAAAAAATAATATGTATATCCCAAGTAGGTATGCCTGTAGATAGGTAGGTAGGTAGATAAATAGTCAGTCAGACAGACAAGGGGAAATTGCCCTTGGATGTAATAAATGAGCAACATCGATCCATTCCACGCCTCTACTGTATTATTACTATTATTACGATTATTATTATTATTATTATTATTATTATTATTATTATTATTACCTTTTTACCCGCTCTGCATTTCTGACTGAGGCAATGACAGGCACGTGTGTTGACAGAACTTTGCTAGGGGAAGAAATGCAGGAAAGGAAAGAAATATGGGTTTGATCATAATTAGGTTCTGGCCAAGGTTCATTTCTGCACGGAGTTTGACCAAAGGGCACAAAAACAGCCCTGCATATATTCTGTTTTAAGAGAAACAACGGGGAGAAGGAATCTCGATGCAACTGAATTATCATCCCATCAGCCTTGTATGTGAGTGTTTTTGCTGCTTTATATAAATATGCACAACTCCATATGCCTACAAATAAAAAGGATTAAAAAAAATACCACTCCAAGGGTGAACTTTACAAACAAGCCAATGTTCAGTTGCATAGGTTTAGAAAGGATACTAGCTGGGTGGCATGGGATGTGTAGGGTGTACAAGGAGGAGGAAAACTATAGGAGGAAGAGGAAGAAGACCAAGAGGAGGAAGAACAGGAGGAGGAAGAAGAAGAATGAGATGGGGACGAGGAGGAAGAGGAAGAAGAAGAAGACCAAGAGGAGGAGGAAGAGGAGGAGGAGGAAGAAGAGGAGGAGGAGGAGGAGGAAGACCAAGAGGAGGAAGAACAGGAGGAGGAGGAGGAGGAGGAAGAGGAGGAGGAAGAGGAGGAGGAGGAAGAAGAAGAAGAAGAGAAGGAAGAAGAGGAGCAGAAGGAGGAAGAAGAAGAAGAGGAGGAGGAGAAGGAGGAAGAAGAAGGAGAAGAGGAAGAAGAAGAAGAAGAAGAAGCATGAGATGGGGACGAGGAGGAGGGGGAAGAAGAATAAGACCAAGAGGAGGAGGAAGAGGAGGAAAAAGAAGAGGAGGAGGAGGAGGAGGAAGACCAAGAGGAGGAAGAACAGGAGGAGGAGGAAGAAGAGGAGGAGGAGGAGGAGGAGGAAGAAGAAGAACAAGAGGAAGAGGAGAAAGAAGAGGAACAAGAAGAAGAACAAGAAGAAGACAACAAAGAGGAAGAAGAAGAGGAAGAATACCAAGAGGAGGAGGAGGGGGGAGAGAAGAAGAACACGAGGAGGACGAGCAGAAGGAGGAGGAAGAACAAAAGGAAGGGGATGAGGAAGGAGATGAGGAAGAGTAGAAACAATGAGAACTAGAGGAAGAGGAAGAAAAGGATGAAGAAGAACAAAAGAAGAGGAGCAGGAACAAAAGGAGGAAAAGGAAGAAGAACAAGAAAAACAAGAGGAGGAGGAAGAACAAACGGAAGGGAGAAGGAAGAGGAGGAGGAACAAGAAGAACTAGAGGAAGAAGAGGAAAAGGAGGCAGAAGAACAAGAGGAGGAGGAGGAGAAACAAGAGGAGGTAGAGGAAGAACAGTTAAAGGAGGAGGAGGACCAAGAGGTACTAGAGGATGGGTAGGAAGAATAAGAGGAGCAGGAGGAGGAAGAAAAAGAAGAACTAGAAGAGGAGGAAGAACAAGAGGAGGGAGAAAAAGAACTAGAGGAGAATGAGGAGAAGGAGGAAGAAGACCAGGAGGAGGAGGAGGAGGAGGAACAAGCAGAACTAGAGGAAGAAGAGGAGAAGGAGCAGCAGCAGCTGCTGCCACCCTGAGATACAGAAGCCTTCCACCTCTGATTCAAGGAGTATTTTGGCATCAGAACCAGTAGCCTTTGATGCCTCTGTCGTCTATGAATTTGTCGACAGCTCCCTTTGATAAAGCCATCCAGGTTAGTGGCTGTCACCAGATCCTGTGGAAAGCAAAATCTTTTGTTTAACGATGCACCCTGTAACAGAGAGAGAAATGCGGTGTGTGTGTGTGTGTGGAATCTGCATGAATTTCCCGTAAATGGATGAGGATGTATTTGCTTGCCGGCTGTTGTTTTTTTTTTTTCTCCCTGCCTCCTTCATGTAATTATGAAAGTAGCAAAACGGCGGGGTAGGTTCACGAGGCCACTCACAATTTGATGCATAATTCATCGTTCTCCAAGAACATGACGCTTTTCTAGCCAGGTCTGCATGCTGATTCTATTTTTCTTTTTTTTAAATCATCATCATCGTAATGAAAGCTGCATGAAAATGCTCCAAAAATGTTTCTCCAGGAAACCCATTTTTTTGTCCCCAGACAGCCCTTGCCAATTAGAGGAATCCTCAGATCCACCGCGGCTTGACATTGGTACAAAAGGAAAACCCAACGGCCACCTCGCTTAGCTCGGCTTTTCTAGGGAGAATTGGTTTAATCTGGAGAGAAACCAGTATGTTCCAAAAATGTCAGATTTGCCATTCAACTCTTGAATGTGGAGCCTGAATCTAACTTCACCGCTCATGTGTAAAAGTCTGCCCCAAGACTGCCAATGCTCTGTTCAAGAAGGAGAAGAGCAACCAGGGGGAAGGTCCATTGTCCTTGACCGCAGCAACTGCTGAGACACCTTCCCTCCTTGTCCCAACTGCCATTGATCTGGTCTTTGAGAGAGAAGGCACAGCTCCATCACGCCTTGGCCCAGCAGCTGAAGAAAGTCCCTTTCTCCATCCCAACTGTCAGTTCAAGAACAATATGGACAAGTTAGAAGGTGTCCACAGAAGGGTGACCAAAGATCTGGAAACTGAGCTGTGTGAGGAATGACTACAGGGGCTGGATGCATTTAGCTTGGAGAAGAGAAGACTGAAAGGTGACATGAGAACCATCTTGAAGTATCTGAAGGTATGTTAGGTGGAGCAAGCATGTTTTGTGCTGCTCCAGAGACTAGGACACGGAGGAATAGGTTCAAATTACAAGAAAAGGGATTCCACCTAAACACTAGGAAGAAGTTCTTGTCTGCTTCATAGGGTGGGGTTTAAACAGGGGTTGAGAGGTATCTCTCAGGAGCGCCAAGGTTCTGTGTTTCTGCAGGGCAGGGAGTTGGAACATTTTTAATCTATTTAGAGATTTATTCCCCACCCTTCAGCTAAAAGGGCTCCAAGAGCAGCTTGCAAATGGTTAATTTGACAGTTCTCTGTCGTAAACTGGGCTAGGACTTCTGAGTGTGTTGTGACATCCTATCTGGAGGAGTTCTCCTTGGACCAAGAAGGGAAAGAGAACAGCCAGGGTAAAAGGAGCACCAGCAGAGAAAGAGGCCAATCCATTCCAAACAGCAGCTGCAGATCAAGAGGAAGAGGAGGGGACAGAACTTCACGTTCTTGTGTGACATTGTAGATTAAAGCGCCGGGAGCAAAATGTCGGGCAAGACCCTGCTCCGCATTAAATACAGGACACTAAGCTAATAAGGCTAGCGAGGGGGGGGATTAACTGCTGGCTCTAAACCAACTCAGCCCAGGCCGTTCCATTGCTGCAGAACAACAGCGCCCAGACCTTTGTGCAACCTTGTTCGACAACTTTGGCTTCTTGGCTCTCCGATCTTTGGTGCGTAGTCTTGGACTGATCTTTTTGGCAACTCCCCTGTCGCCTTTGGACGCTGCTCAGGACTGGTTTCTCTCTTTGAACTGTGGATTGCCTGCACCGCGCTTCTGCTTCTCACCCTGTGTCAGCCTGGTGGCTTTCCCCTGCTGGTTCTTGTGGATGATAGCTGTGCTCACCTGTACACTCACTGGCTTTAAAGAGTACACGTGCTCAGAGGGGGCACAGTTCCAACTGGGATAACAGGGCAGCTTTTTTCAGCTACGACTGCCAGGAAGACTTTAGTCTCAGTTCCCTTCAGTTTAGGAATTAATTACTGAAACCTTCCTCTTCGAGGTCTCTTGCTCCCCCCGCCATTACTCTCTGCCCCACCGTCACAATCTTTCTTCCTTCAAAGCTCTCCCGTTTCCCTCCTACACCTGACTTGACAGGCCCCTGTCACCCAGCCCTGCTAAGAACTGGCGCAAACGCTTTCAATTTCTCCTTCGCTTAGTGGAACACTTGTCAGCAAAAGCAAAACTAATCCTTTTCCCAGCTCTTCAAAGCCAGCCGGCTTCCCTGCCCCCCCCACTCACCCCCGAACCCCTCCATCGAAAGAGAGAGAGAGAGAGAGATACCCGTGAAAAGAAGCCGTTCATGCTTTGATGTCATCTCTCCTTTCAAGTTCTCGGAGTCACAGCCTCGACTTCTAAAATGCAGAGAGAGAGACTTTTCGGGCGGGGGGGGGGAACGGATTCAAATTGCCTTCTTCCTTCCGTGTGTGCCTTGCTACTCTGTTTGTTCTGAACTTGCCGGAGCTGAACCTCAGCTGCCTTCTTCCATGCCATTTTCTTTTCCACCCGCAGTTCCAAGAGACTGGCCTTTTTTGAGGATGGGTCCAACAGCTTATGGCTTCCACATCTTGGGGGCAACCAGCCCGTTATGGATTGTATGCCAGACATCAAAGGATTTGAAAATAAGTTCTGCACCTTGGACAGAGCTTTCAAAATCTGGTGTTTATTCTACATGGTAACGGGGCTCTCCGAGGTGCCGAATGCTTTCCCTTTTATAGATTCAGCACTTTGGAGAGAGTTTTTACAGCCTGCAGTAAAACCTACTGCAGATTCGCCATCCCACTGACAAGGGTAGGGGCCAATTATGCTGTTAGGTGCCACTTTTGAAGGCGCATCAGATAGAGAGTGCTTCTGAATTCGTCTTCTGTTTGTAGGCTTCACATCGGTATTACTGCAGTCTAGGGGTGTAATTCTTCGCTAAAGGCCTTTCCGCTCTGCACTCTTATAGTGATGTTATTCCACTTTCAACCTTCTGTGGAATATGGATTCCAGCTGCAGGAAAGGAGATTCCACCTGAACCTCAGGAAGAACTTCCTGAGGGTCAGGGCTGTCCGGCAGTGGAATCTGCTGCCTCGGAGTGTGGTGGAGTCTCCTTCCTTGGAGGTTTTTAAGCAGAGGCTGGATGGCCGTCTGTCCAAGGGAGTGCTTTGAGGGTGTTCCTGCATGGCAGGGGGTTGGACTTGATGGCCCCTGGGGTCTCTTCCAACTCTACATTTCTGTGATTCTATGATTCTATGATTCTGAGTTTTGTAGTTTCCTGAGGCCAAAGAGCTCTCTGGCTGAGAATTCTCAAGGTCCCTCCCTAAACTGCAAGCCCCAGGATTCCATAGGGTGTTGAAAGTGGAATAATAGCACTATAACAGTCTAGTGCAGAAATGGCCTCACAGGATCAAACCACCAGGACTTTGTGGTTGGCAGGAATACCGAGATCATCTGCCTGCCCAGTGGTTTCCCTCTCCTCTCTGAAACAGCATCAATCCTCAGAGTTGCTCGGGGGAAAATAATTTTTTCCAGTAAGACTATAATATTGGGGACTATCTTACTTGTATTGAGGGCCAACTGGGTCTTGAGTGGGCAATTAAGACAATTAAGGAAATTAATTTTTGCTAGCGCTAGTTGCTTGATTTGGATCTACAGAGCTGCCTGTATTTAGGACACCCTTTGGGGGTTAGAGCTATGGGGCCGTAGCCGCTGGTGGGTACTGGCAAAAAGAAGTAAGCCTTTTGTAAAGTTCATGAGTCTTAATTGCCCACTCAAGACCCAGTTGGCCCAAAATACAAGTAAAGTAGTCCCCAATATTATAACCTTACTGGAAAAATTTATGAATCGACTCCGGATTTTAGTCTGAACTAGCTATACCAGGTGCTGGACATCCAAAAGAAGTTCCCACATACCTAAGAGGGTATTACTGTACCCTCTGGGGGAAAAAAAGGCTAAAGGTGTTAGACAAAGTGCTGAACACCTCAGGACCTTGGATAGCACCTTTGAAGTTCAGACTAAAACCCAAAACAGATTCAAGGGAGCCACCAGCCACCCATGCTGTGGGGAGGGAGGCACGAAGAAACCGTGCAATTCAAAACTCACCACCGCACCATTGCTGCCCACCCCGAGATTGGGTCGAGCCGAGGATGCTGTTCCCCCCACCCGTCCGCCGAATGCCGGAACACATTGGCCTACCTCAGCGGGGTGTCGCGGCGGCAAATGCAATAAGTGGCAGCAGGCGCTCTCCAAAGTGCTTACATAAAAGATGAAACCCCCGCCGCCGTCGTGAACTGACTCGATTTTCGTTTTATTACGGCACCCAGGCTTCCAAATCTGAATTGCTGATGGTGAGAGTCTTAAGACTGCCGACGAGAGCTCTTTACTTTGTTTTCATATATTTACTAGAACAGGGGGTTTTTTTTCCCCTTCCCCTACAATTTGGAGAGGGGGCAAACAAACATCTCCCCCTCTCCCCGCTGCTGCCAGCATGCCAAAACTGCCTTGTTTGCAGCTCTCATCAAAGGCATGTTGCGTTTCTGGCTTTTAAAACAACGGAGACTTTCCTTCTTGAACTCAAGCAGGGGGGCGAAAAAGGAACAAAAATATTGCTGACTTTTTTCCTTTTTTTTTTTTTGTCATGGGGATTTCCGAGGGAAAGTAAGCAAGCGCGAGACATCAAAGGCATTTTGGATGTTAGGAAAGCGTACGTACAAAAAGAGTCGCAGACCTGGGGAGAGGCAGAGCTACAGCACTGGGTTTTGCTTCTTCATCAAAAGCAGGGTTTGGGGTTGGTGTTTTGTTGGAAAAGCAGAGCATGGCTGAGACCTCGGGAGAATGTAGCCTGTGGACCACACGTGGCTCCTGAACCCCACTTCTGAAGCTTCCTACCGGTTCCTCCAAACCCCCACATTTAAGAATAATGTGCGTATGTGCTTTTTAAGTGGTGATCTGACTTTAGCATTTAACGATATATCCTTCTGCCTGAAGATTTCATCCGGTTCCTCTGTAGCTCCTCTCCAAAGTCAATGGAGATGCATATCCAGTTGCTTCGGTGTTGCCATTCAAAGCGAAGGGCACATGGCCCGAGTGACGTGTAATTCTGCCTGCAAAGATTCATGCTGCACAATCCCACCGTAGGATCTCAGCTGATATCTTTTGCAGACAGATTCAAAGGACAGGACAGCACATTTGCAAAGCCCAGTCAGACTGGCTGTTAAAGAGACAACCTAGCAAGGCCTCCAACCTCCAGTGCGGGCAAAGATTGGCCTTCCACCGTGCCAGATGGAAGCAGCCCTGTTTATGAGGATTTGGGAGAGGGTGTGCACTGCGCACAAGCATGTCTCCCAAGCAAGAGTGGCCGGGGGTGCTTGAAGAGCGGCCGGAAGGAAAGCCTGCCCTGCTGTCGTTCCCCACATCCGTGGCAAGAGCTGGAGCGTCCCTGGCCATTTCCGCACTTGACTGTTATAGCGCTATTATCCTACTTTCAACATCCTATGGAATCCTGGGGTTCCTTTCAAGGCTGGAATATTTGGAGACTCAAGTTCAGCACCTTAGATAGACGCCGCTCCAAGTGTTATTCTAGGTTTTTGATGAAAGGTGCTGAAGCTATCTGTGGCAGTAGGGTTCCTGATTTTAAAAGGCTCGGTCTTCTGGAATAAAACCCAGAGCTAATTCAGTGCTCCACCGACCTGGAAACCGTTGACCGTCCCTGGCCTGAGCTGCTTGCTCCGCTCTTCCAAACAGTAGGGGTGGCCCAGTCAAATGACCTAGCTGCACGACGAGGTGGGGAGTTTACAATGGAGACCTTCAGTTTCTAAGAGTAAGCAAGCTGCTGAGTTTCAAATTGGTGAAGAAAGCAGCTGAAGAGCTGTGTAGACTTCATCCTAAAACTCTTCCCTGCAGGTGAAAGAGAGCTGGAAGTCTTTGTAGACCACGGGGTGAACATGAGTCAGCAGTGTGATGCAGCAGCTGAAAAAACCAATGCAATTCTTGGATGTATCAGTAGGAGTATGGCGTCTAGATTGATGAAAGTAATAGTACCCGTCTATTCTGCTTTGGTCAGGCCTCATCTGAAAGCTGGTGCCAGGTCTGGGCACCACAATTCAAGAAAGATATGAGCAAGCCGGAAGGTGTCCAAAGGTGGGTGACCAAAATAGTGAAGGGTCTGGAAGCCATGAAGCCCTTTGAGGAGCTGGGGACGTTTAGCTTGGAGAAGAGAAGGTTAAGAGGGGACATGAGAGCCATGTTTAAATATTTGAAGGGATGTCATGTCGAGAAGGGAGCAGGCTTGTTCTCTACTGCTCCAGAGACTAGGACAAGGAGCAATGGATTCAAGCTGCAGGAAAGGAGATTCCACCAGAACCTCAGGAAGAACTTCCTGACGGTCAGAGCTGTCCGGCAGTGGAATCTGCTGCTGCTTGGGAGTGCTGGAGTCTCCTTCTTTGGGGGTTTTTTAAAGAGAAACTGGATGGCTGTCTGTTGGGAGTGCCTTGAGTGTGTATTCCTTCATGGCAGAAGGGGGTTGGACTGGATGGTCTTTGGGGTCTTCTCCAACTCTTACGCTTCTATGCTCATGGCCACCTCTGCCACCCACCCTCCTATATCTCGATACATGTGTCTTTTTGTCCCTGGTCGAAACCTGCTTCATTATCTTAGACAAGCTGCCATCATCTCAGATCCTCAGTTTCCCCATCTGTAACAGGGGTAGAAGAATACTTCCTGTAACTCATTTGGAAAAGAGAGCAAAGGTGTAATCCCTGGAAAGCATGAGAAATTGTTCTTGTTCTTCTTGTTGTTAACTGTTTAAAAAGCTGCACTCTTTGTTGGAAGGGAAGGTGAATCTTCATTGTGTATTTCCCACTCAGCCACTCTGCATTCAAACCAGAGAGAAAAACGTTGGGGGCGGAGGAGGGAGAGAGAGCGAGAGGAGATAACAGAGAGACCTGCCTATTGCAATTAGCCCTATGAATTAATCAGCTGAGACGAGACTTGATTGACCTGCCAACCGAAACTGGCACATCCTGGCATATTATTCTTTTCCATGAAAAATCTTTTTCCTCAATTTAATCCTTCCAACAACCTTGCAGAGTGGGCCCAGACAGCACGCTGTGGGAGCACATTTCAGCTGTAACATATTGCTCCTGCTTCTGCTTTCGTTGCACTCCACTCAGAGCCTCCAAGCGTTGGAGAAAAGTTCCTTTTCACGCTCAGAACTCTCTCCCTCTCCCTCTCTCTGACTAATATTTTGCCGCAAGGTCAGTTGCTTCGACCTTAGTAAGCAATGCCGTGCGGAGGGGCTCTTGCGGGGCCCCCTTATCCAGATACGGTGTCCGCGCGGTCCGCGATTCTTACCGGGGAGAGATTAAAATAAATACATCCTGCCTTTGCGCAACGGGGTTCCCGTGAGGAAACTGGAGACAGAATGTACATGTTTGCTTGTGGTTTATCGGAACCTGTTTCTCCTACTCTGGTGCCAACGGTAAGATTACAGCAAACAGTCTGTCTTTGCCTCCAGCCCCAACCCGAGGCGTTTATGCAGAAGCTGCGGAGACCCGGATAAAGAGCAAGGGTGTTACTTCACAGGTGATCAAGGCCCGTTTCAGGTTTTACACCAAGATGGACATGAAGCACCCACATGCTGTGTGGGGTCCTTGATGGCTGCCGAAACACCCCAAAATTCTGTCAAAGCCCCCAACATGCCATTTTAAAAAAAATAGATTCAATTTCCACTCAAGGTGGTTTCAGCTAAAAGGGAATGCAGGTAAAACCACGTGTACTTAAAGACTAAAGTAGGTTAAAGAAGTATACTGAAGATTAGAATAGCATGGACCAGGTGTAGTGATCTGAGTGCAGAGCTTGGACTCTGAGAGACCAGAATTCAAATTCCGACTCAGCTGTGGAAACCTATTTGGTGACCTTGGACAACCCACACTCTCTCAGCCTAAGAGAAAAGCAAACGCAAACGCCCTCTGAGATAATCTTGCAGAGAAAATGCAAGGATAGGGTTGCCATATTGGAGAGATGGCACAGTGTAGTGGTGTGAATGTTAGACTAGGACTCTAGGAAACATCACGTGTTACCTGTTTGCAATCACTTTAAAGGACTTATTCCCAGTCGGCAGGGCAAGTTGTTTTCATCTTCTTAATAAATCATCACAGTTGACTTCTCTTTCAAACCTGGCGCAAGTACCAAGTCGCTTTCCAAGCTTTGAAAAGTCAGCTTCCCAAACTTTGCTCCCTTTTTTTGGTTGCTTTGGATAGCAAAGCAAGCAGCCTCACTTGGTTGCCACGCAGGCCCGCAGACATGACAGCCTGGTCTTCCAAGTCCTCCTCCCCAGCAGCCGCAACTTTTCTCACGCCAGGCGCGCACCCGGACGGTGCCCTGGCACTCTCCCCCCCCCCGTCTCCACCTGCTTTGCGGCCGAAATGAAATCTCACTCGTGCTCCTTTCCAAACCCTGCAAATTTCCTCTTCTTTTGGCTTGCTAGTTAGGGGAAAGTCCTTGAGGAATGAGAAGAGAGCAAAGCTGTCTTTCAACTATCAGTGAGGAAAATCATCCCCTTCCAAGAAGGTCCTCTCTGTCTTTCTTTCTCTCTCCTTGCCTGGTTTGTTTGCATTTTGCTTATCTGCCTGCCAGATAGGTAGATTTATATGTAGTCTGCAGCTCTCTGAGGAATCTCCAAACTCCATCAGACAGTTTCGTGTGGCCCACCCGTGAGCCAGGGTGGTGGGTTGCTTTCCAAGCAAAGCAGGCCCTCAATTATCTTTCCAGATTTTCATATCTTTTTTTTCCTTTTGGATTGTTTATTCCACTCTTCATCTTTGAGGCGTGCTTCCCTGCATTTGTGGATTGCAAGTCCAAGATGTTTTGCGGAAGGCAGCTTTTAGTTGGGAGCAGATCGCCAAACGGGACTCCGGAGGACGTCCCGGCCCAATTGGAGGCAGGAGGGGAAATCCTTTGGTTCTATCCTTCCTTATTTTTATTCTTACCCAGAGCCAAAGGCAGACATTTTTTTTATTAGATTTTTTTTTCTGGGACTGTTTTTTTAATTAGAAATTTTACATACATAAAACAAACAAACCAATATTTAGGGTAATTGTATATGGAGGTTGATTTGTTGTTTGTCTTTATTAATATATTGGTTAATTAGAAATTCTTGAAAATTTTAAACACAAATGCAAAAACACCAACACTAACCAAAACAGCACATCAAGAAAAAAGAAAGAACATTGCAATACTAAAAATTACACTCTAAAATAATGAAGCATTAATCAAAACATATTTAAACTAAAACACAAAAGAACTCAGAAACACACACACACACACACACACACACACACTCAAGCTATAAGGAAAAAGAAAAGCCAATTAATAGAAAGTATGTTATTCTACCATTGCAGACCTGTCTAAATTCAACGTACAGGAATTGCTAATAACCATAACCACAGACTGTTACATCGTTAGATTTCTTATCTCTCAAAAAAAAAAAATCCATAAACTAATCTTCAATTAGTTCAATTAAAATCCACTTCGATTTGGCAACCTGGGCAAAGTCTGCAATTTTAACGTGCCGTTCTTCCACCCTTGGTGCTCCTGTCTGTTTCCAAGTTTGGGCAAGCAACGGTTTTGCAGCTCTTATCACGAATCAAAGAACTAGTCCGTATTAACCATTCAGTTTTCTTAATGGTAATTCTAGAGGCACAGAAGCATCCAGGGACTTTAACCTGCCCCGGTCAGTTGATAAGAGTTCAGGAAGCGGATTTCCCCAAAGGCCAAGCCGGGGCCATCCCTCTGGGGCGGGAAAGTGAAACCACAGAAGGAACTGGGTGGAGCACACACCCCAGTGAGGCCGCTGAGAGGCAAGACTGGCGAGTGAGTCTGGGGTCTCCTTCCCACCCGCGCCCCCCAATTTAATCCACGTCTCACCGTCCCCTTTCTTCACATAGGAACTTCCACAAAAGAATGTTCCACTATCGACTAACTTCTTGGCCCGTGGAGGCTTTGCTAAGGGCAGTGTTGGGTTGTGGTTAAAACATCGGGTTAGGACCCAGGAGAGAAGGGACGGAACACTTGTGCAGCCCCAAAGAAGCAATGAGGTGCAGTGGTTAGAGCCCCGGACCGGAACTTGCGATTTCCAGGTTTAAGTCTCCATTTATCCACGGAACTCCCTGGCTGACCTTGGCCCGGTCGTGCCCCCTTTCTCCCTCAGCCTAACCTACCTCACAGGGTTGTTCTGAGGACAAAGGTAAAGGGTTTTCGCTCCAGCTGAGCCATGAAAATTCACTCGGGTGTGTTATTCTTTCTTTTGGCCTGACCTACCTCACAGGGATGTTGTGAAGGCAAAGGTAGAGTTCAGGTCCCCAGGTTCATGTCCCACTGAACCATCAAAGCTCTCTTGGTCTCCTCTTTCTTTCTTTCTTTCTTTCTTTCTTTCTTTCTTTCTTTCTTTCCCTCATAGCGTTGTAAATTGGGGAGGAGGAAATCCATGCACCCTCTCTTTAGTTCATTGGAAGAAAGGCAGGATATAAACATGACTAATAACATGAACAATGAAGAAGAGGCATGGCCACAGACCATGGTTGCACTGCCTCACAGGGGTGTTGTAATGGAAAGGGCCCACAAATGTCATCTGGAAGCCCCACAACATCTGGAAGTCGCAAAATCCGTACGTTAGACGAGTGACTGTGTTTGGAGTGACCCTCCCCAAGGCACAATGCTGAGGTGTGGTTTTTAAACCGTCCGATGCAATTTTGATTTATCTAAGTTTCATTCACACTGGATGCAAAGATCACCTCTTCCGTTCTGCTTAAATCCAAATCTACGATCTGCTGAAATAATTACCTACTGAAGTGAACTTAACAGCCTGTGGAACTCTGCAGCCAAGAACTTTTGCTTGCTCTTTCCATTTTTCCTCTTCCCTCCCCACCCCTTTTCCTTCTGTGCTGGTGCTTCGGATTGTTTGATTGACAGCGGGAACAGTATAAATTCCAGTATTTCTCAGCCACCGTGGGAGCCCTTGTGGATGAAGAGCAGGTGAAAACAGAATTAAGAACAAGAGGAATTAATTCTTAGCAAATATGATTAGGATTGCACTTTTAACCGCCTGAGTCTCAAAAACTGAGCCAAGAGAGGGTCGGCAGAAGGAAGAGAAAGCTGTCACATGCAAAGGTGCCTTGCAGAACTTCGGGAGGGTGGAGATCTAGTTTTAGACGCATATGGCCATTTAACTTCATACTTCCTTGTTGTCCTCCAAAGCCTCTCTTATTTATCCAAACTTAACAAAGTAACTACACAACCACACACACACAGACACACCCAGATAGGCACACAGCTCGCTTTGGGAATCCCGGACTGTCTGCATAGCCGCTTTGCATCTCTGTCACCAGTGTCCGGCCCGTCCCACTTTGTTCAAATATGCAAAGCTCCTAGGGTAAGCGGACACCTGGCAAGCTGAGCTACCTGCCGGGAGCAAGCCGTGTTCTCTTCTTACCTGTCGGCGGGTAAAAGTCACCTTCCAGAGAGGCGACGGAGGTAGGCCTGCCCTGCTTTAACCCAGTCCTCGCCACCCCCCGCCTCCCTGTCCCAACTTGGCAATCATTAATCTGAGATTTTTCGCATTCCTGAGCCGCCCCGCGTGATATGGAAGAATGATCCACGGCGGTGTCGAGGCGAGCGGGGACCAGCCGTCCGAAATGCAGCTGGCCGGGCGGCTGGCTCTTTCGGCCGCTGCGTTGCTGTTGCTGACTTTGGCGTATCGGTTTTACAAATCCCGCGCGACCCCCAGCAGCCCCCGGGGAAGGGACAATGGAAGGGCTGAACCAGGTCAACAGGAGGCAAAGCTGAACGAGGAGCTGGGATTTGGTGGGATGGAAGGAGCAGAAAGGGTCCCAGGGCTTAAGAAGAGACACGTCAACAAGATTCAAGAGGCGACGGAAAATGGCACCCCGGCAGACCTACCTGTGGATCCAGGTGGGCCAGAGGCCACGGAGAAGTCTAAACTCCAAGGCACACATGCCGGGAGAAGAGATAAACAACAGGTGGAGAAAGCAGAACAGAAAGGAGAGGAGATCAGCCACCCGGGGCTTGGACGGCAGCCAGATCCAAAAGGCTCGGTCTCCAAGAAGGAGGAAAGAAGAACCTCAGGTGATCTCTTCAGCGACGGAAACAAGGCTGGGGTCACAGGCAGCATGCTGACAGGAGATCCAGGGAGCGAGCCAAATTTCCCCGATCTCTGCGACCAAGAGGGGGACTTTTGCCGTTCTAACCACATCCACAAGGAGATAGGAGGGGATGCTGACTCCGAGGAAGGCGAACCTTGTTTTGTCCCTCAGGAGGACAAGCAGACAGGAGGAGAGGTTCAGTCTGAAAGTGAGATTTGGGACACCTCAGGAGCTGGGAAAGAGGAACCACCGGGAGAGGAAGGTCCGGGTGAATATTTAGGCCAGACTCAAGAAATCCAAAAGAAGAAACAAGGCACCCATTTGTTTCAGGCAACATCTGACATGGGCCTGGCCATAAAGCAAACGCATAACCAATCTCATTCTGCCTACACTTTCTCTTCTGTTGCAAAAGTCCAGGTGGAGGAGAACTTCATTAAAGAGAAGAAGTCCAAGGAGGGAAGCGAGTCCAACCTGAGAGGCAAAGTCTACAATTACTACGTCCAGTCCATCTCCCAATCGGTCCTGAATGAAAAGCTCTCTCATGTTAGTCTGGACACCGAACCACATGACGTCCCCAGTGAGCCTGAGAAGCAATTGGATCACAAACCAGATCAAGCATGCTCAGACAATGGAGAGGACAGCATGCCCTTTCCAAAGGCCTCAGAGGTATCTCCTGGTGTTTCTGGGGGTGCCCCAAAACCTATGCAACCTGACGGTCAGGAAGAGAACAGTACAAGTAAAGAAAATGCCAAGCAGAAGCATCCTGGAGTAAGACACAGCCTCACCCGGAAAGAGAGCTTCAACAAAATCATAGAAGACCCCGCGCTTCAAGTGCCCATGGAAGGATTTGGTTCTCCAACTCTTGGGTCCTCAGAGAAGGACACTCCACTGCTTGTCACCTTCCACTCCAGCTGTGCATCCACGCTGGTGGGCTCCATGCAGAACCTCCAAAGCAACCCAAGCAAGGAAGCGACGGTGGAGCTTGTGGCCGGTGCCAAATTCTTCCACGTCCCACTGAGCCCAGAGTCCTCCGTAAACATCCACTTGGATCTGGGGAACTGCTATGAGGCCTTGTGCCTGGCCAAGAAGCGGAAGCTGGAAGCTCTCCGAGAGGCGGCCTACAAAGTCATGAGCGACAACTACCTCCAGGTGCTCAGGACTCACGCCATCTACAGCCGCCTCAATGCCACGGAGAGGGACCTGATCTTGAAGAGGAGGATGCGCGGGAGGAAGTATGTGACGGTGGCAGACGTCAACTCCCAGGAGAACGGTCTCCACACCAGCCGGCTCTGCTACTACGACGACCTGGAGGACGCTTGGCACCCCTTGACGTACATGCCTCTGGAAGCCGTCTCCAAAGGGTGTGCCGTGTGCAGCATGTTCAACTACCTCTTTGTGGTGGCCGGCTGCGAAGGCAGAGGGAGGCACCAGAGGCCATCCAAACGGGTCTTCTGCTACAATCCCTTGACCAACATCTGGAGGGAGATCTGCCCGTTGAACCAAGCCAGACCCCACTGTAAGCTGGTTGCCTTGGATGGTTACCTCTATGCCATCGGTGGAGAATGCCTCTACACTGTTGAGAGGTATGTCACGGACCGGACCGGCCTGGTCTCATGGGAGGGGAGGGGAGGGAGCTTGCCCAAAAAGAGTATCTGCAGTCCTTTGCAACAGGGCCTTCCCCAGGGAATTCTTCTGCCTTCGGCAGGTGGATCTTTATTTGTGAAGCTCCTTCCACCAACACAGCCTCCAACCTTCTTTATTTCCCAATGGATCCCCCTTTTTGTAGATGATAAGACTTCAGGCATGGAGTGGGCACCAACAACCGTAAGCCACAGCACTACAGTCATCCCCCCACATCCACGGGGTTAGGGTACAGGATTGTCACAGAAATGGAAAAAAGAGGAAAATTCCCCGAAACCATATTTAACACATAAAAAAGCATCCATAGGAGAATAGTCTCTAGGTCAGGGGAAGTGACACACCCACTGTATTCTGTTTTGTTTCTGCCTCGCCTGGCATCCTGGGCACCACAGAAGCGGTATTGCAAGCTGGCAGGCCAGCTGCCTTGCTCAGGTCTTGCAAACGTCAAGTCAGGGTTTTCTTGTTTGAATCCTCTGGTAACTCTTCCCCAGTGGCTGGTGGAGTGCTTTCTGGCCTGGGGAATCTCATCTTCCAACACTGTCTTTGATCCTCGGCACACAACACTGTTAGAGTGCTATACTCCGCTTTAAATGCTGTGGCACTTTAAATGCATGCAGAATTCTGGGGTTTGTTTAGTGTAGTTTAGTGCATTAGTTTGTATTAGTTGTTGTTTAGTGAGGTCCAGGAGCTCTCTGGCTGGGAATTCTAAATGCTCCTCCCTAAAACTGCAAGTCCCAGAATGTCATAGGATGTTGTCCCAGGAGTTAAAGTGGAATATAGTGCTATCACAGTGGTAGTGTGATGCAGCAGCTAAAAAAGCCAATGCAATTCAGGGCTGCAGCAATAGGAGTACAGAGTCTAGATCAAAGGAAGTGATGGTACCACTCTGTCCTGCTTTGGTCAGACCCCACCTGGAATAATCCTGTCTCTAGTTCTGGGTACCACAGTTCAGGAAGAATAGGGACAAGCTGGAAAGTGTCCACAGGACGGAAGCCAAAATGGTGGAAGGCCTGGGAACCATGAAGCCCTCTGAGGAGCGGCTGAGGGAGCTAGGGATGTTTAGCCTGGAGAAGAGAAGGTTAAGAGGGGACAGGAGAGCCATGTTTGAATATCTGAAGAGATGACATATGGAAGATGGAGCAAGCTTGTTTTCTGCTGCTCCAGAGACTAGGGCCATTTCCACCCTACATGGTGACAGTGCTCTTATTCCACGTTCAACCTCCTGTGGAATTCTGGGCTTTGTAGTTTCCTGAGGTCCAAGACCTCTCTGGCTGAGAAGGCTAAAGGACCCTCCCTAAACTGCCAGCCCCAAGATGCCATAGGAATAAACAGCAGCTGCCCCCAGAATCTTGAGTGAGCGTGGGCAAACAGCAAAGCAGAGAGAAACAGGGAGGAGAGGATAAGTCCATCTCACCAACTGCCCCATCATGTTAAAAAAAAGCATGGATCTATACATCAGGCCACCAAAACGGAAATCATAGGGAAAGGGGCAGGATCTCGTGCAAGGAAAGAATAATCACCCTGAAAGCATTTTGGAGGAAGCCTATAAGTGGTCTCTAGAAAGTTTTCAAAATGTTTTCAAAGATTTCAAAGGCTCCCCTGACCTGGTTGTTTCATTCCACTTGTGCATGTTGTTAAGGGGGGGTGGGGCTAAATACTCTAAAGGCCCCAGAGCTCATCTGATCTTGGAAGCTAAGCAGGGTCAGCCCTGGTTAGGACTTGGATGGGAGACCACCACTGAACACCAGGTGCTGGAGGCTCTATTTCAGAAGAAGGAACTGGCAAGACCACCTCTGAGGATTCCTTGCCTAAGAAAACTCTATGAAATTTGCCCTAAGTTGACAGGCAACTTGAAGATACTTTTAAACACACACACACACACACACACACACACACACAAAGATATTGTTAGCTTTGAAGAAAAGGTTCACTGAAGCCTGTTGAGTTGCTCTCCTTTTTCTGTGTTTTGTGGGAACCTAACTCTGTTCTTTCCATGTTATTTCTGGCTCGGGTACCAAATTTTCTGTTAAAAAAAGAATGCTGAGGAACACATCTGCTTTGTTAGCTGAGGCATATCTGAACATTAAGCCCAAATATACCAATGCAAAACCTATGCACCTCCGTAAAATAACAGAGAACGCTGTTCCTTCACAAGGTACGATCCCCGGACGGACCGCTGGAACTTTGTGGCCCCCCTGCCCAACGACACCTTTGCCGTGGCCCACACCGCCACCACGTGCGATGGGGAGATCTACGTCACCGGCGGCACGCTGCGTTACACACTCTTGAAGTACGTTGCCCGGCTGGACACCTGGAAGGCCAGCCTCACCGGAGGGAGCAAAGACAGGACGACCGAGATGGTGACCGCCAACGGGTTCATCTACCGCTTCGACCTCAACCGGAGCATGGGCATCAGCGTCTACCGCTGCAGCGCCAAGGCCAAGCTGTGGTACGAGTGTGCCACCTACGCCATGCCCTTTCCGCCGTGCTTCCAGTGCGCCGTGGTGGAAAACCTGGTCTATTGCATCAGCCGGCAGTTCAACATCCGTTTCCTGGCTGATTACGTCTCACCGCGGTTTGGGACCAAGCAGCTGCAAACTTTCTCTTCTCCGCAGGGATCCCTCTTCCCTGTCACTCTTGTCCTTCCAGACCGAGAAACGGTACAGACGAGAGTCTGAGCCTGACTTTAGGGTCCCGAGAGTGGAGTGAACACGGATTGTTTCCACATATTTGACGATGACGTTCTTTTCTTCCTGCTAGCCAATTTCCACGCCTCTGTCGAGGGAGACGGAGCGACAAGCTGGGTTGGCAGGATTGGTTTATTCTAAGATACTTAAATCCTTGTAAATTTTCATGCAAATTAAGCACAGCCTTTTTGGGGCTTGGACAGTTGCCAGGAGCTGGGCCTTGCTTAGTGCCGAGCAAACCGAAACGGCAGATTTTGGATGGCCAGTTGCCCTTAGAATCAGAGGAGCTTAGAATTGGAAGAGACCAAAAGGGCTGCCACATCCAACCCTCTGATGTGCAGGAAGACACAATCCAAGCATTCTCAACAAATGGCCATCCAGCCTCTGTCTAGAAACCTCCAAAGAAGGAGACCCCACCACACTCCATTGAGGCAGCAGCATATTCCACTATCAAACTCCTCTTATCATTAGGAAGTTCCTCTTAATGTTTAGGTGGAATCTCTTTTCCTGACGTTTGAAGTTGTTGCTCCTTGTCCTAGTCTCTGGAGCAGCAGAAAAAAGGCTTGCTCCATCCTCCATGTGACATCCCTTCAAATATTTAAACCTCTCTGCCCATATGGATAGTGCCTTTCTCTCATCTTTGTAATCCTCAGAAACTGCCCCGTGTATCTTAAGGGTTGTGAGGAAAACTGTGCGGAACGTGACTCTGTAGCAGGCATCCAGTTAGGGACGTTCACATGAATAAATCACACAACACACACAAGACCAAAAAGTCACCATTGCACAGTTTATGTTTGCTGCTGAGAGTGCCAGAACCAGGGTTGCACAGACAACATGTTTTTCTAAAGCTTCTGTTTGCAAGTGGTGACTAAGCATGAGGTCTTGTGCACTGCAGTTGAGCACTGTGTGTTGTGGTTCCACACTGTGCCTTTTGCATTGCAGCTGTGCATTGTATCTTGCGCCTTAATGGTTTCACATTGCCCACTGAGGTCATGCATTGCACATTTCCAGTTGGTCACTGCACAAGGCACAACAGCAGCCAGTCTTTGGCCTGTCTTGCGCAGTGTTGCTATTCTGGCTCTGGTGCAACACCTCCCTGCTTGTGAATATTTACACAACGCTGACGAGATATTGGCTTGCAGCCAATGTGTGCTTTATTTCCGCATAACCTTGTTCCGCAGCATTGTCTCCTCCAGATTAAAAGCAAGATTTCTATAATGGCCTGGCTACAAATAACAAGCTTAATTAACACTTGCAAAATCAGAAATGTCTCATATCTATGCCTGGAATGTTCATTTAATTAAAGCACCACTTATGCCATCAGACATCCAGGGTAGTGTTGTGGTCTGAGCATTGGGCTAGGACTCCGAGAGACCTGGGTTCAAATCCCCCACTCGGCCATGGAAACCCACTTTGGCAAGTCGCACTGTGGAAGGGAACAGCAAACATCTTCCGAACAAATATGGCCAAGAAAAGCTTAGAAGAGGGACAACATGTTGAAGAGAGCATAGTGTTGAAATAGGAGACCAGGTAACCTTGGGCAAGTCATACTCTCCCGGCTTCAGAAGCACGTTGTCCTTAAATAGCGTCTTTAGTCCTTAAGTAGAGTCTATAGTATTCTTTAAATAGAGTCTATAGTAGCAGCCACAATCGAGGTTTACAGAAGCTTATCAGTCAATTGCCATTCTTGTTTCAGCAGTCCAGGTCAGCAATAAATCCAGAGTGTCAGTTCAAGGGAGCACCCAGCAGCGTAGTCAGAACACAGAGCAAGAATCGAGGTTTTCCAGAGACACGAGCCAAGGGTCGAAAGCTAAAACGCGGCAGCTGTGTGCAACAGAAATGGCAGTTGTGTGCAACAGACTTCTTCCTGTCCTGCCTCAGGTATTTATTGACCAGCAGCCTCCCCCAACTGTTTGTCTAATTAATGTGTTTTCTCCGTATAAATGCTCTGAGTCTCGTGGGCTGGGTCTGTCGGGGTGCGTTTGCTCCTGGGGCTGGGGTATGACACAGGCCATGGGAAAATACCTGTGAGCAAAAGAAAAACCCAGACGACGGTAACTCATGGGGCCATTTCCGCACTACACGCTTATAGCGCGATTATTCCACTTTCAACATCCTATGGAATCCTTGGGTTTGCAGTTTAGGGAGGGGCCATCCGGCCCCTCCCTAAACTGCAAACCCCAGGATTCCATAGGATGTTGAAAGTGGAATAATCGCGCTATAAGCGTGTAGTGCGGAAATGGTCCCACTTTGAGCATTGGGAGACCTAACTTGAACCCTATTCAGCCATGGGAAGCCACTGGGTGACCTTGGCTAAGTCACACTCTCACGGTCTCAGAGGCAAACCTAAACAAATCGTGCCAAGAAAACCCCATAACAGGGCTGCCCTACGTCGGAAATGACTTGAAGACACACGACGACAACGGCAATGCAAACCGCCCTTCGCAACGGAACGCTGCGTTCTCGCCGCCTTGGCATTGCGAAGCCTCCCAGACTTAACGCAAAAATTATCCCCTTCTCCACCCCTCGGGTGGCCCTCCTTCCGAGATGGCAAGCCAACCCGGCGAACCGCTCACCCCGCTTCCAGAATCCTGCCCTTTGTGACCGCCTTCCGTTGCAGCCCTTCCTTCCGAGCCGGATGAATGGGTTCACAAACATTCTGTGACGTCACGGCAGCTCAGCCAGTGGCAACGGCGGCGGGGAAAAACCCCTAGAAGCAACTTGCTCTGTAACCTTTGGGTGCCAGTGCAAAATTAAATGGGTCATATTTTCAGCACAGCAGTGGAACAAAAAACAGGGCTTTCAAAACTCTGCTGCGCACTTTTACTTTTTCTCCCCCCCCCCCAGCTGTTCTCGCTTCCTCTTGGTGTGCCCTTGGTCCTTGCATTAATGTAAGTGACTGAAATAGCATAATTAAGATACATAACCTGCCATAATCATTAATGCGCTTTACATCCCGGTGTCTCGGAATGCATTTTCGTCAAAATGCCACCAATTACTCATACAAAGCACCCATTCAGAAAAGTGGGATGGAAGTTTTTAAAGCTGTCGATACGGGGCCAGGATGCAAACCAAAGACGGCGGCATCTGGTTGCGTTCGATCTAAGTGTCCTTTTTTTTTTTTTTGTCTTTTGGTGAAATACCACAAAGGCATCAGCTCCCTTTGGGATCTCGTGAAGCCAAGCAGGGTCAGCCCTGGTTAGTATTTGGATGGGAGACCACCAATGAATACCAAGGGCTGTAGGCTCTATTTTAGATGAAGGAACTAGCAAAACCACCTGTGACTATATCTTGCTTAAGGAAACCCTAGGAAATTTATGGGGTTGCCATAGGTAGGCGTGTGACTTGAAGGCATACAAGATTCGGGCCTTCGCCTGCCACACCTCTCACTTCTCTATTCCTTCTGAGTTGAGGGACAACCCACACAGTGACAGAAGAAGTGGAAATAGACTTTTCCCACCAAGAAGTGCATTGATTTGAGCCTATACCTGCTGTAATTGAAGGTCTGTTAGGGTGCTTCTGGCAGTTAAGAGCTATCAACTTTATAAAAGACCCGTTCCTAGTGAAGGTCAGAGATGCAAGAACTGGTTAGTTGAGAAGGGATCCGTGCACTTGCCCCACATTTCTGGACTTTCATTAGGACACAGCTATGGGGGAAATACACTTAAGGCACCAAATCCCATCTGGTTTAGAATCATCAAATTATACAGTGATAGAACTGGAAGAGAGCCCGGGGCCATCGAGTCCAGCCCCTTCTGCCATGCAGGAAGACACCATCCAAGCCCTCCCTTTGACAGATGGCCATCCAGCCTCTGTTTTAAAACCTCCGAAGAAGGAGGAGACTCCACCACCCTCCCAGGCAGCATAGTCCACTGTCCAACAGCTCTTACCATCAAGAAGTTCTTCCTAAGATTTAAATGGAGTCTCTTTTCCTGAAGTTTGAAGCCATCGCTCCACAGCGTCCTAGTCTCTGGAGCAACAGAAAACAGGCTTGCTCCATCTTCCATGTGACCTCCCTTCAAATATTGAAACAGGGCTACCATGTCGCCTCTTAACCTTCTCTTCTCCAGGCTTCAACATCCCCAGCTCCTAAGCCGCTTCTCCTTGGTTTCCAGGCCTTCCACCATTTTGGCCACCCTCCTTTGGACTCCTTCCGGCTTGTCCGTACCCTTCCTGAACTGTGGTGCCCAGAACTGGACACAAGATTATTCCAGGTGGGGTCTGGCCAATCTGGACACTAGTCCCAAGGTGCAAGAGTCACTTCACTGTCTTCTCTATGTAGTAATATTCAATCCCTTGCTGAATACAGACATTGCAAAACTGCTCAGTTCCATTTCCATTTCTCCTTTGGACCTTCTCTTCTCCAGGCCAAACATCCCCAGCTCCCTCGGCCACTTCTCACAGGCCTTCATGGTTTCCAGGCCTTCGACCATTTTGGTGGCCCCCCTCCTCTGGACACCCTCCAACTTGTCCATATCCCTCCTGAACTGTGGTACCCAGAACTGGACACAGGATTCCAGATGAAGCTGACCAAAGCAAAACAGAGGGGAACCTAATAATTAATAATAATAATAATAATAATTATTATTATTATTATTATTATTATTATTATTATTATTATTATTATTATTTGCAGTCTTACTATAAACCTACGTAAATGCCCCCAAAGCCCACCTTAAGAGCATAAAGTGATGGAGGCCTGTTCTTGTTGGCAATTGGAGGACATAACTATGCACCATGTCCTGATGGAATTTCCCAAGCTTACCTTAAAAGCCAGCAGTTGCTGTGAGCGATGGCGATCTATTCTGCTGACAAGGATGTTATTTCCATCCCCGTCCTGCCAGTGAAGAAGGCTGCGACGATGAGTGGTGTCAGAGGTCCTGCTTCTGATTGTCGTCGCCTCTTTTGCTGGTGGGACGGGGCCGGAAATGTCATCCTCCTTGCGCCGCAACTGGAAGAGAAACCTCCTTCGCTCAGCGAGGCTGCTGGCTATTAAGGCGGGCTTTGGGTACGCATTTATGACCACGGCAACAGTGTGGCGATGGTTACGACTGCATAGTCTGTCACAGATAGAATCACAGATTTGGAAAAGACCCCGGGGTCATCCAGTCCAACCCCTTTCTGCCAGGTAGGAAGACACCATCGAAGCCCTCCCTTGGACAGGCAGCTTAAAAACCTCCGAGGATGCACGACTCTCCGGTTGCAAGGCTATCCCTGCAATGCAGCGTTCCAGCCGAAGACCGCACCTTTCCACAGATGCTTCATCCCTCACCGCCACAGCTAGCGGGCATTAAAAAGGCCCATTCCTTCCTGTAATTACGTGGCCTTTTCAAAAAGGAAACTTAATGCGCAGCATCCAGCGGCAAGGACTTTCACAAGTTTAATGAGCTAATTAAATTAAATTAAGCTTAATTTCCAGGCCGCTAATCATAAAATAGTATCTGGGAAGTACACAAACATAAAATAACCGTAGAGACATAAATGTTAAAAGAGCAGATAGCCTATATATATTTATATTTATATATATACACGCACACACATAGAAATAAAAAGAAAGAAAAAGGTTGAGCCAAAGGTGGCATGAGAAATATATCATGAATGTGACCCACAGCAGCCAATGGTTTCTGTGTCAGTAGGGTGGTGAATCCACTCTGGGATTTAGTCTGAACTTGAAAAGAGATGGCCAAGATGACGAATCTTTTGGGGGCAGGAAACGGGGTGAAATAGAATTAAACTGTTCATAATGTTAGAACCATTCAAACCAGTTAAGAAGCTAGAGACTTTTGGCTTCTTCCTTTTTGTTTCAGTACCTGGAAAATTTGTGAATTTGTGATTCCCAAACTCCCTAGCTGGGGGCTTTTCGAAAACTGTATCCCAAAAAAGGAACTTTTTAGTAGATTGGAGACTTTTTCTTTAGCTGGGAAAGAAGTTCTGTTTTTGAAAACTGCAACTACCCACAACGGCATAGCAGTAATATAGTAGTAATTTAGTAGTAACATGGGACTAACTGAGTACTATCATAGTGCTCACTTAATAGCAACAAAGCAGGAAGTTACACATCATAGTAAATGGTGATAGCAAAGTAACGTTGCAGGAAGAAAAAGTAGTAACAGAGTAATAACATAATAGTAACTTTATAGAAACAGAGTACTGATTTAATAGTAATAAAGTAGCAACTTAAGGGTAATAGAGTAGTAAATGAGCATAACAAAATAGCATTATGGGGGGAAAATTGCAGTAACTTAGTAGTAAGGTAATAGTACTTTAGTAGGTACAGGGTACTGACTTAACAGTAACATGGAAGTAATTTAGGAGTAACAGAGTAGTAAATGGCAGTAACAAAATAGCATTGTGGGAAGAAATAGCAGTCACAGAGTAGTAAGATAATAGTAGACTAGTAGCAACAGAGTACTGATTTAATAGTAACAAAGTAGCAACTTAAGGGTAACAGAGCAGTAAATGGGAGTAACAAAATAGAACTATAGGGAAAAAATAGCGTAACTGAGTAGAAAGATAATAGCAACTTAGTAGAAACAGAGTACTGACAAAATGGTAACAAAGAAGTAACTTAAAGGGAAATAGAGTAGTAAATGGGAGTAATAAAGTAGCACTGTAGGAAGAAATAGCAGCAACGGAGTAGTAACAGAGTAGTAACTTGATAGTAAGAGAGTAGTAGTATTGTGGTGAGAAAATAACACTGATGAGAGGTCAAGGCCCGCCAGTCCTGTGACAAGGAGAAAAATCCCAACCCTAGTAGGTGCAGTCGGCGCTGACCCGTTTCTGGAGACCCCCAAGCAGCGTGAGTGTGGTGGAAGCCCCCCGTCACTCTCGCGACGCCCAAGCGCTCGCAGCCGGTGGCCCAAATGTCCCCCGCGGGATCCCGGCGGGCCTTCCAACGCGGAGGGAAACACTGTGGGAATGTCAGCCCACACCTTGCGAGCAGCGTGCAGCGAGGTCAGCCTTAATGAATAGATGCTATCGCGGGGGCTGGCACACCGCCCGGCAAACATAATTAGCGCTGTTTGCAGAAGATGAACCTCGGTGAGCGGAGAAAACGGGGAGAGAGAATGAGAGCGGAGCTGGGAGAGCGAGGGAGGAAAAAGACCAGTGGGGAGAGGCTGAAAGGAACATGTTCCCCCGTGTGACAGTTCTGGAACAAAGGCGGCCGCTTGAAATGCGTCCAAGCCCGGGCGACAACCTGGCGAAGGAGTATTTAATTAAAACCGGCCTAGCGCTGAGCCCGAGAGCGAGTCAGCGTGGCCGTAAAATATGCACACGATCCGGCCGGAGCATCTCTCGGTGCACCAGCTTACTCCCGGCTCCCGAGAGAGTCACCGACGGTGCCTGATTTACCAAACATCCTTAAGAAAAGAACGGGAGGAAGGAACAGAGAGAGAGAGAGGTGGGTTTTGTTTCCACTTCTCTCTCTCCCAAGGGTTAAAGCCAGGCCGTAGTCTAAGGGCCTTTCCGCACCGTGCTATTATTCTACTTTCAACATTCTGTGGAATTCTGGGGTTTGAGGCCAAAGAGTTCTCTGGATGAGAATCCTAAAGGCTCCTCCCTAAACTGCAAACCATAGGACTCCATAGATTCCATAGGACATTGAAAGTGGAATAATAGCACCATAACAGTGCAGTGTGGAATACAATCCCTTGAGCTATTAAAACACCTTCCTGGGCTGGGCATTTATTTATGACCTGGCCCAAGGAATTTGGCACAAATGAGGTCGGGTTTTTTTTTTTAAAGGAGGTGTTGTTTCCTTCAAGAATGAAATTAGTCATGGAACTACATCCCTGAACACTCTCTCCAAAGAAAAGAAAGATGAAAAAGCGGGGACAGGAGCTCTGTTTTCAGTTTCCACTTTCCAGTTTGCATATCGAGATGCAAGTCTAGATGGAACTGGACGCACTGTTTTTCAAAGGCGGAGTGTCGACGTTTATTCCGCACAAAATTTTCACGTTGTGGTTTTGTGACGCAAAGAGCGCTTTTTGCACAGCAATGTTATTTCGTGCACAGAAATTGCCATATGCCCTGGAACTGGTCCAGAGCGTTGCAGCCAAAGTATTGATTTTGAGCCCGTTACAGCAAACATGCGAGTCCCTTGTTACGACACCCTTACCGGTTATCGGCTCACTATTTGGCACAATTTAAAATGGTGGCCGTGAGCAATAGCACTCTCTGTGCCTTGGGTCTGGGCTATCTGAAGGTCTATACACTCTTCTGTGGGTCCCCCCACGCTCTGGGATCTTTGGAGAAGGCCTGCGTCATGGGAATATTGTGTAGGAACGCAGGATCAGGCCTTCTTGGTAGCTGCTCCCGAGCTACAAAACACGCTGCCAGCAGAGGCCGGCCTCCTCCCCTCCGTCTTGCAATTCAGCTGGCAAAGATTTTTGTGTTCATTTGAGCCAGATGTGGGCAACCGTGCAAAACAAGGGCGCTCCATTTGCCCCTCAGGAGAAATTGGAGGGCTACACCTTTCCCATAAAAAATAAAAATTGCTTTCTACGAGGTGTGGGGGCATTTTTATTTAATTTTTAAGGCCATTTGAAGACCAAGAGAGGCCTACATTGGCCCAAGGGGGCCAAAACCATGGCAAAAATGCCCCCCCCCCCCGCATACCTCTTAGAGGGTATTTGGGGATATTTGGGGCAGAAAATGTGTGTTTTTATCAGATGTTTTTGCAAGGCATTAACAAAGATTGCCTCGCTTTCACTCCATGTTGCTGTTGGCAGGAAGTGTTTTGCACACGCCTGGGATGGTGAATCTATTCTGGGTTTTTCTCTGAAACTGATTAGGAGCTCAGCACCTTGGATAACGTTTTTAACATTCAGACTAGAACCCGGAGCGGTGCCCTACCAGTGTGGAAGCTCTTAGCCGCCGCGCTGATGAGACCCTTTAAACACTGTTTCTTTTGGGGGTAGATGGGGTAGAAATTCAACAAATTAATGAATAAATGAATAATGAATGGGAGGGAATAAAATTAAGCCATTAATAACTGTACACACTGATTCACTAGATGGGCAAACAGTTTGCCATCTTCAGAATGCGCTTTCATGGGTTATTAATGAATCCATCTACTTTATCTAACTCGCCGTGATGAGAGGCCAGAAAAAAAAAAGAGAGAGAGAATTTCTTAGAATTGCAGGAAATTGCAAATCCTTGCGGCATCCGTAAAAGCTATTTATACGACTGCTAAAATTAAAGGCGGCGGTGATCAAATGCTGGCATGGTCCACACAAACAAAGTCCATTACTCCAATAATTAATGGATTGCCCAATGATTAGGTTTCCTACTCAAATGGCTGAGCTCAAAGGATTTGAAAGGAGGAGAATCAGTTCGAGATACTTTATCACAGAATGAAGAGAAATGGTTATTGCATCCATTAATAAAACCGTGCACACAATTATTTACTCAGTTTGTCTACCGTGTTGTAAGGCAGTGGTTTTCAAACTTTAGTCCTCTGGAGTTTTTTGGACTTTATCTCATAGAATGGTAGAGTTGGAAGAGACCCCCAAGGGCCACCGAGTCCAGCTTCATTCTCCCATGCAGAAATGCACCGTCAAAGCATTCCAAACGGACGGCCATCCAACCTTTGTTTAAAAACCTGCAAAGGAGGAGATTCCACCACACTCTCAGGCATCAGCATATCCCACTGTCCAACTGCTGTTACCATCAGGAGGTTCTTCCTAAGATTTAAATGGAATCTCTTTCCCTGAAGTTTGAAACCATTGCTCCATGTCCTAGTCTCTCAAGCAGCTGTAAACAGGCTTGCTCCATCCTGCATGTGACATCCCTTCCAATATTTAAATGTGGCTCTCATGCCACCTCTTAACTTTCTCTTCTCCAGGCTGAACATACCCGGCTCTAAGCTGCTTCTCATGGGACTTCATTGTTTCCAGGCTTTCGACCATTTTGGGCACCTTCCTCTGGACACGTTCCAGCTTGTCAATATCCTTGGGTTGCCCAGAACTGGACACAATATTCCTTCAGGTGGGGTTTGACCAAAGCAAAACAGAATGGGACTATTACTTCCCTTGACCTAGACACCAAACTCCTATTGAAGCAGCCCAGAATTGCATTGGCTTTTTTAGCTGCCGCATCACACTGCTGACTCATGTTCAGCTTGTGGTCTGCTAAGACTCTTTTCGCACGTACTGTGGTCAAAGCCAGGTGTCACCCATCCTATATCTGTGCGTTTCATTTTTTCTACCCAAGAGTAGTTCCCTGCACTTTTCCCTGTTGAAATTCATTTTGTTTATTTTGGCCCAGCTCTCTAATCTGTTGAGGTCATTTCGAATTCTGATTTCTCCAGAATTTCCAGCCAGCTTGGCCAATAGTCAGGCTTGTGGGGAGGTGAGGTCGCAGATATCTGGAGGAATGAAGTTTGAGAATCGCTGTTGCAATTGGCCTGGGGTTCCCAGGCTGAAGGCAGGCTGTGATTTCTGATAATCGAGGTTGGCGATGCGTTCTAATTATGCCCCCATCCATCTCAGTTTCTTCCTTTCTTTCCAAAGCTTGGTTACAACCCAGCCAAGAGTCAGGAGAGGAAATGGAGTCTCCCCAGCAAGAATATAGCGTGGTGTGTTCTCTTCCCACCCCAGCTGGTTTTGTCTTGGTCTCGGCTTGGTCTTCCAGACACGGTTAAGAGACAGCAGCTTTGCAAAAGCCCCACTTTGGGATGGAGATCAAAACTACTAGATCCAGTTAACAGATACCGGTCAAGGCCCAGTAGTATGTTTTGGCCTCCTGACGATGGGCTAACGAACCTGCCCTTGTTCTCGTTCTAAAACTTAAAGGAACTCTCCGAGAAAATTCGATGCTTGCTGTTGTTGCGTGCCGTCAAGTTTCCATGGCTGAATTCAAATAATAGTTTCAAATAATAAATTCAGATAATAGTTTCCTGGATTCCCAGTCCAATGTCGTAACTGCTACATTGCACGACACCTTTAAAGTTTGGATTAATACCCGGAGCGGATGCACCGTTCCTTACCACCATGGGAGATACCAGCCATGGCGATTCTTATGTATGTTGGCCCGCCGAGATACGGCCCCTTTGGACATGGAGTTTCGACTCCACGCAACCCGGAGCATCCCTAATATTTAGATCCGGCTCGTTTCTCCCCCTCTACCGCTGTCGTGGCGGAACGGTTGATTCCTTCATTACGTCTGTCACGTTTGTGTTTATCCGCGGATGGGCGTATCGGGAGCCACGTGCCGCACTTCTGCCAGTTTCATAAAAATGTATGCACCCGTGCCGTCTCCGCCGGCATTATCATCATAATCCACGCGCGCGGGCACCCAGAGAGGCCGGGATGAGATGAGAGCGGAATGGATTTGAGCCAGACGCCTTTGTGACAACAAGAAAGATGACAAGATTATTCATCTAAGCAGCCGAGAGAAGATTGAACTGTAAAAAAGAAGAAGAAGAAGAAAGAGGCTCTGCTGAGATTGCAGATTGTGGTGTCGTCGAGGGAGACCTCTGAGGATTTCTCCCGCAGAGAGCGGTTTGGTGGGGATGCACTGGGAGAAGGCAGCCCTGTCTTCCCTGGAGAACTACGGACGCCAACCGGTGGTCCCTGGTGACTCCCATGTCAGCGGGGCTAGGGGATCGGCTCGGGATTTAGTCTGAACTTTAAAGAAGTTTCCAAGGGGCCCCAACCCTCACCTTAACCCTGTTGTGACAGGCCCTTATTTCTTAAAAAGTTTTGCCATTCCAACCTGATAAGGCATCCTGCAACTGAGGCCACTTCCGCACTAGACTGTTAGAGTGCTCTTATTCCACTTTCAGCATCCTATGTAATCCTGGGGTTTGCAGTTTAGGGAGGGGCCTTTGAAGATGGCCTTTGAGGATGGCCTTTGAGGCCCCTCCTGAAACTGCAAACCCCAGGATTCCATAGGAGGTTGAAAGTGGAATAATAGCGCTATAACAGTCTAGTGCGGAAATGGCCTAAGACCTAACCCTATCTCCACCCTTTAAACGCAGCCTCTGTGCCAAAGGGATAGGATCTTAAGCGTTCCCCCAGAACCCGTTAGTTTATTTATAATGTGTTCTTTGCTGCTAGTCATTTTAGATAACTCAGGCCAACGCAGCAATTTTAAAAACAAAACTGTGCCCCTTATTGCGGTAACATTCGAAATAAAGTATCTGGTCAAAGTTCATGTAAAGTATAATGTAGTTACATTTTTTTTGAATCAATATTTTAATTTCAATTACACACCGCAAACCATTAAGAACATTACAAATAAAAAATACAGTAACTATTGGACCATCCTTAAAGGTAAATAAGAATACCAATAACCTAAAGTGTGTGCTTATATAGATAAACAACTGTACTTTCTAGATATACCGTATTTGCTGGCTTATAAGACTCACTTTTTCCCCCTGAAAAATACTGTTTGAAAATGGGGTGCGTCTTATACGCCAGTGTGTCTTATATACCGGCAAATAGTGTTTGCTGATGTATAATTGCAGTGTGTCTTATGCTCTGGTGCGTCTTATTTGCTGGAAAATATGGGTATATACATTGTATAAATGTATATAAAAAGATATATGTGTATATACCATATCAGAGTATAGGCCAGTTGTTATTATACCTAATTATATCTACAACTATAACTAAATATACCAATAGAGAGCAACTTGTAGCTTCCCTATAATAAATCAATTACCCAATTTATCATTGTTATAAACATAGGGAATATAATTGGTTCTGAATCATTAAAAAAAAATTCCTTGATTTCCTTGTGGTTAACAGAAATTACCTTACATGATATTACTTCTGAGAGTCTATGCAATAACTCCCAACCTTCATTCTCTCTGTCTTTTTCTTAGTGCTTAAACACAACCCAGCCACCTTCTCTGGCCAAGATCTCATGGAAAGCTCTCCTTTTTTCAAATGGAATCTCTGCCTTATATATAACTCCTCTTATTCGAGGAGGGAGCAGGCTTGTCTTCTGCTGCTCCAGAGACTAGGACAAGGAGCAATGGACTCAAACTGCAGGAAAAGAGATTCCACTTGAACCTCAGGAAGAACTTCCTGACGGTCAGGGCTGTCCGGCAGAGGAATCTGCTGCCTCAGTGGGGTGTGGTGGAGTCTCCTTCTTTGGAGGATTTTAAGCAGAGGCTGGATGGCCTTCTGTTGGGAGTGCTTTGATATGGCTTCCTTCATAGCAAGGGGTTGGACCGGATGGCCCCTGGGGTCTCTTGCAACTCTATGATTCTATTCCTCCTACGGACACCACTGTACTGGGTTTCACTCTTAAGGTACTACTCCTGTTGTATTGCTACCCGCCATCAAGTTGCAACTGCATTCCAAATTGCTGACCACCACCCCCTGCAGCTTTGTCACACCTGTCATTCAAAAATGGGCTCATCACCGTCAGCAGTACCAAGCTCTGGTTTATAAGTGTTCCCTTCATGCGCTGGAACAGCCTTGACAGCCTGGACTTTGGCAACAAATGGAAAGAAAGAGTGATGGAGAATGCATAACGTTTTGGCCCCGTGATGATTCACGCCTCCAAAATTTAGAAATTCAGGTGAGGAGAACGTCAGAGGCACGGCTAAGGATTTCTGCTAAGAAATCCTTGCATCTTATCAGAGCACCCTTAACTTCTCTTGACATTCCTCAGGTGTTGCACCGGAATGAGGGCAATCAATTCCTCTCAGTTTTGATTTTTGCAGAATTTGAGCCCAGCTGACAAAGATGCAAAGTGAAATCCCTCCAAGTTTGTTTTTGGAGACGTTGCACGCCACAGCAGTGGTGCATTTGTTATTTGACTGTGGTGGAGGGGGAACGCTGTCTTGAAAGATGGGGAGGAGGGGGAGAAGCAAGGACGAGGAGAGGGTAAAAGGCTCTCTCCTTCAGGCTCCGTTTCCTCATTCCAAGATGGTTCTCTCTCGGCCCATCGCTATAAAATATAAATGAACCAGGAAATGGCAGACCTAGTGGTGACCACGGCAAGTCTAATTGGAGCAGTTTGTAGCCCTAATTGGACTAAGGATGCAATTCTTCTCAGATTTTTCTTCTCTAAGGAAGCAATGAATAATTTTAGTCTTTCTTTTTTTTTCCCCTCGCTGAGAAAAAAGTCTCTGAAAAGTGGGCAGTTTCCACAGACACTATTCACAGTTTGAGACTTAGGCCATTTCCGCACTAGCCTGTTCTAGTGGTATTATTCTACTTTCAACATCCCATGGAATCCCGGGGTTTGCAGGCTTTGAGGCCCCTCCCTAAAGTGCAAACCCCAGGATTCCATAGGATGTTGAAAGTGGAAGCATAGCACTAGAACAGGCTAGTGTGGCAGTGGCCTTATTCTGCACAAAATTCACACAGAGCCATGTCACACGGAAAAGAGTGGCCAGTATTCTGCATTAGCTACTTGGTTGAATATTCTCAGTGGAGTAATTCCTCCTGGCCGACTTCCCCCAA
Organism: Cyclura pinguis; assembly: GCA_030412105.1. Lineage (NCBI taxonomy): Eukaryota > Metazoa > Chordata > Lepidosauria > Squamata > Iguanidae > Cyclura > Cyclura pinguis. Next base: position 16,858,004 of record CM059612.1, on the reverse strand, counting down.
ACATCATGGAAACATCATTCCCCCGTGCTTCCATTGCTTCTTTGGTCCAATGCAGGTGATGCCCGGCAAAGTAGGCTAAGTGGGGTAGATATTATTTTGGCAGTGGTGTTCCAACTGGGGCTACGTAGCAATGGTGAATACAGAACAATTACGGATGAGTAAATCTGGGTAGCTTTCGTATTCACTCTCGCTACTTAGTCACGATTGTGATGCTGTCATCTGATGCTCCTCAACTTGCTTTATCCTGGTGAGAAGGAGGCCCGCTCTGCAGGCAATTGGAGGACCAAAGATTCGGATTCATTTATCTTGATTATCTCACTGTTCTATGGATGATCCCAGGGCTGAGAAACCCTCCAGGTGTCACTAGACTCAAGAGCCCATCAGCCCCTGCCAGTTTGACCAAAGCGGAGGGATGACAGACGCTATTTTTTGGATCATAACTCCCACCGCGACTCAGCTGTGCGGGGAGAAGGAGGTCCATTCTGCTGGCAATCAGAGCATAGGTGAAGGACATTTCTGCCTGGTTTGGGTGGCCAGTCGGGGAGAGTTTATGCTGTGAAGTGTGCTCAACTAAGTAGCTGATGAGAACGGCATTCTCAGCATCAGAAACAGAGGATAATGAGAGGAGGAGGAGGAATTTGGCAGATAATTCCACAACCTGGGAGCAGCCACCAAGAAGGTCTGTCCCGAGTCCTCACCGAGCATGCCTGTGATTGTTGTGGGAAGATCTTTAAATTAAGGCAGTTTCAAATGGGGTGAGACATTATTGCAGACAGTCTAGATCTAAGTCATATTATCTTCCAAGGGAATCTGTTCCACTGTCAAACAGTTATTGAAAAACCAGACACAACCATTCTCTCTCTCAATCTCTCTCTCTCTCTTTCAGGATGGCACTGTTCCTAAAGCAGGCGTCACGGTTCTAAAACCAAGAAGGTCCAGCCCTTTGGGTAGCCCCTTTGGAAATCAGACTAAAACCGAGAGCAGAACCCGCCGAAGCCTAAAATCCCCCCCAAGAGAAGAGGAGAGGGAGACAACAGAGCTCTTCCGTGGGCTAAGGGGTGCCGTTAACCTCCCGCAAACTGGCCGAGTCGGATTGGAAACGGGCCGTGAAAGATTAAAGGCATCACCTCGGGAGCACAGGGCTTGTTATTTTCCATTACAAGCTCATTAACCGCCTTGCCAAAAAGGGTATGGGTTCCAGGAAAAGCCCCTCGACAGACATCTACCTGAGTGGCAGATGCCGGTCCAGGCCAATTTACCGTACGGATGATTGCCCGCCGACGGCTGCCTTTCAACAGCCGTGCATCTTCACTACCATTCCCATTAGCCTGGAGGCTTCCCAGCTGTTGCTCTAAGAACCGACAGGTAAGAGGCCAAGAAGGTAGAGCTGGGCTCCAGATTTTCCTTCTCTTTCTTCCTAGCCCTCCCTCTCTATACAGGTGTCCTTGACTTATTCGACAGGTTAGGGACCGCAGGAGTGTCAAAAAGCAAAAATCACCAAAATGCGGAACCTAGTCTTCTTTGAGTTTCATTATGACCATAATTTATCAGTTAGAAGTTGTTATAAGGAGAGATCACCTCACTCCTTTTGCAGTTTAGCTGTAATGTTTTAGTTACTTTTACAGTTACACAAGTGCGACCTCACTAATTGATGGAGAAAGAATATAATGCGGTTCAATTTCTGTCTTACACTGTTATGTCATGCATTATTACGAATGTTGAGACAGTGATGAGATGACCAGGAGAGTGTGTTTTGTTCCACAGTGGCTTGTAGCCTTCAGATTTTTTTTAAAAAAAGCTTTTTTTAATGGGGAAAAATGTTTAAAATTATAGTTGTAATGACAACTAACTACTTCAAGGGCTTAAAGGAATGAATTACATCTCAAAACATAACTTCCTGAGCTCTTTCTCAGACTATTCCCTCCCCCTTTTTCTAGCTGTATTGACTGCAGACTATGCACTGGTTAGGAAAGATTGCCACCTACTGACTGAAGATGGTAAAAACCAAATACACCCGAGATGCACACCCAGTTGGGCCCCTTTTGTCTACAAACCAAGTTTCCAATGTCTTGGTTACCTGTTCTCAGAGAAATAAGAATGCATTCTCATAGACAAACTCTCTGACTCTATTTTCTCATGCATAAAGGATTGTTTATTGGGTGGGGTTTTAAGCCTTCTATGGGGAGGTAAAGGTCCCCCCCCTTCAGCTACATTACTTTTCTCTGCAAGCCCCCATTTCCACATTGCCAACATCTGCAAAGCTATCTGAGGACAGGTAAATTGGGGTTGAATGGCTAAGGAGGAGGACGGGCTGGGAAGGAGGCTTGCATTATCTGCAGGAGGAAGAACGCCAACCCAATCAGAAAGCAAAGCAGGCAAAGATTCTGCCAGCAAGTGGGAGAGTTTTGAAAAGCACTTGGACTGGCCACCGCTGATAACGGGTTTAGGAGCAGAGCCAGGAGCCGCAGAAGCTCAGCGAGGCATCCCAGGAGGTGGAAGAACTGGATCTGAACCAGTTCAGGGTGGGGGGCACACCATATCTCACGCCAAGGAGTCAGGCTAATCTGCTAATAGCCAGCATTGTTTTGATGGGAAGAGAATCAAAAGAAACAGCGCTGGAGAAAAAAAACTGCAAAGCCCAGACTCTCGGCCACCCACCTGATGCTGGCGGTAGCCCCAAGGCAACACCGTTGCCGTGCCAGGCTTTGAGATGGAAATTGTATCCCAAGAACTTCCCAAAAACCAGATGAAAGCACTGCTCCAGGCTTCCATGAATGGCCTTTGCTTTTTGCGCCTGCTGAACAGGGTGGGCGCCCAAGTAGCAGGGAAAAGCCACTCAACTCCGGCATATTCTTAGCCCTTATTCCACAGAAGGGTGCGAGAAAATCTTTTTTCCATGGCAAAGAATTGTTAATCTCCTCCTCTTGTGCCAGCATATCCTGTTTATATTAAGGGTTACCAGTTTAGGGGCTGGTAAAAGAAATTGGTGATCTAAGAACTGAGCCTGGCCTTCGCTCGGCACCATGTTGGTCCAGGCCTGGTTGCCTTTTGTGCAGAAGATTTCTGGGCAGGGCATTTACCCGCTTGGTGTCTTTCCTTCTTGTTTAAGAGCTAAAGTACCTCTAGTGCTTCCTGAATCCCTGCCTAATATCCCCAAAGGACTTCTCCTCACCCTCTTTTGGGGTTCAGAATCTTACCAACAATCCTTCAGACAACCCTCTCCCATTTCCTCCCCACAAGGTCCATCGAGTCCAGCCCTCTGCCCTGCAGGAAGCCAAGAGGTTCTTCCTATGGTTTCTATGGAATCCTTTTTCTTGCGGATGCCAAAGCAGCGGGGCAAAGATGGAGACATCAGGAGGAAGAATGCATGAGAGCCAGCCCAGCATCCGACTCAGGAAACAAATGGGGCTGAATAACTGGAAGCAGCCAACGCTTTGCCCGCAGGCAACAAGGGTTGGGCACCCTGAGCAAAGCCACGCGGCGGAGCGGGCCCCATGCTGTTCGGCCTTCTGTTCACAGCCGGGACCGGTGCAACCCGCAGGCGCTTCCTTCAGCATCTTTGGCGAAAGGGAGGAAGCTTTGATTACGATCTCACACACTGAACGGTTTGGAATGAGGAAAGCAAGGGATTGTTAGAGCTGCCCTTGGCTTCTGAAATAAACCTTCCCAGCTCCCTTCAGCCTCGGTTTGTGAGAGGATGAAGGTGTTTTGGGCCAGTTCAGATAACTGGTCCATCAAGACTGGTGTTGTCAGAGCTGACTGTGCATGACTCTCCAGGGTGCCAGCTAGAACTGCCACCCCTCAGGGCCTGGCCCTAAGTTTCCAGTTTTCCTGGGTCATCAGTGGACGGGAGATGAGTGGAAATTTTTTACCTCTGAGGGACTCAGCTCCAGGAGAGAGGAAAAGAGCTGGGTGCCAATCTCCAACTCGGATAGGAACGCACTGGCTGGCTACCATCTGCAAGGCCTCATGGACCGGTTGCTGCAGGGTGTTGGTGTCTTTACAGTCCGCCCTCCACACTCACTAGGGTTAGAGGGACAGGATCTTGGAGACTAGAGACTCCGTGTCCCAGAGACTAGGACGCTGTGGAGCAATGGCTTCAGACTTCAGGGAGAGAGATTCCACCTAAACGTTAGGAAGAACTTCCTGATGGTAAGAGCAGTTCAAGAGTTGAATATGCTGCCCGGGAGCATGGTGGAGTCTCCTTCTTTGGAGGTTTTCAGACAGAGGCTGGATGGCCATCTGCTGGGAATGCTTTGATGATGTCTTCCTGCCTGGCAGAATGGAGTTGGACTGGATGGGCCGTGGGTTTTCTTCCAACTCTAGGATTCTGTGATTCTATGATTGCATTACATTTATGATGTGTTACATACGTGGCTTCTTTTCTCTTAATTTAGCAAATAAACACAACAACATGTTTAAAGAATGTCATACGGAGGATGGAGCAAGCCTGTTTTCTGCTGCTCCAGAGACTTGGACGTGGAGCAATGGCTTCAGACTTCAGGATTCCACCTAAACAATAGGAAGAACTTCCTGATGGTGAGAGCAGTTGAACAGTTACACTGCCTGGAGTGTGGTGGAATCTCTTCTTTGGAGGTTTTTTAAACAGAGGCTGGATGGCCATCTGTCAAAGGGGGGGCTTTGATGATGTCTTCTGGGGTTGGACTGGATTTGGCCCTTGGGGATCTCTTCCAACTCTAGGATTCTATGATTCTACAGAAAGGGTAAAACACAGCAACAAAGCAAATGACGAAAGCTCTTTATTTTGTAAGCCAGGATGGGTTTTTTTTTAAAAAAGTCCAATGTACTAGGAGGGAATATTGCTGAACATGTGAAGTTGCCTTATTCCGCTGAACCGTCCCCCCTCGCCTTGCCAACTCCGCAACTCACAACACGGCTCCCCTGCCTCCGAAATCCAGAGGCCCACAAGCAGAGAGACCTTCTTTTGCAGAAAGAGGTGCATCTAGCCGGCCCGAGCCGGATCGCGCAAGAGAGCTGCTCGCTTAACCAGGTGAACAATGAAAGGAGGGAAGAGGTAAAGGCAAAGAATGAGGAAAGCAATTATATCTCATTCCTTTGACAAGTGGGAAGCGTGTCAAAAAGCCGGCTCGGCGGGGGGCCGAGCGGAGAGCCCTCTGCCGTCTAAGCTCAGCCGTCATTTCTCGCTGGGTTTTGATTCTCCATCCCTTTCTGCTGCTCTGTGATCTCGAGCTACTTTTGCACCCTCCGCGCCGACCGCGCTTTCGGCGGCATGGTGCAAACTCACCGGGCACCATTGAAGATAAAGGTCGACCCCTGGAATCCCTGCCAAAATTCTGATCTTCTCATTCCAGGGTGGCAGGAAATGAGCCAGCTTTGAGTTGTTCAGGTTTCGTTCCTCCCCTTTGTTGGCTTTATCTAGGAAAGAGGCTTCCATCTCTCTCAGACCTGAGTCACAACTGGCACCTAGCTATGTACGCAGAGTGTCAGTAGCTTCCCAAAGTGTCGTTGTGTGGCTTCACGTAATCTCTGACTTATGGCAAACCCGTTGAATCATTTTCTGGGACCCAAGGTTACCCCGCGGTTTTCCACGGCTGAGCCCTCCAGCATTTCAGAAATGGAAACGGGGACATATGTGACCAAAGAACATCAGATTGTGGTCAAGATGGCAGATGTTATGAATGAGATAAACCAGACAAGCGAGGAAAGACTGCAGTGGTTTGCTTTTGCCTGAGTCTCCAGGAATGGGCAAAATTCTGCCCACTGCTGTCTCTTCCCCTTAATTAATTCCAGTTACTTTTGCACTTTGAACTGAGTTTGCAAGCACGCTGAGGATAAGTGGAGGAGGAGAGAAAAACCAGGACTCTTTAAAAGCAGCTGAGAAAGCAAGACGGCAGAGGATTGATTGGGAATATTCTTGCCAAATCAGGACAGTTGGACATACGAGAAGGGGTAAGAAGGGACAAGCGTGTAGCGGTTTACTTTTGCCTGAGCCTACTGGGAAAAGCAAGGCTCGTCCTTCTCCTCTCCGAATTGAGAGCCAAATGCTTTCTCGCTTTGAATTCAGTTTGCAGGAAACGAAAGAAGCTGGGGCAAAAGGGGAAGAGGAGAGAGAAACTGGGACATTTGAAAAACAGCTGAAAAAGTGAGAAGATAGAGGGTGAATTGGGACTATTCCAGCCAAATCAGGATACGTAGTAGGAAGATGTGAGCCTCCTGGTCACAAAGAAGCCTATATCTCCCCAAATGAGCCTACCTTACAATCTCCCACAGATGACTTTCTCACCAACCTCACAGTCTTGTTTGGTGAAGACGCAAGAGGAGGTCTTCTTGGCGTTGACTCCCAGCCTACGGAACTCCCTGCCACAGGAAAAAGAAGATAGCTCCCTTTTCTGCTTTCTTTTCACGGGCAAAGACCTTTTTATTTAAACAGGCTTAGAGTATTTTGAACTGCTTGGGGCAAAAGCATGTTCAGTGGGTGGGCTGTTTTTTACCCGGCCCCATGCATATTAATAGGTGTTGAATGTTTTCTTTTTAATTGTTCTGGATCGGACTGGTTGTTCAGTGTTTTTAAACTTTGGCACTCAGGATTCTTTTAGCTCTTTTGTTTTAACTTGTATGGTAAGCCACACCGAGTTTTCATATTGGGGGGAAAGCGAGTTGTAGATTATCTGAAAAAGGAAATAAATACGTCTGATGGAGACAAACCCTGCCAAATCAGCCAGTCGGAGAGTATGTGACACATCCTCCCCACCTCCATGGTGGCTGCCAGAGAGGCTCATTATAACCTTCTAAAAATATCTCACATTTTCATTCTCGGAGTCTTCCCTTCGCCGCTGGGCCAGGGAGGGGCGAGGAGAAGGAAGTCTCTCTTTCGTCTTGGACTCTCCTGGCCTCACAACGCTCCCAGAGTCTTTCGTATCTTCTGGGACCCTCAGAATGTCTCCCCCTCCAGGCCTTCCTGGGAGAGAGATAAAGGAGAATGGGTGAGTTTGCATCTTCAGCATCCTTCAGGAGAACAAGGCTCCTCCGCAGACGAGGCCCCTGTCGAACAGCTCGCTGGAGAAATCTCGAGACCAGATCTCTCCATAAAGGCAATTACAATCTGGAGCCTTTGCCAATTTATTATCCTTTTATAGCCTTCCCCTCCTTCCCCCGTTGCTGCCGCCAGCCAGGTTTAATACTATCTGACCTAATCCTGAGTCATCGGCGACGGGTCCCACCACGGGCCAAGTTCATCGTTAGCAAGCCGAAAGGACGATCCACTGAGCAAGGTCTGCTGAGATCACAGCTGGGAGCCGGTGGGCAGAATTTAGGGCATCTCGCTTAGCCAAGCTTAGCCACCATCAGAAAGCAGCTGGTGCCGCAACCCGGCTGGGCCCTCTTCTCCCCCCCCCACACCTCTTTCTTCCTCCATTTTCTTCCCGCGTCCTCCCTCTGCGAGCAATTGCCAGGTTGTTATGCCTGACGTGATTTATGGGGAGCCAGCTGCACACCTCAGCTCCCCCGTGAGCCGAGCAATTAGCAAAGGCAGTTGTTTCCAGTTAACAGCCAGAGATGTGGCAAGAGGGGGACAGACATACCTCATCCTCGCATCCATCATGTTCGGGAGGGGGCAAGAAATCGGAAAGGAGAATCAGCCGACGGAAGGGGTGCAGGGAAGCGGGGGGGGTGCAAGCATGAAGAGTTCCCCCCCGTTCCACCGTTTGGTGCATTCTCTTCCAAGACAGTCTTGGCCTTCAGTTCCGGGCACGAGGCACAAAAAATTGTGGGAGTCGAGGACAGCAAACAGATGGAGGCTAAGAACTAGGATGTGGCCTCTGCAGATGAAACAACCAGCCAACAAGTGTCAGGCCTTACCTGTATCCCCATTTCACAGTTCCTGGAGGGCTGAGGCTGGGATAAATAGGAGAGAAGGGTGGATTTCTAGATCACACAGACATATACAGGAGCAGAGGTTCCGCAGCCTTGAAATGTCCTGATTTGGGAGGTACAATCCTGATTAATCCACCGCTGTCCCATTTTTTCAATCGCTTTTACAACGTCCCAGTTTCTTTCTCCTTCTTTCACTCCCTCCCTTTTGTCCTCAGCTCACTTCGATTGCTGAAAATTGGGTTCAAAATGCAGAAGTGGTTTGCAGTCAGTTAACAGCTCAGGGAGAGAAAAGGAGAGGGTAGAGTCTTGCCTCCGTATCAGAGGGACGTCCGTCCTTTCATCTGTGCCACGTAGGGTTGCCAACTGTTCCCTAGGATAAAAACTACACGTCTGTTCCTCTGCCTTTCCCCAAGAGCTGGGTGTGCCAAAACCCACAGGTGAGAACTTGGGTGATCAGAACGCTGTCCCCTGTGCAATATTTCGAGTTGTCCCAGTTCGTGTGGGTCAATAGGAACTCTGCCTGCAAAGCAAGATTGGTTCTGGGATAACTAAAACGTAGCAGGAAGTGAGGTGGAACGACGGTTCATTTCCTGTCTGCATCCCAGATGAGAAGAAAAACTACAGGCAAAGCTGCAGGGATGCTGCAAGATTCTTTGTCCTTCTGGAAGAGTCCATCTGCAAGGAAGGATGTGCCTTTCTTTCTGTCTGGAAATGTGTTTTCTACATGGATCCTAGACCTAAATGCTATACTCTTATTGATGCAGCCTGCAATCGCACTGGCTTTTTTAGCTGCAGCATCACACCGTTGACTCATGTTCAGTCACTAGGTCCTTTTCACACATACTGTGGTCAAGCCAGGTGTCACCCATCTTATACCTGAGCAATGGCAATTCCTCACCCTTGCATACAAGGATGCAATAGTCAAGAACCTGTACAGCTTCGATGAAGTTGTCTTCTCTCTGCCGTTGCTGCCAGACACAGCCACTGGGAAAAGATGTGGTGGGCCAATTTCTGGAACCCCCACCGCAATGGCGACAAGAAGCCTTGCTTAACCCGAGAGACCGCTGTTTAATAGCAAGCCTCCTCCAACCTGGTAAGCAAACAACTTGCAAAAGGTATTCCCACATCCACGGGGCTTAATGTCTAATTAAACAAGACAGGGAAGTGGAGCAGGATGGGCAAGAGGGACCCCGAGAAAACAAAGGAAGGTCACACATCTTACAGCAATGGCGAGGACAAGACCGGTGTCTTTTTGAGAGCTTCTAAAGAGAGTCCTTCTCTGAAGCCCCATTGACGGAGGATCGCCAGCAATCCCTACAAGAAGCGTGAAGGCCCCTGCTGGCAACAGAATGGGATCTCCTCAATGCACAGGCCTTGTCTGTCAGTGACGATGTTAGAAAGACATGGAGAGGGAAGGACAGAATGCAAGGAACAGCAGCCCAAGACATCTGGCTAATTTTCTTTCTGCATGTCTACCCGTTTTGCATCTGCTCTATTGCAGAGAATGTAGGACCTCTACAAACTGGAAACCAGCATAGTGTCACGGTTTTAGCATTGGACTAGGACTTTGGAGACCTGGGTTCGATTCACTGCTCAGCCATGGAAACCCACTGGGTGACCTTGGATGCACTGCACACTCTCAGCCCCAGAAAAACCCGTGATAGATTCACCTTAGGGTCACCGTAAGTCAGACATGGCTTGAAGGCACACAAGAACAGCAGCAACAACAACAACCTGTGTCCGACAAGCAAGGTCCTGTCTGTTTTGGGCTCCGTTTACCCCACAAATGGCCAATAAGAAAGGGGTCTTGGAGCATCTCGAAAATCACGAGGCAAGAATTGGTAGCCCTGCACATTCAGAGCGAGGGCCGTTCTCTGTTGTGCTGTCACTCAGAACAGGCTTCATGACACCATCACACAGATTCTGGGTGGCCTCAGCAATTTGTTGCATTTATTAAGCAATTACTAATAGGCTGGGTTTACTCAGGCCATTCTCCATTTTAGCATGAAGGACTCGTATCGTGCCTGAATGCTGTTTTTCCTAATCCCTACTCCCTTTTATGTATAAAAAAATGGATTGACCTAGCTTGGTTTGAAAGCTGGAGAGGGAGTAAGGGGTATTGCATTTGGCACAAGTGGAAAACCAATTAAAATGCAGCTGTTGCACACTGGCCGTTCTTTTAACCTCTTCTGGCGGAGGTGGCCGCACTGCCATTGCAGGCAGGCTTCCAGGCAGACCTCGCAGGGTGGGCGTTGGGAAACCACGGGCCCTGGAGCAGCTGCCTGACCCGCCCCTTTGACCCACGGGTGTCCCCCTCTCATCTTCTCCATCTTTTCTGTCCAGAAGAAGCAGACAGCTGTGCTTCCAAATTTTCATTCCCCTTTTTTCTTTCTCTTCCGTTGTGTGTGTGTGTGTGTGTGTGTGTGCGCGCGCGCATGGCACACAAAAGAACTTCGCAGTTTTGATTGAGCTTTTTGCAAAGTTGCAGATGGCTATTTTCCAGATCCACAGATTAAGGCTTTCTGTCGGCTACAGCTGCCACCTGCTATCTGTCAAAGTCCGTGGTGACGCCAGGACCGGAGAAGCTTTGCTCGCCCTCTCTCATAATACTAGAGCTCGTTAGAACATCCACTTAAGCTGAACAGGGGGAGATTCGGGGCAGATCAAAGGAAGGACTTCTCCACCCAGTGCCTAGTCAACCTGTGGAACTCCTTGCCATGTGCAATTGAGCTGTGCTCTGTATGCCGCATAGAAAAAAGCTGTGCTTTGTATGCTACATAGATCTGAGCCATGGGTTGTATGCCATGTAGAAAAGCAGCTGTGCTTCATATGCCCCTAAGGGCGGGGGGACCTGTGCTTTGTATGTAGCGTAGAAAAAAGCTGTGTATTCTGTGCAGTTTAGGAACGATCTGTGCTTTGTAGGCCTCGGAAGAAAGAACTGTGCTTGCTATGATGTATGCAGTTGGGCTGTGCTTTGTATGCTGCATAGAAAAAAAACTGTGCTTTGTACGCTGCATAGAAAAGAGTTGTGCTTTGTATGCTGCATAGGAAAGAGTTATAGTTTATATGCCGCGTAGAAAAGATCTGTGCTTTGTATGCTGCATAGGAAAGAACTGTGCTTTGTATGCCACATAGGAAAGAGCTGTGCTTTGTACGCCACATAGAAATGAGCTGTGCTTTATATGCCACATAGGAAGGAGTTGCGCTTTGTATGCTGCGTAGAAAAGAGTTGTGCTTTGTATGCCACATAGAAAACAGCTGTGCTTTGTAAGCCTGAAACCTTGGGATTTTTTTTTTAAGTAAAAAAAGCCCCTAAAAACAGAGGTTCTTGGGAAGCTGGTTTTCTACCTAACACCATGTTCTGTGCTACAACTCATGATGCTTACAACTCATAGGAAAGTTTTCTGCTTTTTTTAACCCCCCCTCCCCTTTATAGATAGCTTCTTGATCTTTTTATTAAAAAAAAATCACACTTGTTAACCACACACACACACACACACACCCATGTGCTGCTAAGACAAGAGATACTGGTAGCTGAAATTTCCCATCCCTCTTTCCTGTAACAAGAGCTGGAAGATCTGTGCCTGTGCTATAAGATATTGCAGCTTTTTTAAAAACAAAAATAATAATATAGTGTCATTCCAGGCTGTGGTCAATGACCTTTCAGTTAACCTTTTCTCTGATTGGATTAAAAGCCTCAGCCGCTGACAAATGCACAGAAAGGACTCCTGCAGGCTGTGAATTCAATAGCATCCAGATCTATCATGCTCTCCTCTCTCTCTCTCTCTCTCTCTCTCTCTCTCTTTTATCATTTCTCTCTTTTTAAGGGCTGGGAGACTATAGTCAATTGTGTCCTGTACAGTAAATCCAGATCTCATTCACAAATTGGGCTCCCTCAAAATGAAAAGGCAAAGGAAGAGGCCTTCCTTTGAGGCTGAGAGAGTGTGACTCACCCAAGCTCACCTAGCCAGTTTCCAGGGCTGATCAGGGATTTGAAACCTTTTTTTTTCTAGAGTCCTAGCTGAACCAAACAATCGACATGGTTCAAAGCTAACTCCAGCCCCATGGATTTCATTGTGCAGGTTTTAATTTTGTGACTCAATTGGGATTCGAGCCCAAGGGTGAGGAATTTTCAGGGTGGATTCGAACTCAGGGCCGCGTCCTTGCGCTGGGTGGAGCCAGGTCAGAGGTCCTACAGCCAGGAATTAAGCTATAGAAGAGCTTTCTACCTTTCAGGAGGGAGGAGAGAAAGAAAAACAGCCTGCATCTTCTATCACAGTGCGCATAATAAATTTATGCATCCCTTGCCGTGTGGCAGAGATGCTAAGAAACCTTGTTAGTGAATAGCGAAGATGTTAAACAGGACACCAGCAAAAGTTCCCCCAATGCATATCGACGCTTCCTAGTTGGTGGACCCCAAAGTCTGCCAGACTCCCCGTCCAATGCTCAAGCCTAAGCCGGCTGTCAACCTTCTGTGGAGGTTTTGCCTTCCTCCGAGGCTGAGAGAGTGTGACTCACCCAAGGTCACGCTGTGGGTTTCCAGGGCTGAGCAGGGATTTGAATCCAGATCACGAGAGCTGTAGTCTAACCCCCTACACCACGCTGTCTCGCCCTTCCTGTACCTGTGAGGAAGGTGGGTGTTCAAACAAAGACTTGTATACCTCTGGCCAAATTCTGGCAGCTGGTTTTGTTGGAAGCGCCTTGAAGCTGCGAAACAGGGGGTCGACGGGGTGCCCCCCTGTCCACATCCATTAGCGGCTTCTTCCATTCCGCTTAACGGACCCGGCGAGCTCCATCGACGCATAATCAGAGCTGCATCAGCAGCTCTCGCTGCCCTGCCTTTACAGCCTTTTCCCCTTGCTTTTTTTTTTCACTGTATTGACATGAAAGTCACAAGGTAGGGGGGCCAGAGGAGAACAAATGCAGCCCCAGAGATGGGAAGCGGAGGAAACGGGATGAAAAGTATGGTCTCTGGCCCATCCGGGACCGCCCCAAGACATTTTGCTGCCTGAGGCAAGAAAAGGACACCATGCCCCTCCCACGTTCCACAGCCCAGAAGCCAACCGGATAATATTCTTGCTATCTGTTTGGCTTGGATGGGTGGCAACCTTCTGAACGAGGGGTCTCCGAGTCACTCTGTTAGCCACAGCCAAGATCAGGTCTTGTTGACTCAAGACAGTCACATGTGGTCTTTTTCTTTGCCTCCTGCCCTCCCATTTACCAAACTCGGCTGTCTTTCCAATGAATTGCAGAGTTGGAAGGGGGCCAATGAGTCCCAACCCCTTGCTCGGTGGAGCATCTCCAGCTAGAACATTCCCAGCAGCGGGACTTTCAGCCTCTTTCTGTAGACATCACAGCTAAAAAGCAGGACACACGGGGCCAGGCAACGTCAGAGCATGATCAAAAGTGGAAAAATCATTAATGAGGAAAAACACACAGGTTGGAGAGGCTGTGGCACTTTGCTTTTGCCTGGATGTTCACAGGAAAGGGTAAGATTTTTGCACCCTCCTCTCCTCTGTGGTGTCGTGGTTTGAGCATTGGGCTACAACCCTGGAGACTAGGCTTCGATTCTCTGCTTGGACATGGAAACCCACTGGCTGACCTTGGGCGTGTCTCATACTCTCAGCCCTAGAAAACTCCATGATAGATTCCCCTTATGGTCGCCGTAAACCAAAAATGACTTGAAGTCACACAACAAGAAACTGCTTTTGCACTCTGAACTCATAGAATCATAGAGTTGGAAGACACCCCAGGGGCCATCCAGTCCAACCCCATTCTGCCATGCAGGAACACCCATCAAAGCTTTCCCAGCAGATGACCATCCAGCCTCTGCTTAGAAACCTCCAAGGACAGAGGAGACTCCACCACACTCCATGGAGGCAGCAGCAGATTCCACTGCTGGACAGCTTTGACCGTCAGGAAGTTCTCACTGAGGTTCAGGTGGAATCTCCTTTCCGGCAGCTTGAATCCATTGCTCCTTGTCCTGGTCTCTGGAGCAGCGGAAAACAAGCTCACGCCCTCCTCAACATGACGTTCTTTCAAATATTTAAATATTGCTATCGTGTCCCCTCTTAACCTTCTCTTCTGCAGAGTAAACATCCCCAGCTCCCTAAGCCACTCCTCAGAGGGCCTCATGGCTTCCAGACCCTCCACCATTTTGGTTGCAATTTGCAGCAACTGAAGGAAGCTGAGGACGAAGGGGGAAAGCAGATGGAGGAGAGAGAAACTGGGACATTTGGGAAGCAGCTGAAAAAGTGGGAAGACGGGGGGTTAATTGGGATCCTCCCTGCTGAATTGGGACACTTGGAGAATAGGCAGGCGCTGAAGTCAAAATGTGGCCCTACCGCAGTTGTAATGGTCTGTTTCTTTCTGGATTTACGGGCTGCACATCGCCAGCTCCTGACTTCTTCCCAGCCCTCTGCAAAGAGAATGAGATTGAGAGAAAGAGGTCACGGTCAAGTCTCCGTTTCTTGGCACTGTTGCCAGCCGTAAGGGCTTCTGCCTTTGTCAAAGAATAAAAATAGTCTCCGCAGGTCAGAGATCCATCCACCTTCTCCCTCCTTTCAATGGAGGCAACCATTTTGTGGGCTCGAGACAGTGGGCTGCCTTTGCTGTCACGCTGGCGAAACGCCGCTGGAAGCAAGCTGCTCCTTGGCGTCTGTCACTTCTGCAGGAAGGATGATTAAAAGGAGGGGAAACGTGGGAGATAGTTGTGCCTCCATCCAAGAGGCGGCAGCTAGGAAAGGTGAACAGCCCTGAGTCTCAGTGGATGCAGAAAACAGCATTCTCACCACCAGGCTTAAAGTTCTATCAGTGATTTTCTTTTGATTCTTACCTTTGGATTCATTTATCTTCCTTGTCTTTCTTTTCCTCCTGGGTGTAGCTATAGGGAGGCAAACCCAAAATATGAAGGCACTGTACCCCAAAATGTCTGGTGGAGACACAGTAGAGGCTGTTCTCAGCTTTAGTGGCACTCCGTGCCAAGGAAACTGGGCATCATTGGGAGATCTCGGAGCACAGTCTTGCGAGAACAGGCAGGACTCAAGGAGGCTGTGGTTTCTATTTCGCATCAGAGCCAAGCAGGCTGCTAAGCGAAGGGCTTCACTCCTGACCTCAGTATTCCTCTTCTGCAAAGTGGGGAGATTAATCAGTTGCTGTGGGTCTTTGTCCAGCTTTTCCAGATATTTTTGGAGGTTTGGTGCTATAGAATGGGGGTTCTCCTTTGCCAGCAGCCAGCCAAGGTTCACATTTCTGCAATTAGAGTCTCTTATCGGCAGCCATGAGCACTGTTTATAATGGTTTGTTAGCCGGTTACTGATTGTTGTTTTTGCAGTCCGAGTCCGCAGTAAATTCAGAGTGACAGTCCAGTAGTGAAGTCTGTACACAAGGCAAGGGTCAAGGTTTCCAGGAACATAAGCAAGGAATCCAAATGTGAGTTGTGCTGCTTCCACCGATGAGATCGGTTGCTTGCAACGGCTTCTTCCCATCCCGTTCCCTGTTTATACAGGCTGACAGCCTGCCCCAGCTGTTTGCCTAATTGATGCGTCCTTGCTATATAAACACCCCAATTCTCCTGGGCTCTGCCGCTTTCACATATCCTGGCTGCCGTAAGGATTGTCCCATTCGTGTCTCTGTGATGTGGCTGTTGGGAAGGGTCCCGTCTGGGTCCTGGGACGGGGGCGTGACAGCTGGCATTCAGACCCATTGCTTTTTCTCTTTGGGAGTGCACAGTGTCCGTAGAACTCTCCTCCAGGTTGCTGTTGCGTTATCATTTCCAACTTACGGTGACCCTAAGACAAACCTATCCCAGGTTTTCTTCACACGGTTTGTTCAGAGGGGGGTTCCCCTACGTTCTTCTGAGTGGGACTTGACCAGCTGAGTTTCTGCAACTGAGCACGACTTTTATCCATGGTCTCCCACGGCCCAAACCACACTGCGTCGCTGATGCTTTCTAGCTAAATCCAACTTATGATGCCCTGGTCTCTCAAATTCCTAGCCCAACGCACATACCACGGCACTATACCGGCTCTCTAAAAGATTTCTTCAGAGGAGGTTTGCTTTGACCTTCCGCTGAGGCTGAGAACATGTGACTCAACCGAGGTCACCCAGTGGATTTGCATAGCTGATCAGAGATTTGAACCCTAGTCTCTTGGAGCTCTTGCCCAACACCCGGACATTGCTGTGCCGATCCCTTTGATCAGCTGCGGACGGGGATAGAACCGGGGACTTTCTGCGCGCAGAGCCCATGGCCTAGTCCTTCCCCCTCCAAACCGCAGCCCCCTCCCTCAATTCGGCAGCCTCCGTTCTTTTTCCGCAGCAACCAACAGACCGTGTTGCTAAATAAAGTTGTCCAAACCGAGGCGCGAATCAAAACCCCGCCGCCAGCAGAAGCCAGCGCTGTCAGACTCCCAGGGAGTCGGAGGTTTATATATAATTAAAAAGAGAGGCGGTTGGCCGGCTCCGAAATCAAAACCTGGGGACATCAGTATTCCGGGGAGGGGATTGCAATGCAGGTGGCTCAAGCAAAGCAAGACCACGGGGGTCCAGGGCCCCCCTCTCCCTGGCTTTTCGGCCTGCCCCCTGCCTGTTCTGTCCACACTCCTACATTGCTGTCGCTTGGCTCGCCCCCTCTTTCTGCCTCGCCCCCAGCCACCTCGGCCAGTTTATTCCGTAACGGCTAATTAGAAATCCGTTCGGGCTGGGCCGGTGCCCTGCGGCGGGAAGCTGCCACAGCTGGTGCCAGAGCAAAGGGTTGGCAGGCACCAGGCCATCTGCCGCCAGATGCCAACGGAGCCCTGTCGGTGCCAGGTTCTTTGTGCCATGGGTGAAGGGAGGAGCACCTCACCTTCCCCAGTCCCAGCTGAGAAAGGAAAGCACCCCGGAGATCAACAGTAGGGCCGGGAGGTCGGTCTGGAGTGACCCTTCTGGGCATTGGGAAATAGATCGATCTCTCCTTTGGAGATCTTCGAATAGAGGTTGGGTGGAATCCTAGAGTTGGAAGAGATCCCAAGGGCCGTCCAGTCCAACCCCCTTCTGCCATGCAGGAAGCCACCATCAAAGCTGTCTCTTGGACAGATGGCCACCCAGCCTCTCTTTAAAAAGCCCCCAAACCTGCTGCCTGAAGCAGTTGTTCCTTCTTCAGCCTCACAGTTGTTGTTGCATGCTTTCAAGTCATTTCTGACTCATAGAAATCCTAAGGCGGACCTATCGTGGGGTTTTCTGGGGCTGAGAGTGTGTGACACACCCAAAGTCACCCGGTAGGTTTCCATGGCCAAGTAAGAAATCAAACCCTGGTCTTCAGGATTATAGTCAACACTCAAAACCACTAAACCACACCTCAAGGTAGAGCCGTCCAAAACTACGAAGCTTCTCTGTAAGCAACCAGACTCTTATTTAGTTATTTGATTTAACCAATTTCAATTAATTAATTAATTCTTCGGCCTTCTTGCCAGCAGGGGCCTCTGTTTTTCCCTCCAATTAGGAGCACTGCTTCACACTAGACCTCCACCCTTATCCAGGTTCTCTTTATCCAAGGCGGCATGGATCCCACCACAGCCTTCCAGATGTTGTTGGACTCCACTTCCCAGAAGCCCCGGCCGGCCCAGCCAACGGCAAGGCAGGGCAAAGACTGCAGTGCCCTCGACATCTGGATGGCCCCCGGGTTTCCTCAGCCTGGCGTTTCGCTCTCATGGCTTGTAATCACAGAGCAAAGCATTCCTCCGTGAAACAGGATAACACTGGAGACTTCATGTGAATGCACACTTTGGAGCTCATATGCGCATCTCTTGGCATGGATAGCTTCTGACAATTAACCTGCTTCTATTTCCGCTGCTTCTTTTTCTTCTTCTTCCATGAAAAACTCCAAATAGCCTATTTCTTTGGAGAAATATGCAAAACACTGGAAAAGGTTTTCAGCTAGGCCTACGGTGCCTCCTGCTGTTCATTCCTGAGTGTGCCAAAATGCTCCGGAAGGCTTTCTGAGATAAATTCTGATTATTTTTCTTTGCCTGTCAGACTCCAAAGCAGGGAACACCAGTCTGCAGAATTAGCTCTGAATGGTTATCACACAACTCCTTCGTTGCAACAGCTCCACTGGTTGCTGATCTCTTTCTAGGAGCGGTTCAAAGGGCGGGCGACGACCTTCTTGTTCTGTTTCTTAAGATCTTAAGGCAAAGCTGTCATGGAGTTTTTCTTGGCCAAATTTCTTCGTGGCGGGGAGGGAGGGTTTCCTTGGCTTTCCTCTGAGGCTGAGAGAGACTGCCTTGCCCAAAATTCCCCACTGGCTTTCTGTGGCTGAGTAGGGATTTGAATCCAGGCCTCCTAGCACTCAAACCACTATGCCAGCGGAACTAACAGCACTTCCACCTGGAATAATCCCTGTGTCCAGTTCTGGGCACCGCAGTTCAGGAAGGATATGGACAAGTTGGAACGTGTCTAGAGGAAGCAACCAAAATGGTGGAAGGCCTGGAAACCCTGAAGCCCTATGAGGAAAGGCTCAGGGAGCTGGGGATGTTTGACCTGGAGAAGAGCCGGTTAAGAGGTGACATGATTAGCTACGTTAAAATATTTGAAGGAATGTCTTAGGAAGGATGGAGCAAGCTGGTTTTTCTCCTGCTCCAGAGACTAGGACGCTGTGGAGCAGTGGCTTCAAACTCCAGGAAAAGAGATTGCACCTAAGCATCAAGTAGAATTTCATGGTAAGAGCAGTGGAATCCGCTGCTGCCTCAATGGATTGTGGTGGAGACAACTTCTTTGGAGGTTTTTAAACAGAGGCTGGGTGGCCATCTGCCAGAAATGCTTTGATGGTGTCTTCCTGCCTGACAGAATGGGGTCAGACTAGATGGCCCTTGGGGGTCTCTTCCAACTCTGTGATTCTGTGCAGTGTTTCCTGGTCTTCTGGAGGTTAGGAATCTTGGTGGCTGAGATGTCAGTGTTGACTTCCAGATGCACAGGAAGGACATTCCGGTTATTGACCCATTACTCCTGAGAAGTTCTTTCTCGCCTTCTTGGGAGAAAGGCAGGACAAACACCACTGGTCTGGAAGAAATACAGTCTTTGCAAGGCAGTAAAAAGGTGGAGGAGGGGGACAGGTACCTGTCTGTATTCAGGGTGATAAAAAAAGGAAAGAGAGGGGAAACCATTGGCCTGTGAATTTATGGCCAATAAAATTTGCTGAGTGCAGATCGACGCTGCCTTTGGTAGTTTATAAACACATAAAACCCACAACATTCCCTTCCACACATCAGTGCTTCCCTGAGTGGGAAAAAATGAACGCCGCTGTACCAGGGGGACGCCCGTCTTTGTTGCCCGCACCACGCGTCACGTAGGGTTGCAAACTGTTCCCTAGGACAAAAGATATGCAGGTCTGTTCCTCCACCTTTCCCCAAGAGCCGGGCGTTCCAAAGCCTGCGGGAGAGAATTGGGGCGGTCGGAAGAGGAATGCTATCGCCTGTGCAACATTTCGAGATGTCCCAGTTGTTGTGGGTCAGTAGGCACTCTGCTTGTACAGCGAGGCTGGTTCTGGGATGCCTAAGAGTAGCAAGAAGAGCGATGGAGAGAAGGTTAATTTCCTCTTTGCATCCCAGATGGGAAGGAAGACTACAGGACTACAGGCAGGGTTCACGTGCAAAGAAAGACTTGCATTTTTCTTCTGCGCAGAAGAATGTTTTCTATGTGGAACAAAAAATCTTTCTGCACAGAAAACATATTAACCTCCCACCCACCCACCCAAAAAACCTGGTAAATATTACCTTCCCCAAACAATTCATCTGAAGATTATCTCTAGGGGCATACACCCCAGCTGTCTTGATCTGGCAGCCAGAATCCCATTTAATCCTCCGCCATCCCAGTTTTCCACCTGTTTTCAGAATGTCCTAGTTTCTTTCTCTTCCTCCCACTTTCTCCCTTGGTCCTCAGCTTACTTCAGTTGCTGCAAACTGAGTTCAAAGTGCAAAAGTAGTTTGAATTCAATTCACTCAGCAGGGGTAGAGGGAAGATAGGAGAGGATAGAACTTCCCCTTCCCAGAAGACCCAGGCAAAAGCAAACCACTGCAGCCATTCCTTGCTTGCGTGTTCTTCTTCATGAATAACTTTTTTTTCCCATCTTGACCGTACTCATCTTGACCATAGTCATCTTGGTTTCTGGGGAAAGCCTAGGTTCGATTTGCTCTCACATCCATTCATCTGTCTTTTTCGGTGGTCCAGGGTGTCCGTAAAACCCTCCTCCAGCACCACATTTAAAATGAGCTGATTTTCCTCCTAGATGAACATTGCATTAATCTTGTGATATCAGCCCAAATACCCTACAGGCAGCAGATCCCATTTGATCTTGGAAGCTAAAGCAGCATCAGTCCTGGGTAGTAGTTAGATGGGAGACCGCCAACGTATCCCAGGTACTTGTAGGTTCTATTTCAGAGGGAAAACCTGGCAAAGCCACCTCTGAGGATTCTTTGCTTCAGAAAACTCTGTGAAATTCATGGGTAGCCATAAGTGAACCTTAACCATCTTTTTGTGGTGCTCTATTACCACCTACTGGCCATGTGATACATTGCAACCTGATAATTTATTTTTCTCCTCCACTTTTCCTTTTCTCTGCAAGACCCAAAGTCAATGTGGTCTGGCGATGTCTCAAGAATCTCGACCTCCCTCTCCTAGCAGCATAGGAATAGTTGGCACAGTCACGTACTTCCTTTAAATCAATAAGCCCAATCCTCGTCTGAATCGCCGGTCTCTTCTGGCACGCCAGATTTAAATTTACCACTCCTTGTCTCCTAAGTTTATCACCCTTAGCAATGAATAAAGCCATGCGCCATGAAATGTTTTTATTATTGTTGTTTTCTCTCCCTCTGGACTCATTTTTTAAACTCCGATCCGGACGGTGCCTGTCACAACAGCAGAAGGGAATAGGAATGAGGTTTGCCAAAGAAGGAAGTCTCCGGTCACGAGGCGGTGGGGAGGAAAACTACATGTCCCAAAGGACCCTATGGAAAATGGAAGCTTCACTTAGTCGGTTGGCTTAGTCTGCCTTATGTGGGAATTAGGGGGCCACATTTGGCCCGCCCTGCCAGTGGACCACCGAAGCCAAAAATGGCCTACCAAAACTATATAGGGGCCAAACCCAGGCCACACGTGGCCTCCCAGGCTGTATTTGGTCTTTTGGGGCCACATACGGTCTGCCCTGGCCACGTGTGGTCCATTGAGACTCCCCTGTGGCCCACCCTGGCCACATACCACCCAGCAAGCACGTATAGCGTGGGAGGATGCTATCTTACTCTCTTTCCCTTTAGCACAAAAACCTTTTTTTGCATCAAGTTTCTAGTCCTCAAACGCCCAATATTATCCCCAAGCTTTCCCTATTTTCACACCCCAGAAGGGTAGCAGGCATACAGTTTTTCATTCCTGTTGATAGGTTGGGGGCTTTTTTTTGTCTTTAAATCTTGTAGAGAGAAGGAAAAGAAAGCAAACTTTTTAAAGAAGAAAGGAACGGAAGGAAAACTAAAGCTGACATTTTGATTTTCTGGCTTGTTGGAAGGGGTTGCAAGATTTGTTAAAATGAAATAAAAAGAATTAGGATTTTATGGTGGAAACGCAGCGTAACAAACAGATAGGGCAGAGCTGGGTGGGGCCGAGCTGAAAAGGCAACCGAGCATCTGATGGAATGGTGGTATTTTTGACCTCACAAATAAGTTCCTCGTAAATCTGGGGGAGTAATTTGGAGGGGAGGGAAAGCCAATGCACCACCACACCTTTGAAACTTTGCCCAGTGTAGGATTTTGGCAGCTCTGTTTTCGTGCACAAGTTGAACAAAAAACTACTGTTATAATTATTTTGCAAAACAAAGTCCTGCTGCTTGAAAAACCATCCAAAAATGCAGCTTTGTCACATGCTGAAGTGCATTGAGACATCTCTATCTCAGCAAAGAGGAGGAAACGTGCAAATGCTCCTAGCATCTTTAGTGCAGTTTGATGCAACAACATTGTTCCAGGATTTGGTGCCTGCACCTGAAAGCTTCTAACCCTCTCTGAGCTTGTCCAAGGCCCAAGGTCTCCGGTGGAAGCTCTTCTCGCAGGCCCACTCCCTTCTCAGGCTTGGTTGGTAGGAACAGGAGAGACGGGGCCTTCTTGGTGGCATCTCCCAGACGTTGGAACTCCCCGCCTGGGGGGGCCAAGATGGCTTCCCCCTAGTTCTCCTTCTGCCAGCAAGTTAAAAGTTTCCTATTCTAGCAGCCTTTTAGGGACTGACTGTGATAGACTTTTAATGGTGGTGGTGTTTCTTCTCTTCTGTCTTTGAACACACTCTTAAAGGGTCTTCACTCTGAAGCCTGTTTAATTTTTAAAATAGCTTTTTACGCATTTTGACCGGTATGTTTTTAATCTGTTTGGCTTTTTAATATTCTGTATACTGCCTTCAGTCCTAATACTGGGAGAAAGGTACTAGAATAATAGAATCGTAGAGTTACCCAAGGGGTTGGGTGGGTAAAGATTCCCAGGGCTGGAAGAGATCCCGAAGGCCATCCAGTCCAACCCCCTTCTGCCACCCAGGAGGACACCATCGGAGCATTCCCTTTGATAGACGGACATCCAGCCTCTCGTTAAAAACCTCCAAAGAAGAGGACTCCACCACATTCCACTGGGGCGGCATATACCACTATCAAACTGCTCTTATTTCAAAAAAGTTCCTCCTTTTTTTTTGATTTATTCTTTATTTATAAAATAAAAATATAAAAAGAATAGTATAACATTCGAATTAGACATATTTGCCATTGCTTTCTGTATGCATTTCGTTTCACAAATTTATACTGATACTCCCCAGTATCTATTATATATATATAAAATAAAAGTTGCATATACAGAGCAATGTTTAAACATCTATATACAGTTCCTGACTTTTTACTTCTTTGCCATATCTGTGATATATCTTTACGCGCTTTATGTTTACACCTTTTCCTTTTATGAAATTTCCTACTTTCTTGTATTTTCCATACTCTAGTTTGGTACACTGTTCCTTTTTTTTTTTCCTTTTCCTTTACTTACACATACCTTGTCCGTATCTTTCTCTATTGTCTCTATTTGGAAATTTAATTGTCTATCAATTTGGTTTTTTTCACATATATCTAATTTCTCCATCTTCCTATACTCACAACAATAATATATTTGCCGCTTTTCTTGCTTTCCTTTTTACTTAATACTCCATCGTATCTTTTAATAATGGTTATTTTATGTCTTATTTTCAAATTTTACTTTCCATCTGTCTGAAATGTACTTAATCACAGATTCCCAATCTTTCTCTGTTTCTTTTGTTGATTTGCCCTTGACAAAATGGGAGAACAAGTCAAATTCTTTGAGCTCAATAACTTTCAAGAACCAGTGATCTAAGTCTGATATTTCAGGACTCTTCCACATTTTAGCGAAAATTAATCTCGCCGCTGTAACCAAGTTCAATGGTGTTCTACTATATTTCTTGACGAAGTTTTTTTCAAACATAAATGTCATATTTAACAGGAAGAATTCCGGTATCATTGGAAATGTTACACGAAACATTTCTTTTATGACCTCATATATTTTCTTCCAATATATTTTAGAAACTTCACAGGTCCACCAAAGGTGGTAGTAGGTTCCTACTTTCTCCTTACGCTTCCAGCATTTATTGTTGCCTGAATGGTAAATTTTATCTATTCGTTCCGGAGTTAGATGATATCTGTACATCATCTTCATGAAATTTTCCTTCAAGTCTTGTGAACTTGCGAATTCATTCGTCTCTTTCCAAGCAGCTTCCCAACGTTCTAACGGGATCCCGTGCTGAAAATTTTTCGCCCACTTTATCATTGTCTCCTTTATGGGCTCATCCTCCAATTGCCACGCTAAGAAATATTTCAAAAAAGTTCCTCCTAATGTTTAGGTGGAATCTTTTTTCCTGAAGTTTGAAGCCATTGCTCCGTGTCCTAGTCTCCGGAGCAGCAGAAAACAGGCTTGCTCCATCCTCCATATGGCATCCCTTCATATGTCTAAATGTGGCTATCATGTCTCCTCTGAACCTTCTCTTCTCCAGACTAAACATCCCTAGCTCCCTAAGTTACTCCTCATAGGGCTTCATGGTTTCTAGGCCTTTGGCCATTTTGGTCGCCCTCCTCTGGACACGTTCCAGCTTGCCAATATCCTTCCTGAACTGTGGGATATAAGTGAATAAAATAATAAAAATGAGGAGGAGGAGGACAACAACAGCAGCAGCAATGATACTTCATAGCCTTTCTTCTTCTATTCTTGAGTAACAATTTATGTTTGTAGGCTCTGTGGGCATGCCGACATCTGATAGAAGACTGGTCGTGCACCCTTGAGTGCCTGTGCTTTCTCTTGGTAAGGTGCTGATGAGTGTCCCCTTCTAGCTCGGAGAGAGCTGCCCACATCTCGGGAAGGATATCCGACCATTTTCTTCCCCACGGGCCCTGATCCACGTCAGCATTCCTGCCTCATGTTGATCTCTGTCTTGCTGGAATCACTGGTTTCCAGATCGTGCTTGGGGAAGAATCTCCCCACCGGAAGCAAGATTGCTGTGGTTTGAGGTCGTGGTTTAAAGAGGAGAGGGGAAAAATCCGTGGAAGACCAAGTGTGACCATGACCTAGACCAAGAGTGGTCAACCTGAAGACTTCCAGACGACGCTGGAGTCCACCTCCCATCAGCATCACCTGATGGGTGACGATGGATGAAATTTGCAGTCCAAAGCCATCTGGAGAGGCAGAAGTCGCCTGCTCGCGGCCTCCTGGGAGGGCGAAGAATGCGTACATGCCACCAGTCCTTGAGGAGTCAACCTCCCAGAATCGAGAAAGAGGTCCAAACAGTGTCGCTTCTGGCTTGAAGCTTGAGTCTGTGCCAGGCACAACCACGCGTGATGCCAGGAGTGATGTCAGGAGACGTCCTCTGCCAGATTGGCTTGGGGGTCCTCATCCAAATGCCATTCTTTGTCTTGGAAGAATGTAGGCAAACTTGTAAATGCCAACGCAATTAATCAGAGAGCTGAAAAAGCTCCATTGATGTGCAGAGCACAAGATGGGTTGCCTTGAGATAGACAGGGAGATAGACAGACAGACAGATAAATTCTGACATATTCCTCATAGGAGCAACAAACAGAACCCTAAATGGCTTGAAATACCTTTGGCTGAGGCTTTTTAGCTTAGAACAGCACTCAGGAGGTTGTTTGCACTGCTAACTAGTTGTCGTTACCTTTCCACGTCCCCCAAATAATTTGTTACCATTATGGTTGCTTCTTACAAAAGTTTACTAGGAGATGACCACTTTAATCTACATTAGCATCAAAAGATATGAAAGTCAGCATGGTCTAGTGGGTTGAGTTTTGGCCCAGGAGTCCCCTCGACCAGGGTTTGAGCACAGAAACCTCCTAAACAAGTCACATGCTCTCAGCCTCAGAGGAAGGTAGTGGCAAAGCTCCTCTGAAGAAATCTTGCCAGTGAGAGCCAATGTGGGGCACTGGTTAGAGTCCTGGACTAAGTCCGGAGTTGAGTTCAAGTCCCTGCTTGGCCATGGAAACCCACTGGGTGACCACTCTCTCAGCCTCAGAGGAAAGCAAAGGCAAACCTTCTCTAAAGAAATCTGGGCAAGGAAACCCCTTGACGTGTTCACCTTAGGGTTGATTTAAGTTGGCAATGACTTGAAGGCATACAAGAACAAGCATAAGAGAGAATTGAGGAGAAAAAATCTAGTGGAATTTTTGAGACTAAGCAACTTATTTACGCTTGTGTTGCCCCAAAATGTGGATGACTCAGGGGTCCACCCGTGATGCCAGTACCTCCTCTCCAAGGTTGGGAGTTATTAGCCCAATAAATGAGGCCTGCGAGAGGGGGAACCACCTAGAGATCTTTCCATCAATGTTTACAAGGTCCCAAGCGCGAAAGAACCAGCCAGAGATTCAAAGGTAAACTAAAATGTGATTTATTGAGATGAATTCAATCACACACACACAAGATCCAAATAATAATAAAAAATAATAAAATTTATTTCTATCCCGCCTCTCCACAAGGATGGAAGCGGCGAACAACATAAAATACATTAAATACATTAAAAGAGATTAAAAACATACCCAATCCTCACTATCCACGAACCCACCTAAACCAACCCCTTAAAACACACAACAATTAACAAGCAGTTGACTATTAACAAAACAAGAAGACAATTGATGGGAGGCGATGAAAATGCTAGTCTCAGAAGGCCTGTCGGAAGAGATCAGTCTTGACCGCTTTTTTAAAGCAGTCGAGACTGGTAATGTGCCGGGTCTCCTCCGGCGGGCCGTTCCGTAACTTGGGAGCGATAGAAGAGAAGGTCCTCTGGGTAACCGCAGCCAACCTAGTTCTGACTGGCTGCGGTAAATTCCTCCCAGAGGACCTTAACGTGCGGGGCGGATTGTATGGGAGAAGGCGATCCCGCAGGTAGGCTGGCCCCAAGCCATGAAGGGCTTTAAAGGTAATGACCAACACCTTGTACTGTGCCCGGAAACTAATAGGCAGCCAATGAAGAGATTTTAAAATTGGTGTTATATGGTCAGTTTTAGGTCTACCGGTGACCAACACACATTCATACAAGGCTAACCAAAGGAAAAGGGAGGAAAGGTTTAGAGAGATTTTAGGGAATAGGTGATATTTACCAATCCCGAAAAGCATCAAAGAAGCAGCAATGTGGCTTCAACTTGTGTCCAAGGACAGTGCACAACTGGGAATCAGAGTGGCAACCAGCAAACGGTATATTGTGAGTTGACTGGCCAAAACGAGGGGTTTTTATAGCCAATTTCTCCTGGAGGGAAAGGGTGTGAATGGCTCTCTGGCTGGGTAAACAGTGATGCAATCATCAATTAACACTGGATACTTTGTAACAGTTACAGATAAGCTTAATGGAGCTCTACAGCATCTACTTCTACGATGGTTAAAATACATTAACTCACTACACATCCAGCAGAACCAATATGGCAGGAGCTACAGCATCAAGGGGAGGAGTCTTATTATTAGCTAGGGGGGAGGAGTCTTATTAGGAGCTCCCAAAGGCGCGCGCCATTGAACTCCTCTACTTCAATCCTTCAAGTTTAACCCTTCACAATCAGTAGAGCAGACGTAGCTTATGCAGCTGAATTTCAGAGAGAAAGCCCAGTTATTCTTTCTAGAACTACTTCCTGTACTACTCTCTGTATATCTAGGATGGAAGGTGAGGGAGCTGCCGCGGTCACCTGTAACACTTGTGGGATGTTCCTTTTCTTGCCACAAGATGTTGTCGGGTACACCTGCACCAAGTGCAAGCTGGTGACCTTCTTGGAGGAGAAGGTTCGCCAGCTGGAGGCACGAGTTTCTAATCTTCATCTTATTAGGGAAGGGGAGGAGTTTTTGGATAGGGCAGAGAAGACGTACCGGAAGACCGAATGCGCAGAGGAGCTGCCAGATCAGGAAGTCAGCACACTGTGCCAGCAAACGGAGGCTTGGAGGAATGTCACACGTAGGAGCAGAAGGTCCAGGAAGGTAACAGAGACTCTCAACCTACAAAATCGCTTCAAAGTTCTTGGCCTTACGAACGATGAGGAGCAACAGGAAGAGAGAACAGAATGTCAACGAGAAGGAATCCAACTTTGGCAACGGGAACTAGATCAACACTCCCAGTCTCAGCAGAATGTCCGGGCAGTCCTAGAAGAACATGCTTGTCGAGGACCCCTGGAGAAGCCTCAGAGGAGGCGAGTTCTGGTTGTTGGGGACTCCTTGCTCAGAGGAACCGAAACGGCAATTTGCAAACCGGACAAGCTCAATCGAGAAGTCTGCTGTCTTCCTGGGGCCAAGATCAACCACATAACGGAGAGGCTAACCAGGCTGGTCAAGCCCACTGACCATAAGCCCCTCATTTTGGTTCATGTCGGAACCAATGACACTGCGAGGAGCAGCTTTTACCACATCGCAAAGGACTACGAGCTTATGGGGACGAAGCTTAAGGACCTCGGTGCGCAGGTGGTCGTTTCGTCTCTCCTCCCTGCTCAAGGATATGGCGCACGTAGGGAAAGGGCAATAGCAGAGGTCAACAACTGGCTCCGCACGTGGTGCCACCGGCAACGGTTTGAGTTTTTGGAACACGGTCTGAATTTCCACGAACGTGGCCTTCTGACAAGGGATGGGCCGCACCTCACGAAACTTGGCAGGAATGTTTTTGCAAACGGTCTCGCAAGGAGGATTCAGAGGTCTTTAAACTAAGTTCCGCTGGGGAGGGAGACGATATTATTCAGGGCAAGGACTCGGCGAGCGCAGGGGGAAGAGGCCCAAATGATATTGGACGAGTAGTACAAGCGTCCAATGGTGGGAGGAGCAGAAACTATAGTACAGGACTTGCACGAAGGGCCCGCGGACTTAAGTGTCTCTACACTAACGCGCGGAGTATGGGAAACGAGCAAGATGAACTTGAACTCCTAGTACAACAAAATAAATACGATCTGATAGGCATCACTGAGACCTGGTGGGATGAGTCTCAGGATAGGAATGTAGGAATAGAGGGGTATAGCCTATTTTGTAGAAATAGACCAGACAAGAAAGGAGGAGGAGTAGCCTTGTATGCCAGGGATGTTTTCACCTGCGAAGAGATCCGTGACTTAAACCCAGAAAACCAGGTCGAGAGCATCTGGGTAAGAATTAAGGGAGTGAGAAACAATAGGGATATTCTGGTGGGGGTTTACTACAGACCTCCAACCCAGACGGAAGACCTTGATGACGCCTTCCTCACCCAAATGACCGCGCATTCAAAAAGGAGAGATACGGTAATAATAGGAGATTTCAGTTACCCGGATCCATGTTGGCAGTCAAACTCTGCCAAGACAGCGAGGTCCAGCAAGTTTCCTGCTTGTCTTGCAGACAATTTCATGGTCCGGAAGGTGGAAGAGGCCACAAGGGGATCAAATATTCTAGATCTGATCCTGACCAATAGGGATGATCTTGTTAATGAGGTAGAAGTGGTTGGATCTTTCGGGGGGAGTGACCATGCCCTGCTGGAATTTGGCATTCGGTGGGAAGGAGAAGAGAAGTGTAGCCAGACACTCCTCTTAGATTTTAAAAAAGCGGACTTCTGTCAGCTTAGGGAGCTGCTGGCTGGAATTCCGTGGTCAAGAACAGTGAAAGGGAAAGGAGTCCAGGAGGCACGGGAGTTCCTTAAAAGGGAGATGCTGAAGGCACAGTCGAAAACTGTGCCAATAAGGGGGAAAAATGGAAGGCGTCTGAAGAAACCAGAATGGTTGAGTAAAGAACTCTCAGCTGAGCCGAGCGTTAAGAGAAACGTGTACAGGAAACGGAAGAGGGGGGAAACCACCAAAGAAGAATTTAAGCAAGTAGCCGGGAGATGTGGGGAGGAGGTCAGAAAGGCTAAAGCACAGAACAGACTTAGGCTGGCCAGAGACGTCAAAAACAATAAAAAGGGCTTTTTAAAGTATGTCCATAGCAAAAGGAAAAAGAAGGAGGCGATAGGGTCGCTGCACAGAGAAGATGGCGAATTACTAACGGGGGGAAGAGAAAAGGCAGAACTACTTAACACCTTCTTTGCCCCAGTTTTTTCCCAGAAGGGTACAAGCACTGGACCTGGCGGTCGGGGAGCAGGGGAGGAAGGAGGGGGAATGCGGCCCATAATAGGTAGGGAGGTGGTACAGGAACACCTGGCCACGCTGGATGAATTCAAGTCTCCGGGGCCAGATGAATTGCATCCTAGGATATTAAAAGAACTGGCAGAGGTCGTTTCGGAACCGCTTGCTCTAATCTTTGAGAAATCTTGGAGGACAGGAGAAGTTCCAGCAGACTGGAAGAGGGCAAATGTTGTCCCCATCTTCAAGAAGGGGAAAAAAGGGGACCCAAATAATTATCGCCCAGTCAGCCTGACGTCAGTACCCGGAAAGATCCTGGAGGAGATCATTAAGCGGTCAGTTTCTAATCACTTAGAAAGCAACGCAGTAATCACGAGAAGTCAACATGGATTTCTCAAAAATAAGTCACACCAGACTAATCTTCTCTCTTTTTATGATAGAGTTACTAGCTTGATAGATGAAGGGAATGCTGTGGATGCAGCATTTCTCGATTTCAGTAAGGCCTTTGACAAAGCTCCCCATGACCTTCTTGCAAAGAAGCTAGTAAAATGCGGGCTGGACAGGGCTACTGTCAGGTGGATTTGTAATGGGTTGACCGACCGAACCCAAAGGGTGATCAGGAATGGCTGCTTTTCCTCCTGGAGAGAAGGGACTAGCGGGGTGCCACAGGGTTCTGTCCTGGACCCAGGGCTATTCAATATCTTCATCAACGACCTGGATGAAGGAATAGAGGGCATGCTCATCAAATGTGCAGAGGACACCAAATTGAGAGGGGTTGCTAATACGCCAGAGGACAGGATCAGAATTCAAAATGACCTGGTCAAATTGGAGAGCTGGGCCAAGGCTAACAAATTGAAATTCAACAGAGAGAAGTGTAAGGTCCTACACTTAGGTAGAAAAAATGGAATGCAGAAATATAGGACGGGGGACATGTGGCTGGATGGCAGTACGTGTGAAAGGGATCTAGGAGCCTTAATAGACCACAAGCTGAACATGAGTCAGCAGTGTGATGCGGCAGCCAAGAAAGCCAACGTGATTCTCGGCTGCATCAATAGGAGTACGGTGTCTAGATCGAGGGAGGTACTGGTACCACTCTACTCTGCTTTGGTTAGACCTCATCTTGAATCCTGTGTCCAGTTCTGGGCACCCCAGTTCAAGAAGGACATGGTCAGGCTGGAGCAGGTCCAGAGGAGGGCGACCAAAATGGTGAGAGGCCTGGAAGCCAAGCCCTATGAGGATAGACTTAGAGAGCTGGGTGTGTTTAGTCTGCAGAAGAGAAGGTTCAGAGGGGACGTGAGAGCCATGTTTAAATATTTGAAGGGATGCCATGTAGAGGAGGGAGAGGGCTTGTTTTCTGCCGCTCAAGAGACCGGGACAAGGAGCAATGGATTCAAGCTGCAGGAAAGGAGACTCCACCTGAACCTCAGGAAGAACTTCCTGACGGTCAGGGCTGTCCGGCCGTGGAATCTGCTGCCTCGGAGTGTGGTGGAGTCTCCTTCCTTGGAGGTTTTTAAGCAGAGGCTGGATGGCCATCTGTCGGGAGTGCTTTGAGGGTGTTCCTGCATGGCAGGGGGTTGGACTGGATGGCCCCTGGGGTCTCTTCCAACTCTACATTTCTATGATTCTATGATCAAGGAGCTGGAAGAGGCACCATAGGCTCTCGAGTCCAATTGCCTGCTCAAGCCAGAGTTGACCTGAAGGCAGAACCACAAAAAAAATTTAAGGCACCTCACTCACCTTGGGATTCCTCCATCTCACCTTGAGGACCAGAGAGGAACCATCAGGCCCAAGGGTGGCTGGGAACCCTACCTTGTTGATGTTGGGAGACATCCATAAAAATTACTCTTGGCTTAGAAGCCTATTTTTAATTCCTTCGTAGCTGTGACAAGTCGGGGACGTGAGCTTTGTGGAGAGGACAAGCCACAAACTTCACTTCCTGAACTTGTTGCATGCTGGCTGGAGGATTTTGGAAACTGTCCTCTGAAAACCTCATTCGTGCAGATTTTGAATCTCACCGGGGTTCTGAATCTCACCAGCTTCCCACCACACTACTTTCCCTGGTTCCAAACGTCACCACACTGGGCCTCCCCTTGGGAAGCTGGGATGGTGTGTCGAGGAACAACCTGCGTGCACCGCCACCCCCTTGCCTATGCTTGTTGACATGTGCGAACCTGGATCTCCAGCGTGTCAGTCACTGAAGACCCTCAAGGGTGCCCGCTGCTTGGAAAAACCTTTGGATTTTTCTGCTTTCTTTGGCGCCTCAAGTTCTCCAACAGCCTGAGGGCCTTTTGATCTTTCCTGCTATTTATCTTAGCCGTCCCCCCACTGTACACACACAAAAAGTTAAATGCCAACACACAGCTTCCCCTTCTTACTTTGACAAGACGCTTGGTGGAGGGGGGGACATGTGTGGGGGGAAGTCTTCTTCAAACAAGGGGATCCTGTTGAAGACGAGACTTTGAAGGCTGCTTGAAACATCTTTCCATCATGTGTCCCATCAGTGTCGGAGTCTTCCATCATGACTAAAACCCTACAATAACGGGTTTATTTCATCAAACGAAGTTCGGTCACATGTCGAGCCATGAGGAGCGGGAAAAAGAAAGGGAGAGAGAGCGAAGAGAGAGGAGAAGGAGGCTTGGGACGCTTATGTATCTCTGGATTTTCTGCCTTCTCCCTTATTATTTTTTAACGGTACCGCCAAGCTCACCTGCTCAAACTGGACTGAGACCCTAGAAGAGAACTGGAAGATGAATTTATTTCCAGGAATCCTCCCCACCCCACCCCAAACCTTCAAAAATAGGAACCATGGAGCATGTACGCTTTTGGTTCTTTGGTTCTTGCCCACTAGGGCTTGTAGTGTTGGACTAGGACTCAGAGAGACCAGGGTTTGAATCCCGGCTCCATCACGGAAACCCACTGCGTAGCCAAGGACAAGTCACACTTTCTCAGCCTTAGCAGAAGGCAGGGACAAACATATGCTGAAAAAAAAAAGTCCAGCCAAGAAAGCCCTAAGGGAGTACCGCCATATTTTTAGGCTTGCTATGGTATAGTGGTTTGCCTGCTGGTCTAGGGCTTTGGCAAACCGGGATTCGAATCCCTGCTCAGCTGAACTAATGGCTGAGACAGACCACCTGTCCGTGTGGTGTTTGCTAGCCCGTTAATAAATGAAGCAGTGTAGTGTAGTGGTTTGAGCCTTTGATTACAACCCTGGAGACCAGAGTTCGAATATCTGCTTGGCCACGGAAACCTGCTGGGTGGGCAACCTTGGGCAAGTCACACACTCTCAACCCCAGAAGAAGGCAATTGAAACCTCTTCTGAGTAAATCTATCCAAGAAAACCCCAGGATAGAATTTCCACGCGGAGTCAGAATGCTAGCGTGGTGTAGAGGTTCTTCATTTTGGATTAAGACTTGGAGAGACCAAGGTACTCAGCCCTGGAAAGCCACTGGTTGACCTTGGGCCAGTCACACTCTCTCAGCCTCAGAGGAAGGCCCTGAGAAATCCTCCTCTAAATAAATCTTGCTAGGAAAACCTTAGGAGAGTCTCACCATAAGTCAGAGTTGACTTGAAGGCAAAGAACAGCAAATGGAACCATTAATATATATTTGACATTTCCTGCTCTCTGGACAATGTTGCAAGAATTTTGGCTCACTTCTCCATGATTCCCACAGGGAGAGAGAGACACACACATTTGGGGACCTTTGTGCAAGAGTTCTGCAGAAGACTTTTTTGGCATGTAGGAAAAAAGGCATTTTTTGTATAAAAGCACTGCTGGAGAGACATTCTCCTTGCACAAAAACGATTGTATGAAAAACATTCATTTGACATGGAAACACTTGTATTTCATGTAAAAACATGGTGGGTTTTATGCTGAACATATTTTTTGTTTTGTGCCAAAAAAAAAAAAGCCAGTTTCTAAATCTATAAAGTGGGGTGTGTGTGTGTGTGTGTGCATGTGTGTGTGAAAAACTGCTTTGTGGGTTTTTTTTTTTCCAGAACAAGATCTAAAAATGGGGGGAAAGGATTTTGCAGTGTTGACTTTTTTTTAAGCTGGGTTCCTCCAATGTTTCAGAATACCCTTTCTCACTAAAGATGAGAGAATTTACTAATGTTCTTTTTAGTCCTGGGAATCACACACATATACCCACACACACACACACACACACACACACACACACAGTGTGTGTAAAAGCTAAGATCATTTAGCATCTTTAGAACATTTGACCGGGACTCAAGAGATCTGAGTTCTAGTCTTCACTGATCCATGAACTGAGTGTCTAAACCTGGGCTGGTCAGGTACTCTGTATATGTGTGTGTTGTCTGCTCCACACAGTGATTGTTGTGAACATAGATGTGGGGGAAGGAGACTCATGCATGCCCCCTTAAACTCTTTGGAAGAAGAGGAAGGATAGAAAAGTAACTAATAAATAAAAATATAACGATGGAGCTCTCTATAAACACATGTAGGATCACACTCTTAGCCTCATAAAGCATGAAGTGACCGGTTGATACACAAATCACAAGACCCTTGCTGGGTTAAATGAATGCTTCCTCAAGTCTAGCATCGAGTTCTGGCAAGCCCAAAAACTGCTTTGTATTTGCTGGGGACAAACAACAAGGGATCCTGGTCCCTTCCGTGCCCAGAAAGGAAACAGGGCTCCCTGGTTGTTTCTTCCCAGCGGCTAGCATTCAAAAGTGAACCACTGCCCAAGATGGACATTCAGTCTGTTCATCCTGGTTAAACACCACTCGAAGGGCCTTTTGCACCCACTTGGTGGTACTGAGAGCATTTTTACATTGCTCATTAACCACAGATTTATATAACCTCTTATGTTTTTAAAAACCCATTAGGCAAGCAGCTTTTGCAAAACCTAAATGCATAAAAAGTTAACCAAAATGGTTACATGAGAACATCCGTGCAACCGAGGGAATGATAAATCTCTAAGTTCTCTAAATTTCAGCCAGCATTAGTTTTTTGTCTCCAGAGATGGCACGACTGACCACGGAGACTTGGAATCTCAGAAAACCACCCATAGTGTCAGCTGAAAACTGGGCACCGAATTCTTTTTTCTCTCCTTCTGCAATTGCCATCTGTCCAGGGCTGAGATCTGACTTCATGGTTGCACAATGTTAATCTCTGTGTGCATTAATTTATTTATATATTTATTGGAGTAAATTTTGTTTTCTCTTGACCTATGTCAAAAAAAGATATCAGGGTAGAAGAAGAAGGAGAAGAGGAAGGGGAAGAGGAAGAAGAAGGAGAAGAAAAGGAGGAATAAATGAAGGAGGTAGAGGAGGAGGTAGAGAAATCGGAAGAAAAGAAGGAAAAGGAAGAAGGAAACAGAGGAAGAAAAGGAGGAACAAGAGAAAAAAGAGGTAGAGAAACAGGAAGAAGAGAAGGAAGAGGAAGAAGGAAACAGGAAAAAAGGAGGAATAAGAGAAGAAAGAGGTAGAGAAATAGGAAGAAGAGGAGGAAAAGGAAGAAGGGAAAGGAGGAAGAAAAGGAAGAATAAGAGAAGAAAGAGGTAGAAGAGAAGGAAAATGATGGAGGAGGAGGAAGAAGAGGAAGAAGAGGAAGAGGAAGAGAGGAGGAGGAGATGTTTTAAATGACCCTACATAAAGCTGTGGTAGATGTTCCGTCCCATGTGCACCCGATCAGCTGGCCGAAAGCTGCTTCTGGGGGCAATAAATCATAATTATAAAATGGAGGGTTGTGCAGTCACACGCTGAGGGCTGCCCCAGACACACAAAGAGCGAGCGAGGGGATTGCCTCGGAGGGACGGGACCGAGATAAATCTGCCTCAATGCAGGCTTGTGTCCTCCTTCTTGGACTGGGGCGACAGGATGATTTGTGAGGGAAGGCCTGTCAAGCAAACATCAGTCGGGCTTTTTCTGGACAAGCTGGAATATTCAGCCTGCCTCTTGTAACGTGGCGGGATGTATTTTTGTTTTTAATCTCCTGTCCCCCTCAACCCACCCACCCAGGCCTCCTCCTTTATCTTCCGTGCTCAGCTGCTACTCAAGTGGCCGGAGCTCCGGCGAGGCACAAGGGCCGCTTGTTTGGTGAGGTGGCACGGTAATTAGCCGGCATGCTTCCTGTGGGCTTGTGTGGTGGACTTGAAGGAAGCCGAGCCTGGAGAAGGGAGGAGAAGGGAGGCAGGGGACTGGCTGGAGTTGTGATCTTTTTCCGTACTCATCTGGTCCCAACCAGTTTGGCTGGCCTGGTCCGGCTTCTCCAGGCCTTCCCTCTTCCTTGATCCCTATTGATGCTGGCTTGCTCCGCTCCCCCTCCTCATTTCCACCGCCCCAACCGCAAAACATCTTCATGTCCCACGGAGTCTAGTGACTCAGCCACCAGGTTCTCAAAAATCAATGAACTACTGGTAAGGTTTCGGCAAATGGGCAATTCCACCCATGATGTTGCAGTGAATGTGCAGTGAAGGTTTCCCTTATGGAACAGGGTTGTTATGTGTCCAGCACTGGGATGGAAAGCCAGCATCTCTCCCGGTGTTGTTGGGCTGCAGCTCCCATCAACCTGGCTCAACCACAATCCGTGTGGAAAGGATCTAGGACTCTTAGTAGACCACAAGCTGAACACGAACCAGCAGTGTGATGCAGCAACTAAAAAAGCCAATGCAATTCCAGGCTGTATCAATGGGAGTCTGGTGTCTAGGTCAAGGTCAAGGTCATTCTCTTCTGCTTTGGTCACTGGACTAATACTGTGTCCAGTTCTGGGCACCACAGTTCAGGAAGGATATCGACAAACTGGAATGTGTCCAGAGGAGGGTGACCAAAATGGTAGAAGGCCTGGAAACCATGAAGCTCTCTGGGGAGCGGCTTAGGGAGATGGGGAAAAAGTTAGGGAGAAAGTTAAGAGAAACCATGATCGCTATGTTTAAATATTTGAAGAGATGTCATGTGGAGGACAGAGCAAGTCTGTTTTCTGCTGCTCCAGAGACTAGGTCACGGAGCAATGGCTTCATATTCCGCCTAAACCTTAGGAAGAACCTCCTGATGGTAAGAACAGTTCAACAGCAGAAAACACTGCTGTCTCAATGGAGGGTGAGTGAGTCTCCTCCTTCTGTGGAGGCTTCTCGACAGAGGCTGGATGCCCATCTCTCAAACGGAGGGCTTGGGTGGTGTCTTCCTGCGTGGCAGAAGGGAGTCGGGCTGGATGGCCCTCAGGCTCTCTTCCGACTCTAGGATTCTAGCATTCTATGCTAATACAAATTCCGTACCAATAAACTACTGCTCACCCCAGAGTGAATTTTGTGGGCTGTGGCTTCTCCAGTACACGACGCCAGCCTCGCTTTCAGATGATTTCCCATTGGACTATGGTGGGTGCAAGTCAATTTAAAACCATTTTTTAAAAAAGGATATGTATCCTGAGAAGCCAAGATGGCTAAACTGAGGCAGCCATATTTTGGCCACATCACGAGATGCCGTGACTCTTTAGAAAAGACGGGGATGCCTGGGTGAGGTGGAAGGCGGCTGGAAAAGAGGAAGATGGTATGACGAATGGATTGACTCAACCGAGAAGCCATGGCTGCTCTGAATTTTCAGGACCTGTGCAGGGCTGTTAAGGAAAATACTTTTTTTTTTTATTGGAGGTCTCTAATTTTTAGTGTTTGCATTTAATGTTTGCATAAATCAGCTTGACCACCCATAACAGAAACCACAAATCTAGGCCATTCCCTGGGAGAGGTTTCGAAAGCAACGTTGCAAAGAGAAGAGAAACACATGCGTTCTTCTTATTAGGGAGTCCAAAACAGCCATTGGACATGTCAATAATTCAATATCTTTCGGTTAGTTGATATGCACGGTCTCCAAATTGGTGGATTTGTACTGGTGTGGAATTACAGGCATCTGGTCTCCTGCAGCAAAGGAAAAGCTTGTCCGTGTCCGTTCTTGAAAGGAGTCCTTCCGGTTTTTTCTCACTCCTCCCATCCAAACTCACCCCAGCGCGACCCCAAGACACGCTAATTCCTCAACATCTCGGTTTGGATCCATTTTATACTTTGTTCGTGGGTTTACTTGGCTTATTGAGGCTTTCAGTTTGGGTCTGAGATGAATCATCTAAATGAAAAGGTGTTTCTGGTATGTCCGTAAGTTGGTGTACGTCTTGCTAATGCAACAGAAAGGAAAAGAAGGACGAGAGGGACAAAGGAGATGATGGTGAAGATGGATGAGAAGGAGGAGAAAAAGAAGAGGGAGCATGACAAAGGAGAAGAGCAATGGAGAAGACCACATGGGCCAAAATGATGAAGGGTCTGGAAGCCATGCCCTATGAAGAGCGGCTTAGGGAGCTGGGTATGTTTAGCCTGGCAGAAAGAAAGAGGTGATGTGACAGCCGTGTTTAAATGTTTGAAGGGATGTCATATTGAAGATGGAGCAAGCTTGTTTTCTGCTGCTCCATAGACTAGGACAAGGAGCAATGGATTCAAGCTGCAGGAAAGGAGATTCCACCTGAACCTCAGGAAGAACTTCGTGGCAGTCAGAGCTGTTTGACAGTGGAATCTGCTGCTGCGTCCATGGAGTGTGGTGGAGTCTCCTCCTTCTTTGGAGGTTTTTGAACAGAGGCCGGATGGCCATCTGTTGGGAATGCTTTGATGAGTGTTCCTGCATGGGAGAAGGGGATTGGACTGGATGGCCATTGTGATCTTTTCCAATTCTATGATTTGAAGGTGAAGATGGGGAAAGGGAGAAGACTAGGAGGTTAAAGAGAGAGGAGGAGGAAGAGAAGGAAGAATGGGAGAGAAGGAGAAGAAGAGGAGGTAGAGAAGGAGATAGAAGAAAGGGAAGGAAGACAAGGAGAAGGGAAGTGTGGCGGAGTCTCCTCCTTCTTTGGAAGTTTTTTCAAACAGAGGCCGGGTGGCCATCTGTCAAAGCGAGGGCTCTGATTCTGTCTTCTGGGGTTGGACTGGATGGCCCTTGGCGTCTCTTCCAACTCTAGGATTCCATAATTCTAAGTGTTCATCAGGAATAGAAAAAAAAAGCATTTCAGCCAGATTTCCAGACCCCCAAGAGGACTGACTTTATCTCGTTTGTGTCTCCCCTACCACAATTTGTCTCCATACGTGTGTGTTGATGCTACCGTGAAGTTCGTGGTCCAGATCTTTGGCCGGGGTGGGTTGAGGACAACCCTAGAACAGGAGAGCCATGTGGCCCTGTTATGCTGTTTTTCTGGCAAGGGTGTGTGGCTGGAGAAAGGGAACATTCATCTGATCCAGCCAAATCCATGATTCAGCTTTGGCAAAGAAAGGTCAAGTGGGAAAAGAGGAGATAATTTGATTAGCGTCTTGTGACCATCGTCTAAAGCCAAGTCCAGGGGCTGGAGAGAGAGGAGGAGGGACGGAGATGAAGGAAAGAGCACACAGAGGCTTCGTGCTCCACGTATGGAGATGCTCAGAATATCTGCAGCCTCGGCGGTCGACGGATGAGAACGGGCAATGTTCTGGCCCATGGAGGCTCATCCCGAGTTGTGTTATATCATGCACACAACAGGGCCTGAATCCCATTGTTTGTCCTGACTTTGTTGTTGTTGTTAATCACCATGAAGTTGACTTCAATTTGTGATGACCCTAGGAAGGAGAGACCTCTGAATTGCCCTATCTCCAATAGCTTTTCTCTGGTCTTGCAGGACGCAGGGACTGTCCTCCTTGATTGAGTCCATCCGTTTGTAATACAGTCTTCCTCTTCTCCTACTGCCTTCCACCTTCCCAAGGGTTATTGTCTTTTCTAGGGAGTCAGGTCTTCTCTGGCCAAAGTACGACAGCCTCAGTTGAGTCCTCTTGGCTTCTAGGGAGAGTTCAGGCTTGAGTTGGTCGAGGAGCCATTTATTGGTCTTTTTAGCAATCCAGGGTTTCTGCGGAAAGGCATTTCAAATCAGTTGATTTGCTTCTCATCATCGTTAGCTATTAATATAGCCCCACCACTGTACATGGGACTTTGCAAGGAAAAGAACAAGGAAACCGCTCCCTGCCCTCAGCCTTACGATCTGACTCGAAAGAAAAAGGGGATGGCAGGGGGTTAGGTCCAGCAGACACCACCTCTTCTTCTCTCCCTCCCAGGCCAAGGCAGTGGGATTTCCTCTCCTTCTGAGCCTAGGCGGTGGAGCTGCGCCCGTCTCTTCGACTCTACCAGCTTTCTTCACCATCCAGCTTTCACAAACATATATAGAAATCAAATATCCTGTGGCACGGATGATGCAAGGTGGCTTACAAAGGTTAAAACAGATATTATTGTTGCTTGTTGTGTGCCTTCGCGTCTTTTCTGACTTATGGAGACCCCGTCGTGGGGTTTTCTTGCCAAGATTTGTTCAGAGGAAGTTTTCCATTGCTTGCTCCTGAAGCTGAGAGAGTGTGGTTTGTCCAAGGTCACAAAAGGGTTCCCACGGCCAAGTGGGGACTTGAACCCAGAGTCCTAGTCCCATCTCAAACCACTACATCTCTATTAGGCTCAGTTAAAAACAGATACAGCTGTAAAATTCATAGCGCGCAAAAACTTAAAAACAAGACCATGGATAGGAAAGCAACATATAAACTTCAAATATTCTGAATGGCTCTTTTCCCCTGAGTAATCAGCCATTCCAGACTTACTGAAAGAAGATCTTTGTCTGCTTGTAGGACAGTGGGGAAGGTGCTGGTCCAACCTCTCTAAGAAAGAACTTCCAGAGACTGAGAGTGTCCACCAAGAAGGCCTTCTCTTATGTTCCCACCAGGTGTATCTGGGACTTGCAAATATAACTTAGACAGAAGCTACTTGGGCAGGATCTCACAACACGTGGCTCACCTCAGCTGGTCTTCTCCTGATCATCTCCTGAAATTCTCCTTGTTCAAACTTCACCCCAGATGGCTATCCATCATGCAGGCCTGAATCCTATTCCAACTAGAGTAGACCCACTGAAACAGTGGGAGTTAGCTATGCTTTGACTCACCATCCAACAAAGGGGTTTATGCCACCCGGGACTCAGTGACGGGACCCCAGCTGAAATGTCACTTGGCCAAGAACTGGTTGGGTCAGATCTGACCATAAATGGACCATCTTGAACACCATTGTCCAAAATTCACTTTCGATTTTTATCTACCTACCTACCTACCTACCTACCTACCTACCTACCCATCCATCCATCCATCCATCCATCCATCCATCCATCCATCCATCTTAATTTTAAGACAAAATAATATAACCACAAACTGAATTTTTTTAACGTGAACAGGAGCTAAAATTAAAACACAGTGTATTAAAAACACTAAAATGCTAGCTCGCCAAGACTTACTGACTTACTAACTAATTAAACACTAACTTCCCAAAACTTTGGGCTGTGACTGCCCTCTCCCCCTCGAAAAAACAAACTGTAATGAAAGAGAGGAGATAAGAAAAAGAAAGGAAAGAAAATATTATTCTAGCGTTGACGATCCAACTAAGCAAACTTACAAGGGTTCAAATTTCACTTTGGATTTTGATCTTCTGAGGCCGTACTAGGGACTATCAGTCGTATGGTCTGTGTGTCTCAGAAGCAGGTTTGCCTCCGGGCACTGCTTCAATTGGCTGTCTGTCTGCTTCAAAACTGATTTTGAAAGTTTAATTGGCTTCTAAAGGATGCTTTAATCCAGTGGTTCTCAGCCTTTGGTCCCCCAGGAGTTTTGGTCTTCAGCTTCAAGAAGGCTTGCTATGTTGGCCAAGAATCTGAGTCTAAAACACCCTGGGAAAGGTTGAGAACCACAGCTTGAACCCATTTCTATCTACCCTAAAGGGACCAGATCCTGTCTGATCCTGGAAGCCAAGCAGGGTCAGCCCTAGTTAGTCCTTGGATGGGAGACCACCAAAGAATACTAGGTGTTGTAGGCTCTATTTCAGAGGAAGGAACTGGTGAAACCACCCCTGAGTATTCCTTGCCTAAGAAAACCCTAGGAAATTCATGGGGTCTCCATAGGTCAACAGGTGAGTTGAAGGTACCCAGAGGGAGACCTCAACCATACCTGGTTAGTACTTGGATGGAAGACCACCAAAGAATACAGGTGCTGTAAGCTCCATTTCAGAGGAATGAAATGGCAAAGCCACCTCTGTGTTGGCCGAAGAACATAGATCCATAACATAGCACAGAGCCTCAATACCCTAAAGGCACCAGATCCTGTCTC
The DNA here is from genome assembly GCA_030412105.1 of Cyclura pinguis. Classification (NCBI taxonomy): domain Eukaryota; kingdom Metazoa; phylum Chordata; class Lepidosauria; order Squamata; family Iguanidae; genus Cyclura; species Cyclura pinguis. Next base: position 16,816,415 of record CM059612.1, on the reverse strand, counting down.
AACTTGGAAGCTAAGCTGGGTCAGCCCTGGTGGGTACTTGGATGGGAGACCACCAGTGAATTCCAGGTGTTGTAGGCAATATTTTAGAGGAAGGATTTCGCAGAAACATCTCTGAGAATTCCTTGCTTAAGAAAAACTTTCAACATTAATGGGGTCACCGTAAGTCAGCAGGGGACTTGAAAACACACATCTGTTGTGCATCACTTCAAGAACTTCGGAAGGCCCAGAGGTGATGAGCACATACTTTTAATAAAGAAAGAGGAACATAAGAGGAACCGTCCTTCCTCAGTTGTGTCCTTCCCTAGCACGTTTGGTGGAAAAATGAGAGACAGGGTCTTTTCAGTGGTTGCTCCCAAACTGGAATTTTCTACCCAGTGGGGCTGGGATGTCTCCTTTCTTCCTTCTCTAGCAAGTGAAAACTTCCCTATTCCAACAGGATTTCAAGAAAATGGGCTTTGAATGGTGTGTTGCTCTGTTGTTGCCTTTTAACAATTTTTTAAACCTGGTCCCCTGACTCCTGGCAGGATTCCAGCCATAACAGGACAAGTTCATAAATAAACATAAAATACAAATTTGCCAGAAGAACTAATTCTACTCAAAACACCGCCAGTTTAAGGCAGCAGCTCTCTCCTTCCATTCTTCTTTTTCCTTCTAAAATCTGTATTGTAATGTGTGTTTTTCTCATTTCACAGGGGCTTTCCCGGAGTTCCAACATTGCTGGAGGAGCGAACGGATGAGGAGGAAAGATGCCGTTCTGTTAAACAGAAATGTAATTATACTTTCGGAAAGAGAGAAAGAGAATCAGCCGCTAGGAGGCAATATAGAACTGCATTGCATAGTTTTGGACAACAAAACCAGAAAAAGAGGTAAGAACGTCATTTCTTTTGCTTTTGAGAAGAACTTTCCAACCTCTGTAGACTTCTGCATGGGAAGAGTTTGACATTAAAAGAAAAAGAACCGAACATGGTGGAGAACAAAAGCAGCAAAATCCTGGAAAAGGCACAATCTCGATTATTATTATACTCACTTTCACAGTCTACCAGGTGTTGCTGACTGTAGCGATCCCTGTTCTATGCAAAAATCTTGGAATCAGTGAGGTATTTTTGGATAATGTGGCATCTCTCAGGTAGTGTCACTTTCTATAATTGTGATCCTCACCTTTAGTGATTTCACCAATCACTATTGTTATTAGTAGAAAGTACAAGTCAGTCAAGATCCAGCATGATGTAATGGTATGAGCTTGGACTACAACTCTGAAGACCGGGGTTTGATTCCCTGCTCGGACAATGAAAACCCAACGGGTGACCTTGGGCATGTCACACACTCTCAGCCCCAGAAAACCTCCAGGGTTGTCCTAAGTTAGAAATTACTAGAAGTCGTAGAACAACAACCGGTCAGTTGCACACCCTTCAAGTGTCCCACTTGGGGAGGAACACTCCCAGTTAATCCTCTGCCATCCCACTTTTCTCAGCTGCTTTTAAAATGTCCTGGCTTCTCTTCCATCCTCCCGCTTTCCCCCTTTGTCCTCAACTTCCTTCCATTGCAACAAACTGAGTTCAAAGTGCAACATTCAGGAGGATGGAGGGATGGAAGGGCAGAACCTCACCCTTCCCAGGAGGCTCAGACAGAAGCAAACTGCAGCACCCTCTCCTAGCTTCTCCCTTCTTCCTCATGTGTGGTCATTCTTGTTGACCACACTCTGACGTTGCTTCACCACATGGTTTCAACCTGAGAAATGTTGGAGGGGATGCAGCCGATGGGAAAGCCAGAACGTTCTGGAGATGTTTCGTCCTCTTTTCCTTGGGATCTCTAAGAGCTCAAACCTTCCGCAGCTTCTAAAATTGTCTCTGGTTGGAGATCACTTAGAATCACGGAGCTGGAAGAGACCACAAGGACCATCAAGTCCAACCCCCTGCCATGTACCTTGGCTCCATCTTCTTTTGGCGTTATGGTCAACCTTTGACCTAGCATCCTCACCACCTAGAAGGAGGAGAAGATACCATCAGGAGGCCCCGTGGGTGCATTTCAATTCCTGCAGGAAGTTGCAGGTGCGGCTAGCTGCCCCTCGTCCTCCCCGAAATAAACGGCCAAGGGGAACCACACACGGCCTGCGGATACGGAGCCTGACCGTGCTGGAAGAGGAGGAATACGATGGCAAGGTTTCACAATCCGTCAGTGTGATGCAAGCTCTCAGGCTTCCAGAGTTGGCTTTCCCCTCCCATGGCTTCTTCTGACACGTCATCTTTCTTCTTACTTTCCCAGCCTTGCCAGAGTGGTAAGAAGAAAGCGACGGGGGCTGCAAGGATTACTCATTCTTCCCCTTCTGTCCCTCGCCTGCTTTTACAGCGCTGGGCAGAGCCCCCGGGGAAGAAGCCTTCGTAAAATATCGCTCCACGGCCCCCTCCAAAATGACCACACCTGTCGCTGCCAGTTTCCCCGCCGCCCGGTTGAGTTATCGTCCCAGACGTATCGAAAGGCCCAACGGTGGGCAGGGGGCCAAGATTTAATCTGGAATCCTGACAGTGCCTTAGAGACAGAGAGAGAGAGAGGTGACCAGCGCTTAAAAATATGAATGTGGGTGGAAAAGAATGGAGGCTTCATGATCCAGAGCTAAGAGAAGATCGTCCTTTTTTTAAACTACAATTTCCAGAAGTAGGGTTGCGGGAGCTCATGGCCTGACCCTAAACCTCCTAAATAAAGGGGATGAATCTCAGGGTGAAAGCGCTGCTTTGAAAGGTATGTGTATGTCTGTATGTGTGTGTATGTAAAATATTTCATAGAACATTCATACAGTTGGAAGAGACTACAATGGCCGTCCGGTCCAACCCCATTCTGCCGTGCACACTCAAAGCACCCCCAGCAAATGGCCATCCAGCCTCTGTTTTTATTTAACTATACTTGTAGAGTGTATAAAACAACGCTCATGGGAGGGTAAAGCACAAAAACATGTAATTATAACACTGTGCTTACTAAACCGAACACTTTCTAGGTACCTAACCTAACCTACATGCGCACACAACACTCAAAAGGGCAGATAAGCAATTCACAGAAATGACTTCCCACTTCTCAGGGAAGTAGACATATATTAAGGAATATATATTTCTTTTTATGAAAAAATGGTGAAATGGACATGGCAGCAGGAGTGTGCATGTGCCCAAACTACTCCTGCACTTGCAAACAAGGGAACGTTTTCAACACTTGCAAGCCCACCCCGCTGTCGCACCTCAGTTGTTGCCGCTGCTGGTGTCCAAAATCAGGGCTCTGCAGCCCCCCCGTGAGGGCTCTATAGACCCCCAGGGGTCCCTTGATCCCAGCTTGAGAACTGTTGCTCTACGGGAAGCCCCCTCCTTTTGACGCCCCATTACCTAACAAGTCGCTCTTTTGCCACTTCCAAATTAAGGACAGGTTCCATTCATTGGACAGGAGTTCCCCTCTGTTATCAGCTCTTCTAACCTCCAGAGGCTTGCTCCAGAGGCATGCTGCACACGGCACCTTGCTTGCAAAATTTGCCAAGGGAGGGAAAGACACTAAGCCAGCTGAGAGACTTTGCAAGAAGCACGGGCACGGTTGGTCCTAGGTGAACCTCTGTAAGCCCTTCATGCTCCCTGCAGCACCGTACATCCGCATTTCAACCAATTCTGACAGCGCTCTGGTCCCTCATCTGCCACATAAGTGGGGGGAAGCCAGTACTGAGAAGCATCAAAGCCCAACTAACCTCAAATCTGTACATGAATCTGGCAGGTGTAGACTGAGGAATACTTCCTGATCAGTCCCAAGAAGTTCCCGAGAGCCCCCTTACAGCTAGCTGCCAGACCCCACCGTGTTTGAAATATCCTTCCAGTAGCTCTTCTGCTTCCAGAAGTTGTTGTTTCAAGGTAAGGATCGTGTTTCTCCGCACCCCTTTGCCAGCCACAGGTGTTTGGACGGGACAAACTTGGAAGAGAATAGCCCCAATGGGAGGAGGAACATTGCTGTGGTTGATCTCCCGGGGTCTTTTGGGTAACTATTATAAATTAGGATTGCAGCAATGTCTTTCTTTGCTTCTCTGAAATTCATGCGGGTGAATGTCTGCTCCCCCTCTCCTCGGATCTCTCCCTCTCTCATTCTCCCTGCCTCGTTCTTTCTCTCTCTCAACATGGCTGTTGTGGCCGGCTGATTTTCCACACACCCTGGAGTCCTGCTTCGACAAGAAGACAAACACAGGGGTGGTTGTGACCCAACTTTCTGGCTTGTTAAAGACGCCGTCAACGGAGGAGTTTCTCTCCCCACCGAGCCCCCAGGAGGAAATGAATGACTTCCCATGACATGTAAGTGAAACACCAGTCCCGTCTGGTTCCCGCAGAACTCTTTGGGTAATCTGATCTGCCGGCAAAACCCGCCGCGAGTTTGTGGGTGTACGCTTCCTTGTATCTGGGCGTACATGCGCCAACATGAACATGGGCCTAAATCCTGCCTACGACAGAGCCATTGATTCCGTTGGGTTTACCTGTGTGTTGTCAGAGAAATATACCACATCTATCAGATTATGGAGTCATAGAACCATAGAGCTGGAGGAGACCCCAAGGGCTATCCAGTCCAACCCCCTTCTGCCAGGCGGGAAGGCACCATCAAAGCATTCCCTTGGACGGATGGCCGTCCAGCCTCTCTTTAAAAACCTCCAGAAAAGGGTTTTCGCTCCACTGAGGCAGCATATTCCACTGTTAAACTGTTATTACCATCAGGGAGTTCTTTTAAATGTTTAGTTGAAATCTCTTTTCTTGAATTTTGAAGCCATTGCTCCTTGTCCTAGTCTCTGGACCAGCAGAAAACAGGCTTGCTCCATCCTCCACATGACATCCCTTCAAATATTTAAACATAACTATATTGTCTCCACTTAACTTTTTCTTCTCCAGGCTAAACATCCCCAGCTCCCTAAGCCACTCCTCAGGGGGCTTCATAATTTCCAGGCCTTCTACCATTTTGGTCGCCCTCCGTTATCGTATCTCAATAAACAGAAAATAGCAAATCCACCATTATTATTATTTTTCCCCCATATTCAATTTACACTTTATAACCATCCTTGGCTGGTTATTTCAAATGTTTGATACCTCTAGTGATTGCAACAGCGCTGCCTGGTAGCTTCTATGGTCTGCTCTGGCTTTTAGTCTGAACTTTATGGTAGTTTTCCAAGATGCTAAACCTATTTTCCAGATAGGGCTCAGCACCTCGTTGAAAATTCAAACTAATAGGTGGGGTGGATTCACACAGCCCTACTGACCTGGAACCCACACTAAGGTTTCCATAATTCTCTTGCCGGGCTGGTTGGAAGGTTGCCCAGAACTGAGCTGACTCTTCTACTAGCTTCAGTTGCACCTCTGAATGCATTGGCCATTTGTACATATCACACTTCCTTCCCCTGATGCCCTTCACGTGCATTGGACTACAACTCCCATTGTCCCCCACCATGCATGACCTTAAAGCTCTCTCAGTGTTCATCTCATCAAGGAACCTCAAGTTCCAAGAGTTCAAGTCTTGCGACCACAAGTCAAAACACGCAGTCCTCGTTCTGGAAAACTCTGGTCCTCAGCAAACTTTGTGTAGTGTGTGAAGTTGTATAACTCTGGCAGCCAAATTAACTGGGATTTGCAAGGGTCTCTTCTCCATTTGGCCTGAAGGTGGCAGCACCCACCTTTGTATCTCAACACAAATTGTGTGCCTTGTGCTGAAACCCGCGAAGCTGGAGTCTTCCTCTCAGAGTTTGGAAAAGTTATCTTTTTTGGACTAATACCCAAAGAATTAGTATGCTTCTTGGGAGTTCCACTCTTTTAAAAACCTAAATTTTTCCAAGCTCTGCACCATTCCTCTATTGCATGGAATGTTAAAGATGGGGAAATTGTTTTCACGTGAACAGTTTAAAATCTCAGGTTCTCTCAAACTTGAATACAAAGGCAACTGTAGATGAGGGTCTAATTACAGAATTGTAGAATCACAGGAATGTTGTTTTCCATGCAGAAAATGCTGCTGGGCATCTGGCTGAGAAGTTATGTCATTGTAAACTGACTGAGGGTTGCATAAAGTTTGAATTGTGCCGTTGCACAACATTCATATTCTCAGTAGGCAAACGCTGTTGGCACCATTACACAAGTGGGGCCAACAACAGGGCCATTTTGCAATAGTCCCAATGCACAAGGTGTCCTGTTGCACAATCGGAGACCCTCTTGCACCATCAGATATTTTGGACAGAGTTCTGTTGCGTTAACGCTGCAATTCACTGTCATCAATACTTATCGCATCAGCAAGGTAGCTTTGTTGTCATACACTCACACTTCATAGCTTCTAATGCAAAACCTTGACCATTTCTTTTTTCTGTGCAGGAAACTTATTTTCTATGCTGATGTGTTATTTCCTGTACAGAAAGGTCATTTCCTAGAAAGAAGCATGATTTTCTATGCCAGTGTGTTATTTCCAGTGCAGAAAAGGACATTTTCTAGAAAGAAAGCATGATGTTCAGCGCACAAAAAAAAATCCACGTGCATTTTTAAGTCCCGGTTTCAAAGATTGTCACCCATCTAGGTTTCTCTTCATCCTGAGCCTTGAGACTCCTGTTTTCTGACCGTTTTTGGAATATTTCCTAGTATTCCTTCCATCCCAGCTCTTAGCACCATATTCTGAATTCCACACCCAAACCTTGGGGATCCTATAACTGCCACTGGATGCAGTTGATTGCTTCTGTGCCGACGGACATCACCAGGGAAGCCAGAAGCCAAAAAGTCTGCTGCTTTTCATAAGCATCTGTTTGCAATCATTTCCTGAAACCTCCTTCAGTTTTATAGCATCCCTCCGGGATCCAATGCTCTACATGAAAACAGTTGCTCTTTTTCAGCAATCATATATACAGCGGAATTGCTCTGGTCACAAGTTGTAGGTCAGAAATCAAATGGTTCTTGCATGGACATTGCAAAGCCTTTTCAGGCAGTACAAAGCTGCTGGCATTGCAAAATTTACTTCCCACATCTTTTAGATGCAGGATGGAGTGATGTTCAGTTGTCTCGTCTCTGCAGGTCAGGGGAGGCTCCGGCTTTTAAATCTCACCTCTGACTTAAAAGAGAGGAATGAATTGAGAAAGGACTAGGACAGGTGTTGCAAAGAAGGTATAGAGAGTAATAAATTTCCTGTTGCCTTGGTGTCCAACGAGCTCAAAAGAAAGTCCCCAAAGCTGCAGAAGTCACAATACAAGATCAGGAAGACAAAGCAAATTAGTTCATGCTCCACACCAACTGAGCTGTGCTGGAAAAGTCAGCCCTCCACACTTGCTAGGGTTAAGGGCGCTGGACCCCCACAAAAGTGGAAAAATCAGAAATATCAAAATATGTTTAGAGTCAAACACTCAAATTACTACACCATGCTGGCCCTCTATTGTATGATAATTCTTGTTTTTGCAACGTGAGATTCTCTTAGTGACATCAATGCATAGATCACCTTCAGTTCTGTACATCTCTCCTTGAAAACCAGCATGGTATGGTTTGAGCCTTTGTCCTATGACCCTGGAGACCCAGGTTTGGTTCCCCACTCAGCCATGGAAACCCACTGGCTGAACCTTGGGCACGTCACACACTCTCAGCCTCCAGAAAACCCCATGATAGGTTTTGCCTTAGGGTTGCCATAAGTTGAAGGGCATGCAACAACATCTCTCCGTGGTGTGTGGGTTTTTTTCAGGGTTCTCTTTCCTTTTTGGTGTCTTTGTGTGTCTTACTTTATATGATTTTTACAAGACAGATGGATGGATGGATGGATGGATGGATGGATGGATGGATGGATGGATGGATAACAGCCTCATGCGCTATAACAGCCTCATGCAGATAGATCGATAGATAGACAGACAGACAGACAGATAGATAGATAGATAGATAGATAGATAGATAGATAGATAGATAGATAGATAGGGGAACACACTACTTCAGTTAGGCATAATTATATCCACCAAAGGTCATCTTCCTGGAATGTTTTCAGAAATGAATCACTTGGCTAATAAAGCGGTCATGTGTTTTGTCCTTAGAAATGGATGCGGATTAGATCTTGGCAAACTTCTTGAGAAGAATTGAATAGTCTTGGCAAAATTCTTTCTAGCCATAAATGGTTCCCCACTCAGCCATGATTTTTAAAATAAATGGTTCCCCACTCAGCAATGATTTTTAAAAAATGAAGTGCAAGATTGAGATTCCTTCATTCCAGCTCAGGAATTATCTGACTGCTTAGTTCTTCAGGGATTGGGTCCCTGTGCCTTCCGGCCACGTTGGTGCTGAAGTCAAGGGGCCACCTCTTTTCTTTGGAGAGGCTCCTCAGCTTTTACAGCTGTAAGACAAAAATGCCCAACATGCTTCCGTCTTTGCTGGGAATAGGTTGTGCCTCCTGGGCTCTGCAGAGGAAAGCAAATTATCTTCTGGGATAAGGCTACCAGGAAGGACAAAATGAAAACACTGCTCTTCCCAAAGTAAGAACTCCAACCTCCAAAAGGAAATTTACGTTGGGTCCCAACATTTCTAGCATTGCAGATGCGTTGAAAATCATGCACTTTTGCAACTCTCGTGTTTGCTGTCTTCTCATTCCCTTGGTCACTTCCACCTGTCCCTTTTTCTTTGGATGCCTAAACTCTGGCCATTTCTGCACTAGGCTGTTATAGCGCTCTGATTCCACTTTCAACATCCTATGGAATCCTGGGGTTTGCAGTTTCGGGAGGGGCCGGCCAGCCCCTCCCGAAACTGCAAACCCCAGGATTCCATAGGATGTTGCAAGTGGAATCAGAGCGCTATAACAGCCTCGTGCGGAAATGGCTTCTGTTTCTAAATACTCAACCAAAATTTTAACTGATTGCAGTTCTAGAAATTTGGGGACTAAAGGAAAGCTTCATGGGAGGAGCAGAGTCCTTAATTGGAGGGGGGGGGATAATGTCCTGATTTGTCCCTTCCCCAACTCCGACTTCCTTTCCAAGTTGTTTCCAACTTAGCGCAACCCTAGGGCAAACCCATCACAGGGTTTTCTGGGGCTGAGAGTGTGTGATGTGCCCGAGGTCACCTTGGTTTTCAATGATTAAGCAGGAAATTGAACTCTGGTCTCAAGGGTGTCGTCCGATGCTCTAACCACTAGACCACACTGGCTACTGACTGATTTACCCACAGTTGCAAAGTATCTTCCCCTTCAAGACAGAGAGACTCGGCTTTTAAAAACTGAAAGATAGGAGAAAACCAAACTTCAGCTGAGCGTTTGGAAATAAATTTTAGGCATCCAAAGAAAAGGGCAGGAAAAGCAGCCAAGGGAATACGAAGATAGCAAATAGAAGAGCTCAAAATGCAAATATTTTTGCAATATCTCTGCAGTGCTAGAAATTTGGAAAAACTTCTTTTCAGGAGGCAGAAGGCTTACTTTTCACAGGACAAAAACGTTTTGGTGCGAATCCCCGTTTATTGATTGGTTTCCTTCTGCATTTTTGCATTGGTTTCCTTCTCTTTTTTTGCATTTTTTTTCACTACTCCCCCCCCCCCTTCCTGATCAGTGTTGGCAAACTGACACATTAGCCAAAGGCCCGACAAAACATTTGACATTTCATGGATGGATTTATTAGTCTGGTATGCTTGCAAGGCGATCTATCACTGTTTTTCACGGGCAACAAAGGCCGCTATTCAAATGCCCCCAAAAAAGACAAAAGTGGGGAGTGGGGAAGGAGAAGAAACAGACTTTGTGTTTTCTTGTCACACCGCAGAGTGAGATGGCACAGCTAACTTTAAAGAAGTTATTCATAAGGAGTCCCATTTTATAACACACACACACACACACACACACATGATGATGCTAAAAAGTCTGGGGCGGAGAGAGGCTAAGGAAGTGGAACAATGATCGGTCCGAAACCTAATTCCAAAGTCAACAACGTGGCATAATCTGGATTTTGGATCACAACTGCCCTCATCCCCAGACAGAAGGGTCAACGATCGAAGGCTTGTTGTTGTGTTTCTCCGAGTCTTTTCAAACTTATATCGACCTTAAGGCGACCCGACAGAGCCAGCATTGTGTAGTTGTTTGAGCGTCGCACCTCAACGTGGGTTTGAAATCCCGCTCAGCCACGGAAACCTGCTGGGTGACCTGGGGCATGTCACACCCTCTCAGCTCCAGAAAACCCCTTAGGGTCACCGTAAGTCAGAAAAAACTTGAAGACACGGATGCCCCTATGCTGGTATTTTCTTGGAAAGATTTGCTCGGGGAAAGTTTGCACTCTTTCAGAGGCTGAGAGAGCGTGTGTCGGGCCAAAGGCCGGTGGATTTCTGGGGCTAACTGGGAATTTGAATCCCGAACTTCCAAAGTCCTGGTCCAATATTCAAATCGTGACACCATGCTGGCTCTCCCCGTACATTCAAAGGAGCTTTGCCTTCCTCCAAGGCTGAGAGATCGTAACCTACCTGACATCATCCGGTAGATTTCCACACCCAAGCAGAGGAGCTTCGAATCCCAGTCTTCAGAAGTCCTAGTGCAATACTCAAGCAACTATATGTGCTGGCTCTCTGAATTTCTTCAGAAGAGTTTTGCCGCTGTTTTCCCATCAGGATGTGATTGGCCCAAGGTAGGTCTCCACGGCTGGGCAAGAACTCGAACCCCGGACTCCTAGAATCCTAGTCCAGGGCTCAAACTACCACACCACCCTGCCTCTCCAGAAAAGAGGAGAGGTCTAAATTTAACAAGAAACCCGCCACACAAACACAACCAGGGAAATCCTTGCATTCCTACAAATTTGAGTGTGAAAGTCCTGCTGAGTTTGGGATTTCATTGAGTTTGGAATTTGGCTCCTGTCTTTTCCTTGCTTCCCCCAACCCAGATTTTTTCAATCTTTAGAAGTTAATTTTTCTGGCACCTTCGTATATGTGTGTGTGTGTGCACGCGTGTGTGCGCATGAACTTTCTAAAAGAGCAATTTCAACCTCCCTCCCGCTGCACTTAGTGATAAAGTCCTTTGAACCATTAACTCTCCAGAGCTCTCCAGCCGGTTTGGGAGATAGTAGCTGCACCTTCCCAGGGACTGGAGAGGTACTTTTGGAAAAAGAAAGAACAGGAGGGGTGAATGGATAAAAACCCGGCCCAAGGATTATGAGAAGGGGGAGGTAGCTGAGCACGTTTGATACGCGGAGCGTGTTTTCTCTGAATATCCATCTCTGACACTTCTCAGAAATTGGCAGGGACCTCATTCGTGGCTGAGGATGCCCTGAAGATGGAGTCCAGGCCTAGCAAAGCCACCTTTTCAAGGCGGATCAGGTTTAGCCAAGGGAAACCAAAGTTGGCTTCCTGACCAGGCTGGCTCTACCGTACGGCAGAAGGAGACAAGGGCCTCAGGTGGCAGTTTCTAGGGAGACGGCTGCAGTTAGGGGGTAAAAAGGTGGGATAAAAATGAATTCGGGCTCAAGGGGGCTACAAACATTGAAAAACACAGCTCCACTAAAAATTAATTAATTAGTTAATCTATTGCTCAACTGGACTACCATGCTAGAAATTGGGGGCTAAAAGAAAGTTTTGTTGGGGGGCCGAATTCTTATTTGAGGGGTACAGTGGCCTCATTTTGCCCCCCCCCCTGTAGCTACACCCTATGGCTCCATCCAGGGTCCTCCAGGGAGACCTGTGATTTCTCTCTCTCTCTCTCCTCGGCACAAAAGCCAACATACCATAAAACAATTTGCCTCGATTTTAGGCTCTCTCTGCAAGGCTTAGATGAAAGAGGAGGCGGGACCCCTGTGCCCCAGGACTTGGAAACGGGGAGGCCAAGAAGAGGAGGAAAGGTGAAGTCAAGATTCCTCCTTCTGTGACCCGGCTCATAAATGGGGAGGCGTTGCTGGAGGAGGTTGGGTTGGGGGGAATTAGCGGGGTTTCCCACCTTCTGACCTCCTCCGTTCGGGACAATTGGAAGCTACCTGGGGAGAGGGAGGGAAAAGGAGAGCGGAGGAATGGGGCTGACCTACGGTAGCCCCAGATGTTGCTAAGGGGTGGCGGTAATGGAAGGCCACCACTGGAATGGAATGCCGTCGGAGAGGGTAATTCGGTCTCAGGCGTCCAGCTCAGAGGTTGCAAAGATGTGGAGAGTGTTTTTGGGATTGTATCCTCTATCTGTCCTGTAACTTGATATATACTTAGTTATGTAGCAGAGAGGCTAGGGAAATCTGTTTGCAAATGGTCAAAATATGTAACCAGGCACCAGTAAGACCTCCCAGTGCACGCCAAGAATGATATGATGCGCATCAACAGCAATGCTCTGCACATCTCCTTGTGCATCGGTCCCATTGTGCATGGGTCACTTTTCCAGCTTCCCTCCGTAGTAATGGAAAGGCCACCCCCTGTTGGATACAGACCTCACTGCCCAATTCTAATTCCCGGAGATGTAAGGTGTAACAGGACTCCAACTGCAATTCCCACTTGGGGATGTTGTGGAAGCTGGAGAACAGGAAAAAACAAACAAACAAGGAACTTTCTCCAAGCTGTGGCCAGAATGAGCTCAATGACGGAGGCCCTGCTGTTTATGCAGAAGGTCTCAGGTTCAGTTCTGGATGGAATGAAGATGTTGCTGGAAAGACCCCTGCCTGGACTCCTGAAAAGCCAGAGTTGACCGCAGAGTTGATTCCCTCTATAGCCTCCTTCTGGGTTCCTAGTTTCGTATCTTTTAGGAGAACATAAGAAGAGCTCTGCTGGGCCAAGTTTGTTGAATTGTACAATCCTAGAATCCTAGAAGAGACCCCAGGGGCCATCTAATCCAGCCCCCTTCTGCCCTGCAAGAAGACACCGTCAAAGCCCTCCCTTGGACAGATGGCCATCCAGCTTCTGCTTAAAAACCTCCAAAGAAGGAGACTCCACCACGCCCCATGGAGGCAGCAGCACATTCCACTGTTGAACTGCTCTTACCACCAGGAATTTCCTCCTAATGTTTAGGTGGAATCTCTTTTCCTAAAGTTTGAAGCCATTGCTCCATGCCTTTGTGTCCGGAGCAGCAGAAAACAGGCTTGCAATTTGTCTTTGTTGTTGCCATGTGCCTTCAAGTCACTTCTGACCTATGGCAACCCTAAGAGGAAGCTGTCATGGGACTTTCTGGGGCTGAAAGTGTGTGACGCTCCCAAGGTCCCCCAGTGGGTTTCTGTGGCTGAGCGGGGAATCAAACCTTGGTCTCCAGGGGCTCTCACGTAAATGTAAGTCAGTTCGGGGTGACATAAATGCCTAAAAGAATGCCTGTTCTCCTCCTCCTCCTCCTTCTTCTTTTGTCCTTCTTTCCAAACCAGGACTCAAAGCACCTTGTGAACCAAAATAAACAGATCGCCATGAAGACGCACAAAAGTTTGGTATGAAAATGGAACTGAAGGACTTTTTAGGAATCCTTTGGCCTGGGCTTTTTTCACCACAAAGTGCTTTCCCTACCATGAAGCAGTGGCCTCATCCCTGAAGGTCATCCTTTTCTTTTTCCCCCTGGGGGGAGAGGGTCAAAAGGCATTAAACTCCCCGGCAAAGGGAGGTTTGGAAATCCCCGTCTCACTCATTTTTCAGAAAAAGTTCCTTTCGGAACCTCGGACATCTGTAATGCCGCCTCCGTGCCAGCAAACATAATGCGAATTGGAAAACCGTTCCCTCTCTCTCTTTTTCTGGTCATGTTTCTCTCTGGAATTGCTCTCCACCACCACCCCCATTTTTAATAAGACGAGGCTTAGGTTCCCCCTAATGCAGTTATAATGTGATTTGGTCTGGTCAGCAGCCGAGAGAGCTAAATTGTGTTATAACAGGGAGATGTTTCCACAGGGCTGAGCCTTCTGTACATTTCACTCCGGCGAGGGTGACCAAAGAAGTTAGTCGTGGACATTTGGACTGGCAATTATTCTCCGGCGGTTTCCTGTTGTCAGCTTCCTTCACACACACACACACACACACACATGCTGCAACAAATAAATAATAAGGTGGCAGGAACACATCCCTGCATGCCGGCACGGTGTAACGGTTTAAGCGTTGGACCTCGATCCTGGGAACCATGGCTCGGTTCTCTTTGCTCGGCCGTGGAAACTCTCTTGGGCTGGATATTGTCAACTGTGCAAAATTCATGGAGTTTTAATTATGCATTTTAACCAGATTTTAATTCTTATTGGATCATTTAATTTGTGTTTTGACCTTTGTATTCTGTGATTTTGGGGCTGGATATTGTTCACTCTGCACAATTTATGGATGTTTTGAGTTTTAATTATGTATTTTTAACCTAGTTTTAATTCTTATTTGACCGTTTCGTTTGTGTTTCTATGATGTTTAACTGTTTTTTCTTTAATTTATGATAAGCCACTTTGAATCCCTACCAGGAAAAACACAGGTATAGAAAGTATAGATGATGATGGTGAGCGTCACATACTCTCAGCCCCACAAAACTCCATGATAGATTCTTCTCAATGTCACCATAAGTCAGAAATGACGTGAAGGCACACGATAACAAACACAACTTTGTGGGCCAGGCCAGCCCTGTAGGACCAACTACGTCAGAATCCGGGATGTGCCAGGTTGCCATGAAAATTGCAAGGTAGTGTTGGATAGTAGTTAGAGTTTGGGGGCCCAGGGTGGGACTAGGAGATCAGGGCTCCCAATTCTTTATTTTTTTAACTTTATTTTTATAAGCGAAAAATCCAGAAATATTTCAAAATAACAATTGTAATGTTAAGTAACATTGTAAACACAAAATACAAATACCAGAAAAACGCAATCTACATTTCCTAGTATCTTCCTTCTTATATCACCGTACGTTCTATGTTCGTAGGATCCTTGATCTATGTTTCCTCTTCTTACTGATCAACCTAATTTCACTTGATTTAATTTCCTAAATATAAATAAAATATTAGGCAGAATATTCTGACTGGGTCGTGAAACTCACTGGGTGATTTTGGGCCAGTCGAATCACTTCTCACTTTTTGCAGGTGAAAACTTGGGCGCACCTGGCCAAGAAACGTCGGAGTGTGCCCAAGAGAGCAAAAGTGATAAGTGACAGAGGACACGCAAGGCAGGAAATGCTGCAGCGGTTTGCTTTTGCCTGAGCTGACTGGGAAGGGCAGGACGTACCCTCTCCTCGCCTCCCTTTTGCGTTAACTGAGCACAGCCTTCTTTTGCACTTTTGACAACTCAGTTTTCGGTGTCTGAAGTAACCTGTGAAGTCATTACAGTGACCCCGAAGCAAACCTCTTGTGGGGTTTTCTTGGCAAGATTTGTTCAGACGGGGTTTGTCATGGCCCTTCCTCTGAGGCTGAGAGAGTGTGACTTTCCCAAGGTCACCCAGTGGGTTTTTCTGGCTGAGCAGGGATTCAAATCTGGTCTCCTGGAGTCCTAGCCCAATGCTCTAACCACTGCACTCCCTTTCTCATTATGCACCTTCAAGTTGATTTTTTTTTACTTGCAGCAGCCTTCTTCTCTGGTTTTCTTAGCAATATTTTCTCCGGGGAGGCTTGCCATTGCTGTCATGTGAGGGTGGGATGACTTGGTGGGTTTCCATAGTTGATTCCACAGAATTCGAACTCTTGTCCCTCAGAGTCCTAGTGCAACATTCAAACGAGCGCACCATTCTGGGTCTCGGGATTTCTTCAAAATAGGTTTCCTCCTCGGAGGCTGAGAGAGCGGGACTTGCCCACCAAGCAGGTTTCTGTAACTGAGTGGGAATTCGAACTCTGCTGTCCCGGAGTCCTAATCCAACACTCATCCCAAGGAAAGAAAAGCTGTGAATATTCTTTGCACCTCAGTACATGGGCTTTTGGAGGCCCACTGAAAAAAAAGGAAGAAGACTGAGACATATACGTTGCAGAGCTAATATGCGTGCTAGCGAAGACTCTGCCCTCCCATGTTTCTAGGCCCCAGTGAGGAAGGAACCTGCCCTGATGCAACCAAAGTACGGGAAAACTATTTTGCAGGCATTCTTTCTATTTATATAAAAAAGACAGGGTGTTTCAAGCATAAAAACAAGGCTTGTTTTTTGAGTCTCAGGTATGCGAAACGTTATAATAAGGGAGGCGAAGAAGACAGAGAGAACAAGAGAAAGAGAGAGAGAGAGAAAATGGGAAGAAGACAGGAGAAAAACCTTTGCGGTTTTTCCCCTACTTTTTTTGATCTCCCGTAACCACCCAGCTATCGAATTAAATTAATTTCATTTGGATGATGCTGAAATTAATGTCCCCCCTAAAAAGTAATTCTTTAAAAAAAAAGAAAGAAAGAAAGAAAGAGAATTGAGTTCAGGTAGGAGATTGGAAGACTCTCCGAAAGGGAATAAAGCCCTTGATATTCAAATCGGAAAAGGGGGTGAAAAAAATTATTATATAACCATAAAGGCAGCCTATTTTGCGAGTGTAAGACTATAAAAGGCACAAATGTGGACCGAACGGCCCCTCTGGGAAGTTGGGATTGTGTTTTTAATTCACCCAGACAAATAGGCAACCGAGTCGCCCTTCGGAAGCCGCGCCGTTTTCAATGGAGGCCCACCTGAACCGAGCCGGAGGCGGGAAACCCCTCCTTGTGGTTCTGTTCTTCTATTTCTCGCCTGCCATAAAGCAGCAGAATAAGAGGAGAGTGTGTCTAACTCTTTCCTCCCCTTGGTTTTTTCTTCCTCCAGATGCAAATCTCATTTTAGAGATTTTAAACACCTTCTTCCACTACTGAGTGCCTTTGTCGTTCTTGTGGGCCTTCCAAGTCATTCCTAATGTACAGTGATCCTAAGGAGAACCTCTCCTGGAGTGTATTCGGAAGGGGTTTGCTGCTGCCGTCCTCTGAGGCTGAGAGAGTATGGCTCGCCCAAGGTCAGCCTAACCTTGGTTACCAGGGCTGAACAGGGATTTGAAACCTGATCCTACTCCAACCCTCCAATCGTCCTGGCTCTTGAAGTTGTTGGTCTCTGCCTTCAAGTCAAGTCTGACTTCTGGTGCCCTTCTGTGGTAGGGTTTTCTTGGTCCGTGTTATTCAGAGAAGGTTCACCACCTTTGCCTCCCTCTGAGGCTGAGAGAGTGTGCCTTGCCCAAGGTTGCCCCTTGTGTTTCTGTGCGTGAGCAGGGATTCAGAGACCTAGTTATTGTTGTTAACTGCCGTCAAGTCCACCTTGAGCCTCCAGATAAGAGACCTCAACCGTCCTGCTCAGGTTTTGCAGATTCAGGGATGGATCTTCCTTGAGTCCATCCATCTATGATGTGGTCTTCCTCTTTTCCTACTGCCTTCTACCTCACCGAGCATCATTATCTTTTCTGGTGAGTCCTATCTTCTCATGTTACGGCGAAAGTACGCCAGCCTCAGTTGAGTCCTCTTGGCTTCTAGGGAGAGTTCAGGCTTGGTTTGCTCTCGGACCCATTCGTTTGTCTTGTTGGCAGCCCAAGTTATACATAGGACTCTCCTCCACATTTTCAATGAGTTGATTTCCTTCCTATCAGCTTTCTTCACTGTCCAGCCTTCACAACTGTACCTCGAAACTGAAAATATGACGCCGTGGGTGATTCTGACTTTGGTATTTAATGATATATCCACTGGAGGCACCAAATCCCATCTAATCTTGAAAGTTTAGTAGGATCAAGCCTGATGAGTACTTGGATGGGAGACCGCCAATGAATAGGGGGTGCTGTAGGCCATATTTGAAAGGAAGGAACTGGCAGAACCACCTCGAGTATTCCTTGCCTAAGAAAACCCTATGAAATCCATGGGATCGCCATAAGTCAACGTGTGGCCTCAAGACATATCCAACACATACGCACGCGGGGATCATCTTGAGAAGTGCTTGCAGTCCAAAACTCATCATCTTATTATTGCCATCTGGTTCTTCCATTTTGGAAAATTTTGGGGAGTTTCAAAATAGCACCCCACTGCCGGGACTTCTCCTGCAACCCAGAAGGCCAGAGAGAAGACTAGATCTTTTCTCCTCCAGGTAGACAGCAACCTCATACCTGCCTGATAAATACAGAGATGGGATGGGGCATTTCTCTTTTTTCCTTTTTTCC
The DNA here is from genome assembly GCA_030412105.1 of Cyclura pinguis. NCBI lineage: Eukaryota > Metazoa > Chordata > Lepidosauria > Squamata > Iguanidae > Cyclura > Cyclura pinguis. Next base: position 16,798,435 of record CM059612.1, on the reverse strand, counting down.
CCATCACAGATTCTGAAGAAAATAAACAGGAGAGGAAATTTATGGAAATGAAGCTGTAGGGGGAGTAACCCCAATTAGCCTTTAAGTCAGCCTGACGCTGGAAGAGAGAATGCCGTTCTTCTAAGCAAATCGCGGCTAATCTGCTTTAGAAGAGAAACTGACAGAGCCCCTACCAACAGAGACACAATGTAGCTTGGTATTGTTGACGATCCCCAAAGCCACTTAGAAGTTCAAAGCCCCCAAAAGATCCAAGGCCCGGTCTCTTATGTCTCCTTCCTTTTAATATTATTATTATTATTTGTCTAATGGAAAAACGAAAAGAACCACGCCGCTTTGCTCATTCAAGATGATGTTATGCTCCGATAAGGTAATTGTTTGAGAGTACAAGCTTACATCCTACTATGGCCCACCCTCGGGACTCAACACGGCCGTCGCGACTTCCTGTGGGATCGCGCGGGCTGCGCCCGTCGCCTCGCAGGCGGAGGTGGATCCGGGGATGCGAAGCAGATGTCCCAAAACACCCCTGGACCTGGAGAAGAGGGAGGATTTCCTTCTGCCCTGTTCTGTGCTGGGATTTAAAAGCTGGAGGTCTATATTGAGGTGTTCGTTCCTTTACGCATGCCGATGTGCTTCTTTGGCCACTGGGCAAGGGATGTATTCAGTCCATGGCTGTGCAAGCGGACGGTGACCAGTGAAAGCCTTTCACATGGGCCTTGGGCCCCTTGTTAGGACTGAAGAGAGCCATTGGATCAACCGCCTAGACCTCCAAAGCCCTACATGGCTCAGGTCCGTACCTCCTTATCTGAGTCTACCCATCTCTTGAGGACTTCTAGGGAGGTCCTTCTCTCTGTCCCACCACCCTCAGAGGTACACCTAGTGGGAACACAGGAGAAGGTCTTCTTGGTGGAACATTCTCCCTAGTGAAGCCAGGCTGACCCGCTCCGTGGTGTCCTACCAAAGGCAGGCAGATGACATTCTCCCATATGAGCCTGTCTGGGCTTTGAGATCTTCAGATGAAGCTCCATCCCACCATTCTCACAAGCAAATCCGGTGGGAACACAGGAGAGGCCCCTCATGGTGGCTGCTCCTAGGCTCTGGAACTCCATCTCTGGAAGGCCTCTGTTGCTGGTCTCAATTAGAGTTCACCCTTTGAATCCACGGGTTGTCCCTCTGGGTTAGCCCACCATCCAACCATCACGTGTCTGGGTCTACTGTAGTTGGGATTAAGCAACAGCATGCAGGTGGATCATCAACAGCTGAGAAATCCCAGAATCTAGGAATCCATGAGGTATCTTTGGATAATGCAGCCTGTTCCAAGCAGGGTCCCTTTCCTTGTCATTGTGCTCTTGATCCTCTTTGTGGATCCTCTTACACCTCTTTATGCTCTTGGCCTTCTTTGTGGTGACTTCATTCAAATGTTCTCTCACTCTGTTTGGAATGGCCCCCAGACCACCTCTCAGCACTTGGACCTCAGTAATAAGAGGAGGAGGAAGAGGAAGAGGAAGGGTGGAAGGAGGAAGAGGCGAGGAAGAGGAGGAGGAGGAGGCATTTCACTAGAGTCATCTTTCGCATCCACACCCCCTTAGCTCGATCTATTGCTTACATCCACCTGGAGCAGACACATCCATAAGTAAATCTTGTTGATTCAATGGCAGAAGGGGAAGGAGGGTCCCGGCCTCCCTCTCCAGCGCGTGCGGAACAAAAACAAAACAGAAAGGGAAGGAGAACCAATACTTAAAATAAAATTAGATGCATGAGTTAGTATATACCAAAGGTATTAAAGGAAGGGCGCTATGAAGGGTTGGAACTAAGGAGTTCTGTGACCTAAGCCTAGTCAGTTCAATCTTGGCTTCAGTTTTTGTGGATCACAGTTTCACACACGGACGCACACTCTTTAGTTCTCCTCCCGGAGTGACCTCTAGGTGTCCCCTCCCTCTCACGTCCTCTCTCTTTCTCCGTCCTCTGGCCAGTCCTAGGTGTGAAATTGCTATTTTGTCCTTTCCGTGCTCCCTAATTGTTCAGAAGGGGCGGGCACCATATTTTGTCGTGGGGGGAAGAACACAAGGAGATCTGTGGCAGCTACACAGGGCGTGCCTGTCGCATCTGCCTTCTCCTCACCACCCCCCATACGCGCCTTAGCAAGGGGGTTTCTCCAGGGCTGGGGTTTTCCCAGGCCATTTCCGCACTAGACTGTTATAGTGGTGTTATCCCACTTTCAACATCCTATGGAATCCTGGGGTTTGCAGTCCAGGGAGGAACCTCAAAGGCAAGCCCCAGGATTCCATAGGCTGTTGAAAGTGGAATGACACCACTATAACAGTCTAGTGCGGAAATGGTCTCAGTGAGGAATCCCATATCCTCACTGCTTCCTTCGCTCTCTTCTACTTCTTTCCCAATTTTTCTGGGAAAGAGGGAGGGGGGCTGAGGAGTTAAAACTGAGGCCAGCCCCAAAAAAGGCTCCTCGAAGGGAGGGTGGTCTCTGTTAATCCTTCCTCTTGGAATGGGGCTGCCCGGACCAGGAGAGGCGGGTTTCAAACAGTTGTCGCATCTTCCCAGATGCCAGCTTCCCTCTCATCATGGAATCAACATCTCCCCAAAGCAAAACACCTGGAGTGACACTTGGTTGTCTTCTCCCCCCTCTCCTCTTCTTCCTTCTTTCTTTCTCTTCTGCTTTGTCCTTCTTTTTCCTCCTCTACCTCCTCTTCTTTCTTCTTTCCTTCTCTGCTTCCTTCTTTCTTCATCCTTTTCCTTCTCTTTTCCTTCCTTTCTTCTTTTCCTTCTCCTTCTATCTCCCCCTTCTCCCTTGTTCTTCCTCTTCCATGTTATTGTCTTCCAACACTTTCTTCTCCTTCTTCCTTTTTTCTTTCCCCTTTCTTTCCCTTCCTCCTCTACCTCTTCTTCCTTGTTCTTCCTCTTCCTCTTCCCCTTCTCTCTTTTTCCTCCTCCTCTTCTTCCTTCTTTCTTCTCTTCGTCCTATTCTCCTTCTTGTCCTTCATCTTCCTCCTTTCCTTCTCTTCCTCCTCTATCGCTTCCTCTTCTTCTCTCTTCTTCCTTCTCCTCCTTTTTCTTGTCTCTTTCTTCTTCTTCACTTCCTCCAGTTCATGGTCTGCCTCCTCCTTCTCTTCCTTTTTTCTTCTCCTCTTCCTCCCTTCTCCTCGTCTTCTCCTCCTTCTATTCTTCTCTTTCTCCTCCTTCTCTTCCTTCCTTCCTTCTTCTTCTTCCCAATCTCTTTGCAACAGTAGCATTCTTGTGGCCAGTTCCCACCCAAATAGGCATCCAAATCCTGGTGCAATTTCATTTTTTATTTTACACTATATTTCAATTTCCTATTGCCATGACCTAGTGTGATTAATGCTAGTGTTTCTATGGTCTCCTTGTTGCAAATCCCTGAGTGTCCTTGGGATTCTGTGGCTTTGCTTTGTCTTTTTATTCAGTAGCAGGTTTGAGCTTTTGGTAGCGGTGGGTGATCATCTGGCTTTTACTGCAGAAATATTCTTTTTAAAGCAAAAGTAGTACAGCACCTTGAAACACCAACTTGCCCTTGAAAGTTTTGCACCTGCACTCGGCATCAACACTGTCCTGGCTGTTTTTGAAACAAACCTTTATATTTGTTACATGTCTTCAAGTCATCTATCACTTATGGGAAGCCAAGGCAATCCTATCGCAGGGTTTTCTTGGCAAGATTGGTCCAGAGAGGGATTGCCTTTGCCTTCCTCTGAGGCTGAGAGAGTGTGACTTGTCCGAGCCCCCCACTAGGTAGGTTTCCATGGCTGAGTAGGGATTTGAACCCTGGTCTCGCAGTGTCCAGCACTCATGACCCCACATTGTTGTGTGCCTTCAAGTTGTTTATGACTTATGGCAACGCTATGGTGGAGTTTTCTGGGGCTGAGAGTGTGTGACACACCCAAGGTCACCCACAGTGCTTCCCCGGGCTGAGCAGAGACTCACGCCCTGGTCTACACCACTTTAAAAAAAATTGACTTCCCAGTGACCTCTACCTTTGCCTACTCAGGAGCAAGTCTCGCTTCCTCCCTGGACAGTGGGTTTTATTTAGCGTTATAGCTTCCAAAAGTAAAGTTGCAAAGCCTGGAGAGAGTTTTTAAAAAGGCGATTTATTTCCAGGTAAGGATGCATGTCTCCAACAGTGAGGACCCCAGCAACGAACAGGAGACAAAGGGATCTCCACGTGTGAGCACGTAAGTAAAAGTAACTTTGCCAGAGACAGAGAAATGTTGTCTAACTCTGGTTCTCTACCTGCCTGGGCTCTGTTCTGTTGGAGAAAGGAGGGATATCAATGCAATCCATGGATGGTACCAGTCTAGCCCACCCTGGAGCCCCTCTTGGCTCCACTGGGCTCATGGGAAGTTTACGCTGGGGGCCAGGCAGTATGGGCTAGTGGTTAAAGTGCTGCCCTGGAACCTGGGAGATCCAAGTTCACGTCCCTCACAGGGACAGAGATTTACCACTTTGGGGCCCCGGCAAGGGCCCCCTGGCTCTTTCCCGTGGAACGTTTCTCCTTTGGAGAAGGACTCCAGGCAGTTTACAATTTTAAAAAAAATGGAAATAGGAAGGAAGGAGTCGTTTTTTCCGGAAGATGCCAAAGTGTGGGAATGGGAGGCTTTTAGCCCTTTTAAAAAAATGGTTTTTATTTTTTAAAAAATAACGAGAAACGATCCTTTTGTTGCCCAGTCCTCTTACTCCGTTTTTCTTCCCCGCTAGAACAGCTCCATTTTTCCCCCTTCTGAATTCCACGCACACGCGCACGCGAGCTTCTTAATACAGGCGACAACCCCACACAGGTCCCCAAAGGCACAGAGGCAGCCACTCGGGTGGAAACCCCAAAGGGGATTGAAGCAGCAAGACTCTGGGAGCTGTGTAGACGCCCCGCATCGGATCCGAGCGTCTCCTTGCCAGCCGTGGGCCTTGCTCCCGAGGAGACCTGCCTGGGCTTGCGCGGCTAGCCTTCCCCTTACCCGGGAGTAAGCTCCCTCGTCGCCTATGGCCTGCCGCCCAGAGAGGCCCTTCGGTACCTGGGTGTTCAATCCCATAGACTCCAATAGTCCGTGTGGATGGGTATAGCGCTATCAAGGGAGAACGCGTTGTAATAGCCGGGGACATCCTCGCCCGTCTGTCTCCCTTCTCGCCTCTCAGCAGAGAAGGGGAGCGGTTTGGGGGAAGGGGAACCGGAGAAAAGTTACTTTCTTCAGAGGCTATGTTCCCACTGGGCATCACTCCCCTTCCAACATATTTCTGCAGCTGCCCCTTCCACCCTTCTCCCTCTGCTGCTGGGGAAAAGAAACAAAATCTTTGTTATTTTGGGGAAACGATAGGAAAGGGAAACTGGTTAGTTTGGGCCATATAAAGCGGGTGGGTTGGGGATGAAGGAAAAGAAAAAAGCCTCTCTAAATATATATTTTAATGCGTTTTTTCAAAGGGAGGGAGAAACCTCTGGATTTTCTCTCTTAAAGGAGGTTGTGGAAGTCTGGAAGCGGTGCAGGGTGAAAATCCGTCACGTTCCTGCCTTCTTGTCTGTGAGTAATTATTATGAATTTATTGTTGTGTACCTTCAAGTCTTTTCCGACTAAGGCGACCCTCTCACGAGATTGTCTTGAGAGGGTTTGTTCGGAGGGGTTTTTGCCACGGCCTTCCCTCTGAGGCTGAGAGAGTGTGCCTTGCTCAAAGTCAGCCGGTGAGTTTCCATGGCTGGGCAGGAATTCGAAGCCAGGGTCGTAGTTTAATACTCAAATCGCTGCGCCATGCTATTCCTATCAATGAAAGTATAGATATTCATTTTATTTGTTCTGTGCCCACGCCATCTGTGTGCATGTATGTGTGCGCGTGAAACTTTTTTTCTCGAAAAAGAGAAGGAGAACGAAGCAATCCTGGGGGAAGAGGCTTGGCTAAGACAACCTCTTTGTCGTTCCCCACCCCTCCGAGAGGGAAGCGGACGCCCAACTTGAGCAGAGGAAGCGTGCGTAAAAGTTCCTCGCGTTTTTCCTCTCCAAGCGCGCGAGGCAAAACCCGGCGGGGCGCATTTGGCGTCAGTGCCCGTTAGGAAGGCGGGATCGAGGCCTCCTCCCCAAAGCTTCGGGGGCGGAGGGGGCGCTCGGCAGCTCCCTCTGAGCCCCCCTGGCCCTGGGGTTCAGGCTGTGGCGAGCGGGGCTGTTTGGAGAGGGGGAGAAAATCCCCCTAGCGTCCGCGGCGTCTGGAGTGAGGCGGAATTGACACGCACACCCGGCAGTACCGTGGAAACGGGCGCCTCCTCCATCCTCACCGGGTTGCAGCTTTGTTTGCAAGGAAGGTTTATTCCCAAGGGGAACTAAAAATAAAGGGGATATTAGGGAGCTGCGGACTACAAGTGGCCCTCTTTTTCCACCTTCACCACCCGGAGGGCTCAGTTTCCGCATTCTGCTAGGTGAATTGAGAGCCCCCCGTCCCTCTCCCTCCGTTGCGAGGGATCTAAGGGCCGTTGGCTTCAATGGGGCCTTCCCGGAGGATGCTCAAAGGATCGGGCCGCAGGCGCTTAGAGGGGGTGTGTGGAGCAAACGCTGGTGCGCCCAGTCGGACTGACTTCTGCGTAAAAGCGTGCGCAAAATGGAGACCGAACTTCCAAGCGCCATCTGAACCAAAAGGATTTACTTCCCGGTAGACGTGCCGGGCTCCCCTAGGGAGTCATTCCCCTCCCATGCAGGAGGGCTTACCCTCGAGTAAAGGGCCCCTGGATCGGGCTAGAACTCTACAACCCCTGCTCCATTCGTTTGGTCCTGGATCCAGGACGACCGGCTCTGTCCTAGCCGATCGGGTAGGAGCGACTCCGGCGTAAATATGAATAGGATCGAGGCCTCCGGGACTGTGCACCGTTGGAGTGAGTCTCTTGGGTCTCAAGGGGGCCTCGATTCCGGATCAACGTAAAGATTGGCCTCCTTGGGACATTCGCCGCAGGCGACAAGACAAGGAGCGCAGCCTGGAAAGGGGAAGTACAGGGGTATGGGTGTTCGTGTGAACCCGGACTCGTCTGTCCTGGGCATGACTCTCGAGAAATCCCCGCATCTTTCTGGCTCCTGGAATTACACACAGTAAAAATGCTCCAAACAGAGAAATGAGGGAGGTAAAGGAAAACATGGCATGGAGAGGAGCTGAGCAAGTCTTCCCTGGGCTCCTACTCAAAATTAGACCCCCCACGACCGGGCCCTCTTCGAAGTACGTCCGAGGAGCACCTCGGAAATAGAAAGTCCCCACGTTTACAAGAAGAAGAGGAGGATGATCTTTCCTGGCAGCTGTTCTACGAAAAAGGTGCGCTCGGATGCCGAATCCACATCTGGAGAGCCATCGGCTTCAACCAACCCGCTTTCAACCCGGGGTGGGGATAGCGAGGGCAACACTGTGGGAGCTGGAGGGGGTGGGAAGGGACTGGGCACCCTCCCACTCCACCTGAAGAATTGGGGGAGAGAGTTGGTAATAGGCACTTGGTGCAGGTAGAAACTAAAGGGATCCCCCTGCTCGTGTGAACATGTGAGCACGCATCTTGCCTGGTTTGGTTTCTCCCTCTGCATTACATCCCATAAATCCTGTGGGTATGCATAAAGGTTCAAATCTCTCTAGGTCGTGTGCCTTCCACTCCACTCCAACTTAGGGCAAATCTGTCCTACAGTCTGCTTGGCAAGATTTGCTTAAAGGAGTTTTGCCACCCTCTCTTTCTCTTCTCTCTCGGAGAGAGTGTGACTTACCCAAGGGCACCCCGTGAGTTTCCAGGGCTGAGTGAGCCTTCAGACCCTCCTTTCCCGGAGTCCTGGTCCAGCACTCGAACCACGCTGGCTCTCAGTCTAAATTATTTGTAAACCACTCTGCGTCCCAACCAGGGGGGAAGAAGCGTGATATAAATAAAGATAGTGATGATAGTGATAATGAAGAATAAGAATTGACAACAACAACTCAGAAGAGGTCTGCCCTTGCTGCCTTCTGAGGCTGAGAGATTGTGACTTTGCCCTCGGTCTCCCGGGGAGTGTCCATGGCTGAACGTGACTCTGGCCCCCAGCCCTCTCAAGATTTCTTCAGCCTTTTCAGTGGGAGTCGGACCTTGCCTTCCTCTGCCTCTGAAGGAGCCCCCGCTTGACCAAGCTCAGCCGGAGGTCTCCCTGTCTGAGCAGGGATTTGAATTCAGGTCTCCGAGGGTCCCCGTCCGACGCTCAACCCATCAAGCTGTTTCCAACGTCTCCCCCTCTCTCTATCTTAGGATTTTCCCGAACAATTTCTTCAGAAAAGATTTACCACTGCTTTCCCCCTCGGAGGCAAAGACAGTGACGTCCCCGAGATGAGTTTCCCTGGCCGAGCGGGGATTCGAACCCGGCTCTCCCGGGGTCTTAGCCTGCCACTCAAACCAGAGCATCACCCTTACTCACAGGAGGGGCAGAGAGACAGAAGCGTGACCGAGGCAAGATTCCTCCCGTGTCCCAAATATTCAGCGTGGGTTTAGGAGGAGAGGGTGAGAGTCAGGGTTCGTGGCGACCGTTTCCCCTTCTTCTCCTTCCCAGCCGGAGAGGAGAGCGGAGGACCCTCTTACGACCATGGTCAAGAACACGGGTGGAGCCTTCCAAGAAGCAAAACTGGGGGAGGCCAATCACCCACGCGCGCAGGCAAACCCGCCCCTCCGCCTTGCGGGAGAAGACGGTCCCTGGAGAGCATCTTCGGATGCGCCCCTCCCGGGTGTCTTCCGCCGCCCCCTTTTCTGCTGGGAACCGGGAAGCCCTCTTGGGGTGGAAGTTGGGGAGAACTTGAAACAGAGGAGCGCGTTATTGTGGGGAGCGGCGGCGGAAAGACCGAGGTGGGACAGCTTTTCTGTCCCCCCCCCCACAACTCCTGGCCAAACTTTGATGAAGCGTTTCTGAGAAGCCACGATGCGCGCTCTTCCTTTGCGCGAGGAGGACGCGGGTCCCCGTTTGCTCTCCCAAAGAAACCAAAGAGCGGGGAAGAAGGGGAGTTGAAAAGAGTCCCTCTCGCCATTGGTTCCCGAGTTAAATCTCCCCTTCCTTCGTTCCTGAATAAAAAGGAGGTGGGGGGGGGAGAGAAAGGGGTGGGGGAGCATTGGCGAGGGGGGGATCTCTGGCCGCCCAGCCTATCAGCGCCGCCCCGCCGTCCCCTTCCCTCACGCCCAGATGCGCCAAAGTTCAACGCGTCTTCGCCTTCTCCTTTTTCCCAACTTCCAGCCTCCCTCTCCGCCTCGCTATCGCGCAAGCCGTCGGCCGGGAGGGGGGGGCGAGCCTGTTCCCCTCCTTCTCTCCTCCCCCCCCCAAAGAACCGAGACACACGCACATAAAATAAAAGGGAAGAGGAGGAGGAGGGGGAAGGGGGGAGAGGGGGAACGAGAGAGAGAGAGAGGAGGGAAGGAAACCCACCCCCCTCCAAGAGGAGGCTCAAGAAAGCCAACCGTCCTCCAGCCTCGTTCAGACTCCGGCGCGCATTCCTCCAGGACGCACGCTCCGTTCCAGCCGGCCAATTTCAACCCCCCTCCCTTTAAAAAGGAAAAAAAGCCGGTAGTTATTTTTTGGGGAGGGGGAGGCTAGCAGAGAGGCCTGCCTTTTTTTCTCCCAGAGGTTTGAGGAGCCCCCCCTCATCTCTCCCAGTCTCTCTCTTTCTCTCCCGACGGTTTTTGGGGGAGAGCTGGGACTGGGCTATTTATTTTTAATTTTTCTCTGTTTTGGGGGGTGTGCCTGCCTCTTCTGCTCCCCGAACCCTCTTCCACCCCTCCCCTTCTTTCCTTCCTTCCTCTCCTCCCTCCCTCCTTCCCTCCGTCCCAGTCGCCTGGGCTGGAGCATGGCTTCGCTCCCCGGGACTGTACCGAGGATGATGCGCCCAGCACCCGGACAGAATTACCCCCGAACCGGATTTCCTTTGGAAGGTAAGCAGCGGTGGCCTTGGGAAAACGAAAAACACGACACCGGCGTTAGTTCGTTTCCTAACGAATTAGCAAAAACGACAGAGAATTTTTTTACAACTTCCCCCCCGTTCTGGGCCTTCTTCGGTTCGGTGTTGTTCTTCGCTTCCAACCTGAGATTGATTTTCGGGTACTGCATCCTCTTTCCCCCCTAGTCTCCGCCCCCCGAAAACCCAAAATATTCGCCATGCTTTTAGTGCAGAACTTTAGCGCTTTGTGGAAGCCCTCTGGGGAGCAGGCGAGGGGGGGCTTTTGCTTCCCAGTAAATGCGAAGAAAGTCTCCGGCACCCCTTTCCTCGGAGCAAGCGGGGGGGAGCAACGAGCGCGTTGAACTCTGCGAGGTTTTACTTCCGACCAAACTCCGCGGCCGTCGGGATTTCTCCCGCAAGACGGAGGGACCCACTTTTGTTCTCCTTCCCTTTCCCACCTCCTCCCCCCCGCTCCCCAAATCCGCCCTCTAACAAAATATCGCTCTGTTTTCCAAAATTTTTCCCCGGGTTGACTTCTTTTGTTGATCCCACTCCTTTGGCCTAACGCTTTTTCGGAGTCGCCGTGGCGCCCGAAGTCGTTTGGAGAGAAAAGAGAACGAGATAACGCTTTTAATTTCTTTTTTTTGGGGAGGGGGAATAGAAATGGTGCTCCTGTCCAACCGGTCCACCCCAACGGGGGCCAGCATTTAAAGAAAAAATCCTGAGATAAAAAAAATAAATAATACTTAGGAGTAAGGAATTAGCCAGAGCGGGCAAAGCTTTTTCCTCCAAAGCTGGAGCTTTCTTGCCCCCGTCGTGAGTCGTTCAGTCTTCCACTCAGTTTAATCTTTTCTTGAGAAAGGCGAGTTTTCAAGGCCTTTTCCCCTTCCTCGCTTCCTCCCATCCCCACGTTTTCGTGGAAACCTTTTCCTCTCCTTCCTCTCCCCAAATGCGCATCGCCGCCGCTCCCCGAAGAGGCCAAACCCCGCGTTAAACCAACTCAGGCTTTTCTTTTCTCTCTCTCTCGCTCTCTCTTTTTTTTCCCCACCCCGGTCCTGCGCATTTATTAAAGCAAATCCAATTCATCTCCGGCGTGCTCAAGTGGGCGAAGGCAGGGGAGCCGGGCGGGGGGCGAGGCGCGCGGGGGGACCCACGCCGGCGGCGGAAAAACCCACACGCGCACGCCGCGGGGATTTGCCGTGAAGAGGCACTCCGGAGGCGGCGGCGGCGGCGGCAGAAGCGAAGCGAAGCGGGCCGGGAAGAGAGCGGGGGGGGGGGAGAGAAAGAGAGAGCTGGGGGGGATCAAGGGATTACCAAAATATTTGCCTAGCGTGAGGGGGCATAATGACCAGGCGGGACGGCGCGCCAGAAGGGCCCACTCCACGCTGAGCTGTGGCTAATGAGCTCGAAAGCCGAGTGACTCCGAATTAGCGGCGCGTGATTCTTGATTAAACCGCCAGGCGAGGCTGGGAATAGGAAACAAGAATTTCTTTTTTTCTAGGAAAGTGTGGAAGGAGGAGGAGGAGGAGAGTGGGGGAAAAAGATCTTGAAAAAGCGCCTCTCTTTGACATTTCCCGTTGCGTTCGGGAGCCGCGACTTCAGAGCAGCCCCATTGAAAGCCACGGGGCTGGGAGCTGCTTTGTCGGGGCCTCTTCCTCCCCACCTTGGTCCCGGTCTCCCCTCCTTTAAAAACAGAAAATAAACTAGCCCCTTTTCCCTGTAAGAAATGCGCTAAGACCAAAACCAAGAACGATCCGCATGCGGGAGAAGAAGAGCAGCCCGAAAACGCGTTCAGAAACTGGGGAGAAGGGGAAATTCGGGTAACTTCTCCAGTTAAATTCGGGAGGCACGATCCGAGATCTGCCCGGAAAAAGAATGTACATAAAACAATAAATCAATAATAGTTACCGGAGATCGCCCCTGAAAAAATTAAACCCGCACCTGAACCGCAGCTCTGCAGGTCTGGTTCGGGAGCTGCATTTAAAAATAAGAGGCTGGCGTGCGTTTCTGAAATCCAGATTTAAAACGGATTTTCAAATCCGTTTTTACAATCTCAAAGGGTTCCGATGCCGTCCAACACACATGGTTTAAAAAAAGAGAGAAAGAAAATCCCGGGGTCTTCTCCATCACCACGCTTCTGCCTTCCACGCGCAAAGTGGAGCCCTGGTCCGGACTCTCTGGTCCCAAGGTTTGGCAAGCAGGAAAGTTTGGACGCTGGGCTGGAGGGAACCGATTTCCAGTGTGTTTTGGTAAGGGGAGACCTTTGAGGATGGGTTTTTTTTTTTTGGCTGGGGGGGCTCCTGGAAAGGATTTTTCCCAGCCCTTTGGGGGAAAAGAAGAAGACGGCCTTTCGCCGGGAGAGGCATCCGAACAGCTGCGGCCAAAACGCGGCCAGATGTAACTGCTGCGGGCGCAGCGGGAGAGACCCCCGGGGGACGCCTTTGTAAAATATGTACTGGGGTTAAGGGGAAGAGGGGAAGGCAGTGAGGGGAGAGGGAAGGCCCCGCTCGCAGTTTGGAGAACTTGAGACTTTCCTTGCCCCCTCCCCGAAAAAAAAAGAAGCCCAAATTTGCCCTTTGGTTTAACGTACTCCAGAAACCCGTGGATTCGCTTCGGAGCCAAAGCACCTCCGAAAAGCCCCCCACGCCCCGCCGGGTCTCCTCGGGAGTCATCCTCGCCCTCCTCCCGCTCTATTTCCCCCCGCGTCCTTGCGCGGAGCGAAGCCCCCTTGGTTTCATCTCCCGCGCAAAGCTGTCCCTTTAGGATTGCGCTGCGCCAGGCTGGACCGGCGCAGGGAGGCGGCAGCGCTCCGACCCAGGCCGGCTCACTGGCAAGGTCGGGGCCCCTTCTTTTCAAGCGGGGGGCTTCTCCCGAGCAAATGTGCCTTGTGGTCAATCCCAAGGTATTTCAGTAGACAGATAGGCGGGTATAAGTACCGCATATTCATCAACAGATACCCAAAAGGCGCAAGGAAAGATGCTTTGCTCATGCCTGTTTCACTCCGGTATAAATGTAGGGAAATATAAAAATGAGACTTACTCCCAGGTAAGAGGCTACAGATTTCCCCCTAAAAGTTCTCAAAGTTATAATTTAGAAAAGAAAAAGGTTGAGACACTCTGAGAGAGAGAAAGGGATCCCAGTTCGGTCCGAGTTTTGTCCAGACCAAAGGCAATTTAATTTCGAGGAGACGCGCTTCTGTCCCTTTGCGATCCTAAATCCCATGGGGAAGGATTTTGTCCTCCTGGTAAATTTGCCTTGGAAAAGACGGGGGGTGTTAATCGTCAGCCTCCCCCCCCCCAAAAAAACACCACCGTAACCCCGTTGTTCGAATTTAAAACACACCGTTGAGGCTACAAAGCCAACTTGCCGCGGAAAGAGATATTCAGGATCGGTCGCATTGCGATCGAAATTCCCTAAGGGGAATGTTGCCGACGGGGATGCAGGCAGGCAGCTGCGATCCCTAATCCGACCGAGCCGGACTCCCTCCTTTAATTTTAAAAATAAATAAATAAACTCAGGCGGCCTTCGGGGGAGCAGGTCGCCTTAGAGGTGAAGGGAGCGCAAAGTCTCCTGCTTTAAACCGGCTTGAGGGCTGGGGGTTTTTTGAGGGGAGGAGGAAATGGGTGCCCATGGAGTTTGCGGCGGACCCGCGGGAAAATCCCTCGCGGACCCAAAGGGCCGCTGATGGGCGGTTCGGTCGCCAAGCGGCTGCAATCCCCGAACGCGGTCGCCTAGAGGTCAAGTGGAAGGGTGAAAACCCGAAAGGACTGTCTTCCGGCAAAGACGCCGAGGATTGGGACCTGAGAAGGTCTTAAAATAATTCTATCCAGCCACAACCCCCTCATCATCATCATCATCATCATCATCATCATCATCATCATTCTTATCCTTATTCTATGTAAACTCCCTTGCGGACTTGAATGAGTTCGGACGCGTCCCGTTGACCACCGTCCTGCATTTCCTCCGCCTCTTCCTGCGCCGCCAGCGGCGTGTGGGAAGGGCGAGAAGCTTGCTCCCGAGTAGCCCTACTAAGGTTCAAGGAGCGCCTTGGGACCCCCTCCCCCGGGCTCAAGCTCGCCCCGTTTTCTTCCCCATTTTCCTCCCACAGAGGAAGCGGGCCGTCAGGCGTGCGTGCTGTGGGAATTTACTCGCGAGGAAGCCCGTGGCGAGCAGAGAGACATTTCTCTCGGTCGTAGTGACGACGCCGGGACCGCGTCGGCCTTTCTCTTGTCCGGTCCTGCGGAGGGCTAGCCTCCGGATTAGAGTAGGCCCATTGGAATTAGTGGAATCCGATTTACGCGAACGATGGGCAAATCCCGAGGGGTCGGGTCTAAAATTTAGTTGAGCCCACGCTAACGGGATGAGGACACAATAGCAAAATCGGGGCAGGAGGGGCGAGGTGGATCGGGCCCTCCTCTCTTCCCCCCACACCCGTCGTCCCCCAGAGGAGAGAGTCCGTGGGGGAATCGGGGCCCAGAGACCTACTTAGCGGGTGTGGGGAAGCTTTGGGTCCTTCCTGCGCATCGGCCGAGCAGAATGGAGGGTGAGGCCTGGGGGGGACTTCGAGGCCACTTCTGGGCACCCAACGCCAGTGAGGGTCCCACTTCCCCAAACCCCCTTTTGGAAGAGGTCCAACTACGCCTCCAGATTGCCCCCTTGGAGAGGGGACGGTGAGGCGGGAGCCTCTTTTAAAAACGCGGACAATCGCGAACTACGCCATCCCCGAAGGGGCGCAATTGCGGAATAAGTCCCCCGAGAGGCGCATTTGGAGAATAATTCCAGAAACGGGGACAAATGCGGAAGGCAACGGGGGACAGTTGCGGAATGTTTACCGTGGGGTTGGAGAATAACTCCAAAAACCATCACAGTTGGGGAAAGAATCTAACAAGGTGTGCGATTGCGGAATAAGTTTTAACAATGTCTACAACTGCAGCATAACTCTAACTAAGGTGTGCTATTGCAGAACGTCTCCGGAAAGGTACAAAATGAGTCCAAAAATGTGTGCGATTGGGGAATAGGTCTAAAAGTGTGTGCAAAGGCAGAACAAGTCTTAACAATTTGTACAATTGCGGAATTAGGACTTAACGATGTGTATGATCGCAGAATGACCCCTAAAATGTATGTAGTTGCGAAATAAGTCCAAAAATGTGTGCAGTTGGGGAAGAGGTCTCAAAAAGCGTGTGCAAAGGCAGAATGAGTCTTTAACAATTTGTGAAATTCCAGAATTAAATCTAAGAATGTCTCCTATTGCAGAATGACTCGGAATAGGTACAAAATAAGTCCCCGAATGTGTACAATTGTGGGAGAGGTCTAAAAGTGCGCACAAAGGCAGAAGTTTTGCGGTGTGTACAAGTGCAGATTAAGCCTAACAATGGGCACAGTTGCGGAATAATTCCAAAAACGTGTCCGGTTGCGGAACGAGACAAAACCTTGACGCACAGTAGAGCGGAGAGAAAACGGTGTCGCCTTTTCTTTCTTTTCTTTCTTTCCTCCTCCCTCCTCGGCGCTCTTGCCTCCAGTCTCGACCCCGCTGGGCCAAGGCCGGGTCAACCAGCTGGGGGGCGTTTTCATCAACGGGCGGCCCCTGCCCAACCACATCCGGCACAAGATCGTGGAGATGGCCCACCACGGCATCCGGCCCTGCGTCATCTCCCGCCAGCTCCGCGTCTCGCACGGCTGCGTCTCCAAGATCCTCTGCCGCTACCAGGAGACCGGCTCCATCCGCCCGGGCGCCATCGGGGGCAGCAAGCCCAGGGTGAGTGGGTGGGTGGGGAGGGAGGAGGAACCCAGCCCGTGGGGGTGGGCGAGGATCGGGACCATCCCGGCGCGCGGGGGAAGGTTGGCGAGGTGGCCTCTCCTCTCCAGAAGTCCCTAGGCGCGCCCCTCCTACCCGACCATCGAAAAACCCAGCGGGGGCGGATTGGGACCAGACTTAGAGTAGACCCATCGAAGTGCGTGGAAAGGGGGGTCCCACTGAAGCCATGCCGAGGGGGAAGGAAGAAGTCTGTGCCATTTCCACGGCTCGCCTCTACTTCTGAGTCCAAACCCTGCGCGTAAAAATGTTCCAGCCGGGTCTACTCAGATACAAGCCGGCATGTTTTTCAGCCCCGGGGCGTCTGCTAAACTGGGGCCTTTTGGAAGCCGGCGGGGCTTACTCCCGAGTCGACAGAAGACACAAGGTGGCTTACATGCGAGTAGAACCGAGTTTGTCCGGGTGTGAACTTCGGTCTGCCCTCCTAACTCAGAGCGGGAGGCAACACCAAATTGCCGTCAGATAAATGTTTGCCCATCTGGGTGAATGTTGGTGTAGACAGGATGAAAAGGAGGAGCGGAAGGGGGGAACAGGCCGCTTCTCGGCGGGCTTACTCGGGAGTAAGTCTCCCCTTGGAACCAATAGGCTCGCCTTTCTGAGTCGGCGTGGCTAAAGCCAAAGCTGAGGGAAAAGAAACCAGCCCAGAGACGCCCAGCAAGACTTACTCGCGAGTAAGGACGCGGGCTTCCCAACGCAGGCGTTCTTAGGCATGCTTTAACTTCCGAGCCGGACTTAGGGGAGGTCCCAAGGGGGGTTACACCTGAGAAAAACAACCCCTCCCTAAAAGAGAGTGGAGCCTCCGCTGTTGATACGAGTGGCCATTTCGGAGGCGCCTTGGATGGGGCTTCCTTAGAGGAAACCTTTCAAACAAAGACCCTCCGAGAGAGATCTAGAGTAAAGAAGAGTTGATTTAATTTTATTTAGCAGAGTTTGGAAAACTTCCTTGTTTCTGACAGGGAGAGGGAGCACGCCCCTATTCCAACCCCCAACTTTAAAGGAACAAAAAGGGAAAAAAAACAGCAATGCAAATTTAAAAGTGGATTTCCCTTCTCTCCCACTTCCTCCTTCCGGCCCCGATCCCCGCCCCCGTCTCTCCCCGCCCCCGTCTCTCCCCGCCCCACCCCATATCCCCCCCCCCCGGTCGCGCCCTTGACCCCAAAAGCAGGTCGCGACGCCGGACGTGGAGAAGAAAATCGAAGAGTACAAGCGGGAGAACCCGGGCATGTTCAGCTGGGAGATCCGGGACCGGCTCCTGAAGGACGGCCATTGCGACCGCAGCACCGTCCCCTCAGGTGAGAAGGAAACCTGGCAAGCAGAGGGGACCCCCGGGGTGGAAAGGAGGGAGGGAGCCCCCAGGGGGCGAAATCCTAGGGGGATTAATCCGGGGGAAGCTTTTATTATCTACAAACAGGCCAGCTTGACACCTAAAAGCGGTTCCCTCCAGGCTAAGGAGAGCAAAAACAATCCTCCATCTTTCCTCTCCAGACATGCATTAAAAAGAAAAAAGAAAAATCTTCCCGGTTTCCCGGAGAAGCCTTCTGTGAAACTCCAGAGCCTGCCTATTCTTTGTTTTACCAGGATCTGTTGCAGTCTGATTTTCCAGAGGGAAGGGTACACCTTAGCTGCTAGTCCTTACCCCTGGACATGGAGATAGTCTCAATCTTTCCACCTCAGGCATCCATTTAAAAAAAAACACCTGTTCCTGGTTTCATGGAGAAGCCCTTGGTGAAACCTCCAAAGCCTGCCTATTCTTTTTCCTACCATCCAGCAGATGTTAACATCTCCTGCAGCCAAATTATCCCCCTGAAGGGGTGCAACCTAGCTGCTAGCTGCTACCACACCATACAGATATATCCTCAATCTTTCCATCCCAGGCATCCATTAAAAAAAGAAAAGTCCCATGTCCTCATGGTTTCCAGAGAAGCCTTCTGTGAAACTCCAAAGCCTGCCCATTCTTTGTTCTTCCATCCAGCAGTGGCTGGCATCTCCAACAGCCAGTTTCTCCATAGGAAGGGGTGCAACCTAGCTGCTAGGCTCTACCACCTGATAGATTGCTATCTGATGGTGGTATGTAAACTGGAATCATATTCTCACACCCCCAAAAAGTGCTACAGCAGTCAGGCTCCCAAAGCTTTGTCCCACCAGTGCTTGGAAGGCTGCACTTCCGAGGGTAACAGGGCCCTGGAGGCTGTGGTTGTGATGTTCCTTCAAGCTGACACCGGCTTACGGTGACCAAGAATTTTCTTCAGAGGGGTTGCCCACTGCCTTCCTCTGGGGCTGAGAGAGTGTGACCTTGCCCAAGGCCACCCATGGGTTTCCTTGATCTCCCAAACACTCAGTCCACCAGAGCAGGCTCTCGAGATTTCTTCAGAGGAAGTTTGCCGTTCTGCCCTTGACCTCTCCTCTGAGGCTGAGAGAGTGTGACTTGCCCAAGTCTTTCCACGGCGGAGCTGATCTCCCAGACCGCTTGTCCTGTCCTCAAAGCACCAACAGCTGGGGTATTGGGATTGATGGGATCCAAAGGGCCATAAATTCCTCCATCTCTTAGGTTTCCGCTGGATAACCCCGCAGGTTCAGCATTTCCCCGCGAAAGTGTCTATCTGCCCGTGGCGGCTGGTGGCACCTGCATAAGCGAGATGGTGAATCGCTTCTGGGTTTTAGTCCAAACTCTAAAAGAGCTATTCAAGGTGCTGGACCTATTTTGGGGGGAGGGATAGGGCTCAGGGCTTTGAGTGACTCCTTTGAAAAGTTTAAAGCCCAGCTCACTGCCCAACTGACAACAGAAGCCGTTGGCCACCGTATCCCCGCATATAGAAATCTAGCCAAGAGGAGCAGCTAAGTAAATGAACTTCCCTGATAGGCTACTCTTTCAATGAATGGAGCTTTTGAGAAAGAGCAATTGAAAAAAAGAAGCATTTGTATTTTTATGAGTCTGCTTTGTCAGCCAAATAGCACAAATTCATGGGTTTGCAGCTATGTTCCGGGTGTGTGTGTGAGAGAGCATTGCTGCACAAATAAGAATTCAACCTGCACAAATAAGAATTCAACCTGCCCAAATAACATTTATTCTTTCAGCTCCCTAGTTTCTAGACTCACAGGACCTTAAAACTGAGTGGAGCATTTGGAAATTGAGTTTAGGGCCCCAAAGCCAAAAGAACAGGTAGAGCAATGCAGGGAATTGCAAAAACTGCAAATAAAAATATTGGAGGTGCAAACAAATTGTCAGCATCTCACTCTGCAATTGTAGAAATTTGGAGACTGAAGGAAAATATTTCCCTTATTTCTTACCTCCAGCTTGCATATTTTTTTTTTTAAAAAAAGACGAATCCATAGATTTACATGGAAACTTGGTCTGGCCTGGCCGAGGTTGCCACTTTGGCCACCAGCCCTTGTTCTGCTGGGTTTTAATAGCCTCTTGGGCCACCCAGGAAGTTAGCTGGCAACCTTGCTGAAGGATAAGAAGGCAGCTAAAATTAGACTCTTCCTAATTCTTTCATTCTGTGCAAATCGGGACTTAATCACTACTGCTTTGAAGACAAAAGGTGAACATGTATATATAAAGCTAAATTTAAAAGTTATAATTAATGGAAAAAAGGAAGCACGATGGAACCTTATTCAAAAGAGGTGAGAATTCGATGTCCAGGTATCAAGTCAGAAATCTGAGGTCTTTTTTCCCTGTGCCAGTGGAATTTGAACTGGTTTCAAAATTCTCACCCAGCTTGCAAAAGGTAGGAGGCCAAACTGATCAGTGATTTCTTTGGATGAGAATTTGCGAAAATTCTCAAACTCTGAATCTAACAAGAAAGTAGGACTGGAAGATTTTTACACATCCATCCAAGGAAGAATTTCGGTTCAGGCTACTTCTTTTTAAACAGAAATTATTCCAATTAGTACAATAAAAAGGGTTGTTCATCCTTAAATATACGTTTCTTTCTCTAACCGTGGCTCCCTGACAGGCAACATCTGATGTGTGAAAAGGTGATCACACTTCCAAAAATATGGCGATCCATAATTTTTTCCCAAGGATGTGTAGCATCTTGCCGAGTCACTTTCATGATCGCCCGCTTAATGCATTGCTAGGTGTCCTTGGATACCTGCCAGACTTATTGCAATCACGCGCAGAAGTAAAATCCTACTATTTTAAGAGTTGTGGGAGGACTCCAAGGGCCATCCAGTCCAACCACCTGCCATGTAGGAAAACGCAAAGAGAGCACTCCCGAAAGAAGCCCATCCAGCCTTGGTTTCAAGGCCGCCAATGATGGAGAATCCATCTTTGTAAATCCCATTGAGTTCAATAGGGCTTGCTCCCAGGTAAGTGGATGTTATTTTGAGAGGGGGGTTCTAAAAGAACAGACCTTGCGGTCTAAATTATGGATGCCTTTCTCCTCCCCTCCTCACTGAAAAAAGAAAAAAAAATCCTGTTTCTTTGTACCACGTAGCCTGATGAACAGCTCTGGAGGACCTGAAAGCTTGCACAGTTTAACGGGATTTTGATTGCTCCTGATAAACTCATTGCTCACCAACTAAGACTTCAATCTCTCCACCTGTGTATGTGTAGAGGAGAGGTTTGGATCACGAAGCCCTATAAGTGTTGCTGGATTGCAACTCCCAGCATCCTTAATCAGTGTACTCAGTGGTGAGGAATGCTGAGAGCTGTGATCCAACTGCGTTTGGGAGGCTACGTAGTTCCTACCTCCGGCGTCAGAGGACATCTGCTCTTATTCACCGGGCTGACTTATCCACACAGAGGGAGAGCAGCTCATAGCAGAGAGAGTGGAAAAGTTACCTTTTGGACTGCAGTTCCCAGAATCCCCCAGCCAACCTGGCCAAATTCTGGGTGTAGTAAGGAAAAAAAGGGAACTTCCCAAAGTTTTGGATTGTGGCCCGTGGAGTAACCAACCCAAGCTCCGTCATGAACTGAAATTTGTTCCGGGGAAGCAGAACTCGAGCCACTGGGTGAAAATTTCAGGGGAAGCAGAATTTGACAAAAATTGAGAGAAACGTTTTGACAGTAAAAGCTGTTTAAATGGAAGAAGAAGAGGCCACCAGAGGTTCTGGAAACATTTAAGTGGAGCACAGATGGCCATCTGCCAGCGTACTCCATGTGTCTGTTGTTGTATGCCTTCAAGTTGTTTCTGACTTATGGCGACCGCAAGCCAACCCTATCACAGGGTTTTCTCATTAAAATTTGTTCAAGAGAGGGTTTTCCATTGCTTCCTTCTGAGGCTGAGAGAGTGTGACTTGCCCAAGATTACTCAAAAGACTTTCCATGGCCAAGTAGGGATTCGAACTCGTCTCCAGAGTCCTAGTACAATGCTCCAACGACCACACTAGATATCATCCTTCACTAGGTTTCTTCTGGAAGGAAACAATAAGCAATTTTAACCATTTTATTCCCACCAGGAGGAACTCTTCGAAACATTATGCCCTTTGCAAAACCTATTCGCAACTCAGGACTTCTCCTGCACAAAATTCGCACGTGGTTGTTCTGGGCAGAAAACTCCTTTTTCTGCATAGGAAATAGTGTTTTTTTTTTCCCAGCAGAGAAAATACTATTTGATGCAGCAATGTTGTTTGCCCTACAAAAAAAGGTGCTTCCCAAACAGAAAATGTGGTTTGCTGCACGAAATGACCCTGTGCAAATTTTGTGCAAAGTAAGTCCCAAACTGGCCTTCAGTCCAGCATACAGAAAATAATATTTGATGCTGAAGTGTTATTTCCCCTACAGAAAAAGAAAACCTGTTTCCTGCACAGGAAATGTGCTTTGCAGCACAAAAGGACCTGTGCAAATTTTGTGCAAAGTTAAGTCCCGAACAGCAAATATTCTCATCAGTCCAGGATGTGTATTGTCAAAAAACATGGGGTTTTGAGCATCTTTTTGGAATGTTTTTTGAATATTCTTTGCATTCCTGTAATAGTTCCACTGCCCCACCACTGAGAAAGAAGGTTCTTGCTACCTTTAAAACTTATTAGAGTTGGACTATACCACTTCAACCACAAGGTAGAGGAATGGCTGGAGTATCAAACAAATGTCTGAAACTGAAGCCAGCGTCTTCATGGAAGAGAAGAGGACAAGATTGTTCTGCATTTCAGACGGGCGCTAAAAACTTTTATTCCAAAAAAAGGAATTCTCTGATCTATTACTCTTTTCTCCTAACAGACAAATCAGTAGTTAATCATAAGTTGGCCTTCTGTGTGAGCTGCCCTGACAACTTAGAATTATTTTACCTTTTCCCTTTGGAAGAACTTGAGCTGAAGTTTATTTTTTTTAAAAAAAAAAGGAGGAGAATGTGTTAAGTTGCATAAATGGGAGCCTGTACTCCAATTTCAAGCAGGTTTTGCCTCCTTAAACATGTTGACTTGGACGTCATCGTCGTAAAGGGTGACAAGATTTAACTTGCAGTTGCACGAATTGAAATATCAGTTTTCCCTACCAGGAAACAGAAAATCTCTCGATCTAGCAAACATTAGAAATGGGTTATTGGAGGAGGAAACTCTCGTTCAACAGGATGCAATCCTGTTCTGATCAGTGATGTATTGAGAAGGTCGCATTGAGTTCCTGCCTTTTCGCAGGACTTTGCTGCACCAAACTCTCTCCGGATGATCCTCCGAGGTGTCTTGGTTTGTGGTGTGAGTTTTGGAATTAAGATTAAAACTCAAGATAAAGAGGATGTGTGGTTTTAATTTGGGCGGGACAAGCGAGACACTCCTCGGTTAGATTTTCTGATTATCCTACCTGGAATCTGGTTGCGGCGATACGCTGGGGGAAATCGCCCCGGCGTCGGAGGTGGTGGTGACGGGGGGGGACCAAGGCTGTGGGTGCAACAGCTGTGAGAAAGAATTATTAAAGTGTCAGAGGAACAGGCTGCTAAGAGCCGGCAGATTTTTATCTGCCTTCTCGGCATGTAAATCTTTAGGAATTTTGTTATCTTTGGCCGGAATGAATCATGTAGCCATGTTTCTCCCTGATGGGAGAAAGTCCTCAAAAAAATATGGAGTCTCCACGGAGTTTTTGGATTTATTCTGTTGAAAAAAGAAAGAAATGCATTTGAGCTCTTAGCAAAGAAAAATGCATTTTCTACACAGAAAGTAAGTATCTTGTAGGGAAGACATGATTTTTCTGCACATTCCTGAGGACAGCTCTATGATCTCCGAAGAGAGAATGTTGTTTTTCTATGCAAAAGAAAGAAAAAAATGTACACAGAATAAATCACAAACCAGAGTCAGTGTGGCGTTGCTGTTTTAGACGAGGACTCTGGAGACCGGAGTTCAAATATCTGCTCAGCCATGAAAACCTACTAAGTACCTTTGGGCGAGTCACACTTTCTCAGCCTCTGAGGAAGGCAGAGGGCAAGTCACACTCTGGCAAGTCACACTTTCTCAACCTCTGAGGAATCCTGTGATAGGCTGTCTTTAGGGCTACCATAAGTTGGAAATTATTTGAAGGCACAAACTCTGAAGATACTCATGTGCCCAGGTTTTTCTACATCAGGGTTTCCTGACGTTTGGGGAACCTATTTTTCTGTCTATTATTTGAATATTTTCCAATATTCCTTCCGTCCCTGCTGCTTTTCCACACCATCACTGTACAACCGTGATGGAAAATGCAGTTCCTGGTTCACTGTTCTGACCAGATTCCAACCGTGGAATTCTTCAGTGGGAAAAAATATGGCAAGTAGAAAACAGGCACATTTTCTCGCCTCTGTTGAGAAAAGGCGTCTCAACTCGTGGGGATCCCCTATCGAGAAAAATACCCAAGTGCCATGAGACTTTGCACAGCCTAACAAGAGAAACAGTTTGGGCAAAGAGGGAAATTTTTCTTCAAAAAATGAACTTGTGCCAAAAAGGAAAACACTTATTGATATTCCTGTACAGGAAACAGTGCAAAAAATAGTCCTATTTTTCTTCACCAAAGCGTTGTTTGCAATGAATTTTTCAGGAGAAAATCCCAAAGTGCCGAAAACACACAGAACCCCTTCTCATTTCATCTCATGATGGAGAGAACTTTTGAAATGGTTCCTTCTTGCTCCCGGTGTAGGGTCCAGCGTTAAGAACCCGTCCTTGCAAGGATTATTGTCATGTTTACCTGAACCGTTGCAAAGCTTTCGCAAACTACTTCTCTAATAATTCAGTGGTTTCAGAAGGGTGGCTGTGCTGCAGGGTGTAGCTATGGAATCTGGTTCATCGTCTATCAGCCCCGCAAAAACAATTCTGCCCCCCATGAAATTTTCCATCAGTCCTCAAATTTTAGCACTGCACCTAACTTAAAACTGCACTTAAGCATTTAGAAGTACGGTTTAGGCGTCCAAAGAAGACAAGTCGGCCAACCAAGGGATTGTGACTACAGCAAAATCAAACAGTTGTACCTGTGAGTGATTTTTCAGGGTCTCCCTCTGCAAGGCTAGAAATTTGTAGAGCGAAGGAAACTTTAATTCGGGGCGCAGAATTCTTATTTGGGAGGTGATGTCTGTTAATCTCCGGCTCCATATCTCTGGTGTCCACAATAAATGAAGATTTCAAAAGACACACTGTTGGTTTTGCTACCGATTGCACATTAGATTGAGTTTACTCATCATTTTGATTGGCCAAAAAAGCATACCTAAGCAAGCTGTTGTTCTTGTTTTGTGCCCATATGCAATTTTTAATACAATTACTCAGAAAAGAAACCTAGATGAGAAGAGGCATTCCCTGTTACCTCTTGCCTGGACGGCCTCTTCTGAAAAGATGCATCCTATGAGACAGAGGCACATAAGGCAGAAAGCATGTTTATATGTATTATTTTTAATGCAATTACTGAGGAAAATCTTTGCATTAAAAACCTGCATGAGAAGAGGCATTCCTTGTTACCCCTTGGCTGGGTGGCCTCTTCTGGAAAGATGCATCCTATGACACAGAGGTACATAGGGCAGAAAGCAAATTTATATATATTAGTTTCAGTACAATTACTCAGAAAAAATGCAGATGACAAAAACCTACAGGAGAAGAGGCATTCCTTGTTATCTCTTGCACGGAAAGCCTCTTCTGAGAAGATGTTGCCTAAGACATAGATTATCATTAGAGTGAAAGCATGTTCCTTGTTGATTGTTTGGATTGCATATAAATGTTGTTGGTTAATCAATTATAACTGAGGTACTTAATCAGCTAATGCCTCCTTAGCTTGGTAGCCGGCCTCACATGAATGTTGGTAGCGCAATCCTTTGTTATCGGAAATTGTTTCTATTGTTTTCTGTGAGGTTTGCTTGTTATTTCAGTATCCGTGAGTTCTGCCTAACGTGGGAATTATTTAGGGTAACGGTGTTCATTCCAGCCCAAATCTGGAGAAAATCTTTATGCTCCACTTTCTCTGGAATTTGACATTTTAAACTTCAAGTTCGGTTCCATACTGGCAATGGAGAAGATTCCCAGCGTTTGGAACTGAAATGAATTTCTTTCCTCTCTGGAGAGCACCAGTTTCTTCTTATTGGTGTTAAAGCCTTGGAGTTTCTCTGGAAAAGAGAAGTTGGCAACACTTATTCAGCACTAAAATGGTTGAGTGCAAAGCCAGAGCTCTAAGAATTAAGCAGTCAACCCTTGAGACCCATTGGGCGCATGTGTCAGCGTCTCCAAAATTTGACTTTTTCCTCTCCAAATCTCTTCAGTTCTGTGTGGGTAAGACTCCTGTGCCCTTCCAGTTGTTGGTGGGTTGCAACTCCCAGCAGCCTTAGCTAGCATAGCCTAAAGCCAGGAATGCTGGGAGTTGCAGTCCAGCGACATCTGGAGGGCCACGCCATTCCCACCTCTTGTAAACAGGATGAAAGTAAGTACATTCTGCTTAATTCCCGTGGGAAAAAAATGACTGGAAATTATATTCTTGCCCAGCCAAAAGACTGGTTTTCAGTCTAAGTGTTAGAGAAGAAAGAAAATGTAGTTCACCCCCTTTTTCTAGTTCTTTTTGGCCTACTGTGTTTTGGGTTTTTTTTGGTTCTTTGTTCCCATTGTTTCCTTCCAAACCAGCTTATATTTTCTTCTTCTGTCTTTGACTGTCCGAGGTTTAGTGAGTTCGATTAGCCGGGTGCTCCGAATCAAGTTCGGGAAGAAAGAGGAAGACGAGGATTGCGATAAGAAAGAGGATGACAGCGAGAAGAAAGCCAAGCACAGCATCGACGGCATCCTCGGGGACAAAGGTAGCGTGTGTATGGTTGTGCGTGTCAGAGAGAGACCTTCCTCTCAAACCCACCCCATTTGCTCCCTTTTTCTTAATTTCCTCCTATGGCACAATGGTGGCTGATAATGAAACGAGGTAGGCAGGTGGTGCAAGGTTGAGCTCTTCCCTTCCCTTTCCTATTTTTGTTGGTTTCGTTTCGCTCTTCCCAAATGTGCTCGGAAAGGAGTTTGGTCTTTATAAAGCCTGGGTGCTTCTTGACCGCCCTTGTCCTCCTTCAGGGGTTCAGTGTGGGATTTTGCCCCCGAGCCAGCGGAACCCCCATCTCTTTTGGTTGTGTGCGTGGTATCATTTTTGGCTACAGAAGGATTGGCATTTGGTGGAAACGAGTTTGCAGTCGGACAACCCGAGAGAACTTTGTCAAAGCGTGCGACGGTCGTTTATAATGTGGCGGACGGACAGATTCATACATGCTGTTGTCATGGTGTACTACTTCTGTGATACTGATCATGGTCTATCATCATCATCATCATCATCATCATCATCATCATTAGGGAGGGGAGTAGAGAATCTTTCCTCTATTGCATGTTTATTTTATTAGAATGAACCACCGTGGAGGCCGTTGCATGTTTATTTTATTGGGTTAGAATAAACCACCTTGGAGGCCCATTGCCAGGGAGGAAAGGTGGGCTATCAAAAAGATTTTAAAACACATAATGAAATAAAAGGGGGGGGGGAATTAAAGAAAAGGCAGATTTCTGCCCTGCTGGAGAGATCACAGGATCTATTGTGGTGCAACACGTGATGGTTCTTAGTTTTGTGCACTCCGGCTTGGTGTCGGGAAAACAGATCTGGGGAAAGTTGTAGCTGTCTGGATGGGGCAGGGGGGTTGGACCACCAATCCCATCAGACCTAACTGAGGGGAGAAGACACATGGGAGACGTGATCTGTCAACATCCCAAAGGCTATGTGTCCTAGCAAGAGCAGGCTTTGAGAATTCGATGTGCCACAGTTGTATCAGAGGGAGGTGTCGTTTTCCCGGTTTAATCTATGAAAATATTTTGAGGCAGGTGGAATTAAACTTGAAACAGGTTCCCCTCTAGAGAGTAAAGAAACTCTTGGCTATTTTTCCCCAGTTCTGAGTATATTCTTTAAGGAGCAAAAGGGGCTCAAACTTCATGGAAACGCCATCAGTTCACCATGGAAGCCTCTTGACTGTGCCTTAAATCGTCTGTCCTGGACTTTTCCATATTCCTCTTCTGTATGCCTTTGACTACAAATCCCATCACCCCCAGCCCCCCTCCCGGAGGGGGCGGAATTGGCTGCCTGAATCAAGGTACCTACCTAAGAGTATCTGAAAGCATGGAATGATCTCGAAAGAGTCGCTGGAGAATAATTTACAATTTCTGTAACATTCCCACATACAATATGCTGTTAGGGTTCTTTTTTAGGGGGGCTCTGTGAGCTGTATATGTTGTGCAGATGAGTGCTTTTCATTTTGCATAATTTATTCCAGACTTCTTCCCAGTAGGAGGGCCAGTGATGCTGTTTCCCCATAATGTCCAAATAAGGTTTTAGAGTTCTTTTGTTTTAACTGACACTAATTATTTTCAAGCCCATAAAGTCTAGAAACTATTTTTGAAAGCCCAATTTTGCCTCCGCAAACATGCTTCCCTTTTCTCACGCTGGTGTACAACCCTATGTATTGTATCTGTCACAAAATAAGTTTAAATTCAATGCAGGAAGCCAGTGGGTTTTGAAGGCAGGGAGTGAATCATTTCTAAAAAATACTTGGAGCAAGTTTCAGAGTAACACAGAACTCTTCTTTAGAGGGGAGAACAGAAGCGAGATTAGGGAGGAAACGGCAAAATCCTTTTCTTCCTTTATGTGCATTGTTAACAATCCTTAACGTGGCTTATCACATTGGTTTATTTTTATTGGTGTGGGAAAAAAATTCCAGTGCATAAATCCAATGGAAAGGCTTCAAGATGGTTAATTTTCTTGTGTGTTATGTGAGGACTTAGAGTGACCCCATGAATTTCATAGGGTTTTCTTAGACAGAGAATATTCAGAGTTGGTTTTGCCTTTTCCTTCCTCTAAAATAGAGCCTAAGGGCACCTGGGATTTGTTGGTGGTCGCCCATCCAAGTACCAACCAGGGCTGACCCAGCTTAGCTTCCCAGCTTGGATGAGATCTGATGGTGCTTTTAGGGTGTTTAGGTCCTGATAGTTAATTTTCCTCCTTCTAAAATAATGTACTCTTAGATCCTGCTGCCAAAAATGGGGCGATTTGAGTTAAGGTACTAGAATTCTAGTTAATGTACTTCTACATGGTGAAGAAACAGAACAATCCCAGGATTTGGGGACATCTCTGAAATAATCTCCCCATAAATGTCAAGCTATCCTTAAGAATGCATTTTAAAATAGGATTTCTTCCTTTCTTTTTTTATGATACTTCCCAAAATGCATTTTCCCAAGGCTGCAGAAAGGAAGGGAAAATGGACTGGGAGGGTCTCCTTTTATTTTAAAGTAGTAGTAGTAGTAGTAGTAGTAGTAGTAGTAGTGATGATGATGATGATGATGATGATGATGATAATAATAATAATAATAATAACAACAACAACAACAATAATAATAATAAAAAATTGCAGGAGACACAAGTTGCCAGCTCCCTGGAGGAGGCGGGGAGACCTCTTGCCATTTTTCCAGAAACTGGATTGATCTTTGGAGACAAAAATCTTCAACAGTTGAGAGGCCAGGAAGGGATGGGGGGGAGGAGTAATTAATAAAATTAGCAGTCCATTGGGGGGGTACAAGAGGGAAGAAAAAAGAGCGGGCAAGAATTGAAAATATTAACCTGCTTGGTGCAGATGGATGGATGAATAGATAGATAGATAGATAGATGTCCGCACTAGACTGTTATAGTGCTATTATCCCACTTTCAACATTCTGTGGAATCCTGGGGTTTGCAGTTTAGGGAGGGGCCTGGCGAGGCCCCTCCCTAAACTGCAAACCCCAGGATTCCATAGGATGTTGAAAGTGGGATAATAGCGCTATAACAGTCTAGTGCGGAAATGGTGACCGTGGAGATGATCGTGGATGAAATTGACGCTGGCTGCGATCACATGGATAGTATTGGTGGCGACCAATTAACTTTGGGGATCCCAAGATGCCCTACCTGGGGGAAGTCAGCCCCCCTCCTTGGGGTTCTGCCTCTCCCAATCCGGAGTCACTCCGGCCTCGGTGCTTTCAAAGGGGAGCAGGAGAGAGAGAAGAAAGGCGGTTTTCCTAAATGAATTTGTTAACCAGCTCGCCCGCCGCTGTTTCCTAAACGGTCCCTTGAAACCTCCTTTGACAGATGACGGATGGGCGTCGTCGGAATCAATTATCCTCCGGGTTCCCGGATAGCTTCGCGCGCCGGGGTTGCCTTTTTGGAAATTGGGGGGCGGAGGGGGGGCCGGAGAGGCTTTTTTAGAAAGGGGGAGGCCAGCTAGAAATCAGGGAGAGACGCCTCCCGGCCTTCCCCACCCTTTGCAAAGAGAGTAGCCCCCTCCCCGAGTTTTTTCCCATGCATTTTTTTGGGGGGGGGGGATTATAAGGACCCCCTCTCTTTTTGTCGGTCTGCTTCCTCCTTGCGACGATTGTTGCTCAGACTGTATTGCCTCCTCGTTGTCTGATTTTTTTTCTTTAAATCCACCCCCTCTCCCAGAAAAAAAAAGAGAGAGAAATTCTAGTTACTTAATTTTTTTAAAGGAAAAGAAAAAATATTTGGTGTACGGAGGGAGAATCTGGTCGCCGAGGTTATTCCATTACCAAGAAAATGATTTCCCCCACCTCCCAAGTCAACGTTTTCTGAATACGTCGTTATCTTTTTGGGTAGCCAGGCCTTTTTAATACTTGAAAAAAGAAAATCGGCGCTTCTGGGGCGCCCTTCTATCCCTTTCATCTCTTCTTTTGGGGGGAGAGAGGGGTCGCCTCCTCCTGGGGTCCTCGATTGCGTGGATGGACAATGGAGAAAGTCCTCCCAAAACTAAAATATGATTTGGTGGCCCTGGAATTGAGTGTTTTGGGTGCTGGAAAGTGAAGCGGCCGCCTTGCTTTCGGAAGCGCCTGCTCCCCTGCCCGGTGCAAAAACTAAAGATTTATTATTATTTTTCTTTTTAAAAAATGTGCCCTAATTTATAGTAAGAGAGAGGAGGGTGACTCCTCAAAGCCTCCCGGTTTACTTGGGAGGAAGCCTCGCTCGCCAGGGCCAGGAGTGGGGAGCCTTACTCCCGAGGAGGCGCAGTGGAGGCCGGGGGGCGCCTTTTTTACTCGCGAGTAAGCAGGCGGCGGCGGGGTTGGCTTTACGAGGCGGGGCAAAGAGGCCAAAAAAAGAAAATCGACATTGTTATGTGTAAGAAAGGTCCCCCTGGTACAGGATGCTCCTTCTCTGCCCCTAAAAACCCAAACACGAACGGCGATTTCTGGCCAAAATGGGTCAACCCTCCTCCATTTCTCCCCAAAACGCACTTCTGAGCCTCGTCGCGTCTACTCTGGAGTAAGCCTCCCTTAGCCACAGTTCTAAGAAACTGGAACTTTAAAAAAAAAACCTATTTAAAAAAAATTCTGAAAAGGAAAACCTTTGTGAGCGTTCTCGGTCTCTCTATATTTTTTTTTTCGAATACCTTGCTTCCCAACAAAGCGGGTTCCTAAAACCTTCGTTTGACTAAAAATAGGGACAGAGTAAGGCCGTTCCTTTGCAAAGAGAGGAAAAGTAACGCGCCGGGGCTTCTCCGCGCCGACATTCCCGCAGGGAAGACGCACAAAGGCTGAATGCGCCAAGATGTTTTTGGGTCCCGTTTGGCACAGAAAAAGGTGGAGATCTAAGCGCGTGGGCGCGCCAGTGTTTGGCATCCGCGCAGGTCTGTCTACCTGTGGACGGAGCAACCGAATCGGCGCCGACCTCGGGTTGCGAAAAAGAGAGGAGAAGGCACGAAACGGGGCTCCCATGGTCGTGGCGGCCCCTCTCTCCCCCTCCGTCCCGCCCCTTGTCCTCCAACCGTGGTGATGAACTTCGCTCACAAAAGCCCCTCCGAGTCTATTGAAGCTCCAAAGAAAGGAAAGAACTTTTTTTCCCCCCGGCCAACCCGCCCAAAAAGCAAACAGAAAGCAAAAAAAAAAAGAAAGAAAGAAAGAAAGAAAGAAAAAGAAAATAACCTCTCCGACGCAGAGCAAAGAACAGACTTCTGTGACTCCCCTAAATCGCGTATTGCATCTTCTTGTACAGTTTTTTTTTAATTCTTTCTCTCTCTCTCTTTTTTTTTTAGGAAAGAGGGGTTAAAGAAAAGGAGAGCGTTGGCTTCTTCTCGTTCAAAAAATGTTTGCAAGGGAGGAAAGTTTTGGGGAAGAAGGAGGGGAGGGAGGGAGAGAAGGGGCGGCCGAGAAGAATAGGAAGATAAGTTATTCCGTGCGCCCCGCCGGGAGAGAGTTTTGTAATATTCCCGGCGCCCTCGGTTGGGAAGGGAAAAGCAAGGAGCAAAGAAGGGCGTTGCGCGCTCGGGTTGTCTGGTGTCGCTCATTTTCCAGGCGGCTGCGAGGTCCCCTTGGAAAAGTTTCTTCTCCTGGGAGCCTCCAATCTCCGATCGGGTTCTTTTGAAATAAATAAAAACCATTAGCAGCTTCGTTATCTGCAGCATCCTTAATAATCCTGCTAACAAGATTGCATTATTTTCCCAAGTTTATTTTCTTTCTCCAAAAAAGAAAAAAATTCGTTTGATTTTAAATATTTGCTTTGGTTACTGAGGGATTTGTGGTGGTTTTTAGGATACCTTTGGCGATATCTTCGAATTTTTTAAAATACAGATAGATGCATTCCCGGCAAGTTGGTGTGCCCCCCCCCCAAGCGGGTTTGTTTTATTTTCCCGTTCCAAGGTTTCCCCTCCAGCGGTTTTAATTAATTGTTTGATTAATTGCTGAAGCCGTGAAGGGGGAAAAAATCGCCCCCCCCGCCCCTTTTCTCCAGCGAATTTCTCCGGCTTGGAAAAAGGCCGGCCTGGTTTGAAAGAGCGAAAAATGAAATTGTAGTCCTCCGAGGAGGGGCAGGGGGACGACAGAGAAAGACTATCTTTACTTGGACACGAATAAATGTGTTTTTTCCCCAATTCCAAAGAAGAGTATACAAAAACAAAAACAAAACAAAAAAACCCCTTAGTTTAGAAGGTATCAAAAAAACAAAACAAAACAAAAAAGGAATCTCTTGGTAAAAGTTTCTGACTCAAAGTGTGTCTGATGGAGAGGAACTGTTCATTCAAACTATTTTTCCTGGTGCAAAAAGATGCGGGATCGGGTCCTTTTGGGCAGGTTTTGACCTCCAGCCCTGATTACTCGGGAGTGAACCCCATTGAGCTCAACGCCCTTACACGTCTGAGTAGGCGCGTAGAGGGATTGCATTCCCATGTCCCCGCCATCGCGTGTTTGTGGCCAATTCCTCCGGGCGAGTAGGCGCGGTCTCTCGGCCCGTCCGCCCACCCGCCCCGGCTGACCCGGTTCTTTCGCCCCCAGCTCTCCGGCCCCCTCTCAGAGAGGGGTCTCCTCTTGGGAGGAGCGGCACCGATCCGAACCCAGTTGGCCAAGCTTGAGCCTCGGAATCTGTGTGCGTTTTTGTGCGCGCCTCGTTGCACCCTCTCCCCCCAATTTCCTCCCCTCTTCCAAGGGGAATTTTAAACCGGGGGATCTCCGCCGCCTTTACCTGGGAGCCGGACGCTCCCAGACCGGCTTCCGAGTAGGCAGGTGAAGGGGTTGCCGGTCAAGCAAAGAGGGAAAATAAAAGAGAGCTGCGACTGGGATGGGGAGGAAAATCGCTTTCGGGCGCAAAACCTTCCGGGTCGACAATTCGGTTTCTGACAAACCCAAATTGATATCTTTCCTGGGCGGAGTGGGGAATCAATTGGTTTCTTGATGGTTTTAATTTTTTAAAATGTGCTGGTGGGTACGCTGTTCTTCAACACACACAAAACCTGATGCCCGGAAAGCATGATTTTTCCTTTCAAGCCTCTCCAAGTTTCGATGCAAAAGTTACTTAACACGGAGGAGTAACTTGTCGGTCTCAAGGCCTTCCCCCCCTCTCTCTTTCCCTCCTTACTCGCGAGTAAGCGCCGCCGAAGAAAGCGGGGGTTTCCTTCTCCATAGAAAGCCAGGAAGGTCCCGGCTTCCAAAGCCTCCGGTTAAATTTGCTGCCCTTCACGAGACGCTCTTACTCTCGAGGAACCGTATACAAGGGACGCGCATTCCCTTCTTAAAATTAGCCACCTTTTGTTTTTGTTGCGTGCCTAAAGACTTAGGGCGACCCTATAGGTTTTCTGGGCAAGATGCCTTCCCGAGAGGGGTTGCCTTGGCCTCCTCTGAGGCTGAGAGAGTGTGACTGGCCCAAGGTCACCCGAGAGGTTTCCATGGCTGAGCAGGGATTCGGACCCTGCTCTCCAGAGTCTTCGTCTAACGCTCAAACTACGCTGAAATACATGTATATGTGTTAGGAGTTAGGAATATATACATATATATTCTATATTTTACACACATTTTCTGGGTCTTTCCAATTGTTTTAAGCGATTGGGAGTGATTTGCCCTGTCGAATGTCTCCCGAGATCTTTTGAAAGAGAGAAGACCGTTAAATAAATAAAGGAATAAAGAAGCACAGATTTTTTTTTTTTAAAGTCTTGCTAGGGTGCATTTCTTAGTCTTTAAAACAATGCGATCCTTAGACGCGTTTATAACCAAAGCAGGTCGGTTTCTGGCTGACTTGTGTTGCGGTGGTTGTGGTTGTGTGATTTTGGCCACGTTTCCACCTTGTAAACCGCCTGAAGGCCCCCTAATAGGAAACCTCTTTCTCGGAAACCAACCTCGGATGCGTTTTTACGCAGACGTCCCTCCCCTTTTAGTTGAGGGAGACTTACTCTCGAGTAAAGTGGTGACAGAAGCATCAAAGGGTGAAGCCTTCCCTCACCCCCCGCCGCCCTTTGTCTATCTTTTAGCTGTTTTCTTCCGCAGAGACCCTGAGAAGAACCAAATTGGACCAAAACTGAAATTTTTTGGAGAGATGGACTTACCTATTTTAACTAAGCTGCCCCAGACTTAAGCTTTCCATATCCACACATCCCAATCCTGGATGCTGTGGGGAAACCTGCGCGCTCAAAAGGCGCAACCTCCACAGCCCCGATCCTATGCCTGGTTCCCCGCAGGAGGCCTATGGCAGGAAGTTCAGCTTATTGGAAAACCAAAGGGGACAATAGGATCCGACCTGGCCTTCCTTAATGGTCAACCCCGGCCCCTCAGAGTTCTGTCTCCCCTCCAACCCTGTCTACTCTGAACTAAACCCCATGCCTCATTCCCTGGAAGCCTGATTCCCAAATAAATGTGCAATAACCTCATTAGGATAGGGTGTGTTTTTGAGAGGGTCTCCTCCTTCTTTTCCCCACCAAAAGACAAAAAGAAGAAGGTAAGTGAAAGATATGTCTTTTGTATCTGTTTAGAAGTAAACCTTGCAGTTCTTTGAAGAAAGAGTTTTTTCCAAAGAAAGGTGCAATAACCCAATATGTCAGCAAAATAGATGGCATATGGTTAAAGGTCTCTCTCTCTCTCTCTCTCTCTCTCTCTCTCTCTCCTTTCTTTCCTCACCAGAAGAGGAAGGAAGGAAGCTAAATTTTCTGCTCTCTATATCCTGCTGTTGTTGCTGTGTGCCTTCAAGTAGTTTGGGACTAATGGCAGCCCTAAGACCAACCTATGACAGAGTTTTCTGGGGCTGAGAGTGTGTGACATGCCCAAGGTCATCCAGTGCATTTCCATGGCTGAGCAGAGGGTCAGACGCTGGCCTACAGGGTGGTAGTCCAGTCCTCAAATCGTTACACTCCGCTGACTCTCTAAAAGTAGGTCTACTTTGAAGTAAACCCCACGGATCTTTTCCTTGGAGGAGTGTTCCTACCCAAAGGTGCAATACCCTAAGCACCCCAGCTGGAGATGTTGCATCATGGGTGGGGTTTCTCTCCATTTTCCCCCTCCTCCAAACAAAGGCCTGGGGTGGATTCTTTCCCCTCTGAGTCTACTCTGAATTAAGCCCCACAAATCTCCTCCCCACTTAATATTTTAAAAAATATCCAATAACTTTGGTATCCAGGGCAAGTGCATAATTCAAGTAGGGGCTCCTTTCTCCTTTTTGCCCGCTAAGAGAAAGATGTGGAGATGAATTCCCTGCCCTTTACTCCAAAGTAAACCCAAGGATCCTACCCACCCTTCTTGGGAAGAGTCATTTCCAAATAAATGTTCAACAACCTTGTTAATAGAAGAAGATATATGATTTGCGGGGTGTGTGTGTGTGAGGAGCTGTCTCCCCCTTCTCTCCAGATAAAGATATGGGTCCAGATCCCCAGTAGTAGTCTGCATCTACTCGGAAGTAAGCCCCCCTTGCTTGTTGAGGCAAGGTTGGAGGCTAATGGAATGTGCAATAGCTCCTGAGAGATGGTTTTGGGGAGACGTGGAAGGGAAAGGGGGTGCCCACTGGAGTCATGGGGTTGGGAAGGGTGCTCTTTGCAGGGGGGCCCTATAGGAAGTCTGTCCCCTCCCTTGCCTGGAAAGAAAAGGCCCCACTGGGGGACCCGGGATGCGTATTTTCCCTTCCTTTTTTCCCTCTTTTGCTTTTTCCCCCTGCCTGCCTGCCTCCCTCTCTCTCCCTCTCTCTTCTCTCCCCTCATCCGCTTGGCATTTAATAACGTTAAGACTTATTAGCGGCGGTAATGAAAACTGTGGCGCTTGAATAGAGCGCTGTGTTGGAGACGGGTGTAATAGCTCCGAGGCATGTTAAGAAAATGTATTTATCCCCAATCAGGGACTCACTCTTTGGGTTGCCCGCACAAACGTGAAGTTGAAGGGGTTTAAGACAGATTAAATTGAGTCTTTATTTGCCTCGCACTTTCATCTTTAAACGGCTCACTCGCCTGGCCCTCGGCGGATATTCAGGAGGGCTGCGCGGTGGGGTTTAGGCGCTCTTTCTCTCCCCCTCTCTCTCTCTCTCACCCCCTCCCCAGCTTTTATTCCTTCCCAACTCCCTCCCTCCTTCCCTCTTTCTCTCTTCCCCCACCCCAGAAAAACACACACACTCAAACACACACACACCCCTCTCCAAACACCTCTCCAAACGGTGGCTGCGTCTTTGCGCCTTGAAGATGCCCATGGTGACGCCTCTTGCGCCTTCAGGATTGGCACCTTTCATTTCTGGCTCTGAGTTTCCCCTTTGGAGGAGGCCAAATTTTGCAAAATGTAGAGAGATGGGAAAGAAACAGGCCCCGGGAACCCACCCATACTTTCCTGTATGGGTGGGGAGAAGCCGGCCTTGGAGCGGCGCCTTTTTTATGCCCCTCTCCAAACCGCCGCAACTTATGTTCCCATTGAGTTCAATAGGTCGGGCTTGCTTCTGAGCAAGCTTCCATCCTCCTTGTTGTTTCAATTGTTGGTTTCCTCCAGCAAGCTGACATGCCTCCCCTTATGGATTATTAATACTGTGATTAAAATTATTGCTATGATTTTATTATCATTGCTGTTTGTCACCATCAGCAACCTCGCCCTCTCTACGACATCCGAAGGAATGCGTTCAAAATATAAAAGTAAAAATCAGTTCGTTTTAAAGGTAGTGCCACCTTCCTTCTTCCTTTTTATTTCTTCAAATTAGCTGCTCCTGTTGAGGTTAAATTAGTCCTCGTTGTCTTCATCGTTATTTGTCATTTGCGCGTTGGGTTTCACCCTCGAGAAACCGGTAGGCAGGCCGCTGACAACTCCTAACATTAAAATTTCTCCTCAACAATCTCTCCCTCCATTCCCGTTATTCTCCTGTTGCCCTTGACGTTAAATTTATTGGCGTTAGTTTCCTCGTTATTTTTTGTTTGCGTATTGGGATTCTGTCCAGTCTTGCCAGACGGCTGACAATTAATTAATGTTTCTCATCATCGTCAACCCTTCGCT
The DNA here is from genome assembly GCA_030412105.1 of Cyclura pinguis. Taxonomy (NCBI): domain Eukaryota; kingdom Metazoa; phylum Chordata; class Lepidosauria; order Squamata; family Iguanidae; genus Cyclura; species Cyclura pinguis. The sequence continues at coordinate 16,761,597 of CM059612.1, read as the reverse complement.
CCAAATAAGTTACTGCTGGTGGTGTTGACATTGAATTTATTGTCATTGCCTTCCTCCTTAATTCGTTATTTGTTGCTCCATCTTTTACTTTTTGGAAAAAATGCAAAAACAGCATCAGTATTACTTTGATTCTGATGTTGAGGGTGATAATTTTGACCGGGGAAGGAAAAAAAGACCCTCCCATGGAAAACAATATTAACATTTGGTTGTTTTTCTGGGAGATTTGGGGAGAAGGAATAGTAAATAAGGTTACTTTGGCTCGCCATCTTTCTATTCCCTTTTTCTCTCCTCCGGGGTAGAAACCGGGGTACACATTTCTGTCCAATTTCTGTGGAGTTGGAATTCACTTTTCTTTTAGGGGCTGAATTGTATTGGGCAAGGGCAGATTGGGGGGGTTCTACACTTAGGTAAATTCCGTGGATTCAATGGGTCTCCTCTAATTGGGGGTTCCCTTTGTGGGAGGGAAGCGGACAAGCCAATGACTGTGATCCTCGGACCCCCTCCCCAGAAAGCAAACTCCCCCGGACTGTGAAGGCAAGTGAGGCTTACTTCCGAGTAGGACGCTGTGGGTTTGCAGTTCAGCTGGAAGGAATAAGAGCGTGGCTTGTCCCTTCCAAGTCTCCACGCGTGGGAAAGAGAGCGACGTGGGTTATGAACCGGGGAGGGTTGAGGGTGTCCTGAATTGGGGGGAGGACCCCCCAATATGAAGGGGGGAGATCCCTGTGGCGAGTGGGTTGGCTTGCTGGAACGGTCGAGGGGTCGGAAGAAGTGGTTTCCCCGCGTGTTTCTGCGAGATCGGGTCTAGCTAAGATGTAAGATGCGTGTCAGGTAGAGGAAGACTTGGAATATTTGGATTTTCTCTTTAAAATAAGCAAATCGTGTTTATTCGCCGTTTCCAATCGAGGAGGAAGGTGGGGATCGAGTAGGGGAAAAGGGAGCCTCCTCCGATCCGAGCTCGGATCGGGGGCCGTGTCTTTTTTTCTTCTCAGGATGTTCCAGATGCGTGTATACTACATAAGTAACCTTTTTTTTTTCTTTGTCTATCCTGGTGTTTTTGGTATGTTCCTAGCCACCTAGTTATTGTCCCAGTGGGAGAAAAAGTCAGGGAAAAACTAAAATTTTGAGCTATTTCCACTTACTTGGGAGTGAGCCCCACTGATTCCCATCGAACTTCCTTCCACCTAGGACTGGATTCAGGTTAATACCACCCGGGCTTCTTTGGGTAGAATTATTCCGGGGTGAAATAAAACCATTTGGGTGCCATTATGTATATATATATATTTTCTTTTGCCTTTTTTGGTAAAGGCACTGATGTGCCATTATATATAAACCGGGGTTGGGATTTGTGTAGGTCGTGAAATTTAGCTTATATCAGAATTGCGCATAGAACTGTATCGATTGTATATCGTTGTGGCTCAGTTGCGGAGATCCTAAGGCGAACCTATCACGGGCTTTGGCCAGAATTGGGCCGAAGCAGATTGCTAGTATTGTCGCGTGTATGTGTGTATACCCGCACCGACACCACCTATATACACACATATATTAATAGGCATTTGTCTCATTTGGCGTGAAGCCGCTGTGGCTACGAATGGGGCGCGGATGGGGGCCCTCCCAGATGCCATGACCCCGTGCCTTTACTTGGGAGCCGTCTCCATCGGCCTTACTTCCGAGGAGGCCTTGCCAGGCTAGCTCCTGCGCCCCCGATTCGACACCGAGACACTCCCAAACCCAATTCTGAGTCTCTGGGGTCACCTCCAGGCGCGCAACTTGCGCGGGCAGGCGCGCAGCCCTTCCCGAAGGCAGGCCCTCGCCCCCTGGCTTCTTTCTCAGGGGGACTTGAAAGCCGAAGGGAGGCTGTTGGGCCTGATTTAATTAAAGGGGGGTGGGGACACCTCCCTTTTCCGCCCCCCACCAACGCTTTCCGCCCAATTTGCCTTCATTTCCCTCCCGCGTCTTTCCTTTGTCTGCGCACAAAGTCCAGGTGACACCTGGCGCGCGCGCGCGCGCGCGCTCCCTCTCCCCTCCGCCTGGGAGGAAACGGGCAGGTGCTCCCCCTCCTCAGCGCCCCCTCTCCCTTCCTCCCCCTCCCTCCTTTCCATAGCCCCCCCCCACGAAAAAAGACCCCACCAGGGACTCAGATCCCCGTCTTCCTTCGCCGCCTCCTTCCGTCAAAGTCTGAGGTTTAGACGAAGGAAGCGCCAGTCCATCTCACCCGGGGCGGGGGAAGAAGATTACCCGGGGGCTGGCCGTCTAATCAAACAGCGCGCGGGCGGGATTTGGGGCTGGTTGGGAGGGGGGTGAAGGCGGAATAACGGGGGGCAAGAGGGGGGACGGAGGGGCTGGGGAGAGGTAAGGCGCAGGGGGGAGAAGGGAGGCCGGAGCGCAAGGGCACCGGGCGGAGGAAGAGGGAAGACGCTGGGAGGAGGACGGGGAAGGAAGGAGAAGAATTCGGGGAAAGAGAGAAGAAGGAAAGAGCGGGGAAGGGGGCAGAGGGGGAGAGGAGGGAGGGAGGGAGGGAGGAGAGAGGACAAGGGGACAGCGGTAGGGAAGCAGAGCGGGGAAAGGCCTGGAGAGGGGAAGGGCACAGAGAGGGCGAAGGGCGAGCCAGAAGGAAGGGAGATGGGAGACGCAGGAGGGAGGAAGAAGGGAAGAGAGGACGGGGAAAGAAGCGAGAGAGGAGGGGAGGGAGGGGAGGGTGGGTGCGAAGGGAGAAGGAAAGAGAAGACAGGGAAGGGAGGCCAATGGAAAGAAGCGAGAGGAGGAGGAGGAGGAGGAAGCCAGAAAGGAGGAGATCGAGAGAAGATTGGCGGATAAAGAAAAGGCAAGGAGAGGGGAGAGAAGAAGGAAGACAAGAAAGGAAAAACCGACAGAGGAGAGGGAGCTGGGAAAGAGAAGAAGGGAAGAAAGGAGAAGTGGGAAATGGAGAGGCAAGAGAGGGAAGGAAGGTGTGGGAAAGACAGGCCCCCGGTGAGGAGGTGGGGGGTGGAAAGAGAAGGAAGAGAAGAAAGAGCGGGGAGAGGGAGCGCTAAGGGGACGGAAGAGAAGATGGAGGCGGGGAAGGTGGGAAGGGGAGGGAGGAGGAGGAGAAAGGAGACGGGGAGGAAGGAAAAGGGAGCGTGGGGACAGCAGGGGAGGGAGAGGGAGAGAGGAAGGGCCGAGGCGCGAAGCCGAAGAGCCCGGCGAGCGAGAGGCGGGCAGAGGGACGGGGAAGGCGTCCCGGGCGGGGGGCGGGCGGGCGCGCGCGCCCCGGCGCGCCCAGGCGGCGCTTAGGGGCCTCGGCGCCCCCTCCCCTCCCTCCCGCTCCCGCCTGAGACAAATGAGGTACAACAATACGCACAGATAACAATTACAAAGGCAAACAGTGGCTTTCGGGGACGCAGGGGCTCCGAACAACCCGGTGTACATAAACAAAGTCGGGGGAATGTTTGCAAGATAAAACTCTCTGCCCAAATCCGCTGTGACGGCGGCGAGGCAGAGAAGACGCGGCGGCGGGGAGAGAGAGCGAGAGGGAGAGAGAAAGATAAGGGCCGGGCTGGAGGGAGAGAAGAGGAGGAGGAGGAGGAGGAGGGGGCCCCTCTCCCCCTGCAAACCCCCCCCCCTTCTCTAGGAAAGGCGCGGAGGGAGGAGAGGGAAGAAGGGAAGGTTGCAATGGGGCAGGAAGGAGCGAAAAAAGAAGAGGGGGAGATGGGGGAGATGGTAATTTGGGGAGGCATGCCCTCTTCCCCCCCCCCCCAAATATGTAGAATTTAACTCTCAGAGTTGCATATAAGGTGAGGAATCTTTCCCTAGGGTCGTTTTAGTTTTGTCCAGGTGTGTTGAAAGTGAGCCTGTGAAGGGGCTGGAGGGGGGGCCACAATGTGCAGGCCTCAGTTTCTGGGGAGGCACTTTGGGGGTTACTCCCCCCCCTCCCCAGGCGGGTTGTTTGCTTCCTTGCTTGCTTGTTAGACTTCTACATTGCAAAATGGGGGGTCGTCTTTTAGGGGGCAGGAAATGGAGAAAATAGGTAGCCAAGCAACAGTGTGGTTCTCTTGTCACAGAAAAGTGAGGGGAAATATGCTTTGCTTTGCAAGATGTGTTGAATTGTATTTAAAAAAGGGCGGGGGCAGGATATTTTTTAGAAAACATGACTGGAAATAGGGTGGAGTCTCTTTCTTTGGAGGTTTTTAAACAGAAGTTGGATCTGTTGGGAATGCTTTGATGGGGTCTTCCTCCACGGCAGAAGGGGGTTGGACTGGATGGCCCTTGGGGTCTCTTCCAGTTCTATGATTCTAATTCACTAAAAGGGTTTCTTAGCACTTCTGCTAGGTAGCTAAGTGTACCCAACGTTATATAACTGTGATAGAAGATTCTGGACATCATTACGTTTTGGTCAGACCCCACCTGGAATAATCTCATGTCCGGTTTTGGGTACCTCAGTTCAGGAAGGGTATGGACAAGCTGGAATGTGTCCAGAGGAGGGTGGCCAAAATGGAAGGAGGCCTGGAAACCATAAAGCCCTCTAAGGAGTGGCTTAGGAAGCTGAGGATGTTTAGCTTGGAGAAGAGAAGGTTAAGAGGGGACAGGATAGCCAAGTTTAAATATTGGAAGGGATGTCCTATGAAGGATGGAGCAAGCCTGTTTTCTGGTGCTCCAGAGATGAGAACGCAATGGAGCAATGGCCAAACTTCAGGAAAAGAGATTCCACCTACATATTAGGAAGCATTTCCCAAGAGTAAGACCGGTTCGATAGTGGCACACGCTGCCTCCATGGAGTGTGGTGGGGTCTCCTCCGTCTTTGGAGGTTTTTAAACAGAGGCTGGGTGGCCGTCTGTCCAAGGGAGGGCTTGGATGGTGTCTTCCTGCATGTCAGAATGGAGTTGGACTCAATGGCCCGTGTGGTCTCTTCTGCTTCTACAATTCTATGATTATTATTACTACTGTCAGCTTCTTGTTGTTTCTGGAGAGAACTGTGAGGAGGATGAAATTTTTCTCTCTAGAAAGCCATTTCCTCTCTCACGCACACATATCCCTTGGATCTACAGACAGTCAGAAAAGAGCTGTCCAAAAAGCAGTTCTGATTTCCATACGGAATTGTATCCAGGTGGTTTGGCTAACTGTTTGCGAGTCTTCATCCTAGAGAGAAAAATCTTGGATTCTCTTCCTGTTCAGTCCTGGCTTATGTTTAGGGTTCATTCTTCCAGCAAACCTTGTTGCTAGGGCTTTCTCTAGAGAAGGAGATGGAAACTTGGCTTTACAGAAAAGCTGGAAATTAGGTGGAGGTATCTAAGAAATTGTATCTAGAAATCATATATATTACTTTATTTGTCTATATCTCAGCTTTTTTTCCAGTTCTGGGACTGAAAGTGGGTTTCAGAGGTGAAAATAGCTACAATGACAAAATATACATTGTGGAAAAATTGCAGTATAATTGAATTGTTGTTGTTGTGTGTCTTCACGTCGCTTCCAACTTACAGCAAAGCTATCATTGGCAGAATTTGTCCAGAAGGGTTTTGCCTTTTGCCTTCCTCTTGAGGCTGAGAGAGTGTGACTTTGAGAAGAAAAACAAGAAATGTAGACAGGCCTCCCTAGAATATCTCCAGACACAGGGAGGCTCACATTCAGAGATAACCTCAAGGCTGTGTTTTTGCAATATGCTGTATGTTGGGCTGCATTTGCACCAAGTTCGGAAACTCCAACTGGTCCGAAATATGGCAGTCAGTTTGGTTACAGGTGCATCCAGGAGTGAGTGCATCACATCCATATTGGAATCAATTCACTGGCCGCCAGTTGGTTTCCAGGCATGGTCCCAAGCCTTGGTTACTACTTTTAAAGCCCTACGTGGCTTGCGTCCAAGGTACCTGCCGGATCATCTGCAGTCCTCTGTAGAGCCCCCACTCCATTAAATAAAATGGTCATCTTGATTTGGAGCAATTTTTGCCCTAAAACCATGCAGAAAGCTCTGCAAAGGTGTGGGAAAACTCAAAAATACACAACATCACTTCTTCCTGTCACCATTTTGAGAAGGATTGTAGAAATAAGCTGGGGCAGCCAGAAATCTGAAATGTTCAGAGGAGGCCTTGTTGTGCATTCCAACACCTTCTGAAGTTAGGTTGGTTCGATATACATAACAGAGCTTTCTCTATAGCAGCCCCTTGCCTGTGGAACGCCATGTTTGGCATGGCACTGGATGTTCGAAAATGCTCTGGTTTACCGTCCTAAAATTGGCCCCCACGTGGCCTCTGGTCCCTTTCTCTGCTGAGTCCTCCCTGTCCCTGAATATCAACAGAAGCAAAGGGCCTAAAGTTTTAAAAACCAAGGCCAGGTTTCTACAATCTACAGCTCATCACAAATCCACAGCTGCATTGCAGAAATGCGGCGAAGCCCTCTTAGTGAATTGTGAAGCTGGGCATCTGGGCACCAGCAGGAGCAGCCTGGTGCCCATCGGGTGGTTGTGATGCTCAGCGGGTGGTCCTGCCGGGCGTCAGGCAGTTTTGATGCACATCTGGTACTTTGGATGTGCGTCAGGCATTTTTGATGCATATTGCAAAATTTTGGAGTGCCTTAGGCACTCCTGTGGCATTCCAGCACTGCCGAGTCCCCATCTGGATTTGCACTGGGAGTGACCCCATGTGCATTGATGCTATTTATGCACTGGGGCCATGGTGCATCATTTGCTCCACTGGTTGCCATTGCCCAGTGGATGCCCGCATGTTGTAACATCGTGGATGTCCCCTGCTGAAGATGGGCGTTGCAAAGCTACAAGTCCCCCTTAGGAAGATGTAAGCCCCCTGCTGAATTCCAGCCAGATGGTCATAAAATAAAAAAGCCAAATATTTATTTCCAGTGCCTTTAAATGGAATGCTTTTCCTTCTCTCGTTGTGCGTGCCCATCCAGAACTGTCTCTCCCCGAGTCCTTCACCATGCATTGTGCAGAAGAAAAGGAGTTTTTCCCGTCTCCCTTTTTCCTTCCATCGCGGTGTGGTTAAAAGAATTATGTTTACACTTTGTCTTCTTCTCCTTCTCCTCTCTCTCTTTTTTTCCTTGCAATAAGCTTGGTTATAAAAGAGAGAGAGAGAGAGAGAGGGAGAGGCCTTGGAGAAGATGAGACGGAGGCACACTTCAAACGAATCCATCATCTTTGGTGTTGGTAGAAGTGGAGATTTAGAGACAGCGTTGGGTGGGTGGACGCCGGGTGGGGGAGAGGCAGGAGAAAGGAAGAGTTATTTAGATATTAAAAACCATATTTTCCTGGAGGCGTCAGGAGTTGCGGGCATCCGCACTTTTTTTTTTCCTCCCCTCGCAGCTATTTGGCTGGGTGAAATACCGGAGACCCAAATGTTGAGGAGAGATAACGCCAGCAAAACCTCACCATGGTCGTGTAACTGCTTCAGAGCATTAAACCTGGATTAACCTCCCCTTTTTCTCCCCCTCCCCACCCATTCTCCTTCAACTCCCTCTCCCCCCCCCACTCCCTGAGCTTTTCCAAAAAGAAAGAAAGAAAGAAAAAATTCCAGAGGAATTTACATGGGAGGATTTTAAAGAATATACCAATCTTAGCCTTTAAGCTTAAAGATACTTACTTGAGCGTTAGGGGCAAAATCAGAGGTGGGGAGGGAGATGGGAGAGAAAAAAAGAGAGAAAAAAATAATATCAAAAGCACATTTGTTGTTTTGTGCAAAGGAAATTGAGAAATGTGTATCCCACCAGTGGTCTCCTCATAATGTTCAAAATCAATCCATATCTTGCCATCATCTTTAATATTACATGGATAAATTATTAGAATAATGAGTGTTCTGAGAAAGTACGTCTCAGATGTAGAAAGACCTCAGTATGCATTATTTTCAGGCATTTAGTTTTATTTCATAGAATCAGAGAATCATAGAGTTGGAAATGACCCCAAGGGCCATCTAGTCCAACCCTCTGCCAGGCCAGAAGACACATCTAAAGCACTCCTCAAAGATGTCCATCCAACCCCCTGTCTGAAGAACTCCAAAAAAGGAGAGTCTAAAACAGTCCATTCTAGTGCCAGACAGTCAGGAAGTTCTTCCTAAAGTGTGGGAGACCTTGTCCTTTATAGGGCTGGCAGGTATCCTGTAGTATAAGGGATGTCCCTTATTTGTAGGTTGGAAAGCGTTTGCCTTTTACAGAGAGTGAGCAAGATACCAGAAGCATCCCACATTTTGAGTCATGGGCCCTTCCAAAAGGCAAAAATGGGTGCCTCGTGAAGTTGCTGAACGTGGGCAATATGGCCATTTCTGCACTAGCCTGTTATAGTGGTATTATTCCACTTTCAACATCCTATGGAATCCTGGGGTTGGCAGTTTAGGGAGGGGCCTTTGAGGATGTTGATTCCATAGGATGTTGAAAGTGGAATAATACTGCTATAACAGGTTGGTGCAGAAATGGCCTCTGTTAATTTTGCAGAGAATTGCCTGCCTAGGTTCATCAAAATCAATACATTCATTGGTATTTAGGCAGAACACAAACACCTGCAAAGCGAGTTTCTGATTGCCAAACCTGCACGTCATGTATTACAAGCATCCCTTGTTGTTCTGAAAACCTTGCAACCGAAAAACGGGTCTCAGTTGTATGTTTTGTGGAGTTTTACTCAGCTTGGATGATCCACTGACTTCTTAGAAGAGCCAGAGAAGACCAAGATGGGGCTTGGAGATGTGGAGCGGACGCAGCAAGGCTGCGATGGGAACCAGGTTGTCGGCCTTCAGCCTTGCTGGTTGCACAACAATCTTTCCATCCCAGTCAACGACACCGGGCCCATTTAGACCAATATCATGATGGGCATAATATTAGGTGTCAATCAATCATCTCTTTTCATCCGTAGGAAAAGAGTTGGAGCTCAGTGACAGAGCGATTGCTTTACGTGGCAAAGGTTGCAGGTTCAATTCTGGATTTTTCTGGACCAAACCAGGAAAGTTCCTGGTCTGAAGCTGCCAGTAAGTGCAGACAACACTCAACCAGTTAGGTCAAGAATCTCACCCAGTATAAGGAAGTTGCCTCTCAGTCTAGAATTGCCTTGTTGATCCCCCTCCAGTAAACACAGAGATTGCATTGTACATTTTACCGTGCACGCATTAGACTTGCGCTCAAGAAGCTATTTTGTCTGCCTATTCACTGTTCACTATTTTGTCGAGTTTAAGACTCCGGATTGCTTGGCTCAGTGAGGGAGTCCTTCTGTCTATATTTGAGGCCCTTCTAGTTTTGCTGAACCTTGTGGAGATCCCTCCTGCCCTTATTGGAGGCTGAAAGCAGGGCCTACTCCACGGTAGCTCCCACGTTGAAAACCAATCTTCTCTTAGGAACAAGAGAGCCACCTACACTTGCCAACTGGCAATCTCTGTCCGCGTGGGGCCCTCCCAAATACTGCTGTTTAGTATCTATCTGGATTTCTTGCCTTTATGTTTCCTTGCCCCTGATTATTCTTGTAGACCACTTTGTTGTCTTCTGCAAAAGTGGCCTATAAATCCACTCGAAGACACACTGGGGTTGAATGGGTCTCCTTAATCTCGTCTTCTCCGTCTTCTCCGTAATGGATGGAGGTAACTAAAGAGAGCTCTCGTGCCAGCTGTATGTCTTCTCTTCCCCAAGCTCAGCATAGCTAGCTTCCTTAAGTCATACTTTACTTAGTTTCCTACAAGAAGTAGTCAAAAGAGGCCTTTCTGCAGGAAATTTGGGATGGCTCCGCCATTAGAAAGAGTGAGCTGGTTGCTTTATCAGTAGCAAGCAAAGAGTTGGGCATCATACAGCTTGCTCTGTGCCCCACAAGTAAGCTTCCCACCCCATGGCAACCTGTGGCTTCGCTACCTGTGGGGTGGTAAGGCCGTTACAGGTTTTAGTCTGAACTTTAAAGCAGTTGTGCAAGGTGCTGTTGTTGTCATGTGCCTTCAAGTCATTTCTGAGTTACAGTGACCCTAAGGTGAACTTATCATGGGGTTTTCTGAGGCTGAGAAAGTGTGAGGAGTCCAAGGTCACCCTAGTGGGTTTTCATGGCCAAGCAGGAAATTGAATCTGAGTCTCCAAGGTCGTTCTCCAACGCTCAAAGCACTGCATCCCACAAGGTACACTGGACTTATTTTGAAGGCACAGTTCAGCATTTTAGGCAGCTCCTTCAAAGTTCGGACTAAAACACAGAGCGGATTCGTCACTGTATTGACCTGGAAGCCACCAGGTGGCTAATATCTGGGGCACAAGATGAAGGCAGCAGTTGGAAAAGTTACCTTTTCTGGACTAAATTCCCAGAGCCCCCAGGCAGTAGCCAGCAGGGGGTGGGTTCTGGGAGCTGATGTTCAAAAAAAGTTACTTTTTCAAGCTGGGAGTAGAAGACATTGTCCCATCACACAAGAAAAATTTGTAAAACTGCTTCTGTTGGTGGAATGGGAAGGGGAGCCATTTTGTTCCTTGCCTCGGGTGGCAAAGTGTCATGGGTCAGCTTTTTTTATATAATCTCAGACACACAGAGGCATCTTTGCTTTCTGGTGGAGGAAAGATACTCCGTACCTCATGAGATCTCCTCTTCCTTTTCTGTGAAGTCTTCTGGCACCGAGCACTGCTGCCGCCGAACACGCGTTTCCGTTTTGATACAACACAGCCTCTCTCCTTTTGTAGATTTCTCATCCTCGCTGCAGGCTGTTTTGTTGTTTTACCCTCTGAAAAAGTAAAGAGCAAATGATCGCCATATTGCTAGCATCTTGCCTGCCACTCAAACGCTTCCCATTCTTCCTGATTCCCCACTAGTTTAAATTTTAAGGGCCAGCAGAAGGTAATAAATTTTTAAATTCAGGCCCTGGGTTCCGATCTCCGCTGTGTGGCACACTGCCTGGAGAGCAAATCCTGTCGGCTGGCTTTAGTTCCCCTGTGCCAATCCAAGCAACCGAATCTTTTCTTGGAGCCACTTCCTTTCAAGTTCAGACTAAAACACGGTGAGGCTGGATGATAAGCAAAGGCAGAGGAGGGCAAGCAAAGGCAACAAGTAAGGGCAGAGAAGGAACGGAGAAGCCAAAAAGGCATTCATCCTGAAGTGTTCTCCCTTATCGGAAACGTTACCGGCTCCAAAGGAGGTTCGTTGCATTACGGATGGCCCAGGCCTTATTGGAAGAATCTGCGTCTATTAATTAGCAGCCGGGCTCTGCATCTTGTGGGACTTTCCTTGCTGAAATGGGTCCCTCCCCTTTCCTTTTGAGAGGGTTGCCAGCTGGTTTTGAAGACCTGAGCTGAGATTCTTGGGGAGAAACCTCAGTGCAGTTGCATTTCTGTTTGCTTTCTTGTTTCCTCCGTTGATTTTCGTTGCTTTCCTCTGGAGGAAGGAATTGGGCAAGGGGCAAACGTGGCCCTTGGGAACTCAAAGCGCAGCGCCTGATATCGCCCACCCCCAAAAGCCTCCAGAGTCAGGCCATTTCCGCACTACACTGTTATAGTGCTATCGTTCCACTTTAAACCTCCTATGGAATTCTGGGGTTTGTGGTTTACTGACACCAAAGAGCTCTCCGGCTGAGAAGTCTAAAGGCCCCTCCCTAAACTGCAAACCCCAGGATCCCATATGATGTTGAAAGCAGAATAATAGCACTATAACAGGCTAGTGTGGAAATGGCAGAGGACGTGTACAGGCAAGCAACATCAGAGTATGATCAGGATGGCAAATGTTAGGAAAGAAGAAGAATGTGTTGGAAAAATTCCAGCATTTTCTCTCCCTGCCTCTTGTTTTAGGGAAGGTGGGACTTAGATAGCAGAGGGTTTCTTTTCCTTTGGATGCCAAAGGATCCAAAAGCTCACCATTTGCTCCTGTGTCATTGAAATGCATGATTATAAACACCTTTGGTATCCAGGTGACCAGACCGTGGGACCCAAGATGGTTCCTTGGGTCATCAGTCTTATAAAAGACCCCATTTCTCAGACCTCTCACTTTCTTCTCCTCCTCCATTTTTGCTTCTTCTTCCTTCTCTCCAACCATACTTTGCACCTCCATCCAGAAGATGGTGAGTTAAGAAAGAAGCTACTATCTTACCTAATCTGTTCCTTAGCTGGTTAGGAGGTAGGCTCCCCAATGCACATGTAATTATGAAAATAATTAGTAAACTTTTTATAAGTTTGTAATGGGAAACTGCCTGCCTTGTTTTGCTTTCTAAGTGAGCCTCAGTTCAGGGAAGCCACACAGAGATAGGGACATGCTTCTTCTGCTACTCCGCTAGAAGAAGGCTGATTCCCAACCATTTTAGCTTTCATAGAATTTCTCCAAAAAAGCTGACACCCTGGGAAACTCTAAGTCCCAACAGAGCGCACAAGCTGGGAGAGGATGCCACAGTTTGCTTTCGCCTGGGTCTACAGGAAAGGGCAAAATTCTGTTCTCTCCTTTCTTCTCCTTCCTGCTGAATCAACTGAGTTAAAACTACTTTTGCGTTTAATCCAGTTTCCAGCAAAGGAAGAGAGCTGAAGGCAGAGGGAGAAGTGGGAGGAGGAGAGAGAAACTGAGACATTTGAAAAACACCCCAAAAAGTGAGAAGATAGCAGATTATTCCAGACTCTCCTGGCCAAATTGAGACAGATGGAGGGTGGAATCTGATTTCAGTGCTAGCAAACCCAGCCCTGTGGCTCTGTGATGTAGTGATATAGAGATTCGTCTTGAAGTGCTTTTGCCCCTAGGCTGGGCATCTTTAAAGAGGAAACAAAAAAGAAAAAGGAGCAAAAACTCTTTCCTCAGTTCTGTTCCCTGTGGTTACCCACCCATCCACCCGACCCTGTTTCTAAAATTGGAAAGCAGCACTCCGATTGACCCTTAAAATAGAAAGATGGGGGACGCAGCCCTTTGGAGAACCGATTTGCTCTGTGACTTGGGGGCTTTTGAGTCCTCACTGCCTCCTTTGTTCCAAAGAAGACCCTAAAGTTCGCAGATCAAAGTGACCTGGCGTGGCCTTCTTTAAAAGGGGGGAGGGAGGGGAGGGGGTCAGATGACTCGAAACCCACAAGTTACAAAACTCTGGGATGCGGAAAGGCTTTGATTTCGGTGCTCTTTTGAGCAGCCTCCCCAAACTCTGGGAGAACTGTTGTTTTTGCCGTGCCGCATCTCTTGTGGAAACGGGTCTCCTTTTTATGGTGTTGGTTTTATGGGGTTTGGGGATGGGTTAACCCAGGTTTACATTTGAAAGATTCTTTCAAAGGTCAGATAATGCCATCATCGGGGTAGATGAAGCGATGTCGTCGTAATGGTAGATTTTTTACTTGGAGCCACTGAAAGGAGGTCTGAATGTATGGATTGGGTTTTGAGTTGGTTGTCTATCTTTTAAGAAAATGTTCTCTCTGTTTTTTAAAACTGTTGCCTGCTTGTCTAACTCTAACCAAGGCTCCACTAGATAGATGGATAGATGGATAGATGGATAGATGGATAGATGGATAGATGGATGGATGGATGGATGGATGGATGGATGGACGGACGGACGGATGGACGGATGAATGGATGGATGGATGGGTGATGGATAGACAGACAGACATGGGATAAGATAGGAGACAGATGGATAGGATAGGATCAGAGGTAGACAGACAGACAGAAAGGCTGATGGCTCTGTCTGATGCCAGTGGGTAGGTGAATCCCTTCTCGATTTTAGTTTGAGGTGTGACAGACCTGTCCAAGCTGATAAACCTGGTGTTGTGTGCCTTATTTCTGACTTATGATGACCCTAAAGCAAGCCTATTACAGGTGGTTTTTTTGAGGCTGAGAGTGTGTGAGGCATCCAAGGTGGGCCAATGGGCTTCCATGGCTGAGCAGAGAATCAAACCCTGGTCTCCAGGGCCGTAGTCCAATGTTCAAACTACTCTAATCCCACTCTGGCCCTCCGATCTTTCCTGACTCTACCCTCCTAGACGAATAGAGGTTTGGACAGTCCCTTCAAAGACTGACACCCAGAATAGATGCCCGTGGTCTCTGGTGTCGGAGCAACCAGCCACCAGAGAGTGGCTGAATGGATTCTGGGGATGGTCTAGCTGGAGACCCTTCCCAGAGCGGAAGCTTGGCCCCAGTGTCTGGGGGGCCCTTCCGACTCCATGGTCCTATGATTCCTTTAAACGTAGGGTTCGCATAGGACAATTCGTGAGTCACTCTACAGGCGGAGATTTGTCCCGGATTGGGACGGGGCCTTCTTCGTGGCTGCCCCCCAAGCTTTGGAGCTCCCTTCCTGGAGAAGTTACATCGACCCTCTCCCTACGTTTGTGGACAAGTAAAGACTTTTCTGTTTCGACAGGCACCTAATGTTTGGTTGTAGGAGTCCTGTTTCACCTAAAGAAGATGCTGGACATTACTAATTGTTATGCTGGTGTGGGTGTGTTTAATTGGTGTATGTTTTAATCTGGTTTTAATTTTGTTACTGTTTAGTCTTTTTTTAACTTCCAGATTTTTAACTATGTTTCTTATGAAAAAAATATTGTTGCAAGTCGTTTTGAGTCCCAAACAGGGAAAAGACAGGCTAGCTGTTCTTGTTGCTTAAGTTGGGGATATTCTGTAGGCTACCTTTTTTGATTTCAATTCTATTTCCTCCATCTTCTTCTCTCTCTTCTCTTCCCCGATCCTCAAATGTCCCTTTAATCTCATTGCGAACACTGTCTTCTCTTCTCCACGAAGTTGAATAAACGCACAGTGGGGAGGCCCCGAATTTCCATCTTCCAGACTCTCCACACAGCCAGAAAAAAAAAAAACTTGGAAGAAAAAAAAAGAGTTGCTGTTATTTTGGGGAGTTATGTTCCCCCCCCCTTTTAAAATACTCAAGTAATTCTTCCTGGTTTTCCAAAGAGACTGTGTGACTTTTGTGTAGCATAAATCCCAGACTTTGAAGATTTTCATCAGTCTTCGATTTTTCTCATCAGAGTTTTTTCACATTTGAGCAACACACATTTTTCAACCATTTAGGGGATATTTTTGAATATCCTTCCCATCTCTGTCAGTTGGAAGCCTTCCGGCCAGTATACTACCTTGATGCCCTAATAGCCCAAGCTGACAAAATAACAACATCCCTGAAATTCAGGACAACAGTTCAGGATGGTGGAAACATCTGGCAGATGGAGAGATGTCCAACAGGTTGGGGCGACATATTGCCAAACCCCAACATTTTCCACCGAAAACCAATGCCTCGCGTTGCCTTACGGTAAAGCCGGCTCCAGTAGGAGAAGATACTTGAATCTGGAGAGTTAAATTTGTGATTTAATTTTGCTTCTTCCCACTCTCCAGTCCCAAGGATAAGGTTTGGACTTCGAGTTGGCTTCCTATTTAAATTCTCTTGCCAAGTTGGTTGAGATTTGTTCATAATAAATATATGTGGGAATGCAGTTGCTGGCTTGAATCCAGTTGCTTAGTCCCAACTACAGTAAACCCATTGGGACAATGGGATTTACCTCTGTGTCAGCTCAACCTTTATCAGTTTATGACTCTGTATCTTCATTTATGTGGAACTCTATCAGAGGCTGCGGTTAGCGTGGACTTCCAACCTGAAATCTACTGACTTAAAGTCTCAGCTTGAGTAAACCCATGGAAACAATGAGATTTACTCATGTGTTGACTCAGCACTCAACAGTTGATTCAATGGGTCCATTCTCGTCAGGATGAACCAACAAAATCCAGGGCCTTTGTCTCTTTTTTTCCTTGGACTCGGTTGACGTTCCGCTAAATTCTCCCAACTACCCGCTTGTAAACGTTTTGGGCCACAGATCTCTTTTGGAAAACTTTGCCAAAACGTTCCAAAAAGGTACGGAGTGTCACAAAATGTCCCCCATCTAGTGTGCGCATGGCCCTTTTCTTTCCGCCCTGTTTGCTTTTTCCATTTTCGCCCATTATCTTCTCCATCGCCTCCTTTCTCCGCTCATTTTGAAGTTTCCCTCCTCCCCGGCACGGTTGCTACACTCTCCGCTCCCCGGCCTCAAAAGACCTTCCACTTTAGAAATACAAACAACTTTTAAAAACCCAAGTAACCGCGCCAGAATAGGGGGGAACTTTCAATGGGGGAATAGTTGTCGAACTTTGCCATGGTGTGTTCAGCCGCCGTTGCTTAATCCACCTTTCATTTTCACCGACCAATGTCAAGAATCTGTATCTATCTCCGACCTCTTGGGAGCCCTGATTAGTCAACAAAAGGGCACCATTATCCAGAGGAGAGGACAGGGAAGGGGGGGTCCGGGGAAGGGGGGGCCCCGCCGTTTGTGGGGTGAGGGGATCTTTAAACTATTGACTTAGTGGATGAAGTCAAAAGCAAACATGCTGGGATCTCAACAGAAGAGAGAAAGGGAGGGAGGGAGGGGTGGGGAAGAGACGGGGAAAGGGAGGTTGGAGGGATGCCGTGCAAAACAGAAACTAGACTCGGGGAGGAAGACGCTCCCCATCCACTTTCCGATTGCACTTTCTCTTGGTTTCTTCCTCTCCTTTGGCTTCTCGTGCGGAGTAGCTCAAAGGCCGTGCAGTTGTTGGGATCTTGGCGGTGTCGCACACATGCAGAAGTTGCCTTCCGGAGGCAGAGGGGACATTTTAGTCTGATGTGGAACATCCACACTTGGCAGAAGTGGAGTTGCCCATGCGTTGCCGCCGCCCATGGAGGCGCCCGTGTTAGGGCGGATAAGCAAACCACGCCTTCACCGTATCCGCAGGTGGACATGGAGCTGGCTTGAACCCCCAAACACCAGGCAGGAAGGTAGAAAAGAGAAGGAAAGACAGACAGACAGACAGACACGAGTTTCTTTAGCCAAAGGATCCATCCAAGGAAGAAAGGAAGGATGATACGGTGAAGGTGTGATTTGTTTATCCACCGTAACACCTGGAGTTGTTGTTGCAGTGTGATGCGGCAGCCAAGAAAGCCAGCGTGATTCTTGGTTGCATCAATAGGAATATGGTGTCTAGATCGAGGGAGGTAATCGTACCACTCTATTCTGCAGTTGTCAGGCCTCATGTGGAATACTGTGTCCAGTTCTGGGCACCTCGATTCAAGAAGGATGTGGACAAGCTGGAACGTGTCCAGAGGAGGGCAACCAAAATGGTGAAGGGTCTGGAAGTCATGCCCTATGAAGAACGCCTCAGGGAGCTGGGGATGTTTAGTCTGCAGAAGAGAAGGTTCAGAGGGGACACGATAGCCAGGGTTGAATATTTGAAGGGATGTCATGTTGAAGATGGAGCGGGCTTGTTCTCTGCCGCTCCAGAGACTAGGACAAGGAGCAATGGATTCAAGCTGCAGGAATGGAGATTCCACCTGAACTTCAGAAAGAACTTCCCGATGGTCAGAGCTGTCTGGCAGTGGAATCTGCTGCCTCCATGGAGTGTGGTGGAGTCTCCTCCTTCTTTGGAGGTTTTTAAGCAGAGGCTGGATGGCCATCTGCCAAAAGGAGTGCTTTAATATGGGTTCCTGCATGGCAGAAGGGGGTTGGACTGGATGGTCTCGGGGGGTCTCTTCCAACTCTGTGATTCTATGATTCTGTGGCGACTCTCCCAAGGCAAATCTATCTTAGGAGTGTCTGGGCAAGATTTATTCAGAGGAAGGTTTGCCATGGCCTTCCTCTGAGGCTGAGAGAGTGTGACTTCTCCAAAGTCACCCAGTGGACGGTGCGGAAGTCTGATTGTGGGAACATGCATCACCATAGCGCTCCTGCTGAGAAGTGGTTCTTTCCATCCCAGTCTGTTTCTGTTTGCTGATGATGCCGACCACGGCTTAGGTGTGCTGGCTTCAAGGAAATAAAGGAGGAGGTGGAACAGATTTGCCCGGGAAAGCAGTTCCAGGAAGGAAGGGGAGCGAGAAGACACAGGGGACTCCTGTTGGATAGCAAGGAAACTTTGGGATGGCTGCAGAAGGTGGGTGATGGAGGCCATTGGAAGAGATGGATTGGGGCATAGGAGCAGAAGGAAAAGGCGGAGCAAGGTTATCGGGGGAGCTTTGGAGGAAAGGACAAAGAGCTCAGGAGCCGACAGAAAAGCAAGAAAGGGGTAAGAGGAGTGGGGTCACATGCTCAGGACGACGAGAGAGTAGAACTGTTTTGGCAGCAGAAAAATAGAGCAGATAGCTGAGGGTTAGATGGGAACATCTTCCATCTCGGATAGGGCAATCTCATATGTCCGTCATCCATGTTGAGCAGGGATTCCGTGTCAGTGGGACCAGTGAATCCACGCCAGGGTTTAGTCCCAAATTCAAAGGAGCTTTCTGTGGTGCTGAACTGTCTCCTACCATCTCAGACAGCTCTTTTAAAGTTCTCAATGAAAAGCCCAAACTCACCATCCCACTAACCTAGGAGTGCTGGTGTTGACCTAGAAAACCCTATACAGGCTATTTGAAGGACTATATCTTCCAATATGAGCCTGGTAAAGCTTTAAGATTTGCAGGGGATTCACTTCTCTCTATTCCATCACATGTGCAGTTGGGAACACGGGGACAGAACCTTGCCGGGGGCTGCTCCCACACTTTGGAACTCCCTCCCTGGGGAAGCTAGGATGGCTCCTCCTTTGTTGTCCTTTCAGCAGTAAATAAGACCTTTCTTTTCCAGCAAGCCTTAGATGTTTAACTAGAAAAGGGGTTTCTAGGGTGCCGTACTGTTTTTAGCCTTTGTTTCTAAGCAAGACTTGACATAGCTTTAATACTATTGTTGTTTAATACTGTTTTAATCTTCGTTTTGAATGTTTTTAACTAGATGCGTTTGTATTGGAATTGTCTGCCATCTTGTTAGCTGGCTTGAGTCCCAGTCCAGGAGAAAGGAAGGATATAAATGGATGGGTGGATGAATGGATGGATGGATGGATGGATGGATGGAATCACCACCCACCACTGTCTATCTTGGAACCCTGTTTGTGGATGAGGGGTATTGTGTAGTTCCCATTATCCAGTTCCATTTCCAGATACCAGCTGGGTTGACTTGTTGGATACCAATATCAAATACCAGGAACCAGACAAAGTGAGTTTGACTGTGGTGGTTCTGCTGGACATCTGGGCACGCTTTGACACTGTCCCCCTTGGCATCTATCCTTCTGATGTGTCTGTCTGGGATGGGGCTTGGAAGCATGGTTAACCTGGCTGGGGACAATGGGATTTGTAGTTCCGCAGATGCAGAAAGTGCCAGCTTGGAGAATTACGTTCTAATCATTTGTGTCATTCATTCATTCATTCTCACTAAGTTCAGAGCTTGGAATAATTTTTTGGGACCCCCACAATACCCCTGTCAACATGTTGACTGGTCATAACGAGTAGAGGATGGGAGTTATGGGAGTTGCGTTCCAAAGAAATGACTTTTCCAAGCTCTGGCCTAGGTGGGCTGTAGTTGTTTGATATCAAGTTGACTCTGACTTATAAATGAGAGACGTTCAAGAGCCCTGGTCAACAACCGCAACAGGCAGGTCTTGCAAATTCAGGGTGGCTGTGACTTCCATGATGGAGTCAATCCCTTAATAACGGCGTCTTCCTCTTTTCCCACTGCCTTCCACCCACTGGTGTTTGTTGCATTGTGGCCACCCAGTTGGCTTTGACTTGATGGTGATCCTATGAACCAGAGACCTCAAACAGCCCCAGCCACCAACAGCAATGCTCAGGTCTTGCAAATCGCCATGGCCTTCTTTGATTGAGTCTGCCCCCCGGCACTGCGGTCTTCCTCTTTTCCTACTGTCTTCCATTTTACCAAACATGATGGTCTTTTCCAACAATTCATGTCATCTCATGGTGCGTCCAGAGTACAGCAGCCTCAGTTGAGTCCCCTTGGCTCCTGGGGAGAGTTCAGGCCAGATTTGCTCTTGGACCCATTCATCTTTTTAGCAATCCAGGGTACCAGCAAAACTATGCTCCAGTGCCACATTTCTCATGAGCCCAAGAACGTGGTTGGCCTCATGTCCACTCAGCTCCCCAGGATCCAACCAGCGTGGTTGCTCCGCGGAAACATGGTAACCCTAGTTTGGAGAGATGCTAGGTGGTCTCTGCTGGAGATGTCTGGGGCAGTGGTGACACAGATATGACACACACACCCCGCTGCCACTAGGATGATGGGTTCTAGAACCCTTGTCAGTACCACACCCAAATGTTAACAGCTAGCAGATCCTCTTCCTGTTAGCTATCTTCCCCATCCAGCCTTCATGAAGATAATGATTTGGTGCAAGATCCAGCAATAGGTAGGACCGATGGTGCTTTTTTGGTACCTTCCTCCCCCTGATGAAGGTGTCAGGAATACTTTCTCTTTTTTAGCCCCTTCCTGGCTGACCTTTGATGCCAAATGCAAGGGCCTCCCTTTCCGTGACCCCAGATGGCTATTTAAAAGACAGGACCCTATCCCAGCGATCTGGGGACGTCTGGGTTTGTTAACCTCAAAGAGTCCAGGGTTTCTCTCCCTAGAAGGATGAGGCAAGAGGAAAGATGGGGGGGAAAAAACCTTCAGGCCCACTGGGAAAAAAAGAGAAAGGTACCATTGTTCAACCTCACCAGGGCCCGGTTGCTAATTTGATCTGGCTTCCTTTCCCGATGTTTTGAGGACTTTAAATTGAATTAAGTGCTGCTTTAGGAAATGGGGTGTAAAAAGGCGTGATGCTCCCTCATTTTGTTATCTTTTTAAAAATTGTATTAAAGAAGGAAAACAACACAATCCAAATGTACAAAACAAAAGAGAATACATCTGTACAAACATTGACAGATATCTACACGCAGCTAAAACAAATGCAAACAAAAGGTATCTAAAATTGCTTCCTGACCTTGTTGCAAACAGTTCATATTGCTTAAACTTGTGGCAAACTGTTCATATTATTTAAACAGTTACACCTATTAAGTCATACATTTTATGCCGTCATTATTAACTGTTGCTGATCACTTATCATTTTAATTATCTCTTTACTTAATTTCTCAAATTCATAAATAATTGTTAACTTATTCTAGATAACTTTATGCTAGTGACCGATCACTTAAAAATAATAATCATCTGTGTAAAAACAATATTTTAAAACAAATAGAATACAACTTCTAAATCTACTTTTACACTTAAAGGTACTAATTTTAATTATCGAATTTATTTATTTATATTATTTGATTATTTAATTATCAAAACAAGCCCACTCCCTCCTCGACGTGACATCCCTTCAAATATTTCAACATGGCTCTCACGTCCCCTCTGAACCTTCTCTCCTGCAGACTAAACATCCCCAGCTCCCTAAGCCACTCCTCATAGGGCTTCATGGCTTCCAGACCCTCCACCATTTTGGTCGCCCTCCTCTGGACACGCTCCAGCTTGTCGATGTCCTTCTTGACTTGAGGTGCCCAGAACTGGACACAGGATTATTCCAGATGGGGTCTAACCAAAGCAGAATAGAGTGGTACCATTACCTCCCTCGATCTAGACACCATACTCCTACTGATGCAACCAAGAATCGCATTGGCTTTCTTGGCTGCCGCGTCACACTGCTGGCTCACATTCAGCTTGTGGTCCACCAAGACTCCTAGATCCCTTTCACACGTACTGCTATCATTGAGATGATAAATGTTATTTGGCAGTGGAATATGTTGCTGCCTCAATGGAGTGTAGTGGAGCCTCCTTCTTTGGAGGTTTTTAGAGAGAGGCTGGATGGGCATGTGTCCAAGGGAATGCTTTGATGGTGTCTTCCTGCCTGCCAGAAGGGGGTTGGACTGGAGGGTCCCAGGGGTCTCTTCCAGCTCTAGGATTCTACATTTCTAGAGAGAACTAGCATGGTGTAGTGGTTTTAGCATGGAGCAGGTTAAGAAGAGAACGACGTGATAGCTGCGTTTAAATATTTGAAAGAAAGTCATCTAAAAGGTGGAGCAGGCTTCTTTTCTGCTGCTCCAGAGACCAGGACACGGAGCAATGGCTTCAAACTTCAGGATTCTAGCATCCTGCATTAAACCTGTCAACAAGTGTCCAGACCTTGCACCAAAAAAAATTAATACGCTACCACTTCTGAGCACAGAAATCTTGGTTGGTTTTGGTGTTGCTTTTTTTTTGCAAAGGGCTGTTTTAGGGAGAGTTTATCCTCTCCTCTTTGCCCAGGATCCAAAAGGGAAATTGGTGAATAGCTGTTGGGGACGTGTTCTTCCTTTCTGTCTCATCTTTCCCTCTTTTCATCTCCTCACCTCTTGCCTTCCGGTGGAGGCACCTGGGCCGGCCGAAACAACCGACCCCACCCTTCCGAGATTCCTTCTGAAGTCTCCCCCGTTGCTTTAATTACCGTGAATGGCTCTCCGGGGAGAACTTTGGCCCAAGGAAAAGGGGTGGGAGAAGGGATTGTTGGTCCTCCTTCATCGACTTTACCTGCTCAATAGAGGGAGAGGAGGGGACGGGGAGGGAAATGGGGTTTATTCCAGGGCCATAATTAGATGTAAACAAGAGGTAAGGGGGGCACCTGGTCCCAGGCAGCCAATTGTGAAGGGATTAACTCTTAAATAAACTAATAAAAGGGTTGCGGGCCAGATACAAAGCGGGCAAGGCTATCAAAGCCTGCCGAGGCTTAACCGCTCCCGACATCCCTTTCAGACGGAAGGCAGGGGAAAGGTAGAGGAATTTCAGATGGTACGGCCTGGAAATATCGTTTCCACCAGGTTTGAATCCGTTCTGTGGCTGGAGTCGGAACAGAGATGGGAGAAGGTGGAACAGACTGCGTTGGAGAGGGGGTCCCATGTCATTCAATGTTGCCCACACCGGCTGGCGGCCATAGGTTTTTCACAACACAGCCAACCTTACCAAGAGAAGGTGGGAACTGAATGTTATTTTTTGAGGCTCGTGAAGGAGAGCCTTAGAGTATAGAATCATAGAATCACAGAGTCGGAAGAGACCCCCACAAGGGTCATCCAGGCCAACCCCATTCTGCCTTTCAGGAAGACACCATCAAAGCCCACCCTTTGACAGTTGGCCGTCCAGCCTCTCTTCAAAACCTCCAAAGAAGGAGGAGACTCCACCATCTCCCATATGGAAGATGGGGCAAGCTTCTTCCCTGCTGCTCTAGAGGCTAGGACACAGAGCAATGGCTTCAAACTACAGGAAAAGAGATTCCACCTAAACATCAGGAGGAACTTCCTGATGTAAGAGCGGTTCAACAGTGGAATACGCTGCTGCCTCAATGCAGTGTGGTGGAGTCTCCTTCCTTGGATTTTTTTAACCGGAGTTTGGGGGGCCGTCTGTCCAAAGGACGTATTTCATGGTGTCTTCCTGCGTGGCGGAAGGGGGTTGGACACGATGGCCCCGGGGGGTCTCTTCCAACTCTAGGATTCTTTGATTCTGCTACCTGAAGAAATTTATGGTTGAACCTGGGACCTCCTGCTTGAAGCAATCCCCTCTGATCCTGAGCTCAACCATTTTGCCAAATGTTCTGGGTGGAAAATGTTCCACTGGAATTTCATTTTGGAAGGAGAGGGGAATTTAGTGGCCAACCAGATACTTCAGGGGGCAGGTGGGACACGAAGAAGACCTCTCCTTTTCCACTGCCTAGCTTTCAAACTTTGACTTTGTTGTGCAGGTTTTCTCTCCTGCATTCGAACTGCCTCCGATCCATGTTATTGCTAGATGCTCCAAGTAGTATGCATCTTAAGGGGACCCATAACTCAGGGAATCATGGGACGGAAAAGGATTGCAAGATGCCATCTAGTTCAGCCCCTTGCCGTGCCACAATTGAATAATTTGGACAGATTCATCTGGAATTAAAAAAAAAATGCAAACACTAGGTAGATAACATTAGATAGCTCAGATGATAGATATGAGTGGATGGGAGGGAGAAGTGATGGGTTAGATTAGAGAGAGAAGATAGATAGATAGATAGATAGATAGATAGATAGATAGATAGATAGATAGATATGTATGGTTAGATAAAGATATGTAGGTGAATAATAAGATAGATAAGATTAGATAGATTATAGATCAAATGAGAGAAAGAGAGCAAGAAGGGATGGATGGATGGACGGATGGGTGAACAGACAGACAGATGGACCAACCGACCTCTATTGGCTGGGGAGATTCTAGAATTCGTAATACAGATGAATAATATTTCTACACCCGGAGACAGATACATGACAGATAGATTCAAAGAAGGCACCCGCCAACCAGCAAAAGTGGATTCCCACCATTTTGCTCCTCTTCTTTTCTTTCCCTCCCCCTCTTTCCTTCGTCCCTTTTGAATTTGTTCTGATTTCCCATTTCAGGTATTTAATTCCCATTTTCAAACCGCCCGACGTCTCTTTTCTTCTCATTCCCATTCCTTTCCTGGCTTTTGGCCTTAATCCCGACAGATCAGAGAGTTTAACCTTTCTCAAAAATCTGCTCCGGCGTCTGCAGAGCCGGCCGGGTCTGGAAGCCGGAGGGGGGCCAGGGGAGCGAAATACCTGAAAATTTGATTTTCGGGGGGTCCCTCCTCGCCCCTCCGGCTCAAGCCTTGGGGGGCTGAGCTGGACTTGGCAGGCTATGGATGAAACTAAATTCAATTGTCAATGGGGATGGAGCAATTGAGTTTTTTCTCCCTCCCTCCTACCTATGCCACCTCCTTTTGCTTCCAAGGTTCATTTTTTATTATGGTATACCCAGGGTACAGTTTATTTTTTGCTCTCTCCTTCTTCCGGATGGCAGAAAAGCTGAAAGATTACCCCCTTCCAGCTCCCAGCAGCTGTTTTGTAGCCGGAACAATGCGGAGACCTCAGGAAGCCGAACGAGATTGGGGAAAAGGGAAACACACGCTCACACCCTCCCGGCCGTACACACTTTCTAATCAGCGCGGCTCAAAGTTCATAAAGTCAGCCTAGGGGACTTGAAAGGGACTTCCTCCAGCTCATTGACTCGGAGCGCGCAGAGGAGGTGGTGGCGAAAAAGAGGGGCGAGTCGATTTTAGGAGAATGCCAGAAACCCGCCGTCTCGAAGCCGCTTAATGAAATTCTCACGCCGCGCCTGGAATCCTGTCGGTGCCTACCTTCCCCCTGTGGAAGCGGCGGGACGTTCTTCTCTGCGTCCCGTTCCGGGTTGAAGAAGCAGAGAGAGTTGTCGCCTTGTGTGCATTTTGGACGGTGCGCGTGGTGGATCTGGATGCACGGCGCCACAATTTACAGTATTTGCCGGCGTGTGAGACTCCCTTTTTTCCCCCCCAAAAAAGTAATGTTTGAAAATGGGGTGCGTCTTATACGTCGGTGTGTCTTACATGCCAGCAAATAGCATTTGCCGGTGTGTCAATGGGGTGCATTTTATACGCCAGCAAATACAAATGAGGCGGTGTTGTACAATCGTTGCGTTACTCCATGAGCATAACGTTACGCAATTCTCCGAAAATAATTTTGCTGCGTTTGGTTGGATTGGTTTGCAAATCCTTCCAGGTACAGCTCAGAAAAGTGAGGTAAATGGGAGCAGGTAAGAGCATACGAAGATCCTTGGCGATCATGACTGGAGGTTTCTCTAAGCCAATAGTTGGTCCCGTGATGGCCAACCGGTTGCCTCTGGGAAGCTCATGAGCAGAAATGAGTGCCGTAACATTATCATCCTCTTTCATCCTCTTGCAACAGTGTTCAACCTGGAATGGTGTCCTCTTGCAAGAGCATCTTCCTCTTGCAACATCTTGCTCTGTCCTCTGGAAAGACCCCTCGTCCAGAAATATCCTCTTACAGTAGTCTCCTCTTGTACGTAGCATCCTCTTTCGCTTGGATGAAGGAACTGGTCATTTTCATTTCTTCCACGTCCGGTTTCTAAAATTTCATTTTTCCCCATTTTGAATAGAATCCTGAACCCCATCAATAGGAATCAATAGGTCAAGAGGAGTGGTGGTACCACCCTATTCTGCTTTGGTCAGACCCCACCTGGAATAATCCTACGTCCCATTCTGGGCACCACAGTTCGAGATGGATAAAGGTGGAACATGTCCAGAGGAGGGCGACCAAAATGGTAGAAGGCCTGGAAACCATGAAGCCCTCTGAGGAGCGGCTTAAGGAGTTGGGTATGTTTAGCCTGGAGAAGAGAAGATTGAGAGGTGACAGGGTAGCCATAATTAAATATTTGAAGGGATGTCATATGGAGGATGGAGCAAGCCTGTTTTCTGCCACTCCAGAGACTAGGACATGGAGCAATGGCCTCAAACATCAGGGAAGGAGATTCCATCTAAACCTTAGGAAGAACTTCCTGATG
This sequence comes from Cyclura pinguis, assembly GCA_030412105.1. Classification (NCBI taxonomy): domain Eukaryota; kingdom Metazoa; phylum Chordata; class Lepidosauria; order Squamata; family Iguanidae; genus Cyclura; species Cyclura pinguis. Next base: position 16,735,530 of record CM059612.1, on the reverse strand, counting down.
GAAAGAGCAGATTGGCAATGGAATATGCTGGTGCCTCGATGGAGTGTGGTAGAGTCTCCTTCTTTGGAGGTTTTTAAAGAGAGGCTGGATGGCCGTCTGTCCAAGGGAATGCTTTGATGGTGTCTTCTTGCATGGCAGAAGGGGGTTTGGACTGGGTGGCCCTCGAGGTCTCTTCCAGCTCTAGGATTCCATGAATATGAAGCAGTAGGTGAATTTTGGCAACTCTTCATCCAAAATGATCAGAAGCAAGCTTCCCACCTTAGTGGGTGGCCGAGAAGAGGTGGAGGGAGAGAAGCTTTTAGCACGAGGTCCAATCCGTCCGGCTTGCACGGCATCGTTTAGGAGCGACCTGCGAGTGAGCAGCCGAAAGAGAGAGAGAGAGAGAGAGACAGAAGCGCCCAGAACGCAAATGCTCAATTAAGTCTCTGTTCGCCAAAGCTGTCAGTGTGTTTTAGAAGGGAGGCCCTAATGGATTTGACTCGGAAATCTTGACCGGTTCAGTTTTTTCCTCTTTAAAACAAACTCATTAAACTTGTCAACACTCATTAAGGTTTTTAAACGCTGAACCGGAGTCACTTGGGGAATGGCCTGGCGGGGCTGGAGAGAGAGAAAGCTGGCAAGACCAAAAAAGGGAAAGAATCCATCTTTTAAAAAGACATTTTAAAAAAAATAGATGTGGTTTTGGTAAAAGAGTAGAGGGTTTTTTAATACATACATACATACATACATACATACATACATACATATATCGTATACCAGAACGGATGAGAATATTGAAAAGAGAGAGGAGGAGATTATTGAAGTTAGTAACAAGAGGGAGAGAGGACATTATCCAAATTGGTTACACAACTCCCGAAATGTATCTGGTAGCATTGGGGGATATTCTTTCACATACAGACACAAACACATTCTTCAAATTTAAATAGAAAACACCACCGATATCTTCCCAATTGCATGGATTCAGCCACATGAATGTTGCTCAAAGTTATTTAGAAAATTCACCCAGGCAACTTTGTGCAGCATTTATATGTTTCTCTCTCCTGCTTAAAGCCAAGCTTGCAATTTATCCCATTGCGAAGAAAATTGTAGATTGCAACCCACAAAGGCAGATCTTAAAGGGGCAACCAGACTCTGTTGCTCTGGCCTTCTGTTTCAGTCTGAGTACAAGAAAAGAAACCAGCGAGTGAGGCACTTTATCTCACAAAAACAAAGCTTCATTCCTTGCAAAAGAATTTGCTGGGCTTTTCATAGGGGCTTGAACAACCTTTGTGACTGTGGCTTATTTTGTACCTACGTCCCTAAACTTACCGTTTTGGTGTTTCTGCAGCTGTAATTTGGGTCAATATTAGAAAGCTCATTTGAGTTTAAAACTTCTTTCTTCTTATCCTGGGAGAATGTGCATACATGTGCATGAATGGCATAAGAGATGCTCTAAGGCACTTCTAAGAAAATGCCTCCATTTTAGAACTAAAAATATAGATGGTGGTTTAACAGCCCCTTATAACAGAAGATAGTCCATGAGCTATTTTCAAAGCCTGGATAGAACTGAATTTCTGTCTTATTGCTGTGATATTTCAGAGATGGAAATTGGGACAGTTTGCAGCAGTTTGCTTTTGCCTGAGTCTACTGGGAAGGGTGAGATTCTGCCCTCTTCTTTTCCTCCCTCACTGAGCTAGTTGGCTGCAAACTCATTTTGCATTTTGAACTCAGTTTGCAGCAATAGATGTAAAGCTGAAGACAAACAAGGAAAGTGGAGAAGAAGAGAGAAACTGGGACATTGTGAAAGTAGGATGGAAAAGGACTCATCAGGACGGTCCCTGCCAAATTGGGACGGTTGGAGTATATGTCTTATTTTTAAAAAAATAAAAAATTAAAACTGGAGCTAGGTGGGCCAAGAGACCTCCATCTGTTCTCATGTCCCAATTTGACATCCTATGTCTCTTGCTCTGGTGTAAAGCAGGGAATACCTGAAAAGACCATCGGCACAAAACGCTGGTCGAATTTGGAAAACTTTTTGGGAAAGCAAGGAGGAGAAAGAGGTAACTAAGAAAGTTTGCAATGATCTCAAGGTTAAGAAAGCTGGAAGCAGAAATTAGATTGTACTGATCAGTCCCAACCAGAGTAGAAGCCTGCAACAAATTGTCAAGTAGTGAGTTAACACATAACTAAATCCTCTTCATTCAGTGGGTCTACTCTGGTTAGGATTAGGAATAAGATCTGTGCATGTGCGTGTGTTAGTGTTTGCCTGTATTGCTGCTGTCGTATGTTTTTCTTCCTCCCTTAGAGAAGAGCTTATTTTCTTGGCAAAGGATAGTGATGTTTTGTAAGAGAAAGTTCATGTGGATGATGGGGTTGCCATGTAAACTGACCCAAACCAGGCTTGTCCATCCATGAATCTTGATTTACGTGGCCTTGTGAGCTTGAGGTGAGTAGGAGGGGGACCAGAATTCGTGTCCGAATGGTGCAACAAGTCCCTTTGTCTGCAGAGTTAATTGGTTATTGCTTAGAAAACGTAACTTCAAGGGAACCAGAATGCCTGAATTCCCCGCTCTTTCCCAGACAGCACAGCCAATGGAATTCTAGTTTCTTCCTCCAAAAAAGTAACTTTTCCAAAAAGTGCATTTGGGCAGAAGCATCAAATTGTCTTGGGTCAGCTCCCTGCAACTGGGAGCATTCTGGTGAAATTCCTTTTCTCCAAAGCGGGGGAAAAAACAGGAGAATCAAGATTCCTTCAAATGAGTCAAGTGTACAGATTTGGGGCAATGGTATTCTAACCAATTTCTAATTTTTTTCTCTCTCTGTGTAACTGGAATGTGGAATGGTTGTCTGCTCTGAGGCACTTTTAACTGGGAGAATGGCTTCCTTCCAGTATTTTCAGCATCCCTTGTTTGAGCAGAGAAGGCATTTTTGTGATGCTTTTAAAAGCACCCTAGAAGGGTGCAATCTGGTGAGGAATTCTGCTCCACAATCTCCCACTCTCTGGAATGAACAGAAGGCGTTCGTGGTGAGATTAGTTTTGCATGCGTCTTGCAGAGGCTGTTAAGTTTGCATAGGAATATGGTTGCCTATTATTATGCGTTAAGTTTGCACAAAAGATGGAAAAGCTTATTTTTCTGTGAGCTTCGATCCTAATGGTACTTTGCTGGGAGAGAGAATTTTGCCAAAAACCACAGGAGTTTCCTCTTTGGACTCATTGCATCCAACATCACAGAATCCAAATTAACTTATCTTCATCTGTCTGTGTGTGTGTTTGTGTGCCAAAGCCAAAAGCAACGCTAGTGTAGTTAACGTATAATTTTTCTTTCCAACAAAATGATTGCACATTTACATGCATTGTTGTTGTTGGGTGCCTATGTTTAAATTACAGATGTGGAAAATACTTTAAAAAGTTGCACGATCCGTCACAAAAATGTCCATAGGGAATCGCAACGAGGAACTCATGTTTGTTAAGAGTCCCACTGAAAGTGGCTAGCAAGTGGATATTTTCGTTTCAAATCATGCTATGAATTTATCTTTCATTTTATACATTTTTCCCCCCTCTAAACGTGTCAAAGAAAAATGAGAGAGGTATGATAAAGAAAGAGATGGAGTGAAAAGCCAATCTCTTGGAAAACTTAGCCTAAATTCCATCCCAAATCCCATTATTTTAGAGCTATAAAATAATTCACGAATATTATTGGGCTTTTTATTTTGCAGGAGAGGTAGAGAATCCTAGTTGTTTAATTAAATAAATAAAACTATTTAAATAAAACAAAGTAAAATTGGCATCCTGTTGGATAATCCCAGCTAGCCAGCCCATGCAACCGACAGTTGAACGGGGAGTCAACACGAAGGTAAATCTAACGGCTTGATCTGCTCTAGAAAGGATTTTAAAAAAAGAAGAAGAAGAAGAATTTGATCCATTTTTGAAAAAAAATTGCAAAAATCTAGTCTTTTGGATGGATGATGGGAGATGAAGAGCATCCATTTTGCTGTTTACGGTGTGAGCATAGACTTTATCGCTCTCTCTTTCTTTGCTATTTTTCTGCAAAAAAAGGGCCAGTTTTCTGCTGCTTTTCATGACCGGCTTCTCTTCTGAGAGAAAATGCTTCCCTCCCCTCCATTCTTTTTAGAGATAGGGGTGGAAAAGACAGAACCGGGGGGGAGAAAAGAGAGAGAGAGAGAACCTCACCCCAGCCCAGCCCCGGGGCCTTCTGTTCGTCCCTTTCTTCCCCACCCTAACAATGAGAGCATCGGCTATTCAATTGGATTGATTAACTCTCCGAAAAAGTTTATTAAGAGGCCCGAAAACAAAGGCAGCAAAAGGCCGCTGGAACCCGGCCTGTCGGTTTTATAGACTGGGCCCTCATTGTCTGCCTTCAAGGGGAATGCCTGAGTAGTTTTCAATGGAGGGGTCTCTTTGGAGTGACAAGAAGGAGGCTCAGACAAGAGCGTGTTAAAAGCGCAAAAGTGTCTGTCCGTTTCTCTCCCCACTCCGAGCCCTTGTCCTCCCCTTTTTGCATTAATGTACATCTGCAGAGGGGACGGAGGGGGGATCTGGAAAGCAGGAGGGGGGAAAAAGATGAAGTCCCTTTTCCCTCTGCTTATTTTCTCTCCACCGTCTTGACGCATCCACCGTCCCCACCGCATTTCTTCCACCATATGTTACCCATCAGACCCCCAAAATCTTCCCCTGAGTCCGACGGTGCCAGGGGGAGGAGCTGGAGAAGAAAGAGGGGAAATGGAATAAATTTCTTGGCCACCATGCCCCAGAATATCGACGGTTGCTTGCACAAATAGAGTTGGCCGGTCTCTTCAGCATTTCCGAGCAGATGCCAGAAAATGTTTCGACGGACCTTCCCGACTGGGTGCCGTCCAGACCTTCTGGAGGGCACCGGTTCCCGTCGTCCTCCATTATTTCGGCAGGGGATGGTGGGTGCTGTAATCCAGAGCTGGCTTCAGGAGGCTTTCCTCCAAGGCGATGGAAAAGCCAACCCTGCTCTCCAAATCTGGAAGTTTTTCTTCTCTCCTGTCCCTTCTGAAAGATCAGAGCTTCAAGAAATGGGAAAGGTGACCGGGAGACATTTGTGGACCACACCGGGAGACCGCAGTGGGCCGGATAACATTCCCTCCAATGCTCCCAATTTGGGACAGCCCCAATTAATCCTCTCCTCCTCCCACTTTCCTCCTCAGCTTCCTTCAGCTGCTGCAAACTGAGTTCACGGCGGCAAAGTTGTTTGCTCTCAACTTGGCGGCAAGGAGGGAAGAGAGGCAGAATCTCTCCCTTCCCAGGAGGCTCAGGCAAAAGCAGACTTCTACAGCCTCTCCTAGCTTGCCTGTTCTTCCTCGGGAATAGTCTTTGCCCTCTTGACCACATTCTGACGTTGCTTGGCCACACGGATCCTGTGAAACATTGCAGGGCACGGGATAAAGTCTGCACGTTTGAGATACTCTTTCCCTAAAACAGGGACACCCTGAGGTTGGAGAATATGGAGAAAGTGCACCGTGAATTGAGTTAAGAAGAAGGCTACTAGATCTCATGAAGCTGGGAATGTTGGAAAGGGGTTAGACTATGTCTTCCAGAATCTCCTAGCCTGGAAAAGCCACTTTTCCAAGCTCTGAGCCACCGTGATCAGTACTCCTTGATAGACTCATCCCTTTCAGTTTCTCTAACCTCTTTCTGAGGTCTCCTAAGCCATTGGTTAGCGCCACTTCTTGTGGCCATGAGTTCCAGAGTCTAATTAGATGCTGTGGGAACTCCTTGAATGTCCCGCTATTCGGCTTAATCAGTTGGAAGTTGCAGGATGGAATATGAAGAACCATTTCTCTATAGAATTGGGTCTACTTCTTCTCACTTTCTACACTATGCTTCATTTTATGGTTCCACATCCATCTTACCTATCTTTTGAGTTTTAATTTTATATTATTAAAAAGAAATGTTTCATACTTTAGACTAGAGTGAGCTGTCCTACACTGAATCAGATCCAGTACTGTCTACATTGATGACCAAGCAATCTTCCACAACCGTAGCTGGAGATGTTGGGGTTTGAACTCGGGACCTAGGTCCACCAATTGAATGGGTACAAGCCATGGAAAAAGAGGCTGAATGAGATCCATTAGTTCAGGCCAGAGCAGATCATGTTACGCTGAAATGTTTTCACAACTTTTCAAATATTTGAAAAATCCTCAAAAAGGAGATCAGAACTGTGGTGAACATTTACTGGTTCTGATATTTGGCATTTGAGCAAGATGGAAATTAATCTGGCAAACAACTCCTGGTTGTTTGTTTTGGTCATCTCTGCTCCCATTTCTCTGCCTTTTTCTTCTTCCCAGGCAACTTACACAGAAGATCCCAACCTATCAGGAATCACGTCACGAACAAACCCATCTTGCACTGTGACATAACCAATCAGGGTTGGCTGTATGATGACATAATTAAGCAGAAATCATATGAATGAGTGAATGAGCAAATTTTGCAAGGGCTCTGAACTCATTTTAAAAGGATGCATGTCCAGAGTGGGGCAGGATGTTGGGAGGAGAGTTGTTGGCATATATTGGCAAAGAATTGAAAGTATTTTAACCTGATCCTAGCTAGAAACCGGTTGTAGATACAATATCAGACTTGAAACTGGCACAATTAGGAATTAATGAGGTCGCAAAATCATAGAAGTGGTTTGGGGAGCACCAAACTCTCTAGGCCTAAGCTGCCCTGTAGAGATGTTTGGAAACTAAAATTAGAAACACTTCCCATTTGGAGAGCCATGAGACCTTTGGGGAAAAACTTGAGGAGGTTCAACTGTGAACAAGTCGTGCACGCTCCCCAGGTGACCAGGGAGGAGAGAAGATTTGGGAAGGCCTTCGGCTCCCATGATGGATGACCCTTCCCCAATAATTGGAAGACCATGTGTCTCCCTTTTCTATCTCCTAATGAGAGATTCCTTTCAACGGTTAGGCCAAGAAGCCAACCAATGGTCATTAAAAATCAAGGGAGTGGAAGAAAGAGGAGGAGGAGGAGGAGACATCTCTCCCATCCCTCCTTCTTCCTCTGCTGGGGAACAGTAGCTATTTCATGGCCGCCTCGAGCCCGACTCGTCCCCAAGGGAGATCTTTGACATCTGACCCTCGTAACCTGTACTTAGCACTTTTAAAAGGGACAAGTACCCCAGGAGAGGTGACCTTAGCGAGGTCTAAATTGCCAGAGCAAGGGGAGACTATATATATGTTTTAAAGCAGTGTCCGGGAGGGTTGGGGACGGGAGGGGGAGGAAAGCGATTGAATGTAAAACCAGAAGCATTCCCAGCTAGGGGCACAGCGGTTCAAATTAACTTGCCCAGTGGTATCCCGAGCAGCATTTAACACGCTTCCCGAGTACTTTGGAAAGGGTCAAAGGGAGACTGAGCTTATAATGGCGCCAAAGAGCCTGGTGGAAGAAGTAATCCCCCGGTCGAATGGGCGGAGGGGAGGGGGTGCTTCCAGAAAGGGAGGAGACAAGTTACCAGGCTGGTGGGTTTCTTTTTTTGGGGGGGGGGGACCTTGAACCTCCTCCAATGCTCCTTCTCCTTTTGGAAATACACTCAGAGGGGACGGACGCACTGGCCATCCCAGAGCTTGGAAATGGGACTCCAAAATAGAAAAAGAAAGACAAGGGCCTATTCATTGGCTGGTTTTTAACCCATCCCGTCCTGACTCAGGACGCGTGAGTAAAGCACAGCCGTCGGGAAAGTTTCCTCTCTTGCATTCGAACTGCCTCTGATCCACGTTATTGCGTGGCACCCCAAGGAAGATGCATCTTAATGGGACGCATAATTCGTGGGGTGGTAGCGTTGAAAGGGATTGAAAGATGCCATTTAGTTCAGCCCCCTGCTGCGCAAGAACGCAATGCTTTGGACAGATTCATCTCCCAATTTTTTTTGTAAAGGGAAATCTAGGTAGATAACACTAGATAGGTGGGTGATGGATATGAGAGAAAGGGAAGGAGAAGTGATAGCTTAGATTAGAGGGAGAGAAGATAGATAGATAGACAGATAGATAGATAGATAGATAGATAGATAGATAGATAGATAGATAGACAGACAGACAGACAGACAGACAGACAGACAGATATATAGATAGACAGACAGACAGACAGACAGACAGACAGATAGATAATGGTTAGATAGATATAGTTACATTACACTGTATAGGTAGATACATAAGATAGATAAGGTTAGATAGATGATATATAAGAAGGGAAAAGAGATATCTAAGAGAGAGAGAGAGAAGACGATTGGGGTTCAACTCCCTGCTTAGCCATGGAAATCCACTGGGTGACCTTGGGCATGTCACACACTCTCAGCCCCAGAAAACCCCGTGTATAGGTTCAGGTTAGGGTCACCATAAGTCAGAAAGGCACACGACACAGACCTCGAATCTTTCACCCTCTTTGGAAACATCCAAGACTAGAGGCATCTCTCCGCCCCCTCCCACACTGCCAGGGTGGGGATTGACCCCCAAATGATTACCTCAATTAATTAAACTCCAAAGACAAAAAAAAATGTGCTTTTGAGGTTGTACCTTCCTTCTCCAAAGGGGAAGGAGCTCTTTGTACCATCAACTCCAGGAAAGGAAGAAAAGGGACGAGTTAAGTGGTATTTATACACTTGTTTCCTAAGGCTATTTATATCTTGGTGTGTCTGTTCTTCCCTCTTTTCTCCTTTTTCTTTTCTGCTCCTGCAAGTATTAAAACTCAGCTGGGGGTGTTTGGACGAAAAGGAGGGGAACGCTGCTCTCTCAGCACTCGGCTCCCAAAATCAAAGCAAATGTTTCCATCCTGGGGAAGGGAAGCAAACGTGGCGTCTCAGCTTTTTGGTTTCATTTTTTTTTCTTTTCTTTTTTTAAAACTTTGAGCAAAAAGTTTGTTGTTTTGTATGATATTCTGGGAGCTTTTCAGGTTAAATATAACTCATTGCGGCTTTGATGATTTCTTTTTTTTTTTTAAAGAGAGTGCTGTGAAGAGCTCCAAGCAAATATCAAAGTCACCCCAGCAAAAACAGTCTGGGAGAGTTTCCCCCAATAAGATTTTGCTGATCTTTTTGAATTCAAGAGTCTCAGATTTGGAAGCGAACCCATGGGTCATCTAGTCCAACCCACTGTCATGTAAAGTCCTGAAAATGCCCCTCCAACTTCCGTTTTTAGATACCTCCAAAGATGGAAGAGTTTGCCACACTCCAAAGCAGCCCATTCGGCTTTGGAACAGCTCTTACGATCCAGAAGTCCTTCCTAATGTTTAGGTAGAATCTCTTTCCCCATAGTTTGAAGCCATTGCTCCGTGTCCTAGTCTCCGAAGCAGCAGAAAATAAGCTTCCTCCATCCCTACAGGTGTTTAAAGTTGGCTCTATCATGTCTTCTCTACTCCAAGGCTCTCCATTGTTTGCAGTTGTACATTACAGTTCTGCATTACACATAGAGTGTACAGGGTTTTTTTTTCCTTTTTCAAATTCATATTTATTCATTTTGATCCAAACAAATGAACACAACAAACAAAAGGAGAAAAGTGTGTGTGTGTGTGTGTGTGTAGGGAATATATATATCTATTCCCTACACACACACACACACACATACATATATATGTATACACACACACACACACACATATATATATACACATACACACACGTGTGTGTGTGTGTACGCACAATGTCCATCCATAACTAAATCGAAAACTATCCATGCATAGCTAAATATCCATGGAAGCTGTTACTGTGTACCTTCAAGTTGTTTCTGACTTATGGCATCCCTAAGGTGACCCTATCACAGGGTTTTCTGGGGCTGAGAGTGTGTGACATGCCCATGGTCAACCAGTGGGTTTCCATGGCTAAGCGGGGAATCGAACTCTGGTCTCCAGGACTGTAGGGCTAGTTGACTAGCTAACTGAAGCACAAAAGAGCTCTAACACCCCCACACACAACACACGCAAACTGTAATGAAAAAGAAAAACCAATTTATAGAAAGTGTCTTATTCTGCCCTGTGAATAGTGAATTCCTCTCACTGGAATTGCTAAGAATCGTAGCGTGTTGCAGTTGTGTGTTCTGCCTTATGCATTGCCGTTGTGCATTCTATCTTGTGTGTTGCAGTTGTGTGTGCTATAATGGGCCGTGTGGTTGCACATTGTCTGTGGTGCACTGCAGATGATGATGATGATGATGATGATGATGATGATGATGATAGGACTGTAGTTCAGAAATCAGCAGGAGACAAGGACTTGGAAGTGCAGCTATGAAAAAACTAGGCAAGATTAAACTCCTGAAGTGTCAAGATATATCATTGAATACTAATATTAGGATTGCCCATGCCATTGTATTTCCAATTTCCATGTATGGTTGTGAAAGCTGGACGGTGAAGAAGCCGGACAAGAAGGGAATCAGTTCATCCAAATTCTGGTTCCGAAGCAGAGTTTGACAGGTACGGCAGAAGCAATAAATGGGCTCTGAAGCAGATCGGTCCTGAGCCGTGAAAGGGGACAAGGGAGGTGACCATACTTTGGCCGTATCATGACTCTTGAGGCAAGATGATATCGCTTGGTGAAGTAGGACGTGGTAGGAAAAGAGAAAGACCATGTTCCAGCTAGATAGACCCAATCAAGGAAGCCGAGGCCCCAATCTTGCATGACAAGGTGTCTTAAACATCTCCCAAGGTGACTTGACAGCCATTAACGGCAACAACCAAGCCCAAAAGGTCTGGAAAGTCAAAGGTTCCGTCTCTGCTCTTGTTGTATTGTGTGGATTGTGCGGTCTCCATCTTATGGGTCCACATTAGGGTATTTTGTAGTGTAGGGAAGCCAGAGTTATTCCATTGCCGCGCTTGAAGTGACCCGTAGAGGCAGATGGAACATGAAATGTGGCTCAGAATTGGCTCTCAACCCAAAAGCGGTGCCGTACGTGCCGATCCCCGGAGAGCTCGGCTGAGACTAAATCAGTTAGTCTGGAGCGTAGTTAATGGGGAGTAGAAATGGAGGTTGGTGGGGTAGTGTATGGATGGTTTGTGTTTTAAAAAAATAAAGGTGTCCTCTTTATTAGTAAAGCCACCTGGTTCTTTTTTTCCCATCAGGCTCCACTTAAACCGATGTACCTTGAAGTGAATGGAAGGAGGGGGGACATTTGAGGCGGGGGCAGGCGTTTGAAATGCTTTAGATATGGAAATGCTAGCCAGTTGTTTATAATTTTCCTTCTCTACCCCATAACCCAAACCTGATGGAGGCAACAAAGGTTCCGAGCCCCCGAATGTTTCCTACCTCCAGAATTACTGGAGGAGAGCCAGGTCCCCTTGGAAGAAAGGGGTTTCTTCAGAAATGGGGGCAGGGGCTGTGGTTGGGGAGGGGGAGAACTGGGCAGAAGAGGGGTTTGTTTGTCATTCTGTGTAAGATGTCGGGGTCTTTCTTGCTTTCCTTCGGTCTCCTTTCTACAGTTTGGAAGTCTTTGTTTATTGCAGAAGAAGGGGAACTACAGAAACTATCTGTATGTACATCTACAGATAAGTAGATAGATTGTTGTTGATATGTAGCTTCGAATTGTTTGTGACTTATGGCAACTCTACAGCAAACCTACTATGGGGTCTTCTGGACCTGAGAGTGTGTAATTCTCCAGGTGGGCAGGTGGATGGATGGATGGATGGATGGATGGATGGATGGATGGATGGATGGATGGATGGATAGATAGATAGATAGATAGATAGATAGATAGATAGATAGATAGATAGATAGAATATGGTTTATAGATAGATATCAATAGATGGATATCAGAGACAGACAGACAGAAAGACAGATAGATAGATTCACCATCCTGTTGATGTAGAAGCTACCAGCCACTTCTGCACAGACTCAAAACTTGGAGAACCATTGCTGGTAGTCCAATTTCCCAAACTTGGGTCATCCAGATGGGGGTTTGGACTTCAGCTTCCAGAAGCCCTAGCCAGCTTTGATCAACAGCCGGGAATTCTGGGAGCTGAAGTCCAAAACATCTGGAGGACCAAAGTTTGGGAACTATCAGTATAGACAAGAGCAGAGCTAGATTGGAGGTGGGCAACCGTTGAAAGCTGGGGGCCAGATTCACCTTCCCCCAGGAAAACTTGAGAGCCTGGAGCCACTTCCACAATTTCTAAAAATGGTTCCAAATGCTCCCAAACACTCACTGGGGGATACATTTTCTGGGCCATTTTTAACAATAGGAAGTGAGTGGAAGTAATTTCTTGTTCACTTCCTGTTTCCAGAAAGACTCCTTCTGGATCCTAGAGGGCATTTGGGGGCAAAATAAAAATTGAAAACTTTTGCAAAAATTTTCTTTGACCTCGGGTCTGGGACGTGTCCAAACATGGTGGAAATGGCCTCCACACCTCCTAGAATATTTTACCCTTAGGGGCCACAAAACCAGTCTTGAGAGCCATGTGCAGGCCACAAACCACATGTGGTTTCCTTGGCCTCGATTTGTCTTCATAAGCGGCAACTTCGGGAGACTCTTTGGTCTGACCCAGCAATGCTACTCTGGGCACCAACGGAGGACCTTCCTCTCCACCCCAAATCCTGCCATCCTTTCTCCTCCTTCTTACTTTCCTCCCCGTTCTTTACCCTTGTTCCCCCCCTGCACCGTTTGGCAAGCTTCGACCGGCGGCGTTCGCTCGCCTGCCCGCGCGGCGTCGGCGTGCCTTAATATGTAGCACTAATTAAGAAATAAGTCGCTTGGCCGGTTCCGCTGCAATCGTTTAGCCGAGTTTACCAACCACGGTTGGCTGGCTCAAAAATCGTCATTAGACCACGCTACTTACGGGCATAAAATTTCTCGTTTTCTGCCTTTCATCGGCCTCACCCTGGAATCGCGGTTTTGCTTTATTTATAAATTTGCACTCAAACAATACCCATAAACCCATTCCTAGAGTGTTGCAAATCAGAAATTTGTCGATGTGGAGAAGGGTTTTCTTTCTCCCACCCCCCCGTCCCTTCCCTCCCCTTCCTCCCTGCCACCTTCCAGAGATGGGGGTTGCCTTTTTGCTTGGGAACAGCCACGTCCGTCACCAGCTGAGCGGGGGGACGGTGCCCGTAGACCGACTGGGCCACAAAGAGAGAGAGAGAAATGAAGCCGGGCAACGCAGCCGGCCTGACTGCACACGGCTAGAAGAATTCCTTTTGTACCCGGGGACTCCGTCGGCTCCTGTTGAGAGGCCAACTGGAGGCAGGTGGAGAGGAGAAACCCTCTGCCCTCCTTTCACATGCCTCCAGGTGGAAGAAGCAACATTGACGGGTTGATTTGAGTTTACACACAGGCACCCTTTCTCCCAGGGTGGGATCTGGGCAAGTGGCAGCCATTCAAAGATTAAGTTAAAATTTTATTTCTGTTGTCGCCGTGTCCCTTCAAGGACCCGGCACGGTGCAGTGTAGAGCTTTCCAAACGGCGTGCCGTGACACGTTAGTGTGTCGGCTGCAACGTGTAGGTGTGTCGTGTGAAGGTAAGAAGCGGAGGGACTGCCTCTGCCACCCCCCTGGGCCAAGGAAGACCCTGGTGGCAGCAGCGGTAGCGGGCCGGGCCCGGATGGAGGGGCTAACTCTGCCGGTTGCATAGGGACAGGGGAGTGGGAGAGTGGTTTGCCCCGGGCGGCAATGCTTTGGGGCATCCTGGCCTGTAGCCACGCCCCCGTGCATCCTGGCCACGCCCCCACACCACGGCCACGCCCCTCGTGCTGTAGCCCCACTCCCGCCTCCGTTCCGCACCCTCCAAGCTCCACCACCGGCCTCTGCTATAGCTGCCCCGGACCGAGGAAGACCCAACGCGGCCAGTGGCCGTGGGCCAGATCTGGGTGGAGGGCCCGTCTCTCCCGCCGCCGCCGCAGCCACCCTGGGGCCGAGGAAGACCCTAGCGGGGGTGGCGGCGGCGGGCCAAGTCTGGGCGGAGGGGCTGCCTGCACTTACTGAATTACTGTGTCACGAAATGACGGATGTCTAAAAAGTGTGTCACCAACGTGAAAAGCTTGGAAAGCTCTGGTAGCGGTTTGAGCAGGGTTTGATTCCCTGCTTGGCCATGGAAACCCACTGGGTGACTTTGGGCATGTCACATACTCTCAGCCCCCAGAAAACCCCATAAGAGGGTCACTATAAGTCAGAAACAACTTGACGGCACATAGCAATGACAGTGTGCCTTCCAATAATTTCTGACTAATGGCAAAACGATCACAGGTTCTTCGGGGATTGTCTCTCCTTGAGGCTGAGAGAGCATGATTTGTCCAAGGTCAACCAGCGGGTTTCCATGGCTGAACAGGGATTTGAATCTTGGTTTTGTTCCCTTGTCCAACACTCAAGCTACTGGATGCAATATGATGATTCTATCCTAGTGTTTTCTTGGATAGGTTTCCTTAGAAGAGGTGCAACACCGTTGCCTTCCTCTGAGGCTGAGAGAGTGTGACTTGCCCAAAGTCACCCACTGGGTGTTCGTGGCTAAATGAGGATCCAAACCTTTTTCTCCTGGAGTCCTAGTCCAACACTCATCTCTCTCTCTCAAAAAGGAAGAGAGCCATAAGACATCCAATGATGTAACAATAATTCCAGTTAAGTTGAATTTACTCAGATCTATAATGGTGAAATTAGAGACTTTCTCTCAATTGGTTTTTCTTTTTCATTACCATGCGTGTGTAGGTGGCTCAGAGTTCATTTATGTTTTTGTTAGTCAACATAGTTAGGTGCTGTTTCTGATAAGAGATGAGCATTTTAGTAATGCGTCTTAGTTTTAATCTAGATTAATTCGGTTTGGATTAGTTTTAGCCTTGGTTATACATGTATATTATTTATTTATAGCATTTTTCTTTTAATTTTTCTTTTCTTCCTTTTCCTCTTGTTGTAAATTAAGTTTGTATTAAAATTAATAAGATTTTTTAAAAAAAAACAAAAAGGAGGAGACAGCCATTTTTCAGCACTAGCATGGATAAAGACATAGGGGTTCCAACTTTTAAAATAAACACTTAAAAGTTTTGTTCCTTCCGTATTTATGTATCCGTTGGATATATTTGTATTACTTTTTATTTCAGATTATATCCCACCTTTATCGAGCACAGGACTAAGGAGCAGGCTCTGGAGGTGAAAGAAGTGGGGAATTCTTCCAAGAAAAATAGCAGTGTGATGTAAACCAAGTTCTTGAAGTTGAGCACATTTCAAAGAAAAGGGAGGGCTTAGAGGGAATGCCAATAGATTGTGTATCTTGGAAATCCAGCCTATCTATCTATCTGGGCTGGGCAGGGCTACTGTTAGGTGGATTTGTAGTTGGTTGACCGACCAAACAGGAAGGGTGATCACGAACGGCTGCTTTTCATCCTGGGGAGAAGTGACTGGTGGGGTGCCAGGGGGTCCTGCCCTGGGCCCAGGGCTATTCAGCATCTCCATCAACGACTTGGATGAAGGAGTGGAGGGCATGCTGATCAAACCTGCAGGTGACACCAAACTGGGTGGAGTTGCTAATATGCCAGATGACAGGGTTAAAATTCAAGACAACCTTGACAGATTGGAGAGCTGGGCCACAGCTAACAAAATGAATTTCAACAGAGAGAAGTGTAAGGCCCTACACTTAGGCAGAAAAAATAGAATGCACAAATATAGGATGGGGGACACATGGCTGGATAGCAGTACGTGTGAAAAGGATCTAGGAGTCTTGGTAGATCACAAGCTGAACATGAGTCTGCAGTGTGATGCGGCAGCCAAGAAAGCCAATGCGATTCTTGGTTACATCAATAGGAGTATGGTGTCTAGGTCGAGGGAGATAATGGTACCACTCTATTCTGCGTTGGTTAGGCCTCATTTGGAATACTGTGCCCAGTTCTGGGCACCTCAATTCAAGAAGGACATCGACAAGCTGGAGTGTGTCCAGAGGAGGGCGACCAAAATGGTGGAGGGTCTGGAAACCATGAAGCCCTATGAGGAGCATCTTAGGGAGCTGGGGATGTTTAGTCTGCAGAAGAGAAGGTTCAGAGGGGACATGATAGCCATGTTTGAATATCTGAAGGGATGTCATGTTGAGGAGGGAGTGGACTTGTTCTCTGCCGCTTCAGAGACTAGGGCAAGGAGCAATGGATTCAAGCTGCAGGAAAGGAGATTCCACTTGAACCTGAGGAAGAACTTCCTGACGGTCAGGGCTGTCCGGCAGTGAGATCTGCTGCCTCCATGGAGTGTGGTGGAGTCTCCTCCTTCTTTGGAGGTTTTTAAGCAGAGGCTGGATGGCCATCTGTTGGGAATGCTTTGATGGATGCTCTTGCATGGCAGGGGGTTGGACTGGATGGCCCCTGGGGTCTCTTGCAACTCTAGGATTCTAGGATTCTATCTGCTTATCTGTCTGTCTATCTATCTATCTATCTATCTACATCTAATTGTCTGTCTACCTAGTTATATGTCTGTCTGTCTGTCTGTCTGTCTAAGTATCTGCCTATTTGTCCATCTGTCTGTCTAATTATCTACCTATCTATTTATCCGTCTACCTAATTATCTATCTATCTATCTATCTATCTATCTATCTATCTATCTATCTATACGTCTTCCTATCTATGGGATAAATTTATTGCCTCTCAACTCACCATAGTCCCCTAAGCGAGGCATAATAGGTGCAAACATATAGAACACTATTGGACAGATGAACAAATAAATATTAAAGACGACATCTCCTCCTCGAATTACGGTCACTTACGAAACCATTGAAAACCCACCAGAGCAGACACGCCTGACTTGAAGAATCAAAGGCCGAGCCACACAGCGCGGACTTCACTGCCCTGCAGAAGCTCGGAGGAGACGGGACCAGCCGGAGCATCCTTGAGAAGGAGTTCCACAGTCTGGGAGCCGCTACAGAGAAAGCTCTGTTGCAGGGGCCTGCTGGCCTACCCTCGAGGGGTGGTGGGTCACATTATGGCCACAGAGCGTATGAGCGAAGGCAGGGGGCTTACACGTATCCTAGGCTTCAGTTACTCCACTTTACGGATGTCATTCTTCCCTAGGTTTCTTCTCAAAGAAAGCAGCAAGTAATTGTAGCAGTTTTCTTTCCACTGCAAGAAAAATTTTGAAAACAATGCTTATTCGCAATCCAAGATGTACTCTGTGCAAAATTCGTGCACAGTTGTTTTGCATGCAAAACAGTGTAGGAAACAGCATTTTCTGTAAGAAAATGTTTTTTCTATATTGAGATATTATTTCCTGAACAGAAAAATGCTGTTTTCCATGCAAACCACCAATGTGTGAATTTTGCACAGAATACATCCTGGATTGCAAATATTCTCTCCAATGCAGAATTCTTCTCTTTAGGGTTTCTAGGGTTTCTCAGCAAACAACATGCTTTTTGACATTTTTGAAAAAGTATTTCCAAGCATTTTGTTTTCCATACCTTTGGCTCCAGCTCCTGTAAAATAGGGATTGCAACAGATGGCCTTATTGTAAACCTCTGCATGTATAGTTACACTTTGATTGTCCTGTGAGGGAACCCTTGTCTTGAATGGCTATTTTGTGCAACGGAAAGCACAGTTAAATGTTTGGGGGGGGGGAACCCGACAATTGAAGGTACACAGCAGACCAAAATTGCTAGCCACTTCCACAGGGAAATTTAGAATAATAAAATCCTAGAGTCAGCAAGAATTTCAAGGGCCATCTACTTCAAACCCCTACCATGCAAGAATATGCAACTGAACCATTACACCATTTACACATGTGTAGGATAACAAAAGATATTCCGTGTGAGCAAAATGGTCAGGTTTGGTTTTCCTTGTGAATTATTGCAGGGGCACCGAAAGGAAGAGACTCTACTTACTTGTCAAGTTCAGAAGGAGAGAGGCTACATTTTTCAGGGCTAAGGAGTAGGATTTTTTTTACCATAAAGAAAGTAGTGGGATTTTCAGTTGCATGTTTAGGAGAAAACAATAGGGTAAATTCTTTGTGGTATTATTTTGCACTTGCTTCTATTTTGCGTTTTTTTATTTTATTCCAGGCTTTAAAGTTGCACCAAATCTTGCAGAAACACTGAGCAGCGCAGGAAAAAGAAACTTGCAGTGAAGTCCAACATTAGCACCTCTTTGGATGCCTGGGACTTTGGGGATGGGGCCGATGTGCCAAGCGTCAATATATAATTTGTCATGTTGTGGCTATGAGGACCTATATTGCAACTGTGTTTGCAATATCCCATTACAGTTGGCCCTATTGAATGCAGAGTCACACTCGTGGTTTTTTTTTTTTTTTTATCATTATTATCATTTTCCCCTGGTTTTCAATTCATTAAAACCCCATTTCCATAGCAGTTTTCAGAAAAATTTCAAAGTACAAATATTTGCAGTCTTTGTCATGGGTTTTTCTCCTAATGGATGCAATTTTGTGGAAGGTTTTGCTCAAGAAGTGTCATCTTTGGCAAACAAGCGTACAAAATATAATATGTTTTTGGACATTGTTTTCAGCTTCGCATACATTTGCGTATGAGTTTGTCTTTCCAGTGTGTACACTTCAATATATATTGTTTGTATGCCTTTTCCTTACACTAACATAAGGGAAAATGCAGAAGGCACCAACAGTATTCCAGCCCTGGGAGGAATGGGCGAAAAATTCATTTTGGGTCTTTTTTTCAGTACAAATTTGCCCAAATTCCCAGAAGCTTTCTTTTGGGGGGGGGGGAATGGAAAGAACTTGAAATTTGGAGGCGTGAGGGAATCAGAGGTATGAAAAACCAAAACTGGCCAAATCATCCATCTAGGTGGTTCAAGGCTTTTGAGTCCTTCATTCTAAAAAGGTCTGGGTCTTAACCCTCATTGCTTAAAGCACATTTGTGCAAAATTAGGGTTACCACGTTTCCTTTCTTTTTGTATGACGTTCCTCATTTTGAACGGCTAGAAAACAAGCAAGTACAGGCTGAACCTCTTGGTGGTGAGAAGAGCTACCCTTGGTGAATTTGGGAAATAGGGGAGGAGGATTCACTTCTTGGAAGAGCTTGTTAAAATCTCCAAGCTTTCTCGTATGCAAGACTGAAAGAAGTTGCGATTTATTTATTTTTTTAAAGTGAAGATGGGAGAATGCAAAAGTGGCCCATTTTCCCATGCCTATGGCAGGGAGAGGAAAATGCGGGAGATGATAATTAGAGAACGTTTACATCCATTTACATTGTCTGGCTGCAGCGTGGATGACAGCCGTGTCCGTCGAGAAGCGAAAATTCAAAAGGGTGGGCCTTCAAAGCGCGTTGGATCTTGCCTTCGTCCATCTCCTTAAATCTATCTTGACTCCCCGTCATGCTTCGCAAGCTTCTAGTCCTTTCTAGATTGGTGACATCACACGCAGCCCGACCCAAGCGCTCGTTTGTCCACTTCCTGCCCCGCTGGGAGGACTGGCGGTGAGAGGAAGGAACTGCAGGCTGGTCAAGATGTATTCAGTCATCTCGCCCAGCCAGAATCCTCCTGGTCCGGGAGCTGCATGCTTCTAACAAGCCAACCCCGTACCATCTACTGACAATAAAAAGTCCCACCTTACCAATTGGGATCCATTGGCTCAGGTAGTGGAGCACACACCCGTGAATCGCTCCACCGTCTCACGTTGAAATTTATCGTATCGTACGGTTGGATGAGCATCCAGCTTAGTTGGATCCTCTACTTTGGTCACATCCTCTCCCGAATCTTGTGGCAGATGAAAACGTGCCCAACGGCTGCCTTGAAGCTCTCCTAAGGGGAAGGGTAGATCCCACGATCAACATGAAGACCGTTAGCCACTGTTGTGTGGCTACAATGAAAAACATCTCCCAAATCTTTGGGGAGACTGTGGCATCCCTTGAAAGTGGTTGAGTTTCAAAGCAATACTTTGCTTTTAAACAAGCGTTGCTTTGATAGCCCAACGCGTTGACATTTTGCTTTGATTGTTGCCCTCACGTCCTGCTCCTGAGCTTTCCAGTGGACCAACCGACTGGCCACTGCGTGAAGCAAACGTAGGCCTAGATAGATCTGATCCAGTTCAGTTCTTCATATGTTCTCAAGATCTTGTGCTTCTTGTCCTCTCCTTGGTCTTCTATTGAACTTTGGTGGAAGATGTAGACAGAGGTTGATTTCTTTCTGTTTTGAGGCAAGGCCTCAATTGTTGGTCAGTTGTGACTAGAATAGACTCATTCAATCAAATGTTGAGTGAGAAGTCAACACGTACGCCAGGGCCCTGGATTCGGTGGGTCTACTCTCATTGTGTCTAAGATTAGGAAGCAGGACAACTAATCCCACAGAGTCACTAGAGTCAATCCCATGGACTTGGTATTAACTCTAATCGTGGAACCAACACGGCGTAGTGGTGTGAATATTAGACAAGGATTCTAGGAGACCTGGGTTTAATTCTCCACTGAGCCATGGAAACCCTTTGGGTGACATTAGGCAAGACACACACACTCTCAGCCTCAGGGGAAAGCCACAGCAAGCTCCCTCTGAAGAAACCTGGCCAAGAAAACCCAATGATAGAGTTACCATAGAGTTGAGTTGCCAGATAGAACATCAAAGAGAGCCAGCATGGTGTCTTGGTTTGAATGTCGAACAGGGGCTCCAGCAAGCCAGGGTCCAAATCCCCTTTCAGGCATGGAAGCCCCCTGGGCGACCCTAACTAGTCAGTCTCTCTCTCTCAGCCTCAGAGGAAGGCCACGGCAAACCACCCCTGAAGAACTCTTGCCAAGAAAACCCTGTGATAGGTACACCATAGGAGGTCAGAAAGGAGGCACACTACAACAACAACAACCTCTAGTTGTGACTAAGTTTGGGAACGAGCCCCATCAATCCCAAAGTCCATCCCATTGAGTCGGTGGGCCTACTGTAGTCACAACTAAGGCGAGGATGGGTGACAATCCCCGTTTCCCTTGCTCTTCAACGTTTGCACCCAGGGGTCTCCTTCTTCCTCCTCCTCCTCTTCCTCCCATTCGAGCTCCCTTCCTCCCCCACCACTCCCATCCCGAGGGTCTTTTCCAAGCCCTCGGAGACGCTTTTAATATTCAAGCCGTACCTTCCTCCCGGAGCCCAGGAGCTGGTGCGCCCGAGTTTATTGATATCACTCTGGCCTGTCAGCTCCACATTCAGCCACTGAAGGCCCCCTAAGGTGCCTGTCCGGGCAGTTCTAAAGAGCTCGGCACCAAGAGGAGGAGGAACAACAACAGAAGCAGAAAAATGGTTCCCTTTCTCCCCCACTGTTTTTTGTCGAAGGTGAGACAATGCGGACGGGGGAGCCCCGGTCCGACGGGTGACAGGGTTGATAAAGAGCCCGGGGATGCGGGGATCTCTTTCTTTTCACTCCTCACCCCAATTCTTCTTTCTGTCACTTCCATTCTCTCCTCCCTCTCCTTTCCTTTCTTCCCTCCGGGACAAGGGGTTCAGTCGCAGGCAACTGTCTCACCGCTTCAATTCTTTCCCTCTTCTCTCTTTCTTTTCCCCAAGTTCCTTAGGACATTTTTTTTTTTACGGCACCCGAAGCGCACTGTTGGCCAACGTTGATTGGAGGGTGGCCCTTTTTCTGCCGGTAGCCTCTTTCTTTCCTTCTGCCTCCTCTCCGATAGGTGCCCGGAGGCCATGTGCTTCCCCAAGGGGGCTGGCGGCGTAATCTTGGCGGCCGGGGTGAGTGGAAGGAAAAGGAGACGAGGGTGGAAGAGTGGGGTCCAAACTCAAAACTCAACCTCAAAACTCAAGCAGGCGGAGGGGGTTTTGCATTTGAGATGTGGAACCCGAGAGCAAGCGGCCAGAACCTGGGGACGTGTGCATCTCTAAGGTCCACCTCTTGCTAAGGCGGGAAGATAAACCATTTGGTGGTCAGAATGTCTCACTGCTTTAGCTGCCCGTGAACATGTAACCTGTAGACATCGATGTCAAAGAAAGTCTTTAAAGCTCAGACATGGCCCATCTAAATTTTAAAGAAGCTCTCCTTCTTGCCTGGCAGAGGGTTGGACTAGATGGCCCTTGGGGTCTCTTCCAGCCCCGGGATGCTATGATTCATGCCTTTTTCCTCTATTGCTCTCCACTCTGCTTTCGTTATATTCTGCTTTCTACCCTGCCTTTCCCAACTGGAAGACCTCTGGTTGCTTTATACAACAGCACCCACACCTCCCTCCATGCTGATTGGGGAATATGGGGATTGTAGTCCAGCATCTAGAGGACAGCCAGTGAAAGGTCACTATAGGATATTGCCTCTGGTCATTTGGGGTCCTTATAAAAGAGTCTGATTTCCAGGTTGCCCTCTCTTCACAATAAGCCTGGCCTCTAAATACAGCCCTATCGCAGCTGAGGAAGAGGGGAAGGCCTACATAGAGCAGGACGGAAACAGAGTTTGGTTTCTGCCACTCCAGAGATGGGGACACAATGAAGCAATGGCTTCAAGCCAGAGGAAAAGGGATTCCACCTAAGCCTTAGGAAGAGCTTCCTGAGGATGAGAGAAGTTTGACAGTGAAATACGCTTCTGCCTGGGAGTGTGGTGGAATCTCCTTCTATGGAAGTTTTTAAGCAGAAGCTGGATGGCCATTCGTGCAACTGGTTGGCTTTTAAGGTTGGTTTCGGGGGCATTTACAATTATGGCATTGGTGCCGTGATTGTGTAGATGTAGACAGAGAACCGTGATGTGGTTGAAAGGTCTAACCTACAACATTGTGACTAACAGGAAGTAATAAAACCACTCTATTCTGCTCTGCTCAGACCTCACCGGGAATATTGGCCTAGTTCTGGGCACCACAGTTCAGGAAGGGTATGGACAAGCTGGAAGGTGTCCAGAGGAGGGCGACCAAGATGGTCGAAACTCTAGAAACCACCAAGCCCTCTGAGGAGCAGCTGAGGGAGCTGGGGATGTTTAGCCCGGAGAAGAGAAGTTTAAGAGGGGCCATGGCAACCATGTTTAAATACTTGAAAGGATGTGATCTGGAGGATGGAGCAAGCTTGTTTTCTGCTGCTCCAGAGACTAGGACATGGAGCAATGGATTCAAACTGCAGGAAAAGAGATTCCACCTAAACATCAGGAAGAATTTCTTGACAGTAAGAGCAGCTCAACAGTGGAATATGCTGCTGCCTGGAAGTGTGGTGGAGTCTCCTTTTTTGAAGTTTTTTTAAACAGAGGCTGGATGGCCATCTGTCAAAGGGAGGGCTTGGATTGTCTATTCCTGCATATCAGAAGGGGGTCGGACTGGATGGCCCTGGGGGGTCTCTTCCAACTCTAGGATTCTAGGATTCCACCTGCCAAAGGCTCCCCAGTGCTAATGCGGTGCTGAACACGTTGGTCCCCAGCTGAGTTTCAAATGACTTTTTTTTTCCATTTTCCCAGGCCAGCTGCCGGGTCTGTTTGGTATTCCTGGACCACCCCACCGCTGGTCCCTCGCTCTCATTCTGCCGGGACCGAATTACTAGATTAAAACGCATATCAACGATTACGCGATTGGTTTTTCGGCTTACGGCTTCACACCGCCGAAACTTAAACTATGTTAAACTGTAATCAAAACACGACGAGGATTGGGAGGGGTGGAAGGGGAGAGGGGAGGGGGAAGGGGCAGGTCGGAGAAAGACCCTGAATTGAATCCCAGATATCGATGATTGAAGGTTGGTTGATGTTGCTGGATAGATTTAAGAGAAGCACAAGGTGCAGCCTTGCTCCTACCTTCAGCATTTTTCCACCCCAATCCTTGTCAGTTAAACATGCTTTTCGGGTGGTGAGAGAAGGGACTTTGATTCAGCAAGAATATTATTTCCTCCCCACTATACCAATCTCCTTTTGGGGAGTGTCCAACAATCAGAGAAACTTGACCATAAAAGTATACAAGGAATAGAGGGGAGAAGATAAACTATCACAGAATTTCGAGATGGAAATGCAAAGTCCATCTTATCAAACTCTTCGTGCAAACTCTTCGTGCAAGCCGTGCACGAAGACACAGCTAAAGCTCTTCTGAAAGATGGCCACCCAACCTCTGATGAAGACCTCCGATGACAAAGAGTCCACCCCACCCAGGCAACCTATTATTTTGTCAAACACCTCTTAAAAGTCAAGAATTTCCTCCTAATGTTTAAGCTGACTCTCTTCCATTGTCATTTGAATCCATCGCTTTGTGTCCTGGTCTTGGGACCAGCAGAAAATGCACTTACTCCACCTTCTATGTGGAAGCCTTTCAGATATTTGAAGATAGCTAACGCGCCACCTCTCAATCGTCTCTTCTGCATGTGAAACATGCCCAGTCCCCAAAGATGTTCCTCCAAAGGCTCGGGTACTAGAACATCTTGGGCACCCTTCTCTGGACGCGTTCCGACTTCTCAATCTCCTTCTTGAGTTGTGGTGCTCAGAACTGGGCACAATATTCCAGGTGAGGTTTGACCAAAGAAGAACAGAGCGGCACTACCGATTCCCTCTATCCGGACACTATACTCCTGTTAAAGGAGTCTGTTAAACCAAGGTCTTGTTTGTGTGTGTGGGGGTTCATTCTTTGGTGCCCACCTAGCTCTTGACCTACTTTCTTCTGAGTTTAAGGAGGTAGTTGTTGCGGTTGCGTGTCTTCGCGTTGTTCTGAGTTACAGCAGTCCTAAGAGGAAACGGTCAGAGAGATTGCCCGGCAAAATTTGTTCAGGGGGAGTTTGTCATGGCCTTCCTTTGGGGCTGAGAAAGTGTGACTGGCCCAAGGTCACCCAGCGGGTTTCCATGGCTAAGTGGGGATTCGAACCCTAATCTCACAGAGTCCTAGGGCAACACTCAATCCTTGAATCCGCTCTTGAATTTAAGGAGAACTGGTTTCCTCTCCGTCTTGCCTCTGCCCACGACGTAATGGCAGAGACTTGTTATTTGCCGTCAGTCAGCTTTGATATATGTTGACCCTATGAATGGGAGACCTCTGCCTTTATAATCTTTTCCGATGTTGCGTCATGACATGTCCATAGTATGATAGCTTCAGTTCAGTCGGTTTGACAGCTAGCAAGAGTCCAAGCTCAATTCGCTCTTATTGTTATTTGCAATCAAGTTGGCTTCGACCTATGGCAACCATTTGAGGAAGAGTTCTCCAAGAGCCTTCGTCATCCACAGCTCAGGTCTTGCAAAATCGGGTCAGCCATGGCTTCCTTGGTTGAATCAACTCACCTCGAGTGCAGTCTCCGTCTTTTCCAGTGGAGCATTATCTTTTCCAGAGACAAAAGTGTGGCTGTGCATCACGACTGGAAGAATGAGGGAATGAGGTTAGAGACGGAAATCTAGAAAATTTTTAAAAGGATAAGAGCTGAGGGAGATGGCTTTCTTTTCTCTCTAGGGGAGGAATGTTCTGATCTGGCCCACCAAGAAATGTTCTGATTGGGCCCACCGATCAGGAAAAAGCCATCTTGGATACTTGAAACTTGAACTGCATGCATTGGGAAAAATCAATGGAAAAAGTCTCTTTCTAGTCCAGGACATCTGTGGATGGGTTAAGAAGATAAAGGAACCTGAAAAAGTTTATCTAGTTTAGCTCTGGGGAGCCAGTGGACCTGGAAATGTTGGCAGTCTCCAGTTTCCATCATCCCCAACCAGACTGACCAATGGTCAGGAACCAGGGAGTTAGAATGGAGCAACCTCACAAGCATCTGGTGTCGTATTTTGTTGTCTCAAACATTCCCAACTGGATTCATTGCCAGAGAATTTCAGAAAAAGAGAATTTCACTGTTTCTCCCCATCTTCTTAGAGCTATACTGCCTCTAACCATGGATGTTCCATCTATCCATCATTGCTAAGAGTTACTGATAAACAAACCTTCTTCATGAGTTCCTCCAGTCGAGGGACGTGACGGTCTGTTTCCTTCTTGATCTTTAGGACTGTAGCTCCACCATGCCTAACCCTTTGCTATGGTAGCTTGGAGAGCTGGTGGGAATTGCTCTCCAGAAATACCCAGCAGATTCTTTGCCCCTCTTTAATCATAGGTTCATAGCGTCACAGAGTTGGAGGGGACCCCCTGGGTCATTGAATCCAACCTTGCACTCAGTGCACAATTGCCAGCTAGAACATCCCCAGCAGGTAGATCTAGGCCATTTCCGCACTACACTGTTATAGTGCTCTTATTCCACTTTCAACCTCCTGTGGAATTCTGGGGTTTGTCATTTACTGAGGCCCAAAAGCTCTCTGGCTGAGAATCCTAAACACCTCTCCCTAAACTGCAAACCCCAGGATTCCATAGGATGCTCAAAGTGGAATAATTACACTACAACAGTGCTGTGTGGCAACGGCCCTAGTCTCTTTTTGAAGACATCCAGAGAAAAAGACACCCCCCTTCCACCTCTCTCGGCAATTGCCGAAGAGTTCTTGCTGTCAAGAAGTTCCTTCCAATGTTCAGCTGAAATCTACCCTCCTGTAACCTAAAACCATCAGACTTGGTCCAACCCACTGGGACGCTGAAGGACGCCTCTTTAGATATTTAAAAAGTGGCATCGTCTCACCCTTTCTTTGTTAGTGTCCAGGATGGCTGTGAGTTCAAATCATGCATTGAACAAAGGATCTCCTCCTTTGTTTCTGTTCCGGGCACACCGGCTTGAAAAAGTTCAGTCCCACTGAGCCCAGTAAGGAAATCAAGGCTTGCATCTTGGAAGTTGGCACAACGGTCTCTCTGGTTTTGTCAGCCATCCTTTCGGCTGCTTGGGGGGCTGTGGGGGGCATAGCAAGGCGGCGGTTGTGGGCTGTCAACCAGACCCTGGAGAGGAAGGGGGTCACAGTGTTGAAAATAGCCCAGATGGGACCCTGGGATGGAGAGGAGGAGAAAGAGAGCAGTACAAGAAAGGAAGAGAGAGTGGAGAGAAATGGCTTGGAGGACGTGCCTGGCCCGCTCCCCCACCCCTAGAAATGCGAGGCAATCCGATCCCCCATTTAATGAATGCACCCGCATGTCCGCGCTGGATGTCGAATCTTTCCAGACGGCACAGAGGTGCTTGAGAAGAAGGCAGGAGGTCCTCGGAGGACCTCAAGGGTTTGAGCAGCGACTGGAGGGTCTCACCGTGGCCAATTTCTACCTAATCCTGTTGATTAATTTAACTTTAGGGCCTAAGAGTTTTTGCTGAAGCAATTGAAGGGGAGGCAGGGAGGGATTTATGAGAGCACGAAACCGGCAGAAGAAGAGGAAAGAAAGAAAGAAAGAAAGAAAGAAAGAAAGAAAGAAAGAAAGAAAGAAAGAAAGAAGGACAGACAGGGGAGGGAATCTTATTTTTTTCATATCTGACGATATTATTATAAAAGCAGAAGAAAGGGGAAATGTCAAGCGAATCCGATGCCATGGGAAGACTGAAGCTGCAGTGCAACACCCCATCATTGTAGCATCAATATTTGCATGTGGTGATAAGTGACGTGAGCTCTGTGTAAAATAGCAACATGGCCAAACGCATGTCAATGGCAGGGTGCCATTGTGCAATGTGCCGTGTGCAATGGCAGTGCGCAGCTACAACGCACGATGCGCAATTCCCCTTCCGTCACCATCAGTAGAATATGTTTCCTGCAGTGGTGAGCAATTCATCCTGCGCGCAGAGTGCAAATTACCCCCGCGTATGTTGCTAAGAGGATGCCGGCCTGAGTGTCCAGGTGTATATTTTTAAAAAGAGGGCACTCTTCTACATCAGAATGGCCTAAACACCCTAAGGGCACCAAATCCTGTCTGATCGTGGAAGCTAAGCAGGGTCAGCCCTGGTTAGTACATGGATGGGAGACCGCCAATGAATGCCAGGTGCTGTAGGTGATACATTTCACAAGAAGGAACTGGTGAAACCACCTTTGAGTATTCCTTGACTAAGAAAACCCTGGAAATTCATGGGGTTGCCATGAGTCAGCAGGCAACTTGATGACTTATGCATAAATAGACCCTAAAGGCCCCGATCCTGAGTGATTTTGGAATCTAAGCGGGGTCAGGCCTGGTTAGTGCTTGTATGGGAGACCACCAATGAATGTAAGCACTATTTCAGAGGAGGAAACTGGCAAAACCACCCCTGAGGGTTCCTTGCCTGAGAAAACCCTAGGAAATTCATGGGGTCGCCATTAGTTAGCAGGTGATTTGAAGGTATAAACCAGAGCTTTCCAAACTTTTCATGTTGGCGACTCACTTTTTAGACATGCATCATTCTGTGACACAGTAATTTCAGTTTTACTAGAAACTGGAGGTTAAACTAACCCCTTACAAGAGATCTGGGCACATACATAAATTGTAATAACAAGATGTATGGGGACACAACACATCTCATGAAAACCTTTCACTTATATTTTTAAAGATATATGATGTATTGATAACATATAGCATATATTTCCAAGGCTCGGGGAGGGGGGGACGTCTCATTCTTGGTCCAGGGAGGTGACACACCTACACACTTCAGGCTCACACTAATGTGTTGCGACACACCATTTGGAAAGCCCTGGTATAGACACATATGTTCTACAGTATACTTAACTAAATAGCCTCTCCTGGCGCGATCCTCCCAACTCTTAGAGAAACAAGCGCAACCGTATTGACCTAGGGGCTGCCATGACAATACAACACACAAGCATCCATTGCACACTGGGATTATTGGCCAGTTTTCTGAACGCTTAACTGAGGCCATTTCCGCACTAGACTGTTACAGGAATATTATTCCACTTTCAATATCCTATGGAATCC
The DNA here is from genome assembly GCA_030412105.1 of Cyclura pinguis. NCBI lineage: Eukaryota > Metazoa > Chordata > Lepidosauria > Squamata > Iguanidae > Cyclura > Cyclura pinguis. Next base: position 16,706,970 of record CM059612.1, on the reverse strand, counting down.
TGGGGTTTGCAGTTTACGGCGTAGCATTTAGAGGGCCTCGGTAAACTACGAGCCCCAGAATTCCTCAGGATGTTGAAAGTGGAATGATAGCGCTATAACGTCTAGTGCAAAAATGGTCTGGGTAACCTTTCTTGGCCTGAAATCCCCGCCTCCAAATCCGGTGGAAACGTTATTCAGTTGCACTCCGACTTGTGGCAGAACGGACCTCCTTCTCCCCGTGCAGCAAAGTCGGGTGGGAGAGGGGGTTACAGTCATGCCGACGGTGTCAAAATTGAGACCAAGCAGCGATTGTAAATATGGAGCTTACCTGGATTTACTCACCCATAAGTCATCCTTTGCATCTGTAGCTGTTCCGTGTTCGAGATGGCTACATAGCCAGGGTTGTGATGCGATTGCCATAATTTCTAACTTACCCCCAACTTATTTTACTGGGTGTCAGCTGCATAAGAAGAAGGAGGTCCATTTTGGATAAATGGTTATTGGAGGAATAATGTTTCTATTGGTTTTTTTTGGGTGGCATTGGGTAAAGACTTTTTTTTTTTACTGAAGTATACTTTACTAAGTAGCTGTTGTAGAATACTGGCCATGGTTTATATGGCACAAATTAGCTCAACATGTTTCAGCGTAGTCTTCTTTCACTGGCCTTTTTTTGTATGGCCTTCTTTGGGACAAACAATTTGAAATCCAGCCTACAGGGATTTCCAAAAAGAGAGAGAGAGAGAGAGAGAGAGGAACAGGGACACAAAAAAAGAGAAAACCAAAAACGCAATGCTTTTCCTCCTGCTCCGAAATATCAGTCGCCAGGTGCAAGCTTTGGAGCAACACTCATTCGAGCTGGAAAAGGTGCAGAAAAGGGCAAACCGCACGATCAAAGGCCGGGTCAGCCTCGCCATGAGAAACGGCTTTGGGTGCGTGCAGCTGTTCGGCTTATGGGGGGGAGAGAAAGCAAGTGAAAGAATACGACAGAGATGTACAAAATGAGGCTGGTGTTGGGAAAAGAGAGTTTTCTTCCTCTCTCGTAATAGCAACGTTGATTTTTTTCGCCACTGCTTCTGATGGGTAGCCGATTTATTTTCCCAGAATATTTTGCCTATGTATGTGTGTGTGTGTATTTGTGTACATGGTGGTTTCCAGTGAAGGCTATATTTTTTTTTTCTGGTAGCTCTCAATTTTCATAGAATTGTAGCACCCAAGGCCCTACTCTTGTAGGTCGACAACATAAACTCACAGCTTTGCAGAGTTAGAAGAGACTCCCAAGGGCCATCCAGTCCAACCCCAATCTGCCATATAGGAATATACAGTCGAAGCGTTCCCAACAGATAGCCATCTAGCTCTGTTTAAAACCTCCAAAGAAGGAGACTCCAAAACACTCCCAGGTAGCCGCATATTCCACTGTCAAACTGCTCTCACCGTCAGGAATTTCCTCCCACTGTTTAGGTGGAATCTCTTTTTCCTGAAATTGGAAGTCATTGCTCCATGTCCTAGTCTCCAGAACAGCAGAAAACAAGCTTGACCCATCTTCCTTATGACATCCCTTCAAATATATTAACAGGGATGGCTACCGTGTCACCTCTTATTTATTTATTACATTTGTTTGCCACTTTTTCTCCCAAAGTGGGACCCAAGACTCAATATTCCTAATATTTAGATAGAATCTCCTTGTTTGCAAACGTACAAAGCATTTTGGAAGGCAAGAGTGGCAGGGAAAACCGTCTCCCCAGCTACCTCTTTCTAAACTTTTGAAAGAAATTTAGACTTCTTTTCCAGGTGCTCCCTTTTCCAATCTCCATTCCTCTCTGATTTCCTTTCCCCCCCTCTCTCCTTCCATCCTTAGGCAACCGGCTGGACGAAGGTTCTGACGTCGAGTCCGAGCCGGATCTTCCCTTGAAACGGAAGCAGCGTCGCAGCAGGACAACTTTTACAGCGGAGCAGCTGGAAGAACTTGAGAAGGCCTTCGAGCGAACCCACTACCCAGATATCTACACACGCGAAGAACTCGCCCAGAGGACCAAACTGACCGAGGCGAGAGTCCAGGTAGGGAAGGGGAGGGCTGACTTTGGACTGGACATTGTGAATTATTTTGGGTAGCACATCTCACTTGTCCTCCAATGAGCTCAAAGTGGGGTATGTGCCTCTTCTCCCCCACATTTGATCTTCACAACAAACCTGTGAGGTAGGATAGGCTGAGAAGGTGGGGAGAGAGAGAAGCTGGCCCAAGTTTACCAGTTAGTTTCATGTCTCAGCAGGGACTTAGAGGTGGATCACCTGAATTTCCAATCCAACACTTTAACCACTAAACCTCACTACACCACGTTGGCAGTTTTTGGTCAAGAAGTACATTGAAGGGGCTAAGAAACTACACCTGTTGGAAGGAGGAATTACATTTTGCTTCTCTGTCTTCTCCATTCTGTACACTCTTCCTACAAAAAGCTCCAGGTACCGTACATGATCCTCTTCTTCCTAACAGACCCCAAAATCCCCCAAATGGTGATGCCTTTATTGGGGTGACTAAAAAGCCCAGAATCCATTGTGCAAGCTTTCAGAGCTACACTGGCTTCTTCATCAGGCAAAGGTGTTAAACATAATACAAGGGAGGAAATTTAGAGTCCCAGGTCTCCATTTTGTCTCAGATGTTACTTCTGTGGCCAGTTAAGATGGGCTGGAGGGATCTCAATGGAGGCGGAGGTCGCGCCCCTTCTTGGCCGTGTGGGGTCGAAAGACAAAGGGCAATAAAAGATAGGGAATAAAATGTCTGATTCGTTAGCAGCAGCAAACTAACTTCCTTTGAGATCTAAGCTATCTCTGTCCTGCATGAGGCTTACTGCTCCTTTCTTCCCAATGTTTATTTTTTGCAAAAACAGCCCTGGTGAGATACGTTATGGCTGAGGTGAAATGAGAGGCCCAAGCTCACACAGCAAGCATCATGGCTGAGTCAGGATTTGAACCCAGTTCTCTCTATTTCTAGCCCAGTGTAGGCCACAAATATCACTATTGCACCATTCTAGCTGGTAGACTGTAGATATGGGATCTGGTCATTGAAATGTTTTTTATTAATTTTTCTTCCCAATGAGATGCAAAACTGGGCAACTTTGTTTCCATCAAACCATCTCAATTGCTAGGATGGATTCCCGTTGGCTGGCAGGCTGAAATTGTCGCCCAAGCAGACATGTCTTCCCCATAGATTTCCCACATATGCATGGCAAAATCACAGGGGGATTGCATTCGCAACCATGCAGCTTGCACCCTCTCGAAACTTCTGGGGTGCTCATGCAGACAGACAGTGTTTTCTGTAATTGCCAAACTCTCGCCTCCAATGCAAAAACAAAGAAGAGCTTCCTTCCATTTGAAACACGCTGGGGAGAATTTGGAGGAAAGGAGCCTAGACCACGAAGTCATACAGAGGGGTGACCACCTCTGTGAGTCCTCCAGCTGCATCTCTGCAGTGAGGAAAGGCAGAGTGAGACAACCGCTTCAGGTGGGAAGCGCTGGAAGGAAACATCTCCTGCGCATTTCTTCTCCGTGATCCCTTGCAGAAACATCCACCCAAATGATCACCCACTGAGGGAAGCTGATTGGAAGAAGGATAACCCAATGGGAACTCATGCAGAGAGGCACCGGGCAACCTCCCTGTGCAGATGGGAAACTCCATCCCATCCGTACCGTGTGAGCAACTGTTCCGTCCAGTCACACTCGGTGCAAAGAGATAATCCATCTCCCTGCCCCAGGAATGTTGTTTTGATCAAAACCCAGCCAGGGGATCCCAGAGAGTTGCATCAGCAAGACTCCTTTGTATGTGGTCTCATTAAGGAAAAGAAAAGAAAAAAAAACAGCTGTGGATGGATATTTTGGAGCTGTTGGTAAATGAAGCAATGAGAATTTCCCACAGCAATGGCTGGATTGGCCTCCACTGACTTGCAACCACCCTGAAAGCAGAAAAGTGCAAATTTCCGACAGCCCTGTGTTCCTTCTGTCTGAAGAGTCCAGACTGTCAGTGTGATGAGAGGAAAGAGGGGAGACGCACCCAGCATTGCACCTGAATTTCCACACACGCAACACGCATACGTCGCTGCCCACAGCCGTCCTTCTCCAGGGCGCTTGGCCCAGCCGGCCTTGCCAAAATTCCCACCGCAGCTGTTCTCTGCCTTGCATTCCTGATGGCTTTGCTCATTCCAGCATCCTGGCACCGTTGGTTTCTTCCCACCATTGTTAAGCCTGCCTTCTCCTCCTCCTCCTCTTCCCGCAACCCTCTCTCCTTATAAAAAATGTTCTGGGTATCAAAGAGGATCTTCCCACTGGCTCTCCGAGCATACAAACGTGAGGCCATCGAGCCCTCGGAGGAGGAAGACGGGCGCCAAGGAAACTGTGGCGGGTGTGTATGTTTTGTTTTTGCTATCGGTGCCATAAATGCAACCTCCCTCCTCTGCCACGCGCTTTGCAAAGGGTTGACTGTCCCCTGAATTTTCTTCAAAGTAGCAATTGTGATGGTGACGATGGCTAGAATCCTATTGATTAGCCTTCCCTGGAGGTGGATCAATGGGATCAATTGATAAATGGTGAGGCAACACATAGAGAACGTCTAGGTGTGTTAGACTACACTACCCATCATTCACCAGGCTGGTTGTGGATTGTGAGGGTCTGATCCGATACGCATGGTAGGCACAAGGTTGGAGGAGGCTTCCGACATGGTAGAAGATGGGTTTCTACAACCCCTTCTGATGATTCCCAAAGGAATTTCTTCCACAGCTGGAAATCTATCAAGCCACGGTTAAGACGTGTGTGTCCTTCCAGGGCACTGGCTCTGGTCTTGGAAGCTAAGCAGGGTCAGCCCTGGTTAGTACTTAGATGAGTGACCACCAACGAATATAGTGATATAGGCTCTGTTTCAGAGGAAGGAACTGGCAAAACCACCTCCAAGGATTCCTTGCTTCAGAAAACCTTATGAAATTCATGGGATTGCTGTAAGTCAATAGGTGACTTGAAGACAATACACACACAACACAGATGTTGTTGGTCTACAGCTCCCAGAAGCCCTAGCCGGCTGATGGTTAAGAATGATGGGTGAAGTATGTTCCCCAACCCTGTGTTGTTAATCCATCCTCAAGTGAAGTTGCAATGGGGGTTGCACGTTTTCAGATGCAAGACACCCAGTTGATATGTCCAACAGAGCGCTCTTAGGCAATCTTCAAAAAATGGATGATGAAAGCAGCCAGCGAGCAGAAATGAGAAGAACATGGACGTCAAGTTTCAGCCATGGGTCTGGAGGTCTCATTGGGCTTCAACTCCCAGAAGCCACCAGCCAACATGGCCAATTGGCAGGGCTTCTGGGAAATCTAGTCTCCTCCAGCAACCTTTGGAGGGCAAGGTTGTCCCACTGGTATAGCTGGGCTTCTGTGGTTTATATAATGAAGATGGTGGTGATGATGTTTATTTCTTACTCATCTCTCCCTATGGAGCACGGCAGGGAGCAACAACAGTTTAAAATACAGCATGCGGCATTGGTTAGAAATCTGTAACACCAGTAAAAAAAAAAAGCCACATAACACATCGGTTATCTGGAGAGAAGAGGAGATCCGGAGGAGAAAAGCTAGTCCAAATTTTTCAGCCAAAGATGGAGAGCCCAGGAGAGAGGGGCTGAGAATGCCAACTGACCACCAGAAGATTAGTGCCAGGCGTCGTTCCATAAATTTCACACCACCAGGAAGAAACCTCTAAGCCCACCAAGGAAAGCTAATTTGCTGAGACGTGGGCATGAAGACACATTGGTGCCAATCCCGGGCCTTTGCTAAGCCTCCTCCAGCTGCGTCCGTTGAGTACTAATTCAGTTGTTGCTTTTAATTCGCTCTGTAGTTTCCACTGGTAGTTTCCACATCTTCTACGGGGTGTGTTTTCTTTTACACACAGCTCTTTGAAGTGTGAATTCTGCTTCTGAAGGATTGGAGTTCTCCGTATACAAGCAGGAGTAGGCAAATGTGGCTCTCCAGATGTTGTTGGACTACAGATCCCATGGTCCCCCACCATTGGCTATGCTAGCTAGAACTTCTGGAGATGAAATCCAAAAACATTTGGAATCTCTTGTTGATGCTGTGGAAACGAAGCATATCGAGGATTCAAGGGCCAGCTCCAGAGGCCAAGCTAGCAGTCGAAACCAAAGGTGAACCAAATCCAATTGTTGCTGGATTGCAACCCTCAGCAACCCTGGGAGGAAAGCTGGGATTTACAGTCGAATGATATCTGGAGGGCCGCATTGTTCCTGCTCATGACGGAGACAAGCCATTAGGCAAGGAGTGGGGATCATGCAAACCTCCAGATGCCGCAGGACTGTAACTTCCAGCAGCCCTAGACAGCACAGCCAATGGTGGGGAATTCTGGGAGCTGCAATCCAACAACATTGGGAGAGGCTCAATTTTCCTTTCCCTGAACTAAAGCCAAGTCCTGCCCAGAGGGTGGGAAAGTTCCTCTTTTGGGGGCGAAAGAGCTACAAATTCCGGAGTCTTCCAACCAATACAGCTGGTGGACCAAGCTGTCTGCAGATTCTGAGAGCCGTAGTCCAAAAAGCAGCAGCTGTTATTCTGTTATGTCATCGTAAACTGACTCACAATGACTTTACGTTGAATTGTGCTGTTGTGCAATGTTTGTCTCCTCGGGAGGCAAGCGGAGACGTAGTTACGTCTTCAGGACCAAGGCCGGCGGTTATGGGTGTTGCACAATGTGTCCCAATGTGCAATATGACCCTTTGTGTGATGGGAGTCCCTGTTGCACAGCACAATATCTGTTGTGCACCATCTCAGTTCAGGAGCACGGTTGCATATCGTGCCAGCGACATCGCCTGTCATTGTGTAGTGACGGGTCATAGCCCGTGGGACAGGATCGAAGCCAGTATTTGTAAATGTTGGACAAGTGCAAAACCATCTTCTCTAACCGGTAATGTGACTCCAACATATGGCAGGTTGGAGAAAGCTGGCGTAGAAGCTGAAACGACTCACTGCCTCTGGAAAATGGGTCTCCCATCATCCCTGTTTCCACTTAGCCACCTTGCTTGCCCTGCCATCCATCTCCCACCAACCCCGAGTCCTTATTAAGCCAAGGGGGAGATCCCTGGGGTGGGGGTCTTGGGTTTGCCTCAAACAGCTCTTTGCTTGACCCTCTTTTCTTTCCTCCTTGTCTGACAAATTGTGGGAGATGACCCAGGGCTGGTCTAATTTGCTCCAGCTTCCTTCCAGCAGGGAGGCATCTCTGCAGCTGTTGTGCTGGAAGGAGACCTCTTGCTATTCCCAAGGAAAGTAGACCCACTTTTTTTTTTTAAAGTAAAATCTATGGGACTTACGTAAGTGGTGATTAACAAGCCCCATTTGTTGCAAAAGGTCTAACTCTGATTGGGAACGAGGTGGGATTTAGCCCCCTCTGTTTCTCGCTAATGATGAGCTACTCCAAATGTAAGGCCCAAATTAGTGAAGAACTAATGCTTTAAAAAAAATCATGTAGGAGGAAACTTCGTGCAACCGTTCCTCAAAATTCTTGCATAGTAAATAACGGTCTCGATCCAACATCCCCTCCCACCATACTGTAGTGTAAATGCCCACGTGCAGACATAGGCTATGGCAATACTACCCAATACCACCCATCCCGAATGGCAATGTTGCACAACACATAGAAATGACTGTGTGCCATTGTGCATTACGCAATGCACGACGCATGACAGCAATGCAAAATAAAGGGATTGCACAATCTGCAGTCACAATGCAAAGCGTAGGCTGCACAACCTGCAAAGATGGAGGAACATGTTGTCTGAACAGTTCTCCTTCCTCACTATTGGAAGGACTTTCCCTAGCCCAATGGTGACTTTTTGGCCCTGTGTGTGTAGCAAGATCTTTGCATGTCCGTGTCCCTAAGTGAATTCCAGCCAATGGGTTGCACGCAAAATGGATTAACCTAAATCCATTGCTAGTCCTGACTTTAGAATAGGCCCAAGTGGTATGGAACAGAACTGCTAAAGCTTTTTGGAAACAGAGATGTAATATTGAGAATTTCCTGATCCTCGTGGGCTGTGTCCCTTCTCCTCCTTGGTTTCTCCCTTCTGCCATAGGAGAGGGGAGACGGAACAGAACGCTGGGCTGTATGGGGCAGAGCAATTCTTTTATCTTCCCAACCTGGGTTGGTCACTGTGTGGCCAACAGGATGAACTTAAGGAGCTGCCGGCTGGAATTCCGTGGTCGAGAATAGGGAAAGGGAAAGGAGTCCAGGAGGCATGGGAGTTCCTTAAAAGAGAGATACTGAAGGCACAGTCGAAAACTGTGCCAATAAGGGGGAAAAATGGAAGGCGTCTGAAGACACCAGAATGGTGGACTAAAGAACTCTCAGCTGAGCTAAGCGTTAAGAGAAACGTGTACAGGAAATGGAAGAGGGGGGAAACCACCAAAGAAGAATTTAAGCAAGTAGCCGGGAGATGCAGGGAGGAGCTCAGAAAGGCGAAAGCACAGAACGAACTTAGGCTGGCCAGAGACATCAAAAACAATAAAAAGGGCTTTTTAAATATGTCCGTAGCAAAAGGAAAAAGAAGGAGATGATAGGGTCGCTGTGCAGAGAAGATGGCGAATTACTAACAGGGGGAAGAGAAAAGGCAGAACTACTCAACACCTTCTTTGCCCCAGTTTTTTCCCAGAAGGATACAAGCACTCGACCTGGCGGTCGGGGAGCAGGGGGGGAAGGAGGGGAAACGCGGCACATAATAGGTAGAGAGGTGGTACAGGAACACCTGGCCACACTGGATGAATTCAAGTCTCCAGGGCCAGATGAATTGCATCCTAGGATATTAAAAGAACTGGCAGAGGTCGTTTCGGAACCGCTTGCTCTAATCTTTGAGAAATCTTGGAGGACAGGAGAAGTTCCAGCAGACTGGAGGAGGGCAAATGTTGTCCCCATCTTCAAGAAGGGAAAAAAAGAGGACCCAAATAATTATCGCCCAGTCAACCTGACGTCAGTACCCGGAAAGATCCTGGAGCAGATCATTAAGCAGTCAGTTTCTAATCACTTAGAAAGCAACGCGGTAATCACGAGAAGTCAACATGGATTTCTCAAAAATAAGTCATGCCAGACTAATCTTCTCTCTTTTTATGATAGAGTTACTAGCTTGATAGATGAAGGGAATGCTGTGGATGTAGCATTTTTCGATTTCAGTAAGGCCTTTGACAAAGTTCCCCATGACATTCTTGCAAAGAAGCTAGTAAAATGCGGGCTGGAGAGAGCTACTGTCAGGTGGATCTGTAATGGGTTGACTGAGCGAACCCAAAGGGTGATCACGAATGGCTGCTTTTCCTCCTGGAGAGAAGGGACAAGCGGGGTGCAACAGGGTTCTGTCCTGGGCCCAGGGCTGTTCAATATCTTCATCAACGACTTGGACGAAGGAATAGAGGGCATGCTCATCAAATGTGCAGATGACACCAAATTGGGAGGGGTTGCTAATACGCCAGAGGCTGGATGGCAGTACGTGTGAAAGGGATCTAGGAGCCTTAATAGACCACAAGCTGAACATGAGTCTGCAGTGTGATGCGGCAGCCAGGAAAGCCAACGCAATTCTCGGCTGCATCAATAGGAGTCTGGTGTCTAGATCGAGGGAGGTACTGGTACCACTCTACTCTGCTCTGGTTAGACCTCATCTTGAATCCTGTGTCCAGTTCTGGGCACCCCAATTCAAGAAGGACACGGTCAAGCTGGAGCAGGTCCAGAGGAGGGCGACCAAAATGGTGAAGGGCCTGGAAGCCAAGCCCTATGAGGACAGACTTAGAGAGCTGGGTGTGTTTAGTCTGCAGAAGAGAAGGTTCAGAGGGGACGTGAGAGCCATGTTTAAATATTTGAAGGGATGCCATGTAGAGGAGAGAGAGGGCTTGTTTTCTGCTGCTCCAGAGACCAGGACAAGGAGCAATGGATTCAAGCTGCAGGAGAGGAGATTCCACCTGAACCTCGGGAAGAACTTCCTGAGGGTCAGGGCTGTCCGGCAGTGGAATCTGCTGCCTCGGAGTGTGGTGGAGTCTCCTTCCTTGGAGGTTTTTAAGCAGAGGCTGGAGGGCCATCTGTCGGGAGTGCTTTGAGGCGTTCCTGCATGGCAGGGGGTTGGACTGGATGACCCCTGGAGTCTCTTCCAACTCTACATTTCTATGATTCTATGATTCTGTGTGGTCCTTGGGGCCCACTCTTGTGGCCCCTGAAATCCCCCCATTAGTTCCACAGGGGGAAAAAATACCACCACTCATTAAAATATATATATACTGGCACAATTTGGGAGCAATTTTTGTCCAACAACCAAACAGAAAGCCCCACAAACACATGACAATGCAGACAAAAATACCTCCACCACATCCCAGAGCCACATACTACTCCTAAAATGCCTCCACCTTCCTTCCCAGGCTATCTCAAAATGGCAACCGTATCCCTTGCGGTCGCCATTTTGGGAGGGACTGTAGCAGTAAATGGAGGTATTTTGCTTTGCTGCAGGATGTGTGGCCCACAAGGGGATCTGGGGAGGGCGAAAGAGCGCTTCAGTTGCCCACTTCTGCTGTAAAATATTTTCCAGCTCCCTTGTTTCATTTTTATATTTTTGAATTAACCATTTGGCCCCTGTTCCTTGAAGAAGGCAACATGTCCAAGATGCACACAGCCAATTAGGGTTTTTTTTTTCCCCTCCTTTTGGACAGATGAGAGGGCAGCTTTTTTTTGAAAGAGCAGTTCCTCGGCTAATGATTTATGCCCGCTCATCCGAAGAGGACTTTCCCATCTGTTCTTCCCCTGGCAGATGGCAGAAACAGGAGACAGAGAAAAGCGGAGGCAGTTGTGGGGTGTGGGAAATGTGGAGATGAGACCCAGGCCTAAGTTCCAGGAGAATTTTTTGTTGTTGGCATCAGGGTGGTTTCAACTTATGGTGACCCTATGGATGAGAGAGATTCGGGCTGCCCTGTCTTCAACTTTGACGCAATTTAGGAGCAATTTTCATCCAAAAAGTTCCACAGAAAGCCCCACAAACAAATTCAGGGACGTCGTCTTCCTTGGTTGAATCTCTCCACCTGTAATGTGGTCTTCCGCTTTTCATATTGCCACTAAGACATAACAGCATAGTGGTTTGAGTTGTGCACAAAGACTCCAGGGTTTGGATCGCCACTGGAGCATGGAAATCCACCTTAACCAAGCTACATTATCTCAGCCCCAGAGGAAGGCCGTCGCAAACCCTCTCTGAAGAAAGCATGCCTTGGCCAAGGTTATCCGTTGGCTTTCCAAGGCTGAGCAGGGGTTCTAACCTGGCACTCCCAGAATCCTGGCTCAAAACTCAAACCACAGCACCCCACTGGCTCTCTAGATTTATCCGGACGGGGTTTGCCTTCTGAGGCTGAGAGAGTGTGACTTGACCTGTCCCCCTCCCCGTGGGTTTCCATGGCTGAGCGGAGATTTGAACTCTGGTGTTTCAGAGTCCTAAGCCAAGTGGTGGTTTGAGGGTTGGAGACCAGAGCTTGAATCTCCGCTCGGCCGTGGAAATCCACCAGGCAACCTTGGGTGAGTCACATTCTCTCAGCCTCAGAGGGAAGCAATGGCAAGCCCCCCTCCAACCAAAAAAAAAGTCTTAACAAGAAAACACCATGATAGGTTCACCTTAGGGCCGCCATAAGCCAGGAACGAATTGAAGACACTCAACAACAGCAAATTGCAGAGCTCTAGCCCAACATTGAGACCAGTTACCCATGATGGCTCTCACAGGTTTGCCTCTACTGCCTTACCTTTGGGGCTGAGACAGTACGACCTGCTTACAGTCACCCAGTGGCCTTCTATGGCCAAGAGGCAATTTGAACCCAGGCCTTCCAGAATCCTAATCTAGCTCTCAAACCATGACAGGATGGTGTCTCTCCCTATTAATGGAGGGGGTGGGAAAGATTTCTGTGGGGCGAGGAGACCCGTCTCCTCCAGGCTTTCTCCGCAATCTTTCACCCCGTCTTCTGAGTCTCCGTGGGTGCAGCTCAGGTATCCGAAGGAACCGGCCATCACTGGAGGATTAGTGTGCGTCTGTGTGTTTGCGTGTGTGTCTCTGTGTGTAACCAGATCTCTCCCGGCAGGAGAATCTCTTTAGTGGCTGATAAAACCTTAACTGTGCCGGAGTGAAAACAGGTTCCCTTTGAAGTGGGTCTTGCATTACCCTCTTGATGTCCAATCCCGTATATTTTAACCGCCAATAAAATGATTTATAAGCATAAAGGAGGGGAGAGAAAGAAATGCCTTTCAAAGAACAGGCAAGAGGGAAACATGGCTGGAATGGATTTGCCCGGGACAGATTTTCTCTCGGGGGTTTTCCGCACAGACGCACCGCACACACGCAACGGGAAGAGTAAATAAAGAGGTTGAATCCCTCCGTTTGGTTACCGTCAAAACATTTTGCCTTTTTTTTTCACGCGGGAGGAGAGGAAATTTTTGGAAAGGGGTATCACCAAAATAGACATATGGCCTAAAAATATTTCCACTTTGGGAGGAGTTTTATTTTGAAGGAGAAACAAAATTTGTAGAAGGATGTTTTCCCAAATAGCAGTCAGACAAATGAAATCTCTCAGGAAACACTGGCTGGTGGACTTTCATGTCAGCGAGGCAGTAAATCTGCTCTGGTTTTCAGTCTGAACTTTAAAGGAACTCTCCAAGGTGCTGGACCTATTTGAGGTGGGGAGGATATAGAGTTCAGCACCTTGGACAACTCCTTTGCAGTTTGGCAGTGACTGGTGGTTTCCGTGTTGATGGAGAGCAGGTTTGAATCCTCTCTGGGTTTTGGTCCAAACTTTAAAGGAGCTTTTAGAGATGCTGAACCCATCCCCTGAACACAAGTTCAGCACCTTGGAGAGCTCCATTTGAGTTTGGACTAAAACGCAGAGCAAATTTGTTAGGCGAGGCTAGGAAAGATGCATGGCTGAAACCCAAGGGTTGGAGCTGCCCGTTACCGGACAAGGTGGATGCCCAAGGACTGGGGTCAGTAACGCAGCTTCCTACATTTTGTTGGCCGATGGTCTAGCCATCTATCGGCAGATCCTTCTCGGCATTTGCCTTGGCTATTCCATTTGGTTACCAGGTACCGCTCAAGGGATGCCGGAAGGCTGGAAGGTGCTCCTGCAATAAATCCAAGACCCAATTTGATAACGGACAAAGAAATCCACCCAGAGGCCAGCAAAAGAGAGGCCGCTCCTTTACTGTTTTCTGGGTCTGATTCATTGCATTGACCCAGCCGATTTCTTACAGCGGAGTTCTCAACTCGGTGGTTTTCTCTCCAACTCCAATCTTTGGAAGGGTGGATTCAATCCCTCCCTCCCTCACACACACAAACACACACACACACTGTTGCTGTGAAATTTAATCATCTCTCTTAGGCCCTGGATAGCTCAGCAACGGCATTCTTAACCGTCTCAAAAGCTTAGCCACTAATTTCTCAGCTCGCGTTCCATCGACGGCATGCATCCCGTCTCTTCTCAAACCAGCATCACAGCCCTGAGAATTTCTCTTTCTCTCTTTCTTTCCTTTTTTCTGGGATAAAACCAAAACAGCCTGACGGGAGGTGGCTTGACTTGGTTGCACAAAGGCACACCAAGGTTTATGGGGAGCTGGAGGCTTTCAATGTAGACCGTGGGCTCACCTTCTAATGTGGCCGCATCCAACCTAGTATCTTCTTGAGCGGGCATGGGTAAAGTGTAGTCCATGAGCCATGCGTGGCCCCTGGACCACACCTTTGTGGCCCCTGAAGCCCTCCACCAGTATCTCAAAGCTTCCAAGCTCCCAGATAGATTTTTCATTTTAAAAAAATTGGTGCAATATTTGGGCAATTTTCACCCTAGAAATTCCTGAAAGCCCTCCCCCTTCGTGCATGAAGATGTTTGAGAAAGAGTTTGACTGGCCCAGGGTTTCCCCGGGGTTTGTTCCCTGGCTGAGCAAGGATTCGAACTCTGGTCTCCCACAGTCCAGCACTCAAAACCCCTACACAGGCCTGGCTCTCGCTGCTTTCCTCTGAGGCTGAGAGAGCATGGCTTGCCCAAGACCATCCAGTGGGTTTCTCTGGCTTATTGGCCACTTGAATCCTGATCTCCCGGAGTCCTGGACCGAGGCTGAAACCACTAGAGTACATTGTCCCTCTCACCTTTTATTTGACTCCCCTTTCTTGCATATCTATGACTGGGGACTCGTAGGTCAATGCAGAGGGTGAGTCCATTCCAGGAGCTTTCTAAGGTGCTGAGGTCCACCCACTCAAACAGGTCCACCCCCTTGGATGGCTCCTTGAAAGTTCAGACTAAAACCCGGAGTGGATTAATTCCTCTCCACTGCAGCATAAGGGAGCCCGCGGCCTCCACTGAAGTTTGACAGCGCTGCGGGATGCATCCTGTTTCTCAGAAAAAAAAAGAGCGGAGGGTCTCTCTGGCAGCTCACCCACAGCTTCCTTCCTCTCTCTCTCCCCTAGGTATGGTTCAGCAACCGACGGGCACGGTGGCGCAAACAGGCTGGAGCCAACCAGCTGGCGGCTTTCAACCATCTCCTGCCAGGGGGATTCCCGCCCACCGGGATGCCAACTTTGCCGCCCTATCAGCTTCCGGATTCAACCTATCCGACCACCACTCTTTCCCAAGGTAAATCGAAAGGGTCTAGTTTACAGCAGATGGGAGTGATCTGGCACGTTGCACATTATTCCCTCTTCTTTCTCTCTCTGTCTTCATTCGTTTTTACCAGGGCCGCTGTCTGGCCCACATATGGGTATGGCCTCAGGCAGATGGGTTCCAGAGTCCTTGTCAATGTCATGGCCAAATGTTACCGGGTGCCTGGTGATCTAAGAAGGATTAATTCATGTTCGATAAGTTTTATCCTGGGAGCTGAAGGGCTGTATGTCCCATCATCCCCAGCTCACATAGCCAGTGGTGAGGGATGGTAGGAGTTGCAGTCTAACATCTGGAGAACCTCAGCCTTCTCCCAGGTAAAGTAAGGCAGTGGAAGAAGAGAATTTCTATTCATGGTTAGGATGAGGCTTGAGAAGGAGTTGATTGCTCCATAAATGTCCTTGAATATCTGAAGGGTTGTCTTGCAGAAGATGGAGCAAGCTTGGTTTCTGCTGCTCCGGAGACTGAGATGTAGAATCATAATTCTGGAAGAGACCACAAGGGTCATCCAGTTCAACCCTCCACCATGCAAGAATACACAATCAAAGCCCGTGGACCCATCCCTTCAAACTGCAAGAAAAGGTGTTCCATCTAAACATTACAAGAGCAACTCACAGGAAGAGCTTTGGAAGATGACAGATGGAGATCTTTGGAGATCTTTGAAGAGAGGTTGAGTGTCCTTTTCTCAGGAGTATTTTAGTTGTGGATTCCTACATAGCAGGAGGTTGGACTGAATAGCCCTTGGCCATTTCTAAAGTTCCATGATTCTATGCCCTGGCCTTCCTCTGAGACTGAGAGAGTGTGACTTGCTCAAGGTCATCCAGTGGGTTTCCATGACTGAGTGGGGATTTGAACGCAGGTCCAACACTCAGACCACACTGGAATGGAGCAACAGACGGATGAAAATGGTTAGATCTGATCATTCCTCTTTTCCCACAGATGGGGGTAGCACGGTGCACAGACCTCAGCCGCTCCCGCCGTCCACCATGCACCAGGGAGGGCTGGCGGCCGCAGCGGCAGACTCCAGCTCCGCCTACGGGGCCCGGCACACCTTCTCCAGCTACTCCGAGAGCTTCATGAACCCCGCGGCTCCGGCCAACCACATGAACCCCGTCAGCAACGGCCTCTCTCCACAGGTTGGTCGCTCACCATTGTTTTTATAAAGTCAGCTTCTTTGGTCTAACACTCTGTAGGCAACCCTCTGGGAAATGGGGTACCTCCTGGCCCCCTTGGAGAACTAAAGTTCCTATGGACCCATGCTCAGATGCCGTGGGAAACCCACCAGTCTGTCTGAAAGTGGTTTAGCTCTCCAAAATGGAGATAGGAATTCAAAGGAAGGAGATAGATGGAAGGATGGATGGATGGATGGATGGATGGATGGATGGATGGATGGATGGATGAGGATGGACAGATGGAGGAACGGATAGTTCTTGAGTGAGTTTTCACATCCGTGAGATCAGCTATGGCGCAAATTGTGTGAATGAAAGGAATAACAAGACCCATGTTGGATAAACTATAACAGCTTTTGCCTTGTTGCATGGACTCTTTGAAAAAAATGCGAAGCATAGGATGGACTGTTTTGATCTTTGGGATCCATCAGCCAGCCCCCCTGTGCTTCCTGTAGGTGTGTGTGCATGTGAGATTGGCTTCACAACGCAGACACATTTTGTGTAGGACCATGTTGGACAAAATTGTGGAAAGCTCAAGGGGTTACCTTGTTTCCGTACCAACAAATCTGGCCAGTTTGCTAACAAATTCCTGACAGGTTGTTTTGGCGTGTTGACTCAGTCGGTCTGGTTGAGAAAGAATGATTTAGTGAGTTTCAATCACATGTGTCCTCAAGCCAATTTCAGACTGGATAAATTGTTGTGGTTCCCAACCTAATATCATGATGCCCATGGATGGAAATCATTGTGTTTTACATCCTTGCAGAGAAGACTGAACAATCCCTCGCAGTATTCTCTCCCAGTGTGGTAGTGGTGTCCATGTCAGCTGGGCAATGAATCCACTCCAGGTTTTAAACCAGGCTAAACCATTCCTAAACAGGTTCAGCACCTTGGAGAGCTGCTTTAAACCTAGCTAGAACCTGGAATCGATTCAACGCCCCAGTGAAATGAAAGCCACGAGGCACCACTGCTCTCCCTGCTGGATGAGAACATGAGGATGTCTGTCCAGTTCCCAATCGCTACTGAGACATTCAGCTGCACAAAAATACATATGTGGGTTTTTTCCTGCACAGGAAGCAGTGTTTTCTGTGCAAAAGGTCCCATTCGGTACAAAAACACTTTTTCTGCACAGAAAAACCATGTGCATTCCTGAACCGTTGAATACCGACCAATGTGCAAAAGTTCTTCTTGCAGATCTCTGGCTGCGCCCTGACAGGGTTTTCTGAGCATCAGTTGTGCCTTTTTCTTTTGGGGAAGTGAATATTGGCAAATAATCTTTCTCCCTCCTGGTGACCGAAGCTTTTCAGTGGAAGCCAAGACCTTTAACAACAAGACTTCCATTTCAACAAGGTCATCGCTGCAGTCTGGAGTCCCCTTCGTATTCCCAGATTAGATGGGTGAGGGATTTTTCTGTGTTGGCCTCATGACTTTGAAATGACCTTCCCTGATATATCTACAGACCCATGTTCTGATCCCATGTGGTGTATTTATACAGTTGTGGGAGTGGGATAGAATATAATGGGGTCCAGAAAGATGCAAATTGTGTCCCTTGCTTTGAATTTTCAAAGGGTGAGGTCATCCTAGCATTTCAAACCTACAGCGGTCAGTTAGTGTTGGTGTATGAAAAAAGCAATAATCTGCTTACCAAAAGTCGGTTTCCCAAGTTCAAAGCTCTCTTGGAGAAGATTCCCTTGGTTATACGCACAATAGCAAGAACTCTTGTATTAACAGATGCAATGCACTATGAAACAATTTTGTTGTTCATACCTCTGCTATTGAAGTGGAGTTTGGGAATATAATTCCATTCAGCTGTTTCTCTTACTAGTCTTCCTTCATAATTTCCTTGTTCAAGAACTGCAACCTGTAAGTCCCTTATGGTACATCCAAGATGGTTGAAATGTTCGGAACATTTCATGGGTTACAAGGATCATAGAACTTCCTCGCTGAAATTGTTTCACTAGTTCCCCATCCGTTTCTGGATGCAGTTGGAAGCGCTGGTTATGACCTATAAAACCCTATGCAACTTAGGTCCAGGTTATCAGACAGACCGAATCTCCTCACAGGGCCCTTCCCGGACCTTGAGATCTTTAGGAGAGACCCTTCTTTCTACCCCAGGCACAGTTGGTGGGGAGAAGAAACAGGGTCTTCTTTGCGGCTACCCCTTGGTTCTGGAACACCCTCCCTTGAGATGCCACAGTGCCCCCTTCCTTGCTGTCTTTCTGTCATCAGATGAATCCTTTATTATTATTATTATTATTATTATTATTATTATTATTATTATTATTATTATTCCAACAAGCTTTTATAACTGAAGGTTTTTAAGGAAAGACCTTTCAGGAGGGTGCTGTATTCTTTTAAACTGCACCATGTTTTAATTGCTTCTCACCCTTTGGAAGTGTGTATTTTTAAGCAGTTTTAAGGTTGTGAATAGTTTGATTCTAGTTAACATTGTCCTTTGGTGCACTTCTATGTATACTGTGCTCATTTTAATTTTTTAAAGCCCCTTCCAGGCCCAGTTTTGGGGGTGAGGGAGCTTTCTCCTTTGTCCAGCTTTCACGTACATAGAAGCCAGAAGTGCATTTAGCAGATCCTGTCTTTGGTATCCTAATACATTCTACGGCATGGGGGAATCTGG
The DNA here is from genome assembly GCA_030412105.1 of Cyclura pinguis. NCBI lineage: Eukaryota > Metazoa > Chordata > Lepidosauria > Squamata > Iguanidae > Cyclura > Cyclura pinguis. The sequence continues at coordinate 16,688,518 of CM059612.1, read as the reverse complement.
CTTTAGCATCCCAAGACAGGTCTATGCTGTGCTAGTTTCCATACTTCAGATATCAGGGGTAGTTTTTACTCTTGTCGATATCCTGGTGCATTTGCCCATAGAGTTAGGGCCAGTCTTTCTCCTAGGAGGATTGGGTTTGGATTGCTATAATGCCTTTGGATCACTGTAATGCACTCGATGTAAGGTTTCCTTGGAAGAGGGTTCGGAGACTTCACTTGGCCCAAAGAACTGCGGCCAGGTTGTTGACTGGGGCTGGATGATGGGAGCACATCTCCCTCTTTGGAGATTTTTAAACAGGAGTTGGGTGGCCGTCGTTTAGGAGCAGCTTCGTTGTGTCTTCCTGCGTGGCCAAAGGGGGTTGGACAAGGTGAGCCTTCCGACTCAAAGGTTGTGCGAGGACCGGACTCTTTTAGTCAAAAGGGGAAGGGCACCTCTAGCTTGGCAGGAGAGACCGTGAGAACGAGAAGTGTTGTGTTTTAAATTGTTCTGAATCGTTACAGGCTACTTCGGGTCCTGTGTTGGGAGAACAGCAAGGGTTTACTGAAATGCAGCCAACCCTCCACATCTGCAGATTTAACTTCCATGGATTTGATTATTGGCCAAGTTTTTCCAGCCCTTGCCCCCATATCTCAGACACTTCTTTTCCAGGGAACCTTCCCTCTTAGCAGCCCCGACCAGGCCATGCAGCCTTTGAAAAACCTACCTCTGGCCCTCCTCCACCATCCGCTGCCTAGTCAGCTAGGGACGGATCGCAGCCCAATTTCTCAGCACCACAAACCTGCCCTGATGTCCCGCAAAGGAGGAGACAGGCCAAAGAGAGGGAGTCTAGGGCCACCAAGCTGACCCACCCCTTTTCCCTCTCCTTTCCCAACCTGGTTGGCACCCTGGCTGCCACTCTTCCCACCATGCCTCAGCCCCCATCCCACAGCTACAGACACACGCACGCACACATTATGAAATTTGCAGTTTTTCCACTTTTGCAGGGGTCCCCAACCCTAGAGAATATGGAGGGCCGACGATAAATAGCCAGGTAACCTTGCTTAGTTTGTAAGTAAAGGGCCGTATGATGGCAGTAAGAACACGTCCCTTGGACACAGAAGGTCCCAGGTGCAAATCCCCACCATTTCCAATAAGGCTGCGACAAGGCGCTCTGTCTTTCTCGCCGTACGCGTAGACAGGACTGGCCGAGATGGACCGTTGGCACGACTCTGTATAATTCTGCTGCCTCCGTTACTTTCTACGGGAGGGGAAGAGTACAGCAAGGCTTCCCGATCGGCCCTGCCAGACATCCGAAGGTCGGGCATTCTTTTCTCGCAAAGAACTTGTTCCTACACGGTGATAAGCCGAAGCAATGAATTCTGATCCTCGCCCGCCCGGCCCTTGCAAATTTGCAGAGCGGGCAGGGTCTCCCTTTCAGGGGAGAAAAGGGAAATCCATAATGCTTCTCCCTGTGCAACCGTAATGCCAGGATGTTCCCAATCTGCTTTGAGGGATGGAAAGATTAAGAATAATAAAAAAAATTGCAATAAAATATGTGTGAACGAGGGGGTAATTGTGGACAAATGCAGCATTCAAATTCATTTTTCCAGCTCTTTTACACACCATTTCAATCTTATTTTCTGCTTATTAATGAGATCTTGTTGGCTAGGGTGGGCAGAACTGCCCAGTTTTTCTTGGGTAATTGCACATAATTTTCTTTCCACTAGTGATTTGCATCTGATCTTTTTCTCCCCCTAATTCTTTGCTATTTAACCCCCCTTTCCCCCTTCTCCTCTCCCCTCCTTCCCAAATCTCTCTCCCTCCTTTCCACCCCCCCTACACACACACACACACACCCCAGTCTGGCAAGTCTTCATTTTAAATGCTTATTATACTCACAGACACTTGGACAAAAGGGAGCCGGCGAGTGCGAGAAATGAGACAGAAACCGAACATGTCAAGAAAATGAGCAAGCGCAATGGCGCTCTCTGAGGCCCGCGCCGGGGTGTCAGCGACGCAAAGGCTGCCGACCAACACAGCTGGAGATGTGATTCGCATACCAGTCAGCGTTCTGCCTCTTTAGTGCAAGAGTTAGGCACCTGAGACCTTACCCCAGTCACCGGATGACGGAGAATCACAGAATCCTAGAGCTGGAAGAGACCCCCAGGGGCCATCCAGTCCTACCCCCTTCTGCCGTGCAGGAACCCCCGTCAAAGCCCTCCCTTGGACAGATGGTCATCCAGCTTCTGTTTAAAAACTTCTGAAGAAGGAGACTCCACCACACTCCCAGGCAGCAATGGATTCCACTTCCAAACTCCTTTTACCTTCAGGAAGTCCTTCCTAATGTTTAACAGGAATCTCTTTTCTTGTAATTTGAAACCATTGCCCTGTGTCCTAGCCTCTGGAACAGCAGAAAACAGGCTTGCTCCATCCTCCATATAACATCCCTTCCAAATTTTAAACATAGCTATCATGTCTCCTCTTAACCTTCTTTTCTCCAAGCTAAACCTACCCAACTCCCTAAGCCACTCCTTACAAGCTTCTAGACCTTTGGCAATCTTGGTTGCCCTCCTCGAGGCACCTTCCAACTTGTCAATATCCTTCTCATCCAAGATATTGACAAGCTGGAGTGTGTCCAGAGGAGGGTGACCAAAAGCTAAAGGAAGTTTAATGCCAGAGGCAGAAAGAACATGGAAAGGTTAGGGACAGTTTCCTACATCACAAAACAGAAGAGCAGTTTGAAGTGTTTCAGCAAACTTTTGATGCAAAATTCTATTCTGCTTTGGCGAGACCCCACTGGGAATAATCCTGTGCCCAGTTCTGGGCACCACAGTTCAGGAAGGACATGGGCAAGCTGGAAGGGGTCCAGAGGAGGGGGACCAGGATGGTGGAGGGTCTGGAAGCCATGAAGCCCTCTGAGGAGTGGCTTAGGGAGCTGGGGGTGTTTAGCCTGGCGAAGAGAAGATTGAGAGGGGACAGGACAGCCATGTTTAAATATCTAAACAGATGTCATGTCGAGGACGGAGTGGGCTTGTTTTCCGCTGCTCCAGAGACCAGGATAAGGAGCGATGGATTCAAGCTTCAGGAAAGGAGATTCTACCTGAACCTCAGGAAGAACTTCCTGACGGTCAGAGCTGTCCAGCAGTGGAATCTGCTGCTGCCTCCATGGAGTGTGGTGGGGTCTCCTCCGTCTTTGGAGGTTTCTAAGCAGAGGCTGGATGGCCATCTGCTGGGAATGCTTTGGTGCAGGTTCCTGCATGGCAGAAGAGGGCTGGACTGGATGGCCCCTGGGGTCTCTTCCAACTCGGTGAGTCTAAGATTCTCTGATTACACAGTGGTGCCCAAAAGTGGACACAGTATACTTGCAGGTGGGGCCTGACCAAAGCAGAATAGAGTCATAAGACAAGTTGGGTAACCTTGGGCCAGTCCATCTCCCTCTCTTTCTTTCTTTCGTTCTTTCTTTCTTTCTTTCCTTCTTTCTCTATCTATCATCTATCTGTTCTCCCCAATGTGACCTACCTTGCAGGGCTCTCAGTGCATAGGTGGTCTCCTAACCCATGAAACTTACTGGGTAACCTTGGACCGACGTCTCTCTTTCACACACACACCCTCTTTCTTTTTCCTCTCCTCTGCCTGACCTACCTCACAAGGCTGCCAGCACGCAAGTGCAGGCCCTGTTTCCTACCGAGCCACGAGACTCCCCGGCTGTCCTTCGGCCGGTCGCTCCCTCTCACCTACCTGGCGGGGCTGTCGTGACCAAGACAAACCGAGAAGAAAGAGAGGCACCCAGGCTGCCGTGAGCTCAGTCGAATGAAACTAATCAATAGCAAATATTAAAATTATTGCTGCAAAGTACTGTTGTTGCAAAAAGCATTTCTCAGCCTGGGAAATATTTTAGAAGATAAAGCACGGTCTATTTCTAAAAAGTTGTTCTTGAATTGACGTGATTTTTTTTAAAAATTGGTTTTTCATTTCTAGGAAGCAAATTAGGAATCTAGCTTTTCCCTGCCCACCCCTGCCAAAAAGTAGATTTAGCAAGGATCCTTTCGGGTAGGACCAGAAGTTTGGCATCACGTGTAAGCTCCCAGTCAACTTTTAACCTACACGATCCCACCAAGCTGGTATTTCTTCCCTATAAATGTTCCTTTTCTTTCTGTCTTTTTTTTTAACTTTCTTTGAACCTGTTCCCTTCCTCCCCGAGCCATCTGCTGCTGTCAGTTAAGTTGCCTCCGTTACAAGCAGTGGGAATAGAGAGAGGACAGAGCCGGACTTGACTTCCTTCCCTCCCCTCCCCAAAAAAACACCACGCAAAAAAGAAAAGCGGGAAAGAAATTATTTTCCCAGTTTGGCCTCCCGGGAGAATTTCTTTCAAGAAGAAGGGACTTCTGCAAAGGACAGAACCTCTTCTTCCCTTTCCTCCTCCTTTTCGAACTGCGAACTTTTCCCATTTATCTTTTATTAAAATCATTCAATATTTCCAAGTACACCATCTAAAAAGACCATATTTTGTTTTTCAATTGCATAAAAATGCAATTCATTCTTCGAATTACCTTTATCATTACTATGATGATAAGGATCTTCTATTTATCTTTACGAAGATTAAATGATTTAACTTTACACAAATTCTGTTTCCTTTAGTTAATCCTTAATTGCATTTCTAGGTACATATTTTCCACTTCCCACCTTCTCTTGTTTGGATGATCTTTATTTCCAGAAGTTTCCTTTATAACTGTCCTACTCCTGATGACTTGCCTGCGTCTCATAAAATATTCTCACCTCCGCAATTTTTCATACCTTTTGCTTAAATTTCCCCCTTTTCATTTTCTTATGATAACGTTTTCATTTTTTTTTTACCATTGTTTAACTTTGTAACGCCCACCTTGGCTTCATGTCATTTTTAATTGGTGCCATTTCTTTTTCATTCTCCCCCTGCATCTTGCCCCTGATTGCAAAAGCTAAACCATCTAGAGTTACAAATTCCATCAGTTCAAACAACCGTTCGTCGGTTTCAGGACAAACGGGGAACTTTTCAAAGGTTTGGCTTGTCGAGGACTTAGAAATAGAACTGAGCGGTGTTGCAGCGTCCGGGTTCAGCAAGGGGGAGCTGCGGCGTTCCTACGCAGAGGAGCCAGCAAAGGCGTTCTGTGCTGCGGATCAGGCCCGTTGTGCATTTTTCTCATTGTGCACCAAGAGGCCAGCACGGAAGTGCCGATGCGCATCGGAAGAGCCCCACGCGCGTTGCTGGTTTCCCATTATGCGTCATCATAATTCTCCAGTGGAGTTTTTTTTTGCACCTCTGCAACGTAGCTAAGTACGTGCCGGTAAAGCTACGTTAACGTAGATTGCGACGGAGGATTCCAGCCTTTATAGGTAAAGAAAGGCAACATGGATTGTCGTGTTGCGCCTCCGTGGAGTGTGTTGGAGTCTCCTTCTTTGGAGGTTTTGAAACAGAAGCTGGATAGCCGTCTATGAGGATAGTTTTGGTGGGGTCTTACTGCAGAATGGGGTTGGACTGGACGGCGCTCGGGGTCTCTTCCAACTCTAGGATTCTATGCAATTGTTTAAAAACCAGAAAAATAAGAAAAACATTAATTAATAGGCAGGCAGTAGTAATGACAGAGAAGTAGTCAACCTCAGAAAGTACAAAGATGACACATGCCATAGACGCTGAAAGCTCTCTCTTCGGCCGTAAAGTTGAACTGACTCCTCCACCCGTTCAAAATTAGCCCCTGGCCTCTTCTAAATCTTGTGGCAGGGAGTTCCATAGCCTTGATTATGGACTTTAGGAAGAAGTGGTTTATTTGGTTCACCCAAGATTCTTTGATGGCTCTAAATTCTGTTACTATGAAGCCTTCACTTTCCCCTCCCTGTGTCTTTCCAGATCATCCATTAATTCCAAAATCGGTGGTTTCAGAACACACACACAAACACACACACACACACACCATAAATAAAAGCCCTGAGGATATTGGAGACTATTCTCCCTAGCAAAGTTGTGGGGGACTCCCCCCCCCCATTTTTGCATCTTTTCAAGATGGAGTCAGTTCCTGCTCCCGCGATGCCTCACCAGCCATGGCAGCGCGTGGCAGACCCCATGTTAGTGCATCCACTCTGGGTTCTAGTCTGAATATTCTTTAATGGAGCAGGCTTTCCAACGCGCTGGACCCCTTGCCTCTCCAAAAGGAAACAATCCCAGACCTTGCACCTTTTTTTAAAAAAAAAAAAAGTTTGGACTAAAACTCAGTGCAGAATCATCATCGCATTCAGGCACTGACAGTTGCTGCATTTTGTTTAATTTATGGGGAGAAACAAACCCCCAAAGAGATAAGGAATTGGGGTAGGAGGGGAGGCGGTCTATAAAATCTCCCTCCTTGCAAAGAGCTCAAATTTTGGAACTTTCTGCAGAGTCCTAGAAGCCTCGTTCAGGACCGAAAAAGCGACTCTCGGTGTCTCAGTTCCTCCCTCGTTCCCCCTTCTCCTTCCCTCTCCTTCTCTCTCCCTCGTTCGTTTTGTGCCAGGGTGTTTCAGAGCAACCGTGATGCCCGCCCGACTTGGCCAAGAGAGATGGACTGTGGAGAATTACAGCAGGGAGAAAAGAAATCCCAGTTCTTTTTCGGTTCCTTCTTTATGTGATTAATAAGGGAGCCCGGGAGACGTCTTGGGGCAGGCCAGATAGAGGGAGAGAAAATGAGAGATTAGCAATTAATGCCCAGGCGAGGAGAGCGGGAAGGGGTGCCAAGCAACCTCTGGAATTCAGCAGAGGCCGCGGGTTTTTGCGGCACTAACCCACGGAGACCCAGAACCGGGAGGGGAGAAGGAAGTGGCATAACGGTAGGGGAAGAGCCAGGAGCAGAACTGCAAAGCGTCTGGGCTGCCATTCTGCTCACTTCATAAAGGGCCTTAAGTGTGTGCAAAACTGTGCAGAGTAGCTTTGCCTCGGTATTCACCTGGAGGATGCCGTGATGTTACAACATATGGACCCGCCATGCCCCAATATGCCATGCCCCAATACGCAGTGGGCCCTGATGCGCTCCAAGGCGCTTGCCAACGCACATCCGAATACCGGCTTGGAAGGACTGGAGCCCCGCAGGAGAACAGAATGCACATGGGAACGCACATCAGAAGTTCCCACTATGCACATTGGAAGTACCTGATGCGCACGGGTTCATTGCACTTCTGCAACACAGCTACAGAATCGTAAATATAGACTGTGATGTAGGATTTCAGCCATGATTTGGAGAGGGGGGAAGACAAGTTGCCACGTTTTGAGAATGCACCATGAAGGAGGTGAGAAAGACAAATATGGAGGGGAAAGATGGACGTGTAGCAAAGTATCAGAACATCAGGGACAGAATGCTCTTGGTTCGCCACGGCATTTGTTGTTGTTGCAGGCCTTCAAGTCATTTCTGACTTACGGTGACCCTAAGGCAACTCTATCGTGGGGTTTTCTGGGGCTGAGAGTGTGTGACTTGCCCAAGGTCACCCAGTAGGCTTCCATGGTCAAGCAGGAAATTGAACTTGGGTCTCCAGGATCATAGTCTAGTGCTCAAACTACAACATAACAGTGACTCTCACTTCATACCATAAACCCACAGATTCAGTTCCTCAAGGGGGAGAATCAGCCCAAGAGATAGAATTCTGCACGGATTTCATTCTCCAAAAAAGCAAGGAAGACTTAGAGCCCTTTGCTTCCCTTTGCAAGAAACTCTTTGAAAGCTGCACAGTTTTCAACAATTACGTATAGTTCAGGACTTATTCTGTGCAAAATTTGGATGTGGGTTTTTTTGCACAGAAAGTAGCATCTTCTGCACAGACAACGATGTTGTTTTCTGGACACAAAATCCTGCTTCCTGAGCAGAAAATGCCGTTTTCTGCACTTAATACTATTAATAATATTATTATCTGCATGGAAGATGCTACCTCTTGAGCAGAAAATGTTGTTTTCTGCATTTAATATTATTAATAATATTATTATTTGCACGGAAGATGCTCATAAAATGCTTTTTTCTGCATTTAATACTATTAATACTATTATTATCTGCACAGAGGATGCTGCCTCTTGAGCAGAAAACACTTTTTTCTGGATTTCATATTATTAATAATATTATTATTTGCATGGAAGATGCTCAGAAAATGCTTTTTTCTGCATTTAATATTATCTATAATATTATTATCTGCGCAGAGGATGCTGCCTCTTGTGCAGAAAATACTACTTTCTGCATTTAATATTATTAATAATATTATTATTTGTACAGAAAGTGCTGTTCCCTGAGCAGGAAATGCTTTTTTGTGCATTTAATACCATTAATAATATTATCTGCCCAAAAGATGCTGCCTCTTGCACAGATAATGCTATTTTCTGCATTTAATATTCTTAATATTATTATTTTCTGCACAGAAAATGCTGGTTTCTGTGAAGAAAATGCTGTTTTCTGCTCAGAAAGTGCAGTTTTCTGTAGAAAAGGAGAGAATAAGTCTGCATGTCAAACACCAGAGATTCTTATCAATCCAAGTTTCTCCAAGTTGGAGTTTCCTGACACTTTTCAACCGTTTTCCAAATATTTCCCAATATTCCTTCCATTCCTAGTTGAAACCTAGGGAGATCCAACAGACTCCTGGTAGGATCAGTAGAGTTTTGGCCCAGGACATGGCCGTATGCAGGACAGACAATGGATGAGGAGACAGAATGTAACTTTATCCTCCAGAAGTTACATGCTGATTGCGCAGTGCTGCCTCCTTAGTGGATTGCAATTTTGCACAACTCAACATGCAACCCAATGTGCATGCACAAACATGCTCTTGTGCATCCAAGCAGCACCGCATTAGTGTTGGGGAGCCTTTAGCGGGTGGAATCCTAGAATCCTAGAGTTGGAAGAGACCCCAGAGACTATCCAGTCCAACCCCATTCTGGCACACTGGAAGACACAACCAAAGCATGGCTATCCTGGATGGCCATCCTGCTTCTATTTAAAAGTGTCCAAAGAAAGAGATTCCACCATACTTCCAGGCAGCCTATTCCACAGTTGAGCATCTCTTACCCTCAGGAAGTTCTTCCTAATGTTTAGGTAGAATCTCTTTTCCTGAGGTTTGAAGCCATTGCTCCATGTCCTAGTCTCTGGAGCAGCAGAAAACAGGCTTGTTCCATCTTCACATATTTAAAAATGGTTCTCATGCCCCCTTGTAACTTTCTCTTCTCTAAACAAACCCGGCTCCCAAGTCACCCTCCTCTGGACCAAAAGCAGGAGCCGGTTTTGACCCATAAAGTCTTCTACAGCTTAGGTTCAGGTTCTTTGGAGGACCATATTCTCCCTTATGAACCTGCCAGTTTTTTGAGATCTGCTGAGGAGACCCTTCTCTCTGACCCACCACCTTCACGGGCACGCCGGAGACAGGGCTCCTTCAGCAGCCGCTCCCAGGCTCTGGAACTCGTTCCCAGAAGGGCAGATTGGCACATTTCTTGCACTCTTTCCATACCCAGAAGAAGAGCTTTTTTATTCCAGCAGGCCTTTGGAGACTGACTGCTTCAGGGGACCAAATCTTGAAGAACTGTGCTGCTTTGTCTATCTATGTTTGCGGTTTCAAATAGCTGTTTTCAGTTTTATGGATGGTTTAATGACTTTTTAAACTGTTGTATTTGGTGCATTTTGTAGCTGTGCAGTGCCTCGAGTCCCAAACTGAGAAAGAGGTATATAATACTTTAAATAAATAGACGTAAACCTGTGTAAGAAACCAACAGAATTGCAGCATAGGAGTCATCCGGTGAGGGCTGGACAGATCTTGTCCATTTTTCCCAGATGCAAAAGTCTATTGAAATCTCAAATCCTCCCCTGAAATTTGCAAAGAAATCTCCAGAATTTCTTGCCAAATTCATGACAAAGAACAGACTCCATCTCGTCACCTCCAATGGACAGATATGTCAGGCACAGTTATTTCCCTTTATTGGGTTAGGTTACCTGCCTCCCCTGGGTGTGATGAGGAGCCTCTCAAGGGAGAAAAGGTGGCAACCCGAAATCCGTGCCACTAACATGATTGGATACAGAGAGATTCAAAGCCAGACTCTTTTAAACACTCAAATCTCTCAGCCTGAACAGGCAAAGAATCTGTCAGATTGGCTTTCTCACGCATTTGAATTTTTAAAACTCAGGTTGCTTTTGATTTATGATGGGGGGGTGGAAATAATAAAATCGTAGAATCTTGAAAATGGAAGGGAGCACAAGGGCTGACAGTTCAACACCACAGAGAGCTCCTTGGAAATTCAGACTAAAATCCAGATTGCATGGCTATCCTGGTTTATCCACCTGTGAAGCTCCTTATCATTATAGCTGCATTTGTAAAGTAACTCAATAATTTCCTGTTTCTCAAAAGCATTACTGAGTTACCTTTTTTTAAAAAAATATATATATATAGCTATAATGATAATGAGTTTCTTGGAAGAATTTGGAACTATGGATTAAATCAGGAGCTGGGAATCACACACAAGTTATTGGACTGCAACTCCCAACAGCCTCTCTAAGCAAGCCTAGCTGACAGTGGGGGATGCTGGGGACTGGAATCCAAGAATGTCTGGAAGGCCAGCTGGTGGGTTGAACCTGAAATGACTTCCAACTACAGTAGAGCCATTGAAATTGGTGGCATTTACCGGTGACTAAGAAGTCCTGTTCATTTTAGTGGGTCTACTTCATTTGTAAACGAGACAGTGTGTGTAGTGGTTTCAGCACTGGAGACCAGGGTTCGATTCCCTGCACAGCCACCGAATCCCATTGGGTGACCTTGAGTGGGTCACACACTCTCAGCCTCAGGAAGCCCATGTTGGGTTTGCCTTAGGTTCTCCGTAAGTCAGACAGGACCTGAAAGCACACAACAACAACTTTCATCTGTAACTAACATTGGATTCAGGCTTATAACGGTAGCTGATTACTTTTGCAAAAGCAACTTCCCCCCAGCTCGGAGCTAGAGAAGATGGTCCGGCCTGCTTTCACGAGTTAGCCCCTGGTTCTTGAGAGGGCGAAAACGGGAGGAGAGGCAAACACAAGGCTCGCAAAGTCTCACTGAGAAAGATGCTAACAATGGGCGTTCTTGGCGTGTTGCAGTGGGGGGGGGCAGTACAACAGCACCCTCGGTTCCCCGTTCAGCAATCCCACGCGAGGACGACATACTTCTTGGCACGGCGCGGCGATCAGCCGTCTCACCAGGGTCCCCGGTCAGCAAATGAGTAAATTGATCAAAGGTGTGGACGGCCAGAGTCGTGGCGATAAGCCCGGCTCTTTAAGCTTATTGGGGTTTTGTTGGGGGCGGGGGAATGAAGGAGATCTCCTTGCAGTCCGTGAGGACCTGAAAGGGGATCATGGAGGACTCAGGGGAGAGGCAGAGGGGGAGCAGAGAGGCCCGGAGAAGCCAGGGAGACGTACGATCTAATCTCGGCTAAGCAGCAAAACGGGGGGGAGAATCCATCCAGTGCTCCCGGGAATTGGACAAAGGGAAATAATCAGGGTTTTCTTCTACCCCCCTCACCCCTCTCCAATTTCAAGGGAGCTTGGCATGTAGAGTCTCTACACCGATTAGCAGCTGGGTTGAACAGCAAAAGGCCCCGGGGTCCGACCCACAGGGACAAAGAGAAAAATCACACCATCAGAGACACGGGGCTGCCGTGGCCGGGAGTGCCTCGTGGTGTCATTCTGGTCCCCACAGCATCTTAAAATTTGCAGGCTGGGAATAGCAGATTAGATAAGGGTTTGCTTTCGACTGGGATTGGCCTGCACCCGCAAATTTCGCCGTATTCGAAACAGGAAGACAAGCGGGTTCTCTTGTTCGTTTTAACGCAGTTTACAGCCGCAGAGTTGAACATTGCAATTGTATATTCCCCACGAGTTCGCACGTCCAGTTGTGCAAATTGTGCACCCGAGCTCGATCATCGCATCACTCTGGGAGTGTAAAATTATATTCTGTCCCCTTGATGTAGGGCCTTGGTCAGCGTCATGGACTTTCACAGCATCCAACTTTAACCCCATAGCGGCCCTAAAAGTAAAGGGAAAAATGGGAAGAATGCCATCCACAACAAAGTCACGACAACTGCCACGCAGTGCCCCATGTGAAAATTTCAAATGTCCTCTGAAATCAGTCTTCTTTCCCTCAGTTTTAGGCAGAAGTTCTGGAGAACATCTTGGAGAAGACGGAGGTTCTGCTTTCACCCCACACAAGCTTAGGTGGTTTCCGTACTATTTGCGGTTGTCGTGGCCTCTAATCCACTTCTCTCTTCCTTTGATGCCTTGTTTCTCGCCCCCACGTTTCTTCACATCCAAAGGCACCCAATGAAGTTTGCAAACCTCATAAATTAGACCGTCCCTGTTCATGGGACACCTTGATCAAAGAAGACATAAATGGGAAAGGCGACGGGGGCAGGAGGAGGAAAAGAAAAGCAAACCAACGCAGACAGGCTTAGGTTACAAAAGTGCATAGGTAGTTAAGCTCAGGAAACCATTAAGTTGGATTTAAGCACAACAGTTGCACCATTTCCGCACTAGACTGTTATAGCGCTATTATTCCACTTTCAGCCTCCGATGGAATCCTGGGATCTGCAGTTTAGGGAGGGGCCTTTGGAATTCTCAGCCAGAGAGCTCTTGGGCCTCAGGAAACTACAAACCCCAGAGTTCCACAGGGGGTTGAAAGTGGAATAATAGCACTGTAACAGTCTAGTGCGGAAATGGCCTTGGTCTCTGTCTGGTGGCCTTGCGGTAGCCATTGCAAGAGAGGCGGTCTTCTTTGGGACACCACCCGAGCAGGCCTGCTGCTTCCCCAATTGCTCCAATGGCTTCAGGGAAAAAAAAATCTCCTCCATTTCTGATTAAAAATTGAAGTCCTAAGAACTTTAATTAAAGTCCTAAGAATTAGGCTGCAATTAAAGTCCAGAATTAAAGTCAAAGGATCTTAGAGTTGGAAGAGGCCTCGAGGGCCCTCCAGTCCATCTCCCTACCATGTGGGAATACACAACTCGAGCGCTCCGGAAAGACGCCTGTCCAACCTCTGTGGAAAGGCGTCCGAAACTGAAGAGCCCACCAGTTCGAAGCAATCTATTCCACTGTTGGACAGCTCTTGTATTAAAGAATTTCTTCCTGACGTTTCGGTGGAATGTGTTTTCTCCTAATTTGAACTCATTGGTTCTCATTCTAGTCTCTGGAGCAGCAGAAAACAAACTCATGCCATCTTCTACCTGACATCCATTTGAGTATTTAAAGATGGATACCATGTCATTACTCAACCTTCTCCTCTCCAAGTTCGACATATCCAGGTCTCCAAGTTGTGCCTCATAGGGCCCAGTTTCCAACTCCTAAGAGTTGCAGTTCAGTCGAACGGTCTTTAACAAAATTGTGGCAAGATCTTAACGTTGAAGAGACGGTGCCTCGGGACCTTTTGGTGTTTTACACCTGCCTAAATTCCTTCATGGAAAAGGGTGCACATTTTTCGCCTCATTCAGTTGAAAGGTGCAAAAACAGAATTACACAGGGCCGTCGCATTGCATCGTGTGGATGTTTCCTGTTGAAAGTTGTGTGTGACATTTTGCAGCAATAGCTTGGTTACTCATGGTTGCACGTGTTGTTCACAGCTGCAGCTCACAAAGCATGGCTGCGTATTGGATCAGCAATGTAATCCTGGGATTTGTAGTTTACTGAGGCCAAAGAGCTCTCTGGCTGAGAACTCCCTGAACTGCAAATCCCAGGATTCCATAGGAGGTTGAAAGTGGAATAATAGCACTATAACAGCATAGTGCGAAAATGGCCTCTGTGTGAGTGGGTCTATAATTTTTGATTCCTATAAATATGAATTCAGGATTTCTTGATAGTTTGCCACCTAGACATTTCAAAATTCTAGGTAAAGACTAGGAAGAACATCCTGACGTTACCAACTGGAATCTCCTTCTCTGAAGTTCTTTAAACAGAGATTGTGCTGTATCTAGTTCTGGGCACCTCCTTTCAGGAAGGATATTGGCAAGCTGGAATGGGTCCAGAGGAGGGCGACCGAAACGGTGGAGGGTCTGGAAGCCATGAAGCCCCATGAGGAGTGCTTTAGGGAGCTGAGGATGTTTAGTCTGCACAAGGAGAAGGTCAGGAGGGGACGTGATAACCATGTTTAAATATTTGAAAGGATGTCATGTTGATGACGGAGCAGATTTGTTTTCTGCTGCTCCAGAGACTAGGACGTGGAGCAGTGGCTTCAGACTACAGGAAAAGAGATTCCATAGAATCATAGAGTCGGAAGAGACCCCAGGGGCCATCCAGTCCAACCCCATTCTGCCATGCAGGAACCTCCATCAAAGCATTCCCGACGGATGGCCATCCAGCCTCTGCTTAAAAACCTCCAAAGAAGGAGAATCTCCTTTCCTGCAGCTTGAATCCATTCCACTTGAACCTCAGGAAGAACCGCCCGGTGGTCAGAGCTGTCCGGCAGTGGAAAATGCTGCTTCGATGGAGTGTGGTAGAGTCTCCTTCTTTGGAGGTTTTCAAACAGAGGCTAGAAGGCCGTTTGCTGGGGGTGCTTTGAGTGTGGCAGAAGAGGTTGGACTGGATGGCCCCGGGGTCTCTTCCAACCCCGTGATTCCATGAGGCTCAATGGGCCTGTCTCAGGAGTGCTTCAGCTGTGTCTTCCCGCATGGCTGAAGGGGGTTGGACTGGATGGCCTTTGGGTGCCCCTTCCAGCTCTAGGATTCAATGCCTCTCCTCCTCCTCCTCCTCCTCCTTTTTCCTCTCTGCTTTTTCCTCCTCTTCTCGTCTCTCTCTCTCTCTCTTCATTTGATGTCGAAGAGAGCTGTCTGCCTGCCACTCGGGCGCATCTCTACCGAGAAGGGATCAGAAGTTTCAGCGTGCGCGTTCGGCGCCTCTCCTTTGATCCTTGTCCTGAGGCCCTCTTGACGGCATCGGCGGTTGGGTGGGAGGGAGAATGAGGCAGGCGGTGAGGGGAAGAAAAAAAAAACCCACGGAGACAAAACGAGTCAGTCGTTTTGATTCCTGACAACTGTCTCTATGTGATAAGAAAACGCAGTGTGTCTTGGGTTTTTTTTTTCTAAACCACCACCACCAATCCTTTTCTTCCTTTTTTTCCCCCATAAAATACCTCTTCTCCATTTCTATAAGAAGCAGAGACATTTAAACCAAGCTCTCCCCCCCACCCCCCAAAAAAATTAAAGATGAGCACAGTGGCAGGCCTGCCGCAAGTCTCTTCCTCTCACCTGCCTCCAATTTTTCCCCCCTTTCCATCTTTTATTTTCCTTTCTTGGAAAAAAAAAAATCCCACCGCTGCCGCCACCACCACCTTCCTCGCTCATTCTCTTTCTCCCCTCTAATGCGCTGTGTCGGATGCTGCCCGTTAGCCCAGCACCGGTTTAATTATGTTGCTAAAAAGAGAAGTGGGGAGGAAAAGACCTGCTGAATTTGCAGGTGGCCAAGACGCTCTTTATGTTATTATCCCCAACCCTATCCACAGGGAAACACCTGCATTGAAAAGGAAGTTTTAGCAAGGAAACAGGGGGAAAGAAAGGACGAGAGAGCGGGAAAAATCCCCCTCCCCCGTATATTATCTTGCAACGGCCAATCCGTTTATAGGCTCGTTAATTATTACGAGCCCATTATTCTTTGGACAGGCGGTGAGTTTGCCTGGCAGACAGAATCTCGGATTCTCGGCATGCGGCCTTTTGTCGGAGCACGGCGACGGCAAACGGGAGGATGAGTTTTGCCTTTTTTCCTCCACTGCCTTTCCTCCGCCGAGTGGCAGAGCTCAAAAAATGGGCAGCCCAGGGTGCAAATCGGCACTTTCAGAATCGGTGCCGTGCACTCAAGAGGTTCCAGAAAAATATAAGGACATCAGCTGGAATTCCCTTTCAAAGTTACAGGTGTGTAACCCTAGACTTACGCATCCGTGACTGCTTTGTATTCGCAGTCCCTGTGTATTTGAAATTGTGGCACTGTTGTTCCTTTATTGGGCAGCAACTGCTGCAAACCATGGAGATCTGTTCTCCTGTCTATTTGGGTGCACCATGCTGACATTTCCAGACCCCTTCTTCCAATGATTTCTGCTGCAGGAAGGAATTGCAATAGAAATCAGTAGAGGTTACTAGAGGGAGGGAAGTAGAAACATCAGTTTATGATGCCCCGATTAACAGGAGAACAGACCTTTTTTGCTCACAGCAGCTGCTGCTGCCTGGAAAAGCTGGGTGAGTTGGCCTTGGAAATGCTACTTAGTTTAATATACTTAACCAATTAACTGATCTAGATACTACTTAGTTAAGTGGCTGATCTAGGATCTTGGCCAATGATTTTAAGGGCAACAAAACTAACAACCGAAAAATGGACAAAAATTTCTCCTAGGCAGGAAACGGTTGCTGTCACTCTGAACTGGCTTTGCAGTAAGGACAAATGAGAATTTTGTTTAGTGCCTTTTTTTGCAAGAGAAGTAAGGGAATTTGTCACTGCAGCGAGTGGCTTCCATGTGACAGGTGCAGTGAATCCACTTTGCGTTTTAGTCTGAACTGGAAAAGAGCTATCTAGGTGTCCTGAAACCCTATACGGAGAGTAGATTCGGCACCTTTGATAGCATCTTTGAAGTTAGAATGAAAATGTGGAATGGATACACGTCCCCCTAATGACATGGAAGCCAGAGGTTGTTCCACGAATTTGCACTTCCTCAACTAATACACACATAGGAACAGTTCTTCAAATGCTGCAACATGATTCAAAAACGGCACAGGAAGTTGTGTCTAAGGGAGAAGGTTGTCTACAAAAATCCACATAGTAGGGAATATTGTATACAACATGTCCATAAAGGGAAATTGTATGCAAAAAAGCACGTAGGTGGAGGAATTGGATAAAAAGTTACCTGCAAAATTTCCTCCTTTTTTTTTAAATCACAGGCAGATGTGGAAACTTAATGGAGCAAGCTGATTGTTGACTTCACTTAAAAATTAACACATATTATATCTAATATGTTTAAGACTGTTTTTCCATCTGTGCTTTGTAGTGTCACCTCGCAAAGTCAAAGCTAATGGGGTGTGCAGTTCTCTGGATGTATGGATCCCTGACTGTCTATGTGGATCCCTGATTGGTTACGTGCATCCCTGATTGGTTATAAGGGTACCTGATTATATGAAGAAGATGATTTTTTTTAAAAAAATAGCCATTGAGAGTGAAAACTGAAATGGGCAGAAATGATCCTAAATCCTCTTGCTTTTCCCCAAGAAGAGGAGACCCATTGAATCAACTGGATTTACCTGCTTAGGAAAGAAGGTTAGCAGCTGTTGCAAAAAAAAAAAAAGATGTTGCATTAGGCAGATTCTTGTTCTGGTCTAGTTTGCAAAGCACAAGACAAGAGGAGCAGGGAGAAAAGAACCTGAAATGTTGATTTAAAGGCTTTTGTTAGTCCGGACTAGAATAGGCCTATTGCATCAGTGGCATTTACGCAGATGTTGAGTTACTCTTCAACAATTTATTGAGCGGGTCTGCTCATAGTTGGGACTAACCCACAGCCGTGGGGTGTGAACCAGAAAAGGCTTTGCTGTGCATTTTGTGTGTTTTATTTTCCAGTTTGCTATGGGGTGGGGGGGACACCCCAGATTGTTGCCTGCTGAAATTCAGCTGAGACCTATTGATCTTTTATCCTATCTTGGGGACATTTGCTTATTTGAAGATACAGTCGCCCTACCCGCCACCCCACCTCCTCAAACTTGGAGAGGCTGAGGCTAGATAAAAGCAATTTCATAATATCCGGAGGAAATTGGATTCAAAGCACTCGAACGGGGAGCCCCAGCCAGGAGTGAAAGGCAGGCAGGCAGAAAGAAAGAAAGAAAACAGGGAGAGGCGAAGGAGGGTAGGATTCGTATCCATGTTTTCCCAGCCCGAAACCGGCCGTGACAAAGCAGCCAGACCAGGAGCTTTTGGCTATCAAATCCATTCCCCTGTGACTGGTTGAGGAGGCAAAGGGCCTTCCATTGACTTCATTTGGCCATCACAGCTGGGTTGTGTTGTGGTGGTGTGTCTTCAAGTTGTTTCTGACTTGGAGACCCACAACTGAGGTGACCGAATCAGGGGGTTTTCTTGGCAAGGTCGTTTCAGACGGGGTGCGCTTTGACTTTCCTCTAAGGACGAGAGAGTGTGACTTGCCCAAAGTCACCCAGTGAGTTTCCATGGCCGAGCAGGGATTTGAACTCTGGTCTCCAGACCCCAATCCAACACTCAGACTACAATGCCACACTGGCTTAGGAGGTGGGGATGATGGGAGTTGTAATCCAAATTAGCTGGAGTATGTGTATCCTGCTGTGTTTAGTTGGTTCCACCATGTTCAGCTTGGAGAAGAGAAGGCTGAGCAATGAGGTGGTGGCCATCTTTAAATATTTGAAGGGATGGCCATGGAAACCTACTGGGTGAGTCACTCTCTCTCAGCCTCAGGGGGAGGCAAAGGCAAACCCCTCTGAACAAACCTTGCCAAGAAAACCCAGTGATAGGTTCACTTCTGGGTCACCATGAGTTGGAAATTACTTGAAGGCACACAACAACACGAAGAATTGGAATAGTGCTTCTCAAAATTTGGTCTTCCTGATGTTTGGGACTTCAACTCCCAGAATCCCCACCCATTGGAAATGCAGGCTGGGATTTCTGGGAGTGGAAGTCCAAGACACATGGAGTGAGAAAAAGAAGCAAGCTGGTTTTCTGCTGCTTTGGAAACTAGGGCAAAAAGCAAATAGGTCCAGATGGTCGGGAAAGCGATCCCACCTAAACCTTAGGAAGAACTTCTCAAGTCTTCTTTGGAGGCTTGAAACAGAGGTTGGATGCCCACCTCTCATTGGCCTCAGTTGGAAGATGGGGTCCTCTCCTTCTTTTTCTGGGTTCTCCCTGAAGAACAGTCTTGCCTGATGACACCAAAATAGAGCATTCAACAATGAGGTTCCGGGGAAGAGGGAACAGTCAAAGTTCACAACCCTGAAGAGGGACCTCTTTGGTACAGTGAGAAGAAAGGAGAGCCCTTGTGATGCCTTTAAGATTAAGAGGTTTATTCCACCCTGAGCTTTCATGGGCCCAAGGACTGGTCTGAACAGGAAGAAGCAATGCTAAAAAACCCACCCATACGATAGCCCGCAATCCTGGTGCGTAATTCCAACTCAAGAAGACCTATTGAACTGATTTTGGAATGGTGAGTCAGCCTGAAGATATATCTCATTGATTCAGTGAGTCATCAGCAATAGGATCTAGGCCTTTCTTTGTGTGTGTGTTGCCCTGAGATCCTTGAAAATAGGGCAGGATTTAAAAAATTAAATATTATTATAAATATCATTACTATTATTATATAAATAATATAAATAAACTAATATTATATAGATATTATTACAATTGGAATTAATATTGCTATTATTATTATTATTATTATTATTATTATTATTATTATTACCACCATTATTACACTTAGTTTCACAGGCTGCCATGCTGTAAGACAGTTACATCAAAGGCGATCTTACCTGTGGTGACCCCATTTAGAAATTTTGTCAGTTGGTCCCAGAGCACCTGTCATCAGTATTATCAATGTGGTCACCTGTGAAACCTGAGCATTATTATGGCACCTATCACCTCTAGAACCACAGTATTATTATATGTAGTTTGTATTGCCCCTGGAATCACAGTATTATTTTTAGGATACCTATCACCTCTGGAACCAGAGCATTATTGTATGTACGATCTCTAAGATAGTGTTATTAATGCGATACCTATCACCTCTGGAACCAGAGCATTATTATCGTGATACCTATCACCTCTAGAACCACAGTATTATTATATGTAGTATCTATTACCCCTGAAATCACAGTATTATTTTCAGGGTACCTATCACCTCCAGAACCAGAGCATTATTGTATCTATTATTATTATTGTATCTACCGTCTCTAAGATAATGTTATTAATGTGATACCTATCACCTCTGGAACCAGAGCATTATTATCGTGATACCTATCACCTCTAGAACCACAGTATTATTATTATTATTCTGATCTTGATTATGGTACGTCTCACCCCTGGAACCAGAGCGTGAGTATTGTGGGGCACCCATCACCCCTGAAACCACACTATTATTAAACGTGGTCCCTATCACAGCATTTTTATTGTGGTCCCTAACACCTCCGCGATCACAATCTTCCTTAATATGCTTGGAACCGGTCCCAAAGACCTTATCGCCGTTGGTGTCGGTGTCGTCTCAGTTTCTCTAGGAAGGTGAGAGTGAGGATGAGGACTCTCGGGTCAATTATAAACAGACTGGCACAGCGTGTTAATGTGTTGTTGTTAAATGTGTATACACAGAGAGAAAGAGAGAGAGAAACCCTTCCCATTATACCAATGGACTGTTATTGTGTATCAGGTTTTTTGGAAGCGGAATTCCGTTACCTGGGGGCGGTGTGCCCGGTGGAGGGGGGATTGCCAGAAATTGTGGCGATGGAAACGGTGGGGTGGGCGGAAAGGAAGGGAGGAAAGGCGAGGACACACGCACACATATCCCTTTCTCAACACACACACACACCCCTCCCCTTCCAAAACCACACTGCACTTTGCTGATAAACAGGAAATATCGGGGAACAGGATTTCCACATTATCTGAGCGCGGCAGAAAATCAAAATTTCAGTCTAAATCCAAAGAGACGAGGCTCTAAGCCTCCTCCAGCTGATACGGCCGGCCCCAGCCAGCGAGAGAGGCTCAGGAGGCAGAAAGAGCATTTCTGCATTTTTAGAAAGGGGGGGGAGGAGAGAAGGATATGATACGATGAGGCGGGAGCAGGGAAAGAAGGAGGAAAAAAGGTATTCCTTTAACGGGGAGAAGAGAGGTACGGGGTCTTTCATTCCTTTGTTTGGGTCATGGGTTTTTTCGGGGGGAGTGCGATTGCGTTCATTGGGTTGTGGCGCACGGAAGGCAGACCTTTCTTGGAGGAACTTTCTTGCCATGGGTGTCCCAGCGATGGGCATGTGGGATTTTTTTAGCCATGTGCTGGTGAAGGGTCAGCAGTGCTTTAATGAATGGTTTCCATGCACAGCTGAGCACGGTCACGGAGGTCCGCACTCGAAAGCCACCGGAGGGTGGGATGACCCCGAAGCAAGTGGCTCGGCAGCCTGTTCAAGGTGTCCGTTTGCGTCGCCTCTGAGCAATCTTTCTATCGCCGCACGGCCGTGTCCCAGAGCTCTTCGCACGGAGGTGGACTAAGGGTGCGCGTGTGGTGGTGTGATGGGGGCAGTGGTCCTTAAGCTGGGGTCTGGGGGCCCCCAAGGGTCCACGAACCCCTCACAGGGGGTCCTCAAAGCCCTGCCGCTGGACACCGACACCTGCAGCAACAATGGGGAATTGCCCGGAGGTTGCCCAGTGTCTGAGCAGGGATTGGGACCCTAGTCTCCAGAAGCCTTTAATAAATAAATAAATAAATATTTCGATACGTTTAAATATTTAAAATCTTGAGTCTTAGGGGTCCTTGGTGACACATTATATTTACAGGGGGTCCCCAGCGAAGGAAAGGTTAAGACCCACTGGGTTAGGGCATTGGGACCCAAAGTCTCCCACTCCACCTCCCATGGGTTGTGAAGCTCGGCGGGCGATCCTAGGCAAGCCACGGCCGCGTTGTGTTTCTCTCTCGCCCCGGCTTGCCTCGCCCTTCCCTTCGGCCCACCCTGGGCTCGGTCCCCCGTCCGTCCGCCTCTTGCCCTTGTCTCTTGCCCTCCGGTTCACCTTTCCCGGCTGGGAGTTCCGGCCACCATCTCGAAGGTGGAGCAAGACGGAGATCCCTTTAGTCGGAGGAGAGGCAGCCGCCGGTCTGGGAACCGGGGTTGCGAGGGCGGGAGGTGGAAGGTCGTTGCCCAGCGAGTGTTTCCGTTTAGTTCCGGATGCCAACCTGACAGGTGTGTGCCTCTTGATTAATACTGTGGTGTCACTTCCAGGGGAGACCGGTGGGATGCGATGGGAAGACTTAGCGTGATTCTGTACTGCAGTCCACGTTGCACAACTTTATGCGTAGCTATGTAGCGGAGGTGCTCCAGAACCCTATCAGTGAATTGCAAATATGCGTATCAGGGCGGTGGTAAGTGCATCCCAGTGTCAATTGCGCTGTATCAGTGTACGTTGGCACCCTGTGCCAGCCCCTTGCTGAACACGGAAGTTGCAAAACTGCTCAATCCTATTTCCTGCAGACTTAAATCCACTTACATAGACACAGTCCCATCTTGAATTCCACCCACAGAATTCCTCATTTATGACTGGTAGCTTCCATGACCATGAGATGGTGACTTTGGGCCACCACGTGAAAGGGATCAAGGACCACAAGCTGAATGTGAGTCAACAGTGTGATGCAACAGCTAAAGAAACCAATGCGATTCTAGGCTGCCTCACTAGGAGGATAGCGTCTAGGTCAAGGGAAGCGATGGTACCACTCTCTTCTGCTTTGGCCAGATCCCACCTGGAATAACACTGTGTCCCATTCTGGGCACCACAGTTCAGGAGGGGTATGGACAAGCCTGAAGGTCTCCAAAGGAGGGTGACCAAAATGTTAGAAGGCTTGGAAACCATGAAGCCCTATGAGAAATGGCTTGGGGAGCTGGGTAGGTTTAGCCTGGAGAAGAGAAGGTTGAGAGGGGACAAGACAGCCATGATGAAATATTTGGAAGGATGTCAGATGGAGCGAGACTTTTCTGCTGCTCCAGAGACTAGGACATGGAGCAATGGCTTCCAACTCCAGCAAAAGAGATTCCATCTAAACTTTAGGAAGAACTTCCTGATGGCAAGAGCAAGTCAACAGTGGACTATGCTGCTGCCTCAATGGAATATGGTGGAGTCTCCTCCTTTGGAGGTTTTAAGGGAGAGGCTGGATGGCATTGTTGGGAGTTCTGTGATTGCGCCTTCGTGCATGGCAGAAGGGGGTCGGACTGGTCCCACGCTGCTCAAACCCTCTAAAATATTAGACCTGAGGTCTCGGGAAAGTAGTGGAGGCCACCTTCCATGTTATTTGGAGCAGTGCAAATAACTAAAGGAGCTATGGGAGACTGACAACTAATACTAGATGCTGTAGGTTATATTTCAGGGGAAGGAACTGGCAAAACCAGCTCTGAGTATTCCTTGCCTAAGAAAACCCTGTGACATTCACGGGGTCGCCCTTAGTCGATAGGTGACTTGAAGGTGCATACGCAAATCTGCAATTCCACATCCTGTCTGATCTTGGAAGCGAAGCAGGTCAGCTGGAAGCCCATACGCACACATCCAAGGTGCAGAATACATTTAGGAAATAGGCTTCAGCACCTTGGGCGGCTGTTTAACGTTTGGACTAAAACCCAGAGCCAATTCATCATCCCACCAACCTTGGAGACCCACCAACCCTTACACTGGGCTCTCATGAAATAATCTATCCATCCATCATTGTTTGTAGCTCAGCTTTTCTCCCAAAAAATGAGACTCAAAATAAATTGAATTTTATTTACAAATGATACCCATCAGCCCATCCAGATTTGGTAAGGGGGTGCAGGTTGCCTC
Organism: Cyclura pinguis; assembly: GCA_030412105.1. NCBI lineage: Eukaryota > Metazoa > Chordata > Lepidosauria > Squamata > Iguanidae > Cyclura > Cyclura pinguis. The sequence continues at coordinate 16,665,017 of CM059612.1, read as the reverse complement.
CTCTTTTTTCTCCTGCCGATGGAGACAGATTGCTTTGGGCAGCCGGGGGAGCATTTAATACTTTCTGCATCTATTTTGAAAAGGCCAAATTAAAAAAAAAAAAAAAAAGCTCTCTCTTTTTTAAAAAAAAAGCATCCCCGGCTGCATCCATTGTTAATTCCAAATATTGTCAATTTTGCTGATAGCATCTTCCACCGCTCTGAGAAGGAAGGAATTTATACACAACTGAGGGGAAAAAAAACACAGTTGAGTGCTGTTATCATGTGCAATCTCTCCAGAGGAAACTGAGTTTATTGGGTGTATTTTCCCCCCTTTCTTTTTTTAAAAAAGGTCTCTTGTTTGTGCATGCAACCGTCTTTCTATCTCTCTCCGTCTCCCCCTGCCAGCAACTCTTTTAAATGTGAGGAAGCCACAGGCAAATTTTTGCTAATTTTGTCTGCGAGTGTGTGTGTGTGTGAGCGAGCGAGTGAGTGTGTACGCGCGCATATGTGTATGCTTTTTATCATCCCGGTGATGCGCCGGCAGCTTTATCCACCGATAAGTGGATTAGTTGTTGAGCTAAACAAAAAAGGTGTTTGACAACTAGGAAGCTCCAAAGAACATATTTTTTGTTTTCTGAAGAATGGAGCCGTGTTTTGTGTTTGTGGATTTTTTTTCTTTCTTTCTTTCTTTCCTCCGTGCGCTTCACAGACAGGAAGAGTTTCTTGCAAATAACTGGGAGCCAAAAAGACAAAGCTTCAAGAATTTCCAGCCCAGTTCTTTGCTGTTCCTCCAGAATATTCAGTTATTTTTTGAAAATGGAAAAATATACTATCAGGACAGGTTGATTGGGCTGTAACCAGCAGCGCAGCGGGACCAGGGCCATCAGAGTTCATATTCCAGGGATCTTAGCAGACCACAAGCTGAACATGAGCCATCAGTGTGATGCAGCAGCTAAAGAAGCCAGCACAATTCTAGGCTGCATCAATAGAAGTCTACTGTCTAGGTCAAGGAAAATGATGGTACCGCTCCATTCTGCTTTGGTCAGACTCCACCAGCAGGAATACTGTGTCCAGTTCTGGGCACCACAGTTCAGGAAGGATATGGACAAGCTGGAACATGTCCAGAGGAGGGAAACCAAAATGATGAAGGGTCTGGAAATCATGAAGCCCTCTAAGGAGTACCTTAGGGAGCTGAGTATGTTTAGCCTGATGAAAAGAAGATTTAGGGGTGACATGACAACCATGTTTAAATATTTGAAGGGATGTCATGTTGAAGGTGGAGCAAGCTTGTTTTCTGCTGCTCGAGAGACTAGGACATGACGCAGTGGATTCAAACTACAGGAAAAGAGATTTCCCCTCAACATCAGGAAGAACTTCCTCGTGGTAAGAGCCATTCAACAGTGGAAAATGCTGCCTCGATGGAGTGCGGTGGTCTCCTTCTTTGGAGGTTTTCCAGCAGAGGCTGGGTGGCCATTCGCTGGGGTGCTTTGAGTGTGTGTTCCTACATGGCAGAATGGCGTTGGACTCAATGGCCATTGTGGTCTCTTCCAACTCTATGATTCTATGATTATTTTTATTTATTTTTTTGGTGAACAGGGACTATAATGTCATACGCCACTCACTTCAGACTCTCCTGTCCCCTTTGAGGTTCCTTCCACACTTCAGAATTATAGCGCTATGATTCCACTTTATCTGTCGTGGGGACCTCCTATGGAATTTGCACCGTTAAAGCTATTGCACCAACTGCGCCCGTGACTGCAGAAGTCAGATCCGGCCGCGGTAACGCATGCCTCGGTTTCATCCCGTCCGAAGTATTGTAATGCCCTCTGCATGGGGCTGCCTTGGAAGAGCGTTTGGAAACTTCACTTGGTCCAAAGAACTGTGGCCCGGTTGTTATCTGGGGGTGGATGATGGGAACACACAACTCCCTTGTTGCTCCACCGAGTGCTGGTCCATTTCTGGGCAGAATTAAAAGTATTACTGATGGTCTTGGGTCCAGTTTGTTTGAAGGATTGTTTATTTACGAACCCATTAGAGCGCCAAGATTTTCGGGAGAGGGCTTTCTCTCCGTCCCGTCACCTTCCCAGCCTCATTTGTCGGGAAGAAGGGAGTCAGGGTCTTTTCGGTGGCTGCTCCCAGAGTTTGCAATTCCCTAATTCCCTCCCTGGGGAGGCCAGGTCCTTGCTCTCCTTCCATCAGCAAAGTTAAAACATTTTTCCACCATCAAGCTTTTTAAAAAACTGACCAGGGTGGGCTTTTAATGCTACGTGGCGCTGTTCTTAAAATTTTTAGGCAGCTGTTTAATGAAAGTGAATGGTTTTCATGTTAAATATTTTTAACTTTATCCGTCTTTTTTCAAAAAAATTAGTTTTTCTATTGATACTTCTACTGAAGCTTTTGGATAGCTTTAACCTGTGTTGTTCTTTAAATAAGCTGTTGGCCATCTTGAGCGTCGTGATTGAGAGAAAGGGGAATGTAAATATAAATGAATAAAATGATGATGATGATGGGACTCCAGCACAATTCAAAGGGTTGTTTTGACCTGTAAAGCCCTCCATGGCTCAGTCCTGGTTTGTTTGAATTGCACTTTCCCATACGAGCTGGCCGAAGCTCTGCGATCTCCAGGGAAGTCCCTTCTCTCTCTATCCCACCAACTTCACGGGCATGGTTTGTGGGAATGCAGGAGACAGGGCCTTCTCCGTGGCGGCCCCCACACTTTGGAACTCCATCCCTAAGGAAGCTGGGATGGCTCCTTCTTTGGTCTCCATTCGGTGGCAGGTTAAGAGCTTTCTTAGCAAGCTGGGGATGTTTAGCTTGGAAAAGAGAAGACTCAAAGGCAAGATGGAACCCACGTTTAAAGCTCGCTTCTGCTTTGGTCAGGCCCCACCTGGAATAATCCTGTGTCCGGTTCTGGGCACCACAGTTCAGGAAGGATGTGGCCAAGCTGGAGCGTGTCCAGAGGAGGGCCACCAAAATGGTGGAGGCTCTGGAAGCCACGAAGCCCTCTGAGGAGCGGCTGAGGGAGCCGGGGATGTTTCGTCTGCAGAAGAGAAGGTTAAGAAGGGACACGACAGCCATGTTTAAATATCTGAAGGGATGCCATATGGAGGATGGAGCAAGCCTGTTTTCTACTGCTCCAGAGACTAGGACATGGAGCAATGGCTTCAGACTTTAGGAAAGGAGATTTCACCTGGACCTCAGGAAGAACTTCTTGATGGTAAGAGCAGTCTGACACTGGAATGCACTGCTGCCTGGGAGTTTGTCGTTTCCTGAGGCCCAAGAGCTCTCTGGCTCGGAATTCTCAAGGCCCCTCCCTAAACTGCAAACCCCAGGATTCCACAGGATGTTGAAAGTGGAATAATAGCATTATAACAATGCAGTGCAGAAATTGCCCCACTGTTGTGCATTGGTCCCGATGCATGTTGGTCCCTTTCCAGACTCTCCTCCATAGTAATATAAGAACAGCCCCTTATTGGATGCATATGCTAAAGAATTGTCCAAGTCTAATTCCCACAGATTTAAGTCCACGTACATAAGTCCCCCCCATGTACGTAAGTCCCCGACAGGATTCCAGCCGTGGCTTTTCTTCCGAGGGGCCTGCAGACAAAGTGTTGCTCCGCCAAAAGGAGCCGAGGCAGCGAGCGGAGGGAGGAGGGAAAGGGAAGAGACCCATAAATAAATAAATAAATAAATAAATAAATAAATATGAAATAAAACAACCTACCATGTAAAAGGTCCCCAGCTGGTCGTTTCAAGGCATCTGCACGCAGCCCGAAGGCTCCAGCTGAGAGCTATTTCACTATTTATCTACATGTAATTATTGCTATGAGGTGCAGACATTAACACTGTCAAGAGCAATTTAGTCTGACATTTTTCACTTGCTCTATACTCCGATGGTTTTCGCGCCCCGCTCCTCTCTCTCTTTCTCGTGCGCGCACACACACTAAATGTGGCGCACGGTTTTTTGCCGAGGCCCGGATCCGTCCTCTTTCACCCCCAGACTTCGCAATCCATTAAACTTTGTGATCTAATTCTGCCTGAGCGAGAACAGGGAAAGGGCGAACGCCCCGTTCCCCCTTCTCCCAAAATCCCGTGCCCCGTTTTTCCTCCCTCTCTCTTCTAACCTTCTGTATTGTCCCCCCGCTACCCGACTCCGCCATGATGCTACAGCAACTGAAGCATTTCCACTCGACACAAACCGAATTTATCGGTCGCTGCATTTTCAATTGGAATGCAATCTCGGGCATTAACCTTTGCTCGCCGGGCCGCCTTTAAAACACGGCCTGCCGTTTACGAGACGAGGTTGGAAAAAGTTCCATCTCTCTGCGAAAAAGAGGCCGGGCCTACCCTGGAAGAATGGAGGTCCACTCCCCCACATGCGCTTGCGCTTCAGCATTTGCGTTCCTTCTCTTTGAACGGACCACGTCTCGTTTTCCCCGCACGGCCTATCTCTCTCTCTCTCTCTCTCTCCCTCCTACCAACTGGTGACAGTTCAGATTAAAGCCCCGGGTCTGTGCTTGACTCTTGATTTAATGAGACAGTTATTGTATGTTCCCCTAATAAATATCAATTGCCCCGTTTGGGGCGCCTCGGCAGCGATGCGGCGGCGAAACGGAGCGTGACCGGCGCTTCCATGTGCCGCCGATATGGTGCGCGTAGCCCATCGTTACTTAGACGATATGTCTGCCGCAGACAGGATATTCTATGAGCCTTTTGCTCACTCCTGGTTATGGAGGAACCCATGGACCCAGGCGTTTGGAAATTTTGAGGAGGGTTGTACTGTGAAAGGACTGATCCCACGTCCCATGTTCCTGCATGGCAGAATGGGGCTGGACTCGACGGCCCTTGTGGGCTCTTCCGACTCTTTGATGTTACGATTGTAGGTCAACCACTTCAGCCATCAGAGGGCGGTTGGACTCTCCTTTAGAAGAAAAGGACGGGTGGTCACCTCTCAGGAATGCGCTCATGGAGAGGTTTCTGTATGGCAGCGGGTTGGACCAGATATCCCTTGGGGTCTCTTCCAACTAAACGGTTCTATGATTTTATGATTCAAAGGCCTGGATCCTGTCGGCGAATTTCTAACTCACTGGAGCAACTGTTGACCAGTGGAGTTATCGTGTCGATAAACTGATCCAACTGGTCCACTCCAGCTGGGACCGGCAGCAGGATCCAGAACATAAACCATCGAGTAGGGAGGGACTTATGAACCTTCCACTCCCATAAGGACCTTTCCGTGCTGGTGAATTACGCTGATATAACAATATTTGTTATTACAATTTTATTATTAGTGATATATCAGGAGCATTTTGACCCAGGGTGGTATGTAGTTTGAATGTCGGACTATGATTCTGGAGACCAGAGTTCAAACCCCTGCTCAGCCATGGAAACCCACTGGGTGGCCTTGGGCAAGTCACACTCTCTCAGCCTCATTGGAAGGCAAAGGCAAACCGCCTCTGAACAAACCCCCTTGATAGGTTTGCCTTAGGGTTGCTCCGACTTGAAGGCACTCAACGACTGCAAAGGAGCATTTAAGGATTTAAGGACCGTCCTTCTTCCCACTTTGTCCCCGCCACAACAGCTCTGTGGGCTAGCTCAGGCCCAAAGAGTTTGGCCCAAAGTCACCATCAAAGCTTCACAGTTCAGTGCAGGTCGGAATCTACAACTCCCAGGGCTCTGACTTTTGCACCCTGCAAAATGCTCTCCTCACATCTTAAAATCTCTTTGGCTATTTGCGTTGGTAGCTCAGACCTTGCCGTGAACTAGGACTGATATTTTCCCACCTGCTGTCATGAAGGAAAAGCTTGATAGATACCAGAATGGGTAGGGCTTGGCCATCAAGAAGTCGGGCGCAAGGAGGTGAAGTCTATAATCATTGGGTGGAAGAAAGAATAGCTGAAGGTGGAGCATCCTTCTCGTTAAAGCAGTTGTCCCTGACCAGCTCCTTCACTCACATGGACTATGATCCCCATCATCCCTAGTCAGCATGACCTCGGCCGGTTGGGGAACGCTGGCTTAGATCAGGGCCGAGGGGGACCCAGACCTTCTGTGTGTTGCTGGATTGGGACTCCCGTGATCCCCAGCCAGCTGATGAGGCATAATGGAGAGTTGTAGTCTGTGCAAAGAGAAGTGAGGCCAAGATCACAGCCTTTGAGCCAACAAAAGGAGTTTCATGACTGAACTGGAGCTTGGATACCCTAAACCTTAATCCAGTGCTCTAACCACACTATGTCAGAAGGCCATTAGAGGGGAGGGAAAGGTGGTGCCAGCCAGAAGCTTCTAAGAAGAACCTTGGTGTCACCACCACGCTCTTTCAGTCCCATGAGACATAGTGATGGTTAGCAAACATCTGGTTCTAAAAAAGAGGTTAATTTGTGGACTTAAGAGGCAGCAGCGACCACTAGGCAGGATGGCTACAGGTCACCTCTGGTCCCAGATAGAGGATGCCTCTGAGTTTGAACTTCTGGAGAACATAAGATGGAGGGTACATAAGATGAGTAGTTTTCACATCCTCATGGTGGGTCTCCCATTGGGACCACTGGCTGGCCACTGTGCAAACAGAATATTGGACTCAACAGGCCTTTGGTCTAATCTAGGCTAGATCCTCTTTTGACGTCCTTGTCCTCTTTCATGGCACCCACAAGGAGAACGATCAGGTGGAGAGTTTCCTTTTGCATCCACCTAGACCTTTCTCGTTCCTTACGTTCCTTTCATCCGTCCGTCCCTTGCAATTAATCTCATAGAAACACACCCTGGCCTTCTCTGCTAATCTCCTTGGCTCAAAAAATAAAAAAGTTCCTCCTATTTTTGAGAACACTTCACGTCTGTGATCTACAACACAAAAGGAAAACGGAATGGGGAGGGAAGAGGAAAATGGAGGGAAGACCTCTCTTCTTTTTTGGCCGTCAGGATGCCAAGTGAATTAAGGAAGAGGAATGTGGTGGAGTCTCCTTTTTGGGAGGTTTTAAAAGATGGATGACTGTCAGGAATGTTTCGGTTGTGTCTTCCTGCATGGCAGAAGGGGGTTGGACTGGCTGGCCCTTGGAGGTCCCATCCAGTTTCATAATTCTATGATTCTAAAAACTCCCATAGGATGATGGAGTTCTATATTGCATATTTGGTTCAAAAATGCAAAATTCAGGAAGTTTGCAGCAAAACACAAACAGAACAACTGGTTTCCCCCTTACCCAAGAAAGGATTGTCTGTGATTCAAATGGACAGAGGTCTCCATCACAACCGGACGCCGTAGCCACTAGGCATCGCTTCCCGGCACAAATGTCCCCCTCGTCCCAGACACCAGCGGCTATTCTCCCTGTCACAACTAGATGCAGTAATCACTCCCCCTCCCCCCAAAAAGGTTGCCTGGGATCCCACTGAAGAGAGGTCCCCACTGCAACTGGGTGCTGTAACCACTAGGCTTCGTTCCCTTCCATACAAATGTCCCCCTTACCCAAGAAAGGTGGTGTGTGTGATACCGGTGGGGGACTCTCCACCACAGTGGACTGCTGTGGCCGCCACGCCCCCCGCAAAGTCTTTTTTGCGCTCCGGCGTGCCTCCGAACTTTCCCTGGGAGAGACCGCTGGGGCTGTCACCGGCTGGCGGGGCCTTAATGCATTGCGAGTCCTGGCAGCTTGTTTTCCACGGGTGTTAATCAGCCATCCCTGTCCCTTCCTTGTCACTGGCCGGCCGCTGCCACCGCCAATCTATATCCCAATCTCCGTCAATTAATGAGGAACGCTTGATCCCGTCTCTCTCCGAGCCCCCCTCTTCCAGCAAGGCCCCCCCGCCCCGGAGCCGTCGTTATCAAGGGGAAACAAGGGGGGTCTCTCTCTCCCCCCCCACCTCCGCCCTCTTTTCACTTGCTGCTCACCCGGTGCACCCAATTAGGCATTTGACACCCCAACTCGCTGATAAATTGTTCCTGTCATCTGCTTTCTGTCTTTCATTAAACGGGAAGATGGAGGACAGAAGGGAGGCAGGATTGGGGGGGGCCGGGGTTGGAGGAGACGGGGGGGAGGCCGAGGGGAGAGGGAGGGCGATGTGATCTCCCGTGCTTAGCGGAGCCAGATCCGTTAATTACAAAACGGCCATTTGCGGCATGAAAAAAGCATTAATTAAATTTATGCAATCATTATCTTTAAATAGTCATATCTCTGGGATCGCCAGCCCGTCCCTCGCCTGCCCTTCTCCTCCGCTAAGTAGCTGTAATCCCCCTTCCTCAGACTTTTGTATCGCCCCATCGGCGGCGGCGGCGGCTCGTGGGGGCTTGCGCACTTCGGAGCGCCAGAGGAGCCTTCGGCTCTGGCTTCCAAAATGTGGGGCGGCGTGGTGCCGCAGGACCCAAAGACTGACGTCCGGCCTCAAACCTATTCCTAGTGCCCTCTGCGGTCGACCCGTTGAGTCAGTGGGGCGTGCAGACATGTTGGCTCCCCGTTTGGCCATTGATTCCATCATTCTGCATTAGGGTTGCCATGCGAAATGAGATCCAGGGCTCCTCTACCTTTTATGGTTGCGCAGAAGAGGGAAATAGAAGTGACGATTGCTTCTCACGCAAGCAGCGCTTCCTGGAATTCCCTCTTCTACGCCACCGTTAAAGGCAGAGGAGCGCTGTCTCTTATTTCAACTGCAACCCTAGTCTCCTTTGTTGTTGTTGCTCTTGTACCTATAAGGATACGCAGAAGAGGGAATTTCAGCAAATCTTGCTTGTTTCCAGGTTGCATGACAAGCAAGCCATACCACAATGCCCTCTTCCACACAACTATGACAGGCACAGGAGGACTCTCCAGGTTTTGCTCCGGCAACTCCCCTCACTGTGGTTGATGGGAATTGCAAACCAGTAACATCTGAGGGGGTGAAACGTGCCCTTCCCTGGCCGAAATGCCAGCATTAAATCCTCAAACTGGAGGAGATCCATTGAATCCATGAGAATTACACCACATACACACACGCACACACACACACACTAACAGATCAAAAAGAACAGAAAAGAAAATCAGTATATTTACAAAAGCAAAATGCATCGTAATAAAAAAGAGGAAAGAAAAAAGACTGAACATATGATCAAATATTATGCTAGAATAATATCGTGCATAAATCTCATAGAGTCACCATCTTGTTAAATAAAATGTTATGCTAGAATAATATCATGCATAACTCTCTTAGATTCACCTCCTTTTCAATTCTATTCCTTTATCACCTTCCTCTTACCTATTGCTTGGACAATATTCAAAAGTGAATAGTTAGATGAACTCACCTTTTAACAATGGATTCAATGGGTCCATGCTAGTTGGACCTAACCAATGGGATTCAGGGTTGTGCATCTTTTGCACTCGGCTCTGGTTGGTGGAGATTGGGGTCCCAGGTTTGGGGAGGAAAAGGATGGCATCTGATTCACTTTCTGGAGCAGTCTGTTTCTTTAACGTCAGGCTCAGAGGGGCCCTTGGAGACAAGACGCTATAGAAGTGGCTTTGGCCTCAACCGTCTGTAAAGTGGGCACAATAATGGCATCCTTTGGGCCAAAGTCTTGGAAACAAACGAAAAAACAACAGGTAAAGATTTTATTCAGAGGAAAGCAAAGGCAAACCTCTCTCTGAATAAATCTTGCCAAGAAAACCCGTAAGTTGGAAATGACTTTTAGGTACACAGCAACAACAAAGACTATACAACACAGCAAATTTTTAAAAAGCAGAAGAAATTCCCCGCTCGACATGGAAACCCAGTGGGGGTGTCACACACTCTCAGCCCCAGAAAACCCCATTAGAGTTTCACCTTGGGGTTGCCGTAAGTCAGAAATGACTCGAAGGCACACCAAAACCACACGGGAGAGTTCAGGCTTGATTTGTTCCATGATCCATTTGTTTTTCTTTTCGGTAGTCCGAATATCTGTGGAACTCCCCTCCAACGCCACATTTCAGATGAGTCAATTCTCAGCCTTTCTGACATCTTCACTCTCCAGCCTAGGCACCCATACATACGACAATTGGATTTCCATGGAATTGGATTTCTATGGAAGTGGAGTTACCAAAACTGCCCTGAAGTTCTCCCTCCCAACTTTGTTCCACAAACACACCTCCCAAAAGCGGCTTGGTGGACCAACTGTGGATTCAGTCTAACCATGACGACCACCACCTCTTAAAAATCAGAATCTAGTTTTTGAACTTTGGGGGAGCGCACGAAACTGCCTTCACAGGTAGTTGCATATTGACTAGGGACGGAGAAGGATTTCACTTCAGTTCATTTTTCAAAAAGAATTCACACCAGTTTGGGTATTCTCTTGGGTTCGGGAGGGAATAGACTGAAAGGCTTCAAAAACTGTCAAAAACCCAGGCTGAAAGCTTCATAGCTGCTGGCCCAGGATTTTGAGTGCTTAACTGTTCAATATCGGGGTCCAAATCCCAGTGTATTCAGCTGCTAGTGCTGAATCGGGTTGTGTTTTTTTTGTATGCGCTCTCAAGTTGGACCCATAATTTTGTAGAGTTTTCCTGGGCAAAGAATAATCCAAGAGGTGGTTTGCCATTGCCTTCCACTGACATAGAGCCTACAGTGCCAGGTATTCTGTGGTGATCTCCCACCCAAGTTCTAACCAGTCCTGACCTTGCTTAGCTTCCAAGAGTAGACAGGATATGATGAATTATGTTGCCACCTTCTTCTTTCCTGAGTAGCTCCCCATCTTTGACCTCTATATATCAACCTGGTCCTCTTTCAGCTGGAAAATGAACCACATTTGACTACTGCAGATGAGGAAGAATATAAGTCCAATTCCCTATGTGATAAGAATTTATCAAAAAAATTCCTAGATTTCAGCATCTTCAGGACGAAAAGAATTGGGTTCTCTTTGTGCCAGCAATAGTACTCTCTATTGCTTTTGACCAGTGCAGATGGGGAATGTTTCCATTCATTAAAAAAAAGAAGAAGAATTTGTCAAAGAATTTCCAACTTTCTTCATGCTTGGAATGAAAAGAACTTAAGTTTTTGCAGGGAGGGAGAGAAAAAAATTGGTTGCGGGAGAAAGTCAAGCTGCCGAATTTCCCCACCCTTAATATGAAATCACTATTACAGGCAGACTGCTTTGCGAGACGTCTTACCCAGGCTGCTTCCAAGAAGGAAATGGGGCATGTTGGAAGGCCCCCCAGCTCACAGATCAGGAGATCCACCAAGGATCTCCTAAAACTCCTCCACTTCTCACTGTTTCCTCCTTCCTTTGGAGTTAAAACATAACAGTAGCTCTCCATGGTACTGGTTTAAGCACCGCGTTCATCCTTAAAATGAGCATCCATTTACAACTTAACCGTTGGGTTTTTTTAAAAAAGAAATCATAGAATCGTAGAGTTGTAAAGCTGCATGCCAAAACCCCGAACCATCCAAGCATTCCTTAGAGCAAATGCAAAGGGTCGCTACTGGGAAGGACAAAGAGAGAGAGAGAGAAAACACCAGATATAAATTTTTTTTAAAATGCACCAAGTGTATCTCACAATAGGCAGATAGCAAAGCCGGCGGTGTGGAATCGCTTCTAAATTTTTCTCATTTCTCTGGCTCGCTTGCCAACTGGAGTTCTTTAAGCGTTTGATTAGCCACTGCGCCGGTCGGCGCGGCGTTTGGTGAACTTTATCAAGCTCATTTCATCTCCCCGAGACCTCTCTCTTTCAATATGGCTTTGGGGTCCCCTGCCTCCTCTTTCTCCCAACGGAGAGGACCCCGGAGGCATTGGCTTGGCTTAACGGGTGTCTCTTACACCTTCGTTAAGCCAGACTTTTAACTAGGCCCGCTCGATCAGAGGTTAGGAGAGGGAGGGGTGGAGAAGAGCGAGAGAGAGAGAGAGAGAGTTTTACAGCAGATACGCAAGACTATCAGTGAGCCAAGCAGCTTCGCCCGAGGCTGGGATATGCCACTCGGCAGACGCTCTTTGTAGTCCAGCTCTCTTTCACATTTAGAGATACACTTTCCCGTAGCCATCCCGGGAAAAAAGGCGAAGAAAGGAGCAGAGCCGGGAAGGAGGGGGGTATACGTGGAGAGGCTCAAAGGACCTCGCCAAATCTTGTTTGGACGCAATGAACCAGCACCCTGACTCCATTACCGGTGTCCGCAGGGGGTTGCGATAGGGAGGGAGGGGACGGGGGGAGGCTGGCTTAGCCGAGGGATGGAGCCAAGGGGGAGGCGGCAGGAGAGAAGAGAACGGGGTGCGTTTCGGCTGGGCTTTGTTGATTTGCGCTGGCGTGGGGGCTGGGGAGGCTAAGAAGCAGAGGACGGGGTGGGCGCTTGGGGCTGAAAATGGAGGCCGGCGTCGTCTAAAACGCTTTGGGACATCAACTTAGCGTGCGCGATCGTAGAATTTTAAACCTGGGAGGGACCCCAAGGTCCATCCAGTCCGGCCCCTGGCACGCAGGAACGTGCAACGAAAGCACTCCAGAAAGATTCCCATACAATCCGTGTTGGAAGATCTCCAAAGACGGAGAGCCTAGGAGTCCATTCCAATGCTGAACATCTCCTACAGTTAAAGAAGTTCTTCATAATCTTTAACTGGACTCTCTTTTCTTGTCGTTTGAATCCGGCAGTTCTCACGCTAGCCTCTGGAGCGACAGAAAACAAGATGGCTCCCCCTTCTACATTTCGAGATGGTTCTCCCTCCACCTCTGAGTTTTCTCTTCTCCGGGCTAAACAAACCCAGCTCTCTAATAAGTTCCTTACAAGACCCAGCTTCCAGACCTTTGATTATCTCAGTTTCCCTTCTCTGGAAAGGTCATTAATTTCCCATGTGTAGCGGGCCCTTGTAGCAGCAAAGTCCAGCGCGTTCTCCTTGTTCTGGAGCAGTCTTTCTCTAGATCAGTACCCTCTCCTGAAAGGTTGGGTGACCACTTCAATTGGTGAGGCTGATGGGAAATGTAGTCCAGCACAACTGGAGGTGGTTGGCTGTTGGAGTGATGACCCCCTTCTCTCTCTACCATCGGGCATTGTTCGAGCATGATGGAAGCCACCGCCAAGACATTTCATCAGAAGATGTATGCGTATCATGTAGCTACATCTCCGTAACTGTGTCTCCCAACGTTATCCCAAAAAACTCACCTTGTAAGGCACTCAGCCTCCCATTTCTGTGTTGCCGGAAGCAGGGAGATGAGCAGGGACCCGTCCAGCTATTTTCCAGTAGCTGGAGGTGCCACAACAGCATCTGAAGAGACCCCTGGGAGTTCCTTGCAAGCTGTCTCCCGATGAAGCCCTTGCAAGCTACAAGAAAATACCCAGGCCTGTTCCTGCTGCTCTCTACTCTCAAACAACAAAAACTTACGGCGACCCTAAGATGAATGCATCATGGGATTTTCTGCGGCTGAGAAAGTGTGGAGTGCCCAAAGTCACTCAATGGGTTTCTGTGGCCAAGCAGAGAATCAAACCTGGTCTCCAGGTCCGTAGTTCAGTGCTCAAACCACTATGTCACACTGGCTCTCAGAGACATCATACCACCAATCCTGAACATTGCATCCAGTTACGTGGTCCCTGACTTCGATGATAAGCTAATTATTCCTGAGACTCCACACTGTGGCATGGCCGCTAGGACTTGCAGAAGCCGAGATACACTGGACTTACCCGTTCCATGCACTGCGGCTAATGTCTAAGACCTCATACAGCCTTCCAAAGGTGTTTGGACTCTAACGCCCAGCATTCCTCACCCTTGGAGCCACTGAGCCTTGCAGTCCAACAGCATCTCAAGGTGCCACATCTAGTCCAAGCAAAACGGTTCTGAGAGTAAAAAAGCACATTTTTGGTGACATCACAGTGTGTGTGACTCACCCGAGGGCACCCGTTGGATTTCCATGCCCAAGCAGGGACCCGAACTCTGATCTCCAGGGTCGCCGTGCAATGCGCAAACCACTACCCTCCATGCTCCCTTTTAAAAAGCTACCCTTACCCATCCCTACTGTCGGTGTGAGAATCCGAAAGAGGAAGAAAAAAAAAAAAGGACAAGACAAACCGAAAAACCCTATTCGATGATTATGTAGAAGGTATTAACGCAACGGAAGGGAAGGGGGAGAATGGAGTTTACTTTGTAGCTGAGCGAGGGATAAATTGGGGTTTAAGGATCTCAGTGCCGAGATTGGAAATATTAAGTGAGGTACGGGGGAATCGTTCCTTGAATACTCTCCGGGGATTAGGGAATGTAGTGCCGGGCGGAAGAGAAGAATCCTCGTTAATGACACCGAGATCCGTTCCTCATCAAGGGATTCCACCGAGAGGGAGAGAGTTTGGAGGAATAAGAAACGCCTCGCTGGTGAAGACTTTCTTCCCCGCCTCCAAAGGCGCCTCCTTTTCCAATCTAATTCCAGCCGAGCTTTGCAAATACTGGGACCGTGGGGATCAGAAGCGTGCAAATGGAGAGGAGGTTGAGCCGCCTAGGCCTGGCTTTAAGGAGACGGATCTTCCTCTTGACTCCAGGAGGCCGGAATCGTAGAGGTGGAAGAGACCCCAAGAGGCCATCCAGTCCCACCCCCTGCCATGCAGGAAGGCACGACTAAAACACTCGCCAGAGAGGCCCATCTGACCTCTGGTTTCAAGATCTCCAAAGGCCATCCATTCCACAGCCGTCCATCCCACGGCTCTTCTCAACGGTGTGGACCAGTCACGCTATTTAAGAGAACCTCCCTGTCCAGGGGCACCCAGAAGATCTGTTTGTGAAAGAAGGCCGACGCTTGCAGGAGGGACTTCTAGTGAGATACGCGTGTGTGTATTGCACCATGAATGTGGATCAAATTATCCATCATGGGGCTACGGATATATTCTGCTGATGGCGGCAGATGGAGGGTTTCACATGCAGGAACACTGTTCGTTGAAGCAGCACGCTGTCCGTTGTGGTTGTGCCTTATGGTAATGCCTTGCACATTGTGGTTGCGCCTTGAGCATTGCAGTTGCGTATGGCTTGTGGTACAAAGGGACCCAGTTGTTGACGTGTGTTGTACAACCTTGCTATTCTGCGTAAGGATTGCATACTGTTGGTGCAATATAACTCTAAGCGCGTATGTTTATGCTGTACTTTCGGAGGGTTCGATTGCAGCCACTCTGTCCACACCGGGCATGTCACGCCTATTCCTTGCACCTCTCGCTGGTCTTCTAACTGGTATCTGATCAGCAGAACACTTTGAGGTGTTTGAGGGCAGGTGGCCTTTTTTTTCACACCCTTTTCCTTACAATTCTTAAGAGCAGATCATTTGTTCCATGAGTGAGCATGTTTTTCCTTCGGCGTGGCTCTAGTGTCCTTGATCCTTACGGTCACTCCCTGCCCTGTCCCCCTGAGTGGTTCAGAGAGTCAGCCTTGGACTCTGCAATTCTCAGATTTTGACATGTGAAAAAGATCTAGGAGTCTTAGTAAATGACAAAGTGAATGTGAGTCAGCAGTGTGATGCGGCAGCTAAAAAGGCCAATGTGATTCAAGGCTGCATCAACAGGAGTACAGTGTCTAGGTCAAGGGAAGTGATGGTCCCACTCTATTCTGCTTTGGTCAGATCCCACCTGGAATAATCCTGAGTCCAGTTCTGGGCACCACAGTTCACGAAGGAGATGGACAAGCTGGAGGGTGTCCCGAGGAGGATGACCGAAATGATAGAAGGCCTGGAAGCCATGAAGCCCTCTGAGGAGCAGCGTAGGGAGCTAGGGATGTTTAGCCTGGAAAAGAGAAGGTTCAGAGGGGACATGATAGCCGTGTCTAAATGCTTGAAGGGACGTTATATGGAGGATGGAGCAAGCCTGTTTTCTACTGCTCCAGAGACTAGGACACGGAGCAATGGATTCAAACTCCAGGAAAATAGACTCCAACTGAACATTAGGAAGAGCTTCCTGAGGGTAAGAGCTGTTTGACAGTGGAATACGCTGCTGCCTGGGAGTGTGGTGGCGTCTTCTCCTTCTCTGGAGGTTTTTAAAGAGAGGCTGGATGGCCATCTGTCAAAGGGAGGGCTTTGATGGTGTCTTCCTGCATGGCGCAATGGGGTTGGACTGGATGACCCTTGGGGATCTCTTCCAGCTCTACCATTCTATGATTCTACAAGAGATTCTACCTAAATATCAGGAAGAACTTTCTTAATATAAGAGCTGCTTGACTGTCTGAAGGTTTTTAAACAGAGGTCAGACGGGCCTCTCTCGGGAGCGCTCGAGTTGTCTATTTCTGCACGGACTAGGTGGGCCGTGTGCGCCCTTCCTTCTCGAAGCATCTGTGACTCTGTGAGTAGAATTCAAGCCACTGTCTGCGTCTGCTCTGGCTCCCTCCCCACCGCCACCTTCCACCTGCTCTGAAGACCCAGTGGGTCCTCCGTGCCCCGACGCGGCCCCCGCCCGCCCAACCTCCAGACCTAAAAATAAAGCTATTGATGGCCGAGATTGGTTCTCCTAATTGGGCTTGGCGTTCCAAAGCCGTCTCCGTTTATCGTAAAGGGTGCACATTTCCCGGCTTGAGTTTCCACGGACATCGGCCCCGAGGGCAGGCTCAGAAACGGAGAGAATTAATTACATTTTTTTTTTTTGCAAAAAAAAAAAGGAGGAAAAACTCCCCTTCTTTTAAAGTGTGAGAAAGAGAGAGCGAGTGATGAAATCCCAGAGGGGAGGACGTGATGGGGGAGAGAATCCGTAGGACAAAATATCAAGGGGGGAATTCAGCTCTCTTCTTCTCATTTAAGGCAATCGTAGCCAAAGTCAAGCCTGTGGATAATTTTGTTCAATTCCTGCTTCTCTCCACAGAAAGAGAGAGAGAGAGAAACCAAAACCATTTCCACATTACACTGTTAGAGTGCTATTATTCCACTTTCAACATCCTTGGGGGAATTCTGGGGTTTGTAGTTTCCTGAGGCCACAGAGGTCTCTGGCTGAAAATTCTCAGTGCCCCTCTTTAAACTACAAATTCCAGGATTCCATAGAAGGTTGAAAGCGGAGCTATAGCACTGTAACAGTGTAGTGCGGAAATGGCCTAAGAGAAAAGGCATCTGGTCCAAGAATTCTGGGGCAAAATTTGCACCTGATGCTCCATCAGAGTCACATGGCATAAACCTCTTCGCATGGAGTTAGGAGCACAAGGGCCACAGTAGCTGAAAAAGTGCAAGGGCTGGTTGTGTGCCCAAATGCAAGCACTCATCTAATGCAAAAAGTGCAACAGCTGGTGATATGCAGAAAAGTGTCCTCAGAGTGATGTGTAAATAATGCCCCAGCTGGTAGTGTGCAAAAAGTGCACCACCTGGCAACGTGCAAAAATGCACCATTTGGTAGCATGCAAAAAAGTGTGAGCACTAGTCTGGGGCAAAAAGTGTGATATCTAGTGTTGTGCCAAAAGGGCCCCAGCAGGTGGCATGTACAAAGTGCAATGGCCAATGGCATACAAAAAAAAGAGCACAAGTGCTAGTCTAGTGCACAAAGTGTGATGGCTCGTGATGTGCAAAAAAGTGCAAGGGCTAGCCTAGTGCAAAAAGTGTGACGGCTGGTGGTGTGCAATTAATTGTGGTGGCTATCTTTTCTCCATGAATCACACTTTTTTTTTGTTGCACCAATAAAAAGTTCACCAATCAGAAAATTGGTGAAAATCTCTTGCAATGGTACCTTGGATATCCAGCAGCCAGGCCACTTGGGGGGGATTCTGGGAGGTGCAGTCCAAAATCATAGGTTTTTTCCAGGCTCTGGGTCATTTCTTGGGCAGGCATGGGACTGTTCTCACAGAGTCCCTTGAGCCTCCATGTTCTAGCACAATATACCTGCCAGATGCTGTAAATAATAAGAGAAGTTTGTGGATTTTCTCAGAAAACACTGCCTGGCCCGCTTCCACCCAGCCTCGTATCGTAACCTCCGAAGCCTCTTTGAACTGCAAATTCCTTTGAACTGCAAACTGCACTCCTCCACTTGATTGGTGGCCTGAAGGGGAATTTGGAGATTGATAAGCAGCAGCAAAAGGAGGGAGAAGAGGAAGGAAGGCTGTCAATCTCCGTGATTGACAGGATGACAGATTTCCTGCCTGATTAAAAAAAAAAACCTATCGGATGGGGCCAGGCTATTGATTTTGTGTTAGCCATGGTAATGCTCCGAGAAGTAATAAATTATAGGCGAGCAAGGTCAAGCGCCAGCCAGGCATGATGGGAAACGCTCTCTTCCTCAAGAGTTCAGGACTTCAGGTTGTTCTTTTCACCTCTTCTGAGCGAGCCAGGACGCTCTCGGAACTTGAGAAGCTGGAATTGGAGAAGAAAACTGACGGGAAGGAAATCCACTTATTTGAAATGTGGCGCTAGAGAAGAGTTCTGTAGATATTCCGGGCTCCTAAAAAGACAAGCGAATGGGTCTGAGCGCAAGCCGAGCCTGAACTCACCCTAGAAACCAAGGGGAGTCGGCTGAGGCTGTTGTACTTTGGCCGTATCGTGAGAAGACACGGCTCACTAGAAAAGGTAATAATGTTTTGTAAGGTAGGAGGCCGGAGGCAGAGTAGTGTTGGACTATGAACCCGGAGACCGGGCTTTGATTCCCCGCTAGGCCATGGAAACCCATTGGGTGACCTTGGGACCATCACACACTCTCAGCCCCAGAAAACCCCAGGACAGGTTCTTTGTAGGGTTGCCATAAGTCCAAAACAACTTGAAGGTGCTCAGTAACAAGGCGGAAGCCAGTAGGAAAAGAGGAGGACTGCATTACAGGTGGGGAGACTCAAGGACGGCATGGCCCTGAATCTGCAAGACCCGAGCGGGGCCGTTGATGGTAAGGTTTGAACGGGCCTCTAGGAATTGACTGCAAGAGCTCTTAATCGTGTGCTCTTTTGATGATGATTCTTTTTTTTTAAATGAGTTGGTTTTAAGAGTTTGGATTCCTTGGATTGTTTCACTGTGTTTTATATACGTCCTTTATTTAGGATTGTCTAAATTTTTTTCAACCGCATTTATTTTAATTTTTGCAAGCTGCTTTGCACCCTAGTATTGGGGGAAAGACCAGGTTACGAATCAAATAATAGTAACGATAACAACAGTAACGAAAATGACACCGGGTAGCAGTCTGCTTGGGACAGACATTTCTGCAAATAGACCTGCAAGTGCACAAAATAGAACTGAGCAGGCCTTTTGGAGGGTATTAATCCAGATCTCGGGACCAGCTTGTACTCCAGAATCCATTACCTGGTGGAGAATCGGGTGTGAAGATGTCCACCTCTGTTTTCTTTGCCCATCATATCTGGTACTCTGTGGTGTGCTGCTCCTGTACGTGGAGGTTCTGTTTAGCAAACCTGGTTAATTATCCTTGGCTGTGCTTACAGGTCACGCTTAAAATGTTGTTTCTGCTAAGCAGGGTTTCAACATCATCATTTTCTCTACCATCGTCCTCACTGTCTGCATGTTGCTCGCTAAGCGTGTTCTCCCCACGACGAGCTGTCTCCTTTTGCGTCCCTCACAGGTGATGAGCATCCTCAGCAACCCGAGCGGGGTCCCCCCGCAGCCTCAGGCCGACTTCTCCATCTCCCCACTCCACGGCAGCCTGGAGACGGCCAACTCCATCTCGGCCAGCTGCAGCCAGCGAAGCGAGTCCATCAAATCCGTTGACAGCCTCCCGACTTCGCAGTCCTACTGCCCTCCGACCTACACCACCACCGGCTACAGCGTGGACCCCGTGGCGGGCTACCAGTATGGACAGTACGGGCAAAGTAAGTTGGTGGTCCGGTTGGGGGGGAAGGGGAGAAAGGGGATTCTGGTGTCTTCCCAAATCAACGGGGCGGTGAATCTTCTCTGGGTTTCAATGCAGGTAGCGTCCAAGGTTCTGAAATCTGTCCCGCTCCCAAGCCAGGTTCTTCAGCACTTTGGAGAGCTCCTTTTAAGCTAGCTAAAACCTAGAGTAGATTCACCACCACGCTGACACATCAGTCTGGAGAAAGCCTAATTACAAATAAAGGGAGGGAGGGAGGGACGGACGGACGGACAGATGGATGGACAAATGGATGGATGGATGGATGGATAGGTGGATGGATGGATGGACGGACATGAGAGCCACCAGAAACCACTGGTTGGAGGCTTAAGGCTGACCCTGCTTACAATATACCTGTTGGTTGGAGAAGTATTCGTCTCAGCAGAGAAATTCATGCAGAGGGGCAGCAGGCAACCTCCTGTAGAAGGTGTGTATATCTGGACTTTTTCTCTCCTTCTGTGTCAGAAACCATCAGAAGTGCTTGCAAGAAAAAAAGATAGATATACTCACCCTCCGGTTTGGGACCGGCCCTACCAGGAGGCAGAGTGGGGCAGAAATGGGCGTCTCCCTTACCCATGCCATTGTTTTCTCCTCGGGGAAAGAGCTGTGTGTCACCTGAATGTGCTCCGAACCCTAAAAAGATCATGCTGCCGCCTTCAGGCATGGCAACCAGAGCTGAAATAAGATTCAAATGCCAGTCCGAACGGGCTTCTCTATTTGGTCGTTGTCAGGTTCCTTCAAGTTATTTCTGACTTATAGAGATGTTATCATGGAGATTTTTCTAGCTCCTTAAAGGTAGGTACCATGTTCCTGGTATTTTCCTCCCCCAGCTGAGAGGTAGAATTCCCATCTGTCTGCCAAGGCTTGGGATCCCCTCACCTCCGGATACCAGTCCTGCAAATTCTGAATTTCTGTCCAACTCATAATCACTCAGAGAGGGAGGCATAACATTTATGCCCTATTGCAAATAGGGAATCAGTTACAACCGATGCATTTTTTGCAATGAGTTCCAGATCTTCTGATTTTGGGGGGACTAGAGTGCCCCTGAACAGGCACAGAGCACTGCTCCTTTTTACCACCAAGTCTCCTGCTAGAGGAGCAGGCCCCTCACAGCTTGCCTGTATCTTTAGTTAAGGGTCACACATTCCTGCAAATAAAGGCCTTCGTCCCCCTTCTCCTTCTGCCCCCTTTGTTGAAATAAAATAACAGCCTCTGCCTCTAATCCAAGGAGGAGTATCGGTTCCGCTTGAAATTGCACAGGAAGTGGGGCTCCCCAAAGGTGGAGAAGGGCGAGCTGCTCCATCCCCAAGGCAAGAAGGCCAGGGTCCTTTGGTCATTTCTCCTGAACTGCAAAGGTTGTCTCTCTTCCAAGTTTACCGGGGTCACTTAGACCCATTTCCATGGACCTGTGAGGGTCAGCTCCGCTCCAAGTTTACGGGGTCACTGGGATTCATTTCCACCGAGCTTGGGGGTGACCAGCTCCCCTCTGAGTTGACCAGGGTCACTGAAACCCATTTCCAAAAGGAGCTAAAAGGGTCAGTACCCATCCGGGTCTTCTCAGATCACCAAAACCCAAGCCAGATCGCAGCCAGTGAATTCATCTTCCACTATCCGGGCTGAGAATAAGTCTGTGAGCACAGGGAGCAGGGGGAGTTGAGGTCTGAAAGACTAGAACTTGGAAGGGCAGCTGTGAAGGAACCAGACAAGATCCTAAAGCTTGGGTGGATGTGGTCCGTCAAAGACACGGTCCATCGAAGAGCCCGGGCCTGAGCCGTATATGGCTTTTGGACCTATAAAGCCCCAGCATAAGATCCTAGAGCTGGAGGAGACCCCAAAGGTCATCCAGTCCAACCCCCTTCTGCCATGGAGGAAGACACCATCAAAGCATTCCCAACAGATGGTCACCCAGCCTCTGTTTAGGAACCTCCAAAGAAATAGACCCTCCCACATTCCACTGAGGCAGGGTATTATTAGCAAGGACAATACACCTTGGCAAGGTAGAAAACAAAAGAGGAAGGCCGCGTTACAGGTGGACGGGCTCCGTCAAGGAAGCCACGTCGGCCCCAAGTCGCAAGATCTGAACAGGTTCGTAACAGCTTGGTGGTCTCTCGTCCCAAGGGTGACCGTAAGTCAAAGTCTCCCCCTCCCTGCTCTCCTTTCCCCTTTGAAAGGGCCTCGCTTCTGCGGCCAAATGAAAACCGTGTGTAGCGGCAGAGGCCACAAAGGGCCAGAAATATTGAGCTTCCTCTCCCACTCACTTTTTTCTTCTCTCATGCTCTTTCTTTTTCGGGGGTGGTGGTGGAGGGGGTGAAGAGGGAGGACAACCGTGAAAAAGTGTGGGGTTTTTCCCCCCCCCTTAAAAAAGTCTAGTTTGATCTGTTGACTCTTTGACCTTCCTCTCGCTTTCTCGGGCACACACGTGGTATTGATAAAAATCTTAAACAAATTCCGATACCATGTATTTCCAATAAGGACCGCCCCGGGCTAGGCGTTAGTCACACCCTCTGTGAGTGTGTGTTTGTGTATCAACGTGTGCGTGTGTGTTTTGGGGAGGGAAAGAGGGAGCAAGAAATGCACCAAGGAGGAAATGCAAGGGCACGGAGAAGAAAGGGGCGGCTGGAAGAGAGATCGTACCCCTCCGATAACGGACGTTGCCTGTTCCCTCCGTTTTGCCCTCAAAGTCCTAAAAGTCCAAATATCTTCCCCTGCATCTACTGCCAACAAAACTGCAGTCCGAAATGGTCAGCTTTTTAGAGCCAAATAAGGTTGGGGAGGAGGCGAGTCTAGAGCAGGAACTCAGACAGAGACACAGCATCCAGACTCTTTTTGGAAAATTCCAGGCCCGACCAGAGGGGGGGAACCATTGTCTTTTTTATTTTATTTTTTTTTGCCCCATTGGAAGCTCCTTGGAAGGAGTCGGTCTCTTCTGTGTCCGGAACACCCTAAAGGCACCATCAGATCCTGTCTGATTTTGGAAGCTAAGCAGGACTTGGATGGGAGACCGCCAACAAAAACCAGGTGTTTTAGGCTCTATTTCAGAGGCAGGGACTGTCAAAACCACCTCTGAGTATTCCTTGCCTAAGAAAACCCTGCGAAATGCATGGAGTCACCATAAGTTAACGGTGAACTTGACATACACATACAGTCTCTTTTCTGGATATGTTCTTTCCATTTCCAATTATTTAACTGCAGAAAGAGAGGCAAGGCCAGATGGCTGAATCATCCAGAGTTGCGACAGAAAACTCATTTCTGATTTTTTTTATATTGCTGTGTTCCCTAAATTAGTGTTATTTCCTATTATTTATTAGTTACATTTCTAACCCTGTTTTCCAGGAATGAACTCAATGGCTCTCCTCCCCTCCACCTTAACTTCTCAACAAACCTGGGAGGTAGTTCAGGAAAAACTTCTATCATTTTGGTGGCCCTCCTCTAGACGTGTTCCAGCTTGTCCATATCTTTCTTGAACTCTAGTGCCCAGAACTGGACCCATTATTCCAGGTGGGGTCTGACCAAAGCAGAACAGAACAGCAGAACATCACTTCCCTTGATCTAGACACTACACTCCTGTTGATGCAATCCAGAATCGCATTGGCCTATTTAGCTGCTGCATCACACTGCTGGCTCATGTTCAGCTTGCGGTTCACTAAGACTTCTAGATCCTAGAATGTATATCAGAGGTGCTCAATAAGGATAAGGAGTGCCTGATGTTCATGAGAAGTCTCCCATGCATGTCAGAAGCCCCCGATGCAGCTTGGAACGCTCTTGCTTCAATGTGCCTCTTCGCAACTCACTAACAGGGTTCTGCTTGCATTTCTGCAACATAGCCACCCATTTGCAAAGTGGCAAAACGTGGTCTGTAATGTAGAATCTTGGCCTTAAGTCTTCCACCACCTTGGGAAGGGGTATAAATTCATAATATGAATAAAATCAGCCTGAGAGAAATTAATCCCACAAAGCAAAGGAGAATGCCCCTCGTGCTATCCAGCCCCAAAATAATCTCTCTTAAATCCCATTTGTTTAGAGAGAGAGAGAGAGAGAGAGAGAGAGAGATGAGGTTGTACCTCAGTCTCCTGTCAAAATTGTTGGAACTCGTTGACGCGCCAGTCAAGAAGTTACATCTTTCAAATCATGCTCTAACTTTTAATCACATTGCACCGCTCACGTAAGAAGACACAGGTATAAAACGGAAGTCGCAGGTGGTTCCTTGGCTGTCAACTTACCATTTTTCTGACTTCAGAGTTTGATTGCTGAGGTTACAAGCAGCCTCTGCTGTCTTTCTCCTCTCTGCCTTCATCTGTTTTTTTCCCCCCAAAGTACTGTCTTGTACTTCCATCAATCCACCTTTTCCTCTATAAATGCAAAGCTTTAAATCCAAAAAGGTTGAGACCCAACACGGTTAGCAAATACAGCATCCGATGGTGGGAAGGAGAGGAATCAAGTTGTCGTTGTTGCATGCCTTCAAGTCATTTCCAACTTACGGCACCGCTAAGGTGAACCTAGCATGGGGCTTTCTGGGGCTGAGAGCGTGTGACACACCCAAGGTCACCCAATGGGTTTCCATGGCCGAGTGGGAAATTGAACTCTGGTCTCCAGGGTCGTACTCCAGCACTCAAACTACTACATCACTCTGGATCTCGGAGAAATCATACCACCAACCCCGAACGTCGCATCCAGTTACTGTGGTCACTGACTTCGATGATAAGCTAATTAGTCCTGAGATCCCACACTCCGGCACGGCCGCTGGGACTTGCAGAAGCCAAGATATGCTGGACTTGTCCATTGCATACAGTGTGGCTGATGTCTGAGAAACCATACAGCCTTCCCAGTGTGGTTGGACTCCAACTCCCAGCATTCCTCACTCTTGGCTCTGCTGGCTTGGAGCTGCTGTGCCTTGCAGTCCAACAATATCTGGGGGGGCCCATGAGTCCCACTCCAATGCAAGCAAAGCTGTTTTAAGGACGAAAGTGGTAGTGGTTGGTAACAGCCCAGACACCAGCCAATCGGAACTATCCACTGCCGCTTCTATTCCAACATCCACCCAAGTGGTTGGTC
Source organism: Cyclura pinguis (assembly GCA_030412105.1). NCBI lineage: Eukaryota > Metazoa > Chordata > Lepidosauria > Squamata > Iguanidae > Cyclura > Cyclura pinguis. Next base: position 16,640,319 of record CM059612.1, on the reverse strand, counting down.
ATTTCGGTGACCAATCCTGGGGGAGAAAAGCAACATTGGGGTGGAACCTCCAAGACAACGTGCATCACTCTGCCAAAGCAACCTCACGTCTTTATTCCTAGCCTCCAAAATTTCAATAAATAAATGCTGTGCCAAACTGTCTGCTACTGTGCAGGGAACCAGCACGGTCTGGTTTCAGTACTGGTTCTGGAGAGCAGTGTTCGAATCCCTACTCAGCCGTGGGAACCCACTGGTGGCCTTGGGCGAGTCACACTCTCTCAGCCCCAGAGGAAGGCCAGGGCAAACCCTCCTCTGAAACGTTCTTGCCAAGAAAACCCAGGGATCGGTTCTCCTAGGGGTCACCATAGCACAGAAACAACTTGAAGCAACACAACCACATCAGCAGCAACAAAAACCTGCCTTTGTTTTGCTCGAAACAAGTATATAACTCTTGCTTGGGGAAAGTGTGTTGCATGGCCCACATGGGGTCCACAGGCTGTTTTGTGGTCCCCAGGGCACTTATGTTTAATAAATAATAATAATAACAATAATAATAAGCTTTGAAATGCCCTTTAGCTGGTATAGGGTGTAATTTCAATGTTTTTTGGACCCCTGGGGAGGCCTTTTTCTTTCACAGAAAGTGAAACGCAGGTTGACTTCCAGGTCACTTCCGGTTGCAGAAAAGGCTTCTCCAGACCCAAAATTAGCCTAGCGGGGCAAAGCCATGCCCCCAATCCCCTTAGAGGACATTTGGGAACGTAAAAAAGAAATTTTAATGGGTTTCGGTGGAGGCTGAAGCCCTCTGAGATCTCCGGGGGGGCTCAACGCGGCCCCCTAACTCCTAACAGTTGCCCATCCCTGGTCTCTCCGAATTTCTTAGCAGGGGGACGGAAGCCAAACCGAGGCGTCCAACGAAGTGCAGGGACTCCAGGCAAACTCTGAGAGCCGCTCCGGTTTGGGAAGCGGGGAAATGTTGGGAGAAAACAGAGCCGGGTGCCAACTTGGAGCAGTCCCGGCTGTTCCCAGCGGCCAAGGCCGCGTTTAATGATGCCGGCGATGGAACGCCGAAGCGTGAAAAAGATTCCTAATGGATGTGACAAGTCTAATAAGAATTTTTGCCTGGAAGGGACCCCCCTTTGGGGCAGGCTTCTGACAGGACGCTGACGGCTGAAATTTGTTTACTCCTTGGCACCGACGGTGCCTTTCCTGCCAGCTTCTTATTAATCTAATTTGAGGCGTTAGAACTGGGGAGTTGGAAGGGGAGGGGGCGGCCAATGGAAGTGACTGAAGCTTCGCTAATAAGGAATGTCACCAGCCAGCTACCGGGCAGCCGGGCAAAAGAGAAAAGATAGGGGGATATCTCTATATCGAGATCTAGACGAAGTGCGGGTTTGGATCGACGCGGGTACTCCCTCTCAGCAATGTGGATCATACCAATTTTGTGCAACGCGAAGGTTGACTTGTCAACCCAGAAGGCAACCTGTGCCATATACAGACTCATAAAGCTGGAAGAGACTCCAAAGGTCATCCAGTCCAGCCCCATTCTGCCATGCGCGGTCCATTTCCGCACCGCACTGTTATAGTGCTATTTTTCCGCTTCCGACATCATATGAATCCTAGGGTTTGCAGTTTAGGGAGGGGCAGCCAGAGAGCTCTTTGGCCTCAGCAAACCAAACAGAATTCCACAAGAGGTTGAAAGCGGAATAAGAACATTATAACAGCGTAGTGCAGAAATGGCCACAATCAAAGCACTCCCTTTAACAGATGGCTGTCCAGTCTCTGGTTGCAGCGTATGTTCAGGGTGCATACAAAAAAGACTGGAAACCGTTTATGCCTTCTTTGAACCCAAGGATGTAATAATCTGCGGTTAATATTATTAGTAATTCTAGTAGATTGGATTTACGTAGATGGTATCATAGAATCCCAGAGCTTCAGGCAAGATGTTGCTCGTAAGGAGTTGCTCCCAATCTTTGGACATTCCAGGCTAAAGTCTCCCAAAAAAGTAACTTTTTTCCTGGCATCAGGGGATGGGGATGAAATTTGTTTCATCGGCAGGATTATTCACACCTTCACCTCTGTCGTTTTTCCTCCTTCTCTTGCTTCTCCCAGCTGCCGTCGACTATTTGACCAAGAACGTCAGCCTGTCCACACAGCGCCGAATGAAGCTCGGGGAACATTCCGCCGTCCTGGGTCTGCTACCGGTTGAAACAGGCCAAGCGTATTGATGAAACTATGAATTCTCCTCCGCCGACAGTTTGTCACCAACGAGACACGGGAAGGAAAGAAAAGAAAATCCCACCGCTGCCACCGGCCGTCAAAGGACCCAGCTCTATCCACATCCTTCTCCTCCTGAACTCGGAAGACGGGATCTTCTCATTCCTGCCTTCCGTTGAACGGCGGAGGGGACGAAAGGGTGGGGGAAAGCCCAAGAACTGTCCGTCTGTCCAAATTCTTACCGTGGCTACCCGTTATCTTGCCGTTCGAAGACCAGAGACAATGAGCGAGGTCTCATGAATTTTATGATGTTTGGGCCCTCCAGGCCAACTCTGTATTCAAGCTGACCAATGTTTATGGACTTTCCATTGATGTAGCCATTTGGCTTAGTCACTGTGGAATCTGTCTTCTTCGTAATTATGTAGATATAGGTATAGATATATTCCGTCCGTCCACCCACCTAAACCCGATGCCCCATTTTGTTATTGTAGAAGGACCAACGTTCCCTGTGAAGTAGGAGTCCTGGTTGACTGATCTTGGGACCAAGCGTGAGACGGATGGACCAAAAAATGCAGAAAAAGCCAATGTTGCAAACTTAGATGATAAATATCCTTACTGATCCATAACAGAACCAGGGACCGGGCTGTGAAGGCAGGACAGGGGAAGCGGGTAGAGATTTGATGTACGGCTTTGCTTTTCCAGATAAGCCACTCCTGCAATCTCAGAGACCGCAGACGGATTTTGAGAAAGTTGGGAGACTAGAGACAACTGAGCACCACTTAGCTTTCCTTTGTGAAGACCACCATTCCAAGGAGTGGGGTGGGGAGTGAAGACAGGTTGAAATATTTCAGCTCAAAACAGCAACATGACCGGGTGGGTCAGACGTGTCACAATTCAGAATTGGAACAGAAATGGACCAAAACCAAAAGTACATATCGTTGCAATCAGGAAATGTGACCCAGGTTCCTCAAAAGGGGGTTAGGTTCTTGAGATGTTCCTCAGCCTATGAGCTACAGAAATTCCTCTTCTCTGAATTTTGTTTTTAGATCCACATCATGCATTGATCCCACTGGATGAATGTAATCCTTCCAGAAAATTGCTCACAGCGTGACGTCTGGGGAAAAGCGTCCATACTTGGGAGAGGGAAGGCCAATGAGCCACCCCTCCTCTGAACCCGTCCTCTCAGTGGTTTTGGTTTTGAAATTGGGCTTGTTGCAAAACCGTGCCTGTCCCATACTGTTTGGGAGACACCCACCATCCCACCTGAAGGATGGGTAGGTAGGAAGATACCTACCAACCATATCAATTTGTAGAGAAAAGAGAAAGAAAACAGCAACTCCAAGGTCAAGACAAGATCCATTTTTAAAAGGCCAACAACCAATTCCTGGCTGACATTCCAGAAGCAGACAGATCCTCCTTCTATACTGGGGATAGAAGTCTTAATAAATTTCATTCCCATAGGCAAGAAGGAACAATTTAACCATTTTATTCCATGCTGTGCAGTTTTCAAGGACTATTCGCAGTTGGGGATTGATTCTGCAAGAAATCCTCATGTAGGATTTTTTGTGTGTGCATTAAATGGCATTTTCTACGAAATGTTTGTTTTGCAGGATACAACTTTTCTGGATGGAAAAAATAACCTTTTCTGGACAGAAAATGCCTCTTTCTTTCTGCACCAAAAATAACATATTGCCATTTTCTGCATCAAAAGCAATCTATATGCTTTTTTCCCCTTGCAGAATAAGTCCTGAAATGCATTCTTGTCTCTTCAGGTTTCTCCTCATCAGGATTCCACAATATTTAGGAACCCTCTTTTAAGTCTGGGATTCCAAACACTCTTTCCATCCCTACTTCGTGACAAAAAAGGGAAAGTCGGCAGCGTTCCATTAATAATCCTCACTCATACAAAAGGAAAATGGTCCAGTGGGGAGAATATCCAATTTTTCAGACAGCAGGTCCAAGGTTCAAACACCAGCATCTCCAACTCAAAAGGATCTGAGATACCGTTACGACCATTGCCAAGAGAGTCCTGGTTCCACTGGAACAGCGGCCAACTCCAAACAAGCAATCTCTTTTTTGTGTTCCAGAATAACTAATAGCATGATCAGGTTTGCCACGGCCCCAGTCCTCCTCGACCAAGCCCTGCTGGAGCGCTCAAACGCGGCAACATCTATAACACTGTTGTTTTCAAAATGGCAGCCAAAATCCCGTATCTTCAGATGTAACTATGGTGATGGATTGTCCTCATTGTAGCTATGTCTGACCCCCGAAAAAATTGACCCAGGCCTCACTCCAACCAAAAGGTTTCCAAGGCTCTGCCGGCTGGGACTCTGGAAAATGACACCTCCATGTCATGGGATACATCGGGGACCCTGGTCCTTTCCAGGCCTTTGACCATCTTGGTGTCCCTCCTCTGGACACGTTCCAGCTTGTCCATTTCTTTCCTGAACTGTGGTGCCCAGAACGGAACACAGGATTATTCCAGGTGGGGTCTGACCAAAGCAGATGCATCATTTTGTGCGCGATATATGGTTTTTCGCATGGCCAGCAAATACTCACGTTCTTTTCCACTTTCGCACGAATGTAGAGGGCCAAAAAATAACGGCGCAGCCAGTGCAGGTCTTGTTCTTACTTTCTCACAATCTGTTCATCTGCTTTGGGTGCTCTGTTTGTTAAACAGTTGCTGAGATCTGTGGCTATCGGGGGCACTCTGCAGGGTGGGCACAACACTGGCAACGCTTGTGATAAAGCAGTTTCTTTCCCCAAAGGCAAAAAAGCTCTGTTCTTAAAATCCATCTGCAGGTACACACATTCCACCTTGGTGAGTCATTCCATGGGGGGAAGAGCTACCTGAGCTCTCAGGGGGCACGTGACCCAAGCCCCACGCGTGGCTGAAGTGTGCAACCAAATTGCCTGGCATCTCCCAGCTTCTCCAGCCATTTCTAAGGAGGCTTTAAGGCCAATCTGTGATGGAAGCCTTGCCCAATCCCCCGTTCCTCTTGAAATGATCTGTGGGTTGCAGTTGGGAGGAGAAGAACTTTGCATAATTTGGTGCACGTGGTTTGGGAACATGATGCACACCTCTACCTGTCAGGCAAGGGTTGGCTGAAAGCAACAAACATTCGTGGTCATTGTCGTTATTTTCAACAAAAGAAGAACCCCAGAAATAAATGCAAGTCTTCCCTTTCTTTTTTGTTCTCCTGGGATAATTCCAACCGCAACTTCGTCTATTCTCGATCTTCTCCCGTCCCTTGCAGTCTTGCACCCTGCTCCACCAAGAGGGGCCAAAAAAGAACCCTACTTCTCAGAAATTTTGTGTATTTAATGTTTCTAACTTGTCATTCCCTAACAACTCCATATACCCAAACCCGGGACAAGGGGGAAAAAAAAAAGATATTATCTGTAGAACATACCTTTATTCCTAGTAATTGTAGATATGTTGCTTCTGTGTTCGACTCATAGCTAATTTCACTCCATGCGTACATGCGTGTTTGTGTGCCTCGGCGTGTGTGGCAGGGCGAGCATGGATGTGCCAAGGGCGGAAGGCAGCGAATGGGCGCACGGGTGCGTGGGGAATACGTGGGTGCGTGCGTGTAGATATATATATATAAATATATATATATATATAATCACCCCATAATTTATTCAGCTATATGGAGTAGTAGATTAGAGGAAAAACAAAACCTGGCATTTGCTTTAAGTACCTCCGCTGCCTGTAGGTGTCTCTCTCTGTAACTCAGGCATAATCATTATACATTAAAAATAATAATAATAATAATAATTAAATGCTATTTTGGGAGTCTTTTCTTTTGCCTTGCCTTTGCGTTCAGCAGACAGCGTGGCCTCCCCCAAGCGTCTAAGACCGGAATAGTTTCAAGCCTAAAAGAGGTGATAAAATTTTTCATGCGATGGTAGAGATGGGACAGGTGCGGTTATTTCTCCATATTTTGTGTTGAGTACCTGCCTGCCCTGTGCCTGTTGAAGATGAAGAGCCTCTCGAGGAAGAAAAGGTGGCAACCCTAACAGATCGGATAGACAGATGGCCATCCGGCCTCTGCTGAAAAACCTCCAAAGGAGGAAGAGACTCCACCGCACTTCCAGGCAGCAGCGCATTTCGCTGTCAGATTGCTCCTATGGTCAGGAAGTTCTTCCTAATGTTTAAATGGAATTTCCTTCCATGAACTTCGAATCCATGCTCCATGCCCTAGTCTCTGGAGCAGCAGAAAACGAGCTTGCTCCAGCCTCCATATGACACCCCTTCAAATATTTAAACAAGGCTATCATCATCTTAACCTTCTCTTTTCTAGGCTAAACATCCCCAGCCCCTCTAAGCCACTCCTCCTAGGGCTTCATCATTTCCAGACCTTTTGACGATTTTGGTCACCCTTCTTTGGACACGCTCCAGCTTGTCCATATCCTTTCCTGAACTTTGGTGCCCAGAACCGGACACGGGATTATTCCAGGTGGGGTCTGACCAAAGCAGAATAGATTGGTACCACCACTTCCCTTGACCTAGACACTGTACTCCTGTTGATGCACCCTAGAATCACATTGGCCTTTTTAGCTGCCGCATCACACTGCTGACTCGTGTTCAGCTTTTGGTCTGCTAAGACTCTGAGGCCCTTTTCACATGTGCTGTAGGGTCCATTTGATGGGGTACCAGGTGGTTTGAATCTGATAGTCTTTCTGTTGAACCAGTGAAGAAAACTGCAAATTTGGGGAAGCCCTTATCACCTATAAACAAGTAAATGAAACCCAGGCAAAATTCTCACACACACACCCCAAATTGGGGAAATACATTTCTTTCTGCCCTTGCTCATAGGTCTGTGCAAGAATCCTGTATCACGTTTTGCTTAACACAACATCCCAGCTCTGCAATGCGGTAATGTTAACAAGAGCCCTCCATTGGGTACGGACGTTAGGGAACTGCCCGATTCTGATTCCCACAGAGGTGAGTCCATTTACGAAGATGCAGCTGCCCAGCAGCATCCCAGCCCTGGTCCTTTAAAAAAAGGGGGAATTCCATAGTAATAAAAATGGGCATACACACACACACACACACACACACACACACACACACGTATCTGTGTTCAGAAAAAGGTTGGCATTCTGTGAAAATACGAGCTTATGGGGACGAAGCTTAAGGACCTTGGCGTGCAGGTGGTCGTTTCGTCTCTCTTCCCTGCTCAAGGATATGGCGCACGAAGGGAAAGGGCAACAGCAGAGGTCAACAACTGGCTCCGCACGTGGTGCCGCCGGCAACAGTTTGGGTTTTTGGGACACGGCCTGAATTTCCACGAACGGGGGCTTCTGGCAAGGGATGGGCCGCACCTCATGAAACTTGGCAGGAATGTTTTTGCAAACGGTCTCGCAAGGAGGATTCAGAGGTCTTTAAACTAAGTTCCGCTGGGGAGGGAGACGATATTATTCAGGGCAAGGACTCGGCGAGTGCAGGGGGAAGAGGCCCAAATGATATTGGACAAGTAGTACCAGCGGCCAGTGGCGGGAGGAGTAGAAACTAGGACTTGCAGGAAGGGCCCGGGGACTTAAGTGTCTCTACATTAATGCACGGAGTATGGGAAACAAGCAAGATGAACTTGAACTCCTAGTACAACAAAATAAATACGATTTGATAGGCATCACTGAGACCTGGTGGGACGAGTCTCAGGACTGGAGTGTAGGAATAGAGGGGTATAGCCTATTTTGTAGAAATAGACCAAACAAGAAAGGAGGAGGAGTAGCCTTGTATGCCAGGGATGTTTTCACCTGCGAAGAGATCCGTGACTTAAACCCAGCAAGCCAGGTCGAGAGCGTCTGGGTAAGAATTAAGGGAGCGAGAAACAATAGGGATATTCTGGTGGGGGTTTACTACAGACCTCCAGCCCAGACTGAGGACCTTGATGACGCCTTCCTCAACCAAATGACCGCGCATTCAAAAAGGAGAGATGCAGTAATAATAGGAGATTTCAATTACCCGGATCTATGTTGGCAGTCAAACTCTGCCAAGACAGCGAGGTCCAGCAAGTTTCCTGCTTGTCTTGCAGACAGTTTCATGGTCCAGAAGGTGGAAGAGGCCACAAGGGGATCAAATATTCTAGGTCTGATCCTGACCAACGGGGACGACCTTGTTAATGAGGGAGAAGCGGTTGGATCTTTAGGGGGGAGTGACCGTGCCCTATTGGAATTTGGCATTCGGTGGGAAGGAGAAGAGAAGTGTAGCCAGACGCGCGTCTTAGATTTTAAAAAAGCGGACTTCTGTAAACTTAGGGAGCTGCTGGCTGGAATTCCGTGGTCAGGAATAGGGAAAGGGAAGCGAGTTCAGGAGGCACGGGAGTTCCTTAAAAGGGAGATCCTGAAGGCACGGTCTAAAACTGTGCCAATAAGGGGGAAAAATGGCAGGTGTCTGAAGAAACCAGAATGGTTGACTAAAGAACTCTCAGCTGAGCTAAGTGTTAAGAGAAACGTGTACAGGAAACGGAAGAGGGGGGAAACCACCAAAGAAGAATTTAAGCAAGTAGCCACGAGATGTAGGGAGGAGGTCAGAAAGGCTAAAGCACAGAACGGACTTAGGCTGGCCAGAGACATTAAACACAATAAAAAGGGCTTTTTTAAGTATGTCCGCAGCAAAAGGAAAAAGACGGAGGCGATAGGGTCGCTGCGCAGAGAAGATGGCGAATTACTAACAGGGGGGAGAGAAAAGGCAGAACTACTCAACACCGTCTTTGCCCCAGTTTTTTCCCAGAAGGATACAAGCGCTCAACCTGGCGGTTGGGGAGCAGGGGAGGAAGCAGGGGAAATGCAGCACATAATAGGTAGGGAGGTGGTACAAGAATACCTGGCCACGCTGGATGAATTCAAGTCTCCGGGGCCAGATGAACTGCATCCTAGGATATTAAAAGAACTGGCAGAGGTCATTTCGGAACCGCTCGCTATAATCTTTGAGAAATCTTGGAGGACGGGAGAAGTTCCAGCAGACTGGAGGAGGGCAAATGTTGTCCCCATCTTCAGGAAGGGGAAAAAAGAGGACCCAAATAATTATCGCCCAGTCAGCCTGACGTCAGTACCCGGAAAGATCCTGGAGCGGATCATTAAGCGGTCAGTTTCTAATCACTTAGAAAGCAATGCGGTAATCACGAGAAGTCAACATGGATTTCTCAAAAATAAGTCACACCAGACTAATCTTCTCTCTTTTTATGATAGAGTTACTAGCTTGATAGATGAAGGGAATGCTGTGGATGCAGCATTTCTCAATTTCAGTAAGGCCTTTGACAGAGTTCCCCATGACCTTCTTGCAAAGAAGCTGGTAAAATGCGGGCTGGACAGGGCTACTGTCAGGTGGATCTGTAACTGGTTGACCGACCGAACCCAAAGGGTGCTCACGAATGACTGCTTTTCCTCCTGGAGGGAAGTGACCAGCGGGGCGCCACAGGGTTCTGTCCTGGGCCCAGGGCTGTTCAATATCTTCATCAACGACTTGGATGAAGGAATAGAGGGCATGCTCATCAAATTTGCAGAGGACACCAAACTGGGAGGGGTTGCTAATACGCCAGAGGACAGGATCAAAATTCAAAATGACCTGGACAGATTGGAGAGCTGGGCCAAAGCTAACAAGATGAAATTCAACAGAGAGAAGTGTAAGACCCTACACTTAGGTAGAAAAAACGGAATACAGAAATATAGGATGGGGGACACATGGCTGGATGGCAGTACGTGCGAAAGGGATCTAGGAGTCTTAATAGACCACAAGCTGAACATGAGTCGGCAGTGTGATGCGGCAGCCAAGAAAGCCAACGTGATTCTCGGCTGCATCAATAGGAGTATGGTGTCTAGATCGAGGGAGGTACTGGTACCACTCTACTCTGCTTTGGTTAGATCTCATCTGGGATACTGTGTCCAGTTCTGGGCAACCCAATTCAAGAAGGACATGGTCAGGCTGGAGCAGGTCCAGAGGAGGGCGACCAAAATGGTGAGGGGCCTGGAAGCCATGAAGCCCTATGAGGATAGACTTAGAGAGCTGGGTATGTTCAGTCTGCAGAAGAGAAGGTTAAGAGGGGACATGATAGCCATGTTTAAATATTTGAAGGGATGCCATGTTGAGGAGACAGAGGGCTTGTTTTCTGCTGCTCCAGAGACCAGGACAAGGAGCAATGGATTCAAGCTGCAGGAAAGGAGATTCCACCTGAACCTCAGGAAGAACTTCCTGACGGTCAGGGCTGTCCGGCAGTGGAAGATGCTGCCTCAATGGAGTGTGGTGGAGTCTCCTTCTTTGGAGGTTTTTAAGCAGAGGCTGGATGGCCACCTGTCGGGAGTGCTTTGATGGGTGTTCCTGCATAGCAGGGGGTTGGACTCAATGGCCCCTGGGGTCTCTTCCAACTCTACATTTCTATGATTCTATGATCCTATGAAAACTGCTTTCAAGGAAAGCTGGCAATGGGGCCAATTCTTGGGAACGTGGCCCCTTTTGACTACAACTTCCAGAATCCACCAGTCAGTATTGACACTGGCAATACCGGTTAGGAGACTTGGGGAATTATATTACCCCAAAAGGTAACTTTTTGGAGCTCTAATTAATGTACCATGAAGAGGTAGGTAGGGGTTTTTTTCCCTCCTAAACGATGCAGGTAGGTCTATACAAAAAAGAGACAGACATTGATGTGTGGATAAATAAATGGACACAGAGATGCGTAGGGAAAGAGGTAGGCTGGCAACAGACAAGTTTGTGCAGATGGAGACGGACAGATACAGATGGATGAAAAGAGGACTAGCTAGGTGGGTGAAGAGAGACAAAAAGAAGGGCAGGCGGGCAGACAGATGTGTGGGTGGAAGGACGAACTGGCTGGCATGCGTGGAAAGAGAGAGACAGGCAGGCAGGTATAGGTAGATAAAGATGTGTAGATGAATGGAAGAATAGATAGATGTGTGCGCACAGAGGCAACGAACAATTGAATGGGGAGAGAGAGATGTCTGTGCTGATACAGATGGATGGATGGCTAGATAGGCAGATGGATGGATGGATGGATGGATGGATGGATGGATGGATGGATGGATGGATGGATGGATGGACGGACAGATGGATACATGGATGGATGGATGGATGGATGGATGGATGGATGGATGGATGGATGGATGGATGGATGGATGGATGGATATACGCATGGATACATAGATGGATGGATGGATGGATGGATGGATGGATGGATGGATGGATGGATGGATGGATGGATGGACGGACGGACGGACGGGTGGACGGATGGACAGACAGACAGATAGACAGACAGACAGACAGACAGACAGACAGACAGGTGGTATCAATGTACGTGACATAAGATAGATAGATGATAGACATATATTGATATATACACAGATGATAAGAAGATAGATAGATAAGCAAATAGACAGACAGATAAGTGAAAGCAATGTACATGTACATAGACAGGCAGTTAGGTAGATAGGTGACAGACATATATTGATATATACGCAGATGACAAGAAGATAGATGGATCAATAGGCCAGACGTAAGATAGATAATAGATATATATAAATACATGTGTGGATCATAAGGAAACAGACAATTAGTAGAGGATGGATGGATGGATGGATGGATAGATAGATGGACAGACAGACAGACAGACAGACAGACATTCTGATTTTTAGTGATTAAGTGAGAACTCACTTCTTCACCTGCCCATTGGAAAGCTGTCTCTCCACAACCACGTCTGTCTCTTTAAGCGAGTTTGCTGCACACTTGCAAGAACGACTCTCGTGAAACAGCCCCTGGGTTAGCTGCTTAAAAACATGATGATGGTTCAGAATGCTGTATATTGATGCCCCGGTATACTCCTTGACCCTATTATACCAGCCGAAAACACACCAACCCCCTCTTTCAAAATAGTCCATAAACCAAACATGCCTTCAAAAAAAGGAAAAAAAATAGAGGCACTTCTGATTTTAAGAGCCAAAAGCCACACAAAATAGCCTGGTGGCCACCGGAAACTCAGAGCCCCCCGACCAACTTTGGGAAGGACTTCCACAGCCGGGGGGGCCCTACAGCTAAGACCCTGTTATAGTAGGACTTCTATCTCCTAGATCAATGATGGGACATAGAGTGGCTTCATCTTAAACATCAGTTTTAGACGCATTCATAAAAGCACTGGAGCGTCCGACTGCCATCCTGGAATATTTTGGCATTAAAAGCATTCCGTGATCAATTTGTTATCTGTATAAAGAATGTATTAACAGAGTCTGGGGGCTGCATAAAATAAGCAGGAGGGAAATATTCAATTTCTGTGTAAGGTTATGAAAGCGGGACAGCAAAGGAAGCCGGCAGGAAGAGAATCAACTCATTTGAAATGCTGGAGGAGAGCTCTGTGAATACCCTGGACTGCTTTAAAAAAACCAATAAATGGATCCTATGTCATTTCTGCACTGGACTGTTATGGCGCTATTATTCCACTTTTAACATCCTATGGAATCCTGGGGTTTGCAGCTTAGGGAAGCGCCTTTTAGTGGAATAATAGCGCTATAACAGTCTAGTGCGGAAGTGGCCCAAGAACAAACCAAACCTGAACTCTCACTAGAAGCCAAGATGACTAAATTGAACGAAATGAATTAAATTGAGGCTGTTACACTTTGGACATGTGAGATGGCATGACTCCTTGGAAAAGATCATAATCTTGGTTCAGTGGAAGGCAGTAGGAAAAAGGGACGCTCAGATTAGAGGTGATCTTTAAAATACTTTTTAAACAGAACAGAGGAGGGTGAACAATACGATTGAAGGCCTGGAAACCATAAAGTCCTGTGAGGAATGGTGTAGGGATCCCGGGATGTTTCACCTGGGGAAGAGAAGGTTAAGAGGGGACAGGTTAGCCATGTTTAAATATTGGAAGCGATGTCATATGGAGGATGGAGCAAGCCTGTTTTCTGCTGCTCCAGAGACTAGGACATGGAGCAATGGCTTCCAGCTACAGGAAAAAGAGGTTCTACCTAAATGTTGGGAAGAACTTCCTGATGAGCACTTTGACAGTGGAATAATCTGCTGCCTCCACGGAGTGTGGTGGAGTCTCCTCCTTCTTTGGAGGTGTTCAAGCATAGCCTGGATGGCCATCTGTCGGGAATGCTTTGATGGTCTCTTCCAACATGGCAGAACGGAGTTGAACCAGATGGCCCCTAGGGTGTTGTCCAGCTCTAGGTTTATTTGATACCAGGTGTGAACTCTCACTAGAAGCCAAGAGGACTAAACTGGCGCTATCACGTTTTGGACAGAACAGGAGGCAATGGGGATTTTGACTCACGGAGACCCTGTGGAGGAGATACCACCCTGCTTAAGTCTTTCCAACACAGGGAAGCCGTGGCTTCCCTCGCTGAATCAATCCTCCTCTGATACGGTCTTCCCTTTTTCCCATCGCCCTCCACTTAACCAAACGTCAGTCTTCCAACTCTAGGAATCTATAAACTGCTCCATTCCCACACGGGTAAGGCCGCTTACAAAAAATCTAAGCCCCCAACAGTGGCAGCCCATTTCTTCTTATTCTGGAAAATATTTGGAGGCGCCAACAGTGCCCCGGGTATCACAAAAGGGGTCGTGAGACCACAGGTGGCCCCCCAGCTTCTTGCGGTCCACGGACCACAGACTTTTCCACCCCATCTGTAACCAAGGCCACTTCCGCACTAGACTTCCATTATTCCACTTTCAACATCCTATGGAATCCTGGGGTTTGCAATTTGCAAATGGCAAACCCCAGGATTCCACAGGATGTTGAAAGTGGAATAATAGCGCTATAACAGCCTAATGTGGAAATGGCCCAAAACTCACCCAAAGGTGCAGAGCGGAAGCTTTTCTCCGGTCCCCGTCTTTTCCTCCAGTTTCCAATTGTTTTTTAAACACTTCCCAACTAATTACTTGTACGGGCAGATGTGGGTTTGTTTCGAGCAAGAAATAACCCGGAGAAGAGGCGGGGATGAAGCCAGGAGTGAGAAAGGACTATTGCATGCGAAAGGGGGTGGAAGAAAGAGGAAAAATAAAGAAAATAAAAAGAGCAGAGAGGGAGAGAGAGAAGGTAAACGAAAACCACAAGGAAAAAGAGCAACCTCCTCCGCATTTTTCTCCCGCCGACCACAAAGCTTTTATGAAATATAACTGGATTTGCAACAAGCTATTCCAGCTGCATAGAAGCCATTCAGACAAGGAGACAATTTTACTAGATAATAGACTATCACGCAGGATACAATTTAAATTAAAAAATGCAATTTTCACCTTGAAATGAACAAATGATTACATTTTCTATACAAATTAAGGCATTCATTTTTTCTTTCAGGAGCGGCATCAGCCCATGAAATATGACATAATTGCCATGAAATACATTTTCAAATATTTTGGGTCTCTCTCTCTCTGTCTCTTTCTTTCCCCTCCTCTTCATGCGTGCGTGTGGATTTGTGTGCGTCCACCATATTTAAAATATTTTTTTTTTAAAAAAGAACACACACACACACACATACACACACAGAGAGACAGAAAGAAAGAAAGAAAAAAGTGGGGAGGGGGGTTAAATAAATATATAAATGGAAATAAAAACACGGTCCCAGCGTCTGTGTATTATGTCTGCAGCTCTTGCATTATCCCACCTTCTGGGAAAGAAGCGCTTAAAAAAAAAATAAGCATGCACATTAAAAAGAAAAGAAAAATACCCCAAGATTTATGGGTTTTTTTTCCCCCTATCTCTTTCTTATTTGCCTGTTCCTCCTTCTCGTGCTCCCCTCCCTTTCCTCCACCTCTCAACTTGCAAGATAAAAATTGAAAAAATATATATATAATAATAATAAAAAGAAGAAGAAGAAATGGATCAGACTGATAGAACGAGGCTGTGAGCGACTCGGTAATGCCTCCCGATTTATCTAATCTAAATTACTACGCTTATCTGCAAAAATCACATCTGTTGGTTATCTACCAGCTTCGCAGATCTGCCTCTTTATTCTAACCCCCTCCTTTGCCTTCAAATGATTACATATATATATATATATATATATATTCCTCAGCCTTTTATTTTTAATTATTTTTCCATTATGTCCTGCTTTTTCATCGAAAGCTGGAGTTATGAAGCTAATCGGAAAGATTGTGGCACAAAAGTCAGAAAGGAAAAGAAAGTTTTCTGTTTTTTTATATATATATATATATATATATATATATATATATATTCTGTAGTAAGCAAAGGAGAAAAAGTACAAGAGGAGAGAGAAAGAGACAGAGAGAGTAAGAGAGAGTGTGACCAACTGGGCAGCCATTTTGAACAGCCATGTTTATGGTACCAAGGGCGGCACGCTTTCCAATGATGACAGAAATCATTCCTCTGTCATCCCATTTTTTCCAGATGCTTTTAAAATGTCCCAGTTTCTCTCTCCTCCTCCTGCTTTCATCCTCAGCTTCCTGGAGTTGCTCCAAAGGCTAAAGTTGCTTGTTTGCATCCCATTAATTCAAAGAAAGGGGCAGCATTTCGCCCTTCCCGGTTGGCTCAGGCAAAAGCAAACCACCGCAGTCTCCCCAAATTTGTCTGTTCCTCTTCACTGGGATTTTTGACATCTTTAACAACGGTCTGAGGTTGCTTGACCACACAGGTCCCAGTTTTCACCTATCAATTGTTGGAGGGTATATGGGGTTGCAATGGTGTCCCTTACTACAAGGGCCAGAAAGTGTGCCATGGCGCCTTATTTCAGGGCCAGAAAGTGTGTCCTTTATTGGACTCTCAGACATCCCTCATTATGAGGGATG
Source organism: Cyclura pinguis (assembly GCA_030412105.1). Lineage (NCBI taxonomy): Eukaryota > Metazoa > Chordata > Lepidosauria > Squamata > Iguanidae > Cyclura > Cyclura pinguis. The sequence goes on along the minus strand of CM059612.1, from coordinate 16,624,364 downwards.
TCTCCTGTTGGAGAGCTGGGATGTTTTTCCCTTTTTATAGAGACTGTACAAGGTGGCGGGGGGGGGGGAATCCACATTTTGGGGTGTGGGCTCTTCATAAAGACAGAAGAGTATCCATCATGTAATGGATGAATGAGGACGATGCGGAGCTTTGTAGGGAAAGATGTGGCTAAGTGAACTGAAATCAGTTCTTGCATTTGGTTATTTAAAGAGAGCGCAAACTTGCTCTTAGTTGCTTCCTAGCTGTTAACCCTGCCCTTTGGAAAACCTGGAAACCATAATAGTGCCCATGCGAGTAGTTGGACTGGGTAAAGCAAAAGCAGTTCCAGGCCTTGGTCAAAATCTGGTCAAAGTGAGTCCTGCTGGACAGCCTCGCAATGGCTAAAAAAAGGGTTTTCTCTAGGAATCTCTAGGTCTTCCCGTGTGACTCTGTAGTCCACTTCCAAGAGAAGTGGATCATAGAATCACACTGGAGGACCTAGAAATTGCTAGAGAGAACACATTTCCTCCCCTTTTAAAGTAAGATTTTAAAAAATAAATAAAATAACCCACACATAATCAAATCCTGAACCCATAAAAATTTGGTGGGGGGGCAACTGTAGTACATAGCAGAGCTGGCTACATGTACTCTTGCCGGCATGCCAGTGTGCAACATGACCAGTGTGAATCGGGACCAATCCTGCTGTACATTGCTCATGGTGTGCATCAGAACATCAGCTAGGGAGAGCCGATGTACACGTGGACATTCATGCCAGTTTTGGTCATACAGCTTTGTGATTCGCCACCAGAGTGTCTTAGTGCCGCTACTACCTAGCTAAGCCTACCTAAATTATGGAGGCAGGGAGGGGACAGACAGACAGGTACAATAGATAGGATGGACGGACGGATGGACGGACGGACGGATGGATGGCTGCATGGATGGATGGATGGATGGATGGATGGATGGATGGATGGATAGATAGATAGATAGATAGATAGATAGATAGATAGATAGATAGATAGGCGGACAGATGGATGGATGGATGGATGGATGGATGGGCACATGAAAGAGAGCTAGCAAGATAGAAGAATTGGATAGATAAATACAGAAAAAAATTAGATGGATGGATGGATGGATGGATGGATGGATGGATGGATGGATGGATGGACGGACGGACGGACGAATGGGCAGAGAGCTAGATGGCTAGATGGACAAATGGATGGATGAATAGATGGAAAGATAGATAGACAGACAGACAGATATAGATCATAGACAGACAGGTAGGCAGGTAGGTAGGTAGACAGACAGACAGACAGACAAACTGATAGGATGGATGGAGAAATAGACAGACAGACAAACTGATAAGAAGGACAGATGGACGGACGGATGGACAGACAGATGAATGAGATGGAGAAAAAGAGAGGAAGATGATGGATGGATGGATGGATGGATGGATGGATGGATGGATGGATGGGTGGGTGGATGGAGACAGACAGACAGACAGACAGACAGACAGACAGACAGACTAATAGGATGGATGGATGGATGGATGGATGGATGGATGGATGGATGGATGGATGGACGGACGGACGAACAGACAATTTCATTGCCTAGACAATTAACTTTGGGACTACAACTCCTAAATTCTACCAGCCTGTATAGCCAGTGGATTCTGAAACTTGTGATCCCCTCAAAACAGTTTTTATATGCCCTAAGAGAAAGAGAGAGAGAGAGAGAGAGACTCTTGCCTCTCCAGCATCCCAGCACCAAGATGAACCAAACTGAATTGTTCCGCCACCGGGGCGTGGAGGTGACCGTCCCCTTCCCTTTGAGGCCAGCCGTGAGTTTGCTTTTCCTTCCATGAGTAATTCCCGGTCTGGAATAGTACAATAGCCTTAAGGAGACCACGGAGAGGAAAAGGGGAAAGGAAGGGAAAGAAGGGAGGGAGACCAGGGTGCCCCCGTAACTTGGCCCGCCTGTCAGCAATTCCAGCCGGGGTCACAGAGCAAATTCAAGAAAGAATTCTCCAATTTGATTAAGGCCCGGAGTTTGCAAAACACATTTAAACCCCAAGCCCACTCACCTTCCAGTCTAGGAGGAAGAAGTAATGTAAGAGCTGGAGCTCCAAAGCACTTCCTAATGCCAAAGCCTCTTTTAAAGTTCAGACTAAAACCTGGAGTGGAGAACCCATGCCCCTATTGGTCCAGAACCACCTGCAGTCACTGGGAATCTGAGTTCAGAAACCGGTCAGAACACTACTTGGTCCACTCTAAACTAAGTAGTTCCTTCCCGAACCTGGGAAGTTATTATTGAGGGACTATGATTCCCATCATCCACAGCCAACATGGCCAGAAATTTCCAAATTCACACTCTTATCTCCAGTGTCCTCTCAGCCACAGCAAACAATCAAATGATTTCAAGGAAGCCAACACGAAGGACCCAAGTGCCCTAACTATAGGCATTATGGGATAGTGGTGAGACTACTGGACTAGGGCATGAACCTCCCTCTGCCATAAAAACCCACTGGGGGGTGACCCTGGGCAAGTCACACTCTCTCAGCCTCAGACCAAACCTCCTCTGAACACACTAAGAAACCCTAAGCTATAATTGCCTAAGGGTCACCATAAGTTAGGGGCAACTTAAAGACACACAACAATAATGGTAGGGGGTGTGGAGGGCATGGCCACCATGTTTGGGGTCGCTGGCCAAATTTAGACCAAAGAGAGCCTTCGTTTAAAACAGGAAGTGAAATTGGTTCCCTTCCTGTTGTTCCAAAAAGGCCTCTCCTGGGCCTAAAACAGCCCAATTCGGCACAAAAAAAAGGCCTCCATGTCCCTTGGAGGCCATTTGGGGAATAAAAAAATTGAGTTTTTTTTTTGTTGCAGACGTGCAATCTTCCAAGTTCTCCTAAAGGCTCCTAACCTCCCGCAGTTGCCCACCGTCGCTTCTCCACCTTTCCAAGCTTGGCTTCTCGGTCCCCCTTTGCCTGGAAGCCAAACTTCCCCCTAACAATTCGGGCACGGCACAAATGCCTTCCTGCTGACCCGTGTCGTTAACCAGAACTAATTAAATAGAAGGGGGGGAAGAGGTACGGTGAAATGGGACTGCATAAAGGGGGGAAAGAAAGCGGGCGAGCCTGCATATGGAATACGTTACCGGTGCAAAGCAAGTGGAGCAGAAGAGGCAAATGAGTTCAAGAGGGACCCAAGGTTCAGCTTTCCCTCCTTTTCCAAAAGCAGAAGAGGAGAAAGGGTAGGAAACAGTGAAGAACCGGGCTGGAGGAAAACAGGAATTTAGGATAATTGGACAGAAATCCTATATGGATCCTGTTATGCCACTTCTAGGTAGCAGAGGTGCTAAGAATTCCCTTTACTGAGTTGAGAAGATGCATGACGGGAACCTAGCAAGGGCGCCCGAGCCATTTTGGCGCCCGGTATGCCTCAGGACCAACGCGTGTACATCAGGGACCAATGCCTGTTGGCTCGGTTGGCCATCTGTCCAGTTGTGCCTCAGGTACCAATGCAAACTGGTCCCTTTGTTGACTTTGCTAGGCACTATTAACACGGCATCCCTCTAGTGGAGAGGGATGTGACACAACTGTGCAATTCCCACATGCACAAGTCCGCTTTAGCCTGGAGAAGGTTACGAGGTGACAGGATAGCCGTGTTTAAATATCTGAAGGGATGGCAGAGCAAGCCTGTTTTCTGCTGCTCCAGAGATTAGGACATGGAGCAATGGCTTCAAACTTCAGGGAAAGAGAGTCCACCTAAACATTAGAAAGAACTTCCTGATGGAAAGAGCTGTTCTTTCCATCAGGTGGAATACGATGCCTGGGAGTGTGGTGGAATCTCCTTCTTTGGAGGTTTTCCAATGGAGGCTGGATGGCCATCTGTTGAGAATGCTTTGGTGGTGTCTTCCTGCCTGGCAGAATGGGGTCAAACAGGATGGCCCTTGGAGGAGGGCCAATGGATTCAAATGACAAGAAGGGAGATCCCATCTAAGCACAAGGAAGAACTTCTTGACTGTAAGAGCTGTTCCATACTGGAATACATTGCCTTGGAAAATGCCGGACTCTTCTTCTTTGGAATTTTTTAAGAAGAGTTTGGACGGCCACCTATCAGGAATGCTTTGGTTATCGATGCCTTCATGGCAGGGGGTTGGCCCTTGTGTTTCCTTCCAACACTATGATTCTATGGTTGCACGAATCCATTTGGTTCGTGTCCTAGTCTCTGGAGCAGCAGAAAACAAGCTCGCTCCATCTTCTTCATGACAACCCTTCAGGTATTTGAAAATGGCTCTCACGTCAAGCCCTCAGCCGTCTCCAAGCTAAATACACCCAGCTGTTCTTCCCAGGGCAATGGGTTTCCAGGCCTGGTCGAATCCAGTGGATTCAAACAAGTCTGCTGGCAGGAGGCAGGCCACCCCTTCCATCTCCGACCCCTTCTCCCAGTGCGAATTTGTCGCAAAAGCGGGAACGCTCGGAGGTCTGGCAGATCCCTCAACGGCCGACCCCGGCTGGGCTCGCCAAGGGGGCCGCGGAGAGGATGCCGAATTAAGCTCCTGCCGTCGAAACCAGATGCAAACCAAAGTAGCTTCTTTATGTATTCATGAGTTGCTCAGAAGAGAAATAAGAGCATTCATTACCACGCAAAACTGTTACTAATGACATCTACCTGGTGCCCAGCGCCACTGGAAATCTAATGCGACACACTTGGGGAGGGGGAAAAAAACGCATTCGCTTATTCAGGGGGCCCCGGCGGTGAATGGAAAATTTCCCTTCCTTGGCCCAGCCTCATTCTGCATTCACTCAGAGCAACATTTACAATTCTTCTGCCGCTATGTCCTACCAGGCCCTCCGCGCGCGCTGTCACGACCTTGATATTAGCTGAAAATTGGAAATTCGATGGCGTGGCCAAGGGAGGGGCACGGAGCCGGGCGGCCGGGCAGCTTTTCCTCCCTCCCCTCCCCGACAGGTTGGCTGAGCCAAAGAAAGAGAGAGGGGAGGAAAGGAAGGAAGAAAGAAAGAAAGAAAGAAAGAAAGAAAGAAGGAAAGAAAGAAGGAAAGAAAGAAGGAAAGAAAGAAAGAAAGAAAGAAGGAAGGAAGTAGGAATCATGGAAGCAAGAGATGGATGGATGGATGGATGGAAGGAAGGAAGGAAGGAAGGAAGGAAGGAAGGAAGGAAGGAAGGAAAGAAGGAAGGAAGGAAGGAAGGAAGGAAGGAAGGAAGGAAGGAAGGAAGGAAGGAAGGAAGGAAAGAAAGAAAGAAAGAAAGAAAGAAAGAAGGAAGGAAGGAAGGAAGGAAGGAAGGAAGGAAGGAAGGAAGCAAGCAAGCAAGCAAGCAAGCAAGCAAGCAAGCAAGCAAGCAAGCAAGAGATGGATGGATGGAAGGAAGGAAGGAAGGGAGGAAAGAAAGAAAGAAAGAAAGAAAGAAAGAAAGAAAGAAAGAAAGAAAGAAAGTAAGTAGGAATCAAGGAAGCAAGAGATGGAAGGAAGGAAGGAAGGAAGGAAGGAAGGAAGGAAGGAAGGAAGGAAGGAAGGAAGGAAGGAAGGAAGGAAGGAAAGAAAGAAAGAAAGAAAGAAAGAAAGAAAGAAAGAAAGAAAGAAAGAAAGAAGAAGGAAGGAAGGAAGGAAGGAAGGAAGGAAGGAAGGAAGGAAGGAAGGAAGGAAGGAAGGAAGTAGGAATCAAGGAAGCAAGAGATGGATGGATGGATGGATGGATGGAAGGAAGGAAGGAAGGAAGGAAGAAAGAAGGAAGGAAGGAAGGAAGGAAGGAAGGAAGGAAGGAAGGAAGGAAGGAAGGAAGGAAAGAGAGAAAGAGAGAGAGAAAGAAAGAAAGAAAGAAAGAGAGAGAGAGAGAAAGAAAGAAAGAAAGAAAGAAAGAGAGAGAGAGAGAAAGAAAGAAAGAAAGAAAGAGAGAGAGAAAGAAAGAAAGAAAGAAAGAAAGAAAGAAAGAAAGAAAGAAAGAAAGAAAGAAAGAAGGAAGGAAGGAAGGAAGGAAGGAAGGAAGGAAGGAAGGAAGGAAGGAAGGAAGGAAGGAAGGAAGGAAGGAAGGAAAAGAAAAACAGGGATGGAAGGCACCATGCTAAGCTAGAGTGAAAGATCCAGGAAGGGAAAGAAAGAAGGAAAAGCTGGCATGAGAAATAGCATTGGTTTGGAAGGGGCATCATTTCCCATCATTTGTACGCAGGTATACCTTTTCTGGGGCCTGCTCCTTGAACCATCTCCAGCCAAACTGATCTAACAGGTAGAAAAAAGCTGAAATTTCCTATTTAATCAGACGCAAAGGTGGAATGGGTGGAACACTCACATGGAGGAAGTCCTCTTTTTGCTTCGGGAAGAAAAAATAGAAGGAAGAATGAAAGAAGGAAGGTGTGCTTGTAAAGTTACGTGATGTAGACAGTGATATAGGATTCCTGCAAAACTGCATTGAGCCACGATGTTTTCTGTCTCGCGTCTTCACCATTAGAAGCAGAGTACCTCATTATGCAAAAATGCACCGTGAAAGCAACTGTTTGCAAAATTCCGGCAGGTTACAAAAACATGCTCATCTTCGAACAAATGTATTCTCCCTACATCTTGTGGTGGTGAGTTCCACAGGGATGTTTTCTTTCCCCCACACACTGCAGCTACCTTTTTTTCCAGTCTCGTTCCCATCTCAATCGAACGAGCAATTCCAAGGCACAGAGAAGTTGCTTTCAAAAAAGGATACAATGACCTTTTGGTGCTATACAATTGCACACACGCACACACGCACACAGAGAGTTTTCATCCCCTCGGCCACCTGCTCGACAGAAACACGATCCGAGATTTCATTTCACTTTTCACGTGGCCGGCTGAAACAATCGTTCAGCCTAAGGGGAATCGCCAGCTACTGTTTTTCGGCCTCTTTGGGTGTAAATTCAATTAGCTGGAAGGTGTGAAGAGAAACGTGGAGCCCTTTCCTCACCGAATCACCTTTTGAAGCGGGGACACTGAGGTGGGCTTGCGGGGCTGTCGGAGGGGAGCCGGGCAATCTCAAGTTTCGGTGTCGGACGTATTTCACACCTACTTAGCTGACAAGGAAGCGTTGGAGGACGGCAGAGAAAATAAACTGGGCTGGGAGACACGTGGGCCTTGTACGTTCCCAATTTTTCCCCCTGCAAGTGCTCAATTTGTACATCCCGTACAGTAACAGAAAACTTAGTCCTCCCAGTGCGGACTTGCTCAGCGGCACGGTTTTCTGACCCTCAAGCTCTGTGAAACAGGAAAGGTTTCCGTGTCGTACAGATTTATGTTACCATGCGATACATACATGGTGTTAAGCCGATGTCTCCTCTTTAAAGCCGGCAAGTTCGCAGGCGGCCATCCCTATCGTCCACAAGAACGGGCCGGGGAAAGCCACACCTGTCCCGAGACCGACACGGGGGGACAAATTGTTATTCCTGGGTGCAAACACAGACCGGATCCTACCCAACAGCCACAACGCAGAGACATGAACGGGAAAATATTTACGGCAGCCCAGCATGGATGAGAAAGGGAGAGCCCGCGAGACTCAGATTGCGTATATAGGGAAGACGCATGAATTGGGCAAACAGCTGGGGGAAGCTGCTGGACAGTAAAATACCAGGGACGGGGCAGGGACAAGTCCGTTGCAGACAATTACCATTTCTGGTGGAAGCAACACGTCCTTCTTTTGATCCTTGGCTCGCGTTCCCGGAAAACTTTGACCCTCGCTTTGCAAACTGACAACGCTGCTGGATTCTCCCTTGAACTGACACGTTGAGTTTATTCCTGACCTGGACTGCTGAAAAAAGAACAGAAATTGACTGATAAGCTTTTGTAGACCTCAGTTGTGGCTCCGTCTAAGGACCAGGAACTGTGGCTGACTTTCTGAACAGGACACAAACACAAGCGTGGTTCAACGTTCAAAGAGAAAAACCAATCCGGAGCAGAGTCCAAAACCCACCGGGGAGTTGCCGGAAGTGTTAGTCCAGAAGTACGTACCCAAGGTGATACCACTCATCCCAATCCCGCAAAGCTACTGTTTGGATTGCCTCTCAGCTCAGGAGGAACAGAAGGCGAATGATGCCATTGGCCCCGGTAACGGGAAAAAATGCAGTTGCTGAACTCTGCAAACCCTGGTTCCTTCCCTTGGATGAGGCAAGAGACCAGCTGGCCTGAATTACAGTCATCAGAGTGATTATTACAAAAAAAAACACATTAAGTGTCTCATGGAAAAATGCTGTCTTATAAAGAAACAGAATAAGGAAAGGGGTACAGGAGAGAGGGAATCAGAGTTGGGAGGGACTCGGGGGGCCATCTGGTCTAACCCTCTGCCAGCATAGGGATCCGCAGCTAAAGTACTCAGCTAGCCTGTAAAATCTCCAACGAAGGGAAAACCACCAATTTCCAAGGCAATCTGCTTCCCTGTTGAATGGCTTTCACTATTCAGGAAGTTCTTCCTAATGTTGAGTTGGAATCTCCTTGCTTGCAAACTGAGCAGCAGTGGCTGGGAGTGAATCCAGCCCAGGTTCTGGCTAGCTTCCAAGGAGTTCTCCAAGGTGCTAAACCTGTTCAGGAAGGGAGTTTAGCATCTTGGAGAGCTCCCTGGAAGCCTAGATTACAACCCATGCCACCAACAAGGAAGCCACCAGCCACCACTGAGCGTGACTCCAACAGTTCAGATCCTGCCCTCTAGAGAAGCAGAAAACAAGTTGGTTCCGTCTTCCACATGATGCTGGCCTTTCAGATATTTGAGGATTGCGGGAGATTGTACTCGACAGCCTTTGCATCCCCTTCCAGCTCTAAGAAAAGAAGGTTAAGAGGTGACATGATAGCCATGTTTATGTCTTAAAGAATGTCATGTGGAGGATGGAGCAAGCCTGTTTTCTGCTGCTCCAGAGACTAGGACACGGAGCGATGGCTTCAAACTTCATGAAGAGAAATTCCATCTAAACATTGGGAAGAACTTCCTGACGGTAAGAGCAGTTTGACCGTGGAATGCCTGGGAGTGTGGTGGAGTCTCCTTCTCTGAAGGTTTAGAACCAGAGGCTGGGTGGCCATCTGTCAAAGAGTTGTGCTTTGATGGGGTCTTCCTGCATGGCAGAGTGGGGTTGGACTGGACGGCCCTTGTGGTCTCTTCCAGCTGCATGATTCTAAGATTCTGTGATGACATCCAGCTCTGCTTAGCTTCCAAAATCAAAGTTTGGTTCTATTGAGGGTCGTATGTGTGTTTATGTGCCTTCAAGTCACCAACCCCATGGTTTTCTGGTATTACAAGCCCAGGCTTTCCTCTACAAATGGATGGTCTGTAGAAGAAGATTGTGGGCCAAATGGCACGGGCCACACTTGGGTCACGGGCCACACGCAGAGCGGGCCAGAAAATCCCCCCTCGCCCGGTGCAAAATTTCCAAGCCGTGTCGCCTCTCGGGGCGGCCACGCAAACTTGTTTCCTCAGGCAGCCGAGGGAGGAAAACGCAGGAAGTGGTGAGCATCTCCCAAGCTTCCTCCAAGATGTCTCCTTGGCCGGCTTCCAGCTCACGGCTCGGCGTGGTCTGGAAGGAAGCATTTCATTAATCCCGCTCCCGGGCCTCCGTGCCAAGGCGCTCACGCCCCGAGTCCCTCCCTCCGCTACCCGGCACTCCGTGCCAGCTGGAAACAGTTGGAGAAGGTCCAGAGAGTGGCCGTACCTCGCCGCGGACAGATGCGGCCGTTCCCAGAAGAGGGGAACGAGGTCAGAACAGTAGCGCCCCTTTACCAGGGAAACCAGGTGGGACGGGAGAGGCGGGGAGGGAAGGGCATTTCTTGGGACCCCTTTGGTGAGGGTGCCCCGGACGGAAGAATAAAGGCACACAGATAGATGGACACGCCAGCGCTGGCGGTCAGTCGAAGGCCGTGCAGATCAAAGAAGAAAGGAAAAAGCAAGTGGAAACTGCATCAAACAAAGGGTGAAATTTGGGGAATCCAGCATTCTCATGCATTTGTTTACTTGCTTTCTTTCACTCGGGGGAGGAACAGCTTTAAAGCAATTTTTTCCCCCAAAAGATCTCCTCCCTTCCAGTAGCAGGAATTGCAATGAATGCATCTACATTCAGCGACCTACAAATAACGCCTGGTACCCTACGTCTCGGGCTACGTGTCATAGCTTTATCCTTTTTGAATTTGTTTTTGTATAAATATATAAGAGGCAAAGAAACACATATAGCAAGAGAGGTGCAAGTTTATATACCCAGAGAGTAACAGAAAAGAAACAAAACTTGGGTTTGAGAACTCGTAACAAACTCGTAACAGACATTACTTAGAAATATAGCAGCAGTTTGACTTCATAGTTTCACGCTAATGTCTTGAGGGCTATAGGTAAAAGGACTAAAATTTAGAATTAAGTCTTAGTATAGATATTAGTAAAGACATTCTTATCATTACTGAAGTTATTTTTCCTTTCTTTATTCTCTTTTTTTTCTCCCTTTCCTTTTTGATTTAAGAAGGCTGATATAGAAATTATTTTTATTTATTTAAGCCTGTAACCTCATCATATGGGGAGGTCAGCCTTCTTGGGCTGTGGCTTTACAAACCCGTAGCTACGTTGCTGAGATGCAGTGAAACTCTGCCCGTTGCCGCACCGCACCGTTATAGTGCGATTATTCCACTTTCAATGTCCTTGGGGGAATTCTGGGGTTTGTAGTGTCCTGAGGCCAAAGAGCTCTCTGGCTGAGAGTTCTCAATGCCCCTCCCTAAACTGCAAATCCCAGGATTCCATGGGATGTTGAAAGTGGAACAATAGCACTATAACAGTGTAGTGCGGAAAGGCCCTTGGTTGGTGAATTACAAAGATCAAGAGTGTGCCAATGCATATTATGCGCTTCTAATGTTCATTGCACATTTATTGGACACTTCATAAACACACACATACAGATTATAGATACAAATAAATATATAGATTATATAGATAACAGATGATATAGATTTACACCCATATTTGTTCTTGCCGTGTACCTTCGAGCTGTGACCCTAAAGCAAGCCTAATCAATTTCCCTTTTTTCCCATTTTTTTAAAAAAATGTTCATTATAATACAAGACCAAACCTTTACATATGCATTGTAATAGAAAATAGTACAAAATCCTTTTCCGTAATAAAGAGAGAAAGCCACATGAAGATGAAGGGGTTAGAATACATCATATTACGTTGCAAGTTGCTTTGACTTAATCTGAGTGGATAAAATTACGATTTAAAACAGAGAGAAAAGTTTCCCTTGCGTATATTTTCTAATTATTAACTTAACCTAGTCAGTTTCTAAAAGCCTGAAAAGGCATAAAAATGATTTAAGTTGCCGACGGAAGGAGAGCAACGGGGGGTATATGGGCACCGGGGCACGTGAAGCCATTAATAAGTATCTGAATAGTTCAATAAATATTTGAATATTTAAATCTCGAGTTAAGTCTTGGGGGCCCCCAGCAACAAATTATACTTACAGGGGGTCCCCAAGAAAGAAAAGTTTAAGAATCGCTGGCCTAGATCACCGTAACCTGAATCCTATTCTTGGAGCAGGCTCACTGAATCAACGAAATTTACGTGCAAGTTGACTTCCCAAGTTCGCGTTGATTTAATGGGCCTTGTCCGGTTTGGAATAAGAACTGGCTTTACATCTTCTCACCTGATGGGATCGTTCGAGCGCTGGACCAGGAGAGCAGGGTTCGAATTTTCACGCAGCCATGGAATAGCCACTGGGAGGTGCTGGACAAGGCACACTCTCTCAGCCTCTGAGGAAGGCAAGGAAAAACCTCCACCGAAGACCAAAAAAAAAAATTAAAATATTTTTAGGAAGCACATAAAAAATTTAAATATATAAAATAGCAAATAAGGGTTTACAAAACAACATGCAAAAATAAAAGACGCACATTCATAACTACACATCTGTAAGACTAAATTAAATTATTACTATTATTAAATTTTGCATTGTTATTACTATTATTAAATTACAAATTAAATTATTATTATTATTATTATTATTATTATTATTATTATTATTAGCATCACCATCATCTTTATTTATATCCTACTTTTTCCCAGGTTGGGAGTCAAAGTGGCTTACAATTAAAAGACATACATTAAACGATCTACGCTCAACTCTAAACAGCTAAAACTACATAACCTTGCAAGGATTTAAGACAGGCTTCATTTCCAACCCCTCAGCGGATGGTTACAAGCTAAAATACTGATAAACTTCCTCTAAATTGCTAACAAATATAATAGTGTAACCATATGGTGAGGGAAACTGGAGCAAAACTGATCTAGTTGATTTTATATAATGAGTTTGTATTAATAAAACTAATATAAAAATACTTCTGTTAAAAATAATCGCTACCTATAATTACACCTTATGTTTCCAAAAACTTCCACCATGTTTAGCAAAAGATATCATGATTCTATTGCAATCCTTTCATACTGAAGAAATCTTGAAAGACAAGATGACGTAGTAGTTGGATTCGGACTCTAAGAGCTTTTCCACACTGCATTGTTATAGTGCTATTATTCCACTTTCAACCTCCTATGGAATCCTGGGACTTGCAGTTTAGGGAGGGGCATCTAGAAGTCTCAGCCAGAGAGCTCTTTGGCCCCAGGAAACTACAAAGCCCAGAATTCCACAGGGTGCCGAAAGTGGAACAATAGCGCTATAACAGTGTGGTGCGGAAAGGCGCTAAGAGTTAGCGTCGCGTGCCTTGAAGTCATTTCTGACTTACGGAGACCCTAAGGTGAACCTGTCGTGGCATTTTCTTCAGAAGTTTTTTCCAAATGAGGTTTGCCATGGCTTCCCTCGGAGGCTGAGAGAGAGTGACTCTCCCAAAGTCATCCCAGTGGGTATCCATGGCCAAGGGAGGATTCAAACCCTCACTTGGAGTCCATGGCTCAGAGTCTAGGGCTCAGATTCCTCGCCCAAGAGTCAAACCATTACACCACACTGGCTCCCTAGGACTCCTGGAGACACGGGTTCGAGTCTCCGCTCAGCCACGGAAACTCACTGGGTGTCCCACTCTCTCGGCCTCAGGAGGAGACAAATGCAAACCCCCTCTGGATGCATCTTGCCAAGAAAACCCTACGAAAGGGTTAGAATCCACTTGAAGAAATCCAGACTTTCAATTTTAAACACTTATTTTCTTTTCAAAGGCGCCCCAGAGCGAGGAAAAGTCCCCAAGGAGCCACCTCCCCAAATCTCCCAAGATACCCTTAAGAGGATTGCTTGCAAAACAGCATACAGGGTTAAACACATTTGGGGAAAAGCGTGTGTGTGTGTGTGTAAAAGACAGAGAGAGAAGCCCAGGCCCACTCAAATTTCAAAATCTCAGGGAAAACCTTGAGCCCTGAAATATTTTCCCAGGCTGGGAGCGAGTCTCTCTCGCACAGCTGGCTCTCCGTCCCACCCGGAGAAAAAGGCACAGAAGGGCCCTGAAGTCTTGCCAAAGCCTTCGGTGTTTTGCAACCAAAAGCGAGGAGGGGAACACAAAATCCGCAGCCAGGCCAGGCGAGAGAAAGCTGAAACTTTCCCCTTGCCTTTTTTTTTTTCCTCCTCCCTGCAGCTGCTGTTGGTGACGGTGAAGCAGGGCGAGAGGGAGAGAGAACGGTAGCCGAGAGGGAAGGAAAAAATGGTGCCCCGGGCTTGCCGTTAAAAAAGAAAGGAATACGGGAAATTTGGAGCGGGGCCATTTCCGCACCAGACTGTTACAGCGCTATGATTCCACTTGCAGCATCCGACGGAATCCTGGGCTTTGCAGTTTAGGCAGGGACCTTTAGAATTTCCCAGCCAGAGAGCTGTTGGGCCTCAGGAAACCACAAACCCAAGGATTCCACACAAAGTGGAATAATAGCACTATAGCAGTGTCGTGCAGAAATGACCGTGGTTCTGGTTCTATGGAATCGTGCGTTTTGCTAGGGAGGGATATTCAGCCGTCTCAGCCAGAGACCTCCAGTAGCTCCCGAGACTACAAACCCCATAGGAGGCAGCCACGGTAGTTAAAGTGGAATCATAGCGCAATAACTGTGCGGTGCAGAAGGGCCCTGGGGTTTTAAAAACTCGGTGCTAACTACTTGGATATATACCCTTCAGCTGTCCTGATTTGGGAGGAACGGTCCACATTAATCCTGCTTTTCCAGCTGCTTTTAAAATGTCCCAGTTTCTTTCTCGTCCTCCTCTACTTTCTGCCTTTGTCCTCAGCTTCCTTCAAGTGCTGCAAACGCTGAGTGCGAGAGGCGTTGGCATGCAATTGCCTCAGCAGCCAGAAGAGAAGGTGCAAAGTCTGGCCTGTTCCCAGCAGGCTCAGGAAAAAGCAAACCGCTGCGGCACCCGCTCCTTTGTGTGTCCTTCTCCATTAAGGCCGTTTCGTCCACACACTGACACTGCACGGCCACATGTTGAATCTGCAAAATGTTGGAGGATAGGCTCGGAGAGCCGGCGTGGAGTTGTGGTTTTGAGCGTTGGGCTAGGACTCTCGGAGACCTGGGTTCAGATTCTTGCACGGGCGTGGAAACCCACTGGGTGCGCCACACACTCTCACAGCTCCAAAGGCAAGCCTCCCCTGAGTCTCTCTTGCCAAGAAAACCCTGTGAAAGGATTGCTGTGAATCAGAGTTCACCTGAAGGCATCAGGACCTTCTGGCGGTCAATTCCAAATATTTGTTTTCTCTGAGAGGAAAGAAGGCTCCCCACGGAACTACTCCCAAATCTCCCAAGATACCCTCCTCTGAACAGACCTTGCTGACAAAACCCTGTGATTTTTCTTAGGGTCGCCATAATTCAGAAACAAAGGCACGCGGTCACTCGAAAGCAAGAATAAGCAAGTAAGAGCAAGGCTGTCCAAATCTCTCCATTGCAAAAAAAACCCTTTTTCCTCTTTATTTCACAGCTGCATTTCCACCCCATCCTTCATTTATATCGAGTCACAGGACTTGATGGTGTGTTCCTTCTTTCCCACACGAAAATGCGTGTGTTGTTTTCGCACCCGCTTTGCAATGCACTTCTCTTCTTTTTCTCCATAAACAAAAGCGTATTAAAGCCCTTTTTCAAAAAGACGCAGCTTAAAAGGTTCACGTAGAGTTGCAAAGAATTCAGAAAGGAGAACGAGAGAAGAATTTGCTCCTTGCGGTTCCTTCTTGTGGAAAAAAGTACATGCACCTTTTTTATTTTTTTGCAGACCAGAAAATGTCCAAAATTATTATTTTTTTAAATAATGCAGGGTAAAGTGAATTTGTTTTCCATCTCCGCAGGAGAAATCTATAAACTTTTCGCTCTGCTCGTGGCCTTCCTATGATTAGCCACTATCAGTAGAAAAATGGTCAGCCCAATAAATCCTCTTGCGTTCATTTTATCCACAATAATTACGAATGGAACTTCCCTATATAGGAGCAGTTAATCCCCAAATGCAAAATGCTGGATAAACGCACTGGGGGGATTAATGTGTCCAGGCAGCACATACACAGTTCTCTAAGGAATCTGACAGACAACTCTGAACTGAGCTTTAAAAAGTTACATTTTTGGATGACAACTCCCAAAATCCCCCAGTCTGCATGCTAGCGGGAAGCTTCAGGGAGCTGTTGTCCAAAAAAGTAACTTTTCCAAGCTCTTGGGAATAGAGTGCTGGGTTAGAGAGAACCAGAGCTGGGGAAGTTACTTTTTTTAAAGTAATCAGTTACAGTTAAAGCAAGGCTATAGCTACAGAGGGAGCAAAATGAGAATTCTCCACCCCCAATAAAATTTCTTTCCACCTCCAAATTTCCAGCATTGCTACACATTAAGAAACACAGAGAAAAATCCTTGCTACAGTTCCAAATACTGAAATAGTGAAACTCTTCTGTTTGCTGTCTCTGCATTCCCTGGGTCTCTTTTTGTCTGCCCATTCGGATGCCTGAAGGCTTAACCAAAATTTTAAGTTACTACAGTACTAGAAATCTGTGGAGTTCTACAGCCCAATTTTTAAACACGAGTTTAGCCTTAGGATTTTTTTGGAAGGCTGTATTCACCCATTTCTCAGAAGTAAATACATAGCTACTTTTTAAAAACTCTTTTCCTCCCGCTTTTATTAGCACAAGGCACCATATAAGCCAGCACCGGGGCCGTGCGATATTCCTCCTCCGCCGTTTGGCAAGGCCTCAACGTCCTATAACTGCAAAAGTAACTTTAAAAAGTTGCAGTTATGTTGTGAAAGGAGCAATGTTGCCTCTCATTAAGCCGAAACTGTCGTGTAGTTCCGTCTTCTTCTTTTTGGAACAAGGGATTAGTTATGTATAAATCATCGCCACTAATGAGCTGTTTCTTAACTTTATATACAATCTTGTGCCTCTGCCATTTTGATTTCTCCTGGGTCTTTGCACCCAAAAAGGCAGAGCTGGGGGGAAAGTCCTAAACTCAACACCCATGACCTTCAGGTAAAGAGAAAGGGGGTGCAGGCCGTCAGTTCCAACAGATGCCCGCGTCACCTCCTCTCGGAGAAAGTGGCACTGATTTCATCTGTGCTCTTCCATCTCCCGACAGATAGCACAGCGACAGCTCCAACTCATTTCCGCGGTGTGCGTTCAATTTCTTCTTCCAGCGGAGTTATTATTCCTTTCTAATTCACCGTTCGCTGGCAAAAATGCAGATGGCCCACCATTCAGAATGCCTGCTTCCGTGAGCAAGCGAAGTTGTGAAGCACGTCTTGCAAAAACCTTTGGAAAAAGACCGGCGCTGGACTGGCACTTGGTGGGAGCTTAGAGAAGAAGGGGGTTCCTCCGCTAGGATTATAGAACAACAAAGGTCACCAAGTTGTTCCGGGAGGAAAAAGAGAGAGAGAAAAATATTTGGGGAATTCTTTTATTTATGACCAACTAAAAGATCCCCAAAGTGTGCAAGTTTTCAGGGTTAACAGAACTCTTCATCAGGCTAGCTGTTGCAAAATATAGGAGATGGGGAAAGGAGCGGGGAAGTGAAAATGTTAGAGCGGCTATTCCACTTCAGTATTGCACAGAGTTAATTCTCACATGGGGAATTGTGCATTAATTGCAGTACAAAACGCTTGTGTTGAATGGCAGTTTTCCACAGCTGAACCAAGTCCTTAATATGCAACCAAATACTCATTTGCATCCCTGCACAATGCACATTCCTGCACAAGGGCACCACGTGCACAACTCCACTTCTGCAACTCTGGACTGAATGTGGACATCCTGCGTTTTTTAAAAAAACTGCCTTCATATGGGAATATATTGCATGTTTAAGATGCCAAAGGGATCATAGACTTGGCCAGAGGTTGGCCGCGAGGGCGCTCATCCCAAAATGGAGGCTGAAAACCACCGGGAGAGAGGAAAGAAAACCAAGATGGTTCTTTTTGGAAACTGCGCAATGCACAGAGATGGCTAACATTTCTTGAATTTATCCACAGTACAGCTAAATATTGGTGAAATACAATAGGCACTCCCCACAGCCCCATGTGGAATGATGCTCCCCTTGCCATATCAAAGCGGAGCTGGCATCTTGTTAGGCAATGATCAGGTCACAAAATAGGGACATTTCCAATCCTGGCACCGTTGGCATGATTGCAAATACCCCCGAAACCCACCCTAAAATCCAGGCAGCTCCACTGCGTTCTACCGTACTGGAGAGCATGGAATTGGAAAGCGACATGTCGAGCCAGTTTCTGCCAGCAAGTTTCAGCACAACAAGGTGTTGTGACAGATGTGGGGGGTCCCTCCTTCTGCTCCTCGTGCCATGGCTGGATGCCAAGAGGGCGCTGAATGTGTCCCCCTTCGTCCCCTTGCTTGCCGGCACTGAAGTCCTCCATTCCTCCAATAACGCTGCCCCGATTTTAGGGTGGGTTTGGGGGGGGGCAGATTGGGAGACGGAGCACAGCCGCAACATTGTGGCTGCATGTCTGATGCACGATCTTGGCTGGCAAGTTTCGCGAGAGAGTGTGGCAGCAAGGGATGCAGCCATCCAAATTTTCCCTGGGGGGGGGTCTTAGCCCCCTAGCCTCTGACAGTTGCCACATCTGCCCTCTTCTTGCCTTTGATGTGGCTGAAATCTTTCTTTCGGGGTTCGCGGTGCTTTGTTTTTCAAAGTATTTTCCAAAACCACCTGCTCTTCAAAACCGAGCGGGGGCTTTTCTTGGAACCGGGGGCCAATCCTGCCACCTCCCAGAAGGGGCAGGAAACGGTTCCCAGAACCAGGCCCACCGCCATTGCCCACCTCCCGAGTAGCGGCCCCCGGCCGTGACGCGTCCCACAAGGGCAGCTGCTCCGGCTTGGGCTCCCCGGGATGTCTTGAACCCGGTCCAGGCCGCCCGGAATGCAAACGGGAGGAGTCGGGCGAGACCGGCCGACTTCCTCCCTTCCCGGACCCGTCCAGCTGCGGTTTCGTGCGAGGGCCAAATTCTCTCCGTTTGAAGCGTGCGCCCACGACATACCCGCCCGATTAGTCATGCCCGGGCGGCCTTTCAGCTGGGAGGCGACCAGGAGGGCAGGAGGGTGGGAACGAGGGAGCCGGGGGCAAACGCAGAAGGAGGCATGGAGAGTTCACACCAAGGACAGCGCGGTAGGTGAGAGGGAATGGAAAACGGAGAAGAAAGGCGTTGGTTGGGTGGCGCAAACGGAGAGATCATTCTCTGGAATCCCATATAATTTTTTACGTAACGTAACTTTACATACGCTTAGCTACGTGGCAGAGGTTCTAAGAAACCTTGTTAATGAATTCTGGGGCTGCATATCGGGATACCAGCAAGAGTGACCAATGCACATTGGGACCCACATGCGCCTGCATGTGATGTGCATTTGTGCATGGTGCGCATGGAGGTACATCGACGTGCAATGCGCATCAAGCTGGCTCTAGTACATAGTAACGCAACAACAGCCCTTTGCTGGATATAGGCATTGCACAACTGCACAACTGGAATTCCTGCATACGTAAATCCACTGGGAAAAATGTACGTCTCCAACAGGATTCCAGCCATTATTTTATTTTATCTATCTATCGATCTATCTATCTATTATTTATTTAGACAGACAGATAGACAGACAGATAGTTTGAACATAAACAGAAAAACATCAACCCCAACCAAAACAATGCATCAAAGAAAAAAAATCATGACCACATAACAATACTAAAAATTACACATATCTCTAAAATAAATACTAATCGAAACCTGTTTAAACTAACGAAACTTAACTAGACTAAACAGCAAATACAACTAATTACAAAATGGTTCCTGCCCTTATTGGAAACAGCTCGTAGTATCTAAAGGTACTTCACTTGAGGTCTTACTTAAGTACTGTTAAATTTATTGCTCATATTCCTTATGTTCAAAATTCTTACCTAATATCTAAAATTAAACCGTTTTAAATTCTAACGTTCTTAGGTTTGTCTGAACTATATATCAAGTCAATGAGTGAATTCAAAGTATCATTAAGACTATAAATTCTCAACAAATCTTTTAACTAAACCATATCTATATTAAAAAAAAAAATCAGAATTATTTTATTTTATCTGTGTTCCACCTTACTCCTGCTACGTGAACCAAAGCAACCCAGAAATCTGAGTTGAAATACAGTTAAAACTAGCTATAAGTGATTGTTTTATATCTTGCCCTTTTTGCTTTGCAGGGGATTTCAGTCACTGCATGAGGAAAGTAGAGGATTTTGGCCTCCACGACAAACCAAAAAACTGAGTTTGGCAAATATAAGTTGGACTTACTGGTGTCCCCTTCTTAGTTCTACAGGCTGGGGACTGGACTACGTCCAAAAAGCAGAAATAGTGGAAATGCAGAACCCAGGCGTTTATTAGTGTGCAAATGCACTTCAGCTGCCGAAAAACAGAAAAAACACACAATATATCACTTGCAGATGTGCACAAAAGCTCAACAACACACTGCAGTGTGTCTGTGCGTATACACACAGTGGGCCCTCTGTATCTGCTAGGGAAACCCCTCGTGGATGCCAAATTTATGGATGCTCAAGTCCCACGATGTACGATAGTGTAGTACAACGGCATCCCTTATACAAAAATAGCAAAATGAAAGTTTCCTTTTTGGATTTTTTTAAAAAATATTTTGAAGCTGTAGCTGGTTGAATAATCCACGGATACAGAATCTGCAGATATGGAGGGCCAATTTTATACGTGCATTCAGCAGTACAGTAAAATGAACAAAAACGTACCTTTAAATATACCAAAGGACGTACAGTGAAATGATCAAAAGTGACCGAAAGAGTTTGGCATTGCGGTGCCGTTGTGAAATTCAGATGCACAAGTTTGCACGGATGTGCCTTGTGCGTGGACACGGAAGCACGTAACATAAGACACGTTAGATAGCCTTTAGTCTCTTCCAGCAGTATAATTCTATGCTGGCTGGGTGGAGTTATTTAGTGTATTTGCTGGCATACGAGACTCACTTTTTCCCCAAAAAATACTGTTTGAAAACGGGGTGTGTCTTCTACACCGGTGTATCTTATATGTCAGCAAATAGTATTTGCTAGCATATAAATAGAGTGCATCTTCTATACTGGCAAATACGATATTTCATTTATTTGTTATATTTGTATGCCACCTTTCGCCTGGAATGGGAACCGAGGTGGCTTCCGACAATAAATTAAACACATTAAAAACATTTAAAACAGTTAAAACCGTATAGAATTATAAAACATAGAACAATATTCAAGAGGTTTTTTTTAAAAAGACTTTTCCAAATTCTGTGCCATACAGCAGTCAAGACCCAGGTTCTAACATTTATATACGTCTCTCCACCAATCAGGACATTGGGTGTGGGGAGCCATCCACTTAGAACCAATCACAGCTCCCAAAGATAATGACATGCAAATTGGCACAGCATCACCAACTGATGCAACCTGAAAACCAAAGGGGAAAGGCCAATGGAGGAATCTTTAAAAGCTCCAGAGTTCCCTAAAACAACCTTTCTCTGAGCATGTACAGAGCGCCGTTCCCCCCACAAACGACCAGCTTCCACCCTGTTCCTTTGCAGCACAAGGGAGAGAGCATGCGCGTTTTTGTTTAAGCCCTTTTTAATATCTCACTCCAGTATATCTCACACGGGAGACTTTTCTGAGCTCAGGGATGGAGCGCGGAGAGGGGAAGAAACCAGACAATTAAAACAGGTCCACTCCGAGCACGATAAAATCTTAATTGGTTTTGTTCATTCATTATTGTCCATTAAAGGAGTCTGTGTAAACCCAAACCGAAAAGCGATAAACATGCCGATGCAAGGTTTTTCTTCCTTCCTTTCTCAAAGCGTGAACGATCCGGCACAGAACGAGGAGCAAAACCACCGGGGATGAAAGCAAATGAGCAAGGAAAAAAGAGAGAAAAATAGCCTGGCTGGATGGGGGCGCAGTTCAGAAAACTATTTCGGCTTTCAGCTGTAATCGTCTGGCATTCGGAGTAGCTAGATGTGGAACCCATGCTCCAAAATGGAGGGGAAAGACGCCAGTGATTTCCATTAGGAGGAGGTCTTTTGTAAAGCAAATGGCTCTTAACTGCCCCTGCAAGACCAAGCTTTCACACACACACACACACACACACACACACACACACACCCCTACACAAATACTTCACATTCTAGCAACGGGGAGCTCACAATGTCATGGCACAGAAAATCCACCCACTGGTGAACACGAGTCACTAGGGTGGAGAGATTTGAATGCTGGACCAGGACTCTGAACGACCAAGGTCCGAATCCCCGTCCAGCCCCGGACCGTTGGGCAAGTCGCACAATCTCTCAGCCTCAGAAGAAGGCCACAGCACGGCCCCTCTTGGAAGAGAAACCAAGGCAGGGCTGTAAGATAGGGTTGTAAGATGGGGTCCCATATGTCAGAGTCGAACTGAAAGCTCACAGCACCGAGATGGATACCGCTAAAAGGACAAATGAGTGGGTCCTGGAGCAAACCAGGGCCGAACTCTCCCTAGGAGCCAAGACGGCTAATCTTTGGCCATACCGTGAGGAGACACGGCTCGCTAGAAAAACCAGTAATGCTCGGGAAGGTGGAAGGCAGTAGGAGAAGAGGAAGAACCCCATCACGGATGGAGGGACTCGATCAACTCTGCAAGGCCTGGGCAGGACAGGGTGGCTTAGGGGTCCCCCATTCAGGTCAGCCAACCCGACACCACACCGCCACCAACAGTGCGCTCTCACGAGAGCCAGAGTGGCAGGGCAGTTTGAGACTCTGAGAGACCAGGGTTCAAAGCCCAGCTCAGCTAAGCAGACCCACTGGGTGACCTTTGGCGAGGCACACTCTCTCCGCCTCAGAGGCACGCCATCGAAAACCTCTCTCTGAAAAGAAGTTGGCCGAGACAGCCCCAGGAGAGGGTTGCCGTGAGTCCGAAAGCGCTGGCAGGTCTAGCAGGAGCGCGTGCGGCATCAACTGCCGTGAACATTTCCAAAAACGGGAAGGGCCAGGCCAGGATGTGGACAGGTAACTTCTTTCAATCGCGCTCTCATGTCGCCTGGCCACACGGCTCTGGATTTTCTTCTGTGCCATACAACTAGACTGCTAGAGCCCTACGACTCCACTTGCAACATCCTATGGAATCCTGGGGTTTGCAGTTTCGGATATGGACCGGATAGGGACTGGATGGCCATCTTTTAGCCGCGGATCCCCTTCAACACTATCCTATTATTCCAACCGTGGGCCGGCTCTATTTGGAGTGAATCAAGGGGCTAGAAGGTCAGAAATTGTGATTATAAGAATAATGGATATCAAAGGAAGGAAGGAAGCAAGGAAGGAAGCAAGGAAGGAAGGAAGGAAGCAAGGAAGCAAGGAAGGAAGGAAGGAAGGAAGGAAGGAAGGAAGGAAGGAAGGAAGGAAAGCAAAGGAAGTAAGCAGCGATGGGCAAACCAAAAGTAGAGCAGACGGATGTTTGGAAAATAATTTTCTGGATGTGATCTACGCACACATACAGCGTGAGTTCTTATCTCTGGATAATGAAAGGCGCTGAGATGAAACTTCAGATACATTTTAAATACTCAAATAAACAGCACAGGGAGGGAGAGACGGGATGGGGGTTTGGACCCCGCAAAGGAGGGTTTTGAGGCAGTGGCTTGCTTCCGGTGTTTTCCTCCACATCAGGCTGACCACAGTATGGCAGGACGGAGTCTGTTTTTGGACTGCGGCTGGCAGAGTTTGTTCGGAAAGGAAACTGAATGTCACACGCACATCCTTTTCCTTACAATTCCTAAGAGCAGGTCATTCATTCCACGGGTGAGTGCACTGAGCGTGGCTCTAGTTCCCTCGGTCCTTACAGTCAGTCTCTGACCTTTCCCCCCGAGTGGTTCAGAGAGTCAGCCCAGGACTTTGCAGATCTAGGATTTTCAACATGTGAAAAGGACTGAGGAGTCTTAGCAGACCACAAGATGAACACGAGCCGGCCGTGTGATGCGGCAGTTGAAAAGGCCAATGCGATTCTGGGCTGCATCACTAGGGGTACAGTGTCTAGATCGAGGGAAGTGATGGTACCTCTCTATCCTGCCTTGGCCAGACCTCACCTGGAATACTGTGTCCAGTTCTGGGCACCGTTAGGAAGGATACGGACAGGCCGAAACGTGTCCAAAGAAAGGCGACCGAGATCATCAAAGGTCTGGAAACCACCAAGAGTTAGGGGGAGCGACACAAGGAGCTGGGCATGTTTAGTTTGGAGAAAAGAAGACGGAGAGCTGGCAGGGTAGTTGTATTTAAATGTCGAAAGAGATGTCCTGCAGAAGAGGGCTATCTCGGCGATTGCCCCTAGACTCGAACTCCAAACTCAGAGGGGCCTTTCATGCCAAATTTTAATTTAGGGGTGTTGATAGGGGACCACAAAAGTGGGCTCCAGGGACCATGTTCTAGGCTGTTCTAGGGAGTGGTACTAAGGGCAGAAGGAGATCTAGGCCATTTCCGCACTGGGCTGTTATAGCGCTATGATTCCACTTGCAACATCCTATGGAATCCTGGGGTTTGCAGTTTCGGGAGGGGCCGGCTGGCCCCTCCCGAAACTGCAAACCCCAGGATTCCATAGGATGTTGCAAGTGGAATCATAGCGCTATAACAGCCCAGTGCAGAAATGGCCACAGAATCATAGAATCGTATAGTTGGAAGAGACCCGAGGGGCCGTCCAGTCCAAGCCCCTTCTGCCAGGCAGGAAGACCGCAACCCAAGCCCTCCCTTTGGCAGCGGGCCGTCCGACCCCTCTTTAAAAATCCCCAAAGATCTCAGGACTGGTCTTCTGAGAAGGTGTGCCCAGCCACAGATGCGAAGTTCCGTGTTGCTCCGACTGGCGCTTCCAGAATCCCCAAGCAGCCAAGCTGAACCGTAGGCCAAAGCAGGAACTTTCCCCCAAGTTCCGGGGGGCTTGGCCGTTCCCCCCGCGTCGCCGCTTCTGGACCGGGCGCTGCGCTTTGGCTGGGCGTGCCGATTCCAAGCCACCCACCGGAACGAAGACGTGAGTTTTTCTCAGAACGCTTCCTTTGCTCGCATGGAGGTCGGGAAGTTCCCGGCCGGTGGCAGAGAGCGTGGGGAGGTTGGCGGTGGTTTCGGGGAGGGGGCGCATACCTACCCCCACATTTCTCAGGGTCCTCGAGGGACAACTTGTCTCCAACACTCACGATGCGGAGCCAGGAAAGTTTGAGGAAGGGGAACAGGTGAAGGGAATTGGCGCCGATGCCCGCGGATTCCATCTTCCAGGCTCCGCCACCCTTATGGCTCTCCGGGGAAACGTCCCCCTCCCCGAGAGATAAATTATTTTGCAATTGTCTCGAGTCCTTGAGGTTGGTTCACATGGCAGAAAACAAAAAACAAGAGCAAAAGGAGGGAGGGAGGGAGCCAGAGAAAGGCAGGGGAGGAAGAGGGCGGAGGAGTTAAAAAGAGACTTTGGGACAGAGGAGAAAACCGGTATAACGTTGGCCCACGACTACTGAGGTTTAGGGGGGAAATACCACATTGGCCAAGGCATTCCATGTCCCACCTACAGACAGTAGAGTTGGAAGAGACCCCCCAAGGGCCATCCAGTCCAACTGCATTTGTCCATGCAAGAATACACCATAAAGCACTCCCAACGTATGCCCACCCGGCCTCTGTTTAAAAACCTTCAAAGGAGGAGACTCCACCACACTCCACTGAGGCAGCAACATATTCCTCTCTCAAACTGCTCTTACCATCAAGAAGTTCTTCCTAGTGTTCAGGTGGGATCTCTTTTCTTGAAGTTTGAAGCCGTTGCTCCGGGTCCTAGTCTCTGGAGCAGCAGCAAACAGGCTTGCTCCATCCTCCATATGACATCCTTCCAGCATTAAAGCATAGCTATCATGTGTTTGCTGAGTGTTCTCTGCCGAGTCTCGTCACACCGGCTGGGTTTTGGCCTCACGAGATGTCACGCGTAAGCGGTTCCAAACAATCAGTGGAGAACTCGACGGCTGAGATGGTGCATCATGCATGATGATTTTATACCAAGTTAAAATAAACCAACCTGGAGAGCCGGTGTACAAAGTTTCCGGGAGCTGACGAAATATATTCTGGGGTAAACAAAATGTGTGCAGATCTCCAAAATAAAACTGGAACGAACAGGGACAAAATCGAGGACTGCATCTGGTCTTTTAAAGTGCATCTGGACTGATCATAAAGACTAAAAAGTCCCCTCTCGTTAGGACTTCCTTATAGTTATCTATTAATTTCCAACACATATCATAAACACAAACTGACATTTTTAACATAAACTAAAATCAAAACACCCAATTCGAAGCACAATACTCAGATGCAACAGTAAAAACTCTAAGTACTAATCCACTAAAAGATTAACTTCTTGACTAAACACTAACTTATTAAAGACACAAAAGGGCTCTGAGCAAACCAAACCGTGATAAAAGAAGAAAGATATAACAAGGGGGGGAAATGTTCTACCATTATAAATCCAGACGATCTTACCAGCACCCGTATCTACCAATTATTGCATTGTTGGGTTTCGTATTGCTCAGAAAATCCATAAACAGTTTCCAGTCTTTCAAGAAAACCTTCTATTGGACTTTTTACTTCAGTTGTTCCCTAGGCCTTGAACACAATTTGATTTCTATCCTTATTGCAGAACCTTAATTTTCAAGAATAGCATGCTTTTTATACCGTACAAAGGCAAGTAGTAATTCATATTATAAATTTTATTATCAAATGTCATAGGTTAGAGGAAGTATAATAACATTTGTGCAATCACCTGTCATCTGAGGAGCGGGAAATCTTATCCTCATATGTCATACAATTAGCAATTGTTTAGTAGATTAGCAGGCATATGTGTAGCATTTCAGCTTGGTCGGTTTAGTTTGGGTCCGTCCTGTCTGTTATTACACTGTTTGTTTGCATTTCCCTTATGTGCATTTTAGGTTGCTTAAAAATGGGTTGAATAAAAAAATTTTATCCAAAAAAACAAAAGGAATGAAAAAAAAATGTGTCTAATAAAAATAATTAAGAGTTAAAAAACCCTTCAACTGACCTATGCATTAAGACACAGGTTAGTTTGGCCCTTCGGGCTGACTTGGAAAACTTTACCACCCGTTCTTCCGTCACCGGGGCTTCCAGGTTTGAGCAAACCATATCCGCGCAGCTGTTGTCATATATCGAAGGGCAAGTCCGTATTTACTCTCTGACTCCTTATCTGTAATGCCCAGCAAAAATGTTTCTGGAGGCCCCACAAAACCCACTTTTAAAATGACGCATAAATCTTAGGACTTTTCACCTTCTCCCAAGCCCACAGTGAGATCCTGACCCTGAACGAAACTCTGCTTAGGCCACGGTGGGCTGAAGAAGCACACGGAAGAACGGGGCCATTTCCACACTAGACTGTTCTAGTGCTATCATTCCACTTTCAACATCCTATGGAATCAGGGGCCTCAAAGGCCCCTCCTTAAACTGCAAACCCCAGGACTTTATAGGACGTTGAAAGTGGAATGATAGCACTAGAACAGTCTAGTACGGAAATGGCCTCGGCCAAAACAGGGGAGGTAACGCATCAGTTACACAACCACATGTGAAGGTTGCACATAAGAGGTGTAGCTATGGCGAGGAGGGCAAACGAAAGGCAATTCCCCCACCAACATAAGAATTCTGCCCCTTCCCATGAAATTTTCCTCCAATCCCTGAATTTCCAGCATTGCAAAGAGGGAAGGTTGGAAACTATTCACATCTTGAACGCTTCTCTTTGCTGTGTCTGCATTCCCGGGTCTCTCGGCCTGCCCCTTTGCTTTGGAGTCCAAACTCTTATTTTCCGAAAGCTCGACCAAAGTTTCAAGCCAGCGCAGCGCCAGAAATTTGGAGGTTGGGAGAAAAATCCGTTTGGAAGGGCAGAATTCACACTGGGAGGATCTGATGCTCCCATTTTGCTCCCCAAACCCATCCCACGTGTTGCTCTCAGCTGCCGCGTAGAAGCAAGGGGGGCTCAAAGTGGGAGCCCCTCTTCTTTCAGCCCTGCTGCAAAACAAGACCCTCTGCCCAGAAGGTGCCTCTGCAGTAAAGCTTCCCAAAACCCAGGGCCCCGATCCGCCCTTTGCCTTCGCTTCCTCTGCACCGCATGGATGCAAAACCAAGCCAGCCTTCATATTCGAGGGTGAAGGCGAGAGCACCATCTACCGGCAGACCGAGGCACAGATTTTAAGCCTCCAGCAAGTTGGGGGGCTTCCCGGCTGAGTTTTCCTGCCTCCCCAAACCCGGTAAATCTGGGGAAAAGGAGGAAGAGGCAAAACAAGCACCTTTTGCCGTGAGGCTGATAGTTCGGAGTGCGTTAAAAGGCCAGCAGATATCGTGGGACTGCAGCTCCCAGCACAGCTAACAGAATTGAGAGCTGCAATCCAGCAATATCTCAGGCTGCACCCAAACTGTAAATGTCGGCAAATTTTCCCACCACCGCCACCCTCCAAAAAAGGCATGAAGAACATTCCTTTTGGCTGGTTGAAAGCTTCCAGAATCCCCCAGCTATGAAGCTGGGAGTTGCAGTCACACAGATGAGAAGACGGAAAGGAGACACGATGTATATATATGAAGAGGGGGACATGGAGAAGATGGGGGCAGCTTGTTTTCCACCACTCCAGAGAGAACGGACAGAGAGAGATTGCAGGAGATTCTGGATAACCGTTCAGAAGAACTTCTTGAAAGTAGGAGATGCTCAGGACCAGAACAAACTCTCTCCGGAAGGGGAATGTAAACTCTCCATCTTTAGAGGTCTTGAAACAGAAGTCAAACGGACATCTTTGCAGGGTACTTTAGTTGTGTCTTCCTGCATGGCTGGGGGTTGGACTAGAATGCCTTCAGGGGTCCCCCCAACTCTAAGATTCTACGATACAATTTTCCCTTGCTCTGCATAAAGAAAAGCCTGAAGTCAACTTTAAGAGTTAACAAACAGACAGAACCAAAGTGCCTGAGGCCTCGAACCCACCCTGGGTTTGAGTCAAAATGCTCTCCAAGGTGCCATTCAGGGTGCTAGGCATCAGCAACTTGGACAGCTCCTTTAAAGTTCAGACTAAAACCCGGAGGAGAATCACCGCCTCTCCGACAGGAGAGAGACACCGGTCACCGTAGCTGATCTTAAATATCCCCAAGATTTGTCTAAAAATCCATCTTTGGGCCTGAAGAGAGCCAGGAGGGGCTCAAAGTCACTTTGGACACCCGTGTACCTTTTGCATGCACGGTTTGCACGGATGCGCACGCTGGTGCAAACCATCCCGCCATCCAGTAAACCGGCAACCCATGTGTTTTGCATTACCACCTTGAGAAGAAGTGAGGAGACGGGGCAGGGAATGCGGAGAGAAGCCAGAAAGAATAAGTGCGGTGAGAACATTTAAAACTCCCAAAACTTTGGGCCGGATCCAAGCGGCGTCACACATCATCGGGCGGCTTGTAATAATAACGACTTATCTAACAAGGGGAGACGTCAGACAGTTTGATTTGCCAATTAGCCGCACAGTGGGTCGCTAACTGAAAGCAGATGGGCCGATACCTTATCGCAGTGTCTCCCGAAAAGGAAGGAGGGATTCGTTTTTTTAGAAAAGCCACACGTCTTTGCTGAATTAAAATGGGCAACGCGCTGCTCTTACACCCTGCAAAAAACAAGGGAGGAGGTTGAGTGCATTTTTCAGTGCGCAATTCTCCCATTGGGCACGGCGAAGCAACTGCCTCGGGTAGTAATTTCTCAAGGCCCGAGTCTCCGGTTTTCATGGGTCATCCCTAGGTGGGAAACAAGGGCGAAAATTCTTCGCAAACCCTCCTGAGTCCCGGAAAACTGTGCAATATAAATAAATAAAATTAAATGGATAATACAGGAAATTCATCTCAATTTCTTAAATGACTGCAGAGAAGCTCAGAAGGAGCGGGGCTAGAGGAAGAAATAATATCATCTCAGCTAATTAAAAAGCCCCACACTTTCTCCTCCATGGGCCCGATTCTGCTACACAGCTGGCATTATTAGATCTGAAAGTAAACTGGGGCTGGAGGGAAGAAATCTGTCTCTTGAGTGTCCAGTTTATGGCTGTACAAGAACCATGGGTTTCTCGGATTTTGGCACACCATTTTATACTCACTTACCTGGAAGGAAGCCCTGCTGCATCCAAAGGGACTGATTCCAAAGGCTTCCAAGGATCTTTATTGGACCGTCAAGTCGGCTTCGGTCTCCAACAGCCCCGTTCAGGTCTTGCAAAATCAGGGCAGCCATCGCTTCCAAAACTGACTCCATCAATCTGTGATGTGGTCTTCCTCTCTTCCTACCACCTTCCACTTTGCCTAGCGTTATTTTTTTTTTCCCTGGGTCACGTCGTCTCGCAATGCATCCGAAGTTTGAAAGCCTCCGTTCACCCCTCTTTGCTTCCAAGGCTTGGTTTGCTCTAAGACCCATTTGTTTGTCTTTTTAGCAGTCCAAGGTATCCACAGAACTCTTCCGCAGCACCAAATCTGAGACACGTCACTTCTCTTCCAGCCAGCTTTCTTCACTGCCCAGCCTTCAAAATCGTACACAGAAATTGGAAAACATGGATGATTCAGATTCTTGTATTTAATGATATCCCTTTAGACTTCAGGATCTTATCTCGTTCCTTCATAGCTCCCCTTCCAAGGCCATTTCCGCATGACGCTCTGATAGTGCGATGATTCCACTTTCAACCTCCTATGGAATCCTGGGGTTTGCAGTTCTGGGAGGGGCCGGCCGGCCCCTCCCAGAACTGCAAACCCCAGGATTCCATAGGAGGTTGAAAGTGGAATCATCGCGCTATCAGAGCGTCGTGCGGAAATGTTCCAAGTCTTAAATCTCCTTCTGTAGTGGTTTCAGGAAGGTTCAAAATGCTTTTGTTGACTTCTGTAAGGCTTACTCGACCTCATTTCACACGCTCATATTGTTAGTTAGAATCACAGAGCTGGAAAAGACCCCAAAGACCATCAAGGCCAACCCCCTTCTGCCAGGCAGGAAGATACCATCGAAGAGTTCCCTTTGACAAATGGACATCCCACTTCTGTTTAAAAACCTACAAAGAAGGAGAGAAACTCCATCGCAGCAGCAGCGTATTCCACTGTCAAATTGCTCTTACCTTCAGGAAGTTCTTCTTAAGATTTCGGTGGAATCGCTTTTCCTGCGGTTGGAAGCCGTTGCTCCATGTCCGAGTCTCTGGAGCAGCAGAAAACGAGCTTGCTCCATCTTCAACATGACATCTCTTCGAACATTTAAACATGGCTGTCCTGTCCCCTCTCAATCTTCTCTTCGCCAGGCTAAACACCCCCAGCTCCCTAAGCCACTCCTCAGAGGGCTTCGTGGCTTCGAGACCCTCCACCATCCTGGTGCCCCTCCTCTGGACCCCTTCCAGCTTGCCCATGTCCTTCCTGAACTGTGGTGCCCAGAAGTGGGCACAGGATTATTCCCACTGGGGTCTAGCCAAAGCAGAATAGAATTTTGCATGAAAAGTTTGCTGAAACACTTCAAACTGCTCTTCTGTTTTGTGATGTAGGAAACTGTCCCTAAACTTTGCATGCTCTTTCTGCCTCCGGCATTAAACTTTAATTTTGCTAACTGACCAACACCTGTAGTCGTACACTGGAAAACTTTTAAAAGTCTCACCATACCTGGACAGCCGGCCAAGGGTATGGAACATGAGAATTTTGCGAGGAATAACCGTCCTGGATGCATTGAATCAACGTGGTACCATTTTATTATGTCTGCACACAGAATTAACTCTCTTAATGGATCTCAACGAAACGTTTAAAAATTTTCTGGGGGGGAAAAAACCCCCACATTTTAACAGATACATATATGAGTGGCAGGCAGAAAGATTGGTTAAAATTAATCTTGGGCCCTTTTTTTAAAATAAGTATTTATTCATTCGTTTTAAAACAACCAAAGAAGTCTACATGGAAAAAATTCTAAATCTAAAACACCATATTAACACACTAAACATCGATCACTTACTTACTAAAATGCTAGATCCTAACTCACTAAAGCTCAAAGGGACTCTCACGCCCCCAAAGCCAAACTGTAATGAAGGTGGGGGGAAAAAAACGGGAAAAATATGTTATTCTACCATTACAAACCCAACTAAGCAATCCTGTTAGAATTACTAGTAACCACAGCCACAAACTACTGCATTGTTAGATTTCTTATGGCTAAAAAAGTCCATAAACAGTTTCCAGTCTTTCAAAAAGAAAAGAGTTGGCTTATCCTTTAGAACCCACATTATTTAGCATTTTGGGGTCATTCGGCAACCTCACTCCATTCTTCTGTGGTCGGTAATTCAGCTTTGAGCAAACAACGTTCTTGCAGTTTTTATCATATATCTAAATAGCCTGTTTTTACTATGGAATTTCTTCTCCCTAATATCAAAAACATGGGGGACGTTACAAAACTCGCCTTCAAAAAAATGTTTTTTTGGATTAACATGTAAATCTTAGACCAACGGTTCTTAACCCAGGGTCCATGAAGCCCCCAGGAGGCCACAGGGAGGTCTGGGATGGCTTGAAGAAATTGCCACGAGCTTTTCCGGTTAAAATAGAAAGAAAGAAAATGAAGGAAGGAGAAAAAGGAAGAAAGAAGACAGACAGAGAGACAGATGGATGGTCATACATTGATCTCAAAGAGCAGGAGACTTTTTCTGGTGACAATATCATTTTTACAACCTTTCATTGGAATATCTCAGACCGTTCAAAAGTCAGGTCAGATGATCTGTTGTAATGGAGTTGGAGGATCCATTCATTTCCAAAGATGGACAGTTCACTGAGTTTAAACTGAACAGTCACCCAAGCTGGATGGTTTATCGCATCTGAGTTTGATGATCCATTATCTGCTCAGCTTGGTGACCTGTTGTATTTGTTTTGGTTGGTCCATTCATTTCTCAGGTCGGGTGATCCATTGCATTTAAGCTGGACAATCCACTGGTTTCCCAGATTTGGTGATCCTTCACATTTGAACTGCATGATCATCCATGTTGGAGAATCCGTTGGTTCCTCGGGTTGTGGGATCTCTTTTACTTGAGTCCGGTGATCCTTTAGTGGAGCAAGGTGGAGAACCCATGGCCATGGAGTTGGATGAGCCATGAGTTTAGCCAGTTGGACCATCTACAGCTGCTGAGTTATGAAATCCGTTGCTTCCCCAAATGGGATGGTCCATCGACTTAGGCGGACCAAGGCGTTTGAGTCAGACAATCTCTTCGCTTTCCCAGTCGGACGATCCGTCGCAATCTTCACTCCCGACACCCAAGACCGATGCAGGCCGAGAGGACCGTCTTCCCCAGGGGCGCCCCGGGCTACTCCTGCCTCATGGTGTAGCTCTGGATGGCCGTCTGAAAGAAGGCGGCTGTGTTCCGCTCCGGGTGGAAGAAGATCACGTACCACTTGGGCCCAAAGTAGCCCACGCAAAGGTTGAACAAGTTGGAGAGCATGACAGCCGTGTCCACTTTACTCACCGATAACCCTTCGGCGACGGACATGAAGAGGAAGAGGATGACCCAAAGGGTGAAGTAGCTGGTCATGCACACGGTGATGTACTTGGCTTCGTTGTAGTTCTTGGGCAACGCTTTCCCCGTGTAGGCAAAACAGAAGCAAAGAAAACACAAGACCATGTCAAAGGCGTTGTTCAGAACCATGGAAGCTCTGTAGTCTGTTGTGCACATCAGAAGGAGGGCCGATGGGTCACTTCTAACCTTGGTTTGGGCCGGCTCTGGAGGGTAGAGGTAGGCACTCAGCCCCACAATGACCATCTTGACCGCAAAGGCGGTGGCCACAAAAACCTGCTGCCCGTTGTACTTCTTCCAAAGGTCATAAGCTCTGGGCAGCCAGGAGGCCATCTTGAAGACGCAAATGATCTGGAAGGACCGGACGGTGATGCAGGCCAGGCAGAGGGTGAAGCAGAGACTGAAGGTGATCTGGCGGCCGATGCAGATGACCGCCGTCGGCTTGCCGATGTAGAAGATGACGTTACAGAACCCGACAATGAGGGAGGCGATCATGATTAAGCAGAGCCGGCCGCCGGCGGAGCGCACCACGGGGGTGTCCAGATGGCGGACGAACGTCACCAGAACCCCCAGAGCGGCCAAGAGCCCAAGCAAAGCAAAGGACAGGAGCAGGATGGAGACGGGGTCATCCCAGGCGAGGAACAATAACACCTTCATGAAACACTCCTCCTGGCCCGGGGTTGACCACATGTTGGGCGGACAGCTCTGGCAGCTGAAGAGGTCTAGGGAAGAAGACAGAGCAAAAATGGAGGTTGGGCTGGAGTGGTAGGATCAGTAACTCCACAGAGCTGGACCGGGTTTTTTTTACTGTCCATGCCTCAAAGAGGACCAACGGGACAGGGTCCTACACCCAGCGGGTTTTCATGGTTGAGAGGGGATTCGACCTAATCTAGCCCTCAGACCATGACACTGTGTTGGGTCTCAAGATTTCTTTTGACCATCTGTTCCTCCAAGGCTGGGAAAGGGGGCTGGCCAAAGTTCGGCCCTTAAATGTAGTCCCAAATATCCGTGCTTTCCGGTTCTGTTCAGGCCCTTCCCTAAGTCTTACCGGGATTTGTTCAGGCTGTGTTTTAAGGGATCCAGCATGAACCGGTGGATTGAGACCTGGGTTCGGATCCCCGCTCAGCCATGGAAACCCACTGGGTTTTCTTGGACGAGTCACACTAGCTCAGCCTCGGAGGAAGGAAATGGTGAAACCCCCTTCAGAAAAATAAATCTTGCCAAGAAAACCTTAGGAGAGGGACACCGTCAACCATAGTTGACCTGAAGGCACAAAACAGCAACTCAGTTTTGACCAGCAATTGTATTTTCAATGTTAATCACTTCGCATTGTTGTCATGGATTGAGGATGAGGATGAGCCACCTTGAGTTACTGTCTTTGGGAGGAAATGGAGTATAAATAGGGAGGAAGAAGAGGAGGAGAGGGAGAGGGAGAGGAAGAGGAAGAGAAGAGGAAGAAAGAGAAGGAGGGGAGGAAGAGGAAGAAAAGGAGAAGAGGAGGAGGAAGAAGAAAGAAGAGGAAGAGGGGGTGAGGAAGAAACAGGAGAGGAAGAGGAGGAGAGGAGGAGAGAATGAAAAAGAAAAGGAGGAAGAAAGACAAACGATGAGAGTGGTAGGAGAGGAGGAAGAAGAAGAATAGAGGAGGAAGCAAAAAAAGGAAGGGGGAGAGGAGGAGAGAAAGAAGCTGGAGGAGGAGGAGGAAGAGGAGGAAAAGGGAAGAGGAAGAAAGAAGAAGAGATGAGGAAGACAAAAGAGGAAGAGGAAGACAGCAGGAGGCAGAGGAGAGAAAGAGGAAGGAAGAGAGAGAGAGAAGAAGAGGAAGAGGAAATGCGGAAGACAAAGAAAGGGAAGAAGTGGGGGAGAGGAAGAAACAGGAGGAGGAAGAAAAAGAAGAAGAAGAGGAAGGAAGAAAGAGAAAGAAGAAGGGGAAGAGGAAGAAAAAAGGAAGAGAAAGAGGAAGAAGAAGGATGAAAGAGGTGGAAGAGGAGGAAGAGGAAGATTAGAGGAGGAAGAAGAAGAAAGGAAAGGGGGAGAGGAGGAAGAGGGGATGAGGAAGACAAAGGAGAGGAAGGGAAGGAAAGGAGGAACGAAAGAGAGGAAGGACGAGAGGGGTAAGAGAGGAGGAAGAGGAGGGAAAAGGAACGGAAGAGGAGGAGAATTCTCCGTGGAACTTTATTGCATGACGCATCCTCGTGTAACCTGCCCAAAGAGGGCTTTTGCCCTTCAAGCCCTCCTTGAAATATTTTAAATGAATCCGTCCTTACTGCTGGTGTTGAGGAAGGTCCCCGCTTCACACTCCACGCAGGTGAAGCAGCAGGCGAAGGAGTCCATCACCTTGCGCCGCTGTCCGGGCCCGCACTGCTCCGAACAGATCGACCTTGGGGGCTGCAGGAGGAGGAGGAGGAGGAGAGACAACTTAACAACGGTTTCCTCCCTTTGGGTCCTTCGGTTTGTGTGCGTGTGTAGACGCAAGGGCCACCCAGTCCAACCCCAGAATTAGAACAAAGAATTGGAGGCTGGTGGGTGGACCAGTGCTGGCTGAAGTTTAGGAGAAACTTCTTCCAAGGATGTGACCTTCTGCAGCCGGAGGGTCTTTCCTTTGCTCTAAGGACAGACAGGGAGGCAGCACTTGCAAGATCTCCCCGCTCCAAGCCAGAATGAGATGACGCCAAAGATGGCTTCCATCTCATACGATTCTCCAAAAAAAAGCCCCAGCAGAATCATGAGCTCCATTTTCCGGGACGTGCCGGAGAACTCAGCCAACCCAAAGTCGCTCGGAGTCAACTCAAGAGCGGACACCAGATGGCACACTTGTGCCAACGTTGAGCAAGTCGGAGAACCTTTCTAGTTCAATTTCCGTGCAAAATAGCGAGTGCCCATTTAAGGGGGGGGGGCAACCTGGGAGCCCCAAACCAGGATCTGGTTCTGGAATCTGGGACATTGCTCAGAAGAAAGTTAAGAGAAATAACTTTACCGTCATATGCCTTCAAGTCACTTCCTAAGGCAAACCTATTTTGGGGTTTTCTTGGCAAGATGTGTTTTGGGACGGGCGTGCCTTTGTTTCCCTCTGAGGCTGAGAGAGTGTGACGTACCCACGGTGGCTCCCCATGGTCAAGCAGGGACCTGAAACCTGTTATTCAGAGTCACTGTGCTCAAGCCGCTACACGCTGCCGGCTCCTGTAATTAATCTTCCCAGTTTTCTGGTAATAACTAAAGCATACCTGGTACATTAATTAGCTAGGAGGGTGGTCCACTCCCACCACTGCCATCAGCTGAGAACACAGGAGTAAACCTTCTTGGCGGCCGCTGCAAAACTGTGGAACTCCATTCCACAGGAAGGTACGCCAGCCTCTCTTTGCTTGCCTTTTTTCCCCAGAAGTTAAAGACTTTTTTCATTTAAACAGGGGTCGGATGACTGTTGAGCCAGCACGGTGAAGGGGTCTGTGCATTAAACTGAGACTCTGGAGACCGGGGGTCAAATCCCTGCTCGGCCATGAAAACCCACTGGGTGGCCTTGGGCAAGTCACACTCTCTCAGCCTCAGAGGAAGACAAAGGCAAGCCCCCTCTGAAGGAACTTTGCCCAGAAAACCCCATGATAGGTCACCATAAATCGCCTTTTTATGAGGTGCATATCCTGCATTTTTTAATCCTTATTGTTAATTTTTAAAAAATGATTTTAATCTTTTTTCTTTTTTTTTAAACTCAGGGTGTTTTAGTCTGCTAGCCTGTTTGAGGATGCTTTAAGTTTTCAAACATCAGAGTTTCAGCTTTATGCTTGTTGCAGAGAGAACCCCGGTCCCCACGTTTTGGCTTGCCGTGTTGTTTGCCGTGTGCCAGGTGATCTTCTCGGCATAAACGTCGAGCTCTTCCCGCTGGAAGTCATAGGTGGCGACCGTCCCGAAGGGTCTCCTGGGGTCGTCCCACTGCCACTGGACCACCTCGAAGCCGCTCGGGGGGTTACCCTTCTCGTCGAATCGGATGGGAGTGTTCAGCAGGCTGAAGTTCACCCGCCCCACCTCCCTCAGGAGCTACGATCGAAAAAAAGAAAAAGTGATTGTGGTACTAAAGTCAGGACCGTCCGTGCCATCGGATTCCCCGTTTCTACGTAGGGCTGTGAAAGCTGGAGAGCGAAGAAAGCCGACAGGAAGAAAATCAATCCATTTGTCACACGGTGCCGGAGAAGAGTTCTGCCGATACCCTGGACTGCTAAGAAGACAAATGAATGGGTCCAAGAGCAAACCGAGCCTGAACTCTCCCTAGAAGCCAAGGTGGCTAAACTCGCCCACCGAGACCCCTAAAGCACAGGACATGGGTGACATTTATGACCCTCAGCAAATCAGTGCTCTTCGTGCCCAAATTTCTACGCTCAACCGTATAACCTGCCTACTAGCCGACGTACCTCAGTCCCAGCAGCTTTTGCCAGCTGCTAAAACGCTTGCGCTAGCTATGATGCCCCCACCCCGGGACTGCGACTGGACCCTTCCCAGTAGCCACGACACAGAGACGTGAAGGGGACAATCCTTACGGCAGCCAGCGTAGGTGGAAAAAGGAGAGCCCATGAGGCTCAGTGCATTTATATAGCGAGAATGCGTCAATTAGGCAAGCAGCTGGGGGAGGCGGTCAGCCTACATAAACCGGGAAGGGGGTGGGAAGAAGATCCATCGCAGACATCTTGTCGGTGGAAGCAGCAGGCCTCACGTTCGGATCCCTTGCTTGTGTTCCTGGAAACCTTGACCCTTGCTTTTTGTACGGACTTCGCTACTGGACTGTTGCTCTGAATTTACTACAGACCCGGACTGCGAAAACAATGACCGGTAGCTGGCTAACAAACTATTATAAACTTTGTTCATGGCTGCTGATAAAGGACTCTAATTAGAGAGCTGTAAACCTTGGCTGGCTGCTGGCACAGGACGATACCTCAATAAAATAAAATACAATAAAATAAAAATAAAATAAAATAAAAACACTGCTGCTACACTCTGAGTGTTTTCTTGGGAAGCCAGTTAAGCGGTGCATGATAAGCTGTCATACTTTGGACACATCATGGGAAGACCTGACTCACTCACTATTTGACTGCTTAGTCTGCGTTTCATCTTTTGCACGCTATGATTTTTTTAAAACTATGTTTTCACTTTTATAAGTACTGTAAGCCTCTTTGAGTCCTTCCAAGGAGAAAAAAAGTAGGATATAAATAAAATGATAATAATACTAAATAATAACAATGATGATGATGAAGTGAGTGCAGCAGTGCCTTGCTATGCAGGGATGACCATTTGAACATCTGACATAAAATTATAACTTAAAATGGAATTTACAACCTAATTAAATCATTATTATAACACTTAATTCCTCAATATGAATGCATTTACTTAGCTTTCAAATAATGCATAAGACACAACCCATTTATACACTGGCAAATATTATTTGCTGGCATATAAGACACACCAGCGTATAAGACGCACCCTGTTTTCAAACAGTATTTTTTGGGAGGAAAAAGTGAGTCTTACATGCCAGCAAATATAGTAATCGCCATAGTTATTATTCGCTGTTAAAGGGCGCATGCAGTTTTGGAGAACATGCGGGAGACACGCAGGCACCATTTACCTGCCAGGGGTAAATCTTCTCCTTGCGGCATCCGGTTTTGTTGCAACCCAGCAAGGCGTGCAAAGCATGGGCAATGGTATAAACAGAGGAGTAGACATTGAAAGTGATGCGGTCCCCAACAATCTCGAAGCCTTGGTTGGCCTGCTGAGCCACTGAAAGGCAGTCGTCGCATTTTTGGTTGCAGGTCAGGTTGGCGGCCGGAGCTTCCTTGCCTTCTGTCGGGCCGGGCCGGACTCGGAATTCGTCCAGTCCTGGGATTTGAATGTTCTGCGCAGCCACGCCAAGGATGGTGCCGATGCTCGAGATGTTGCTCATGGTGTAGATGCTCGGATCGGTGGCCCAGGCTTCGGCCGCGATCCACACGAAGCCGGTGACGTTCTGGTCGATGACCTCTCGGAAGAAGGGCTGGAGGCACAGCTCCGTGCTCAGGATGACCACCACTTTGGCCGAGTTGCGCTTGATCCTGGCGACGACATCCCTGAACCGCTCCAGGTCAGCACCGTTGAAGCCCAGTTGGCCTGTTTCTGGGACGGGGATGGTCTCCTGGAAAGCGATGCAGGCCCACAAAGACTGGTTGCCGGAGGAGAAAAAGAAAATGAGTTACTTGAGTTTTCTCCCACGTTCGACTATTTTAAAACTTCAGATTCAGTGAGAAGCGGGGACTTGGGTCTGAACTTGATTCACTAGAAAAGCTTGGTAAGGAAGAAGGCAGTAGGAAAAGAGGAAGACCACGTTAAAGAT
Organism: Cyclura pinguis; assembly: GCA_030412105.1. Lineage (NCBI taxonomy): Eukaryota > Metazoa > Chordata > Lepidosauria > Squamata > Iguanidae > Cyclura > Cyclura pinguis. The sequence goes on along the minus strand of CM059612.1, from coordinate 16,585,110 downwards.
GGATAGACTTAATCAGTGAAGGCCAGATGACCAGACTGGTTTGGGAACGGAGTCAGGCCAGGAAAGGTTCCTTGGTGGAGTATTAAGTAGCTGATACAGGATCCAGGCCCCGGTTATTCAAGAACTGACTGAGAAAAAAAATCCCTACCTGGGAATCTGCTTGCCCTACTTTGTTGCGCAGCAGCTGCAAGTTCTCCTGGCCGTATTCGTCGTCGCTGGAGAGGACAATGACCCAGTTCCATTGGAAGTGCTTCATCAGCTTCACCAGGAGGGTGACCTGCTGGTCTCTGCTCAGGATGGTGCGGAACGCCACCGGAAAGGTTTTGGAGTTGCTGAGGGACTCGGCTGTCACGCTGAAGCTGATCTGGAGAGGCAGGAAAGGAGTGCATCAGGCCACTTTGCTGTCGTGGCTTTGTTTTACATCAGAGCTGGGCAAGTGGGAGAAGCTGAGGGGCCACCTCAGCCCTTCCAGGGGACCCCGTGAACACCCACAACAAGAATAAAAATAAAAATCAGCGGCTTGAATTCACCATGAAACTTATATTTATCCAGTGATGTAGACTGGAATCGATTGACTCGGACTCAAGTCAGACTTAAGTCGCTTCAGTGACTCGGCTCAGACTCGACTCGGCAAAAACTACACACTGACTCGACTCAGCTTGAGACTTGCATGTTTTTGGTGACTGACTTGCTGCCCTCGGTTCAGTCACGTAACACATCCATCCGGAAACCGTACCACTTACCGGTCCCGTGACGATCTGTCTCAAGCCCAAAGCGTGGACACGTTTCTCAGGGGGAACGGCAAATGGGCCAGGCAGGGGGCTTGAGGTGGGTGGAGGTCTGCTCGGCAGCCTTTCCCGGCTGCATGTAGGAGGAGCTTCCTAAAAGTTTTCCTAAGAGCAGAAGGCAAGACTCGTCCCCAGAGTGCAGGGCGTGCATCTCGGAGGGGAACAAAAAATGTGTTGGGCAAGTGGCTCGAGGAGGACGGATCCTTCCTTCTAAAGATTTTGGAGCTTCGGTAATGGGAATAAGAAGGACCCTATTCCCCACTTCTGAAAATCCTCCAGCTTTGCAAATGTGGAGTAAGAAGGATCCCATTCCCCACTTCCGAAGCTGCAGATGGAAAATCGCAAAAGCAGAGGGCCGACTAAAACGGTTAAATCTGACTTTATTGGACTCCGTTCAGAAATTCTGGAATACAGGCTGGGGTATAAAGTTGGCTCCCAGACTCGAGACTTGACTTGAAAGTTTCTTGCAAGGACTTGAGACTCGAAGGCAGAGGCTTGAGCCTTGCCTTGAGACTCGGAGCAAAAGACTTAAATACATCACTGCATCTATCTAAGTGGATTTTGGTCTGCATGAAATAGAATTGAGCAGTTTTGCAACCCTCAGCAAGGGACTGTTGTAGGGTTACGACATAAGGTGCAACCATCGCACATGAAGACACTGGTTAGGGAGCGCAGTGTGCATTGAAAAAGCCCAGTGCGCACTGGGAAAGTCTTCCCAGTAACTTGTCAGAATTGCTGGAAAGTTTTTTAGCAAATTGTGTAGCTAAGTATGCGTAAAGTCACGCAACATAGACCATGATATGGGTCCTTTCCACACTACACTGTGATAGTGCTGTCATTCCACTTTCAACCTCCTGTGGAATCTGGGATTTTTAGTTTCCCGGGGACCAAGAGCTCTCTGGCTGAGAATTCTAAGCGCCCCTCCCTAAACCACAAACCCCAGGATTCCATAGGATGCTGAAAGTGGAATAATAACACGATAACAGTGTAGTGCAGAAAGACCCATACAATCATGATCAAGTTTTTGGTTTTGCCCCTAAATTTCCTCTAGAGGATAAGGCGGGGGGGGGGAATTTTCACCAAGATTTGGGCCTTCTGGGGCCATTTTAGGTCCAGGAGAGACCTTTTCTCACAACGGGAAGTGAGAGGAATTCACTACCTATTTACTTTCTTTCCAAACATGGCGGAAATGCTCCCCCCTGCATGCTTCCTAGACAGCATTTGCAAGCACGGACACACATATGGTGGGACTGCCCTACATAGCCCCTAGAGGACATTTTGGAGCGCCCCCAAAAATCGGAAAAAAGAATCCTTCCAAAAAGGAATGACCCCTGGGAAACAGAAGAACAGTGCTGAGGGCAGTATGCAGCCAATGGGCAGCATTTCTTCTGTCCCTGCTTTAAATAAATTGATTTTACAGGCAGTACAGAGTAGCAGTGAGACAGTTTAGGCAGGGCCTTGGGCAACCTAGCCACTGCGTCATGGAATTTGCCCCCTGAGCTTCGCCCAGTCATCCTCTCTCTGCCAGGCCTACCTCGCAGGGTTGTCATGAAGATTTGGCTTGTTCACCAGCTGCACCCTTTCTTGGGGAAGGCAGATTTTGTCCCCCATGGTTCATGCCTTAGTTACCTCTTGATTTGACTACTCAAATGCACTCTAGGTGGGGCTGCCCTTGAAAACTGTTCGGAAGGGCAAAATGCAGCCACTGGACTTGTGTCGCGTGTGCATTTTAGAGACCACATAATATCAGTCCTGCGAAAACTGCACTGGTTTCTGATTTGCCTCCGAGCTCCGTTCGAAGTCCTGGTGTTGACCTGAAAAGCCCTAAACAACTTGTTGGTCATGCAAAGCGAGGATTCTAGGAGCTACAATAAAAAAAAGTGGTGTTTTCCATTTTCTGGGAAAGAACCCACTATGTTTTAGTCCCATGACTTGTGCAGAACGAACAGAGCCAGGAAAGGGTGGGAGTGCAATGCCCCAAATCCCCATCCCACAGGGGCAATTTCTGGGAGTTGCAGTCCAAAGAAGAGATGTTTCCCACCCTCTTAGGATGGATGCCGCCATACGCCGCTCCGTTCTGCCTCGTGGCGTTCATCCTCCTTCCTCCAGAAGGTTTCCCGTCCCACTCACCTGCGGCACAAGGAATTGACTCAGGAGGTAAGCGGCGGTGACGGCCGTTGGGGACGAATCCGGGCCGATGACGGCCACCACCCGGGTCTCCGTGTCAGTGTAGTTCCTCTTGATCTCAATCTGGGAGTGCTTGTCGGAGAGGAAATAGAAGAGCGGGTGGATGGTATTGGTGAGGTAACAGACGTCGAGGATCTCGTACCCCAAGGAGACCCCCGGCAAGAGGACGCTGGAGTTGTTGATCTCTTCCACAGCAAAACGCATGGCCTGCAGGTTGCCGTAGCCGGCCATCTTCAAGGTGTACCTGAGAGAAGCCGGAAAGGACCTTGGAGACGTTCCTAACCTTGGACTAGAGTTCCCAAAATCCCCCGCCAGAGGGACCAACTGTAACCCCAAAGGGGAACTCTTCCAAAGATTTCTTCCCTGATCTGCCTTCCAGCTGCAACCAGGAGCACCTCTCTCTTTTCTGGATTTTGAAGGAACTTCACTTATGGGACCAACATGAGCTTCATTTTAGTGTCATTAAAGATACCCAACCCAAGCCCCGTCATCCCAAAATTTAAACTGACGCTCCGGCTATGGACTCGTTTCTCTGAAATTCCTCTCCGCACCTCCCCACAGCACTTACTTTCTACAGACGGGCACCTGGGCGTTGACCAGGAAAGGGGCACCCACGGCCGCAACGTGCAGCGAGAAGAGTCCCCCTAGCATGTAATCCCCGTCCAGGTGGAACTGAGAAGGAGGGGTGGTCTCCAAGACCGCCACGGCCACCAAGGCGCCGAGGCAGGTGGCCAACGCCGCTCCGGCGAGCCCCATGATCCAGCGGCGCTCTCTGCTGGCATCGAGTGCCGAGGGGGATCGGTCCGCTTCGGCCCATTTGGAGCACCGGCCGGCTCCTTTGCATAGATGTCGGAGACCGACTCATTTGCCTGGAGCCGAATCTCCCTCCGCCGCCGGCTGCAGCGCCACAAGCAAACAAGCCACGTCCCGCGGGGATGGGAAGCAGGCCGTAGCCTCGGCAGACAGGCACTTTTCCATCGCAGGCTGAAATGCTTCCCTCTGGATTGCTTTGCTCTTTCGGCAGGTTAAGGGTCAACAGGTTTAACCCGGCCCATTTGAGATTTATAAACCAGCCCCATAGGGGGTCTTAATCTAGCCTCTGGCTTAATCTGGGATAAACTGGGACACGGCCCAGCCCAATCAGAGGTCTTAATCTGGAATGTGCGTATAATCTGGTCCGGTTGACTGCCACAATCCAACCAAAACAGAAGTCTCCATGTGGCCTGGAGGTTTAATTTTGGTCTCACGGGGGCCACAATCTACCCCAACCCGGAGTATTAAACTGACTTGCAGGTTTAATTTTTGCTACTTTAGTCCTGATTAATCCTCTGTCATTGCTTATATCCCCCCGAGGGAACCTTCAACCATTTTGGTCGCCCTCCTCTGGACACTTTCCAGCTTGCCCATATCCTCCTTGAATATTGGTGCCCAGAACTAGACACAGTATTATTCCAGGCGGGGTCTGACCAAAGCAGGACAGAGTGGGACGATCACTTCCCTCGACCTAGATACTGTACTCCTGTTGATGCAAGCCCGGAATCACATTAGCCTTTTTAGCTGGCGCATCACACTGCTGACTCATGTTCAGCTTATTATACCAAGACTTGAGAACTTCTGCTTAACACAGGTTAGAAATCCTGCTTCAAAATGCCAGCTGCAGCTCTGTCTCTCTCTCTCTCACACACACTCACGTTCCCTTTTGCCCCCTCCATGCCAACCACTGGTTTTTCTCAGCCAAATTAGGCTCTACCTCAGATTTGCATGGAAACCCAGTTTGCATTTAATTTGTCAGAAGGACAGTCCCATTCTTCTGTCATAGATAGATTGGTTGCATTTTGGGGAGATCAGCTGGCCCAAAATCTTATTTTTACCTTGTGCTGCCAGCTGTTTTTTCTGGAAGGCACGGATTTCAGTGAGGGGGCACAGACTACAACTCCCACCATCCCTGTAGATGTGGCTTATGACTAATGGGGGTTGTTGTCCAAAAAAAGAAGCTCTGCTTCTGTCAACCCAACAACACAGTGAATTGCAAACCGTGAACTTTGTCCCGTGGAGAAACAGCTCAGTTCTTTTCTGCATTGTCTTGTTCTATTCATTTGCATAATAATCCCAGCCTAATCTTAAATTTTGGGTGTCACACCCTCTCAGCCCCCCAGAAAACCCCACGATAGGTTTGCCTTAGGGTCAACACAAGCCAGAAATGACTTGAAGACGCACAACACACAAACAACCAACATGGTGCCTGGAAGACCTCCTAGGCAGGACTCGGTCTCTCTGTCAGCAGCAGCCCAGTTTCCCTTCATACCATCTTCAGGAAACCTGCTGGTGGTTCAGAGTGGATTTTTCCACCAAGCCCAGCTGTTTGGGTTCCAACCTGCCATTTGCATAGATTTCCCTTCTCCTCCAGCCACGCGGAACCGGGGATTTGGAAACGGGGCAGGGCCTCGTTGCAGCCGTTATCATATTCCTTCCAAGTTGACTCCCATTTACAACGGCCTTATCTTGATATCCCTTGGCACGATTTCCTCACAGCAAGCTTGCTACGGCTCTCCCCCGAGGCTGAGAGAGTGTGACTTGCCCAACACCACACCGTGGATTTCGCCCCCATGCTTAACCCAAGGTTAACCCCAAGTGACACACCAGCAACCAGCCCAAAGCTTGGGGGAAAAAAATTGATTTCACAGTCTACCTGATCTTACCAACAGCAATTTTGAACCATTAGTGATGTCGATTCTGTCCAAGACTCTAGACCTCAGTGAGTCAGATAACACAGCCTGTTCCAAGGAGTGCTAATTTTTCTAAGTGTGCTTCTGAGGTCCTATCCTGCGGTAACTTCATTCCATTGTACATTTGGAATCGTTGTTGTTATTGATGACGATGGCTGGAATGCACAATTGCAGTTAAAAAAAACCATAACCTAGAATTCTGCATTCTTAGCCGATACATATTCGCAATCCCTACATACTCAATGCTATGGGGAACACTCAGGGATCACAGAAGCCCCCAATCCTGCCTGGCTGGGTAGCAGCTGCTGCAAGCAACAGGGACTTTCTCCTCTCAACCGGGTGGCAGCAGACCGATGTTTCCACCCCACTGCCGCCAGAAATCTCTGGTGTGTGAGGAGGAACTGCAACAAGGATCCTGATTTTGACCGTCATACCAGAAATCTTTCGCTGGAAGAAGGCAGAAACCTCGTCCTCCTGTATCTTGATCGATAGAATAGACCCCTGTTGCTCTCAGCAGCCGCTGCCCAATAAAACAAGATGGGGAGGGTCAGGCCGGACACTAAGATCTCAGAATCACAGAGTTGGAAGAGACCCCGGGGGCCATCAAGTCCAACCCCCTGCTATGCAGGAACACCCATCAAAGCACCCCCAACAGATGGCCATCCAGGCTCTGCTTAAAAAGCCCCAAAGAAGGAGGAGACTCCACCACACTCCATGGAGGCAGCAGATTCCACCGCCGGACAGCTCTGACCGTCAGGAAGCTCTTCCAGAGGTTCAGGTGGAATCTCCTTTCCTATATCTTGAAGCCATTGCTCCTCGTCCTAGTTTCTGGAGCAGCGGACAACTAGCCCTCTCCCTCCTCCATGTGGCATCCGTTCAAAGATTTAAACACGGCTGTCGTGTCCCCTCTGAACCTTCTCTTCTGCAGACCAGACATCCCCAGCTCCCTCAGCCGCTCCTCAGAGGGCTTCGTGGCTTCCAGACCCTCCACCGTTTTGGTCGCCCTCCTCTGGACACAATCCAGCTTGTCCATGTCCTTCCTGAAATGAGGTGCCCAGAGGTGGACAGAGGATTATTCCAGACGAGGTCTAACCAAAGCAGGACAGAGTGGTACCATTAGTAGTAGCAACAACAATAACAACAATGTGGGGACATCCGGCAATACACCATTCGAGTGCTGAGAACCTAAAACCATCTCCTGCAGGGGAATTCCACATAAGACAAGCGTTCTCTTTCCTTTTATGAAACCTTTAATAGTCATCCAACGAGAATGAAATAGACCAAGTCGACAGCAACATACATCTCCATCCGTTCATCCAGCGTCCCCTGGCCGGGGCATTAAAACAGTAGGAATATCTCATCCCCCTGCCTTCCACACCCTCCTGCATTACAACCACAACCAAAACTATTCCATCTTGCACACCACTTTGAATTGTTTCCTGCTTCCAGAGCTGGACAATCCATTAAGAGGACCTGGAAGGGACTGGATCTGTTTTATTCAGAGCATATACACATATTATCCAGTGTTGAGACTTTGGGGTGATTATGGGGAGGAATTAACAGGTCTGACCCTTTTTCTATTGCCAAACTAAAATACGTAACAAAGGAAAGTGTGTTAGAGCACAAAAGTAACACTGTAGGATAGCTATAGCAGCATTTAAACCCGGCAAGTTATCAACTCTCGTCCTTTTGGGATGATGACAAAATATGAAAATAATTGTTTTAGATGGCTTTTTGGACACATTCAGAACAGGAGGCGGTAGCACGAGTATGACCTATACAGGTTCTTCCGTCTTCCCCAGGAGAGAGGCGGAAGGAAAGAAACAACTTCGGATGGCAAGCGGAGGGCGGATGAAGAGAGGGGCTTGATCTGAGCACGGTAGGCACAAAACAGCAGTTGCAAAACTTTGGTTCTCTGGAAGTTTTGGATTTCAGCTCAAGTCCCAGCCAGCTTGGCTCACATTCAGAGATTCCGGGAGCTGGAGTCCAAAGCACTAGGAGGGCCAAAGTTTTGCAACCGCTGGCGTAGCATATTCTCAGACTAAGCCCCTGACAGGAGGAGGAGGCCGGGTTCGAAATCAGGAGCCCCTGAGATTCACTTCCGATCCCGAGATTTGAGTTCCGTTTCTCTCCAAAGGCCGTTCTCGTTCGGAGGACTCTCCCAAAACGGGGAATTCAAAAGGCCGTTTCCAGGCTGCTGCAAGGACGCCGGTTCTTAAATGCAACTCTACGTTACGAGCGATCGGTGAGGGTTGTAACAGATCCGCAGCTCCGGGCCTCGGTCATTCGGCTGCGGCTCCAAGACGGAAGGCGCGTTTGGGTCTCCTCAGTGCATGTAGGGGTATCTCCAGTCCCCCAACGGCGCGTGGGTCTCTTTGATGGCCTGGGGGGACGTCCAGCGCAGGATATAGTGGGGGCTGCCCGGCTTGTCGTTTGTCCCTGTTTCCAACAAAAGAAACGCCAACGTGGCTTAACACAAGGACATCAATCTGAGAAACCCCACTCATTCTTTTAAATGCAAAAACCCAATTCACTGTCCTTCACGGTTGCAAAACAGCAACCGGTGACAGTTAAAAATGCATTAACGTGAAGGGGGAAAAAAAAACAACAACCCACAATCACTCCGGGACTACAACCTCCAATAGTTTTGTAATAACATTTTTTAAAGATTCAATTTTAAAAAAATAAAATTGTCAGTACGAATTGAGGAACGTTCATTTATTTATTTATCCTGATTCTTATATTTACTTCTATCTCTGTTTCTTTATATATCCTGCTTCGCTCCTGGCAGGGGAGCTAAGCAAACCGAAGCCAAGCCTTCCATTTGCTCTTCAGGAGGAAGACGAACTTGTTAACGGCTGTTTCTTAATTGTCAGCCCTTCGTGTTATGAATTTCGGCCGTCCCCGGTTGCTGTTTCGCCACGCTACCTTTTCTCCTCGACTCCCATCTACCCGCGGCTTCGAGGATTTTGTACGAAGTCAGTTGCCCATCCCAAAAGTTCAAATACCTCTCCTCACCACCACCAGTAAGGATTTTAGGCTTAAAAGATGGTGGTGGCTTTGGCCATGCCCTCTTTGGCCGCTCGTCCCACCCGCCGCGGGAATGCGGTCCCTGTCCCCCCTCGGCACGCTTCTCAAGCGGAATACGGAAAACCTTTCCCCCTCCCCTGCTTGCTCCCAAATCCCACCCAAATTCTGGACCCGGCGTACCCGAAGCACGGGACCCCCCGAACGGCTGCTGCGCCACGACGGAGCCGGTCGACTTGTCGTTGATGTAGAAATTGCCGGCGGCGTGGCGCAGGAGTTCTGTCGCTTCGGCAACGACGGATCTAAGAGAAAGAGGAGGGCGTTGAAATTAAAACGGTTGGACGTTCAGGGTCAGCGGCGGGCACACCGAGCCTCACCGCTCTGGCGTCCCACGGAAGGCCAAAGCAAAATGAGGTACAGCGATTAAGTTTGGCAATTTTAAGCATTTCCCAGAAAGGGATGATGGGAGCTGCAATCCACATACACCCAGGTTGGGCTCTCTCTGCTCAATCTCAGATAGAGAGCAAGCCGGATGGAGTTGGAAAAAAAAAAGAGAGATGGAAGGGCAAATTCCAAGAACAAGCATGAAATGTGACTTTATAAAAGGAAATCGTTCTCTTCCTCATTGGAGGATTTAAGGTTTCCGTTCGCTGTTATTCATTACAATAATGAAAACAAGCAAGACAATAAAAGATATAGTTTTAAACCGGCACCTGTGTTTTAATTATGTGCAGCCTTGAACCCACACGATGATACAACATGATAGATAATATAATTTACTGGCAAGAATTGTGTTGTGAACCTACATCTTCATGAATGGACTTGCGTATGCAGAAATTCTAATTAATTCTAATTCTAATTCTGAGAGCCCGTGTGGTGTAGTGCTTTGGATACGGACCAGGGACCAGGGTTTGAGTCCCTATTTGGCCACAGAAACCCACTGGGTGACCTAGGGCAAGTCACACTCTCTCAACCCCCAGAAAACCCCGTGACAGGGTCACCACCTTAGGGCCAGCGCATGTCAGAAACGAGTTGAAGGCACCCAACAATTACAACAGCCAGTCCACTTCATGAAGATGTAAATCCCCAACCAGATTTCAGCCACCAACAACAGCAGAAGCAGTTTGCTGCTCCCCTGCTCTGAGAGTGCAGCGAAAAATAATTTATCCATGCAATTACAAATCAGAAGAAAAGTTTGGATCCCGATTCTAAAATAGAGGGAACGCGCTGGTCCAACACGTGCAAAAAAAACAGCACAAAGCCAAAACATGAAATTTCAGGAAAAAAACAGTTTGTGGCCCCCCTCCGTTCCCCATTTCGCTCAGCTCCGCACTGGCAACTGCAGTCAGGACGGGAGCAGAGAAAAGAGAAACGGGAAACCATTCCACACGGCTTACTTATCCTGGGCAAATACCGCCCCCGTGAGGCCGTAGGGAGAAGTGCTGTCGATGAGCTGGAGGACCTCTCGGTATTGCTTCTCCGGGTAGACGTAGACCGTCAGGATTGGGCCAAAAATTTCCTGTAGTTAAAGAGGAGGAAAGAACAGTAAAATGCGATGGGCAGTCCAGCTTTGGAACGGGCATCATTGAGAGCTGCTGAACCTTCTGCACATCTTTGGATAGTTTTGTGCAAAGAGATGCTGGGAATCTGCTTTAAAGAAAACAAGACGAACAGATCTAGTGGGTCTTAGTAGACCACAAGGGAAACCTGAGTCAGCAGCGTGACGCAGCAGCCAAAAAAGCCAATGCAATCCAAGTCCGCTTCAACAGCAGCACAGTGTCCAGGCCAAGGGAAGTAGTAGTGCCAGTCTATTCTGCTTTGGTCAGACCTCACCTGGAATCCTCTACGACGCAAACTGAACATGAGCCAGTGGTGTGATGCTGCAGCCCAAAAAGCCAGTGCAATTCTGGGCTGCATCAAGAAGAGGATAGGGATCAAGGAAAGTAGTCGTCCCACTCTAATCCTCTTCAGTCAATCCCCATCGGGAATAATGTGCCCAGTTGTGGGCACCACAGTTCAAAAAGGGTATCGACAACCTGGAGGGTGTCCGGAAGAGGGTCAAATGGTCAAAGGCCTGGAAATCAGGCCTATGAGGAGCAGTCTAGGGAGCTGGGGATGTTTAGCCTGGAGAAGAGAAGGTTTGGAGGTGATGTGATAGTTATGCTTAAAGGATGTTATATGGAAGATGGAGCAAGCCTGTTTTCTGCTGCTCCCAAGACTAGGATACGGAGCAATGGCTTCAAGCATCAGGAAAAGTGATTCCACCTAAACATTATGAAGAAATTCCTGATGGTAAGAGCAGTTTGACAGCATAAATAAGCTGCTGCTTCAATGGAGGACAGTGGAGTCTCCTCTTCCTTTTTTAAACAGAGGCTGAATGGCCATCTGTCAAAGGGAGGGTTTTGATGGTGTCTCTCTGCAGGGCAGAAGGGGGTTGGACTGGATGGCCTTTGGGGGTCTCTTCCAACTCTATGATTCTACGATAGGGTGCCTCTGGGTGTAATTTTCAGGCAATTTTTGCCTGTAATTCATGCCAACATTTTTTTAAAAAAAAAGAATGAGAAGGAGTGGGTCCTAAGTGCTACAAAAATCAGGCCACAGAGCATCCTTAGCATTCCCCTGGGGGAGAAAAAGAACGCCAGAGGCGCTCCCTGCATCCCCCCGAAGACTCACCTCCTGCATGATGGGGTCTTTGGGGTCTTTGGTCTCGACGATGCACGGCTGCACGAAATAGCCAACCTTGTCGTCGCAGCCGCCCCCGGCCAGGATGCTGAGGTTGGGCGAGCTCTCGGCGTGTTTGAGCCACCTCTTGATCCGCTCGAACGACTGGAAGAGACAAAAGGAAGGAAAGGACGTCGGCGATGAACGGGCCGAGTTCCCAAGCGAAATTCCGCAACCGCTGGCTGCCGGTCGTTTCCCGGAGCTAATTCAAAGCGCCAGTGAAGCTCTATATGGGTTGAGTCTCCCTTTTCCAAAATACTTGGGACCGGAAGTGTTTCCAATTTTGGATTTTTTCCAGGTTTTGGAACACAGTACCTTTTCAGGATAGCCTCACGTCTCATCCGTTCGCTACTTGTGTTGCACATGAGATGCAAACCCCGGAGAGAAACTGAGGATTTTTGCAAATCCACTGGGCACGAATCCAAGGCAAAAGGTCAGGGAATGTTAGGGGGAAGCACGAGCCTTCCTGCCCCCATTCCTTTGCCTTTTGCCCCGGTGCGGAGAAGAAAAGCATGTGCCTCGGGGCAAAAGGCGAGGGAATGGAGGGAGGCGCATGGGAGAATTATTTGTGATTTTTCCAATTTTGCAAGGGTTCTGCGCCCCAAAACCTTGCAAAAGCAAAGGGGCCGCTGTACAGATACAGCTAACGAGTCATTAGAAAAAACAATGATGCTTGGAAAGGTGGAAGGCAGTAGGGAAAAAACGAGACAGCACTACAGCCGGAGAGACTCGACCGAGGAAGACACGGTCCCGAATTTGCAAGACCTGAGTTGCTCAGTTGAGGAGAGGGTGAACTTGGAAGTTGCCGTAAGTCAAAACCGACTTGAGACAATTAAAAACACTCAAATGCCTCTCTTGACAATTGGGGGGGGAACTGTGTAGCCAGTATAGGGGATTCCGGGAGCTTCGATCCAAACCGAAAGGCACTCTTCCCAGACGTGGGGCTCCTACACGCAAGCCCGTTTGCCGGTCAGGCACAAGCACGACGTTTTTGCAAAGGTAAAATTTTGGAAAACAGGGAAACAATTCCCGCTCGGCACAGCAGGAAGGCCAAGAGGAGGCGCAGCGGACGCTGGGAGAGGAGAATTTTTCCCCCCACCTCGTCCCAAAGAGAGATACCTCCGCGGCCAAACACCACCCCCTGAAAAAAAAAGCAAACTCGGGAAGGGTGTGACGGGGGATTAGTGGAATTCAACAGGAGAGGCAGGAGACTTCAAAGGCCTCCCCAGCCGCCTGGAAGAGGGAAGCACGCAGACCGAGCCGGCGGAGAAGACGGGGGCCGGGGATCGGTTGTGGGGTGGGAGGCGGCCGGGTTATCGTTATTGACAGATGCCTGCTCTTAAGCTGTGAAAATACGTTTTTAAAGAAAGCGTTTGCCGGCTGAGCCGTAATCTCAGCAGGGTTTCGCTCGGCGGAAAAAAAAAAAAGGAGATGAGGTAGTTGCGGGGAGAGGAAGGAAAAGGAGCTCAGCTCCTGGGAGGTGGAGATAGCAAAGCGGCAGCGGTGGGTTTGGGGGCAGCCAAGGCGAGAAAAGAGGCGGCAATACGGGGAGCGCAGTGGAGCGGGACGGGACGGAGAAAGACGGGCACCGCGGACAGAATCGGGGAGCCGTCGGTGGGAAAACTTTTCCAACGGCCCCCCCCCCGGCCAAACCAGCATCCCCCCAAGTGCCAGATGTTGGGGGCTACGGTTCCCGTCATCCGGCCCTGGGCTGGCTGGGGATGATGGGATAAGTAATCCAACCCACACGGAGAACGGGAAAAGCCAGGCTAGGGAACGCTCCTGTTCGACAAGAAAGGCGAACGGGACCCCGAACTGTACCAAAGTTCAGCTTTACGAATTCCCCGTTTTTAAGTCTGAGTCAGGGTAATAAAATTTCTCCTCCCTATATTCGATCCCCAAATTCTTTGGTGTATTTATTTTACTTCATTTAAAAAAAAAAGGCTTACCCACCCTCCGAATCAAATTCGTGCACTATTCCTTTAGAACGGCACCTTTCGAGTCCGCGACCTTGATTCAGCGCAGTTCACGCTGGGAGTCCAGACGCTGTTGGATTACAACTCCCAGCATTCTTGACTGCCAGCTAAGGGCTGCTGGGAGTTGCATTCCAACATTATCTGGAGGGCCATATTGTACCCCCACCTGCTTTAAATTAAAACAGGGCTCAAACGTGCCCCGAGGCACAGCAAAGACGCAGGCAGTAGATTTTAAAAAATACGCAAGTTATTTCCTTCTTTAGAATATTATACTTTTACTGCCAGGGATCGGGGAAGATGATGAGATTTGGCGGGGGGCCCTCCTGGATGAAACTAATTTGGCTGGAAATCTGTAAGTAGATTTAACTGTGGAACTCCTTCCTGGCCCACGTACAGGTGGCTGTCCTCGTTTGCTAGCATTAGGGGCACAGGACCTTTGCAAAAATGGAAAAACCACGAATATTAAAACACGTGTTTTTGTCTGTGGGAAGGGGGCCAGTGCTGGGGAGAAGGGGCACCAACATCCAAAGCAGATCAGGGAAAGGAGAAGAAACAACCAGCCACCAAAAGGGGGAAAAAGAGGAGCCTCTGTGAAAGACGAACAAGGTCAGTTACCTTGTGGTCGATGACCGCCGAAAAGAAAGTTCCAAAATCCTCTGTTGGCTGCGGAGAAGAAGAAAAAAAAAGGGAAACTTTAGCTGTTTGCAAATGTTCTGTCCCCTTCTAGGGGATTACGACTTCCGTCATCCCCACCCCATATGCATGAACACTCCTAAAATCATCAAGCTGGAAAGAGCAAGTCTAACCCCCGATGGAGCTCCAGAAGACCCCCAAAAAATCACTTTGGAAGAGGTTTTCCAGTGATATTTTTTTGGGGGGGGCATCTAAAAAAGCTACCCAAACCACCTAAAAATGCAATGGTTCTCTTAATCCCACAAAACCTACACAAATCCTCCTCCCCAAGCAAAAAGAACCCAAAAGAACAGAAGATCAGCCGAAATGAGAGCTGGAAGCGACGTGACATCACTTTAGGGGCACCAAAATCCACCCTTGTGACCTGCCAAGTAAGCACGGGGAGGACGAAAGCCCCCTGCCCCATGCGGTTTTCCCCACCTCAGTTTTAAGGAGAGAGAGCTGCGGCTCAACAGGTAAAATACCAGTCTGATATTCAAAAGGTCACAGGTTCAAATCCCTTTCTAAACTATGGAACACCCTACCCGCAGAGGCCCGTAGGCGCCAACACCTCTGCAAGCAAAACCTGGCTGTTCATTTTAATTAATTTTGTTGTATGCTTTTTCTTTTATAGTGCTGGCCACAGATCGTAATAAAGACCGGTTAATGAATATTATCTTGGCCTTTTAACATTACTTTATTTATACTGACCAGCATTCTGTATCAGCTACTTAATCAACTATAACTTATATTTAGATATAATAAGCATAATATAATGAAGCACAATAACCAGTACTTATAATAACCAATAAGTAAAATACGCAACTTAGTAACTAGTAAGACTGGTATTTAAGTAGAATTACGGAAAATTAATAACCCAGTTAAGTATAGCTTACTGTATTTGCTGGCATATAAGAGTCACTTTCATTCCCAAAAAATACTGTTTGAAAATGGGGGGTGTCTTACACGCTGGGGTGTCTTATATGCCAGTAAATATGGTGGTTAAGTATATTTGACTAAGGAAACAGTCCTGGCCCGACTCCTATCCAAACCTGATGGAAACATTCTTCACTCATGCTCCAAATGCCAGCAGAACGGACCTCCTCCTCTCCACGCAGGTTGCATGGGAGTTATAATCCTGACAATAGTGTCCATCACCCCTCACTCTTGGTCAAGCTGGCAGGGGATGATGGGTTCTTGAGTCTATCAACACCTGGAGGGCCGCAGGCTTCTCATCCTGGGATCACTGATATCCATGAGATAACCAAGATCCTGAATTTTTCTTCCTCCGACGGCCGGCAGAGTGGACCCGCACGGCTGGTGTCCGATAAAACAGGTTGGAAAGGAGTTACAAAAGTAGGTTGAGAGGGACTTACAATTATTGCGATAGCGTCACCATCACGACAAAGTAGGCAAAGTGAATACAAAAGCTATCCAAACCTTAACTGTTCTGTATTCACGATCCCTGCTTAGCCACAATCGGGACACTATCGCCAAAACTGTATCTCCCCAATTTAATCTAATCGTCGGCACGGGGAGACGGAGGTCCGTCCGGCTGGCAATCGGAGCACGGGGAGCGACATTCCCATCAGGGTTTGGGGGGATCACGCTAGGAGAGGGTACTCGGCGAACCGCGTTTAACTCAGCAGCCGATCCAAAATACCGGGCACCCTTTTAAATCGGACGGACCACTTTTCTCGGACACCGCCCTGAGAGCTTCGGACAAAGGGCGGGATATAAACATTTCAGTTAATAAAAGAATGCACCATCCCGAGCAGGTTTTAAACGAGCGGATGTCTGAGCACCCAAAGAGAGAGGGGGAGCATAAAGGGAAAAGTGGGTGCTGCGCTTCTGTGTGTTTTGCACCGGGGAGGGGCGGAGCACGGGAGAAATCGGGGAGCCGCGCACGAGGGACAGGGAAAGGCACCGCGGGATAAAGAGGCGCCTTCAATAGGAATTAGCAGCCGGGGAGTGCAGCCCGTAATCCCATCAGCCGCCCGCTGAGCCGCAAAGCCCCTTCAGCGGGAGAGAAGCTCCCCACTCACGTCGCCCACTTTGATCTTCTGGTGCTCCTCCAGGAGCTCGGCTTTGATGCGGGGCCACAGAGAGTCGGGGGCGTAGAGGCGGGAGCAGGCCGAGCACTTCTGCCCGCCGAACTCAAAGGCCGAGCGGAGGGTCCCGCTCACCACGCTGGGCACGTCGGCCGAAGCGTGGACGAAGTGGAAGTTCTTCCCGCCGCACTCTGGGGAGAAACGCAAGACCTTAGAAGACAGAGCAGGGGGCGCCCCCCCCAAAGTAAGGAGGCAAACGAGGCAGCAAATGGCTTTCGCAGCCTCTTCTCGTCATCCTCGGCTCCCAGGCTTTCCAGTTGCTAGAGAGGCAAAAAGATTTGAAAGCCGTTCTTTCAAAAAAGTTTAGCTTTGTGAAAACACGCCCTCTCCCCTCACCACTGCCACTCATTGCCTCCACAAAATGGCTGCAGGCGAACTTTTAAAATGAAGGACCGGTGATCCCTGTGCAACGCTTATTATTTTACGTGACCCCCCCCTGGATTTTTCAGGTTTTGTCGCAAGGGGGCATCCAAAGTTTGTTAGGGGGCTGCATCGAAGACAGGACCGTGGAGTGCTCTGGGGAGGGTCTGGTTTCGTTTCCAAAGCGCACTGGGATCCACATTTTTGCTTTACGCAAATTGCAGGGCTTCGTTTTCCACAATGCATTGGAATTTGTTTCTTGCAACACATTGTGGTACATTTTCTTCCTTTCCCACAAGGCACTGAGGTTCAATTCCACAACCACTTTCCTCTCCCACAACGCAGTCGGATTCTATTTCCCACAATGCCCTGGAATTCATATTCTTCTTTTCCAACAAGACACTGTGGTTTGTTTCCCACAATGCACCAGCATCTATTGCCCACTATGCACTGGGGTTCGCTTTCTTCCTTCCCCACAATGCCCTGGGAGTCACTTTCCTCCTTTCCCACAATGCACCGGCATTCGTCACCCACAACGCACTGAGGCTCGCTTTCTTCCTTTCCCACAATGCCCTGGGATTTGTTTCCTGTAACTAGTTGCGTTTGTTTGCGTACTTACCGGCACACCTAGACTGAGGACAACCTGGTGCCCTCCAGACATTTCCGATTACAACCCCCAGCACACCCAGTTTGGAGTCATTTTGGCTTGGGGATGATGGGACCCACAGTCTGAACCACCTGGAAACCCCACGTTGAGCAACCCTGTTGCTGAATAAAAGGAACTCGAGGAAAGAGTCAGCTACGATACGATCACCGCAAGGGTGGGGAATCTGTAAGTCTCCAAATTTCGGTGAACTACCAGTCCTATCATCCCCCACTCTTGGCCAAGCTTGCAGAGGATAATGGGCCCTTGAGTCCAGCAACGTCTGTTTCTCAGCCCCAGTATAAATTATGGCTAGGTTAGATAAACTACATCGGTGATTCTGACTCTTTAGTCCTGCAGAGGTTGTGGTCTGCAATACCCATCATCCCTTACGACCGCTTACACCAGCTTGGCCTTCTGGGAGTTAAAACCCAATCATTTGGAACCACTTCCAGGTGCTTTGGGACAGCAAGGCCCAGGAGTCCTCACCGTCGGTCGGGGCTGCCGGGCCTTGCAGTCGGACAACCTCGGGAGGGCTTTTCAGCATTCCCAACCCTGAGCAACGCTCGGTTCAGACCACATAAGACACCAGAATATCTTCCTCTTCTCAATGCCCAGGACCGAGCCTCTTACCTCCGGCCAGCCGTGGGAAGGTGCGGTACCGGTCCAGGTTTTCAGAGACCTGCTTCCAGAGGCGCTTGAAGGTCCTAAAGAGAGGGAAAGAGGAGCACCAGGAGAGGGGCAGAGAGCCAGAAAGCCCCCTGGGCACAAACGATACCTGCAACTGGCGCATCGTGCGCCTCCCGGGCCGCACAGAACGGATCTCCCAGTTAACCCCCTGCTTTCCAAAAACGACCCCTCGCCCTCGCCGCCCCAGGGCTTGGAACTTTCCCATCTGCTTGCCTCCAATATCTGCTTCCCCACTGTTACTACTGCCAGCCTTATTTTCTTTTATTTCTACATCAACATCTAGGCGCATGGCGCTCTACAAGTGAAACAACCCAAACCAGTGGCCCACAATCACAGGGAAAGAAGAAATAATAAAACTATCTAACTGTAAAACAATCGTATGCCAAATTTGCCAGGTTGGGGGCCGGAGTTTGGACACAACGCCCTGCTTTTTTTTTTCTGACTGCATCTCCCATAATCCCCCAGCCATTGCACCCTCACACAATTTGGAGAAGGAGAGTTTTCAGTAGCAGGGCCACCCCAGATGGAAGGCAGGTCCAAGATCCAACCAGAGCTTTGCAATATATCCTTTTTTTGGACTCTAACTCCCCACATTTCCCCAAATCTTCCTTTCCCTCCCATCCTTGCATCCAGTACCGACTGCCAAATTACTGTAAGTGCCTTGGGGGCAGAGAATTTATTTTCGAAACACCATTCCCGGGATCTCCCCGAGAACAAAAGTGCAAAACTGGGTTACGGAGAAAAACCACTCTGTCACCGTTTGCAAATTCCTGCCCACCCTATGGCAGCCATTAAGAACTAGAAACTTAAAAAAACAAAAGCCTGACAATTCTCCGAGCGCCGGCTCCCGCCGTGCCGCCAACCAGCCGCTCCGCGCCTCTCAGGGGCTGCGTCAGCGAGTGAAGTTCTCTCTTATACATCGGGGTATACGCTTAATATTTTTACATCTTCCTGGGGCCGCTCCCCCAACCCCTTTTGCGAGCCTCGGCTCGCCTCCAATCTCCGGTTCCGAAAAAGACTATTAAAAATCCGCCGAGGCCTCCACTCGCTACCTCCGCGTGCGCCACGCTCGGATGCACCCTGCTCCTTAAAAGGTGGGGGGCTCATAAATTAGCGCCGGGCGGGTAGAACTCCTGGTGTGAGGCCATTAGCATTTTTATTGTTTTGAGAAGCAAAGAGTTTGGTCACACTTGAAATCAAAAAGAAGAGGCGCACAGGAGAGGAAAGAGAGAGAGAGAGAGAGAGAGAGAGAGAGAGAGGGAACAAAGTGAACCACTTCTCAATCTCTCTCTCTTTGGGAACTGCTGCTCAACAGGAAGTGGGCGACCTACAAACGGAAGTTCGCCATAGGCGGACATGGCTTCCGGGAAGCGGGCAACCTTCCATGGGAAACGGGGCATCCGTTGGCACGCTTTTGTGCATGGGCAAGGAAAGGGTGACCTCCGGGCCACAGGTGGCCCCCAAAAGCTGCATTTGTGGGCCCAACATTTCCCCTTTCCTGGATGAATGACTCCTTCTAGATGCCTCCAGGTGCAGTAACTTCATTTCAGTGTGTCCTGAAAACCTCCTGCAGTGGATTATTGAACCCACCATCACCAGGAAGATGGGTTCTAGAATCCTCCTCATCAGCTTCATGGTCAAATACTTACAGCTACCCAGCGGCATAAAAATAATTTGAATTATGGGGTGCTTTCCTGCTTCAGGATTCCAAGGGCCACCTAGCTTAACCTTCTTAAGCCATGCAGGTATATACAACCAAAGCATTTCCAAAAGATGCCCAGACAACCTCTGTTTAAAGAAGGAGACTCTACCACCCTCTGAGAGAACCCATTCCACCATCAAAAACATCTTTCCATCATGAAGGTCTTTTTCATGTTTAGGAGGGATCTCTTTTCTTGCCGTCTGAAGAATTCTTTTGCATGCAATGGGGCCCGTAAGATGTTTCCCCTCGGCAGTGCAAGGATGGTACATGTTTAAATATTTGAAAAGATGTCTTTTGGAAGGAGGAGGAAGCTTGTTTTCTGCTACTCCAGAGATTAGGACGGGTACAGATCTGAAATTCTAGGTTACAAATCTGTAACTGCAATGCTGAACGTCAGCCAGTGTTGGAAATCTCAGAAGCTGGGTTAGAGCCATGCTGGCTGTTTGAATAGACAAATGTTTCCTCAAGTACGATGACCAGAATCCTGTGTGGAAGTTACATCTTTATAAATGAACTTACCTATGTGGGAATTAGAATTGGGCAGTTTTGTAAGCTTGGTATCCAGAAGAGGGCTGCTGATACCTTACTACATCGCAAAGCTGACAAAGTGATCACTGGAGAAGAAGTTAAGAAGTGACGTGTCAGCCATCTTTACATATTTGAAAGGATGCCACATGGAAGATGGGGCAAGCTTGTTTTCTGCTGCTCCAGAGACAAGGACACGGAGCAATGGCTCCCAACGACAGGAGAAGAGATTCCAGCTAAATGCTAGAACGGTAAGAGCAGTTCAACAATGGAATCCGCTGCCTGAGAATATGGTGGAGTCTCCTTCTTTGGAGGTTTTTCAACAGAGGTTGGATGGCCATCCGTCGGGAACGCTTTGACAGTGTCTTCCTGAACGGGGTTGGACCGGATGACCCTTGGGGTCTCTTCCAACTCTACGATTCTACAAAAGGCAGCTGAGAGTGGAACGGTAACTCCTCCTGTGAGGAACTTACTGATACCGTTCTCGTACCTGTGCGATTCATTTTCCTTTGTTTCTTCTGTTCCCTATAACTCAAGGGTCAGCCTTCCAGCATCCTGGCCCTAAAAGGGAGGGTGCGCCCCAACCCAGGGGGACCCTTATCCAGCCACGGAGATCGCGAGCGCTCGCCTCTGGCTAGCCCACGTGCAATTTCTCACTTAGGGGCTCACTTGCCGTGAGAGGATGCCAGAACCCACCCCCTAAAGGGCCGAGACTTTCCTCCGCTGCAGGTTCACCACCAGAAAAGCTCTCTGTACAAAAAAAATGACACGTGTCCGGTTTTGCTTCCAAACGAAGTCCGGGGAAGGCCCGTCCTACCACCCAACGGGCTTCGGTCCGCAAGACGCGAGGCACGGCCCCCGCCCGCCTCGCTCCGCCCCCCCGCACGACACTCACGGCACACTGCCGGTGAAGTTGACCCCGCACAGGTGTTCGGAGGCGGTGACGGCGTCGCCGAAAACGGGCCCGTCGGCCGGGACGAACTGGATGACGTTGGGAGGGAGCCCGGCTTCCCGGAGGATCCTGTAGACGGCGTAGCTGGCCAGCACGGCCGTGTCGCTGGGTTTCCAAAGGACCACGTTGCCCTGGCAAGCGGGGGGGAAACGGAACAGGGGAGCAAGTCAGGTTCCGGACGGGCGTCCGACCTCTGAACGCGCCTGTCGTTCTACCCGTCCGCCAACAGGCACCAAACGCACCTCACTGGTGCCAGCTTCAGGCAGACTGGCAGAGAGCGGCGTGCTTTTAACGTTTCCCTATCTATTAAACTATCTATATCTCAGATTATACCTGAAGATTTCAAGGCGGCGTACAACAAAATCGATTCAAGACAAGTCGGCAACAAATAATAATCCGCGGGTACAGTTAGTAATTCTAGCAAGCTGAATGTATGTAGATTCTTAAGGGTAGGATAAGACACGGAATAGGAATCGATTTCTCCTTTTTGTTCCAGTCTGTACGGTGGGGCAAGAGTCCTCTTGTGTTTTAGTTAGTAAACTAAAACTAGCTAGGATACGTTTAGCGTAACACAGTAGTTTTTCAGTAACAGCTTTTATTATTATGTCTTAGTTTTAGTTTAATTCTATCTTAGCTGACTCTTAGTTTTAGCTATACGAGCGTATTGTTTATGCACAGCTTGTTTTTCTTTCTTTTCTTTCCCCACGCTTGTGAATTGGTCTGTATCTCTGTCCCAAAATGAGTAAGTATTAAACCTTCAAAGACACTAAGTAACAACAAAGATGGCAAATGTTCTGCCTGGGACTTTCCTCTTTGCAAAAGACCCTTTTTTGTTTTACTCGGGGGTTTCTGGAAGGGCTCCCACATATACAGTGGATTCACCTGTATATTCCAGTGAAAACTTCTATGAAACTTTCTACTTCAAACTTGTTCCGCGTATGCATGTGTGTGAAAAACCGGAGAGGAGGAAAAAAAAAACTTCTTTTGCAATTCTTAGCTCAGCAGTTGGCTAATAGGTACCCCGGCGTTCCAACCCCGATCGCGGCAACGCGCCTCTCGCACGACAATTACGGAAAAAGGACACGTTCGCGTCAAAAATTCCCCGCGCCGCCAGAAAAACAAGAACTGGGCCCCGTCTGGGGCCTTCCGAGCACAGATCCTCACCATCAAAGCCGGAGTCCCCGCCAGGTTGCCTCCGATGGCGGTGAAAT
Source organism: Cyclura pinguis (assembly GCA_030412105.1). Classification (NCBI taxonomy): domain Eukaryota; kingdom Metazoa; phylum Chordata; class Lepidosauria; order Squamata; family Iguanidae; genus Cyclura; species Cyclura pinguis. The sequence continues at coordinate 16,562,819 of CM059612.1, read as the reverse complement.
TGAAGGGAGAGACGGCAGCGACAAAACCCTGGAGGAGTGGAGAGAAAGGGATCGATTACACCGTGCAATCGGCACCCATGAAGGGAAGGGTAGACGCTCCTCCGTGGAAAGGCACGAGCGAGACGTCCCCGTTTGCATATATTTATTTATTTTATGCAAAAGCTCTGAGAGCAAAGCTTGAGAAGTTGCTTCTCGACACCCCAGAATTACCCGAGCCGGCAACGGATTTTGGGAACTGTTGCTGCGGGCCTGCCGGTCGGATCTGACTTATAAAGGTCCACCTATCCCGGGGTCTTCTCAGCTAAGTTTTTTCAGTTGCTTGCCCTTGCTGAGGCCGAGAAAGCGTGACTCACTCGAGGTCGTCCCAGCGGGGTTTCCATAACCGAGCAGGGATTCGAACCCTAGTCTCACTGAGTCCTAGTCGCTCGGACCGTTCGCCACACTGTGCCTCAATTCTAAGGATCGCCATCCAAAAAATAAGCAACTTCCCCTCCGCCAGCTCTGCTTTAACCGATCCTATAATTCTGCCAGTGCTTTGAAAAGCCGCAGAATGCGATGCTGAGCACATCTCACTGAGCTTTCATTTTTTTAAACAGCGAAAGGAAACAGTAAAGTTTTTAGTCCTTATGATATCAAGATAGACTAGAAATTAAGGAGGTAACATTTCTCAGCCTCCTCCTTTAGCAGGTTGGGGACTGGATGGCAACCTCTCGGGAATGCTTTAGCCGCGGATTCAAATATAGAAGTTGAACTTGATGGCCATCGATTCTATGATTCTGTGTCGAGATCTCAAAAGTCAGGAACGATGAGGAAAGTGGAGAAATGACTATTTCTTGGGGTTGAGGGTAGAGCTTTAGTGCCCCAGTTCCTCCCCCAACCATCAGGAAAAATCAGAATTATTCTAAGTAAAAGAAGATGTGAACATTTCGGTTACTTCTAAAGGACACCACGCACCGCTTAAAGCAAACGATAAACACGAGAAAGGGATTTTCAGGTGGGAGGGAAGGAAGCTTGCCTTAAGAAGACAGAAAGTTGCCCATTGCCAAACCTATTTAGGCCAATAAGCTCAATTCTGGCCCCCAGAAATGCCTCTCTGGCATTTCAGGCAGGATTTAGGGGGAAAAAATGGCCTTCAAATGTCTAGTGTTGTTCCTTGTGCACTAACAAAACTGTAAGGGTAATGTATTCATTAAAGTTATATATGGATTTCTTGCACGTTGACCTTTTAAATTAATTTACCATCTCTTTATATACGCTCTACAGTCAGCCCTCCACGTTCGCTCGGGTTAGTGGCACAGGACCCCAGCAAAAGTGGAAAAATTGCAAGTATCCAAATGTGTGCAAGGGGGCCAAGGGAAGGCTCCCCCCAAACCAGAACCCCGGCTCTTTGGCTTTTACCTCCAGCCCCCGATAGACCATCCTGTTGGCGCTGGGGGGCACGCTGAGGGGCTGCTCGTCCTCCAGTTCCACGGCGTACTTGGCGTTGAAACGGAAGAAGTCGATCAGCTCGGCGGCCGCGTCAATTTCCGCCTGGATGACGGTTTTTGCCTGGAGGAGAAGCGAGCACAATTGGGCAGGGGAGGCCGAGAAACCGGGCTCAACAAATACAAAATTGATCTTAATTTTGCAATTTTGCAAGGGCGGGGTAAGTTTCTAATGCGTGTTTCAATAACCACAGTGGTCTTTGGAACATCCTGCTTCGTGTCCAGAAATTTTGGAGAGACACATCAATAAAAATAAGCTGGGCTCTGCTGCTCCAGAGATTAGGACAAGAACCAGTGGGTTCAAATTCCATCAGATTCCTATTATTATTATTATTATTATTATTGTTATTATTATTTATTACTCGCCTCTCCCCAAGGTTCCAGGCTGGGTACAGAATAGACGGGAGTTAAAAGTTGTAGTTAAAATACACAGAGAACAATTCATACAAATATACTATAATTAAAATATAGTTAAAAGTACAATTAAAATACAGTTAAAAGCATGATTAAAAATACAATTAAAACAAGACTAGGTAGGCCTTCCAGATCTCTAAAAATTACAGAGAATTTCTTGAGTTTCCAATGCGATGATTCTCTGAAATACGACTTTTCCGGCCAACACAGCATTGCAAAGCTGGATTTCACTCCCCCACAAACCTCTGCAACCACGGTCCACCACAGTTCCCAAATATCTATATACTTGCCTGCCCCACCATGGTCTTGGCCAAAACTTCGGCCCTCCTGGGTCCGCTCAATATGTCGGCCGCTTTGAAAAAGATCTGAGCTCGGTCCCGGACGGGCCGCAAGTCCCAATCCCGCCGAGCGGCCAGAGAGGCATTGATGGCCTTATTTAGCAAATCCTGGTTTAAAAACAAGACAAAAGGAAATACTAGAGCAAGATATTCCCACAGAAGGCAAGGGCGCCACTCTAAATCCCATTGCAATATTTGTCTGCCTTTCTCCTCAATTGCAAACACAGTAGTTTATTTTCCTTCCTAACCGCCCCAAAATGCCATTCAAAAACCATCTCAGAACAGAAGTGACGTGACACCGTTTCCACAGTACTCAAATGCACCAGTGCAAAAGTGGTTCAGTCCTGTTGCATCCAGAGCGATTCAACAGCCTGATCTTCTTCTAGCTAAAAAGACAGAACTGTGAATCATTCAGAGACGCAGCGGTCACACTCACTCGTGGACGGGCCCTTCCAGGCTCACAGAAGCTTTCATTATACTTCAGGGGTGGGGGAACTTTTGGCCCTCCAGATCTGGACTTCAGCACCCAGAAAACCCTAGCTGGCATGTCCCAGGGACAAGAATCGTGGGAGCTGTAGTCCAACAACACCTGACAGCCAATGATTCTCCACGTGTTTTAATTTTCTCTTGTCGTACACCCGTGCCCTCTCCCAGTAAGCAATTATGAGCTCAAGAAGATGCACCACCTCAAGTCAAACATCCTGCACGACACGGCTTCCAACGTAAAGCAAGCCTCACCTTATCGGCATAGCAGTATTTGGCCACTTTGTGCGAATGGTTGAAAGGCTGCAAAGAAGGGAGAAGAACGGGAATAAGTGAACATCTGTTTGAGATCTCCAAACTACAATCTAACATACATTCTCAGTCCATTTCTAGGTGTGTCTACTCAGAAGTTTGTATGTATGTGTGTGTGTGTATGTGTGTGTGTGTGTATATTTTTTTTTTACCCCCCCCCCCCCCGCAAGACAACTGTGTCAACCATGCGGAAAAAAATGTGAAACCCAAAACACACTTCAAGTCAATATCCTTTACCAGGCCAACCTAAAGGTGCAAAACCCATTAGGCAAGCTTTCGAAGCTCGTAGGCTTCTTCATAAACTGATCACGAACATGGTCCAGTAGTGTCTTGCTGCAGCAAAGAAGGCAAATACTATTTTAGCACGCGTGAATAGAATCACAGTTTCCAAACCAAGCGGAGGAAAGTTGCTGTTGTTGTTGTGTGCCTTCAAGCCTTATGGTGACCCCTAAGGTGAACCTATCACGGGGTTTCCTGGAGCTGAGAGTGTGTGGCATGCCCAAGGTTTTGAAGCCCAGTCTCCAAGGTTGTAGTGCGATGCTCACACCATTGCACCAGGTTGGCTCATCCTATACACAGCCTTAAATAGAAGTTAAGTTCCACAGAAAATAATGGAACTTATAACATCTCAAAGGCACATCAGGTTGCAGAGTTAAATTGCAACTTCCACAAAACTTCCAAGCCTTGGAAAGATTTTTAGAGACTATGCACAACTCTCACAGGCCAGGCTGGCTGGGGGATCCACTGTCTGAAAAAACAGTAACTTTTCAAACTCTTGAGAAACGCAGGTTCTCATTCAGGACAGGGCAGAAGGTAAACGGATACGCCATCGGGAGAAGCACTGGCTTGCCAACGTAAATGTTTACGTGATTTTTATCTCTGAAAAAAGAAATTCTGCAATAACAGATTAGGGTTTGCTAACAAAGCAAACGACAAAGAGGGACTGACAATTGGATGCAGTTAAGAACTCAGAAAATATCGGTGGCTTCTTACAGAGAGATAGAGATTTTTATAATATAATTCTCAAGGATCTGGTGAAACTTTTGGCAAGCCGCTGATTTCGGGAAGCAGGAGACGTTTGACGACCACCGCACGTCAGACTGACACTGAGACGCGTTAGAGGAGGAGGAAGAAAAAGAAGAAGTCGCCAACACTTATCTGCGGAACTCACCGACACTTGGTACCTGACGTCAGCCGTCCAGACCTCCTCATCCCCAACGACGCACGGAACGGCTTCAGTCTTGCCTTTCAAGTCTGCGAGGGCCTAGAGAAAGAGGGCGGCACCTTTTTTAACGGCCCGTCGGCTAACTGCCACCCCAAAGACTCACACCACGCAGAGCTCCTCTACCCCAGATCCCTACGACGGTGACCCGGCTCCCCCCACATTCGATACGAGCTCCCCTTACCTCTCCGCAGCCAGGTCTCTTAGCAGCCATCCTCGGCTTCTCATCTCTCTCTCGGGCCGGATTATCAAAGTTTTGACCGAAGTATTTCCTCCGTGCCCTTTTTAGACCGTCCCTTGTATCTTTAAACTCTCACATAAAGAACGGTACAACAGCCCTTTAGCTATACTCTCAGCAAAGGCTCAGCCCCCAATCTAGGTGACACTCTCTGGCCAGCTTCCACTAAGGTCCAGTTACTCTTCTGCCACTCACTAGGCTTTCACTGAGAACTAGATCTCCCAACACAGTCACACTCTCTGACCGCTCAAGGGTCACTCCCTAGCTCCTGAAAGCACAAATGATCACAGACACACGGCTGTATGTAACTTTTTCCTCTCAGCCGCGAGCGCCTCCCACGCACCGCTGGGCCGGGTTTCTCTCCGGAGGTGCTATTCCGGTTGCCTAGCAACCTGCCTCCAGGCTGACTCGGTACCTCAGAGAGCCACAGCCCCAGGACTTCATCCCAAGGGGGGGGCAGAAAAGCCTCTGGCTACGCCCCTATAGCCGGACGGAAAACGACGGCATCGCCCACCGAAACCTCCGGGGGACCCCCGGCGGACCTTCGCCGACGATGTCATCAGCCCGCACCCGCCTACAAGGACACAGCCAGCGGCACCTCAGATTCTCTGCGGTAAACAAAAGCGCCCCGCTCCCAGCATCCTTACCTTCTGCAGCGCGGCTCGCTCCGGGCTGCCGGGCGTGAAGGCCAAGACCGGCTCGTTGGCAACCTCGACGGGGGCACGGTGTTGCCATCGCAGCCTGGAGGTCGGGTGGGGACGGAAGAGCAAAGAAGCGGGTTGTTAATCGGACCTCCTCGAGCCCGGCTGCAAAGGGTCTCGCTGCCCCGTCGAGACCCTCTCCCTTCTCGGGTGACGCGCCGAGAGATCCAGTTTCCACGGGACAAAGGTCCCAATTCACCGCCCCGAGAAGAGAGAAACGCGCGCGGGTGGGTGTGGGCGTGTCGCCTGTCGACGTACAGCCACCCCGTGAATTTCCCAGGGTTTTCTTGGGCAAAGAATGCTCAAAGGCGGTCTTGCCGGTTCCTTCCTCTGAAATACCGTCACTGTGATATCAATTATATTATTAACTGTAGTGTAAGGTTACTGTTTACTGTACAGATGTTTGTATTGTATTTATATTGTATGGATGCATGCTTATTTGTTTTGCATGGGTTTTTTTCCCTTTATTGCTCAAACGCCTGTCTGTTTCATTTCTTTTTCTAATACTTTTTTAACTACATAGAGCTTACGGCACCTGGTCTTCGCTGGCGGTCTCCCACCCAAGAACTAACCAGGGCTGATCCCAGATCAGACGGGATCTGGTGCTTTCAGGGTATTTAGGCCAGACAGACTGAGACACGTCGGTCAGTAAAGGAAAAAAGGAGGAAGTAAAATGTCCTCAAGAGAACACAGAATGGGGCCCGCAAATCCCTTCTGCTCTTATCTCAAATCAGGGATCAGAGATAAGACGATATCGAAACTTCAAACTCCCTGCAGAGTTTTGCAAGTGGGAAAGTCACGGCTCGGAGGCTTACTGCTCGAACAGGCATGCCTGGAAGTGAACTGTGCTTTTGCATTTCAGGCAAGGGGGATGTATAAATTGCTTACAAATTCCAGCAGGTCCCGGCACAATTCCTCAGCCCCACCCAGGGCTAAAATAAACAGAGGTCCTTTCCATATTTGAAATTCAGCCCACGAGCTAAAGAAACGGTTCCCCACCCTTGACACGGTACGCAGCCTATCCCAGAGGCTATTCAACACAGCATATAAGCTTCCCTGTGGGTTTTTATTTTTTTGTAATGTTTTTATTAAAGTTTAGTTAACAAATAAAAAAGGAACAAGTGGGTCACATCTTCCTTAAATGTATCCCACCTCCCCCACTTCCGCTGATATTTCTCCAGTTGAAACCACATTATTTCTGTTTACACAAAAGAAGAGCAATTACATTTCTATTATTAATAAAAACAATTACCCTTTATCTCGTTTCCATATCTCCGCATCTTACAAACCTACGTCTTTACCCAGTCCAATACGCCTTTCCATTCCCTTTCAAAATTCCGTATTGGTTTATTTTTCAAAGAGGATGCTAATTTTTCTGTTTCTACCATCTCTACTCCCTGTGGGTTTTAAAGCCTCAGGATGCTAAGAGGAAGCTGGGAGAAGCGACTGCCATTAAGTCACGGCGGGAATCAAGCGGCCCTCTCGATATCAATAAAAGCTCAGTATTCGATCTAACGCTGGGCAGGGCTGCACTTCCACCACACCTGTAGGAAGGTCTCTTCGCCCCCTGTGGATTTAGACCTGGGGTGGCCCCCTCCACGGGCCAATTTCCTCCCCAGAGAACGCCCCACAAGGCACCTTTCACCTACCCCGGTTCAAACCGTTGTGACAAGGAGCCCGCAACCACTTTGCAATTCACCGTCGCTCCCACTAAACCGCTGATTTATGGCTTTTCTCTTCCCCAGCTGCTTCAATATCGTTTTATACACTGTGATTCCCCCCTCAAATGTATACATCCTTAACACTTTACAATTCTGGGGGGGAAAAGGCAATCCCCCCCCCCAAACATTATAAAAGATTCCAACCATAGAGAAGTTTGCAAAATTACAGGAGAAATTTTAAGTGAAGTTTTCAACTCCGTACTGCACCGATGCGAGCAGCACACTGCTACCCAGGGACGACTGGAGCACCTGACTTAAAATCATAATTTAAGTGGGTTTTGTAACTTCGATTAAATCACTATTATAACATTTATTCTTCGACATATACGTACGCACTCAGCCTTGATGTAATCACTCTGGCTACTGTTAGTTGTTAAAGAGTGTGCCCATTTCTTTGGGAAGCCCTGTATATTTGCACAGGTCTTTGAGGGGATTACAGTCAGCCCTCCACGACTGCGGGTTTGACTTCCACGGATTTGGTTATCTGCACGTTTCTCCAACCCCTGACCCCCGAGCACTTCTTTTCTAGGGAAACTTTCCCCTCTTGGAGGCTCTGATCGGGCTCCACAGCCCTTTAAAAACCCACCTCTGGGTCCCTCCTGCCCACTTTTGCTGGGGTCCTGTTCCCCAACCCTAGCAAACCCGGAGGGCCAACTATAACTTCTTTATTTAATAGGGGAAGCTGGCACGCGTGATGGGCTTCAGAACAGCGTTTCCAAAGCGCCCCACGTTTGTGACCCTTTCTCATCCTTTTTTAAAAAAGGTCCAAAGTTGAAACGTGTGGTCAGCAAACTCCACGCTCAAGCGGCCAGACCCGTGCACCTTGGTCCAAAGTTTGAAATTCCTCACATCGTTCCGTCTCGACCGGCCATAACCCTGCCCGTGATGCCGTTCTTTGAAAGACTTAAAAGTTCAGCGGGCGGTGGTGGAAAGGAGGCCCGAAGTGTGGGAAACCGACCGCCGGACTGCGTTTAACTTTCCCGAAAGACGGTGGCTCTGTTTTTATGACCCGCGTCTCCTATCTCGCCCTGATAAAAGTCCGAAACTCTCATAAATTCCGATAACGGCCAGCTGGAAAGGTGTGGGGCAGATAAAGAGAGCACGGCTCGGGACTGTCGCAATTCTGGGACGGGCGAGGAAAGAGGGTGCCAAAAATAGACAATTAGGAGATAAGCCACATAGATAGCCTGGCGCGGAGAGACAGGCGCAATTGCTACCTGCAAAACTTTCACGCAACAAAAAAAAAAACACAAAACAAAACACCTTGATTTAGTGCTACAGAAGGCTTAACAATATATTCTCCTTTTCCTGAACAGGTCCTGTTTTTCCAAGCTAAAATTTCTGTCCGGGCAGAAAGCTTTTTAAAACTGTGGATTGCCTTTTCTAGCTAATATAACAGAGAAGGGTCAAAATCTTCCTAACAATCAGCAAACAGGTCTAGACGAAGACTTAGGCCCAGCGTTAAGACAAGACCGCGTTCCTTCTCCAACCAAAAAAAAATTAAAACGAAAATCTATTGTTTTATAACGGTATATGTCTTTTACTGTTTTGATTGTTTCTTTGCTTTTAATGCTTTTTTAACCTTTTGGAAGCCATCTCAGCTCCCGTAAATAAATAATCTAAAATTTCAATGTTTTAGTCGGGTTTAAACTTCCGAGTTGAATTTTCCACGAGTTTAAATTCAACTCAGAAGTTTAAATGGAAAGAAATTGTTTTTTGCAAGTAAGTTCAATTTGCCCGCTTCTTTTGGCCGGCTTTCTGCTGGGCACTTGCGACTCCGTAAGTAAGCGTACGGGTGCGGAAAAGAAAACCGCGCGGTTCCGCAATCTCCGTATTTGGCTTGGGGCTGCCGTATCGTTACGACGCGCGGGTGTCCGTTACGCAACGGCACCCAGTGGAGCGACCAACGTGCCGTGGCCCAGCGTCCACAGGGCCACCCCGAAGTGCCCATCCGAAACGAGCTGGGAAAGTCTAGAGCCCCACGGGGGTGCCCGACGCGCGTCCAAAGCGCCCAACGCACATCCAAGCCCCGTGGCTGGTACCCAAATGAGCATCTTCTCGATTCAGTAACAGGGTTTCATTGCATTCCTACAACTTAGGGCCTTGTCACACCACACTGTTATGGTGCCATTATTCCACTTTCAACACCCTGTAGAATTCTGGGCGTTGCAGTTCCCTGAGGCCAAAGAGCTCTCTGGCTGAGCATTCTGAATATTCCTCCTTAAAAATGCAAATCCCCAGATTGTGTAGGAAGTTGCCATGGCAGTTAAAGAGGAATGATAGCGCTATAACAGCATGGTGTGATAGGGCCGTTAGTTACGGACGGGGCAGAATTACACACCGTTATCTGTCATGCAGAACCTTGATTTTTGACTTTATCTTTGGTATTTATTTATTATATTTATTCTGTTTTGCATTTTCAGTGGCTTTTTTCTTCTTGTGAGGCCTCTATTTGTTGCTTTTTCCAGTTCAAGACTCCTCCAGGAGTTGGAAAAGCCAGTTCTCAACATTTTAATGTAAAGTCTCCAAATAACTGAGCATCCGAGAAGTTACGCAGGTCACCTGTATAAGCTGTACGGGCAAGAAGTTAGATGGGCTTTGAAAACTGAAATTTTTGTGCCGCAGAGCCATTTTCGGCTTACTTTGCTGGGAGGCAAGGAAGGCAAGGCAGAGAAAAATTTCCACCGGGTGACGACATGTCAGAAAATTTCGACACCCTCACCAGCCGGTCTCACCCAAAGGCCCTACCCTCGAGCGTACGAAAACTGTGAGCGCTGTTTTTTTCCAAACGATCTGAACTTGGAGAGCCAGCAGGGTGTAGTGGTTTGGATTACAACTCGAAGGGACCAGGGTTCAAAATCCCTGCTTGGCCATGGAAACCCAATGGGTGACCTTGGGCATGTCACGCTCTCTCAGCCTCGGAGAGAGGCAAGGTCAACCTGCCTCTGAGTAAACCTTGCCAAGAAAATACCTATAATAAGGTCACCAAAATGTCCAAAAGCTCTTGAAGGCACACAGCAGCCGGGGAAACTTTGCTACACACCCAGTTGTGGTTGAACCACCACTCCCATCATCCTTGACCACTGCCCATCTTAGCTGGATTCCTGCACTCTGGCTGGGCAGTGGCCAAGGATGATGGGAGCGATAGCTCAACCCTCATCTGGGTGATGGGCTAGATCATCCTCGGGGTCCTTTCCAATTCTACAATCCTATGAAGATGGCTGATGGGGCTTGCAATCCAATCACACCCAGAAGGCCCCACGCCTTCCCTATGCCCGATCCAAGTAAATTCCTAAAGAAAGAAGGTGTTGTGTGTGTCTAGTCACCAAAAACAGGAGAGAATATATAATTTAGGAAAGACTTTTTGCTTATTTAGAGAGAGATTCTGCGTGGCTGGGAGCTTGTACTCCCAAATTTTAAGGGACCCCAGGGATATACATAAAATAAACCTAGGAGAATGGGAAAAAGATTTCTGTCCCTCTCCAAAAAATTGGGGAGAGGAAGAGCATCCTCTACGAATATATTCTTCCACTTTTTCTAGGTGCAACTGACTTAATAAACTGCAGTCATGAACTCTGCAATTAACAAAAAGCATTATAGGGAACTATATATTTCTAGCTGGAGAAAGAGTAACCCAATTTGCATTCTAAGTTCTGGGGATTTTTCCATGCACAAATAACTCTATGCAGCGCGGGCTTATGAAGGGTCCACGCTACCAAGTTCAGGGGGACTGTCTGGGACCCCCAGCTTTGAAGATCTGGGTTCAAGTTTGCACAGGGGAGCCCCCACATCCCTCCTCCACTCCTCCGAAAAAATTAGCGCAGACTCACCCCACCCTGGGCAGCGTTTTCCGGAGGAAGGGCAGCAGCATCACGCCTCGCCCGCGCAGGAAAGACTTTGCAAGAGGAAACGCTGCGAGGAGAGCAGAGCACGCCTGAAACGGGACACCCCCGGGCTGAACCTGGGCTGCACCACCTTCACTTAAAAGCAGGGGAGGATATTTTTTTGGCAACCTCAATTTGCAAAAAAAATAAATAAAAATGCAAAAGTTGCTTTTGCATTGCATGCCATTTATTAATTCTGCTTAATTCCCCTCGTGCATTCAGACCTCAGCCTCACCAAATCCTAGGCCCAGGAGGGAAATATATATATATAGATAGATATGTACATAAATTGATAGGTCTCCAGACTTCAATTCCCCCCCAAAAAAGGAGCCCCACGTGATGTGGTCCAGTCTACTTCTTCGACGAAGGGGCGGAAGCTTTCTCAACCAATAGGAACGCTCCTCGCCCCACCTCCCGTCCAATCGGACCTCCCCTCGCTCAAGCTGCAAGACCTCATTAAGGGATTTAAAGGGACACCGTCCCCCCTCCAAAAATTAAATTCGGGATTGCTAGGGGAAAGTGTGGACGCATTAAAGCACCCATGCTGCGTTTTTAGTGGGTTATAGTCGCCTCCACCCTAAGCGAGGATCTCCTCCACTTGCAATTACAATAGCTGCCCAAGCAGGCAGAAATCCAACCGGTGCAGACATCCCTGGATAGGAGGCAAGAGAGAGGGCGAGCTTGCCCTGGGGGTTTACCAGCCTGATGTTGCAAAGGTGCAAAATGGAGGAGATCTGCGGTTTAAAGGAGGGGGAGTATTTCTCAAAGGGGCGAATTATTTTTTCCAAATATTGTATACCTGGGGGGAAAATTAACAACAGCCAGATGGACAGCCAGGTAGGCTCAGGCAGCTTTGTTTAGAAGAGGTTCGATTTTACCTTTCATTATCTATTATTATATTATTATTTAATATTCTATATCTTGCCTTTCTTCCAAAATGTGGCACTCAAATCAGTTTTGTAATTTGAAAACACTATGCCTCTAAAAACGTCCCTCCGCCCAAAAAAGTGAAAATGAAAGTGAGCTTAAACTATTGACGGCGTTAAGATGGCTCAACGCTCCCGTTAAAAAAGACAAAATGCAAGGAAAAAGGTAAAACGGGGCGAAACAATACAGCAGCCCTTGTTTAATAACTTTTGCTTGCAAAGCCTGCCAGGATGGAAAAGATGTATTCTTTTGACTGAACTGTTTCTCAAACTGCATTTTGTCACTTTTTGGTGTATGTTTTGAACTGAGAATAGTTTTCATTTTGTTTTGTTGAAAATGTTCTTTTCAGTTACAATGTACTGGTTTGGAATTGTAAGCGGCTTTTGAGTCCCAGTTCTGGGGAAAAGTTGCAAAACAATTTTTCCAAGCTCTTCCTCTAACCCAGCCTCCCCAGGGCACTTTGTAACCCCCTAGGTGTAGCTGCATTGCAATTCCCATCATCCCTTATCACTCAGTGTGCTGGCTAAGGCTGCTAGGAATTGCAGTCTGACAAGGCAGCTTTTAACCTCTCGTGTAGCTGCATTGCAATGCCCATCATCCCTTATGCTTACTGTGCTGGCCAAGGCTGCTAGGAACTGCAGTCTGACAAGGCAGCTTTTAACCTCTTCAAGAGTAGCTGCATTGCAATGCCCATCATCCCTTATGCTTACTGTGCTGGCCAAGGCTGCTAGGAACTGCAGTCTGACAAGGCAGCTTTTAACCTCTCAAGTGTAGCTGCATTGCAATGCCCATCATCCCTTATACTTGCTGTGCTGGCCGAGGCTGCTAGGAACTGCAGTCTGACAAGGCAGCTTTTAACCTCTCAAGTGTAGCTGCATTGCAATGCCCATCATCCCTTATGCTTACTGTGCTGGCCAAGGCTGCTAGGAACTGCACTCTGACAAGGCAGCTTTTAACCTCTCAAGTGTAGCCGCATTGCAATGCCCATCATCCCTTATGCTTACTGTGCTGGCCGAGGCTGCTAGGAACTGCAGTCTGACAAAGCAGCTTTTAACCTCTCAAGTGTAGCCGCATTGCAATGCCCATCATCCCTTATGCTTACTGTGCTGGCCGAGGCTGCTAGGAACTGCAGTCTGACAAGGCAGCTTTTAACCTCTCAAGTGTAGCCGCATTGCAATGCCCATCATCCCTTATGCTTACTGTGCTGGCCAAGGCTGACAGGAACTGCAGTCTGACAAGGCAGCTTTTAACCTCTCAAGTGTAGCCGCATTGCAATGCCCATCATCCCTTATGCTTACTGTGCTGGCCAAGGCTGACAGGAACTGCAGTCTGACAAGGCAGCTTTTAACCTCTCAAGTGTAGCTGCATTGCAATGCCCATCATCCCTTATGCTTACTGTGCTGGTCAAGGCTGACAGGAACTGCAGTCTGACAAGGCAGCTTTTAACCTCTCAAGTGTAGCCGCATTGCAATGCCCATCATCCCTTATGCTTACTGTGCTGGCCAAGGCTGACAGGAACTGCAGTCTGACAAGGCAGCTTTTAACCTCTCAAGTGTAGCCGCATTGCAATGCCCATCATCCCTTATGCTTACTGTGCTGGCCAAGGCTGATAGGAACTGCAGTCTGACAAGGCAGCTTTTAACCTCTCAAGTGTAGCCGCATTGCAATGCCCATCATCCCTTATGCTTACTGTGCTGGTCAAGGCTGACAGGAACTGCAGTCTGACAAGGCAGCTTTTAACCTCTCAAGTGTAGCCGCATTGCAATGCCCATCATCCCTTATGCTTACTGTGCTGGCTAGGGCTGTTAGGAATTGCAGTCTGACAAGGCAGCTTTTAACCTCTCAAGTGTAGCTGCATTGCAATGCCCATCATCCCTTATGCTTACTGTGCTGGCCAAGGCTGACAGGAACTGCAGTCTGACAAGGCAGCTTTTAACCTCTCAAGTGTAGCTGCATTGCAATGCCCATCATCCCTTATGCTTACTGTGCTGGCCAAGGCTGACAGGAACTGCAGTCTGACAAGGCAGCTTTTAACTTCTCAAGTGTAGCTGCATTGCAATGCCCATCATCCCTTATGCTTACTGTGCTGGCCAAGGCTGATAGGAACTGCAGTCTGACAAGGCAGCTTTTAACCTCTCAAGTGTAGCCGCATTGCAATGCCCATCATCCCTTATGCTTACTGTGCTGGCCAAGGCTGATAGGAACTACAGTCAGACGAGGCAGCTTTTAACCTCTCAAGTGTAGCCGCATTGCAATTCCCATCATCCCTTATCACTTCCTATGCTGGCTAAGGCTGATAGGACATGCAGCCTGGCCAGACCTGGAGGGGGATGATTTGCCAGCCCTTCCTGTAAATGCAGCCTTCACTCGGCCATTGAGACTGCATATCCCATCACCCTCAGCTGCTGTTTAGTTTCTGTGCAAAGCAGGCAGCTATGTTTTAAAGAAAGATTTTTGTCCTTTGTGTAGAAATCTAACAATAGCGTGGTTGGAGCGTAGGACTACGACCCCGGAGACCAGAGTTCGATTCCCCGCTTGGCCGTGGAAACCCACTGGTTGATATCAGGCATGTCACATACTCTCAGCCCCAGTAACCCCATGATAGGTTTGCCTTAGGGTCACTGTAAGTCAGAGACGACTTGAAAGCACCCAACAATTCACAATATTCTGGGGGAGAAAGCAAAAGGGGCTAACCTGAAGACACACAACAGCAACAATTATCCTACAACATGATCTGCTGGGTAGGAGGACCACGGCTCAAGCGGATACGGCAACAAAATGTTGCCCTGAGATCCTCGTCTGTAGGGCAGAATATTATCTCTTAAAATGGAGCCACCATAGTCATATGGTCTGGATGGACGCTGGAGACCATTGCTCAGCCGTGTCACACACTCTCAACCTCAGAAAACCCCATTATAGGTTAGCTTTAGGGTCGCCATAAGTCAGAAACATCTTGAAGGCATACAAGAAGAACAACCTATTAAAATTTAAATAGTTGCTAAATTGATACAACTCTTGTCTGTTTGACATGGTTTGCTTTTTGTGCCGTGTTTCGCACGGAGAATATCTCATGTTTTCACGGTCTGTGACAGAATAACAAAGACTGGGCTGGATATAAAGGCCCGGGTGGGAATCCTGTTGGGAGATTTACATCTTCGCCAGTGGAACTTGTGTCCGCGGGTACTGGAATTGTGCAGTTGTGTTATGTCCGTATGCAAGAGAGGGCTAGTGTTACGTTGCTGTGTAGCACAGCCAGCAAAATGACCAATGCGCATTGATGCTTTCTTCCTCCAACTCAGAAGTACCACACTCTTGTACACTGCAATTCCCATCATCCATGGTGGCCAGGGACGGTGGGGTTTGTAATCTGACCTCCAGAAAGGTTAGGGAAGGCTGTTGGGAAAACTGCTGGAGGTGTATTCAGGAAATGGCCGCGTTGACACTTGCTAAAAATCAACTTGCCCTACTGATCTAGAAAGTTCACACCTCTCTTGGAACCTGTGCATTCCATTTATCCTTATTTTTTTAAAAGAAGGCACTGTGCTAGTCTGTTCCAGTACATAAAGAAGAGAAATTAAAACGTGGAGTCTTGCTGGCATAAGACAAGCAGATTAATTTTAGCATGGGCTTGGGACGCCGTTACACAAGAAATGGTCTACTTCTACTACAGTTGGCAATATTATACACATAAGGCTTCCTTGCAGCAAACAAGGTGGGTCTGTCCAGGGCTACCTCGGTTTTGGATTAGAAAAACCTTCGGTGTTCGTAGACACGGACGATCTTCTAAATTTAATTCCACCAACGCGGAATTAATCGATGGTTAACACACCCGAAGCCTGGATGCCGACACTTTTGTTCTAAGACTTAAGTCTCCAAGGTTGGAGATTTTGACAAGGTATTGAGTCCCCATCTGTCATTCAATGGTCAAAAGACCCCCATTGAGTCTGGCAATGGTGGGGATATTTTTTTTGGCTCGCCTGGTGCTGTTTTGGCCTCTAACGCCCATCCACCCCGTGGCCAACAGTAATATGGGTCACATTTAGAGGGTCAAGGGTTATCCATCCAAGCTCCTTAGAGGAGCAACCCTACTCTTTTGTAGGCCTGGAGCATCTTCCCGTTGGCTGGTGCTTCTAGGGGCCGAAGACCCCACTTTGAGAAACGCGACTCTAAAATACGCTCGACTGTTTCACGCCGCCCATTTTAAGGGCCCAAGTCGGGGAAGCTACCTTATAAAGACGGAGGCCAGGGAACATCTAATCCAGCCGCTGTTGCCTCGACTCCGCCAAATCCAGGCGGAGAGGTCTTCTCCATCCTTGGAACCCGAGATTCTGAGGAACACAAGGGGCTGCTCTACACCATTTCTGACTGCGTAGCTATCTAAACTCAGGAGCTGGGAGTGTGTTACCCTCTGAATGTGGTCATCTGCAACACGCGACATTCAAACGCCCCTCCCTTTGCAGGGCCCTCGAGGGACGCGTGCGCGAGAGGAAAGAGAGGCCGAGACACAGAACCTTCAGTCACCAGGAAGTTTGGCATTTATTGTAAGGGGGTTTCTTCCTTTTAAACAGAGAATTACCATAACCCGTTTCTTTTTCCCCCCACCAACAAGCTTCAGGAACATCCCTGATTCACAGAGAAGCCTGTTTGGTATGTGTCACAAGGAAGGGGGGGGGGAGAGAGAGAATACCCCAAAGAGATAAACATTCTTCACCGAAGGATCTTGAGAGTTTGAAGGGTAAACCGAAATCTCGGCGCTCCTTTCCGACAAGTAGTACCAGGGCAGCGCAGGACGGCCGAGCGAGGACGGAAAAACGGGGAGCCTGTCCCCCTCTCAGACAGGGAATGTGGGGGACGGCACCCCCCGCGCAGTGCCATCAGGGGCCTTCGGGGCGCACGGGGAGAGTGAGGAGAGGCTCGCAGCTCCGGCTCTTCGCCCAAAGCGAGAGGACGCGGGTGCCGTCACTAGACGCAGAACCAACGCCCCGTAAAATCCAGCTCAATCTTTCACTTAACTTGGGTGCCGCAACTGAGAAAAAGGGGGGAAATTCCCCATAATCTCAAAATTGAAGGCCAGAACAAAAAGGGAGAGGAGAGGCCGGCGAGACAGAGAGGGACGGAGAAGGCAATGCTCTTGCGGAGTGAGCTTAAGAAACGGTTCACCCTTGGGACCTTTCTCCCGACAGCAGCACAAATAACATTAAATCTGGTCAAATCCCCACCCCCCAGAAAGGATGCTAATATACAGAATATAAAGCACAATTATGTACAACAATACAGTCAACAGTTCCATCCCGCTCTTGCTACGGAGACCGTTTTTTGCGAGTGGAAACAAAACGCTGAAGCGACATTTGGTCGCAAAGGGAAAGGACACAAGAGGGGGAAGCCGATCTTGGTCTCTTTTGACCCCCACCCTACCCACGGGTGACAGACTTTACAGGTTGCTTCTAAATAAGTCCACCTACATATGCAAACCATGGATGCCCCTCACCAAAAAAACAACATTTCATTGCAAAAGCGATCTTTGTTTTAGGGAGTTATGGCAAATCCCCGATTTGCACGGGGCAAAGAAAGGGCCTCGCATCCCTTTGGCTAGGCTTGCAACAACCATCGGCTGCAAAGAAACTTTTTCAACGCGCATTTCGGCAGCAAGACAGCCTGGCACGGAGCGATTCCCCACCATGCGATTCCCGCAACACGGCTTTGCAAGCGCAACTGGGCCTCTGTTTCAGAACTATCCTTGCCTAAAAACAAAGTACCACATTGTAGAGATTTCTACAAGCAAGTCTGGAAAATCGAAAAGTTGCTAGCTCACAGCTTGTCACAGCCCCCAACTACTGTTCACTCACCCAGTGACATCAATTTTTTGTGGCCTAAAAGAGGAAAAAAAATAAGAATTGGTACAAGTGGACATGGTTGCTTGCCAAAGAATTCTCGCCACAGGTGGCAGGTTGCCTAAAAAGACTCTCCAAGGGAAAGAGAGGGGAGGAAGATCAGGCACTGAGCCCCCTTTTTGAAAAACAAGAACATTCAGATCTTGCCTCACCTACCCAAACCTTTGCCATCTCTGCTTCTTCAAAACAAACAAGATTTGCAAAGGAGACAGTTAGAATTTTCAAGTCAGGTACAAATGCAGACAAACACAGGCGGCCAGCTTCAAATTGGTCCTGTCTCGGCTCTCTCTGCCAAGACAGGCCAAGGGCCTTCTGTTTTCTCCCTGACAAAAAAACAAAACAAAACAAAACCAAAGAAAAAAGCAAAGGCGGCAAAAGACGGAGTGCAGAACTTGGCAGGCCAAAGCTTTCAAGTTCACCTTTGCAAATTGTCTGGAAAAAAACAGCTGGAAGATGCAATGGGAAGGAAAGGCTCATCCTTTAAGAGGGACGGTTGGGCTTCTTCGCGATCGGGGCAGCGCCCAATTCAAAATTCTGCAATGGGATACCTATGGATTAAGTGAAAAGAGGTTGTGTGGATGCCTGCCCCAGAGCAGCTCGTCTTCAAGACCGATCCAACGACTGAGCGATTTCTTGCCCTGATGCCCACGCGCACCACAGGCTCCAAGCCTCTCTCCGGTTCAAAGCAGGTTGCTGCCCGGGCTGGAGAACAAAATGGAGCCCACCTTCCATTCCATGTACAATAAAAGCCAACCGGATTGGTAGCTAGATCTCGTGCACCAGCAGTGGGAGAGCCTTGTCCACCATGAGGCCTGACTGGAGCTGAGGGTGGGAAGAGGTGCCTCCTTTCAAGCCAGCCTTCCATCTTCAACACTGGCCGAGATGCCACTAAAGGACATTTTTTAACTACCGTAGAAAGCTTAGCCTGGAACAGGATGGATTTTGTTGTCCGAGCCCAGCCCAGGCTCAACAGGCAGTTAAAATCACCAAGTCAGGCAAAACCTTATTCAAACTGCTGACGGAAAAAAATATATATACAGGGCATGGCACTTCATGCTGTTTGGAAGGCACAACTGGTTGGTGCCACTTAAAAAATAAAATGAAGCAGTAGAAGAATAAGGCAACCTTCACAGGCCGCCATCATTCAGATTCTAATTTGCCAAATGCTTCAAGGCAAAACATTTTTAAAAAATGAAATAAAAAGGTCTTTGCTTCCATTTATAACCGTCCCTTCACTCTGACACATGCAAGAGATGGCTTGAAGCGCAGGAGTACTTTGATTTAATTCCCCGAGTCCTCCTGTTCTGCAAAAACCGCATTTGATCTCTCTTAAAAACGCACACAACGCACACTCAATCCCCAACCGAATACCAGATCCTTATCGCTGTTTTAGGTCCCAAATGAAAGATACACAGGGGAAATGCGCCTCTGCTTCTTGAATAATGTATCTGGAGCAACGGGGAAAGGAACAAGCTTACTGCACGCTTGCCCTCTAGCGGGAGGCAAAAAAATTGGGGTCCCCCAGTCCCTGCCGTTTGCTACGCACCTCCCTCCAAAACACTGCCCAACAACTGTTCGGATCTCCAAATTTAACACCTTTAAAATGCAGCCTGGGCTTTCAGAAGCGCAAGTTTAAGGCAAGCAATTTGCTTAGGGTGGCTGCTGCCGTTTCTCCTTCAAACCCCTTTTTGGAAACAGCTTGGTCACTGTTTTGATCAATGGCAAGAAACGGGGAAATCCCGCAAACGGGCCTGGGTGATGGTTCTTTGGACAGCTTTATTCGACTTGCTCGTTTGTTCTAAAACATGCATCCACAAAGGAGGCCGGTCCGTTTAAGACCGCCGTTTTTATACAAACTCAGTTTTGCGTAGGATTACAACTGTCATCCCCCCGCTAACAAGCAAAGAAACACTGTTTGCTTCAAAAAACCCTTAAAAACCCGGAAGGAAACGTGACCTGTCCCCACCCCGCCCATTTTAAAAAAGTGTCAATATGACACTGCCTCGTGAATACAAAATAAAGTATTTACAGCTTTACAAGAGACAAATAAAGAAGAGGTTGTTAAATTATGTCCAGCATTTTCATAATTTCCCCCCATCCTACAAGCTTTTTACATTTCAGACGGATTAAATGCAAAACCCAACAAACCACCGCCCTATTTAAAGTCAGCAGCATCGACAGAAAAAAAAAGATACTGTACAAGAGCTACAGCGGAGGCTCCCAGCAGCTATTAAGGGACTGACTCCATTCACTCACTAATCCTACATTCCCTTATACAAAAGGAAACCTCATATCCAAAAGGTGAAGGCAGAAAAGTTACATACAGATCGGATACGTTAAAAAAAAGACACCCACCACCGTCTTAACCATCATTACTCTATCACTCTATTTTTATTCTTACGCCGCCAACTCCCACCTACCTTCTACACGTACGAAAAATGCAACTCCTACGTATTAAGTGCCGCCTAAATATATGGTGCTCCGTTACGATAAGGGCCCCGACTTGTATCTGTTGGTGGTGCCCCCTGCCCACTACGCAACTGTACAAGAAACAGCCCGCTACCACCCACACCTAACCCTCTCCCCTTTATCCTAACATGCTAGCCATTCAAAGCAAACACACTGAACCATGCTCTTGGATTTAAAACAGAAAAAAAAAACCCAAGAAATTTAGCAGCCGTGAAACGGGACGGCCACAAAAACTGCTCAATTTCTCTGCTACGGAAAACAGCCAAGTTCCACATTTTTAGAGAAGCCAAACAAGGAGACACGTGACGCACCTACAGCCCCACTTGGGTGCTTGGACACAGGCAGGGTTCTCAGAGTATTGAGAAACGGTGCCCTTAACACAGCCAAAAATCAGCACTGGCTTCAGGACCTCGAGCTGGACTTTTAAGTGGCCAAGTCCTAGCTTCTCTTTTTTTTTCTTTTCTTTTTTAAAAGAAAGGATAGGGCTGCTTGCCTTCACCAACCCCAAAAATGTACAAACAGAATATGGCTTTGGCTCAAAAGGAGCTGCAAAGAATACGCACTTGTGAATACAGTTCCTTGAAATAAAATACAAGAGGGATTGCCAAGTGCTTGACAAAATACTACAGAACGCACTTTCAAAGCTTCACTAAAATACGAATAAAGCTACTAACCAGAGATAAGCAGCAAGAAATGGAGTTTCAAGCAGCAAAAACCAGGACATACACAAAGGGTCTGTTTATACATTGCACTGTTTTGCTGGGGGGGGGGGTCGGAAGGGGGATGGTAAGCCCCCCCCTTTTACCAAAGGGAGCCCAACCGTGCTCAGTCTAAGCAAGGCCTACCTGCCAAGACAGCGCTTTTGGTGGAAGAGGAGATTTTGGTGACCCCCAGCTATGCCCACACCCTTTGCAACAGGGTTGCTTTGCAGAGCTTTCTTTTCCAGCTAATTTCTCAACATTAACAAGGCATTTTTAACGGGAAAGAAATACATCACACGCCCTGCAGCTAACCCCCTAAGCGGCAGCTTTGCAGAGTATCTGGACAGCGGGGGTGGGGTGGGGGTGGGCAACCTTCTCTGGAGATAGCCACTGTTTTTCGGAAGGAACTAGGACCAAAACACTGGTCCAGGTAGCTAATTTGGCAAATAAACTTCCAGTGCTCAGCATTCAAACCATAAAAGCGCAGGTGAGCAGACATGGTCGAAATGGTCACGGTTTTATTTCCTTCCCCGGAGAAACCACAAGGCAACTGTGCCTCAGTTTCAGAGGGTGCTGCTAACAAATACTCTGAGCAAAATCTTTAGTTTCAGTACAACTCAAAAGCAGACCCAGGACCTGAAGATCTCTAGCGCTGTGCAACTTCCGCGAAGGGGGTGTGTGTCACAAGCCAAAGAAATCTTGTATGTCTTGAGACAGATTCCACCCCGCCATCACCTCACCTTGTGATGGTCACTTGCCCACCCCAGTTTTGTTAACACTTATCTCTGGAACAGCGTGCCAATTTATCCTGAAACAGTGGCCATCTTGCTCCAAAGCTTAGCAAAGCAGTGCAAATGGCAACTCTCCTGTGTGTATATATATATATAAATATATATATATGTACCAGGTTGGGGGGAAAAAAGTGGATGGCTAAAAAGGAAGGAAACCAGGAACTGAAGGATCTAGGGGAAGCAATATTGCAGTATTTGGCCCTCCTCTTACCAAAAAAAAAAAAAATCCCTCCAGCTCCCCCTCCCCTTCACAAGGATGAGGTGTGCCAAGTAAAAAGCTCTCTTTCTAATGAGAGATCAGGAAACCCAGCAGGGGCCACACTTTCCAGAGAAGTAAGGCGAGCGCCTTGCTTTTTTTTTTTCCATGTGTGGGTTGGTTTGTTTGCATAGTAATTACAAAAAAAAACAAAAAACCCACAGGGATCTTCCCCCACATTTCCTCCCATCCCACCCATACTTCTGTGTCCTTTTGCCTTGCCCCCAAGCTTTGTGGAATTCTGGACATGGGCAGGAAAGGATGCTCGCTAAGCCCCCAGGTACAAAAGATCCACAGACGAGACTCGAGATCCCCGCGTGAGCCAAGAGGGGATGACCCTGAGGGATGAACATGGGGCAGGGACTGTGGCTTCACTGTTGCTTAGGCAGGCCCCTTGGCCTCCTAACAGTGCGATATTGGCCACTCCATTGCGACGGAGGCCGCTCTGTCCAATCAGCCGGTAGTTCTCTCGGTTCTTCTACAGCAAGCTGTTCTGCTGCTCCCAGAAATCTGATTATTAGTATTATTTTTATAGAAAAAGCACTATGATTTTTTTTTTCTGGTGGAGCTCAAAGAGGCTCAGCTTGGGGCAAAGGCACAATTAAAACACCAATATTTTTCCCCACACAGAATTCCACATTGTCATTTGTAGAACAGTAGATATTTGTTTTTAACAGCACCAATCCTTGGATGGGGTGGGGAAATGCACTAGGCCGAGTCCCCAGGCGTTCTCGGCAAGGGCTTCAAAGTCTTTCCTCTCTTTGTCATCCACCCTGTCCAGTTCTTAAGTCCTCTTCACTGTCCCTCTTCCCTCTCCCTTTTCTTTTTTTCTTTTTTTTTTCCTTTTTCTGCCTGAACATCCTGCCTTCTTTTTTCATCAGCTGACCATGGGCTCTACATCTGCTTCTCGGTCAAACTCGTCTTGAATCTCGTCCGTGTTTCCTGAGTCGCTGCTGGCTAACGAACTGGGAGACGGCGAATTTCTGTGGAGGCAAGAAAAAGAGAAAGGTGAGGACTCTTTAAAGCTTCATCCTATGCAACCCTGGGATTTGTAGTCTCAGGAGAGCCATTTAGAATTCTGAGTTCTAGGGCCATCAGATGTTGAAAGTGGAATAATTGCACTGTAACAGGCTAGTGTGGAAACAGTCATAGTCAAAATGGACTTGATAACAATAACATACTACAAGTATGAAGGGTTTTACAGAGACATATCAAAATCTTTATATCAAGCAAGAGGAGCCCTAGTCATTTTTGCAGCTGCCCCCATAACCATGGAATGAGACCCTGCTTTGCCAACATATGTTTTTAACATCTGGGCGCTAATGTTTTCTATTGTGCTCGTGATGTTCTTTTCATGGCAGTTTGTAAGATTCAGTGCTGTCACTATAAAGACTAAGGCCTTCTGTTGTGCCACATACAGGGCTTTAGCAGCATCTGCAAACATTTGGGGCCACCCCCAACATTTTGCAGTTTGCTTCCTGGAACTCCAACAGTGGCTGGAAAGCTCTGAAAGGCAACAGTGGCTTTTCAAAGTGCCAACTTTGGCAAGATGCTCTCTATCAACCATAGGCCACTGGCACATCCTCCATTCATGCTCATCTCACAGGGCTATTTTGAGGACAAAACAAGGGCCACCACAAAGCAGGCCCTTCTCTTCAAGAAATCAGGTCAGAAATCATAATTAAAAACTAACTAAAAAATTTAGGACTTAAGACTAATTACTGAGGTTCCCCTAGTTGTAAGATGTTGTTCCAACTGTATTTTTCAACTCCTCAGAAAGCCAGGATTAAATCTTGCTCTGCTCTACCCCAACTCCCTCAGCTGGCAAGAGTGGAAGAGGCTCCTACATCCACAACAAAATTCCATGCAGGAACCTTAGGAAGTTTTTTAAATTCCCCTTCAGTAATGCCCCCACACATTATCTAGTGGCTACGAACCAAGCTACGTCCAGCTCACAAGGGATTAAAATCTATCACTCAGGATGGCAAGAAATAGTAAGATCAGGGAGTACCCTTTGCCAGTCAAGCATCCTTTGGGTACAGAGGTGCTAAAACACCTGGAACCTTCCAAGGTCAGGGGCATAAAAGCTTTACTGCCTTTGTTCTCAGGGGCTGTTGGTCTGTTCTGTCAAGCTCCCTGGTGGGCACAGTGACCATCGTCATGAGGAAGGCCGGTAGCTGCTGATCTCAATTCAGATTCCTGCTTCCCTAGCCATGGGAAAACCTAAGAACAGAAGATTTACTTTTCGGTAAGTGGCAAGGCACCATTTTAGTAAGAGGGTATCAAGGATCTCTGGGCTGTTTCCCCAGCTGGTTGTGGGTTCCAAAGTGTCTGACACCTTCGTCTCAGCTTGTTTCCCCACTCCTGAGGTCTCCCACCAGGGACACTCTCCCTCCACTGGAAACCAAGCTTTTGGAGGAGCAGAGAGTAGCCCTCCAGTTTACCTTTCGGCCGAGCCTTTGATGAGCCGCCGGCAGGTCTCCATCTGCACATCCAGGCCCCGCTTCATGCTGCACATTTCCATGTACTCGTGGAGGTGGCGGTTCATGTCGCTCTTGGCCGTGGCCAGCTCCAGCTGCGCAAAAGCAAAGGGACAAAGCCATCAATGTGTGCGTACTGGTCCTCAGTGTGTGAGAGATGTTAAAAAGTCAAATATCTAATGGCCTAGCACATCCATCTGGAGACAAGCCATCAGCTGCTAAAGGACTGCCTGAACAAAAATGCCTTTGCCAGCTGACCAGGACAAGAGGGAAGGGGGTTAACCCAGCCACAAAATTGGAAAGGAGTCCCACAATGTGGTAATGAAGTCTCCCTCTCACGTCTGTCTCAAACATGCCTCAGAAGGTGATGGCATCAAGGGAAGTGCTTCTCCTGCAGGTATCAAAGCCTGGGCAGACTTGGATGGGAGATACGGATAGCCTGGATTCAAGTGGAGCTATAAAGCCCAGGCTGTATAGGTCAGAACCAGCATTTTGAACTGTGGCTGGAAACAGAGCAGTAGCCAGTGGGCCTGTGGTAACAGAAGAGTTTCATGTTCCCTGCAACCACATCCAGTCAATAGAGTGGCCACATCATTTTGGACAAGGTGTGGTTTCCAAACAGCCTCCAAAGGCAGTCCCATGCAGTGGGGCCTCTGGGATTTAAAGTCCAAAATGCCTGGAGGACCAAACATTTCCTTCCCTTGATGAAAGGAAAGAGGCTGCCCTTCGTTTAAACCCAGCCAGACAACACAATTCCTTGAAACCGTGTTCTAGCCTTTTTCTTTCCTTACCTCAATCTGCCCTATCGTTTCTTGGTATTCTTTGTCTCTTGTTTTGAAGAAAGATTCCGTTTCATGGATCAAGTTGCCCAGGTTCTCTTCTTGCTAAAAGGTGAGGAACAGAAAGAAACCACCCAGGTTAGGAAGAAGTGAGGGTCAGCATCTATTCTTTCTGAGCAGCAAAAAGCCAGGCAATAGTCTAACTCTAAAACCCACAACTGGGCAGATACAATCCACTCCTGCAAATATTCACCCTATTATGTTCAGATTTAAGACCACCTTTCCTGAGCCAATCTCTATGACACTCCGTGGCCTTCAGGAAAAATCTCCAGCTGTTATAGGAGTGATGGAACTTTCAAGTCTAGATGACTGCTTGGAGCTCCATCTGGGGAGTCAGAGGTCTAGAGAGAATGAGCGGCGGCGCACAGAACCAGGCAAGCGTCTCCCCGAGTCAATTAGCCTTTATTCCTGATCTCCATCTACAAGGCAAATCTACCCTTTCGTTGTGTAATTTTCAGTTAGAAGGGATTTAAGCCTCTTAAAACCGCTAGAGTGGCAGCCTGTTAGGCCTGAAGTCTGTAATACTCCACTGATAGCTGTACTTCTCTCTCTCTCTTACACACACACACACACACGGAGCAGGGCTGTATGCAAATAATCTGTCACTAATTCCAGCCCACCGCTAAACTACTTTATCACTCTGGCCCCAGCAGCTTGCAGCTCACAGGAAAGATTCCACATTTTGCAGCCTTAGCACTTTGTCCTAATCTCTTGCCATTTCAGTACATGCGGGGTGGAGCTCACTGAAGGGAAAGAGGTAAGATTAACAGATGGAGGTCCCTCACGGTCCTCACCATGCGAGGCTTGAGAGAGGGTAGCACCATAGCGGTTCTGTCACTGAGGAAAAGAGAGAGCAACTTCTACATATCTTCCCTCACCACACACACCTGTGTCAAGATATTATGCAGGCCACGAAGCTAGACAGCCTGGCTTCGCAACAGGGACTCCAAGATTCAGAGATCGCCTGACAGTTGTTTCATAGCATTTCAGAGGCAGAAGCACAACAGAAAAGGAGCACATCCATTCAACACAACTCGAAGAGTTCTTTTTTTTTACCCTGCAGTGGGCAAGAGAGTCACATATCCACTGCTCTGTCCAAACAGTCCACAAATCACTGGCAAGCTCAGTGGCTCCATATTTTATTGAGCTTGGCATAACCAAAGGAGGTTTTACAAAGTGGCTGATACAACACCCTTGGAGCGGAAAGCCGATGTCTTAATTGGACAGTGGAATCTGCTGCTGCCTGGGAGCACAGAAGAGTCAATTTCCTTGCAGGTTTTTAAGCAGAGGCTGGATGGTGCTTTGATTTGGGGCAGATAAATTAATTTATTAAACTCTCTCTGAGGCTGAGAGAGGGAGCTGGGGATGTTTAGCCTGCAGAAGAGAAGGTTAAGAGGTGAAATGAAAGCCATGCTTGAGTATTTGAAGGGATGTTGTATGGAAGATGGGGCAAGCTTGTTTTCTGCTGCTCCAGAGACTAGGGCACAATGAAGCAATGGCTCCAAACTTCAGGGAAGGAGATTCCACCTAAACATTAGGAAGAAATTCTTCACAGTAAGAGCAGTTTGACAGTGGAATATGCGGCTGGCTCCATGGAGTGTGGAGTCTCTTTCTTTGCAGGTTTTTAAACAGAGGCTGGAAGGCCATCTGTCAGGAGAGCTTTGATTGTGTCTTCCTGCATGGCAGAAAGGGGTTGGACTGGATGACCCTTGGGGGTCTCTTCTAGCTCTATGATTCTACGACTTCCACACCATTTGCCTTTTGGAAAGCAGCAAAACCATAAGTTTCAAAGAAAGCCTTTGGCTTGGAATCATTTTGATTAATTTTTCTTTGGCCATTTAAAAAATGTTTTCTTCTGCAGCGGCTGTCAACATTTTAAAGCTCAACTGCTTTAAAGAATCCATACTGCCTTGAGGGGCCTTGGCCATAAATAGGGATATGCATATTTTAACTATAAATAAATAGCTAGTATCTGTGTGGTAAAGATTAGACAAGATACACAGCAAAGAACAATGCACGTATTGCCATCAGGACAAGAAACGTGTACTTCTTGAGTTATGGGGAGCATAAGATGTAGCCAACATCTGAATCGCAAAGCTTAAAATCCACATTTGCTTATTTTCTGTTTACTTATAGAGCAAGATCAAAAACAGAAGAGGCTGCCAAGCCATGCAGCAGCTCACCGCCCCGTCTCTGCAAAATGCAGCTTTACTTTATCTTCCAAACTGAGCGGATGTGCCAAAATGTGAACTTTGCTAAAGCCCTTTGGGAGTTTGGCTTGATGTTGCGGATTATAATTAAATCTGTTTTTTTAAAAAAAAGCAACCTCAAAGACTCAAGAACTTGTTTCTGAAAGAAAAAGAATGTGAAGTCATTTGGGCCATAGCATCTACAGAACAGCCACTAGAAGTCATGCCTTGAATTGTCCAGATCCAAGACTTACCTCTCCCTGGAGCTCAATGCTCGGGTTGCAGTTGGTGAAATCTTCCCAGAGAAGCAAGGTATCCTCGTTCTCCTCCCATGTCAGGCTGTCACAGTCGTCATCAAAATCAAAGGTCTCCCGCCTGTTGGAAGAAAGGTTTCTGCACTGAAAGGCCATGTGCTGAGAGCCCTTCTGGGGATCTCTGTTAGCACACACCCCACGCACCCACCCACCCACCCAGAGATTATTTGTATCTAGAGACTTTTGTTTTTAAAAGTATATGCCTTCCATCTTGGCTGCAGAATGGGCAGGCACCAAATCCCGACATTAAATTTAAATTTAGAGCAACAATTCAACTGTTCCCCTCCAGGTGGTGCTGTATGTTAAACCAACGGTTTGGGATTTTCCACAAAAGCCTCCCTGTCTGAATCAAAGTAGTCCTGTCCCCTCCATCACCAATGAAATAGGTAAAAAGAAAAAGACAAGCTAAAGAAGAAGGGAGGCAGGAGGAAAACTGGCACTCCTCAGATGTAAACATGAAACAAGGTCATATTTCAAAGTCAGGCAGAGTTTCACTAAGAACAGGTTGCTTACCTGTAACTGTGGTTCTTCGAGTGGTCATCTGTGCCCTCACACACTAGGAGCTTTCGCGCATGCGCGGTACCGTTCGGAAATTTCTAGAGCTTAGTAGCTTGGCGGGAACCCCTCCCCCTCTGCCTGCACTGAGCATGCTCAGCCCGCCGAGCAACGGTCTCTCCTCAGTTCTAAAGTCCGCCGAAAAAAGGGACCTGAGAAAGAGGGGACGGTTGGGCGGGTGTGTGTGAGGGCACAGATGACCACTCGAAGAACCACAGTTACAGGTAAGCAACCTGTTCTTCTTCTTCGTGGTCTCTGTGCCTCACACACTAGGAGATTTTGTAGCTTACCAGAAGGACGGTGGGTCAGGTCCTAGAGTACGGAGGCCAGCACCGCTCGTCCAAACCGGGCATCCCTCCGGGACCGGCAGTCCAGTCGGTAGTGGCACACGAAGGTCGATGGCCTGGACCAGGTCGCCACCCGACATAGTTCTTGGAGGTCCACACCTCGCAGGAGAGCTGCCGAGGATGCCACGGCTCTGGTGGAATGAGCCCGGAGCAAGTCTGGCGGGGGCTGTTTTGCCAGCTCGTAGGCCAGTAGTATAGTCTGGGCCACCCACTTAGAAAAACGCTGGGTGGAAACCTTGTGGCCTCTGCGGCGCCGACCGTAGCACACGAACAGGTGTGGGGTCTGCCTGAAAGACGCAGTCCGGCTGGTGTAGAACGCCAGGGCGCGGCGAACATCGAGGGAGTGCAGGGACCGTTCCAAGGGCGTCGTCGGATTCGGATGGAACGTCGGCAGAATAATGTCCTGATTAAGGTGGAAGTGTGACACCACCTTGGGCAGGAAGGAGATGTCAGGTCTGAGAACTACCTTGTCCCTGTGGAAAACAAGGAAGGGCTCGTCAGCTCGCAACGCAGTCAGCTCGCTGGCTCGCCTGGCTGAGGTGACAGCCACCAAAAAGGCAGTCTTAATAGTCAAGAGCCTGTCATCCGCCGTGGCCATGGGCTCGAACGGTGGTCGAGTCAGCTGCGACAGCACCAGAGAGAGCGACCAGGGCGGTAACGGTGGCGATACCGGCGGGTATAGATGCTGTAGGCCCTTCATGAACTGCTTCATGGTGGCGTCACGAAAGAGCGCCGCCGACGGAGAGCCGCGAGGTTGATACGCCACGATGGCGGCAAGGTAGACCTTTAAGGAGGAGAATGCCAGTCCCTGCTGTCGAAGATGGAGTAAGAAATGGAGGACGGTACCTTGGCCGACAGGCGATACCGGCTCCCCCCGTGTCTCAGCAAAAGCCACAAATTTTTGCCATTTGTAGGCGTAGTTACGGCGCGTCGACTCCTTCCTGGCCGCAGTCAGGACGTTCCGGATGACCGGGTCGTCTAAGGCGTTATCCGCCATGCGTGGAGGGCCAGGAGGGGCAGGTCGGGATGGAGAACGACACCGCCCGAGTGTGACAGAAGGTCCGGAGTCGAGCGGAACCGGAGGAGCCGACCCCGAGCCGCCTCGAACAGGGGGCCGAACCAATGTTGCCTCGGCCAGTACGGAGCCACGAGAACCACGTCCGCTCGGTCCGCCAGGATCTTGGCGACCACCCGACCGAGGAGGGGAAATGGAGGGAACGCATATAGAAGGCCGTCGCTCCATCGGAACTGGAAGGCGTCGCCGAGAGAGCCCGGGCCCCGACCGGCTCTCGAGCAGTACCGACGGCACTTCGCGTTCTCCTCGGTGGCAAAGAGGTCGATCGTGGGCTCGCCCCATCGGTCCCGAATCAGCCGGAACGCTTCCCTCGACAGGGACCACTCGTGGTGGCAGGAAGTGTCCCTGCTGAGGGCGTCCGCTGTGGTGTTGTCCTGGCCTGCCAGGTGTACGGCTATCGGGTGGACCCGGAGCGACACGCACCAGTCCCACAGTTGGAGCGCGATGGTCAGGAGCGTGGTCGAGTGGGTCCCCCCTTGTCTGTTGACGTAACAGACTGCCGTCGTGTTGTCCGTCAGAACCAGGACCGTGTGCCCAGCGACCAAGTTGCGAAACGCTCTCAGAGCTTTCCAGATAGCTAGAAGCTCGAGAGCGTTGATGTGGAGACCGGTCTCGTCGTCGGCCCAATGTCCTCGTACCCTGAGTCCACGGCAGTGCGCTCCCCAGCCGAACAGGGAGGCGTCGGTCGTTACCGTCAGTCGAGGAGTCGGCTCTCGGAACGGCATCCCGGAGAGCAGGTGACGGTAAGACAGCCACCAACGCAGGGAGCGGCGCACGTGCAGAGGAGGTCGTAGATGACACCTCTGGTCGTCCCGGAGCGGATTGAAGACCCGGACGAACCAGTGTTGGAGCGGGCGCGCGTGCAGCCGGGAGAGGTAGGTAACCGCTGTGGTGGAGGCCATGTACCCGAGGAGCTGCTGGATCCTCCTCGCCGACACCGTAGGCGCGTCGAAGGTGGTGGCTGCCGCCCGGCGAAGGGTACGTGCGCGCTCCAGCGGTAAGTAGGCCCTGGCAGACACCGAGTCCAGGGTCGCGCCGATGAAATCGAGCACCCTCGCCGGCTCGAGGTGCGACTTCTTCGGGTTGACCCGGAGACCAAGGCGAGTCAAAAGGGACAGTGTTCTGTGGATGTCCCTGTACAGTTTGTCTTTGCAGGACGCGACCAACAGCCAATCGTCGAGGTAAGGGTAAATGGAAACGCCCTTCGTCCGCAGGTAGGATACCACCGGGGCCATGCATTTGGTGAAGACCCTCGGGGCGGTAGACAGTCCGAAAGGCAGCACCCTGTATTGGTAACAGGTGCCGTCGATCGCGAACCGAAGGTACCGTCTGTGCTGCGGACGAATGGCGATGTGGAAGTACGCATCCCGAAGATCGATGGAAGCGAACCAGTCCCCTCGACGAAGGAGAGGCAGGATCGAAGGTAGAGTGACCATCTTGAACCGTCTGGGGCGGATGTACTCGTTCACCCCTCTGAGGTCCAAGATCGGTCGCAGGGTACCGTCCGACTTCGGTACCGTGAAGTACCGGGAGAAGAAGCCGGTGGTAGTGGCCGAGGGCGGTAACCTTTCGATCGCTCCCTTCTGCAAGAGAGACTGGATCTCTTCCAGCAAGACCGGACTGGCGGGGGTGGAATAGTAGACGCCTCGCGGTGGAATACTTGCAAACTCGATGGCGTAACCAAGACGGACGATGGAGAGAACCCAAGAGTCCGAAGTGATGTAGCACCAGTCGGTGAAGTGTCTGGCCAGTCCGGGATGATCTTCTAGGGATGCGGGCAGGTGGAAGAGAGGCTGTTGACGCGACCTGCAAGTCCCATCAAAAACGGGACTTCGTCCCCGAGGACGACTTCCTCGAAGAGGGCTGGCGTCTCCGAGGAGGCCTCCTGGAAGAAGACGAAGCCGTCGGCCGCGACAGTCCCGAGCGCGGGGAGCGCGATGGGAGCGTGGAGGAGGAGGACCTGCGCCATGAAGGTCGGGAGCCAAAGGCGCGGCGTGACTGCGAAGGCTGATGGATCCCCATCTTCTTGGCAGTTAGGCGTGCCTTGACGATGTGGTCCATCGCCTCGTCAGTAGTAGCACTAAACAGTCCGGTGCCATCGAATGGAAGGTCCTCGATGCGCCTTCTGGTGTCCTCCTGCAACCCGGATGATCGAAGCCACGCGTACCTCCGCAGCGAAACCGATCCCACTAGCACTCGTGCAGCCACCTCGACGGAGTGCCTAGAGGAAATGATCTGCTGGTTCGCGAGCGCTACCGCCTCGTTGAAGAAGTCGGTAGCGCCCGCTCGGTTTTCCTCCGGGAGGCTCGCCAGAACCGGGTGGAACCTGTCCAGCAGGTTCCTCAGGTAAGCCGCGAGGCAGGCCTGAGTGTTCGAGACCCGTGCTATCAGTGAGGAGGCGGAGTAGAAACGCCGGCCAAACGTGTCGAGCCTCCGACCCTCTCTATCCGGCGGCGTGGTATGCGCCCTCGTGGCCCCCTTGGTCTGGGCAGACTCGACCACCACGGAGTTCGGCTGAGGATGGCTGAAGAGGAACTCGGCGTCCTCCCTCTGGGTCCGGTAGAGGTGCTCAAGCCTGTGTGGAATAGGCTGAGCAGAGGCCGGTTGGGCCCACGGCTGCTTCAGGGCTTCCATCAAGGCCGGCAAGAATGGTAGGGGAGCCGTTGATGGAGCGCGGGTGTCGACGTATTGGAACACCGGATCCTGAACAGCCGGGGCCGGTTGCGCAATCTTCAGGCCCAAGGCTGCAGACATACGAAGGAGGATCGCCGAGAAACTCCGAACGTCCTCCGGGGCCGATTCCGGGGCAGGGTCTCCAAACGCCAAGGGGGGGGATTCGTGGGACGCTGGTGTTGACTCGCTGGAGTCTGAGTCCGACTCGTAGGACTGAGAGGAGTCGGAGGGCGGCTTGTCGGGCGACCCCTCCCGTGACGGTTGACGCGAGGACACGGCGAGGGTCACAGTCGGAGCGGCGACGGTGGGAGGCCTCACTGGAGGAGAAGCAGCTGTGACCGGTGCCTGAGGAACCCGGGCGGCCGGAGGTAGCGCCGGTCTCGGACGCTCAGCAGTCTGAGTCACAGTCACCGAAGCCGGGGGCGGCGGCGCCTGAGTGGCCTCCGACGACGGGCGGGTCGCTGTGGAGGTAACCCGTGGCGGAGGTGAGACCGCACGGTAACGAGGCGAGCGGTCGCGCGAGCGTCGAGGAGCAGGTGACCTGGAGGTGGAACGCGGCGAGTCGTGGTACCGAGAGCGGTAGTCTCCGCGTGATGGAGAGCGGGACCGACGATACGGCGACCAGCGTCGTGCGTCAGGATGGTACCTGTCGCGGTACGCCGGGGAGTAGGATCGATAGGACCCCGGGTACTCCCTCCAGGTATGCTCTCTGCCGTATCTGGCCATGTAAGAGGCCGAAGAGTACGGAGAGTCCATCGGCGGTCTAGACCAGCCGGGGTGGGCCTCCCTCCGGTGCGGAGAGCGCTGTCGGATGCGCCGCTCCGGTGTCCGGGATCGACTCCGTCCGGAGGATCCACGCGGACGAGGTGAGGTCTGAGGTGAGGCGAGAGCATGCTCCGGGCGGGCCGCCATTTCAGGGCGTCCGGGCGGAGACACCGCTGCAGTCAAGAGAGGCGGGTCGGGGGGCGCCTCAAAGGCAGCGGACTCCTCCACGTCGGAGACCTCCAGGATCTCCTGGTGTTCCGAATCCTCCTCGGGTGCCTGCTGGGTCGGAGGAGGTGTGGGAGGAGCAGGTCTCTTTGATGGAGAGGCACGCTTTCCCTTCTCCTTCTTTCTCTTTTTCTTGTCCTTGTCCTTGTCCTTCCCCTTCTCCGGAAGAGCAGGCCTCTTTCGCTGGGCCAAGGTCAGCGGCCTCGTATGTTTTGAAGCCGGCACCGAAGACTCCCCCGAGGTCGAAGCAGAAATCTTCGGTATCCTCGGCAGAGCAGCGATCGGAGTCCGTGGTGGCGGTACCGAGCCCGGTACCGCCGACGAGGTCGGGTCAGCAGCCGCCGACACCGACACGGGCGTGGTCGAAGAACGCCCCGATGCCGATGGTTTGGACATCGTAGCCACTGACGGTCGCGAAGGTCCTTCCTGAGCCTGCAGAGACTGCTCCCAGCAATGCGATTTCAGGCGAGCCAGACGATTTCTCAAAGTCTGGGAGGTGAAGTCTCTACAGATTGGGCAGGCCCTGGTGTTATGGGCCTCACCCAAACAGAAAAGGCACTCGCTGTGACCGTCGGTTAAGGCGACCTTACGACCACACACTCTGCACGGCTTAAACAGCGCCGACATAGAAGAAGGGAGAAGACGTCGGGGAAGGAGCGTGGAGAAGACAAGATGGCGGCGACGAAGAGAAACGACGAAGGAGACGAAGACGAAAAGGGGGAAAAAGAGGGGTGAAAATCCCGTAAACGGGAGCCGAAATCACCAAAAACCAAGTCCAAAATCCGAGGGGTAGTCCAAAATCCAATTCCGAGGTCAAAGCCAGTCAAACAAATACGCGAAGAGAAAAGCCAAGCAAGAACCAAACTCAGAACCTCCGTACGAGACGGCGGACGAGAAAGAACTGAGGAGAGACCGTTGCTCGGCGGGCTGAGCATGCTCAGTGCAGGCAGAGGGGGAGGGGTTCCCGCCAAGCTACTAAGCTCTAGAAATTTCCGAACGGTACCGCGCATGCGCGAAAGCTCCTAGTGTGTGAGGCACAGAGACCACGAAGAAGAACCACTTATGCTCACTGCTTTGGGCTCGTTTAGTCTCCCACTCCATCCACTGACCACCACACAAAGGAAGCAATGCAGCACCCTTCCTCTGGAATGACTACTACAGCAGCGCTAAAGATGATCCAGCAGAAAAACCGACACCCTTCAGTGGACCAATTTATGTCAAACCAATAAAAACTGTGTGAAACTTGCAAGCTTGTACCAGTCCAGAATGGACGGTGCTAAGGCCTGAATTCTCAATCAAAAAGCTGACAGGACAGAGGCTCAAGAAGACCAAATATCACAGCCTCTAGGTTGTCCTGCTTGGGCCACGGAGTCTTACAACAGACGGCATTTTTGCCTCCTGACTTCATTTCCTGCCCAGCAGACAGCAGAAAGCCGAGGTCAATGCTTATCTCACAATGAAAAGGATCAGAACTTGGCAGGAGCTATGAAGAGGCAGCGTGGGAGCTCACACCAGCTTCCCAAACCAGCCAAGTGGTTGAGAAGTTCTGAGATTCTGAGAAAGCTGTATTAAACTAGGTACAGGCCCTTTACAGAGTCTGCTCTTGGATCAAAGGGAAAAACCTCCCTGTTGCCGGCCCTTGCAGGTGTTTCATTGCTCAGTTATAGCCACTTGATCTGAATAAGCCCAACCGGTTTACTAGAAGATGCTGAACATTAATGCTATTGTCATTCACTTGGGTTTTCAAAAGGGGACTTATTTTCCCTTCCAACAATACAGCAACATTAAAGGCGCAGCTAGAACTGTCTCAGCTATGGTGGCCACCCTCGAAAGAAACAAGATTTCTTGGTGAGCTCACAGGCCAAGAAGTCTTGCTCCCACAAAGCAAGGTCAGCAGAGCAGGTATGTGCCATGACTGCGGTGGTCCATTAGCCGAGGCAAGCAGTCTTCCAAAGCTTTGGCCCTATAAAGAGAGCTATTAAGGCCCAGCATTTTGATTACTAATCTAGTGTCTTACTTGGACTGCAAACTGAAGTGCCAATCAATAATAATAATAAAAAAAAGAGGAGCACTAGTGAAGTGATCCAAGGCCACTGCCTCAAGAAGGCACTGACACCCAAGTTCTGCACCATTTACACCACCTGCTTTTCCTGTATGTCACTTGAGGTAGTGCATGTGATCCTCCTCACAACATCATTGCCAGGTGGGCCAGGCCAAGGGAGAATGCCTAACCCAAGCTGAGATCCTACATGGCTGTGTGTAGCATTAAGAGTTCCGCATGATGAAATCCACTATAACTCCCCTGTCACCACCCCTAGGATTCACCGTCCTGCTTTGACACCCCTCCCCACACGGCTGGTAGAGAATGGGAGAGAGCACTGGAGAAGCATCTGGCTCTGTCCCTGCAGGACACATTCTGCCAAGATCCAGTGCTGTTGCTGTCACTGTGCTCCTAACGATGGAGAGGTAGCCAGCCGGTTCTCCAATCCTGCCTCTTTGCTGTGAAGTACAGAATGGCTGTATGGGGTGTTAAGAGTTCCTCAGGAGGAAGCCCACTACAGCTCCCCTGTTATCACTCCTGGAATCCACCATGGCAGCTTCAAGGGCCTTCCGGTAAGTCAGGGAAAGGATATATGACTCAGCATAGCCTGAATTTGCATGAGGATATTTACAGTATGCTGAGGGGATATGGGACTGAAGCCACACTCCCTCTTTCACACATGGACACTGTTCTGAAGCCGCCTTTTCAGCCTGACTCAGCTTCGTATAAAGCACAGATCTAGCTAGAGCCAAACTTTCAAAGCACCCTGGCTCCAACAGAGATTCGGAAGTGTGGAGAAGCCCTGGGCCGCCCACCCTGTTCCTAGCAGAAACAAGCATTACCCAAAGTAAGCAGATCTACAGGAGGGTTATTTGGTTTGCAAAGGTTTACAAACACACAATTCTGCTTGCCTCAGTGGAGCAGATGAGCCAGCTTGGCACAGGATTCGGGCGCTCCTTCTGCCCCCGGGTGCATGCGACATAACACTTCCTCCCTGGGACCATGGCCAAAGAAAACCAAGACCCCCTCTCCCTGAGCCCCTCAGAACACTTACAGCTGATTGAACATCCTCTTCATCTCATCTGTGATGTTAAGTGAACTGACTTCGTCATCCGAGAACCGGGCATTGTCAGCGTCCTGCTCCGAGAGGTCATCATCCGACAGGAGTTTTCGCTCTTTCTTCTTGGAGGCCACCTTAAATCAGAAAGAAAGGCAGTGACTAGCAAGGCCAGGCCAAGCCACGGAGCTGAGAAGGAA
This sequence comes from Cyclura pinguis, assembly GCA_030412105.1. Taxonomy (NCBI): domain Eukaryota; kingdom Metazoa; phylum Chordata; class Lepidosauria; order Squamata; family Iguanidae; genus Cyclura; species Cyclura pinguis. The sequence continues at coordinate 16,526,227 of CM059612.1, read as the reverse complement.
GAGAAGTAAGAAAGGACAGAGATTAAGAGAACACTGGAGGCTCCCACCCACAATGATATGAGTGCAAAAGTGACATCTCACACCCAGATTCAGGAACCCGCACGTGTTACAGGTGGTGGAAGACAGGAGACAGGAAAGCAAAACCGAGATGGCACACAGCAAAAGCAAGCGGCTAGCGCTTTGAGACAGGGGCACGCCTCGGTGGCAGAGCCATTTGGACTACAGCCAGCCATGCGAAGAAGGCTAGAAGGGTGAGGCGGAAGCAGCTGGAGGCGCTTGGGGTGACAAACTGGAGAGGACAGGCACCCCCCAATAGCATTCCTCTTCCTGGCCCTCTGCTAACTCTGACAGAAAGGACTAGGTTGGGCAGCTACAGCTTGCCCAAAGAGGCCCAGTCCCCCTGCTGCTGTTTCACCCAGAAGCAGCACTAGTCAACTGGAAGAGGCCGATGTGCAGACAAAAAATTGGGGAAAAGTTGCTTGGAGACTCAAAGATTCAGATACCCAGTACCCATTTCCCCCAGGGAGGGGAAAAACAGATTAGCTTTTACAACTGTTGAATGCACATCACTACCTGGAAGCAGGTACCGGTAAAATTACACTTCATTAATCAGGGTAAGTTCTTGAACTCTTAAAGTCACATAAAATCTCCCCACCTGTGGACTGAATTTATCCACAGCCATGGCAATTAGGGGCAGTAACCAGAAAGGGGAATGGCACGACACTTTACAGGGAGGCAGCTGATCTTTGGCCTTCTGATCTTCGGACCACACCCCAGGCCTAGCTGTGGCTGGAGACTTGAGCAGCTGCCTACTACACTGTCTCCTTAACATCCACTAACGCCTTAGCTTTTTCTCCATTTCCCCAAGATCTGGAAAGATCTGGAGGTTTAAAGCCAAGTAGACCCTGACAATACTTTTTTGTGTTCCATCTCCAGAGGCCAGACCTGGTCTTGTGACTTATCTGAAAGCTTCTTCTAAAGAAACTGAGACCTTCATGTTCCTCTGAGTGCATGTCACCTGGGGCCAGACAGTCACTGTGCAAGCTTGTAGGGATGCAGGATCTCACTGTGGGCAAGGTCATGTGTTCCCACTTCAGATTTCTTTTCTCCAAAATGAAAACTACAACGCCTTTGAAGTGGGACGCTACCCACAGAGGCCCCTATGTCAGACCCACATTTTACAAGTGGAAATTCTGAACCAACAACTCCGGCTCCAAAACACCACTTTCTCTCTCTCCTTCTCCCTCCCTAACACGGCCATGTCTCTCAAAAGGACAGGACGGGGCCTAGTCACCTGGAATATCTTGGAAACGTCTTCCGAGTTGCGCTGCTGCGCTACATCGCACAGCTTGGCTGTGATATCGATTCGACGGCAGATGTCCATGTCCACTTTCATGGCTTTCTCTTGGATCTTTGTGTCCAGGTCTGTCATAGGCTGCAGGAAGGACAGCAGTGGATTATCTTCCATTAACAACAGTTTGAGAAGAGCAGGAGGAGAAGAGATACCCTACAGGATCTCTGTCAACGCAGATCACGCCAGCCTCCACACGAATACTGTCTTGTTCTCCAGGCATGATAAAACATCCAAGGAGATGCAGCGTTTGGGGCGGGTGGCCAAATCACTGCAAGCTGAGAGCTGACTTCTAACAAATGCAAAGGATCAGGAAAGAAACTACAGCTTAAGGAAACTGCCAGCCCAAACTTTCACACTGATAATCCTATTATTCTAGGAACCTGTATGTAAAATGGCTTCTGCAAGTTTCCCCAGAAGTAGTATGTGTGGGAGGCAGTTTCTGCCGTAAGTAGAAAGTCAGTACTTAATGTCAGAAAATTCTTCTGGGGACATTATACTAAAGATATATTCTTTTTACAAGATGATATACCTGAATTCTAACTACCTTTCACAACAGTAGGAGAAGAGTTCTGACACATTATATGCCTTCAAGTCAGGTACTAAGATTTTTTTTTTTAAAAGTTACAACCTAAAATATTAATTTGAGTAGATGAGATTTCAACTGGAGGTGATAAAATCCTTCCATTTTTCCTAGCTTTGTTCAGATTTTCATTTCCTAGACAGACCCACTTCCAGAAAAAATACAGATGTATACTGCCCAAAATACTCTGTTTGTACTAGGGTTATTCTGTACTGCTTGTCTTTCAAAATTCCCAAATTACTTCTGAAGCAAAGAGGCAAGTTTCTTAGTAACCACACACACTTCAGTCAACTCCAGGTTTACCTACAGTATGCCTCAGTATGAAACAATGCTCCAGACCAGGCACTGTTTCTTCTGTATGCAATAAGGGCAGAGACAATGCAACGTTTTCTGTATTATATGGCTGCAATATTTTGGAATTAAGTCTTCCCAAAGATTCACTCTAGAGGTAATCAGAGCAACCATTTCATCTGCAAACTGCCCCCCTCCACAACTCTCCATGATCTGTTCTCCAATTAGTGCAGTCTAGACAAAGCATACATTTTTTTCTACGTATTTCTCACAGATTGTGCTTTCACTTTATTACTGTGCTTATCTTTGAATAAGCCCAGTGCATTTGTTTAAAACTCTTGCGATTAAAGTGTCCTTAACTGTGCCAGGTTAAATCACAAAGATAAAGAATCACAGACCATGTGTTTACGTCGTGGAAAAGGTTGCAAGATGTGTGTGCTTTGATGGGAGTGGAATCCAAACACCCCTCCCCCCGTGTTGCATGCCCTTGTGAACCTTCTTGTGGGACACAACGACACCCTCACTCAGCCTTCATAACAAGGAAGAAATAGCAATCTTGCACCCAACGGATATTTTCCTTGGAGCCTGGATCTGAGATGACATGCCCCAACTGGGGTGGGGGATGGAGGGACATTCACATGCCCACCAACTGGGCCTTTCCAAAGACGCATGTAACTCTCTTGTTTGTGGTGGCAGAGGCAGGGCAATACGCTTCAGAGCTGTGTCAGAAGTTGCCCCTTGACAAGAAAAGTGAACTACAAAGCAGAAAGGCCAGGGAGAAGAAAGAGGACTGGGAATAGCTTTGCTGTCAAACCAGAGGACAAAAAAACACAAGCGATGCCTGAGTGTGGAAGAGTCCAGGACTTTTCTGAAATGGCTTTTCTTCACTGGACTACCAGTCTTAGTGCTCTCACCCCCACGTCAGAGGTGGGCAAAGTGTGGCCTAGCCTCATGCAGCCCCCGGGGGCCCAAAATAGTCCAAAATGGCCTCTGGGGTGTGGCGCTTCTAAAACATGTGAAGCTGAAGGGAGTTGTTTCATTTTGTTTCTGACCTGAACCCCCTGTGTGGTGCTTCCTTGCCAACTATGCCCTTCCGGCAAAGAACGAAACCCCCTTAAGGAGGTAAGGTTCATCCAGGGCACTCTTGCCAGAGGCTGCAGCTGGGGCGACCCAGCATGTCTCGTGGGTGTGAAAAGCATTGGGGGGGATGAGTCAGGGTTGTGTGAAAAGCAGCAAGTTAATGCATCTACACAGACCAGATGGGAAGCAGGGAGAGGGAGGGATCGGTCCGATGCATTAGATCATCATACCAGGCAGCCATCAGACTATCTGCAAGCAGCGCTGGCTGACATTGTAACTTTTTCATTAATGAAGCTGTGAAGATGGCTTTAAAAGAAAAAAACAGATAAATTAAAAAGGCAGCTGAGCCAGGAAACACTCAGCCGGCGAAGGTACTTACGTCACTCATCAGACCCTTGAAGACAACCAGCTCCGCTTTCAGCCTCTCAATCTTCTCGTTCAACTCTTCCTGGAGAGCCTCTGCTTCTTGCGCCTCCTAGGGATAAATGGTTCACAAATGGTAGAAAGAGCGACAGGAAAAGAACATTTACCTTGGAAATCATGGTGCAGGATCAGATCCACGTCCAAGAGGCAGAAGGCAGATTTAATCCCATACAAAGAGGAAGGCTCCCTGAAGTCAGTGAAAGTAAGTCAGCTAAGCTTTGTATGGCTACATCTAGTCCCAGTCCCGCTGTGCCTTGAGAGTTTGACAGTTTGGGCTTCCAGGCAAACAAAGGAATGGCCAAACTGCACCCATCTCCATCACTCCATGCCTCTGAAAACCTTTTAAAGCCATAGAGTATAGGCATCACAATCTCAGTCTCTCAGTCACAAAGAAAACATGCAGGAAGAGCCTGAGATGGCCAACCATGGGATCAGTAGGGTGATGTCAACTTCCAAAAGCCACAGAGTTGTCAACAAAAGTTAAGGAAAGGGCGTTTGAGGACGGCCATGGCTCTCAGAATAGGAAGTTCCCCAGAGGTCTTTACTCAGCACTAGAACGTTCTGATGGCAGCAATTCCGAGCAGGAGAAAAACCCACTGGTGTGAGGCACAGAGACCACAGAAAGGAAGGCACACTTTTGCAGACCGACTTTTGAGCTTCTATTAAGCCAGGGAGGAGGCAAAGTGTGGCCTGTGGGCTGGCCCCTCAGGACCATTTCTGTGGCTCTCAGGGGTCCAAAAAAATACTTCTTTCAAAAAAATTGTTCTGTCCTCAAGTGTTCTCTAATGGGCTTGTGGGCCATTTTACCACATTTTTGGTCTCCAGACTGTTATAGGCCCAGGAGAGATTTTTTTTTAAAAAAAAAGCATTTGAGCCAGAAGAGACTTCTGGTTCATTGCCTGTTGTAAAAGAAAAGACCTCTCTCCTCCTGGCCCTAGAAGAGCCTGGTGAGGAGCAAAAAGAGGTAAATATTCCCCAACAACCCATCTGGGGACAAAAATTTTGCCTTAACCCTCAACAGCTGCCCACCATGGTATTAAGCCAGGTACTTACAGACTGTCTGGCAGCAACAGTCACTTTTAACGTAGCCATAATTTTAACTGATGTCTCAAATACTAGGATATGCATCAACTTTGGGTGTCAGAACATCCAAAGTGACAGATCCACAATAAACAGAGCAGAGAGACTGCTCCAGGGAGTGCCTAGCAAGGGACGTGCTCACAAATCAACATGGCTGTCTTAGCTACCAAGAAACAAACCAGAACTGAGTTGCCCTTTAGCACCCTGAGCCACCAGGTCTCCAGCCCCACTGCATCACCAATAAAGCTGTTCCTCTACTCTTAAGTGCTCATGGTGTCCCAAAACAGGAGTCCTCTAAAGTTGGTTGTGCTGGTTAGGGTTTCAGGAGTTACAGGGCAACAATGTTTGGAGGGCCAGAAGTTGCCCATCCCTGCTCTCAAAAAATCTTCCATCCTCATTATCCTGTGATACAGCTTACGGAGAATAGCTTACTGAGCACTAGCATCTCATTGAGTTCACACGTAGAACCAGCCACTCCTTGGGCTGAACGCATATTCGTATAAAGGAAGCAATAAACATACATTGGCCGCTACTACCAGCATAGTGTTTGACTAGTAGTAGCCAATGAAACCAAAGGGGTGCCAGCAACATTCAAAATGAAGACAGTCAAAGCTGCCAGGTCACCAACATCCTCATAAGGAGCCTATGCATACAAGTGCTATTTAACACTTACCTCTTGCAGTGTCTCCACCATGGATTCTAAATTCATCCGCTTTGCCAGCTCCTCCTCCCATCTAGAAAAGAAAAATTGCAAGAATTACTATTAGTTAAGGGAAAAAGATTAGTAAAGAGAAAATATGTGTCCTCTAGAGTAACTAACACTTAATAGACAACTCAATTTTACTGGTTCCCAAAAGAGCTTTCCACAATGGTACCTATGATTATTTCCAGTGCCAAGTTTTTACAAAGCCTGCTGATGTTTCAATTATTGTTCCATCAAAAATTGAAAATGGTCACTTGGGAGAATGCACAGGCTTCTTCTCTTGGCCCTGACCTCACCTCTTCACTGGAAGAATGGGAGGCCAGGTTTTCCTTCCTGGCCACAGATCACCAAGAGTGTGGCACCTTAAAAGACTCACACACCTACCAAAGCCTGAGACTCCATGGACTACAGCCCACTCTATCCGATGAAGCAGGCTTTATGCCAGGAAAAATCATGCTGTAATAAGACTGCTAGTTTTTAAAGCACCACAGAGCCCTGCCGGTTTTGCTGCAGCAGGGTCACTTGGCTAACCCTTTAGAGTCTGACGTCTCTGTAAGTAAACTCACACCTTGCCCTCATATTATTCCAATGTGTTTGGCAGGGGGAAACTCACTAATGCTTTGCCTTAGTAAAACCATCGTTTAATTCTGAACACACTTGGACTGGTTTTGGAAGCTAAGCAGGGTCTGCTGGAGAATATTTAGGAGATGACTGATGGGAACCATTAGGCATTGGGGAAGCAGTAAAGGGTCTCCGTCCAAGGAGGATTAAAATGCTCCAAGAAGCCCGATTATTATAAGAAGCTACAAAATAGAAGTTACAGAAGCTTACCAGTTCAGTTGGCTAACATTAACAAGGTGACCAGGCAGAAAGACATTTTAGAAATGCAAGAGCTCACCCATGGCAATTCAAACGAATTAGGAAAGGAGCAGAGCTGTTCCAGCAGCATGGAAACACATATGCTGCTGGAGACAAAACTCTCTGCCAAGCTTTCACATTTCCAAAGAAATCTGGAGATGTGTATATTTCTCATCCAACCACATCCCACTCAATTGCTTCCAAAAGCTGCTTCTGTGAGGACGGAACATTAACAAGTCACAACAACACAACTTATGGGCTGCATTTAGAACCCAGCCACTTGCCAGGCAGATCATCTCCTGTGGGAAGAACAAAGACAGCAGCTGTCTGGCTGTCGTTTTTGGCCCCAATCCTCGGCAGCCTGCACCTGAGCAAGGCAGGAACACAGGCATGCTGCTAGCACGCTGCGACACAAGATGGCTCTTGCCACTTTTATGTCTGCGGGGCAGACGGAGCACAAAGTGAGCAGCCCCCGTCCCCCCAGGAAGGAACTGCAGACTTGAGCAGAAAGAGGTCCAGGAGAGATTATTTTGCGCCTGGCTTTTTACCACCAGCCATTTATATTCTGGGCCTGGAATCTGTTTGTGACATCCAACATTTTTGGACTTCAACTCTGGTGACCTTATTTATGTGGAGGTTACTGACCACATGAGTATTTATATGCATGCAGAAGTGCCCCTTCCCAAGTCCTGTTCCCCTGTAGAAAAACAGATGGAAGTGCAAATCTGTCACCCACTTAGCCTTGCAAATAACAGAAACTTTTTTTCTGCTCTGCTGGCTCACCAGCCCAAGCTCAGCTCTATGAAGAGGCAAGGAGGACCGAGAAGATGTTCGTCCAAAAGCAACTGGGAACTGGCCACAGTCAATATAAGACAGTAACAAACCCCAGGGAAAGATAAATATGGCAGCCGAGATCTCCAAGCTCAAATTGGCTGGTTGGATGACAATGGCTCTTGGCCAGAATGCTTCAGGTTCTGTAGAGGACATTAGCTGGGTATGTAGTGCCTCAGGGTTATTCAAAAGAGTACTCATGTCCCCAGAAGGATAAATATGTTCAGGAACAGATAAAGTGCACCTTTATCAGGTTAGGTTGCTTGTCCATCTAACCAACCATCACAGAGGACTAACAAGGGCCTCTCTTTTTCTATCTCCCGCTGCCTAATCCCACGAACCAGAGACTCCAGGGATGGATAGAACCACCACCGACGAAGGTTCGAGGAGAAACTGGGAGAAGTCAGAAAGAATGAACTCTGGCAGCCTGATCCTCAAAGCCTTCTGTTCACCTAAGACCACTTCCTCACAATGGTGCAGAAAACCAAGCTGGTTCTTCTTTGCTTATGCGGTAGATACTCATGAAGCACTGGCATACTGTAGAAGCATGGTGGGCACAAGGTGGTCTTCTGAGTGTTGTTGGGCTACGACTGCCATTAGCTATAGCCAGCAATGCTGAGGGATGCTGGGAACTGCACTCCAACAACTTCTGTACCTAGTCCTTATGTATCATTTTTAGCCATCCTATTCTATTCTAGCATCCATCTGGAGAACCAGCATGGTGTCATCCTTTGAGCGCTGGGCTAGGACTCTAGGAGAGCAGGGTCAGAATCCCCACTCAGCCGTGAAAACCCACTCAAGTCACCCTATCTCAGCCTTCTCAGAAGAAACCGGATGGCCAGCACAGGGTAGTGGTTGGATAGCCTGCAACTCACAAGAGACAACAGAGTTTTGAGTCCTTGTTCAGCCATGGACGCCCACCTGGGCAAGTCACACTCTCTCAGCCTCAAAGGAACGCAATAGCAAATTCCCTCTGAACAAGTCCTGCCCCCAAAACCCCAGGATAAGTTCACCTCAGGATGGAAGTAATGTGGAAATTACTTGAACAACGACAAAAAATATCCGGACTTTCCTCCGACGTGCTCCAGGTGAGATAAACAGCTCCCCTATCCTCACAGCGATCCTCTGGGGTCGAGACCAGGCTGAGGCTGGGCCTGACCCAGGCTCGCTCAGTGGGCTTCACGGCTCATGTTGACTCGGATCTGGATCCCCTGAGTCCTAGTCCAGCCCTCTAAGAAATATACCACACCGGAAGGGAGTGCCAGCTCCCTGCAGGATGAGGCAAAGCAAGACCAGAGTGAGGAAGCCAAAAGTTATGAGGTGCCTTTCTCAGTCCTTGAGTCATTCTGAATGAGTGCCAAAAATATATATATAATAGGACAAAAACAACTGCTTTGACATAGCCTGTGGGCTGCCTGCTAGCCTCCCTCTCATCAGGATAGCTGTGACAGGTTTTACCGTCATTGATCAAGCCCACTTAACTGACCTGATTGGGCTGGGAAGAGGATCCAACCCAGTTCACTTGACCAAACTGTATCATCCATGGGAAGATGAGAGGCTGGGAAGCGACAAAGTCAAGTCATATGTGCACCCTGTGGATGTCTCTATTTAAAGAACAATCCAAACCCCCGGTGCTTTCAAGCTGCAGGGATACTAGCCAGAGGAGAAATTTTTATCAGACGATGACTGCGTTTGAATGAGAGCCAGCCACTGCATTTTGCTAATGGGAAGTCAGGTCTCCCCAGCCTAACTCATTTTTTTAAAAAAAGCTATTTCGTACTTGGCTTTGATTGTTTCTCCCATGACACTGATTAACTTCATGCAAGTCCTGCCTCAACATATTCAAAAACCCAAGCATCTTTTCCCCCTACTGGTATAAACCAGCTCCCACAGTTGTGAGCAATCGGACACAAGGACCAAAGCAAGGCAATCCAACAACTTTTGAAGATTCGTATGTTAGACCAGGCAAGACTAGCACACCACATATAAAGGACCACATCCAGAAGCAAATGTTGTTTTAAAAATTAACCCTGGGGCAAATAGTCACAGCTCCTGTGGATCAAACTGAAGCATCACAAGCTAAACACAGGTACACATATTCCAGAAATGCTCACAGTTATGCTCTGACCCAGTGCGTCTCACACTTTCTCACATGCCAGGGACAGGGACCATGTTTGTGTTCCCTTGGATCAACTGTTTCTTTCCTGTAAACTTGCCAGGGAATGGGTGCCAATGGCTCAGTTCAAGGACCACCTCTTTGCTTTTTCCTATGAATTCCAAAATCTGAGTAGTGGAATATCTTTATTAGGCCAACCAAAACACACAAAAATGCATGTACAGTCCACCAGGCCTGCTCCTCAGGCAAACTCAGAGCTCTACTAGATCTTCTGGAGAGGCCCTTCTCCCTGTCTGACCACCTTCTCGGGCGCATTTGTTGGGAGCAAGGGAGAAGGCCTTCCTGGTGGCTACTCCCAGACCCTGGAATTCCTTCCGTATGGAGGCCAGGATGGCCTTCTCCTCCTCTGCCAGCAAGTTAGAACATTTTTATGTCATCATGCTTTTAGAAACTGACTGGGCTGGGCTATTAATGGTGTGCTGTGCTCTTTTATGCTGTGTATATAGTCTTTCATTTATTTATTTATTTATTTTATTTAAAGTAGTTCTGCATTGCCTTCCAGCCCACAAAGGCTCCTGAGGCAATTAACAAATAAAAACTGATTAAAACAACACAGGGACAAAAAAAAAATATCCATGTAGAGGGCATTACAATAGTCTAATCAGGAGACTGCTATCCTCACTTTTTTAACTTCATAAATTGTTTAATCATCTTTTAAATAAATTTTATATTCATACTTTATTGACTTTTTTTGTATAGTTCCAATCTGTACTGCTTTTAAATACATTGTAAACTGCTTTGAGTCTCAATATTTTGTATAGTTTCAACCTGCACTATTTTTAAATATGTTGTAAGCAACCTTCAGTCCCATTATTGGAAGAAAGGTGGGATACAAATGAATAAAGAGTAAGGAAGAGGAACCGAAAAGAGAAAAAATGGTGCTGTTTCTTGAGGATGTCTCTGTAAAGTCTAATTCGCCTGCTCCCTTTGCCAAGAGAGCTGCAAAGGATGCAGGATTCAGCTGTTCTAAGGAGACGCTTGACTTTGAAGCGAGTGGAGAAGCTTTGCTCGTGGAAGTGGCGCTGCTCTGAAAAGGAGCTGAAGAGATGCTGAGGCAGCAATTTCCAAGCACACCCGTCTCCTTCTCCGTCTGCCACAAAAGTTGGAGAAAATGCTCGGCTGCTTTGGCGGCATCCCTTTAGCAACAAGGACGCGGGAAGTTGCCATTTTACTGGTAGGCCTCTGGTGGGAAGAGAATCCCAGTACCGGCCAGCAAGAGGGCAGTGGGGTTGCCCGAACAGGCAACACACAAACGACACCCTCGCACCGCAGCAGACAGCTGCTTTCCCCAGTCCCAGGTTTTTCTTGGCTCAAACATCCGTTCCCACAATGTCCAGCTGCAGCCAAGGCAGGAGAATCAGTGCTGGAGCAAAAAAACGCGGCCAAGCAGGATTTACAGACAGAAGAAAAAAAGGAAAGAAAGAAAAGCCATTAGCAGCAGAGTCACAGGCTACTGGGATTATTTTTAAATAAGGTCTTGATTCCAAAATATTTAAACACCAAGCATGAGCTAAGCTCCTTCCTCTTGCTAACGGCAGGCATTTAAAAAGTGTTTTGGCTACCGTCAACCTTCACATGCTTACTGTTATAGTTACTGGAAACGGATGGACTGAGCCGAAGCGAGGAATTCCAGCCCTCAATTTCCATACACAACTCTGCATTCCACGTCTCTTCCGTCACTGCAGCCTCAGACCCTGGACTACCTCCAGTGGCATTGTGCTTCTTCTTACATTGCTTGGGAGGAGAAAGGAAGGGGGGGCGAGGTTGGACACTTCCCAGAACTAACAGAAGAATAGTTACAGTATTACACATTAAGGTAACAAAGCAAGAGGCAGCAGGACTGATGAAAGCCGTGTAGACCTAGAGGTGAGTCAGAGGTTTAACTGCGTCCTTCAGACGGGGCAAAACAGAAAGCCACAACCGAGAGCTGCCTTCCAGAGAAAGCTCATAACAGAAATTGTTGAATGTTTACCTAGACCTGGATTATCCCTAAGTCACTGCTTCCCTTTGAACTATTCTGAACCGTTCCCTGTTTGACTCCACTGTGATAGCAGAGGATTCCCAGGAAGGGAGGGAACAAGCTGCCTATGACAATCACAATTCTTTTTAATCGTTTTTATTTTCTTGAGTAGGAACATGGGTAAGAGTAGAATTTATACGATTTTGGGTGGGCAGATGATACTTTTGGGGTTAGGCTTTTCAAAATTTCACCATACATAGACAGTAGCACTCTTTACTGATCTTTCTGAGACCAGATTCCAGGCTGCCGAGGGGCTGGGGAACAATTTCCCAGAGTTTAGGACAGCCTCTTTGGGGTTTGTGCTTTCCAAAGAGTCCAAGACAGACTGCTTCCTGCCTCTTCACCAGGGAAAAACTGGATGTCAAACTGTGTGTTTTCTCCCCATTAAAATCACAAGCAAGGACCTACAAGAAAATGTTGCTGAGCATCCTCAGCTCCAAAGAGAAATCCTGGACAGAAGGAACAAGGTTTAGAGTGGGTTTGTCCACGAATTCAGAAGAGAAACAGGACACCGTCCCTCACCTCACTCCTGACTGTCCTGTGAAACCTTCCCTGACTGCTATAAGGAGCTCAGGGACTCAGATCCAGGGCTGGGAGCCAAACCTGAACCTGAAGGCATATTGTGGAGATAAGGCCATGTTTCTGGAATTTGAAAAAGGAAAGGAGATGTCGTGAACCCCCCTCTTCTGGTGCAATGAGATTTGTTTTAACCCCCATGGCATTCATCATACTACCCAGGGCTCTGAGAAATGCTAATGGCCTCCAGCGGGCCAACCTTCCTTTCTCTTCCTACAACTGACTGCATTCCATAGGTCCCAGACATCACGAGCATCTTCCTCAGGTTGTTTTGGGGTATGTGAGATAGAACATGTCTTTCCCTAAATCTACAAACCAGTGTCTTCTCAAGCTCATAGGGCAGGAGTGCCGAACCTGTTGCCCTCCTGACTTTGTTGCACCCCAGCTCCAGCCAGCCCCACCAAGCGTAGGCAATGCTGGGGCAGGATCACAACTGGATGTCTAGCAACACCTGGAGGACCAGCCTTCCTGCAGGCCTGAGCTAAGGAAGTCTACATAACATGCAAAACCCACAACCTTACTTGGGGGTAGCCCTGTTTTGCCGCCAAACTGTTAGGCACCATATCACCACGTCTGGTATTAGAAGGGACATCACAGAGGAGATTGGCCATAATGCCTCACAAGGAGCAGAGGCTCAGTGGTTTGGGGCAAGGTTTCAGAACACATCTTGTTTGCAGCAGAAATTGCTATGGAATATGGCGAAGGAAGGAATTCACATTCAGCCCACGCATCCTCCAACGCAGAAGAATTAAGCCATTGGTTACTAACTATCAGCCCACCTCTAGGGAAAAAATGGACCACTCACTTCCTTTGTGCTATCACTGAAAAGAGTCCTGAACTCTTTTTGGGCCTGATGCCCCAATGCAGACCTTCGCCGGCCTAATTTCAAGGACATCACGGAACACCCATGCCACCCATTTAATGAACTGAATAACCAATTTTGCAAGACGACAGCTGACAAGAATGTCATGACCAATGTCATTTTTTCATCCAAATGTCAGCGTCACACCTCATTTTGCTGATCCCTTTGATGAGAAGCATCCAAGGTATTCTCTCACAAGCTCCACCAGTGAAGACAAAAGGGAAGAACAAAAAGCATCAGGTGCCACACGCAAGGGGCCCCACCCTGGGCGTTTCCATTCTCCCCCTCCATAGTCACGGGCTGGAGACACGTTTTTCTTCCTATGGCAACCCTCCTTGTTCTATCATTTCAGATCTTCTGACGCCAATGCTTTTCCCAAGGTGTTCCTGACCTGCAGGGTGTGGCCCACTGTTTGCTAATGTCGGCTGGAGATTTGATGTTCCACATGCTCCAACACAGCCAGCGTAACCACTTCGGTATTATTCACAGTCTGTAGGAACATGTCCATTAATCCCCCTCCCAAAGTCAGAAGACAAACCTTCTTCAGCCACCATCTTCCCATCCACAGAGTATACGGCTAGAGCATCTGCCAAAGAATGTTAACTGAAATCCTACCCTCACCAGGTCACATCTTTTGACTGCATGGATCTCATGTGACAAAAGGGTACCACAGTTCAGAAACAAAGAGCCATCATGGTGTACTGGTTTCAGTGGGAAACTCTGGGAAATCACCATGTGAATCCCTGCTCGGCCCTGGAAACCCACTGAGTGACAGTGGGCAAGTCACACTCTCACTGTCAGAGAAAGGCAATCACAAACTCCCTCAGAGTAAACCGTTCCAAGAAAAGGCTGTGATAGGTCCGCCTTTGGGCCACTGTAAGTCAGAAATGACTTGAAGGTACAAAACAAAGTTGATAATTTAGAAACAGCATTCTAAACAATACTTGCAAGAGGAGCCAAAACCATTACCTATATTCCCATTTAGTGCTTGAGGCTAGGAGCAGAGAGCTGTGGGATATCCCAAAATTTCTCTAAATCCACAATTTTATTCTGTGTTTTTAAGACCTATGCATGTGGAAACAAGACAATTCATTGTCAAGGATGCTGCTACCAACCTTTACCTTCTATTTTAAAGAAAAGATGGGGGGGCAGGAACGTAGACGCTAGAGAGAAAACCTAAGATTACCACTGTCAGTGATGGGGCGGTCTTTGTAACTCCTTGCCCCTTCCCCTTGATTAGGAAGTATCTCTTTTATTGTTTTTATGTGCTTTCAAGTCGTTTCCAACTTAAGTCAGAAGGCATGTGTTACCAGCCAACTACTGTTTGCTAATGACACCCAGTAAAGTAATGATCAGTATTTATATCCTTTTATTTTTATTTCCCCCAAACCAAGCAGGTGCAGAATTATTGGTTGTGGCAACCATGCAGCTGATGAAGTGGGGCACGGTCCATGAAAGCTTGAACCAAGCAAAATTAATAGTCTTCAAAGCTTCATCAATTCTTTGTTGCTACGTTTGCTGCAACAGACCAACATAGCAACCCCACTGAAAACATAAACTATTAAGATTCTCAGCTTTCGGAATACAGCTTCCTGTGGTACAGAATTCAGCTTAACAAAAGGCAGCATTCTGAGAAAATACCTCTTGAGTGTACCACACACAACAGACCAAGAAGCCTAGATGTGTTTCAGTGACAGATATTGACAGATAACAGCACCAGCTTGGGAAGTTACATTCTGCAACACCTTAAGAGAAACCCTCAGCCAGCTCAGCCACTGCCTAATGGGAGATTCCCTGAGCTGCAGACAAAAAAATTGTTTCCAAGCCCTGGTAACAGCTGTATTTTATATTTGCAGAAAATGGGGAATCAGCCATGGTTTGCTTCTTCCTGCTGCCAGCAGTCGCAGAGACAGCTTCATGTGAAATCTGAAACAATCACATCATTCGGCAGTCTACAATCTGAGTATCTATGAATCCTCTTTTCATATTTCTTCTTAAGCCTTTGTCTATGCAGGTATCATAACTACAACAATTTGGGCCTCTCCCGCATCCCCACCCGCAGCCAAACTGTTATTATAATATTTTGCCTGTTGAGAGCTTGAGACTGTGACCTTTGAGCTGGCCAGTTACAGGTATTAATTACATGATTGTGGCTTTTAAGATAATTACAAGCATTTCAGCCAGATGAAGACACTTGTTTATTCCAGCAGTTTAGCCCCCTTGTGTCTTGGGCTCTTATTGAAACACCAAATTAAATGATCAAGGAAGAAGCTCCACACAAAACACTTTAATTTTAGTGGGAACATTTGATTCCATTAAGATCTGGCTCAAATGCAGCAGGAAAACCCTTGCAGCTGAGAAACAACACGGCTCTCATTTTCCCCGACCAACAGGAATACACCCTGACACAAGAGTAGACCCTTGGGCCATCTGGCACAGCATTACCTGCATTTGCAGTGGCTTCCCCTCTTTTAGAGAGTGGACTTTTCTAGCCGTATCTGGAAATGTCAAAGATTTAAGCATGTCTTCTGTCTCTAACCTAGAGCTTCTCCAATGCCTCCTCCTCTTGATGGAACAAATTCTCAATATTGTCCTGCCAAGCAAGCTCTATATCTAGGAGGACTTAAGTAGTTTCCTAAAGAAAATGCAGATACAGTAATTCAGCTGGCAAGCAATCACTAAGTCTTAACTAATAGCTAATTAAGATTCCTTTCCCAACTATGATAATGTTACTAGATTTAGACACCTGGGGATTGGTTAGGATCTCTCCATTTTATGTAACAACTGTTGTCCCTAATTCTGCCCAAAAATGGAAATATAATTTCTCCTGGAGGTGGGAAGGTTAGCAAGAGATTTCATGGGCATGGTATGTACACATCAAAACAATGCTAATGCTTTGGAGGTGAGCTAGTACCTTGTAAGCACCAAAAAAAAAAAAAAATTATGCACACTAATTAAATTCACCTAGAAGGAAAAAACAACTTGCTGTTGGAGCCACAATAAACACATACCTCGTTTTAGCAAAAGAGCAAAGCTGTATCTGTTTCCAAGTTTTGTCAGAGCAAAACTCCTCCGTGCTTAAGTTTACAGAAGAACTGTCAGGAATGTGCTGGGTTGTGGGTTTTGGCTGCATTCTTCCAGGTTCTGCTTTTAATCTGAACAAGGGACACACCTCGCAAGCAGCTCCTGTGCAGGATTTGCAAGTCATTATTGCCTGCTGCAGTCCCATTTGTATGTATGCTATGCTATGCTCCCAGCTACCAGGAAAAAGATCTCCTTTGCTTAAAAAAATTCCAAAGGAATGGCTCTGGGGTAAAAGCTGATGGATAGAGATGTATGTGGTCTTCGCTTCAAAATTCTTCCAATTTACAGCAAACAAAAATTGTCACTTAGTATTTCTAGAATCAGCTCCAATGCACTATTTCACATGGATTCTAAAGAAAATATTAGTTCTCTGAAAGTGAAGCAACAAACCATTTTGAAGCCTTTGTTTTTTAAAACAGCATGCCACCCTACAAAACTGATAGCCCAGGAGACCAGCTGGAAGTCAGCTGCCTGAGGCATCTTCCTCCCTCTATGTAACACTCAGCTTATGTCCTCCTGGGATGAGGAGAATATTACTCACTTGGATCAGGACCTTAGTCCCAGTTTTTGCCTCAGGCATGACATCTTAATCCTGTGCTGTAACAGATTCAAAAGATGTTCTCTGTAGATTTTTGTAACTCACAGGTTGGACTGAATTTTTGGAGAATACCTTGAACACCAGCCAACACTTCAAAGAGCTAATCGTTGAAGGGACATGCCAAAACATGTCACTGCAAACAGGACGCACGTTACTCAGAAACTTAAATGAAACAACAGAAGCCAGTCTCTTGAGGAGCAAGCTTTCTATCATGAGTTAGCTCAAAAAGTTGCCAAGAGTGAACAAATGCATCTGAATCACCTTCCTTGCGTCTGCTGAAGGGCACACTGTAGCACGCTGCCTCGTAACTGGGATGAAAGCCACCAAAGCCTTTGTTATTCCTGACCTCCACATCCAGTAGAGTGGAAATGAATTCAGAAGGGAAAAAAAGAGGCAAAAGACAAGACAAGCTCTACAGCAACTGTTTCTCTTGGGGAATTACTCTAAAACCACATCCTGTAGAAGAACTTGGTTACTGTAGTAGCTATTACCAGTCAGTCGTGATTTGTGGGGGTGGAGGGAGGGAAGCAGTTTTAACAAAGTACAGTAGTAATCTCCAGAGGGATGGTTAGGAGAAATAATTTTCTTTAAAGCTGCAATCTGCCACATTAGGAGGCAGGTTTCAACCAGATCTACAAACACAGTGGGCTTCTCACCTCATTGCTTTATTTTTTAGCTATCACGTATGGAATTGCTCCTGCTGTATATCAAGGGAGTTCCTTAAAGTGACATGCAATCCTGCCTAACTGTCTAAAGCACCAGTCACAAGACTGGTTCACTGTCCGTACACTCATTTCCAGAGGAAAAACTGAGACTTATTCCCCTGCATTAAGCTGCGTTCCTCCACCTAAAACAACAACCCAAGACCTTGTGGTTATGGATGCCCAGGTGCCAACTCTTAAGCAAGAGCCTCCTTTTGCAGATTCAGTCTACTCTACATGGATACATCAAGAAGAACTGACCACAACTGGTTCAAAAGCCACAGTGAGCATTCCCTCCTGCCACCTATGTGGGAATTTTTTTACTCCAGGAAAAAAAGAGAGAATCCTTTAGCAAACTGAACGTTAACTGCTTTCATATGATCTAAGTCCTCCTGGAAAAACAATTAGCAGCAAGGCTTATGAAACCTCTTGTGGTAAAAAAGAGAAAAGAAAAGAAAGCCATTCTTTGCTTTCTGTAGAACTGTAGTTATTATAACTGGAGGTAAAAACAGGATTCTTTTGGCTCACTTTTGAAAGAGGTAATTATTTTGGCAATCTGTAGAGCAGAGGATTAGCTTGCTGAAAAGAGCTCCAGGGTGCAAGATAATTAAATACAGAACTCATGTTTTAAAGAACATTTCCTTGCCTAAGCAATATCTATATCGCCACATTGTAAACTACCTGTCAGACTAGCTGCATTACATTAATACTCAAATGTCTACTGAATGTTAAGCAACATTTCAATATGTTAAAAGAAGCAAGATAAGGAGATTGAAGCACTCCATGTCCTCTATCGGCAACTCTGACCATCTGAACATCCAGTGAGCTAGAAAACAAGGGGGTTACGGGAAAAGATGGGAGTTAAGATACATGGAAAAAACTTCCTTATTGGTTTGGTAAACTCAGCTTGAATACCTGTTGAAATAAAAGATTGGAAAAGCACACCCACAATCCCATAAAGCAGAATCTCCATCTCCAGATGTTGGCAGGTTCTCGTTCCTATCAACCCTAACCCAAGCATCCAGTGGTGAGGTTTGATGGGAGCTGCAGTTCAGAGACATCCGGAAAGCTGAAAGTTCTCCACCCACATCATAAAAATCTTGACGTATTTACACCCGTCCTTGTCCTCTTAGGTCTTCAGGTTGATTCAGACTTACTGTGACGGTATCCCAGGGCTTTCTTGACGAGGTTTCTCTGGAGGTGGTCTGCTGTTGCCTTCCTCTTAGGACAAGAGAGCGACTTCCCCGAGGTTGCCCAGCAAGTGTCCACAGCTGAGCGGGGATTCAAACCCTGGGCTTCCAGACTCCTTGTACAACCCTCAAACCAATAAACTATGCTGGCTCTCAAGGTTTCTCCAGAGGTTGCCCAGCTGCAGTTCAGTGGCTCACCACAAGTGGCAGCAGCCCACAGATTCTGCACTCCCTGGCGGCACCACCATCCTACCTCCCCGCGAACCCCAATTATGGTCACCCTCTCTCCTAGGGAGGCCAATGGAAGGGGACTTCACAAGGCCACCCAGTGGGTTTCTCTGGCTGAAAGGGGATTTGAACCCTGGTCTCTCAGAGTCTTAGTTCAACGTTCAAACCACTACGTCACGCTAGCTCTGTGTTTATATTGCCCTTGCTTATTTTCATTAAGAGGCTATGAATGTAAAAAGTTGCCCGTGGGTAAACGTGAACGCTGATACGTTGTGTTCTCAAGCATCCACAAGCTGAATGCTATATATCTGAAACTGAATTTATTTGAAGCACTTCAGATATCAGTCTTTATCCATGAGTGACGCTTTCTGGAATACCAGCAAGTGAGAAGTTGCCCATGGACTGAGGACAGCCAGGGTTCGATTCCCCACTCAGCCATGGAAACCCACCGGGCGACCCCATGACGGGTTCGCCTTAGGATCACCACAAGTCGGAAATGACTTGAAAGCACCCCAACAAGAATAAAGAATGTATACAGAAAACTGCTCAAACCATATTCATCCTAGCACATAATCTGATAACGATATACTACAAAATAGAATCAAAATATCACCAACATTTAGTCATTTAAAGCTATCTGTTATATTTCAGACACAACTCAATTCATTCTTACATGAGAATGTCAGCAAGCGGAATTCGGAACAAGCAAGGAGACAACAGGGTACTGTTTTAACTGACAAGCCATATATAGTGCATTTTTCTCAGGAAAGACTTCCACACGTAACAGTTTACTTGGAAGCACTACAAATAGCAACGGACTATTTTCTTTTGAGCACTGAGACGGTTTATTTTGGAGCCAATATAACAGAGCCAGAAGAAGGGCAAGCTTTCACGACAGAAGAGGGGATGCAGAGAAATTCAAAAGCACAATGTGGTCCCCAAGAACAATGGGGCCTTGTGCACAATTAAGCACCCCTCAACTGGCTCTTCATAATCGCACCCATCCCATGAAAGATGACTAGGTCCACCTGGCTAACAGAGCTCTCCCTGTTTTTCTCCTATCTGGTTTTGCCTTGGTTTGCCCCTCTGGTTGTATGATGAGAAAAGAGTTCTTTCAAACTCACACAGATATTGGGCATAACACAAGGGGGGGGGGATATTACCATAGGAATCAGGCTAATGCTAAATTTCCTCCTACATTTTGCTTCTGAATCAGTCAGGTATGGCAGCCATTTACTAATACTTTTGCAAGGGCACAGAACTGAGAAAAAAAGCCCCACCACACTGAAAGCATTTCAGCCCAGATGCCATTTTAAATGCAAAGCAGTGGCTGCTTTGGAACACACTGGCAGACACAATGACCTCATTCCCTTCTCTTTAGGGCGACACCAGGCACCCGAGTCACAAGAGTGCTAGCCCAGGTCATGAGTCTGCATCCTCTTTGAATCACAAGGGAAGGCCACAAAATGGGGAAAGCCAAGAACAAGAGGGGGCGGGGATAAATCTATCCAGCTGCCTAAAGCACCTTTGCAGTATGAGGAGGTTAAAAAAAAGAAAAGAAAAGAAAGGAGAAGGTCATTTCTTATAAACCCCATGATCTTCTTGGAAATAAAGCTAACTCGATAAGAGTCTGGAGACATAAACAAAGGGTGTTAAGTACAGCAAGAAATAGCAGTTAAGATTTACACAAATGTGTTTCCACACAGCAGCTGAAGTGAAGGAAAATCACTAAGAGACCACCTTATCAACCAAAAAAACCTTAGCTTCTGTATCTCTCAATACTTCTGCTGACATCTTGTTCCCCCCCCCCCCAGTTTTCATCTTTTTAAATAAATCATCACAAAGAAGAGGACAGTAAGACCTTTGCAACTGAGCGTATCTTTTCCTGCAACAATATCTCCAGGTGACAACAGGACTAGTATAATCCTAGCTTTCAGACACTTTGAATGCTTAAAATCTGATTACAGTACCTTAAAATGTTGGCATTTTCTCCGGCTCTCAAAAAACTGGCACTTAAAAGTTTGGAAGGGGGAATGTAGTTTTTCTACTCCTTGTGGCAATCACTTAACTTTTAAAAAATACTCTTTTTTCCCCCGACAGTAGTGCTTAAAGAACACACAGTACAATCCTACACTTTACTGTACCTCCCCACTAGATTCTAGCAGTGTCTCCCAGTATCAACAACATAACTTTTCCTATTGCTTTGCTCCTGCAAGGTCTTGCTTGAGCAATTCTTCCAAACAAAAACATTCAAGTCAAAGATTCACTTCCCTTCAACTAGAGTGGTCCACATTTTGCTCCAGGCAATTCTGGTCGACTCAAGCAGACTATGCCAAGTCTGGCAGGATTACAGCGGGCAGTGAATGAATGTTTGCCACATGAGTGCAGATTACCCTGCACTAGACATGCTCACACTTAAAATGCATCATCTATGATTCAGTTTCACACAATATTGCAGCGCGGGCACAGATCTGTGTGATTAACAAACAGAGCACATCATTAAGGGAGTCAGAACGCCATTCTCTCAGCCGCCTCAATGTTCGTTCTGGGGAAAGAGACTTGGGGACGGGAGTGATGTAACAGGCTGTAGATGAAACAGCTCTGCACTTGTGGGGTAGAAGCATTTTTCTCCCTAGAGGTTAAAGAGAAAAGCATCCACGCACATTTTCAATTGGAGAAAAATAAGTCATAATAGCACTACAAGTAAACAGTGGTGAGGGGATGAAAGCCTGTCAGTTAACAGATTGGGGAATCAGGATCCCAAGCGGAAATGCTCACACTTAGGACAACTCACGCAAAAATCCAGGATACGACCTCTCTATCTCACTGCTACAGTTCCACTTGCAGAGACAATCTCAATATGAACACAGCAATACTGTACAGCCTAAAAGATTTACTTCAATTGCACGGGTCTCTGCTTTGGATCTTAACCACTTACCACTTTCATACAGAACCCAAATGCATCTTTTCTACTCTATCCTCTTGGGAATATTTACAGCCACAATCTTGTAAGCTGTCTGCTATGGAATCAGTACTACTATGTTCAATGAGACGTAGGCCCAGATATGTGTGCACAGATTACAGCCCTGATCATTGGTTATATTTCTACAACAGCAGTCCTCAACTGAGCACAAACTCTCCTGTCTGGAACAACTTTGAGAGGAATGTCAGGATGAGAGTTTTGCACTGGCCCAAGGTTACTCAGTGAAGAGGAAGCCTCAGAAACTGACCATCAAGGCCTAACTGACCTGGAGCCAGGCTGAAGAAAACAGCTTGTTTAGATACAGAAAACATAGTGCTCCCAAGCTAAGTTAAACATATACAAAATATTCCGAGCGATGTTCCAAAACATCTCCATGTGTTCTGCTGATAATACACAGAAGACCAGGATAAGTACAAGAACAAATGTGATATACAGAGTTTGGATATAGTGCTTGGTCCTTATTGATGAGTTTGTACAACTGTTACAGCCTTCTGTGGCCAAACTGCTGCTACAACGTGCATGTGCATGTGCGTGTGGGTTTTTTTTAAAGAATACCCTCCACAGAGTTAGTTTAATTGCTCATTTGGGGTGGAACCTGGGCTTCCAACACCACAGTCCACCTGGCACTGTGTCATTAAATAAACTGCTAAATTCAACCTACTATCAGACCCTGTTCATGAACTTCAGAGAGTTAACACAAATTTCCCCTTCCCCAGTGAGCTCCGGGGCTGAGTGGGGACCAGAATCTAGATCTCCCAGGTCTCAGTCCAACACTCTAACCACTTCACCATGCTAGGCTCTCTTGAGAGTGCATAAAAGCTCTTTCAGCCTTAACAAAGCATCATAAATTCCCTCTGTTCCAATAGGATTATGAGGGTAATAAAGACATGTGTAAGATAGAAGAAACTCCCGGGCAATTTCTTTCTGGGGAGCGGCATGGCCACTACATCTTTTGACAGGAACAAGGCTGTAGGGGCCCGCATCGACCTTTCATTAATACAACAGAAGGGACAGCTGGTGGCTGTCTGTGTTGTATGGCAATGGCAATCTACACATGTACATTTTGAACATTAGGCACTAGGTTGGAGATGCAGAGAAACAGGAAAAGAAACGAGGACAACAGCCCCTGCACCCAGCAGGGGTCTTCAGATTTAGTATGGACAAAAGTAGGCTCCAGCCACCCACAAAAGACAGCAAAGTCAGAAGCAGGTTTCAGTACTTAAAACACGACCTTGAGCTCTATCTGGCCCGCTGAACCTACCCTCTCAATATCTTACGATTATATATAGTGAGCCCTCTACTTTCACAGAGGTTGTGGCACAAGGCCTGCAAAAGTGGAAAACATGAACAAAAATAAAATAAAAATCATGAACACTATTTTTCTTACCTGAGAACACTTCTCTAGGAAACTCTCCTCCAGTGCAATTCTATGGTCCACTTCTGATGGACGCGGGACACAGAGTCATGGTGGAGGATCTACCAATGCCTGGAGAAGCATTCTGTTTAGGAATCTCTAGGCCCTCCAGCACTATTCTATGATCCACTTCTGGCAGAAGAGAACCACAGAGTCATGCTGGAGGACCCAGACATTCCTAGAGAGAACTTTTTTTTCCCTCCGTGGTGGGTCAAATAGGCTAAGATTTTTTAAAATAAATGAATAACCCATCCACAAGTGCTGAACCCACAAATATGGAGGGTCAATGGTTTTACTGAAGTGTTGGTTATGTCTACACTGTGGACATAGAGAGAAGGGGGAGCAATGCATTAGGCCCTCAAGCTAAAAGGGACCAAATCTGATTTTTGTGGATGCTGTCTCTCTCACTAACCTAGAGAAAAGCTTTTGTACATTCACATTTTAAATGCTTATTTCTGAGATAAATCAACAACCCTAGGGGAAAAATAAAAGTTAAACAAAAGGGAAAAGGGGAAAAGCTGGCAGTGTCCCCACCAAGCCTGAACCACAGTTTAGAGAGGGAAAATGGCAGCTGCTCAGCCTCATTCTTACTTTAGCTACAGACAGATCAGCACTTGGACTTCATTATCCAGCTATTTCAGCCCATGATTACACATAATGAAGAGCTAGAAATATCTGGGGCCGAGGCTTCTATTTTCACCAAAGTCTTCCAGGCTCATGTCTTTAGAAACCATTTGAGTGGGAGTTTAAACACCGGTTTGCTTTGCTGAGCCTTACCTTAAGAACAAAAGCAGAGCTCCCTTGAAGATTAGGGGCCAAAACATTCAAATGACAGACAGAGCAACAGGCACTTCAAGAATGTATGGAGCCCAGACTGCCAACATTAAAACCATGGTATTCTAAATTAACCACATCTCTTCAAAGAGACTAATAGGAGCAGCAAGGGGGAAACTTTCTAAGATTTGAAACTCTTAACTATCATGGTCAGAGTGTGGTCCTTGCCATTTTCTGAAAAACCTGACATTCAGGACCGAAAAAGTCATGTGGATACATAGAAAAAGGCAGTTAGAGAAATTCTGGTGGCTGCTCAGTTTTATTTGCTTGTAAAGAAAGCTCCTTTTACTGCCCTTCACTCTCAGAAATTCATTCTGGTCATCTCAATGTATCTCACACTTACATCCCAGCTATTATGGCTATATATTCTTTGATCCATTTTTACTGCCCACCTTCTCTGTTTACTGTGTTACTCTCCTTCTCATTGTTCAGATATTCTGCTACTATTCCTGCCATGTTAATTTAACATTTTCCATATATGTTAATTGCAGCAGGAAAAAAAATATTTTTATGGCAGGGCAATACTGACATCTCAGATCTACTGTCTCTTTCTCCCTCCCAATAACCTCTGGGAGATCACTAGCTGTAAGTAGAAACCTGGTCAATCCCAATTTGAATGATTATCACCCTAATATAGATGCTAACTTTTTTTTTGCTTTGGCCCACAGGGACAACTTTCATTCTTTAAACAAAAAATTCATTGGGTTTCAGTTCTTAAGGTTTATTCTTCCCATGTTTCTTTTGACCATCTTGGCTAGCACCTCAGGGGCTTATCTGTAACGCACTTTGACATTACAAGCAACAATATCTTTGTGATGGCTGATTATGGCCCTACAGGGAGATAAGAACAAAAACTTTAGATAAGGAGAAATATGGGAGATGAATCCACTGAAACAGTCAGTAATGTGTCAAGCTAGGGGAGATCGGTAATCATTCTCCTGAACGATTATTTTTATTGCCAATTTGTTTTCCTTTTTTCCCTGAGCCCGCCTCACTCCTTGAGTCTTTTGAACCAAGGACCTGCAGCAGGTCACCTAACCTTACCAGTGGTGGAAATGCAACAAGCAAACAGGAGAAAACAAAACAACACAGGACGAAGAATTTTATTTCACTTGCTTGCTCAGCTAGTTACATCACAAAAATCCATCTTCACCCCATATTCTCCCCTCCATCTTCAAATGGGAGTAGGTGTTTACAAAAAAAAAAAAAAAGAACAACAGAAAATTCTTAAGAAGTTTCTGTTGTTGGTATTACAAGACCACCACAAAAATATACATATAGGCCAGGACAGTTGTCTGTTTAAGACTCATTATAAGCAGAGTTGCAGGTTCAAGTCTGATGCAACTGTATCCTTTCTCATTTTTAAAAACTAACATCCAAAGTCAACTTTTAGAAATAACAGTTCACTGCATCAAAACACATTGTGTCGAAACACGGCAGGGAGCACAAGCTTTTCATTCTGCTGTTTGCATTTCACAAGCTGATACAAGACAGTTGTAGTAAGACCTTTTTCCCTTTCTAAAAAACAAACACATTAAAAGGCCAATCAGAAATGCTACACAGTTACTAGCTGGGAGCAGCTCAGCAAGAAACATGGTCAGGAAAGAGTTATAACTTTGCTGGAATTTCTTCCCATATCAAACATCATTTGTTTTTGATTGGCCTCTGCTGGTATAACATTTGCATCTTGTTAGAGTGATATTTTAACTTAAAAGTTGATTTAGACATTCCTCACAGATTGCTTTTAAGCACATTTTTATTAAGTTCCTTATTTTTGAAAAACAAGGAGTTTGTTAGCTTTGTCACGCTTTCCCTTTGGCAATGATAACCTTTCCCTTCCCCAGCTGCAGCAAATTTGGAATAATCCTTACCCTCAACTGGACTTTATTAATCTGCCAAATCAAAGTGCAACCTGAGGAAAAGCAATTATTTCCAGCTCAACTATTATTAACAAGTTAGTTTCTCTCCACCGTCGCAAGGAAGGGCCCAACTGCCCGATAAAACACTCAACGTCTGGACCAATTAAAGACAATTTTGGAACCATAATATACAAATCCATTCAAGTGCTGGAACTAAAGTTCCAGACAGACTGATCAATAGGCTTCCTGCAGAAACTTTAAGAAAGAAAAAAGCCCCTCAGAAATGAGACTACAGGACATTCAATAAGGGATTTTCACTAACTAAGCAGACTTTAACTGGCCACACAGAGCTCTAATTCAAACCACACACCAAGCCCTTATTGCCATAGTTATCAACAGTTAGCACACCATCACAAAGATGGGAATCCAAGCCATCCTACACGTACGCAGACCTTAAACGTGTCTTCGGTGCGCTAGCTTATCAGACCAAACTCCACGGCAGAAACAACACGTTGATTCCTGCACAGCAGCATGAAGAGTTTAGATGAACAGTAAGCATTCAAAAGAAAACTAGGAAGTCGTGAGGTTCTATTAATTTAAATTTGAACAACCAGGCTTCAAAAGATGCCTCGGAAACATAAGCCTGAATTAAGATGAGTCAGTCCAAGAAAAGATATTTGCCCTCGGTTTGAAGTATATGATATTTCTTACAATGAATAGCCTTGAGGAAAGGTCTTTAAAGCAACGATCTAACTGAAATGCAGAAAGCTCCTCTGCAGTGTAAGTTACATGCCTATACAGGCGAAAGGATGCAATCCAAATTTATTTATTTAATAAAAAACTGACTGGGTACTGCATCCCAATTCAGTTCAGTCTGACTTAGTTCGCATAGGAGCAATCTGCACATAGGAGCAATCCACAAGAGTACCAGCATGCTGCTGTTATGCCAGCCAAAAACTCAAGATTTGTTTATGCGTATTCAGTATAAACTCCTTCAAACCCATTGTCTAGATTGTAAATCCTCAATTCCCATCTTTTATTTAAGTCCCACAAACACATCAAGAAAAGCTGCTGATCTTCTTAACTAAGGTGGCACTACTCATTTTAATTCCTCACATACTTTTCTATGCATATCTCTCATTGGAAAAAAGTAAGTGGGCTTTCAAAAATTAATGACAGCCATTAGCTTTTCAGAAAATAACTTTGCATGCATGAATATTTCT
The DNA here is from genome assembly GCA_030412105.1 of Cyclura pinguis. NCBI lineage: Eukaryota > Metazoa > Chordata > Lepidosauria > Squamata > Iguanidae > Cyclura > Cyclura pinguis. The sequence goes on along the minus strand of CM059612.1, from coordinate 16,499,279 downwards.
CTCTACCATGTGTGTTCAACCAGCCAAGACTGACAAAAGCTATTTCAGTCAAATCCAAAGGTGTGTGTACAGAATTCCCCCTTTTTGAGCAAGAGCCTTGAGTAGCAAGCCCTGACACTACAGCTGGCCCTCCACATTTGCTAGGGTTGGGGTGCAGGACCCTTGCAAAAGTAAAAAAAAAAACAGCAGATATCAAAATGTGTATGTGTGCCTGTGGGAAGGGGGCTGGGGCATGGTGAGGAGAGTAGACTCCCAGCATCCAAACCAGGGGAGGGGAGGGGAGGGGGAAGGGGAAGGGGAAGGGGAAGGGTGGGGGGGTCGCCACAGTGGCCCTATACTTCCTCTCTCTCACCCATCTCCTTCCTTGGGTGTGGGGGCATTGGGAGAGGATTTGTGGTGCTGAGCAATTGTGACGCAGCAGCTGGAGGAGGAGGACCAGAAGTGGATTTTTTAAGGCCTGTATAGCCTGATTGGAGCAGCTCAGAGGGAACGTTCTCCCAGGAAAGAAGTACCTGAAGTGTGTTTCGGGGGGTGTGTGTGCAAGGTTTGAAGAAACTTGCAAATAATCAAATCCATGAAAGTCATAACCACAAATGTGGAGGGCTGATTGTAGCCCTCACTTCCCCCAGCAGCTTGCCATGAGGCTGGCGCTGATGAACACCCAAGACCCAGGGCTCTCTCGGGTACTCCATTCTGTGACCCCAAGACATGCATATTATGGTTCAGTTTTCTTCAGGAGAGCATGGCAGGGGAACATACTGTGCAATTGCAAGGATGGGGACCACAGCAGTCATAAAAATAAGCTGGTTTCACATTTGTTCCAATGCTGCAAGCCTGTGGTCACACATTCTTAAGAATCTACTGCTTATTCACTCACGTAAGCAACTGAAGTCTTAAGATCAGTGTGGCGTGTCAAACTCAAACACGCTAGTAAATCATCAGTACACCAAGACAGAGTTCTAGCGAGAGCTAAACAGATTCTTCTTTGCAAACCTTGCTCCCTTGCCAGTATACTGTGCTAACCACATCTCTTTACACCTAACCACATGCTATCACCTATGGAAATTGTCGCCTTGTGCCTTCAAGTTATTTCAGACATGCGGTGAACCCTAGGAGAAGCTATCAAGGGATTTTCTTGGCAAGATTTGTTCAGAGAAGGTTTTGCCATTGCCTTCCTCTGGGGCTGAGAGTGTGACTTGCCCAAGATCACACAGTGGGTTTCCATATCTGAGCAGAGAGATCTGAACCCTGGTTTCCCAGAGTCACTCAAATTAGTGAGTGCTCCCTTGCTCTCTCACCGAGGTAAATATGTTCACAAAAATGTTCCTTGGCTGTCTATGGCCACATACCCGTCAGTCATTTAAGGCACACAGGAGAAGAGGGGAAGAAAGAAAAAAACACTCATCTTTACCTTTGCAAATTTCATTGTCTAATGCCAATCCTTACGCCACACTAAAATGTGGTGTGGCATAGCAGACAATACTGGATTTCACCCCCAGGTCTACCCGTATGCAGGGTGGAAGAAGGGTGCAATGAAAATGTAACTAAAATGCATTAGGAAAAGGGATCCAGCAACTGTTTATGAGCCAGCATAAGGAAGAATTTTCTCTCTCTTTGGTTTATTAAAATTGTAAGGATAGACTGAAATATCCAAGTTAGGAAGAAGTCTCTCTCCCCCTCCCACACACATACACCTGGCCAAGAGGGGACATTTTCTCAGCCCCTACTGTCAGCTTGGCTGCAACAGTAGTCTGATCAGATGGTATTTCAGTCTATCCCTCCAAGATAAATTAAAAGGTTTTGCTGAGTAGCAACTATTTTCATAGCCTTGTCCAGGAAAAAAAAAAGAAAAAAATTGTGCTTAAAAAAATCTTTAACCATGAATTTTGTAGATTACAATCCCAGGGTGGGTAACTGAGGAGTCAAACTGCACTCCACAAAAATTCAGAGTTAATAAATCTGTTAGTCTTAAAAACGCCACAAGACTCTTTGTTGTACAATTTGCAGGAGAGCATAGTTCCCATATTATATACTACGGAATCAAACGAATGTCAAAGAAACAGAGTAATAAAGCAAGGTCTTTAGCATCAGAAGCTTCCTTTAACTGCTTTTAAAATTTCATAAAAATATTTCCAGAAAAGCCCTTAACACTTACATTTTATTGTATTTCATTTCGATTATTGGAGTACAGTTTATCACCTCTTGGCCTGCCAGGGTTCCCAAGGTGATGTATAACAGATGAAAACATTCAACAAGCAAAACATGCTTTTAAAAACAGTTTATAAAAATACATACAAGAATGAGAAAAGCCAACGCCAGTCTTGAGGGCCAAAGGCCAGTGACGTGGCTGTTAAGAATGTTGGTCTTAAAAGTATGTCTTTAGAAACATATGATGGGGTATTTTAATTATCTGCTCTGAAAAACACTCCGCATGATATGATTCTCCTCTTGGTAGTACACAAGCACAGTTAGCCAGGAACTCCATCAAGAAAAGCTGGATTTCAGAAGTTTCCTCTTTCTGCCAAGACCTTTTTGTTCTGCAGTGGAGCTGACTGCAAAGAACAGAGTTTTTATTAGGAGGCTAATAAAGCAACTAACACTTGGCAACAAACATCTGTGAACTGGCCGCTCTGAAAAGGAGCCATGCAGCTTCCACGAGTGCTGCTGCCCCACCGCCACAGACACTAGCCATTTTTTCTTGCAGTTCAATCCCTAGTAGAGGACAGAGCAATTTATTTTAAAGTTTATGGATTCTCAGTGATAAAAACAGACCAATCAAAGCTGTACCTCTTTGTGACAACTTCACAGGCTCTTATCCCACACACCACCTTCAGGACCACTAAGTGTTGAAACATACACTAAAGGAACCGACAGTAATCTACTAAAACCATAATGAACCCTCCACATTTACAATGCTGCTCACTCCACAGGGGAAAGAATAAACAGAAGAGTTTTAAGTATTCCACAGGATATTGCATAAGCCACTTCAGAATAACTACAACGAAATAAACTTGTAGCTACTTTTAGAAAGTACTTTCAGAGACTAAAACCCGTGGAACAATGAAGAATGGAAATCATCATCCATCATCTTTCCGTCATAGGCTATATGGCAAAGGCTGGTAGAACTTTTAAGTTCAATAATTACAGAACGGGAACATAAATTGCCCACCTCTGGTCTGACCAAACAGAAAGATCAGCTAGGAAGAATGGCCATCAAAAGTTTCTGTGAATAAGCCCTTTTGAAAGGAATCTCATTTGTGGTAAAGAATTCATGGGAGAGAAAACTTCCATCCCTCCCTTTATGAGGCCTGGATCCACTTGAGCTTTTCTGTTTCTCAAGACTATGAACTAAAGCCCACTGTTGCTTGCTGTGTATTATTTTGCAACTACATATATTATTTTCACACACCCCGCAGCTCAGTCAAGCTTTTTTCCACCTCTTATCAGAACCAGAAAATTAATGCCATGGTAGTTTTTCCAGGACAAACAAACAAAGACCAAAAAATGTTTGTCACTCTTGCTTCATAACAAGTATCAAGCCAATACAGACTCTGAATTTTAATGCACAAAATTGTCTTCACATTACTATGCGTTTCATAGGAAAGTGACTATTTAAAAGAACAGAGGAGGAAACCTAACTATTCGATGGATATAGACAGAAACAATACATGTGGAAGCGGCAGTCGCCCATATGGTATTTCCACAATTTACCATTAAACACATTCAGACATGCTATCTAGAAAAAAAAAAGCTGATTTATTTTGTTACATTAATCAAAAATACCAGTCTGGCACAAAAACAGGAAGCACACAAAAAATGTCAACGCTGTCCACCATTAAGACAGAAGCAAGTAATACAGTTCCACTCGTCGCCACCCCCACCCCCCACTTTTAAGGCAATAGAAGGGCTGTTTTAACAAAGAGCTAATTCTTAGTTGCCCTCTGAAGGCAGTCAGCCATAAATGCAGCCGGCTTCCCACAGATCCTTGTTCATACCAGGCAAATATTATGTGAAGGTAGCAAATGAAAGAGTCAATCCAGTCCAGCTCAAACCTATTTCTGTGCAGAGAACAAGGCTGCCCCAGTGTTTTTCATCTGACTTTTTTCTTTAAAGCAAGCATTGCATTAAAATATCTTGGTCTGGATGCAATGCTTCCTCTGCAGTGCTTTCAGGCCAGATACTGCACCACTGAGCTCATTTGCGGGAGCCAGAAAGCAGAATCCCTAGCCGGCTTTCGGCACAAAACTGTGTGCCACAGAGCAAAAAAGCAGATGTCCCTCCAACGTCCTTGCCAGAGCTGTCTTTATAATCAGACAGTAAATACCACCTGCATCGCCACCCCTTGCTCCTAGACTGCAGGAATGTCTGGATTTTCTTTCTCCCCCCCAGCAGATGGATAGGACAGATGGCACTCTGAATGCTTCTCCCCACCCCCAATTTCACTTCCACCTTGAAACCTTAATTTTATGATGCATCACCCTTAGAGGCCTGTTCTGTCACCCACACTTCGGCTTTTCCAACTTTTGGCAAAGCACTGACCCTGTGGCCACTCAGACCCTCCAGGCCCCATGTCCTGGGGAGACATGCCCTCCCACTCCACCCCACCCATTCTACGTCACTCATACCTTCCTGTACTGCCTCTCAATTCCCAGCCTTCTCCTTCTCCTGTAGTGACAGCCAGCGAACTGACATACCACTCAACATCCCAGGGAAAGATTCTGTCTCACACAAACCAGCTCCCACTGGCTTCACTCTCTACATTGGGCTGGGACCTACAATTAACACCACAGGACTTCAACTTTCACCACCAGCTCCTGCTGCCCACACTTCACCCTCCAATATGCTCCCCATGAAACAATTCTGCTCTTGCTCCTTCACCCTCCGACCTCCCACTGAAGACCTCCCACAACTCTAGTCACTCACGTTCATTAACCCATTGAACTGACCAACCAGCTGTTTTCATAGTCCTGTGCAGCTAGGAGATCCACAGCACTTGCCTTGCTCCTGGAAAATTGGAACTTTTAAATCCCATCATCTCTTCCCCAGAAAGCTTTCAGGGAGGACCCCGCTCACCCATGTTCTGTGAGCAGCTGGCAAGGCCATGAAGAACCCCAAGGAAGCTATGGTCCCAAGCACAAGGCAACAGAGGTCTTACCCTGAAGTTGATCTCTCACAATAACATACTTCTAACAAACAGCCCCACAAAAGCCATCAACAGAACAGCAGTTCACATTCCATTTTCACACAGAATTATTTCACTCACACCCTGCCTTTACCCCGACAGGGGTGCAAAGTCACTTGCTCCTCCCCTTAACAATCCCCAAAATAATGGATTCATTTCTCTCTTCTTCAGGCACTCATTTCTTCTTTAAGAGATGGGAAATTCCTAGACCAACATGCTGACAGCCTATTATTTATGGGGCCGACCCCAGAGTCCATCTGTCCCCCTCTGTCCCCTGTGCTCTCTCTCTCTTTCTCCCCCTCCCCTCCCCCCCCTCTAATCATATCCTTCTTCTTGTTCTACAGGCAGAAGGCAAGAACATATCTTTAAACCCCCAAGTTCCCTTTTATTGGTCTCCTGTTATTCAAATGCCACCCCACCCTTTCCTCTCCTTGTCCAAGCACCCAAGAAGTCACTTCCTGCTCTACTGGCAAGCACGTGAGGGGTGCAGGAAATCACAAAAGTACTATTTTTTCCCCACAAGCATCCCCCTGCCTTTTAATCCCCTCCTCTGCCTGACACATTCCCCCTCAACTGTTCCTACTGGGTTGGGGAAGGAGTGTGGAGATTGGTATACCCAAATCCTGGACTGCCCAGAGGCCCCTCCGTTCTCAGATATATCATTACCAGCACCCCAGCCATTATCAACTCTTCCCACATCCCCCAATTCTTCCGAGATAAGCTAAAAAGACACAGTAGAAATACAAGGAAGAGCACAAAGCACTGCATTATGAATATGACTTTCTGCCAAAAGGTAGTGGATTTCCCCCTTTGTTACTATCTGCAGTAAACATAAAATCTCTGCCTAACAGCCCTGAAGAGAGCATAAGAGTTGCTGCACGATTTACTAGTCACATCCTGCCCTGTCTCACTCCCAGGCCAGACGTCATGCCACCCTTCCCCACCCGGCTACATTTATAACCACTCCTCTCCCCTTTCCATGCTTCCTCTCTTACAAGATTCCTACCCTTCCCTCACCTCTCTGCCAGCCTGCCCGCATTTTTCCACATTTCCTTTGGATTTTTACACTGCAGTGTGCTTCTGAATATTAGATGGCTGGAGAGAGAGAACCAGAGGTGGTGAGACCACCACCTTGCTCGAGTTAGTCCCAGGCATCTGGCTCTTGAGGACAGAGAGAGACTAAATGAATTTGCAGCTCTTTTTGCTATCTTGCCCCTCTCTTCTCTCCATCCCATAATTCAATCCCTCACCCTCCAACATACCTCTTCTCCTTTGTTCTGTGACTTCCTTTCCTTACCTTTCTTCTCCAACCGGACTCAATACCCCCTTACTGATTTCACACGTTTTCATCCCGATTTCCACCATTCTCTCTACCCCACACATAACCCCCTTCACTCACCCCTCTGGCTGCTTCCCACACTGCCTCCCCCTCCTCCACACACAGATCCCTCTCTCCTCCCTTCCATTCACATATCCCCTTCCTCTCTGCACTCTTGCCCTCTCCTCTCCCACCACCATCAATTTCCTCCCCCTTACTCAACCTTTCCTTTCATTGATTCTCTTCCTTTCTTACAAGTGCCTACCCTCCAAGCATTCCCACCCACTTTTCACATTTTGTTCACTCCATTTCCTGTGTTTGTGTGTGTATGTGCGCACTTTCAAGTTGCCCATCAACGTAGGGCACCCCCATGAATTTCACAGGGAATTTAGGTATAATATTCCTTCCCTCTCTCCCTTCATCCCTCCTCTCTCTGTTTAACAGTTACTTGCTCCCTTCTCACTGCATTTCTGATTCACCCCTCCTCAAATGATGGGGGGAGGGAAATGGAAAGGATTTACTTCTTTCCTTCCCTCCGCACATCAAACAAAGATGTCAGAGAGCTTAGGCCAACTTCCTCTTTCATCCCTCACCCCAATAACCATTTAGTGTTAATTTGATAAAACCTGAGCTGATCAGTGAAAACTGAAAAATACAAAGCTAATGAAAAAGAATCTAGACTCCCATCAAAATGCTAAAGAACTGGGTCCATCAGAATCCCACCTCACCCATCTACAGATACTTTTCGCTGCTTTGCATGTCCAACTGAAAGGCAAAAAGATATGATAGAGGCCACCACCTTTGGAGGCAGGTTTACTTGAGAAAAGATCCCAAGATACACAGGGCATACTGCTGAGCAAACATACCTAGAACTGAGCCGAGATAAAGAGAGGCAACGCGCTTTATCCAAGGAATGCAGAGCACCGGACAGGAAAGCCCAACGCGCTCCCTTCTCCCCACGCCAACAGCCAAAGAGCCATTTTCTGAGATGCCTTGGCCTCACCAAAGGAGAGGAATCCCATCACTGTCAATCTAATTATCTTTTAACAGCACCCAACTTAACAAGTAAGTAATTCACCCCCATCTCCCACAGTCCAGAAGGAACTCAACAGCTTTGTCTCTCCACCCCAGGGCCTGGCTTTTGCTACTATACTCTCCTCACCCCACTGTTAAAAGCTGCAAGCTGCCTGAACACGACCAGGAGAAAGCAGCCTACTACCCACACCTATCGCATGTGCCGCATCTTAACGCCACACACGGAACCTAAGAGACAAACAGAGCAACCGAATCCCCGTCTATTATTTGCATTCCTTCCGAGGATGATCTTCTCGCCTTTCAGCCAGATCGTCTTCCTGCCCACCAAGAACTAAGCAGTCTCGCTGACGCCCGTGGGATCTACTCCCAGATAAAGCGTGCTAAGAACCACAGCCACGGGGGTGGCCTTCCAGCTGCCCGGGGCCTGCGGCTCCCAGCATCCCTCACCCGCTCCCGGCGATGCCGACAGGGGACGGATGAGAACTACGGTCCAGCAAAATCCGGAGGGCTTCATGCCGCCCAGACCTGATTTTTAAACACGCACCTAGCCCTGGAGGGTAACTCCCAGAATCCCTCAGACAGCATGGCTACTCCAGGTGTGGGAGGGGATTCTGAGACCTGGGGTCTAAACCAAATACCCCCCCCCCTTTTTTTCATTGTATATTAACTCTTGCCTGCATTTTTAGTGACATGAACCTGTCCCCGTATCTACAGCCACTTTTGTAAGCCCCCCCCCCCACAGCCCAGTTCCAGGGGGAGGGAAGCATAACCACAGTCATTTCCCTCCCTCCCTGCATAAACCTCCAGAAGTCTGTGGTGCAACCTCGTCCCCCCCCCACAAGTATTTCCAAGCTAAGCAGTGCCGACACCCCCCAGTGTCCCGAAGGGGAAGGGTGGCGCGGCCTGCCCTAGGAGGAGAACAGCGCTCCCCCGTCACTCCCGCTCATCTCCCCCCCCATCCACCCAAATCTCTCCAAGTCGCCCTAAAACCAGCCCTGCCCCTGCACCCCCGCCGCTCCGACTCTCTCCAGCGCAAGCTTTGGCGGAGGCCTCGGGCACCCGCAAAGGGAAAGGCGGCCTCCGAGGACGAGGCCACCTCCCCCCCCAAAACGGGAGCCCTTCCCACCCGCAACGCTTCCAGGCACACGTTTTGCCGGGACGGCCGTCGGGCCCGTCCCTCCCCCCTCCCCACCACCGCTTCCTCCTCACTCCGCGGGCCTGGGCCCCGCGACCCTCTACGGCCCGCCCGCCCCGCGCCGCCCGCCGGTCCACGCGCTCTCCCCTCCCCCACGTCCCCCCCACCCGAGAGCTCGACTCTCCCGCCCCCCATTACGGGCTCCTCCTCCTCCCCTGCCCCCCCGTCCATGGGGTCGCCCGTCTCCCCCACTTCGCCCACCCCCTCCCTGGTCTATTCGCTCCCAAGCCCCCCCCCAGCCATGGAGTCCCTCGCCCCCTCATCGCCCCCCATCTCACGCGCTCGCCTCCCCCTCGTTTCCTCTCTTCCGCGGGCTGGCCCGTCCCCCCGCATCCCCCACCTCACGGGGCCTCCCTCTCCCCCCCAGTGGGCCCGCCCTCCTCCTCATTTCCTCTCCTCCGTGCGCTCATCCGCCCCCCGAGGCCCTCTACCCCAAGGGCTCGCCAGGGCCCCCGTATGCCCCCCCAGCTCATGGACTCGCCTCTCCCCCACACCCCGAGAGCCGGCTCCCCCCCCCGCGGGCCCGCCGGCCCTACCTGCGCTTGTAGTCGTCCCTCTCGCGCTTGACTTTGGCCAGGACGTTGTAGAGGGCGCGGATCTCCGGGGTGATGGTGTCGATCTGGACGCCGACGCCGTCCGGGTGGAGCCAGGAGACGCCGGGCCCCTGCAGGGTCTCCAGCCCGCCGCCGCCCGTCCGCCGCACCTGCGTGTAGCTCCAGATGGTGCCGGGCAGGCGGCTGTAGTGGCCCGGCGAGGCCAGCGAGGGCGGCGGGTGCGAGTGCGAGTGCGGCAGCAGCGACGGAGGGGCCGGCGAAGGGGAAGGGGCCGCCGCCGCCGCCGCCGCGAAGGAGGAGAAAGAGGCCGAGGAGGAGGGCGGCGGCGGCGGCGGCGGCTGGGAGAGCGACGAGGGCGGCTGCGGCGGGCCGGCGGCGAACGGCGGCATGGCGGGCGGCAGCGGGTCGGTCTGGACGGCCTGGTGCCGCGGGAAGCGCTTGTAGCGGAGCCGCCGCTCCCGCTCGCTGAGCTGCTGCGCCTGGAGCTGCTTCTCGAGGAGGCGGTTGCGGCGCTCCAGCTCGTGCACCTTGGCCAGGAAGCAGCGGAAGCGCACGTTGAGCCCCTTCAGGAGGTGGATGTTGGAGCCCAGGTCGTTCCGCAGCGCCGCCGTCACCGGCGGGCCCCCGCCGCCGGCGTCCTCCTCGCCCAAGCCCTGGAGCAGCGGCGACGGGGAGGCCCCGGCCGGGAAAGCCCTGGCCGCCATCTCCCCGAAGAGCATCGAGTTCAGCATCGCGGCGGCCCTCCGGCCCCGGCGCCGAGGAGAAACGGGGGCCGCTCTGAGGTGCACCGCCCCCGGCACTCCCCCGTCCCTTAGTCTTATTTTTCCTGAGGTAAACTGGTAATAATCTTAAAAAAAAATTAAATAAGCGGAGCCGTTAGGGCTCGGCCGTTGGGGAGTAACGGCCGCCCGCCCGGCCGCCGCCGCCGCCGCTGAGGGGAGATTCGAACTGCCGAACGTTCCAAGCCGCCATCCTGGCCCTGCGCGCGCGCGGAGGGCGACGCTCTGCCCCGCCGGCCCCCCAGAGACGAAAAGGCAACTCTATGACTCTCGAGAGGAAGAGATGATGCGCGGCCGCCGCCGCCGCCGTTGCTGCCTCTGCAGTGCTCGCCGGCGAATGAGAGCCCCCTCCCTCCGAGGCGGGCCCTGACTAGCTTCTGCTCGGCTCGAAAGGGCCGGGATTGGAGGAAAAAAGGACAAGCCACACCTCTTTCCCCGCCCTCTCCTCTATCTAGCTAGACTTTATTCCCCTAGGCCACGCCCTTCAGGCGTTCTCCTTCGTCGCCGCCACGCCTACCGTTCCAAGCCCCGCCCCTCCCTCCTGGCGGTGATGACGTCTTCGGCTCCGCCTCCTCGCCTTCTCTCCGCGTTGCGGACCTTCGCCGCGGCGGCGGCGGCCACGCCCCCTCCTTCCGCGGGGAACGCAGACGTCGCTCCACGTGGGACGCGCCTCGGCCACGCCCCCCGCTGGCCACGCCCACGCATGGGGCGGCCACGTGTTCTTGGGGGGAAGCCGGGCCTGGGGCCCGGGACCTGGGAGGGCTCCTTTTTTTAAGCACGAAATGCGGGGAATAAAGTCCGCGTGGCCAGGCATGGTGGATGTTTGGGTGGACGCGCTACTGAGAGACTGAGCTGGTGCGATGGTTTGGCTGGCGGCGCTGATTTGCACTCTGCATGTGCTCAGAGGCACCTTTGCCAACAACAACGGGGGATCTTGGAGCACCCCCTTTTTAATCTATTTTATTTTATTCATAGTCTCCCAGTGGGGGAGCCGAGGCAGCTAACAAAACAAGAGTGTCACAGAATGATAAAGCTGGAAGGGACCCCCAGGGCCACCCAGGCCAACCCCCTCCTGCCACGCAGGAAGACACCACCCAGCCTCTGCTTAAAGAAACCCCCGAGAAAGGAGACTCCACCACACTCCGTGGAGGCAGCAGCCTATTCCACTCTCCAACTGCTCTTAACCATCAGGAAGTTCTCCGTAAGGTTTAGGTAGAACCTCTTTTCCTGAGGTTTGAAGCCATTGCACCGTGTCCTAGTCTCTGGAGCAGCAGAAAACAGGCTTGCTCCATCCTCCACCTGACATCCCTTCAAATAAACAAACAGGGCTCCCATGTCCCTTCTTAATCCCCCTTTTTCCAAGCTAAACCCACCCTCACGGGGCTTCGTGGTTTCCAGGCCTTCTTCCATTTTGGTCCCCCTCCTCTGGACACCTTCCAGCTCATCCGTATCCTTCCCAAACTTTGGTGCCCAGAACTGGACACAGGTTTATTCCAGCCTGAGCAAAGCAGGGACCCTCGCTTCCCTCAGACTAGACACTGTATTCCATGGATGCAGCCCAGAATCACGATGGCATTTAAAACAAGCCAACACAACGCTTTTTTGCAAAAAAAATGGACTCCCGCAGCACCACACCGAGTAGAATAAACATTTATTTGCAACAACTTAAAAGGCAGGTAAAACAGGGCGAGCAAGCCTCCGGAATTCCCTCATGTTCCCTCTAGGAAGAAGGCAAGAGGAGAAGAACTGACAAAAGCCTGGCTCCCATTTTTCCAACAAATCCAATTTCTGACACTCCTCCGTTCCCCAATCCACCAGAAAAGAGGGATAGGAGCTGCACCAGTTTTATCGCAGTGTGTGTTTTCCCGTCTTACAGCCCGCAGTATATTCTGCAGAGACCCATTTTTCCAACCCTTAAGCGGCCGGGGCCACACCTTTAAAAGGCCAAACAAACTGTATTGTGAAACAAGGTTTGGGGCATTACGGCCTGCTGCGGACTCTGCGCGCGCCCGGACGCGCTCGGCTCGGAGTCTTGTGGCACCCTGAAGGCAGACAGCTTGTCTCACTGAGCCGTCGCGGCGAAACTCGCACCAAGGCAAACGGCCCTCGTTCTGACCGGAGCGTAGCCGCATCGCAGCCTGCTGTGCGCTCTGCATGCGTCCAGAGGCACTCCTGTCCTCAACAGGCAAAAAGTCCGGCGGCACCGTAAAGCTTTATTATGGTATTAGAGTTCATCTGTGTACTGCTAGTACGCTCGGATTCATTCTTGCATCCCTCCCAGTGTGACATAAGGAGTGACGGACCAAGACTCTGAGAGACCAGGGTTCAAATCCCCGCTCGGCCATAGAAACCCCCCTGGGTGCTCCTTTGGCAAGCCACATTCTCTCAGCCTCATAGGAAGGCAACCCCCCTTTGAATAAATCTTGGCAAGAAAACCCTGCCGTAGATTCTTCTTAGGGTCACTATAAATTGAAGGCATTTAAAAAAACAAACACCCTCTCCAGCCTCTAGGTAAAATTTGGCTTCCAAAATTATATTTTTTAAAAAATCTAGCTGACCATCTGGAATGATTTCCAGCCTACTTTCTCTCTGCTTATCTCCAATACAGCAGACAAGATGCTTTGCCAGGGATGGAGACAGTGGCGAAGTTTACAGCTGGATTTTCTATTTCCAGACATGTCGGAGCAAATCTCTCTGCTTTTCTCGCTCCCAGCGTTCGCGGGGGGTTATTCCAGGTGACTCCTCGATCTTGCATCAGCTGGTCCGGCCTCCTCTGGGCGTCCGCGGCTCCCTCGTTCCTTTTCGAGACATCGTGCGGACGCCGCGACTTCGGCGCCCACTCAGCGTCCATTTCCACTTCTGAGTCGCCCGGCCTCATAAAGGCGTCGCCCTAACAGGGGTTCTGAAAGAGCCTCGTGTCACCTTAAGGACTAACAGATTTTGTCGCGTTACAGAAGTTCCCGGCTACAATCCGCTTCTGCTGTCCACAAAAATTAAAATGCATTAGCTCTTTGGGTATCACAAGACTCTGGCCATTTCCGCACTAGACTGTTATGGTGCTATCGTTCCACTTTCGACCTCCTTGGGGAATCCTGGGGTTTGTTGTTCACCGAGGCCCAAGAGCTCTCCGGGTGAGAATTCTCAATGCCCCTCCCTAAACTGCAAATCCCAGGGTTCCACAGGGCGTTGAAAGTGGAATCATAGCACCATAACCGCCTAGTGCGGAAGCGGCCTCTGTTGTTTTTGCTGCAACATATCCAACACGGCTACCTCCTTGGGGACTAGGGGCTGAGCTACCAGGAGTGGGCAAAATGACGGCACTGCCCTCCCAAATAAGAATTCCAATCCCTGATGAGATTGCCCTTCAGCCCCCAAATTTCTTTTTCCCCTCAATAAATTTTCCTGTGTTTAACACAAACAGAAAAACAGGAGGGAAACATGAACCTGAAGATCCAAATGAGCCACAGGAGTTGCATTAAACAAACCCGTGCAAAAGAAAACCAAGTACAAGCACACCTCAGTTGACAAAGAAGCTGCTTTTTATAAAGTCTTTTTACAGCTGGACAACCCTCTTTTCCCCCTTGTTCTCTGTCTAGCTGGAAGGCTTTTTAGCAGAATGGTGTTTGGAAGGTGGGCTGAAGAAACACAGCCTTTTGGGGTCAGGCTGCAGGAGCATGTCTGCAATAAATGGCACCCTAAATCTTGAGCTGGAGAAGAAGGAGATCTTAAGGTGTCCATCTACAAGAGACGAGGTGAGCAGGAGCTGCTCCCCACATTCCCTGGCGGAGCAGAAATGAAGGGCTAAACAGAGAGAAAAGGGGAGCAGCAGATAAGCCAGCCACACCAGTTCTCCCCAGCATGTTCTTTTTTTAAACATAAAAAGCATAGATCACTAATTTTGGCCACCAAAATGGAAATCATAAGGAAACGGAAGTTCGTGGGGAAAAAGAAAAAGCTATCTCTGGATGCATTTTGGAAGAATTCTTCATGTCATGTCTAAAAGGTTCAAAACGTTTTTGTTTTCATATCCCAGGCTTCCCTGACCTGGTTGTTTCATTTCATACGTGAATATTGTTTCTTTTGAATAAAAAGTTTGCTGAAACATTTAAGCCGCTCTTCATTTTTTGTGTGGAATGGAACTCTGTTGTTGTCGTGTGCCTCTGAGTCATTTCCAACTTATGGCAACCTTAAGGCAACCCTATCATGGGGTTTTCTGGGGCTGAGAGTGTGTGACTAAGGTCACCCAGTGGGATCCTGGTGTCATCTTATTTCTGCCTCTGGTACCAATTTCTTTGTTAGAGAAGTAATGTGGAGGAAAACATCAGCTTTGCTAACTGACAATAAATTCCATAAATCAGTCGCTTTAGCTAGAATTGCTGTCTTGGTTTCCAAAGAGGAAAACATGCTCTTTTTGCTTGTGTTTGAATAATAAGCTGTGAGCAACTGGGTTTGTTACTTAACGCATAACGCTGATATCACCAGGGCCCATCCCTCGGTCTCAGGACCGGGGACGACCCTGAACTGGCAACCTTAGCCAGGAATAATTTTCTTTCCTGATCCGAAAAAACCGAGGGGCAGAAATCCTTGCCAATCTACTGCGAATGACCCAGAAAATCAGAGAGATCCCCAGGAAGCATGGAAATGGAATTAATAAAGTCAAAGACAGCCACCGGAGGCCCACGAGGCGTTTGACAAACCCCGTGCTTTGGGGTTCAGGACCGTAGCCGGCGTGCTTTCACCGGGGAGCGGATGTGTCAGCCCCAGCCTCCGGCCCATCCGTCGCCGCATTCATTGCCGGCTTACGCGCACAGAGGAGGCATTGTGTGGAACAGCAAGGCCACTCCTGCCATTTCTGGGATCTCTCACGGACGTGCCGGGAAGTTTGGACAGCTCGGGCATTGTGAAGTTCGCATGGGATGTTGGCACGGGGCATGGATGGGGGAGCTAGAAAAGACCCTCGTTTTTCTTCTTCCCAAAAGCCCACCAAGACCTGGTACGGTCTGCCGCAAAAGAGCCCGCGGAGTTGATCCGACCTCTGCCAAGAAGGGGCTTCGGGTCTAACGAAAAGCCACCCGGTCCACTTTTCCGGCTGCAAAGGCCCGCGCCCCGGCTCACGAAACCATCGCGCTCTTCTTCTCCCTTTCCCTTCCTCCCCTTTGCTGGCGTCAGCCCCACTTTACAGCAACGTTAATAACAGCCTCTTCCCCCTCCCTTTCCGCCGTGTTAATAAACGCTAATGCAACTGGTAAATAAACGGTGTGGGAGAAACAGCACTCTGATCCGTGAAGCTCTTAATTAAAAACGTACCGAGAGCCCTGCAGGATCAGGCCAAAGGCCCTTCCCACCCAGCACGCGCGGGAGTTGCTCAGCCGCCCGTGGGAAGCCCGCACGCAAGGCATGGGTCCAACTCCAGCGCCCCAAAGGCTGCGGCCCACGACTTGTGGCCACTGATACCCTCATCCTCCCTGAATTTCTCCGGGATGTTTGTAAAGATGGCAACCATCCCAGCTACTAGCGGCTGTGACGGTTGGTCAGTCGCAAGCGAGGCGTTCTCAGAAACAGATTTCCAGTCAGTTGCAGGAAGGCTATTCTGTTAACCGAGAGCCACTGTGGCATAGTGGTTTGAGCGCTGAAATGCAACCCTGGAGGCCGGAGTTCAATTCCCCGCTCAGACACGGAAACCCACAGGGTGATCTTGGGTGCGTTGCACTCTCTCAGCCCAGAAAACCCCATGATAGGTTCACCTTAGGCTCACCGTAGGTCAGAAACAACTTAAAAGGCACGCACATGACAACGCTTTGTGAGCCAAGCCTTGCCGCCATTCGCTCCTTTAATACCTAGACTAAAACATACCTGTGCTCGCCCCATCTTCAGCCATTGGCTGAGAGGCTGGGAGGTCACGGAAAGCTCAGAAGACTTCAAACCAAATCAACGTACCCTCCAATTGTCCCAATCTGGTAGGGACAGTGCCAATTCATTTCTTTTCTCATTTCTTTTCTTTTACAATGTCCCGGTTTCTCTCTCCTCCTCCTGTTTTCCCCCTTCATCTTCAGCTTCTGTCGCTGAAACTGAGTTCAGGGTGTAAAACTAGTTTGCAATGAATTCACCCAGTGGAGGAGAAGAGAGGTGGGATGAGATCTTGCCCTTCCCAGTCGGCTCAGGCCAAAGCAAGCTGCTGCAACTTTTTCTGGCTTGCCTGCTCTTCCTTGTGACTACATTCTGATGGTGGTTGGTCAAATGTGTCCTGGTTTTTGTCTGCGAAATGCTGGGGGCTGAGCATGAATGCAAGATTTGGCAGGGCTGACAGCGGCCGGGCGTGAGAAAAGCCATAGCTCAGCGCGGAGACACAAAAATTAAAACCAAACTAGTTTGCATGACACGCGGCATAGCTGGCAAAATGCACCGGAAGGAATCAGGTGTCAGGGCCCCCTTTGAACCGGGGCCCCTTCGGTCTCCCAGGTTGAGCAAATGCAGTATGAATGGCCTAAAAGACATTTAAGGTTTGGCTTTTTCAAGGCGTAGCACTTTCTTAGGCGGACAGGTAGACTCCGCTGAGCATCCTCCCAGCATACCTGAGGCTTAGCAACTCCTCTAGAAGCCGGGTTGGTCAACGCTTTCTGCCGAAATAATTACACAGGGCGGAGGTGCTAATGCGGATGACAGACAGGTATTACCTGAGAGGCGTGAGGCCATAAAATGTCACTGCAGCTCCCCGAACACCGCAGCCTAAAACGTTTTCTCCAGCCGTGGCGTGGGTGGCGATTTGATTGTTGTTTGGGAATTCAAGGGTGGTGCCGGACTTCCTCCGAAACATCCCTTGTTTGACCTGTTGAACGCTCGGCTCGTCCTATGCACCACCATCCTAACATTTCCTGCCTTGGATCATGTATTAGGAGAAAGGCAGGATATGAATTAATTACATAAACAAATAAGAACCCCTTGAAGAACCATCATATTCTTGGGGACTCGGAGAGGAGGCTGCCTGCCGCGTCCCTGCGTGACTCACCGCTCCTTCCAAGTTCCCTTCGGCTCCCATGGAGGCCAGGAGTTCTGCCCCATTTTGGCAGCCTGTGCATTTCTGCATACTCTCAAAATCATAATGATTCCCTTGCAAAGACGTAAAAAGGCCAGTGGGGAAGCTGATTCCATGTAATGCATAGGAGAAACAGATAGTTAGGCAGCCGAAACCCTCAGGGAACAATTAAGTCCAAGGACAGAAGGAGAATTCGCATGGGTTGCCTCAGCCAGGGGCATATTCCCACTCCACAATTTATAGTGTTGTTATTCCATTCTAACTGCCATGGCTGCATCCTATGAAATCCCAGGGTGTGTCGTTTGGTGAGCCCCTACGGCCCTGTGGCTGGGATTGCTAAATGCCCTTGCCTAAACTACCACTCCCATGATTCCATAGGAAGCAACTCCGGAATTTAAAGTGGGATAACAGCACTATTATTCTGTAATTCGGATGGGCCCCAGGCTTTGCCTTGACAGGTTCAGCTGAGCTAAGCAAAGCAAGTAGAACAACAGAAACGTTTCCCAGAGTCTAGAAATGTTCCTTTGTGGCCAGTGAAGGATTCTGGGAGCTGTAGGCTGAGAAAGCAACTTTTCAAAGTTCTCACTATTGTGCACCGTCCAAGTTGTTCCTGACTTACGGTGACCCCTAACCTATCACGAGGGTTTCTGCGAAAGATTTGTTCAGAGAGAGTTTACCTTTGCCTCCCGTTGAGGCTGAGAGAGTGTCACCCAGTGTCTTTTTCCCCCATCGCTGAGCAGGGATTCAAACCCAAACCACTACACCACCCCGGCTCTCAGTTCAAGTCCCAGCAGCTAATATTCAAGCCTCCACCTCACTCCCTTGCTATGCTGTTTGTTCATCCCCAGCGAAAGTGTCTGTGCTTGAATCAATAAGCCCCAGGAATTCCTTCTGCTAAAGCCAAAGAAAAGAGAAAGCTTTGTCTCCTCAAAGAATCTGTCTGACCGCAGATCCGACACACACGGCCATTGAACTGCCGGAGTTTCGAAGGGTGTTCTCTCTCTCTTTCTCTCTCTACGGGATTACCATCTCGCGGACAACTCCCCATAATTATTCCGAAATGTTGCTAGAGGGATTCCATTAAATCTTCCAGGCTCAATAGATCTTTCTTGCTGGTTGCAGACAGCAATGACTGTGCCTCCTGCTGTTTTCTTTTTTTCCCTTCTTGTTCTCAAGGTGAAAGCAAACCCTGTGTTCCACCTGTAATTTCTAAATTAGGGGGAAAAATCCATATTTCAAGTCACTCAAGCCTGGGGGTAAATAGCAAGAGGGCCAAACTGGAATATCAAACCACACCTCTCTAAACTCTTACTATTCTGCCATAAACCCTAATTGGAAGCTGTGGTTTGTTGCTGAACTCCAGCTTCTTTAAACCATGTTGTTAATTCCATTCACTGTAGTTTCGCTTCTGAGAGGTTTATCCATTTTTTTGCAGAAGAAAGAGTAGATCCCAAATCTTGGCTTGTTATTACTTCTGGCTTGTCCCTGGCTTGTTGCTCAAGCTGCCTGCCCCGAAATAGGACACGACAAAAGGAGTAAGAGACCAACCATCAGGACAACATCTCAGGGACGGTTCCAAGCCAAAGCAAGAAAACATGGCTAATGTAAACCGTGGCTTAATGCGATGTACCAATAATGCTGTTTCTGAGCTGCAAATAATGGTTAGCAAAGAAAGACAGTGGAATGGAACATCGATGCTAAGAGTCCGAATGCCTGCAGAGACCTCACAATACTTATGAATTTCTCCCAGTTCTTAAGAGAGCTCTGTTCTGGATATTCATAGTTTTCTCCAGTGCAGCAAGTTTTGCATAAAGACCAAAGAACCCTTCCGGACGGGAGCACAGGCGGCCTTGTTTTCTTTCTGGCTTGCGTCTTGTTTCCCATAGTTGCCAATCCCCATCTCCAGCGTGAGCACCACTGCCTTCTTGCATTCCCAGCAACTGGAATCAGGGACACAGCTTGGAAAATTCCTTCTTTGGACCACAAGTCCCAGGATCTGGGATTCTTGGAGTTTCATTCTCCTCACCCCATTTCCAAGGTCCGTTCAGAGGGATGCCGCCCCTGTGGATGCTGTGACAGCGTGCTTCCAAGTCATCTCCACTTCCTACAATCTTCCAGCCAGCAAGGTCCCCCATTCCTTCTTGCCCTGTGGTTTCTTCCCCTGAGAAAAAGGGTTTGACAGGGTACCCCTGTTGGCCTTGCAGGCCGGGGATGCTGGGAGTTCCAGCCTAGACAAAGGACTTTTCCTGGTTCTGACTCTATGCAGAAAAGTAAAGGCACAGGATTCAAATTTCTAGATAGATAGATAAGGATAGGAAGATGGGTCTCTGTGAATGTCTACTGGCTGTGTCCATTCTGGGAGTTCTGGTCTAGAAAAGTTGCTTTTCCAAGCTCTGAGATAAGTACAAGCACTCTCTATGACTGGATGCAGAGAAGCAAGGCACAAAACTCAAATTTCTGGATACACAGACAGATAGGGAACAGACAGCTGCCTGTGCATTTGCAAGTACAAATTCTGCAGTGCCTGCCCGTTGGTTCTGCTGGCTGGCGTGTCTGAGAGTTGAGGGCCAAAACCCCTGGATGGCCAGAGGCTCTCCCTTACCCCAATACAGACGGACTGCAGAGATAAAGAGGCGCCTGGGTGGCCGGGCCTCTCGTGCCTGCTAGCCAAAAATCTTCTGTGCAGTCCTTTGACCTTACTTGCCCCTTCCCAGCTCTTCCCCCAGAGAAAAAGAAA
This sequence comes from Cyclura pinguis, assembly GCA_030412105.1. Taxonomy (NCBI): domain Eukaryota; kingdom Metazoa; phylum Chordata; class Lepidosauria; order Squamata; family Iguanidae; genus Cyclura; species Cyclura pinguis. The sequence continues at coordinate 16,479,446 of CM059612.1, read as the reverse complement.
GGGAAAGAACAGCCTGCACATTGGAAAGGAATGCAATGCCCGGGACAGGAGTGGCCCCCGGGCTCTGCTGGGCAAGAACTTGCATGTTGGAGGAGCGCGCGGGCCAAGGTGACTTCACCAGCCATGACTCAAACCCCGCGGGTGACATCACACCATCAGCCCCTCGTGTGGCTACCTTTTTAAGCCAGGGAGGTGGAAAGAAGGAGAGAGATGACTCACCCAGGTGAGACCCAGCTTGCCATATAAGGCACAGGGCTAGCCTCGCAGGTATTTCCTGGAAGCATCGCCTACAAGAAGAATAGAAACTGCTGGGACCCCACCTGGCAATTTTGCGAAGGCAGGGACAACAAAGGCGGTGTGCTGTCACCCCTGGTTCGAGTCACGCCTAATTTGGCCACCCACCAACACAACAAACAGTCCTTCATCGGCAAGTTGGAAAGGCCTTGGCCGAGATAAGATAAGAGGGCAGGAACGCAGGGCCCTCCCGGATGATGTAAACCGTGCCTCCCTTACGACACGGTCAATGGTGAGGGACAATGGGAGAAGCAGCTGGACATCATCCGGATGCGCCGTGAGTTCCTGCCTCCCTGGCGGGGTCTAGAAAGCCCCCCATGACCTGGACTACCAAACAGCTCGATTGATCGGCCGGTTGGACTTTTCAATCAGCTATAAGGCAGACGGACGAGTCGGAAGGAAGGCCGTCCGCTTGCTCCAAAGGCCGTTAAAGCTACAGGGAGCCCTCTTGGAAGAGGCTGGGAATCGCTTTGACTCACATGCAAATCCAATCCGCCTCGATCAGCTAAGATTTCCTTAATTGGGACCCAGCCCTGATACAATCCCTAGCGTGGTTCGGTTTATCCAAGCGTGGCCCGCGGTCGCAGCAGTCCTTAATGCCCAGCTTGCAAAGTAGTCCGGTGTTTTCTTTTATTTCCACCCTGCTCGATAGCTGGCGTGGTCCCCACAGCATCTTAGGGTCTTGTTCCAGAACTGGTTGCAGTTCTCGGCCTCTCCAGGAATTCTTTCGGTACCGAACACTGACACCCGTTACTGCTGTAGGGTAAGCTTTACGGGTGGAAACAAAGAAGCCTTCCAGTCCTTTGGCTAATGGGGGGAGCAGCCCCTCACCACCAACAGTACGGCTGGGTCCCTAAACAATTAATTCTACCCAGGTGATCTCTGGCTGGCAATCCAGTGCCCCATCATTGGCTAAAGGGGCAAGGGCGCATGAAGGTTTTCATAGGCCCTGGGCATTCTCGCATTTGGCTTGTAGGCCCTACATTTCTTGTTAATCCTATTTTCGGGGCCCTAAATGTTTTTGTTGGCCCTAGACACTGTGCCTAAAGTGCCTAATGGATAAGATGGCCCCATAAAGGGGATCTCTTGGCTGGAGCGCACCCCCTTCGGAGTGAGACCAATGGAAGAGGGACTCCATACAGTACAGAAGGAAAGAAAGTCAAACTGCATTGGTGTGACCCATCTTCCTGCATCCATGGCTGTGAGAACTGTGCAAGCAGCTCACAATGGAGAGAAATTCACCCCCCTCGTCCGTTCTCAGCCGTCAGATCTTTTCTCAAGCTCAAACTGCCAAGCAAACGCAGCAAGCATCCAACCCGGCCTCTAATACAAATTCAAGCTTTTGTGCCACTGTTTGGCCACGGACTCTAAATGAGGACTCTAAAACCCATCCGCCCAGTAACAGAGACCCTGCTCACTGCACTTAACATAGCAATGTTTCTTTCCTTTCTTTTTGTTTTAAGGAAAGTATACCATTTGAAACAGTCAATGCAACAGAAGCAAAGGATGGGGATGAGAAAAGAAAATGACCGGGACTTTTGTAATGATTTAAAGTTGATTTGATTATAAGCTGCTCTGAGACCTTAAGATATAAATATTTCAATAAATAAAATAAAAAATTAGAAAACCCCACAAGGGGGTCCCCCATAAGTCAGAGTAGACTTGGAGGCCCAGAAACAAATGCCAACATACATGAAAGGAAGAAGGAGAAGGAGAGAGAGAGAGAGAGAGAGAGAGAGAGAGAGAGAAAGCGAAAGCAAGCAAGCAAGCAGATGGATGTCGACAAACTGGAACGTGTCCAGCGGAGGGCGAGCAAAATGGTGGAGGGTCTGGAAGCCATGAAGCCCTATGAGGATAGACTTAGGGAGCTGGGTATGTTTAGTCTGCAGAAGAGAAAGTTAAGAGGGGACATGAGAGCCATGTTTAAACATTTGAAGGGATGTCATGTCGAGGAGGGAGCGGGCTTGTTTTCTGCTGCTCAAGAGACCAGGACGAGGAGCAATGGATCCAACCTACAGGAAAGGAGATTCCACCTGAAGCTCAGGAAGAACTTCCTGACGGTCAGGGCTGTCCGGCAGTGGAATCTGCTGCCCCCGTGGAGTGTGGCGGAGTCTCCTTCTTTGGAGGTTTTTAAGCAGAGGCCGGATGGCCATCTGTCAGGAGTGCTTTGATGGGGGTTCCTGCATGGCAGGGGGTTGGACTAGATGGCCCCTGGGGTCTCTTCCAGCTCTAGGATTCTAAGAGACAGAGAGAGAGACACAGAGAGAGGAAGAAAGAAAGGAAAGAAAGAGAGAGAGAGAGAGAGAGAGAAAGCAAGCAAGCAAGCTTTCTCTAGTTTAAAGCATGAGCAGCTGCAGTTTGCCTTTTTCCTATTGACTGAGCCAAACAGCTCAAGGCAGTTGCAGGAGTAACTTCTGAGTAAGCAGCCGGTTATAGGCAGCTCACCAAATGCCTTTCCTTATACCGTCAGAAGTAAAAGGCCAAGAGATCTTTTGTGGTGAATCTGGAATTTAAGGAGCTGTCCAAGGTGCTAAATGCAAGCCCCCAACAGACTCAGCATCGTGGATAAACCTGGACTAAAACACAGAACAGATTCGCCCCCCCCCCGACAATGGGAACCCCAACACGGGCGGCGGAGTCCAGAAATGTCTCAGGGAGAACCAGGCCCCCAGAGATAAAAGGTGGCAAAATGGGAAAAGACCTGGAAACCGGGAAGCCCTCTGAGGAGCAGCTTAGGAAGCCGGGGAAGTTTAGCCTGGAGAAGAGAAGGTTGAGAGGCGACCTAATAGCTATTTTTAAATATTTGAAAGGTTGACATACGGAGGGTGGAGCAAGCCTATTTTCTGCTGCTCCAGAGACTAGGACATGGAGCGATGGTTTCAAACATCAAGAAAAGAGATTCCACCCAAACATTAGGAAGAAAGAGCTGTCTGATAGTGGAATACACTGCTGCCTCAGTTGAGTGTGTTGGAGTCTCTTCCTTTGGAGGTTTTTAAGCAGAGGCCGGATGGCCACCAGTCTCGAATGTTTTGACGGTGTCCTCCTGCATGGCAGAAGGGGGCTGGCCCGGACGGCCCCTTGGGGTCTCTTCCAGCTCCGGGATTCTCTGATTCCTCCACTCCTCTGGGTATAACAACCTGCATCTTGGCAACCGGTGAATTCCTCCTTTTGCGAACACGCACAACAAGGACTAGAGCAAGGATGGAGAATATGTGGAACTCCAAGTGTTGCCAGACTTCATCTCCCGCAAGTCTATAGCCAGTATGGGCTCTAGTCAGGCAACATGGGAACTGTAGTCCAGCAAAATCTGGAGGTTCCCCCACCCTTGTTGACAAACAGTTCTGGAGAAAGACTCACCACCCTCACTAGCTCTTAAGGGATAAAATCAGCCTTCTGGGCTTGAGGAAGGCAATTTTGCCCGTGCATTAATTAAGAAGCATTGTAAACCAGAAAGGGATGGGTTGCAACCTATAAACTGACGGTTTATAACCTGTTAATCCCTATGTGGCTTGGGGCCAGGCTACCTGAAAATGCTTACGTCCTTCCGTGACCTTTCCTGACTTTTGGAAGGCTTTTCCCCCCATCCTGCCACCGTCACAGGTGGATTTGTGGAAGACTCGGAAGGGAGCCTTCACAGAGGTTCCTTCCAACTTCTGCAATTCCTTTTTAACTTAATGTGGTCCCCTCCCCTGCAACCCCCCGGATTCCACAGGATATTGAAAGTGGAATAACAGCACTATAACGAGCTAGTGCGGAAACGGCCAGAGTCTTACTGGTGGCTGCTCCCAGGTTCTGGAACTGCTTCTCTAGGGAATCCTGCTTGATCTCCTCTTGCAAAGACTTTTTTTTTATTAGCATTTTTATTAGTATTAGTCCGGCAGGCTCTGGAGAACTGAGTACCTCTAAAGAAAGGGCTTGTTATTATTTTCATTTTTTTAATGTTATAGTTGAAGTACATTTCCATGGCAATCTTTTATACTATTTTATCTCTTCTGCAGGGATTTTAATGTTGTTAGCTTCCTCGATTTCTGAGGAAAAAGGCCACGATATCAGGATAAAGATGCTAGGTGAAGCGAGCGTCGTTTCTTACCCTTCCCCTCCGCAGGTACTACGCTGGTCATTATTCCTTAACTCTGCCAGAGAAACGCACTGAGGGGTTGCGTTTAAGGCAAGCTTTGCATGCTCAGCACCATCTTAAAATGGGCTGAGCAAGAGAGAGACACAATCCAAAGCCACACAAGCAAATGTTGCACACCAAGCACTTTACGCTTATGAGTGAGTCAGCTCGGTTCTGGTGTGGTTCCTCCACAACGTTTCCCAAGATCTCCAAAGGGTTTCAGGGCGAGGGCCCGGGGAGAGGCAACCACACCAACACACACACACACACACACGCACACACCCCAGTCTTCAGCTTCTTCTGAGTCTGCAGAAAAGGCAAGTGGTGGCACAGAGGTTCGGGCTCAGGACTTGCTCGGAGAGGGAGGGAGCCCCAGAGCTCAAACGCACACGGAGGAATCTGGGCTGTGTTGCTTATTACTTATACTCCTGTCCCGTTTCTCCCTTCCATCTCTGGCTTTCTTCCTTCCCAGTCCATCCTCCCCACCCTCTCCATCAAGCCAGGGTCAAAGAGAGCACAGACGGCCCAAGGTCACCCTCTCAGCTCCGCGGCTCAGTGGGGACCACCCTCTTCTGCTTTGGTCAGAGCCCACCTGGAATCATCCTGGGTCCAGTTCGGGGCACCAGAGTTCAGGACGAGCCGGAGGGTGTCCAGAGGAGGGCGACCAACATGGCGAGGGGCCGGAAATCCCGAAGCCCTCGGAGGAACAGCTTAGGGAGCTGGGTAGGTTTGGCCTGGAGAAGAGAAGGTTCCAAGGTGGCATGGTAGCCATTTTTAAAGGTCTCTTCTGCTTTGGTGAGGCCTCACGTGAAGGAATCCTGCGTCCCGTTCTGGGCACCACCATTCAAGGAGGATACGGACAAGCTGGAGCGTGTCCAGGGGAGGGCCACCAAAATGGTCGAAGGCCTGGAAACCATGAAGCCCTGTGAGAAGTGGCTGAGGGAGCTGGGGATGTCTAGTCTGGAGACGAGAAGGTTCAGAGGAGACAGGACAGCCATGTTTAAATATTTGGAGGATGTCATACGGAGGATGGAGCAAGCTCGTTTTCTGCTGCTCCAGAGACTAGGACATGGAGCGATGGCTCCATCTAAACAGTAGGAAGAACTTTCTGATGGAAAGAGCAGTTCAAGAGTGGAATCTGCTGCTGCCTGAGTGAAGTGTGGTGGAGTCTCCTCCTTCTTTGGAGGTTTTTAAGGAGAGGCCGGATGGCCATCTGTCAAAGGGAGGGCTTTGATGGTGTATTCCTGGATGGCGGAGGGCTGGGCTGGATGACCCTTGGAGTCCTTTCCAACTCTATGATTCTATTGCCACTTGGAGACTTGAACGCTGATCTCCCATATCCCAATCCAACATGGTAAGGAAACTGCAGCCCTCTAGATGTTGGACTGCATCTCCCATCCTTCCTGACTATGCTGGCTAAAGCTGATGGGAGCTGCAGTCTGACATCACGCCAAGGCCCACACGTTCACCACTTTTGCTCTAACTACTGGACCACAGCGTCTCACCCTCCTTTCACGTTAAGCTCCTGCTCTGCTCATCTGTAAACTCAGGATGGGGTCTGCCTTTAGACAAGAGGGAAAATATCTGGAACACTTTATGTGCGCTCCAAAGCTGAATGCCCATCTTAAATGAAAAGGCGAAAGATTTATACGATCTGAAGAGAAACCAGAGCATTCCCTATCTTAAATGAAATGTCTGCATTCCTAGCTCTGGAAAGTTTAGCAAGAGCTATTGCTGCATAATGATACGGATGCTAAGCCGATAAATCAGCAAATCCTCAAGTTCAAGACTCTCTGGCAAAGTGAATATCATTCATCTTCAGCAAAGTGGGAAGGAAAGTATTGACTTTAGGGGGTTACTGTAACTACTAAAATGGTGCATGTTCAGTGGCATAGGGCTGTGCCACCATAGTTTTGGAATACCCTCCGGTGACAAAGTTGTTTTGTGAGTTAACTATTTGGAATGCCAGTGCCAAGTGATGGTTGTTTGCTAAGCAAGAGGAAGATCACCACAAGAATAAAATTCAGCAAAGCAGTGTGCACTGGAGCGGCTTATAGACGATAGGAATTTTATATGCAGCACACTTTCTGTGCACATTTGAGCCTTTAGTGAGAACTCGCCAGAGAGAAGGCGGTTTTCATTTGTGGTCAAGCGGTGGAGGAAAAGACACAGGGAACTGTGTCTAAAGCAGGGACTTTTAATGTCAAAATTGGTCAGAAGTTTAAACTGCTGATGTATCAACACTGTACTACAACTGAACTCTAACCAGATGTTTTATCTGCACTGTAACTATAATAAAGGTTAGAATTAGTTTTATAACCACCGAGTCGGTCAGAGCTACCTAAAGTCACTGTAATAAAGACAACACGCTAGTTTAAATAAAGTTTGGTTCTGAGGAACAATTAAAGCTCTAGCCCTGTTACACAAAGGTTGCAATAAAAAAGGCAGAGACAGGCCAAAGCCATATTGACACAGCCTTTATTGGACTGGAGCTGCCACACCAACCGGAGGGAGCGTAAAGGGGATCAAGGCTGCCATCATTCCAAGAGAGAACACGGCCGCTCACTAACGCCTTCCGGGCATCACTGGTGTTGCACCAACCCTCACACAGCAATGGTTTTAAATTGTTTTAAAACCATTTTAACCAGTTTTAACCTGTCTTTCTAACTTGTATCTCCTTGGACTTTCAAAATAGCGTTTAGTTTCACATTGTTTTGAACTAGTCGGGTTGATCTTCCTTGTGCCCAAGATCTTTCGGTAGAGGACGGGATCCAATTTTTATTTTATTTTAAAAAATCAACAGATAAACACCAGGTTCCCCCAGGGTGAAATGCACACGGGTCATTTCCACGCCTTTGTGGAGATCCGCAGAAGCGTCTCGAGCTATGTTTTAACCCTAACTTTGCCCCCTCTCTTGCACGGATATAAGCTGTGCGTCCCTACCAGAACCCGGTTCTTTTTCACCCGCCATCGTAGTCGGATTGTTAGGAAGCCTGAGCGATTTGGCATTCTCATCAGGCCGACGGAGCCAAAGGCAAAACTGGGTGGGAATAAAAATCCCAGCATCTTTTACTGAAAAGCCCCAAGCGAACACCCTCCGACGCTTCACAAAGGAAAGGTCGGGACGCATGTGGCCAAGCGAGTCTTCGCTGAGCGAATTCGTTGTTCTGTTTTTACAGCTAGGAATCTGGACAGGCCCTTGTGAGACAACTCAGCTACCTTTAGGTAGTAAACATTTTGACCCGGGTGAGTGCAGGGTGCCGTTTTCCACTGTGCCTCGGGCCGCCACGTATCCTGGGACGGCCCCGCCCAGGAGGACGGCAGGAACACCAAACAGCTGTCTTGATTACTCTGTATTTTGTCACTTGCTGCGCCCACACCTACAACTTCCTTGTTCCCTGCAAGCTTCATGGCATCCTCAGAGTGGCTTGGCGCAAGATGGATTTCCCAACGATATATTGCTGTGAATTGTCCTTCTTGCAATGCCGGCTCTTTGGGGATGGAACCGTCTTGAGGGAGCGATTAAGAGCCATTAGCTTTACAAAATATCTGACCCTGGCAGGAGGTGAAATAGCAGGAACTTGTTGGTTAGATCAAAATGGCTGCATGCCTGTCATGATGAGCTCTTGCATTTCAGTTTTTAATCACTTTTACCGTGGCACCACTGTTTGCTGCTCTTAGAAATGTGGCTCGGGCAAGGAGGAATTGGCCAACACCTGTCAAAACCAGAACAGCCAGGGCAGATTGTCTTTCGGACTGGCCAAATTCCACATTACTGGAAAACTCACGTACGTCGAAAGCCAAAGTCCCACCCTTCGTTGTTGCCAGTACACGCCTTCAAGCTGACTCTGAGTTATGGTGGTCTAGGATTTTCTCAGCCAGATTGATTTAGAAGAGGGTGGCTGGTCCCCTCCTCTGAGGCTGAGAGAGTGGGACTTGCCTACAGTCACTCGGTGGGTTTCCACGGCTGAGCGGAGATTTGAACCCCGGCCTTCTGGTGTCTTGGACAGATATTGAAATCACGACCTCACACTGGCTCTGACCATCTTCACCGCTCAGGAACACAGCATAATCTCATTTACCTGCCGGTTTAAATCATAAAGAGGAGAGCCTCTTCGTTTTGCGCGTCAAGACTTTCAGCGCCGCAAAGAATACACGAAGGCTCTGGGCTCCCTCCCCGCTCCCAAAAATGGCACAGGTCGAACCAGGAGGGAAAGGTCCACCAGTGGGAACTTCAGCTCACTTTGTGTGTTTGTCCAAACAACATCCAAAATGAAGGGGCTTTTTTCCCCCCCTCCCCAAGTAGGGATGTGATTTTGGCTGCCCATCATTCCTGCTGGCTGGTGAACCAAAGCAAAACATCACTGCCCATTAAACAAGCCCACGCGATTATCCGGCATGTGTGCGCTATTTGTATTATCCAAGAAGGGTGCCATCTCTTAAGCCCCACTTAAGCCTCGTTGGAGGGTGCGCCCAACAACCGCCAGTTCTCACTTGCCTCAGTAATAAAAAGCCTAATGAAGCTGAGACCTTAATTATCTCTTTGCTGGGATCAAAAAGACGTCTTTGGAAGCAACCCAGGTATGCCCAGATGCAACGTTTGGAAACATTGCTGCAATAATTCAGAAGCAAAAAACACCACGAGTCTAAGATGGATTAATGAACAGATCTGAGGGTCTATCCCGAAGATGAGAGAGCCATTGCCGTGTAGTGGTTTGGGCATTTGACTAGGATCCCAGAGACCTGGGTTCGAATCCCGGTTCCACTGGGTGACTTTGGGCAAACCCTATTCTCTCAGACTCACGGGAAAGCAAAGGCAAACCCCCTCCGAATACGTCTTGCCAAGAAATCCCTGTGATAGGTTTGCCTCAGGGGTACCGTAAGTCAGAAACAACCTGAAGGCACACAACAAAAAACAAAAACCTGAAGATGAATTTGGTGTCCAAAAAAATACCTTTACGGAAACAAGCTCTCCAGCAATTTTGTTTTTGGTGCCAAGGCCTGGAATGGATAACGTGTTGACTTAAAAACGGCGTTGGACTGCAACTCCATCAGCTTTCACTGTTGGTGTGTGTGCTGCTGAGAGTTCCAGCTCAACGACATCTGCAGGGCCACACATTTCTTACCCAGGGGCTAGATCAGCGCTACACAAAAGTCTGGTCCATAGACCAGTCCCAGTGTATGAGCCGCGGTCTGCCAGTCCATGGTAAGTTTCCAAGAAAGGAGGGAGGGAGGGAGGCAGGCAGGCAGGCAAGCAGGCAAGCAAACCAGGTAGCCCATGGGCACAAAAACTGTATTGATCCACGGCATATGAGGAAAAAATGCTATTAGCCTCACAGATCGCGAAGCTGTAGCCTAGTGACCGAAGTTGAATGCACCTCTGATTCCACAAGAGCTCAGGAAAGGTACATTCTTTGGACTGCATCTCCCAGAATCCTCCAGCCATCACGACTGCCTTAGCCATCTCAGAGTACTGTTCCCTTGCTCTCGTACACCGTCCCCATATTTCACTGGGGTTCACCTCAGGGGGCTTTTCGATCGGATTGCATCTTTAATACCAACTCAGATCGGCCAATTTCTCAAGCAACTCCGGAGACCCAGCCAGCTCTGAAGACAATTTTCCACAGTTGTCCCGACTTCTCTGACCCACCTAATGCTACGGGTTCTTGACCTGCGCTCTTAGTTTAGGCCCATTGGACAAGAGCTGAGCTTGCTGCGTCAAAGCAAAGCCAGACAGCCCAGACCACTCACAGTGGGAACCTCCCAAAGCACCGTCGTGAATCTCCGAGTGGCAAAATAGCAATTCTCTCAAGGACCAGCAAGCCGACCACCGTGAATACCTGGACGTGGAGGCTCCCAAACAAAACTCCCAGCCCTTCAGCTGGGCACACGAGCTGACCTTGCCGTGGCAAAGAGCTTTAATGCTTCAGCTTGCTTGCAAAGAAGAGAGGCCGCCAAGACAACTAGACTGAACCTGGGCAGCCCTGCGTCCCAGATTTTCTGACTGGCTACACCTCCAGTTCAAGCAAACTGGCTGCTCTGGTTTAGGAGAGCTAATTGCCGCCTGGGCCAGCAGACTCAGCAAAAGATAACCGGAGCAGAAAAGCACAGAGCAGAATCTTCAGGCCCCACCTGACAAGGCAAAATAACACAAATGCTTCGTAACCTGAGGGCTGCCTTCTGAATTGACACTCAATATAAAAATTCCCATTCTTCCCTCCTTCTTGACTTAGCCTTGAGGATTTCAGAAGCAAGAGGGAGATTTCTGGGCACAGTTGCCATCTTGTGCTCTTGCGTCGCATTCCCAGTGCAATGCAATATCAGTCTCCAAATCCTGAATTTTTCCAAAGTTGAAGAATCTCAACCTCAATTACCTGCCCCCTCTCATGATCTTTAGAAGATAAGAGAGTATTTGTAACGAACTTTTTCTTACTATTTGAGATGAGGATTTGTGTTGGGAGGAAAAGATCTACTCTTCTGGGCCAAGGAGAGAAGCCGCCATAAACTTCCCAAAGAGCCAAGCTGATGAAGAGGAAAATGCCATTATTCCTTCCTGTGGTGTAGCAGAACTTCAGCTTTCTTCATTGTCCATGTTTCACACATCATTGCATGCTTTCAAGTTTCCAGCTTGTGGTGAACTCCTCATGGGGTTTTCTTGACAAGATTTGTTCAGAAGGGTTTGGCCGTGGCCTTCCTCTGAGGCTGAGAGAGTGTGGGTCTCCGTAGCTGAGCAGGGATTCAAATGCTGGGTCTCTAAAGTCATACTCTCAGTGCTCAGACTGCTACTTCAACTTTGGAAAAATTCAGAATTTGGAGACTGATATTGCATTGCACTGGGAATGCGACGCAAGAGCACAAGATGGCAACTGTGCCCAGAGCAACTGGAATGTGGTGCAAGAAGAGAGTGGGATATACGTGCCCTGGACTGCCAAAAAGACAAATCCACAGGCCTGAGAGCAAATTGGGCATGGACTCTCCCTAAAAGCCAGGCGGTCGTAGTGTGGACACGTCGTGAGATTGCCCAGCTTACTGGGAAAGAAGATAAACGTTTGGGAAAGTGGAAGGCAGTAGGAATGGAGGAAGATGGCATTATGGATGGAGAGACTCAATCAGGGAAGCCACAGCCTGGATTTTGCAAGACCGGATAACCGGGTCTCTTGCCGCTTTCTCATTCAGAGGGTCCCCGTAAGTGGAAGCCAACCTGATGGCCATTAAGAACCACCGTTCGAGAACCTATCAAAACCCTTTATCCTCTCATACTCGCCTTTTCACAGCCACCCTCAGGGCTTCCTAAGTTAGGAAGGAGGTGGGGAACATGTCCACCTCTTTAAGCACAAGACTCAGAGAGAGACTGTTTCAACTTGTGTCCGTGTTTCGCCGTCAGTGCCGATTTGGCGTATTCTCATCGGCGAGGCATCTTGGCACCACACCGGGGTGGTGGCTGGTGGGAGGAAAGATCTGTTAAGAACACAAATACTAGAAGATTACACTTTTTCTGGCATGAAATGGGGGAACCGGCACAAACAGAGCCTCCCAAACCGATCAACGTCGCCCGGCATCTTGTTAAGATTTTACAAGACCGGGCTGTGAGAAATTTCTAACAGGATTAGCTGCTGTCAGGAGGCAAGAGACACCCGGGGCCCAACGACGCTTGGGCACCAAAGTGGGTTGCTTTACCACGATCCGAGCTGGGGAAAACTGAGACAAAAGGAGCTTAAGAGAAGACAAACTGGCAAAGGGCGCTGCCCATGCCTGTATGGCAGCCACACGTCAATGGGACGAAGCACCGGCAGCAAGGAGACAATTCTCCCCTGCCCTTGTGTGCCAACGCAGCCTCTGCCATCTTCGGGACCGGTTCAGTTGAGTAATGCACCCCTTGGATCGCCCTTGACTATAATTAAGGTGACGGCTGTGTTGTAACGCCGCGACAGAAATGCAACGCTGAGAGCTTCTGCTTCTCGGTTGTGAAAGATCAAGATGCCAGTCCTTATTGTTCTGAAAGCAGGCTTTGGCATCCCACAGGCAATTCTGGCTGACATCTGCAAGGGAGTTGCTCGGCAAGATTTCAGCAGTTGGTGGCTGCAGCTGCCTCATCAGCAAACCCCAAAATAAATTATTATTTGTTGCTAAAATTGCTGAAAAATCAACTTGGGACTTTCAGTTACCCTCTGAAGGAGAGACCTCAGAGTCATCCCGTCATCAGCAGCTCAGGTCTTGCAAAGGCAGAGCTGCCATGGTTTCCTTGGGGAAATCTATCCACCTGCGACACAGCCTTCTACCTTGCCAAGCATTTTTGTCTTTCCTAATTAATAAATTTCATGATATGACCAAACTACAACAGCCTGGCTTGGCTTCTATGTCAGATTTCAGTCCTGACTTGCTCCAGGACCCATTCATTTGTCTTTTTTAGCACTCCACAGCATCCAGCATCACATTTCCAAGGAGTTGATCCTCTTCCTATCGGCTTCCTTCACTGCCCGGTTTTCACAACCACGTATAGAATTCAGAAGTAGACGGGACAATAATTTGCAGAGAAGTAGCCCCGTCAGTCTCAGTATTTAAAAGAGAAGAAAAATGTAGTCTTGTGGCTGCGTTAAGCCTAGTCAATTTATTCCAACTCAAGCTTTCATGGATTGCCGTGGAAGAGCAAATATGGAAGAAAAAATGCAAGGTAGCATTGGAGAGGTGCAGGGCTTAAGAGTGGTGGGCTGGGACTTGGAAGATCTGAGTTCGAGTCCTCTCAGAGCCATGAAACTTACCTTGGCCTCGTCACTTTCTCTTTCAAGGCTCACCTACCTTGCAGGGTTGTTGCTCTGAACAGAATGTGGGGAAGAGGAGAGACATGTACATCATCTTAATCCTGCAGGATACGAGTGTGTCTCAGATGTAAAATAGAGAACAAGTGTGGGACAGAGGTCTGAGCACTGGACAAAGACTCTGGGAGGCCAGAGTTCAAACCCCTGCTGAGCCATGAAAATGCAGTGGGTGCCCTGGCCAAGTCACACTGTCTCAGCCTTAGCGTAAGACCGTGGCAACCTTCTCTGAATAAATCTGGACATGAAAACACCAGGAGAGGCATCATGGCATCATGGTTTGAGTACTGGCACAGAACTCTGGGAGACCGAGGTTCGAATCCCTGCTCTGCAATGGAAGCCCACTGAGGAGTGCCGGCCAAGTCCCACTCCCTCAGCTTCAGAGGAAGGCCAGCCCCCTGTGACTAAATCTTGCCAAGAAAAACAGGGGATAGGTTCAGCTTGGGGTTGCCGTAAGTCAGAAATGACTCGAAGGCCCAGAAAACCAACAGCAAATATAGAAAATATCAGATTTAAACCTTGCAAAATGGGGACAATCTTGATGCAGAATTGCAGGTCTGCGTATGTCCGGGGTCTCCAGGACCTTCTGTCCTTTTTTCCTTCCAGGGCAAGCATTCCTGAAGGAAAACAGGCATTGAAGCCCCGCTCGACAGCTCTTTCTCTAGCCCCTTTGGCAAAGGGAGCCGAATGAGCTGCGTTTGGGCGAAACAGGGTTCCCGGCATCAGCTCCCCAAACCTCAAAGGGGTTTTGCTCTCAGGCAGAACAGCAGCAAGCATTTAACAAGCCCGATGCAAAACTTGATCCTGTAAAAGAGGAATCCGCTGCGTCAACGCTGCTGGAAAGCAGCCCTTCCACCTCTGGCTCCCAGCTCCTGACCACAGGCGCTTGCAAAACAAAGCATTTCACACACTTCTGAAGACACACACACACACACACCCCACACCTGCTTGGCTTTGCGTTCGAGCTCTTTTCTGCAAGGCATGCAGGTAAAGGACTTTCTCACGTCTCACGCCTTCCGCCTGACGAGGGGGAATTAATTAGGCAGATGAAGCAAATGCCAGCATCTTTTTGCTTCTCACAGGGAGACGGGTCAGGGATCTCGGTGGTTGTTTTCTCCCTGGTGTGAACATCAGAGTCATCCGAGGGCACAGTGGCACCGAGCGTGCCATCGCGCTTGGAGACGGCCACAGATTTCACAAGCCCTTGTCCCGGAGAGACTCGGCCCAACGGATCCTTGCACTGCGGCCGGGTGCCTTCCAGCTGTTTCTGACTTAGGGCACCCCTAAGGCAAGCCAGCGTTGGAGACCAGGGCTGGATTCCCTGCTTGGCCGCGGAAACCCACTGGGTGACCGTGGGTGCCTCACACACTCTCAGCCCCCAGAAAACCCCGCGTTCGTTTCACCTTAGGGTCTCCTTAAGTCAGAAATGACTTGAAGGCACAAAATTGCAAGGCCGTATGTCTTAAGGGTTTTTTGGGGGAACAAGATTTGTTCAGAGGGAGTTTGCCTTGGCCTTCATCTGAGGCCGAGAGAGTGTGACTTGCCGACGGGTTTCCATGGCCGTGAGATTATCCATTTGTCCTTCTGCTCTTCTCTCCGATCAGAGATAAGAGGCTTTAGCCTTTTAAATTCTGTAGTACCGAGATGCCCAGCTCTTCAAAGGGCACCCAGAAAATGAATCCTGAGCCCTGTGGCCTTTCCTCCTCCATCCCTCACGGTTTAAGGCTTGCAAAGCAGGCAAGCCGAACCCCATTGCCATTCCAACGGCAGAGCCAAGACGTAGCAAGGCGGACAGAAATCTCCTACCAAAGTTTTGCTCTAAAGGCTGAACTTTTTTTCCCTCCCGGGCCGCTTTCATTCAGAGCAGGGTCCAGGGCGTCCGCCCAGACTTTGCTGGGAAAAGAACACAGCCGGGCATTCAGCTTGTCTGCCGGGCGTTGATAACTGATGCCACGAAAGCCACCCCCGAACACGACCTTGCAATTCCGCTACGCTCAGTTTTCCTCCTTGGAGCTCAAACCAGCTCCTTTGACTCACTCCCCTTCCCATTCAGCCGGTGGCAGCGATCCGTGTTGGAAGAGAATTTGCAGCCCTATTTGTCAGCCTGCTTGCTTTGGGGCAGACAATGGGAAGAGCAAACAACTCACTGTGAAGGGCAGAAAAGAAGAAGAAGAAGGAAAAGGACTTGTTTTCCAGCTAGAAATAAAGTTGGTTGATGCTTTTCCCGGTCCTAAAAGGCCGGGAGCTGGCAACCCCCGAGCCAAATCTACCCCTTTCACAGTTGCCAACAAAGATGGAGACAGTCCCCTGTTGAAAATTCACTGTATTTAAAACCTCCACATGTTTTCCAGAATTCCTCTCTTTAAAAAGTTTGCTACCAAATTCACCGAGCCAGACGGGCGTAGTGATCTGAGTGTTTGATTAAGAGTCCAGGAAACTAGAGTTTAAATCCTTGGTTTCCAGGTGATCTTGGGCAAGTCACACTCTCTCAGCCTCAGAAGGCAAGGGCAAACCTCGCCTGAGGAACTCTTGCCAAGAAAATCCTGCGACGGGGTTTCCAACGGTCACGTCAACTTGCCAGCACAGAACGACAGCAAAAACAAACCGGCATGTAACAGCTCCGGATTGTTTCATCTGCTGAAATGTTATTAACAATGTAAATTAAACCCCAGGGCAGGAATGAAGCAAGACTTCACGTGCCCAGGAGCGAGAGGGAGAAGCAACCGATGGCCAGGATGTGAAAACAGGTGGAGGGGCCCTTTCCCAGCTGAATCCAGTTTTCTCCCACCAAAACCAAAAAAGGATGGAAGGACGGAGCCAAGAGATCTCTGCGTAGGCAAGACTAGATGTGGGACCCAGCAGACAGGAGTATTTCAGTGCACGTTGCGAATTCTGGAAGAGGGTATCAAGACAGGAATTGTACCACTGTGTGGTTGGCACTGTCCTCTGAGGCTGAGTTTGCTTTGCTCAGGCTCACCCGGTGGGTTTCCGTGGCCAACTCCGGGTGGGAATTCAAACCCTGGTTTCCCAGAGTCCTTGTCTCGCCCTCGAACCACTGTGCCGCGCTGGCTCACAAACACGTATCGCGGAGTATCCTCCGCACGATTTATTCAGAGGTTTGTCACGGCCTCCCTCTTGGTTCTTTCTCTGCCTCTCAAGTCTTAGGCCGAGCGAGCACGACTCGCCCGAGGTCACCCAGAGATTTGAACCCAGGCTTCCCAGAGTCCTAGTCCAACATTCAAATCATGCCATCACCTTGGCTCCTGCGCAACCTGCAGCCTACCAAACGCTAGTCTATGGGGCCCCACGCCCGGGTCCATCCCCTGAGCTCTTCTGCAAGCCACGCAGCAAAATAGAGCAAAATCCAAAATAGCAAAATCCAAAAAATGCATTTATGGGGCCTTCCAAAAGGCACAAAGCACACTACGAAAGCCCCGCTCGGCAGACTTTCCATCTCCACCTGTGCCTTTATCGGATCTAGCCCCAACTTCTACATGGAAGTTGGCAATCCCAACACCCCGTGTTTTTCCAACTCCCAATTTAGCTCCCAGGGCTGTGTTCAGAATCTGGCCAGATGGGCCCCACCCAAAGCAGTGTGTGTGTGTGTGTGTGTGTGTGTGTGTGTGTGGGCCAAGGGAACTACTGTATGGCACCAAAAGGCTCCCAACCCTCTCGGTGGTGCGTTCCGCAAAACGTGACCCGGGTCGGAAAGAGCCAACGGTTTCCCTTCCAGGCGTTCGTGTCAGGGCACGCAGATTCCTTGGAAAAGGGAAAAGAAACAGCAGCCTCACCATCTCTACGATTCTATGATTTGGAAGATGTTCTGAGAAAGGGCATCGGAGAAAAATGTCAAAATGCGCCAGGGGCTAAAAAAAAAAGCCGAGGAGCGGGTAAGAAAGGGGCAGGAATGGGGGTAAACAAGCTCACGTGCGCTCCCAAACTCTGGCATTGCTAATTTCCTTTCCAGCTGGGATCTGTGCAGCTGGGCACACACACTTGCTTTGTGAAAAATCTCTCTCTAGGGGATAGCTGTCTTGGCTCTGCAGCAAAATAAGCAAAATCCCCAAAAACCCCACACATGGCAGTGATACCTTTATCAGGCCAACCAAAGGTCCAAAGTACCGCACCAAGCTTTCAAAGCTCACAGGCTTCTTCATCTGACATGCTGCTAAAGAAGCCCGTGAGCTTTGAAAGCCTGCATAACGGAGTTTGCAGTTTGTGTTTTGCTTTGTATCACGTACATCATGACAATCTCTCAGAGCACTGGACTCAGATCTTTGCAAATATAAACGGGCCAAGCACCCCACGCAAGCCCTTGACCTTTGCAAATATTGACCAAAGCAGTGAAACTCTTTCACAGTCTTTCATATCCCAGTGAACCTGAACCTTTTTTGCTCCTTGGCTTACAGGCCTTGTTTTTCGAGGTGGCGCCAAATCCGGATGGAGGAGAGGCACATTTCTGAACCGGCCCTCTGAGCGGCACTCTCAAAGCTAGCGAGGAGGGCGGTTCCAAGTCATCCAAAGGGAGACCCATTCTTTTTGCTGCCCCAAAGGCCTCCCTGTCGCTCTCGGCCTTTTCAAAAGGGAGCCTCCGGGTCTGGGCCAATTTATCTTGGGAGTCAGCCTCGCAGCCGCCCAACAAGTCAAAGGGACTGTTTGCCGTGATTGCAAAACACACAACGACCCTGGCAGTCAGATGGGGAATTTTTGGTTACACAAGCAACCCTCACCGTGGCCCTGCAGAGGAGACAAAGACAGTCCACCCATTGCCCCTCAAACGTGTTTGGGAAAAGGACCATCCTCTGCTCACGGAGGCCTTACTTGGCCTTTTCTTAGGCAGAGAGAGTATGAATGGCTGAAAACCGCCCACTGGATTTCCATTCCCCCCCCCCATTTTTTTTTTTAACTTTATAAAGACAAATCCCAATGCTAGCTGGAGGATGCATGGGAGCTGCAGTCCAAAAAAGGGGGAAATATTTCCATGTTTTGGTTAAATTTTATCTTGCTGCACCACACTACATCTCCGTAGCTCAGAGGAACAGAACCACCACTCCTAAGGCAAAAACCGAACAACCTAAAAGGTAAGAAACGGACAACCTTTGAGGACTAGGACTGCCACAGAAGGGCCACTGCTTCTGCTAGAGTCCCATTCTGTCAGGTGGCAGAATTCTGTAGATGGAAACGGGAGAGCCGCGTGACAGCACGCGTATAACGAACGGGGAAGGTGCACCGCAGTTCCCCTGCTGGCTCTGCCAAACCACATCAAGGATCCGGCCTGCACCCCTGCCAAGGGCTTGCGAGATCCCCGAGGCTGTCACGCTCCAGCCCAGCCCCGTGTTCTGGGAATGGGTTGGACACTCCCAGGTGCTTTGGAGCAGCCCGCTGGAGACATGCTATAGGAAAGCAAGAAGGATCTATATCCAGGGGTTACAGAAAAACCCCTCAAACGCAAAGGTGCGGACGGGCGAGTCGGAACAGCCACCCAAGGCTGGCAGCCATTTGGGTTCTCCTGGCGAAGTCAGTTCAGTGGCAGCCAAACACTGGATGCGGAAGACGGAAACGAGGGAGGGAAGGAGGGAGACCAGCGCAGGCCTTAGTCTTCGGGCAGAGCCACGAGAGAGGCAGGTGTCCTTAGGAGAGACACTCTACACACTAGTACAAATAAGGTGTATATTTTTTTAAAAAGTGACGTCTTTATAGCTTTACACAGCTCCCCGCTCCTCTTCCATCCCCCAAATCTCGCCCCCAGATTCCCCTTGTCTTCCCAAACCCCTCCTTTCCCATCAACCCAGGGCAGGTAACTGAGTACCTATCGGGTGTTTTGAACTATAGCTACCATAATCCCCAACCAACATAGCCAACGGTTGGAGATATTCTTGAGTCCTAATCCAAGATCTATTCCTCTCGCCTCAGCCGTGTCCCCTCCGCTGGGACTGTAAGCGCCTTGCAGCCTGGGGCCTCTCCCTCGCTTACGTCCGTCCGTGAACGGCTGAGTGTGCTGACGGCATAGGCAAATTACACCCAGCACAAACGAGTTACGTTCGCCGAGCTTCAAAGCGGCCTCTTTGTGTCAAGATGAAGTCAGCTCGCCCTGACGTCGTCTACCCACCCGCTGTACTGAAATCCCAAACATCCCGACTTCGAGTCAACCTTCAAGCCGGGCCGCCCTGCTCTGCAGATTCCCCCAGAGATTCTTGCAGGGCGGCTCATTAATTTTATCAGCTGCAGGGAACCTCCCAAGGGGCAGCAAAACAAGGAAGGGCACCTCAACCTTATCGGCCCACACCCAAAGTTACTGTCGGGCAGGCTGGTACACTGTGAGATCGCTCATCGTGGACGCTGGCGATCTTCCAAAGAATGTGGAAGCCTGCAACCTGTTGTCCTATTTTGAAAAGATACCACCAATCCTCCATCCTTGGTTTCTGATTCTGTGAGGCCTGCAAAGCTCTCCATTACTCCGAGCCCACTTGCCAAGTTTAGAATTATTCTCTTTTCCAGCTAGGCCAACTTTTGCAGTGGGACAAACAAACAAACCATTGTGAGACCCAGAAAGTAGGTCATCTTAAAAGACAAAAAAATAAATAAACAAAAACACCACACCCGTGATAAAGGCCATCAAAGCTGTTTGCAAAGTGCAGGGGCTTGCAAGAGATGCACCCCCACTCACAGGTAAAGCGCTTACCTGGGTAAATGTTCTCTGTGTGTCGCATCACATTTAGGGAGCTGCCACACCCAGGATGCCAGTCGCTGGCACAGACAACCCTGTGTACCAACACACACACACACACACACACACACACACACACGACTGGTGCATTTCAACATGACAACCAGCGCACAGAACGCTTCTACTGGCCAACCCTTTGCAGCCCAAAGACCAAATCAATACTCCCACTATAAGTTCCAAGAGAAGCTGAGAAAAAAAAGAAAGAGAAGAAAACACCAAGAGGAAAAGTCCCCCCAGGGGGAAATCGCACAGTTCGGCCTTTCACTTCTTCCTGACTCCGCCTGTACTTGGTGCGAATGAAAGATGGTTTGGCAATTCTAAGTGAGAAACACAGAAGAGCCTGTTTGGGCGCATCATGTGCCTGAATCCCTGTGACAGAGCAGCTCCCTTGGGGCATCCCAGTTTGAGTCCGGTGCTGCGTATCTCAGGCCGTTCGCTAAGGAAAAACGTCGACTCCCAAGTTCTCCAAGCAGAGAGGGCACCGAAAAACCCGACCAACCCCTTGAACTGGTTCACCTGCCAGCCAAACTCATTTCTACCAGCTCGTATTTAACTTATTTATTGACGGGTAAAATGGCCACACAGAAAGAGGGGGAGAGGAGCAGTAAACTGACCAGGGTGCGTGGGTGGGGTGGGAGTTTGGTTTGGATTCCTCAAGTCCTGGCAGGTTTTCCTTTCAGTGGCTCGGAGCGCGTGGGGCTGAGAGGCAAGGAGGGACCCGGGGTGGGAAGACAAGCCCAAACCCAACTTCACTCCAAGATTTGGGGCGGGGAGGGGGGAGTGGAGGGGAGAAGGGAGCTCGAAATAAAGTAACTGCAACACTCCTTTGTGGTGGTGACGGGCAGAACGCGGAGGGAGGACGACAACAGGCAAGCTCCTCGTGGTCTCTTTGTGCGACCGCTCCAGGCCGGAGGCTCAGGGGATGGAGTTGAGGAGGTCCTTGAGGAAGCCATCGGGGTCACTGATTTCGGATAACAGTCCTGGAAAAGAGAGCAGTCCCTCAGTCTCTTACCCAGCAGCCGTTCCAAAATTCCTGTTCGACTGCTTTTTTAAAACTTTGATATCAAGCAAATTTTAGCTGTGATTTGTTTTAAATGGTTTGTAAGCTGCTTCGAATCGTGCGTTGGGACGAAGGCAGGATATGCGGGAAATAAAATGAAGTAAAATGACTAAATAAATCCCAAAGGAAAGGGAACCCCGGGCCAGCTCCTGACCCATGAAAACCTGACGTGTGTCGACACCCTCGCCTCTCACGCAACCGGCCCACGTTCTCCAAAAGACCGTGGCCCACAAACGAGGCAGCCACGACGGCAGAAGTAAGACTGCCCCCCATGGAGTCACAGTGGAACAGCCCCTCCCCAGGGTTCCCAGACCCTTGTAGATCTGAGGCTGGGATCAGGCAATTCTCCTGACGTTGTTGTACTACAACTCCCAGAGGCCCTTAGCCCCAGAGTCAGGGGTGAGGGGCACTGGGATTCACAGTAGTTCTTGTGGGGGGGGGGAGATGACTCCCATCCCTCTTTTAGATGGGGATGTTGGGGCTTCATGTGCCTCCCTTCCCCTCCCTTTTGCAGAGGAATTCGGATAGTAAAACAATGCCTCCAAGGTCACTCAAGCAAGTGAGCCAAGCCGCATGGCCGCGCGACAGGAAGATGATCGGACAGGTGAAATGTTGCACTGGAATTTTTCCACCCACATCCCGGCACACGTACAAAAAAAATGCCCCCCAAAAGTGGCAGTTCCGGGAGGAACTGCTCGTCACTCACCAGCCACGTCCAGAAATTCTGAGAAGGTCTCAACGGGCATGAATTCTTCCTGGAAGGTCTTCAGGGCCTTGTCTGCCGCCTCGTGGATGGGCATGTCGTTGTGGCGGATGTATTCGGCCAGAGAGTAGGACCAGCCCCCCTCCGTGTTACTCGTAGGCACCTTCTGGAAGGGGAAGAGGACGGCGTGAGGAAGAGGCAGGCGTCCCAAGGGAACTTTGAGATGACGGGGAGCAAACAAAAAAGAACCTACGGAACGAGGGGGGATTAGTGAAATCCCCAGTTTAGAGACAAAGGTTCTTCTGAATGCCAAGTCTGGGTGGGGTAATTAGAGCTGTTGTTGTTTAGCCCCCCAGGGAAACATCAAGTTGGTGCCTGGGATGGGAAAGAGGCAGATCTTGACAGGCTAGGGGATTCTGGGAGTTGTTGCCCAAGAAAGAAATGTTTTTCAAGCTCCGGAGGGAGGATGCTGGACGAGACGCCTGGGGTCTGTGGTAGCCAGGCTCTTCCAAGGTCCTTGCCAGCTGGGACTGCTGTGGACAAGCTGACTCCACGTCCCACGCATGGGCTTCTTGCTAGGTCCTGGCTGGCACGGTGTTGGGAGGGAGGGGGGACGCTCTTTCAGCTTGAGAACCACATTCAGTTTCAGATTGGGGGGTTGACGGCAAAGGCAAAAGGGGAACCGAAAAAGGGAACTGAAAAAATCATGGCATGTTTCATTTTAAAGTTCTCAACTGCCAGTGACTATGCCTCCAAAGAGAGATTTTAATCTGGGGGGGGGGGTATGAAAACACCACCAAGAGATGGTGCTGTCATGGGATGAGGGGCCATAGCCCCCGGGCTACCTCAGACAGCTGTCCTGAAACCCCTGGAGGGTTGGCCACCAGGCCTGGGCACCCCCCCCCTCTTTACAGCATCCACAGTAGCCTCTCCACATCATGTGCCAGACTACATCTCCCATCATCCCCAGATCTGCAGGAATGGGAACCCATCTGCCTGGAGGGGAGGGGGCAAGCAGAAACATCCCAGTCGATCCCCTTCTTTCCAATTGGCTGGCAGAACTGGAAGCCTCTCTTAACTCTGGATTCTACCCAACATTTCCCACTCGTGAAGCCGTGCCAGGCGCGCACGGAGGCCGCTAGGAATCCAAGGGGGGCCCGGATTAAGAGGCTCTTAATGGTACAGAGCACTCAATCCTCTTACTTTGAACATGTTGTAGATTAGATCAACAAGGGCCCAGAAGAGGAGGCCAGAGCGATAGGCTGAGTAGTCCTTCACCGCTTTATCCGTTAGCCTGGGAGGAGAGAGAGAGAGAGAGAGAGAGAGAAATGAAATTAAGGTCTGCAGTTAATTGCTTCCTTTCGCTGCCTCAAACTCGGCTGATGAATAGCTCAGCTGCGGCCTGGCCCCCGCCAGGAGCCCATCAATAATATATGTGGGAAAACGCAGGGCCAGCCGGGCGGGAATGGGCGGGAACAACCACACAGAGCAGCTGGGAACACACCACCACCCATCTAGGATAAAGGTGCTGGTGATGCAGAGGAACAGGGCCTCTTTCTGCAACAGCCTCTCGTCTTAAACATGAAAATAAAAACAGCATTTTCTTCCAGCATGCAGGACAATGGAGTAAGGCACGACCCAGAGCAATGCCACTAGAGAGAGGCACTAAGAGATCCACGTCTCCCACCCTTACGGAAAGCGCTGGTCTGCTGATGCCACAAAGCTGAAGAGGAAGACTGAAGCTGTCTCTGATCCTTGAACGCAGGCTCTTAGGGAACAGCTCTCCTGGGAGGTAAATATCCTTCCCCAGAACTCCAGAGCGGGCACAAATCGAAAGGCATCTTTCCCTCACAACGGCACAACCCCGCAAAGCAACCAAAAGCAGAGCTGGCACCCTCAGAAGGACCCCGGACCACTGTAGTGTGGTTATAAATTATTGCAAAGGCCAAGCCTTCCATTATGGCTCACCACTCTGCCGGTGTTAATGGAGTTGTGGACAGCAATCCCTTAGAAGCATCTCCCCTCTCCTCCTCCTCGTCTCACATAGCTGGCAGGAGTCTAACTCCAAGAACCATTTTACTTTCTGGAAAGGGGAACCGGTCCCTCTCTCTCCACAGGGCAGCCAGAAGAGGGAGGGGAACGGTGGCGCAGGGATGCAGCTTACCTGCTTGCGCCGGTGGGCGAGACCACCCGGGCATGGGAAATCACCAGCAGCCGCTTCAGGACGTCAATGCGGATGGCCTTCCACCTCTCCGGCGGGAGGATGTGGAGAGCCAAGACGGTGTAGTAATGGGGCCCGTCCACCTCGAAGGCACTCTCCACCCACTTCTCCTTTGGCTGCTCCAGGAAGTTTTGGAGGTTCTTCTCTTCTCGGGAGGTGGCTCGTGTTCTGGAAAAGGATGGAGAGAGAGAAGGGCCTTGCAGAGGAGGCGCTCTGGTGCTGCTGGAGCCCCCGAAACCCAGCAAAGAAGGACCTTGAACAGGGCTAGGCAAACCCAGCCACTTCTTGAACAAGATCCAAAGCCTAAGTGATATATGCAAAAGTAGGGATGTGAAGACCCAGAAGAAAAAAAAGTGAAAAATTCTCGGGAGGAAACTGTGTTTCACTTCATTTGTTCCTTAGACATCCCCTCATGGGAAAAAGAAATTAATTATGGGATGTTTTCTGTTAGAATGACAAATGAAATGTTTAAGAGAAGGTGTTTATACATTTACTCTGCCAAAACTATTTCTAAAAGCTATGAAACAGGAAGCCTTTTATGTGTATAATCAGATCACTGCAAATCCTGGTCTTGATTTCTTTTTTTCCAGTTCTTTTAAGGAGAGCAAATGCTTTATGTTATGGAGGACTAGCAGAGAACTACAAAATAATTTCCTTTGTTTTGCTAATGCTGAGTTTCTTCTCTTTATTTACTGTTTTTTTTCCACCCTGCTCCTCATAATTTGACAAAACTAAAGCTGTTCCTCACAGTCCAGATGTTCCTTACAGTTCAAGGCCTTGTAGCTCCTAACAAAAATTAAAATGTCGAAAGCGTTCATTCCATTTGTACTTAGTGTCTGAATAAACTGTACATCCCCTTACCCCCGGCTCTGCCGGCTGGGGCTGAATCAAAGACGCCATTTAATCCAGTCTTCCGACTCATTGTTACTTAATTCTAGCTGCCTTATGGCACAGCTGGGTGACACGCAGCCCTCCAGATGATGGACTGCAACTCCCAGCAGCCCTGAGTACCCACTAACATAGCCAGGGCTGATGGAGGCTGCAGTCCAACATGCCTGGAAGGCCACTGATTCCCCAGCCTGACAGTTGGCCCTGCTCCCTCCTTCAAAGAGGGAGACCAGCCCATCAGACAGTAGTAAATTCTATTTCCTCGTGGAAACGCCAAGCATCCAAGGCATACTTGGCCCTGGTGAAAGTTCACGGCATTCCAGAAGATTCTCTTTGCTAACGGAGAACGTGGGGCCAGAAAGAGAGAGAGAGAAGAGCGGGAAAAGGGGGTACTGACGTGTTGAGGACATAAAGCACCGTGTGAATGATGTAGGGGATGAGGTGGACGTTGCTCTCCCGCCCTCCGCCGCCTGTGTCCACGCTGAACGACTGCTCCATGGCGAAGCGGAGGAAGAGCAGCTTGGTGTCGTGGATGTTGAGCTGGTAGGTGGGCTCCCGCTGCCCCGTGCACTCCTGGAGGTACGTGTTGTGCCTGCGGGAGGAAAGCACCGAGAAATCAGCCAGCAGGTCTTGGGGTGGGGTGAGGTCAATAAGCCACCAGGCTCCAGAGACAAGCCATAAAAAGAGGAAGGTGTGTTCTCTCATCCGGCACCCAGCAGCTGCTGTTCCAGCCCAATGCGGAAAAAAAAAGGACCAGGGTGAGTCTTCTGCAGGGAGACCGCCTACCTCTCGCCCTCCCTCATCTGCCCCCAAGCAACAGGCGCTCCTGAATCTCATTTTCATCCATCTGGTCATTATGCGAACTTGTAAACTGAGCATTCATTTTCCCTCCTCCCTCCCCGTCCCTTACTCCTCGTGTCATTTCTTAAATGCAGCCAGTAAGCCTGAAGGCAGGGACGGTCACGCTGCCTTACTCTGTAAGCTTCTCCAGGGCTGTGTGGGCATAAACGTGTGAAATACATGCCTGTATTTTTAAATAAAAAAACCTTCCACGGAAAAGACAGTCTTCAGGAAGGGTCAGAAAGCAGAGAAAATACGCAAATGTTATCGTTCCACGAATATTTGGTTTGATCCCCAGGTGAAGAGTGCATTTTCTTTTCCTCTTCTTTTGGTGACAAAAATGAGAAATAAGTCCTAAAGACCTCCCAATTCCAGCAATTATTTTTAAGATACGAAGTCAGGAGTTACTAAGCTCTCCCTGCTGCCTTCCCCAAAAATGTAACAGAAGGCAAAGGCCCCCTCCCATGGACTCACCTGGCTAAGCAGGTGGCAAAGGCCGATTCCGGGACGTGGGGTCCCCAGACGGGCAAGAGGCCGTTGCACTTGGTGTTGGCATTCTGCAAGGCGGCGCTCTCCCACTCCTCACGACCACGGGCCAACCTGCAGGGGCAAAGCGCAGCCACATCTATCAGGACACAGACCCCAGAGGTATAATTTCTCTCTCCCGACCCCCTCACCTCCACACCGGAACAGAGTTGTGACCCTCCAAACCTAGCGATCTGCTTTTGATCTCCATTTTGGACAGCGGCTGAAATATACACAACACTAAGAAACGGACCAACTTGAGCAACTCTTGTGTTTCTGGGGTTTATCTTATTTGCTCAGACAGAAACAGCGCTCGGGGAAAGTTTTTTTTTTAAGCATAACCGTCAAAATTCTGTAACCAGCAGGACCGCTGAATCTGGGAGCTGTGTTCCAAAGAGAGGGTCACTTTTTGAAGCTGTGGCTGTGTCTAATTATGGTTGGGGTCAGGGATTCTTTCCCGGCTCAACCACCCCCAATGGACATGCAGATGCCAGCCTGTGCCCGAGGCCCTGCGAGTGAAGCTGCAGAACCCCTCGCTGGCCTTACCTGACAGCTGCCAGGTGACAGTCATAGTGGACAATGTTGAAATGCGAGACGGTGCTGTAGCCCTGCTGCTTCCGAGGCTTGTTCTCAAACTCCTCCAAGGCCACTCGCTTGGTGAAGGTGTAAATGCCCAGGACTTTTGTTGGCTGTAGCAAAATACAGAAGCTACAGTACAGGGGGCTCCTCGAGCTTACAGGTGTCTTGGGTTACAAAACCAAATCAAAAATGGTTGTTTGGGGTGTAAAATGGGTAGGTGAACCTGTGGCTCCCCAGGGGATGTGGGACTCCAATTCCCATCAGCCCCTGCCAGTGTGGCCAGAGGTGAGGGATGTTGGAAGTCGTAGCTTGTATCAACATCTGGAGGGTCACCAGTTCCCCTTTGGCTTTGCGGGCACTTCTATGCTTGCAATGTTAAGCAGGAAGCAGCACTTGGAAAACTTCATTTTTTGGACCACAAAGAACAGAATCCCATAAAGAATTCTGGGAGATGTACTAAAAGAAGAAAAGTAATTTTTCCACACTGCCTAGAAAGGCAGTGATGACATCCGCACTGTCAGGAGAGCCTGCCCAGTTCTGGACTGTGATTTCCTGCAAGGGCTGAGCCTTACCTGGAACTTGTAGCCTTCCCTGCAGATACAGCACGTCAAGCCTGGTTCCTCTATCAGCTCCTCCATTTGCTTCAAGAGCGCCGTCTTGGTCACCACTTGTCCCTTCTCATTTGTCTGAAAGATCAGGCAGAACAAGAACTGTGACAAGGGAACAGGGGAAGGGTAAGATGACCTACAGGCAAACCAATGATGTCCCTCTATGGGCAGAGTTAAAGCTCCACGGTGTTTTTGCTTTACTAAAACCAGAATTCTACTCCCACCCCAATTTGCTCTTACATCTTAAACAATGAGAACCTCACACAAGACCTCATCTCCCGCTGGATAAAAACATTCTTGACAAGGAGGGCTATCCCCTACCGTCATGCCCAGGGTGCCCAAGGCCTTCTGGCGCATAGCCATTGCCATGCGCTTCTTCTCTGCCCGCGTCTCCCTCCGGGCTGCATCAATCTTCTTGTTCACTTCCGGGTGCTCCCGCAAGGCCTCCAGCAGGTTCTCAGCCAGCGTCCCGATCCCCTCATCACTGGAGACTTGCTCCAGCTTGTGCAGGTTTGTGATTGAGTCGGTCCCA
The DNA here is from genome assembly GCA_030412105.1 of Cyclura pinguis. NCBI lineage: Eukaryota > Metazoa > Chordata > Lepidosauria > Squamata > Iguanidae > Cyclura > Cyclura pinguis. Next base: position 16,451,539 of record CM059612.1, on the reverse strand, counting down.
ATCAGCACCTGTTGGAAGCACACGGCCCAGTAGGTGGAGGTTTTTGCCAGAAAGCAAAAGCTAGACTGCCGCTCCCCCAAAGCTAAATTCAATCCCAGGGTAATTTTGCGCATAAAATGGAAACCGCTTCCCCAGGTTAGGAGTTCTCCCACAGATATAACGTGTTGACTTCTCTGAGGGGTGTGTAGACTCCCTTCCCATCTCTGGTTGCACATGTGTCAAGTAAGACTGCCATTCTGGTGGCTTAACCATGGCCTATTTCCTACCCCTCAGCCTAATGAGGGTATAAGACAATCAATAAATGCCACTTAAGTACCAATTAAGGCGTCTGACATATGGCCCAAAAGGAAGAATGACTCACAAAATCATCCCACAGATAGGTGTTATAGCAATCTGTCTATGTTGTCTTACAAAATCAGTGGTTATCAACCTTTGAGTCTCCAGATGTTCTGGACTTCAGCTCTCAGGAGACCCAGCCTGTATGGCCAATGCTCAGGAATTCTGGGAACTTTAGTCCAAAATACCTGGAGGACCAAAGGCTGAGAACCACTGAACTAATTCACTGGAACATGTGTGAATTTCTATCCACCCCCGGGCCACGAAGTCTGTGAGGAACAAAGTGGGCCTCTCCACCATCAGTTGCTGATCTCAGCTTGTTGGGAGCAGTGGAATGTTCCCACTTCACTTGTGTGTGGAAAAGTGCGGGGAAGTCACCTGGTTCCTCACCTGTGTGGCAGGATGCTGCGTGGCAAGCCCTCGGAGCAGCCGGAGGATGAACGGGAGGGCTGGCCGGGACAAGAACTTCTTCCACACGTCAGCATCCAAACTGTGCAGGGAAGGGTGGGGCAGAGAGGGAAAAAAGAAGACAGCAGCTCAACATGAATGCAGCCCAAGGACCAGACCCTTCCCAACACCAAGCTCTGACACTTGCCAAGTGGCAGCCATTTTGAATTTAAGGGCAATTCAGACATCTAACCCTCAGCCCCCCTCTCTTTTCAGATGGGTGTCTGGCATGGCTGCGCACTGGGGTTACAGAAGTGCCAAGAAAAGTACCAGGAAGCATCTCTTTTTCTGGCATTACCTTAGGAATCAGCCCTGCATTTTAGCAAAACTCCCAGCTCCATCTGAGTTCCACAGGATGCTGGTGAACTGGAAGGTCCCAGGGACTCCTCTCAGATCACTACCCCTAAAAGGCAGCAGCCACCCAAGGTCTCAAAGTCTTTGGGCTGTGATCTTCTCTGAAACGGAGACGGAGCCAGAACCTTCTCCCTGCAGAGCAGCCATGCCAGGAGTGGGTCTGTGCCCTCTCCCTGCTCTGCCACTTGCCCCCAGGGAAGGCCCAAAGGAACCACACTGGGTTGCTAGAGCCCTTTGTGTAGCTTTCTTCTCGTCTCAGGACAGCAGCAAAACCCAGCTAAGAAGACAGCCCTAGACAAGATACATCCCAATAGCCGAGACGAGACCCGTGATCCTGCTCCCACCAACACAACGCCTCTCACTTCTTGGCGCTGGGGATGTGTTTCTTCATGTAGTCCAGGGCGTTCTGCGTAATCCCCCTCTGGAGGATGAGATCTTTCAAGAGGTGCCCGTTGCTGTTGTTCTTGATGCCCGCGGCAATTTTGCAGAAACAGTCCAGGAAGACCTTGTCGTCGCCACTGTGTTCCTCATCGTACCTGGGAGAGAAGGGGGAGTGGGGATTAGAGCGGCTCACAGAAGCAACCGAGGTCTGGATCACGCACCTTCACGCCCCTCACCAAGGTGCTTCCAATTCATCTCTCACCAATGAGCTACCTCTGAGGGCTTCTTATTTTGCAGAGACACAGACAACCTGCGCGGCAGACTCTGCGGGCACTTTTTAAAGACCAGCGCCTGTACAGAACCCTTTCATAACCCGAAAGGCTGAGGCCACGTTAAGTCTGTGACAGCAAAACCAATCGAGGGCCTAGTGTCACCTATCTGCCTTTTGAGGACCACAGCCCACTACCATCAGATGGACTCCGTCACCAAACCTGATGTCAAAACTAGCTAGTCTTCAAGTTTATCATAAGACTCTCTACAATTGTTTCTGTTACAAACAGCAATCATGGGGCATGCTGTATTCTCCTCCCCGCTGTATGCCCTGCATGTGTTTTCAACTGTTTTAAATGTTTCCATTGGATTGTTTAATTTTTTTAAAATTCACTTAGGATATTTTTCTAACTATGTCTTGTTTTAACATAGCTTGCAAGCAGCCTTGCGGACCATACTGGGAGAAAGGCAGGACATAAATAAGCAAGTAAATAAATAAAGAGTAAAACATGAATGTGGAAATTCAATACTAAAAGGATCTATTGTTCTTTGCTGTCTGGCACGGATTGTTGCTATTAATGTACACCAAATCAACAGGCATTGAAAGGTCCAGTATCACCACTGGATAACAACATATCCATGGGCATAAAGATTCAGCCCGCTGAGCAAACTCAGCTTTCATTTAAAGACAGACAGAGGGAAGCACCATGTTTCTAGCCCCCATGATGGTGAAGACAGGCTTGAAAAAAATACAAGCCATGCCTATTAAATTCAGAAATCAGCAGGGCAGAAAGTTGCAGTGGCTGCGAGCAAGGCTAGCAGGTCATCGCCTACCCCCAAGAGAAGCAGAGCGTGACTCAATTATGTGCCTGTTTTCTCCCGTTGCTTTATGCATAAAAGACCCAGCAAACAGGCAGCCCCGGCTGTGACCCCACGATCTCGCAGCAGCCGGTTTCCCAGAGGGAAGGGGATGGGGGGTCTCTCCTTGGGAACCTTACTTGTCGAAGCAGCAATAGGGCTTGAAGCGGTCCACCAGGATTTGCATCTTCTCTGTCTCCCCAAAGGACAGGTACGGGATGATGCGCAGGAGGCCCTGCAGGACACTGGGGTTGGAGCGGACAAAGGTGCTGTTGATTTGGTCCAGGAGCATCACCAGTTGGTCCTTGTCGCCTGTGAGGAGGAGGTTGCCCTACAGCAGAGAGGGGAGGAACAACCACCCCAAGGTTTGAACAAGGCTCTCCAACCCTCCTCCCAAGCCAAGCCCTTCCTTCTGGTTGCCCTCCTCCCTGTTTATGGGGCAAATCCTCTCCCAATCTGCACATATGCCACTTTCTTCCACTTCTGCTTTCTGGGGGTCTAGTACTTGGTGAAGCTCCCTTTTTTGGGAGCTTTATATCTCCCAGAAACCTCCCTTCCAGCCATGCTTAGTCTGTGAGCAGCAGCTTACAACACCATCACAGGTGGGGCAGAAACACACCCCTCTGCTGGAGTAAGGACTCAAGCAGAGGCACAGCAGGAAGCCCCCTCTATGGTTCACCGCCCCCTTTCATGAGTTCATTAGCCCACTTCCTAATGGGACAATGCTTGCTGTTTTTCTAGCAGTGCACAGCGAAACCAGCCGCAGGCTCCTGGAGAGCGAAATGGCACTCCACACTCCTTCCCAGGGGTCCAATAAAAGGCTTCAACCAATCCGTCTAATGAATGGATGCCCCAGTTCCTGTGACCGCCATTAAAACCCTCTCAGGGTCAAACCCGCCTTAACCCCGGACCCAAAACGACCAGAGCGGCTCTCTCAGCTATTAGCGATCCCCTGACGGAGCCGGCAGGGTAATGAGAGTTTCTGGAGTAGTGGGAGGGGAGGCAGATAATGGACAGAAAGCTAATGGGGTGGCTGTGTCTTGCGATCCTATTAATAACCCCCAAGAGGGTGGCATATGAAAAAAGGAAGCTAGACACCCCAGGTTGATCATAAAGTCCTGCTGGATCATCTCTCCACCCTGACTTAGGTTTTGGTCAAAGACGCCCAGGCCACAGCTTGCCAACAACAACGCTAGTTCCATGCATGGTGTGTGCTGCTGCCCACAGAGCCCTGGAGGAATCACTTCCAGAAGTCGGAATTACTCCAGAAGCTGGCTTTCCCAAAACAACCCTTCCAACGCAACCATCTCACAGATAGGCCTCTGCCACCAAAGAGCATACAAACCTAAAAAAACCTGACAGGCAATGCAAATGAGGAAGAGGAAGCAGGGAGGAAGAAAGAAGTCAAGACCAGGAAAGAGTACATCTCTCCCTCTCTTGCCTCAACTCTCCCCTGATTCTCAGGACAGAACCCAAAGCAACATTTCCGAACCTTTGGCCTATAAGATTTCAACTCTGGCTCCCAGAACCCCCGACTATCGGCCACACTGGCCAGGGCTTCTGAAGTCCCAAGCATCTGACAGGCCAAAGGTTAAGAACCACTGACGCAAAGCGACTGAGACTCTTGTGGTAGAAGAGCCACTGCTCTCTCCCTCAGCTGTGTCCCACGTGGATGCCCACCTTGTCCTCGCTCAGCGGCTCCGCGTTGGACTCGTCCAAGATGATCTCCATGATGCTGAGGACCTGCTCTGCCACGGCCGCCCCGCCACTGTCCTTGCTCTCCTGCTCAGCCACCAAAGCCTGAGGAAAAGAAAGTCAGGGACGATGACGACGACCACGACCGTCAACCCTGTTTGTGCCCCTGCCTCCTGCGAGCTCACCGAACCAGCCCGGAAGTGTCCAACCAGCTCCTCGTTTCCATTTTTCCTCTGTGGCAAAGAGGCCCCCTTACCAGGTTGAGCGTCCCCAGCATGACGTTGAGGGTGTTCATCTCCAGCTTGACCAGCTGCTGGCGGTTGACCTTCACTTTGACGCAATAGCTGAAGAGCTTCAAGAGCACCTGCAGGGAGGAGACGGGGGACCCCCAAGCCCAGTGTCAGCTAGCTGCCTTTGGAGACGTCAGAGACTGGCTCCAGGCTAAACTCGAGACCCCTTCTTCCTCCTTTTTGTATTGTAGAAACTCCTTCCTGTGGGGTGCTGTGCTGTTCAAAGCGAGAGCCCAGCGGGTTGGACTCTGCCTCCCTCCGCCACCACCTCCACCAAAGGAGGGAACGGCAAGCAAACCCCGCTCAAGCCCAAACTTCTCTGAAAGACTCCGTCCTCCAATAGGAGCCTGCCCAAATTTTAAGATCCTGAGAGGAGGGCTTTATCTCAGTCCCACCACCATCACAGGCCTGTCTGGTGAGGACACCACACAGAGTCTTCTCAGTGGCTGCTCCCAAGCTGTGGGAACTTCACAGGAAGCTAAGTTTTCCTACCTGTCCGCTCCCTTTCTGCCGGCCAGCAAAGACCCTTCTGTTTATTCAGGCCTCTCAGTATCCGACAGTCTTTTAATTGGGGCGTATCAAATTGTATGTTTATCGTTAATATAGTTTAACGGCCTTTAAAAATGGTTTTGAATTCATTTATAGGATTGCTTAATTGCCTTTTAACTTTTGTAACACCCACTGTTTTAACTAGAACTGTGAGCAGCTTGCATCTCATATTGAGAAAAATGCAGAATATTAATCTAATTAACTAAAGTGAGGCATTCATGTTGCCGGGTGCCTTCAAGTAATTTCTGACTTACGGCCACCCTAAGGTAAACTTATTATGGGGTTTTCTTGCCAAGATTTGTGCAGAAGAAGCTTGGCACTGCCCTCTGAGGCTCAGAGAGAATGACTCGCCCATGGTCACCCAGAGGGTGTTTATGTTAAAGCAAGGATTCAGACCTTGGTCTCCACAGCCCCAAATCTTCCTCACCTGCCACATAAGAGGATCCAGGGGGCTAGCGCAGCAAAACTGGGAATAAAGGTTTCCAGACCCTCTGGGCTCCCTCCATCTGGGCAGAACAGCACCAAAGAAGGCTGCAGAGTCTTGTCTTGGCCCTCCAGAGCAAAGAAACCCCGGAGCCTGCCTTAACACTGAGCCAGATCACTTCCCTCTGCACGGACTGGCAGCAACACTCCAGGAGCCTGGCCAGTGAGTGGAATCCTGGGCTGCCCTCATGCCTCATTATGTTGGCATAAGCCGCTTTTTGGAGTTATGTCTAGCAGTGGCAACAGGACAGCAGCAGAAGCTCTCTGGGGCTGGGAAGACCACTTCCTCTCCTGAGACATCTTATGTTCCGGCATGCGAACCCTGTCCTAAGATCCCATCATGCTGGAGAGGGCATGGAGAGATGGGTACTCACTGTCAGGAGGTGGCGGCCTTGCTTGAAGTCCTTGACGCCCGACAAACGGTTCAGCATGCAGCCCAGCCCCCCGCACTGGGCCATCACGCCCGCCATTTTGTACACCTCTTCCTCGTCCTCCTCTTCATCTGTGGAGAACAAAGAGGCTGACAGGGGAGAGGCAGCGGCCTCAACAAAGCTCAGAGAAACAACGCCAGCCAGTGGGATGCATGTGTGTGCTGCTGGCGGAGGGGCAAATGAGACTCAAGGATGACAGTGCTAACTTTTCCCCCACTCGTTCTCAGGGAGCAGCTAAAGAGTCTGGCTGGATGATTTCCATCAGCCGTTCTGCTCTCTGAATCCTCCAGGTGGGAGCTGACTGAAGGTTCTAGTTCCAGACCTTGGGAAAGTTCTCTTTTTTGGTCTATGACTTTTTAGATTACATAGTGCAGAAGAGAGAACGTTCTCAGTCCTGGCTGTGGGGATTCTGGAAGTTGTACTTCAGAAGCCTAGCTGTAGGGATTGTGGCAACTGTAGTTAAAAAAAAAAGGGAAACTTCTCATTTATGTTCCTAACTGAAGAAAAAAACTCTGGAAGCCTTTTGTTCCAGGAGACCTTCTCACTCTGGAGGCCCCCTTCCTTCCTTCCCCAAGAGAGAACCAAGTGCCGTACCAGTTGTGGAGTCCAGTGACTCAATGAATTCTTCCGTTGCATCTCCCAGCAGCCCTCGCATGCGATAAATGATCCTCATCGGCTCTCCCTGCAAAGAAGAAAGAAGGAGAAGCTCAATGGCGTTGCTTGGGCTGTGGGGATTCAAGAAGTTGGGGGGCTATTCTGGAAAAACCCTCAAAGGAAGAGGTGATGGAGACCCCCCAACCAGAAAACTTGAGGATGACAGGACTTTGGGTGTGGGGCTTGTGTTTCCCTTACTATCACCTCATTGCTTCATTTTCCCACCCGGTATGTAAGCTGCCTTGTTTTGAAGCAGAACCAAAAGAAGGGGGGGGGGCAACGGACAACAGAGATGTAATTCTCCACTAAGTTTCTTCTCAAACGAAGCAATGAGTCAACTTAGCAATTTTCTTCCCACCACCAGAAGTCTGTGCAAACCATGTGAAATTCCATTTGCAATTTGAGATTTATTATGCACAAAATTGCCACATGGTTGTTTTGTACATAAAAACCACATTTTTCTGTGCAGAAAATATTTCAACACAAGTATTACTGCCTGTGCAGAAAATGCTGTTTTCTGTGCTAAAGAACCACATACTAAACTGAACTGCAAAGGTTCTCATCAATCCAAGATTCCTCATCAGCATTTCTTCACATTTGAAAAAAACAAGTTCTGACCATTTTTCTGAATATTTCTGAATATTCCTTCCACCTCAAAGGGCAGGCACGTACGCATGCGCTTACACCAAGCATGCAAGATCTCTGCTTTATAGAGAGAGTAGGAAAATAACGTGAGATTGGCATTTTAAAAAGAGAGAAAGGGAGAGAGAGACAAATCTCCCACTGACAGGAAGAAGAGAAGGGGATCGGGAGAAGGGGGCGAGCGAGGGGGAGAGTGACAGTTTAATAAGCTTTTAACTAAAACAGGGTATTAGGAAAGTGGCTAAGCAGAGAAGGGACTTGTTACAACTTTCCCTGCGGGGAGGGGGCCTTGCGTTCAGTGCCAGGAACACCAACCATTTGCTTCTCCCTCCCTCTCCGAACTTTCTATTTTAATACCGTTTAAGTCTGAATACAGAGCAAAGAAGAATGGAGCATGGGGGGGGGGTGGAAATCCCAGCTTTGGAAGAAGGAGACCTTATTTAGGGGGAAAGCGAGCAGGGAAAGAAGAGGGACCTGTCAAGAAGTCTGCTGCCGCTAAGCCCTAATGTGGAATAAGCGGCGCTTAATGTCAGGAGAAGATTCGGAAAGCGCTGGGGAAAACCCTCGGGGGCAGGATCTGCTCAAAGGCCGCGCCAGAGCCCCGCAATTAGCGCCACGGGGGGCTCTGGTAAAAAAATGGCAGGCGAACAAAGCAGAAAAAGCGGGGGAACGGGAGACAAGGGAAACAAACGCAGAAGCCCCGAGGTTGGCTTCTCATGAGCCCGTCTCCCCTCTCGGGAGGGAGGGAGGGAGGGCGGCCCCAGAGACGGCAAGGGGAGGAAGATGAAAGCCGGCGTGCTGACGGACAGCCCCGGCCTTTCAGCAGGCGGCCGCGGAGCATCCCGGGAAGCCGTGAGGAGACGCAACAGGCGGTCGCGCACGACCTGCGATCTGGCGGGATGGCATCCTCTCTCCCCCCCCTTCCCGGAAGAGAGACCCCTTCTCCTCAACACCACCATGACCCTCCCCACCAAGCTGCGCCCTGCAGGAACCTCCAGATCCAACGGGGCGGGGAGAGAGGGCCGAACGGCGTTTCTGTCCCGATTCCTGCCAACAAGAATAATGAACGATTGTGATACCAATATGTAACACGGAAAAGATTTTGTCAAACATCTTCCATCGGGGACAAGAGTCGATGAAAACTATCTTTTAAACACGAGAAAATCAAGAATTCTTTCTCAAGAATTCTGCACCAGGGTAGCATTGTCATTTGACCGCTAGATCAGCGCTCTTGAGAGACTGCGGCCCGGATCTCTGTTCAGCCATGGAAGCTCACCGGGTGACCTTGGCCAAGCCTCGCTCTCTCGGTCTAAGAGGAAGGCAAGGGCAAACCTCCTCTGGGTAATGGAGTAGTTTCAGTGTTGGACTAGCACTGTGGAGACCAACATGTTAATCCCCACTCAGCCATGGACACCCACAGGGGAAGTCACCCTATCTCAGCCTAAAGGAAGGCAATAACAACTCTCTTCTGAACATATCGGTCAAGAAGACCCCACGATAGGTTCACCTTACAATCACAGTTACCTTGAAAGCACAGAAATGACCATTCCGTAGCAGAGGATACGCACCATGACAATTATTATTCATTCTGATTGGCCCAACATTTTACAAAGCAACATAAAGACACCACATATATATACACACGCACGGGTCCAACCACTTCTGAAGGAAACCAGGTTTGAGGAAAGTGGCATTAGATTATTTGTTTAAAGAAAAACCAGGTGATTTGTGAGCAGGAGTGGCTCTTCCAAACAATTCAAACCTTAGGTCACCGTGGCCGACCTGCACTAGTTTATGGTGCAGAAGAGAAGAAGCTTCACAGCTAATGTAGAAAGAAAATCCAGGTATAGGAAGTCAGGAGAGAGAAGAGAGGGAGTATTTTACAGCAGTTAGCAAGTCGGACGGTGTACTTGGGGAATCCAGGTCGAAGCCCACACTGACCCATGAAACTCACTGAATTTGGGATAGCCACTTTCTCTTTCGGTGTAACCTAACCCACAGGGTGGTTGTTGAGGGTTATAAAATACTGCAGGGAGAGCTGTGTCAGCCATTTTGAGCTCATGAGGGGAATGGTGGAATCCAGAGGTAATGAAAAAATAAAACTGTAATCTGTAAATGCTCAAACCTGTCTCTCCCTCTGCCCCTCTCCCACGCACTCACTGGACTCACGAGAAAAATAAAACGAAAATACGACCCAACATTCCAATGCTGCTGCCACACTTCGCTCCATCACAATATTAAAATCCCGTTAACACAGGTCCCCATTCAAGAACTGTCAGTAGTCTCGAAACGCAGGCCATTTGGAGCCGTGCGTCTGAATGCATTAATCTCTCCAACTGCTCCTCGACAAACATGAGATTCTTTTGAACTCAGATGACAAGGCAGGGGTATTTTAACATATTCATTCCTAGAGGCTTTCTAGAGGATAATACCCAAAGTTTGGCACTGATAGTCAAAGCAAAGACATCAAATATTTAATTCCCCCCCTTCCTCCAAAATGCCCCCTTTGTAGGAAGGGAGATATATATACATTTTTCCCCCTCTCTTCGAGGTTCTTTGCCTTCATAAATGTCCTGGGTATTTTGCATTTCTGACAGAATATACCCACAACCTCTTTTTCCTTCCTGAATCTTCTTACGTTATAACTTTTGTAGTAAAAAGAAAAACCACTCACATGCATCCTAATTTCAGACTAGAAGCTCTTAGCTGTTTTGAAATTTCAAAAATGGTCTGATTTGGTTCCTAATTTTGACACAAAATAAATTCAACATATTACAGGGCTTGCAGAACTACAAATCAGCCACCAGACGACATCTTTTGGCTAGAAGCAAATGATTTGGATAGACAACGCACAGCAATTCTCAGTGGCTTATCCCCACCAGGGAACAAACTGTGGCCTACAATGCACGCACCATTACACACAACCCAGGCCAGGATGCACTTCTTAAACCATTCTTCCATTTGCAAAAAGAGAGAAATTCCTTTTCAGAGTTCTGAGTTTCTCCCAGACTCCGGAGCTCCCTGCTGAGGGAGGCCAGGTCTGCCTTCTTTCCTTTGTCCTGCTGGCAGGCAGTAGGACCTTCAGCCCGGTGGGCCTTCAGTGCAGAAACTGGCCTCCTGGTGAAAACCATCTAACCCAGGGTTTGTCAAACAGGGTTCCTTAGAACCCTAGAGCTCTGCAGAGGTCACTAGGTGTTCTGTGAAAAATTATCATCGAAAGAAAAATAACACTTTTTTTTAAGGTATAAATAAAACAATATTTCTGCCGGGCTTCCCTAAGACCTGAAACCTATTTCAAAAGTTCCTACAGGGTTAAAAAGTTCACGAAAGGTAGGTAAACTGTAGGATACTGGCTATGCCTTTAAAAAAAATTGTGCTTTTAATGTACCTACATTTTGGTTATGTTTTAATTAACACTTTATTACTCCGTAATTTATTACAGTTTGAGCCTCCCTAATCTGGACACCCCAAATCTGAAAACCTCCAAAACCAAAACTTTTTGCCGCCAGCCAGCCACCCACTTTGGCCTTTGAAGCAGAGGCCGTGGTGCTCCTGGTCATTCGGATATGGGGAGCACTGCAGCCTTTGCCTTGAAGACACAAGCAGACAGCTGTCAAAAAGAGATTGACAATCTGTGAAATGGTGGAAAGCATGGATTTCACTCCGAGCACTTACTTGGATTCCAGCCATTTCTCAAATCCTCAGTCTCTCTCCAGCCTCACATCTCATACATAAGGAGCAAACGGATGAGAAGCGAGGCTATTCCAAAAAGGTATTGTACTCCAAAATCAGAAATATGGGACACTTTTGGTCCCAAGCACTTTGGATAAAGGAAGCTCAACCTCTACTTCTAGCTTTCTTAAGCCCTTTTCATGTTAAGGAGGTATAAATTAAAAGATTAAAAAAAAAACCCATGCTCCTGTTGTCTCCCCTGTACAATATCTTTGAGACTAAAGCAAAATGGCTAAGTAAGTTTTGGGATCTCTGCAGTGTCTATTTTTTGAAATGTAAATAGGATCAAGTAACCTGGAGTACTTAATTTGCCATGAGCAGAGAGAACATGAAATTAGCTCTGAAAAGGCAGAGGCCAAAGGTGCAAATGGGATGGCTGCTGTCCAAAATAAAGGGGGTGGGGGAAGGAAACATCTCTCTTTCGCTCAGGAGGCCAGCTAAAGGATCCCTACAAATAGTGGGTTTCCCTGGGCAACAGGCAAAGCTTTCGGGGGCCGTGAGCTGACGTCTGGTTGCGTAGCCCAAGGCGCTGCTGGCATTTGGAGGCGACAGAGTGGAAACCATTTACAACGGTAAGATGGGCGCCAGCAGAGGCCCGGGGAGAGACGGAGTCCAAACAAAGAGGGGTAAGCGGGGGAGGCCGAGCGTCATACCTCGTTGGTTGGGCACCAGACCTTCTTGTAGACTTCAGCCACTGGGAGGTCTAGGCTGATTATCTTGTTGTTCACCAAGAGCTGAAAAGGAGAACAACAAGAACACAAAGTGGCGTAGTGAGTGCCATGCAGGCAATAATTATCAGTGACTTAAAAAAAAAAACTACTTTCAGAACAGGACAACAGCCTAGAGTGTACACTCTTTACCAGCCCCCATTTTAAAGAGAAGGGCCTGAAGAGATAGAAATCATAGAAACAGAGTTGGAAGAGACCACAAGGGCCATCCAGTCCAACCCCAACCTTCCCCCACAGGCTATTTCTCGGTCAAGCTATTATTCCCAAATTCCCGTTAACCTCAACAGTCTGCCATACACATCCCTGGTGCCTTTACCTCCCCACCACCAGGTAACTCTCCTCACCTCCATGCCACTGTCGTCCTCCAGAAGCGCCACCAAGTCGCAGTCCTGGCAGATCTTGTTCTTGATGTCCCGCATCAGGGGCCCGATCCCTGGCTCGTTGCTGCTGTAGGGGTTCCCAGGCATGCGCCCCTGGAGGAAGTCTTCCTGCTGGGGGTCTTTCTCCAGCGTGACAAAAAACTCCGTCACCTCGTTCTCCTCCTGGAAAGCCGACCGGGGGCAACAATCAACCGGGGCTGGCCACAGGGAGCACACACTGCTGTCTGGCTGCAACAGCCCCACAGGTGGCGAGGGTCTTTTAAGAGCTGATTGCTCAGGAGGAAAAGCACCTTTCAGGATTCTTTATTTCTTGTTTTATTTCTCATGCTCAAGCTTTTAACTGCTTTCAGTTCTATTGTGAGGTTCATTGTATGATGTGAATTTTGGGCTGTTATCTGACTTAACCTTTATAAGCCACCTTGAGTCACAGATGGAGAAAAAGTGAGATATAAAACAGCAACAGCAGTTGGAAACACTGAGTTGGTCACCTCTCCTGTACTGCTGACAACATTTAACAGAGCCCAGGAAGCACCCACTGCTCTGGGAGGCTGATTCTTTTCTTTAACACTGTCTCTCCAAAGTAAAATTTCTCCGGTCATAAGAGTCTTGTTTTTTTCCAGGAGAAGACAACTGCATTTCAAGTATCCGAAATTTGGGAACAGAGATCCAGATAGGCTGGGATGCTGTATACCAATTTTAACTTTTAGCATGAGTAGGGTTTTCCACAGCTTCCCCTTTATTACTGTTTCTGTTGCCCTCCGGACCTGAAGGTTCTCATGATCACTCCCCCTTGAAGGCAGAAGGTTTTAGGGGGCAGCTGCTAGCTGCTTAACTTCGTCTAAATATCTCCTCCCACCAACAATGTAAAGAGGGGCTTTCTCTGCCAAGATATGCATCCAGTTGAGTAGGGCACCCTGGGGATTTCAGTATCTGAGGCCAATCCCTAGTCTCCCTCTGCCTATGTGGTCCCTCAGCTATCAGGGAACAGACCAGCTCTCCTACCGGATAGATGATGCTGCACAGCCGCTCAAAAATGAAGACAGGGGTCCGGTAGTCGTCAAGGCTGTATCGCTTGGCTGTTTCGATGCACACTGCCATGAACGCCTTTGTCTCCGACTCCGTGCCTTGCAAGCAAGAGAGAAAGAGATGAGTCGGTCTTGCAGGAGCTCTGTGGCAAGCAACTTTTCCCACTGCAGGAAATTATGAACAGATCGGCTTCACAGGAAATTAGAACAGATCAGCTTCCTTCTCTTAAGGCCTCTGCTGAGAAAACAAGACATTCCCCACCATGTCCTCAATTTGTGCTAGTTTATGAGTACCCCTTCTTCCTATGCTGTGTCAGAAAGGCCAGGCAGTGGCCCTTCCTAGTCCTTGGGTTAGCCTAAGCTAGCACTGCATCTACACAGATTTGCTATATCCTTTGCCTCTCTTGCCCTTTCTTGCCCTCAGCAGCAGACTGAAAATGTTAAGGTACATCCAGGTTTGCATGCTGTTTATCTTCCTCTTGGCTGTTCCTTGACGCATATCCCCACTTAAAGAAGAAGACAGGAGAGGTGGAGTCTCCTTCTTTGAACACCTTCAAAGAGAGGTGGGACAGCTACCTGCTCCTGGGGATGCTCTAGCTGGAATTCCTGCATGGAGAAGGGGGTCGGATTCAATGGCCCAGGAGGCCCCTTCCAACTCTAGGATTCTATGGTCCCACAAATGCTTAGCAAAGCAGCCACACATTCTTCATTTCTCACTACAAGCCCCATATTAAAGCAGTCAGACCTTTCGTCTACCAGAGTATCTTACCCTGCCCTCTAAACAGCCCCGTCGTTTCATTCCTGGACCAGCCCCCCTCCCCTCCATCCCCCTGCCTCGCCAGCCACCTGTCGTCATGTCCTCCAGCATCTCAAGCAGCATGTCTTGGGTCTCGTCAATCAGCTTCGTCCGCTGGACCACCAGCTTCCGGAGGCAGAGATAGCCGTTCAGCACCGTCCCTACCAGGCGGCTCTTGAAGTGCCGCTTGATGGATTCGACCTCCACAAAAGAGGAGAGGAGGCCTGGGGGAGCAAAGCGGAGAAATTTTGCTGACCAACTGGCACCCTGAAGTAACAGGGCATGTAGGTGGGAAGAAGAGTCCCAGTTCCACATACACACAGAGAGCACACAAGTCAAGGATAAGGAGGGGTGGCTTTGGCGTACCTGTGATGCTCTTTAAGGCATACCCCTGCTGCAGGTCAGTGCTGAGCGTGGCCTCTTCCAGGGCAAGGAGACGGGCAATCTCCTGAAAAAACAGAAACAAGAGCCGTGAACATTAGGGGTGACAACACAAAGGCAGTGGGGGAAGACCAAGGACACAGATGTCTGGGAATTGTTTAGGTTGAGCGCCAACTCCCAGCATTCCTCACCGTTGACTACAGGAGTGCTGGGAGTTGCAGTCCAACAACATCTGGAGGGCCACAGAGTTCCCAACCGGTTTTAACTGGAGAGGGTGGGGACTGAAACTTCCGCACACAGAACAATCTATTGTCTTTATTTGCAGTCAATAGACTGTAAGCTCCTCGCATTAAAAGACACATTTGCTAAGGAAGCCTATCATGCCCAGTAAGTCATTTAAACATTAAAGCAACTGAACAATCCAGTTATACTTCGGGCGCCCATTCTCTTTTGGCCCTGGGAAGAAGGTTGTTGATTTTTGGGTTCCAAGCAGAGCTACCTTTGTGATGAGGTTCCCAACGTAAGGCAGGACACCCCTGGCTGCCAGGTAGACCTTCCAGCGGGCTGGCTTGATGAGTTTCTGGTAGAGAGCCAGGTACTCTGCTGCACATTCTCCCGCCACGCTCAGCTCGTCCAAGTAACTAGGGGAAAGGAAGAAAATGCCATCAAGTTCAGAAGTCCCACATACAGCCTCTTATTTTGCAAATAAGAGGAGCCCTGACAAGGCAAATGATACTCATGCAAGATGGGAGAGACGGGGTGTGTTAATTTCCAGAGGAGCGGAGGCACGGGGGCTGGAGTTTTCATACAGAATGCCTCTGCAGGATGTCTCACAGGGCTAGTACCTGGTCAGGAGGTCGAGGACTTGCTGCTTGCGGCTGGGGAGCGTCGCCAGGGCTTCGACGATGGTGCAGGCCGCCTGACGGGCAGCTTGGGTTGCGGGAGTGAACAAGACCTGGAGGAACAGCAAAAAAAAAAAAAAAGAAAGAAAGAAAATCAAAGGGAAAGATGCTCCAGGGAGGTGAGACTAAGTCATCTGAGGCAGTGTGAGACCCAATTTTGATAGACTGGGGCAGGGGAGAGGTCCCCAGTTGAAACTATCCAAACGGACACTCCATTCCTCCTGAGATCTCCAAAATTGTAAGCTCTGAATTGACCTCAGAATCTGGAAGTTTCACTCCAAAAAAAGGTGATCTTTTGCGCTCTGAATCCACCCACCCACCCTACCAAAAGAAGCAAACCAGGAGATGCCTTAAGCACTTCTCCAAACTAGTTCCTAGCAGGTTTAAATGCCCTTGAAAAGGTACCACAAGGAATAAGAGGGAGCTGGGGCAGAGCAGTGACTCAGGGAAGGAACGGCAAGCCAGAGAGTTAGGGGTTCAAGGTACAGTTGCAAGGAGGACTCAATCTCTAGTTCTTCCTGTCACCCCCATTCTCCCCCGGATCATGGGGAGACGCCCCTGCAGCCGCGGGGATGGACACATGTATGCATGTGGTGTTTGTGTGTGCACATGTGTTTTTTACCTGCCGCAGCCAATTATTGTGGCCCAGCTTGAGGTCCAGGGGGCAAGTCCGCTTCCCACGCCGGCTCATGAACTGCTTCCATTTCCAGGTGTACTTCTCAGTCAGGTAAAGATGGCGGAGCTCTGCCCTGCTGGGTGCTTTCCCATTGGTCTCAACACCTAAAGAAAGAGAGAAGGAGAGAGAAAAAGAAAGAGGGAGATCTAGAGAAAACTGAAGAGGGAAGAGAGGAGCAGCAGGAGAGCAGGACTAACAGCACTCTGCCCTCTTGCTGGCTGCTGTCCTGCCGGAAGACACCAGAGTAAACTTTCCAGGGAACCTCTTTTCTTTCTATATTAACTCCACCGATACCCCCTCCCTCCTGCTGAAGCAATCAAGAGGGAGTGCATGGCCTTCCTCCTTCCTCATCAGTTTATCTTCACAGCAACCCTGTGAGGTAGGATAGTATATGGCAGGGCCAAGGTCCCCTGGTGATTTTTCATGGCTTTGTGAGGCTTCGGAAGTCTGGACTCCCAGACCAGTGTGGTAACCACTACACTGCAAGGTCTTGGGCAGGAGACAACTGTTCAACATTTGAGAATGGGACATAGCAACCAAGCCATATATAAGTGAACAGAAGAAATGAGTCCAGTTCAAAAGGTGGCAGAAACACAGAAGCAACAAGAGAACATTTAAGGAAAAGAGAATTGATTCTCTCATGCCCCATGCCCATCACACTTTCTCAGGGCAAAGCTTTCCTTTGATAGGCCCTTACCTCTGGCAGGGAGACATTTCTTCCAAGCCTCATACGAAGCCTTGGGGTCCCGTTTAAGCCACAGCTGGGCCTGCGCATGGATCTCATTGCTGTATGGCTTGACGGTGGTCAGAGAGTCGACCGGGACGTCCTGCAACACAAAAGAAAAGTTTGTAACAGACTCAGGAAGCTGCAGGAAGCTCCCCACCCCAACCTTTATCCCCACTGTGCTTCTCCAGATATCCTGCCCATCATTCCACGCAGGCTGCGTAACCCATCTTCATCAGGACAAGTGTTTAAAATCAGCACAGCCACACTGAAGAATCAGAAGGAGTCATCTCATACCAGCTGAAGCAACATCTCCATCTGCAACACTGGCACCAGGAGTTCTTTGGCTTCCCAAGCAGAGACAGATCTTTCCCACAATCTGCTACCCTATTCTTTGAAGAGTAGTTGCCAGGAACTGAACCTGGAGCCTTCTATAAACAAGGAGCAACCCTCTTGATATTCAAAGTGCTGCTCATGTCCTATAAGGCCCCACCCATCTGGTGGCCTTGGCCAAGCTTTACTCTCTCAGCCTCAGACAAACCCCTCTTAACAAATCTTGCCAAGAAAACCCTGTGACAGGTTTGTCTTAGGGACACCGAAACTCCGTTAGCCAGCCTGAGGACGACTTTGGGAGGGATCTGCTCAGAGGTTGGAAGAGGCAAGAAGAGGGTACCTTGTTCTTCTTGCTGGTCGGTGCTGGGGGCTTGATGAGCTTCTGAAGGATGCGAAGGCACATGAGTGTGATGTTCTCCACCACCACCGGCGTCTTGATGTTCACGGCCATCAGGAAGAGACTGAGGGCTGGAGAAAGAGCCAAGGAGGGAAAGAATCAGGAGGCTGCTGCAAACAGCAGCCGCAGGCAAGTGGCAGCAGGATGACCTGCCCCTTAGGCA
Organism: Cyclura pinguis; assembly: GCA_030412105.1. Lineage (NCBI taxonomy): Eukaryota > Metazoa > Chordata > Lepidosauria > Squamata > Iguanidae > Cyclura > Cyclura pinguis. The sequence goes on along the minus strand of CM059612.1, from coordinate 16,433,912 downwards.
GCCTGAAGCGCTTTCCTCAGGTGGTCGAGCCTGGTGGGGGGACCGGGCTGTGCACATCTCCTCTCTTCCAAGGAGGGGCCTCACGGTTTTGGAGGCATCATCCCTGCTTGCTGCCCTGCTCTCCACAGAGCACAGCGACCCTCTCTCTTGCTCTCGGTGCGTCCACCAATGTCCATCCTCTGGACATTGGTGGGAGCAGCAACAGGGCAGAGGGACTGCTCCATGGGGCAGAGCGGGGGGCGGCAGGCAACCAGAGAGCTTGGGCCACCAGGAAGCAGCAGCAATATACACACACAGGTTCAGAAAGATGTGAAGCGAAAGCCCATAGCAAGATGAGCCTGCCTTTGCTTCACTTTAGCCTTGTCAGCTTGGACCAGAGCCTATAAAAGCGATACATTTTTTGGACTGCAACGCCCAGAATCCCCAAGCCAGGAAGATGAGCTGACGGATTCTGAGAGCCGCAGAACTGGAACCTGCTTTCCCAAAGACAGCACCTCAGAGACAGAAGAACGGTCTAGAGCAGTGCTGGGCAGCCATCGGTTGACTCTTTCAACCCTTTAAGGGAATTCCACTTTCACCTCCGCGCGCATACACAAAGGACCTCGATCACCTCATCTGCTGGACTCACGAACTCACCGCAGCGCAGCCGCAGCTCCCAGCAGCTGTCTTCCTTGGAAATGGAGTCTGTCAGCAGCAACATCTCATACTGAAGGCTGCTGGCCTGCAAAGGGGGAAGAAAAGGGTGAGGGAGGAGGGCTGGGGTAAAAGACTTCCGGCCCCCAAGCCCCAAGACGTGCAGCGTATCCCCCTAAAACGCATACATCCTGAACAGCTTATAATTCTGAATACTGTGTTTTTTTGCGTTCCCCCCCCCCAAAAAACATATACGCTCTTAACCAAATTAAAGATTCCAACAGTAGAGAAGGGCTGAAAAACCGCAAGAGAAACTTTAAGTGAAGTTCGCAGCTCTGTGCTTTGACCTGCGCTGGAATTCCGCCATTAAATTAAGACTAGTTCACTTGATGACAGATGCCTTTCACAACCTGCTGGCAAGACAATTCACGGAGCATGCTACCTGCCAGCCAGAGCTGGGAAAAGTTATTTTTTTGGGTGTAACTATGACTCCCAGAATCTCTTAGCCAACATGCCCAATTAATTTTTTCTCCTTCTGCTGACTCCCATCCATTTTGAGTGGATCTATTTCTGCAAGAAGATTTCACACAAGAAGTCTTCAAAATAAATTGTTTAAATTCACTGACCCTTGAATTTGTAAATTATATGTCACCATAGAGCCAGAGACCTTTCTACCAGAGCCCGGAGGACCTACTTTTTTCGACTATAACTCCCAGAACCCCCCAGAGTGATTCCGGGTGCAGTGTTTCAAAAATCAAGCTCCCTAGGATTTAATTTTTATGTACGCTGGACATCTGGGGCATTTGCAGCGTGGCTGAGGCTAAAATCCTTATTGGGAAAGGAACTTGAGAAAGTTAAGAGGTGACCAGAAAGGGACCCAACGCCACCCACCCAATCTGCCCTGCTCCTCACCAGGTCAGGATTCGCCCAGTGTCCCTTCAGAGCGGCAGACACCTTGCTGATGATAAGGTCGTTCATTTGCTGGGTGGCTTCCGGGTTGTCTCTGGTTTCCAGACATAGAATTAAAAAAAAAAAAAACCAACAACACAGTGTTAAAAGCTTCCTGCCGGGCCCAACACAGAGCCGTTCATCATTTCAGTGTCTGGTTCATAAAAAATTTAAAACGCTCTGGCTTAGCCAGTATTTCATGACAGCGGAAGATGTTGCTCTTCCCTACTCAACTCAAATAGCCTGAAAACTGTGCTATTTGGCTAGCAAATAGCATGAGCCAGAACAGAGGGACCCAGCAGGATGCCTAGCTGCTAGATTTCAGTATCACTTGTTGGGTAGGTTTTCATTCATTTTCACTCTAAACAGAAGTTAAGTAGTTATATATACTCAGAAACTTCTTTTATAAACCAAATATGTCTTGTTCTGTTGAACTTTGGCCCTATTTTAGAAACTGTGTTCCAAATCAAGGCAATCTTTTCTAAAACCTTTTGTCAATCAAAGTCACAGCTTTCTGGCTGCATTTTAATCGATCTTTTTTAAAGTACCAAGTTTATTGTTGAAGCGGGGGTGGAGAAACCTTTGGCCTCCAGCTGTTTTAAGCAACAGCTCCCTCTCTTCCTGGTCACTGGGTGGAGGAGATAGAAGTTGCAGCGCAAACATATGAAGGGTCCAAGTTTTTGGAACGTAATTCCACAGGCCTGATCTGATCAGTTCTCAGGCCAACTAAGGCTCAAAGGCCTGTCAGAATGAAACACGGCCACAGGTATGTCTGCTCTGGTCAGACCCCACCTGCAATCTGGTGTCCAGTTCCGGACACCACAATTCAGGAAGGATATTGACAAGCTGGAACATGTCCAGAGGAGGGCAACCAAAATCGTAAAAAGCCTGGAAGCGATGAAGCCCCATGAGAAGCGGCTTAGGGAGCTGGGATGTTTAGCCTGGAGAAGAGATGGTTAAGAGGAGAAATAATAGCCGTGTCTAAACATTTGAAGGGATGGCATATGGAGGATGGAAGGGTATCTAGGCCAGCTACAGAAGAACAACTGAAGTTCCACCCTGAAAAAGATGCCCACCCCAGAACTCCTCAAACCTGGTGAGGAGGCACATGAGCTGCCGGACTTCCTCCCGCATGGTGGCAGCCCCTCGGCGCAGGTTGTAGTCAAACAGCTCTCGGATGAGGCCTTGGGAGACCAGGATGTGGCGGATGGCGGCGTTGGTGGCCAGGGCCCGGAGGAGGGTGATGCAGTGCTCGGTGACGGCCGAGGCGCAGCCGTAGCATTTGGTGGAAGAGGTGTGGCCGCAGCCCAGGACGGAGAGGGCACGGTACTGGCTGGCAGTGAAGGTGGGCTGGACAGCGGAACGCGAAGATTTGCTGGCCGCTTCTCTCTGCTGGAGGTCATATTCCAGCAGCTCCTTCCGGGAGGCAAATACTTTCTGTAGGAAATCCAAAAAAGAGGAGCATGCTGAGGCCAGAAAGACCCACCTTGTGCCTGCCCCATGTGCATGCCACCTGCTTATCAAACTGAAAGTTTCCTCAGGAAATGACCAAGAAATTGCACTTAGCAAAGATGTTTTTTGATACAAGAACCCCCCTAGCGGCTCCACTCAGCCATAACAGCTGCATCTCAGAAACATCGCTTATTGCAAAGCAAAGCACGTTACAATACAGCCATCCCTCGGCGAACAAAGCCTCTGATGAAGATGTTCTTTTTCCTAAAGCCTTTCTGTACCCACCCAGATACCCCTTCCCTCACCCTCTGTCTAGCTGGACATTTTTAGCAGCATTGGAATTGGGAGGATACTGAAGGGGGGGAAGTTTGGCTGTGAATGGAGAAATCTGGGGGTTCTAGTTCCCACTGAAATCTGAAAGTCATTGGCTGATCTAGGTGAGGCTCCCTCTCTCTTTCTCAGTGTGATCTACCTCACAGGTTATTGCTATGAAAATAAAGGGAAAAGGAAGAAAGTCAAAAATGCCAACTTGAACTTATCGGAAGAAAGGCAGGACAGAAATGTAGCAGCTAATAAAAGTAGGTTTGGCTCTGATGTGCCTATTTCTCCACCTTCAGCTATGTCAAATCAGAGAAGCAGAAATTGGTCAGAAGAGTGCATTTCATCTTGCGGGCCTGGATACTACATTTGGAATGATGGTTGACATTTTTCCTGTGCTGAATTCCAGCCACACACTGGCACCAGCTGCCTGGAGGTCATTACCTGGATGATCTTGGAAAGCTCGTCAAAAGAATTCTTGCAGTCGCCACAATATTCCTGCGCCAACTGCAGGATGTATCGATTCACGCTGGCTGAGGCTGAGCTGATTCCTCCACTAGTCCCGGAGTCGTCCTAAAAAAAACACCAGGAGGGAAAGGTGACTGAAGCACAGAGCTGGGGGAAGAAAGCTGCAAGGGGCACAAGGAGAAAGCACTCCCCAAAACCCCTCAGAAACAAAACTGAAGGGGGATCCATGCAGCAGTGACTGAGCTCGGTATGTGATGTTCCACTATCATGGTTAGACTGGCTGTGAGATTCACTAGAAGTGCAGGGAATCACCCACCCAAGCAAGAATGAAGGAAAGGGCCAAAGAAATCCAATAAAGATGGAGAGGAGATCTGAAGAGGGATAAGCAAAGCAGGCAGGATTGGATCTGAGAGCAGGACATTCCCAAGGAAGACGGACAAAGCTTACTTAATGCATTTGAGGTTTGTATCAAGAGCAGTGCTGGAGAACCTTGGCCCATCCAGATGTTCCAAGTTACCACTCTCATCATCCCCAGCCAGCATTTTCTTAATAATAAAGGAAATGGAAGCCGCAGACCAAACATTTTCCCATTGTAGCTCTTGACCAAGGAGAAGGCGACCATTCATTCTAACTGGATACTGATAGAGTAAGCAAGTTTCTAGTTCCTACGGCTACAGAGGCTTAAGAGTGTGTGGGCGAATGCCCGAGGAAAGCTCAGACTTCTCCACTGATAAACAGCCCTAGGGATTGCAGTTTTCTTCCTTTTTTGCTTTTCCTGCATTACCAAGCCTACTCTAAACTGTGTTTGCCTCCTTGAGGAGAGATCCTGTTGCAGAGACCTGAACTTGCGCGCGCACACACACACACACACTCCACAGCAGAGTGGATATTGCTAAAGAGAGCCCAGCTTTGGCACAGAGCCAGAAACTCTTGGGACTCCTTGGAGGAGAAAAGTGATGACACCTACATTGATCCAGGTCTGAAGAGCAGATGCACCAGCCTGGGTCGGATATCAAAATCCATTTGACCCGAGTCGTGATCAGTAGGACTGGGAATGTGATACAGCTTCATGTGCCACTCACTTCATTCTCCAGACATTTGCCTATGTCTATTCCCTGGCTCCTTCCAGCCACAGACTGCCAATGCTGAAGCATACAGTCTCTGAACGTAAAGCAACCAGGCACCTAAATTCTCCCATACAAGGGCCACAGCTGGTTCTCAATCTGCCTCCCAGTACCTGTGGCTTTTCAGGTGCTGCCTCGTTCACTTTGCAGAGAAGGTTTTCTAGCTGGGGCCTGTGACCCATAAGCTGGTGGTATACTCGGTCAGCCTTGTCCAGGAGAGTGTTGATGTTGGTTACTGCCTGCAAAGCAAAACCACACAGAGTTCATGACCCTGCAGATTGTATTTTTGCTACACGTTGTTTGATTGTTTAGGCCTTGGACATACAAAAAGCCAATGAAGAAGGAAAGTACTTTGATGAACAAAGCCAGGAATGACTGAACACAAAAATATCTCCCCATAAACAGGTATGCAGCAAGCTAGGGAGAAAGAATTCCTTCTTATACCACTTTTGTTGTGACCAGAGTGCTGGGCTTTACCGGCTGGGCCATCCACACCCACTGCAAATTTCTAAAGTCACTGGCAGTGGACTGCAAAGGAGTGGAGTTGTCTCAGCCACCACTGTCAACACCAAGCTGTAATGGCATATTGAGAACGAGTGTGGTATAATAGTTTAAGTGCTGGACTATGACTCTGGGAGAGCTAGGTTCAAATCCTGGCTCAGCTGTGGAAATCCAGTGGGTAAGTCACAATCCCCCATTCACAGGACCTGACCTTCTTCCTGTCCTCTTCGTTCTCAATGGGGTCCACCGCGCAGCAAGGCTTGGCGTAGAGCATGAAGTCAAAGCGGGCATATTTGCAGAAACCGCAGGCGTTGCAAAGGAAAGGGTCCTTCTCATCGTAATTGATAGACCTGGGAATCAAGGTCAGAAAAAAAATTGAATGGTGTTTTGGTGGAGAAACAGCTTGAGGGCCCTACTTTCAGATGAAGGAGCCTGAGAAGCAAGGAGGGTGAGCAGCAGCCTTGAGCACCCACTTTTGGGTTCTGCTTGAGTTATGAGAATTACCACCAGCAGCCATATGCAAAAGACAAGCACTTTAAACAGGACAGCCACTGTGACGGTGTCTCAGAGAACCCCATGCTGTCTTGAATTATCCAGCCCGCAATTTGCGGAGCAGGCAGGTAATTTTGCTGTGTCAGAGTAGTGAAAATTTGGACAGAACAGGATAACTGTGGAGTTATTGAAATTTTACCATCCCATTAACTCTTTCTCAAATTCCACACTGAGAGTCTAACTCCTTGGGGGAGAAGTATGTTCGGGGGATTTAGGTCCCACCTGCACTTGTGGCACTGGTAAACATTCTCTCCGCAGTTCCCACACACCCCAGGGTTGGCCGGGACAGAAGCGCTGCATCGCGGGCACTGCAAGGTCTCCGTGGAGGCCTGGTAGTTCTCGTAGAAGTCGGCAAACTCAATCATCAGGTTGGAAGCAACGATGGGCAGCGGGAGGTCGATCTTCACCTCTGTCTGTCCAGGGCTGAGCTGGACCTTCTTGGCTTTGTGCCACCGGGCTGGCCTAAGAAAATGGAGACAGAGGGGAGAGGAAAGAAAAAGGGAAGAAGAGAGGGGGTGGCAGAGAGGAAATAAGGAGACAGATAAATTTCAAGCCAGGCAAAAAAGTCAGTCTGCATTCCTTCCCCACCTCATGCCATGCCATGTCAAAGCTAAACACTGTTTCCTTCTGCCGAGAATCTCCTTTAAACTGGATAAATGGGGACGGGGTTCTCCAGATTCAAGCCTTCTGCTTCTGTGCCGGCATGATAGGGAGCCAGGAATACATTTTAAGCTGTTATCCTTTTCACAGCAAGGGTGTTTAGGATTAAAATGCTGTCAATGCCTCATGGGAAGAAATGCACACGCACAAATATTATCTACAACATTTAATTCTCTCTCTCTGTGTCTATTTCTTCTTGGGATTTTAACATTTTTAAATTCTTTCTTGCAAGAGTGTTTCTAAAAGGAAGCAAGAGAGAGAGAGAAACAAGTGTGCCTCTCAAGATGTATGTTGATCCTGACATTCAAAGAGCAAAAGATTTGTATCGTTGCTTTATGACACGTAAAACCAACAAAACTGGCCAACACAGACATAAAACAAAGGACGACCCACTTGTTCTTCAATTCCACGATGGCCTGCACAGTCCGGTTGTTGTAATAGAGGTTGATCGTCCGGACCATCTTAGTGCGCTTCAGGTCCCCAATCTTCACGGTCACTTTGCTGATGGTGTGGCTGCCGATGAGCTTGACCACCTGCTGAGTGGTGGTGTATCGGGTGTCCACCTTGATGGAGGAAAGCTTGATGTACTGCAGGGAGAAAAAGAAGTGGAGGCACATTCGAGTATCTTGAATATACCATGCTGGACAAGACCCACACCTTGGAACAGCTGTTAAGCTGCAGCTGATCACCAAATTTACAACCACTCTTCCATTTCTGCAATGCCCTTCCCAGGAGACCTGCCTGGTACATTCATTCTCTTCACTTAGAAGAGGGGTGGGCACATGAGGCCCTGGGCCTCACATTTATGGGGCCTGAAACCCCTTAACCCCTAATTGCTAAAAAAAAAGTGCAATTTTTTGCAAAAAGTTGGAAAAAGACACAAAAATTTACAGTTGCTCAGAATTTGAAAGAGAACTATTACAAACTGTTTCACAGATGGTACACGACACCAGACAAATTAAAAAAGATTTACAATACAGGTACCGGTCTGTGTTGGAAGTGTCAGAAAGAGGTTGGTACGATATATCACATGTGGTAGTCATGTCCCAAAGCTAAGAAATATTGGACCGATGTACATAATAAAATTTGTGCTATAATGAAAGTTCAGTTTGCCAAGATACCGGAATTGTATTTGTTGAATATGACAAAGGTACTTGATGGTACTGAAGTAAAGAAATATTGGCGAATAATTCTTTATATGATAACAACAGCCTGGATAGAATATGCAAAGCTTTGGAAAACTCAACAAATACCTACAGTAGAACAATGGTGGGGAACATTTATGAAAAATAGAAATGCTGATATAGTTTCACACAAACTAAAGGGGAAAACAGACGATGAGATCAAAAAGGAATGGTAGATTGTAACGGGTAATTGCTGGGTACTGTTAAATGAAAATGAGTGATTCATGGTTAAGATAACTAATGAGGGAGCTACTGACGTAAACCATGGAACTGTAATGTAGAGAATGAAGTGCAAGAACTATTACGCAACATTATCAGCATAAAGCGGTACATTGATACAACTATGTTAAGAGATGTTGGAAATGAAATCTAGATCAGTGTGGAAGATCAAAAATATTTCATGTAAATTAACAGTAATAATGTTTGTTTTATATGTGAAATTTGAATAAAATGATATAAAAAAAACCAGTGCAATTTTGGGTCAGCTTTTGCCCTAAAATCATCCCCCCTGGCATACATGAAGATAAGCAAAAATACTCTCCTATAACCACAAGCACTTCAGAACCTCGTATTACTCCAAATATATGTTTTTGTTTTTCTGCAGCCACTCTCAAAATGGGGACAGGAAGAGATGGACCTTCACTCCCTTTTGCCATTTCCAGAAGACCTGCAGAGGAACCAACTCCATTTTGCTCTTCAGGAGCTCTCAAAATGGAGACAGGAAGTGAAGGTGTGCTTTTCCCTCTCACCATTTTGAGAGTAGCTGTAGAAGAAAAACAGAGATATATAAACATGGTGCTGGGGGGTTGAGGTGGGGAGAATTGGCTGCTGACCCCCACACAACTACTGGGGATTTAGATGCTGGGAGAAGATCTCCTACTGGGAGGCATTTATTTTTTTATGTTATTTTTAGTATTAGTTTCATTACTGGCTTTTAAAACAGTACCAGAACTGTCAAGTCCTACTGTTTTTGTTGACTCCTGAATGGTTTCACTTGTCTTTTTGTTATCTTACCAACAGTTCTGAATGTTTTAAAAATGATCATGAGGTCATTTACTGTCTGGATGGCACACAAAAACCAGTAAATGAGGACTTACACAGAATGGCACTTCAGGGTTGTTGCAGACGAGACAGGGATCACTTTCCAGATAGTAGCCGTCAAATTCCACCAAGCCAGAGAGGGTGCTGGAATGAGGAAAAAGACCCAGGCAAAATCAGAGCTCTGTACCAAAGGCCCATCTGGTCCCGCACCCTGTTTCTAACAAGGAACAGCCAGCCATGTTCAGGCAGACCCTACAAGCAGGGCCTTTTCAGTGTTGGTTCATAGTCTTCTGGAATAAGCTTTCTCTCAGAATGAAAACATGTAACAACTGTTGCAGGACTGGTATGCAATGAAATTTTTTTTGTTCACCTTGGTGTGTATTGATCTATAATATCAAGTCTTTTGGTTTTTAAATTATGCTTTTGTTTTGCTTGTTTGTTTAATATCCCACCTTGGACAGGACCCAAGGCAACGGTGTTGTGTTGTACAGCTGAGCCTGCTTTAGTTGTCGCTCATGCAACAGTTTAAATTATTGCAAGCACTGTCTAAAAATGCAAAGGGATCTCATAACAAATTCGAGACTGAGAGAAAGAAGTTGGTAGCATAAGCTTTCACAGACCTAAGTCTGCTTCACCAGATATGTTGTGTATGACAGAAATATTTGCTAATATATAAAGAATTGAACAAGCCACAGCTGATAAAGCCCACACTCAAGAGAGATGTTCAGCCGTTAAAAAAACCATTTCAGGCAGTGACCCTGAGCCACGTCACAAATCCGTGGTAGGTTTCTGTTTGGGGGTACCCCTCCCTTTCTGGATATACCTTGCTCCTGACACAAGCAGGTAGCACTTGAGAACCTGTGCGTTCTTTCAGATGAAGGATGAACAAGAGACACTCACTTATAAATATTGGAGTTGGGATGGTTGGTGAGGATGTGGTTCTGCATCCGGAGGATCTCGACAGCTTTCTGGGAATACTCCTTCAGCTGAAATAAAGGTTTAAAGGTAGGTCACAAAGGGGTCAATGCCTCGAAAATGCACATTTGGAGACTGAACTGGTACTTCAGCATGGACGACTCCCTGTGACGCCTGCGTGCTCTCTGATCTGAGGCCAAGTCCTTCTGTTCCCATGATGACAACGCAAAGGATAAGGTGCAAAGGATCCAGATATCCCTTTATAGACCAGTGGCGGGCAAAGGGTGGCTCACGGTCAGCATGTGACCCTCCCCCCGGCAGTTTCTGTGGCCTCCCAGGAGATCAAAACTGTTCCCCAAAAAAACTATGTCCCCAAATGCCCCCTGAGAGCTTTTTTAAAAAAGAAGAGGAAGCGATTTCTGGGTCACTGTTGTGAAAAAGGGCATCTTCAAGGCCTAAACGGCCCAAGGAAGTGTAAAAATATGGTGAAAATGTCCCTGCATTCCCAAGAGGGCACTTTGGGGTATCTGGGGCAAAAATTGAGGGGTTTTGTGGGAGTGAGGTGAGGAAACGGTTTTCCAAAGTTCAGCAGAAACCTCTTTTCCAACACAAAGGAAAACCTGACCTTAAAAGAACCCAGAGAGGGCCAAACATAGGGAGAAGTTACACCTGACACTTCCTAGGGACGTTCCTCAGCATTTAGTGGGAATTTTTTTTAAACAGCTTACAGGTGGGCACATGAGACTTTCCTAGCCATGTTTTCCCCATCTCTGTCTTCATCAGAAACCTCACCTTCCATCAGAGGAGAGCAAAGCAAGAAGAGAAGGTCCCCACAGGTATGCCCTAAAGGGCCTCTTACCTTCTTCTCAGTCTGTTGCGTTTTCAGAGAGAAGTAGCCCAGGAGGTCCACAAACTGAGCAGCCTTCCGCCCGTATGCTGGAAGCTCTGGCCAGATGGACCACATGAGATCCAGCAGCAGCTCTTGCTGGGATTTGTTTGAGTTCCTACAGGGAAGACGAAAAGGAGAGGCAGCTTAGAGCCCTGCCTCAAGACTGCTAAGGGCCTTGTCCCTGTTCTAGATACCACACCTCTGGTTTTCTCCTAAAATCTCTTTCTAAAGACCCATTTGTTCCCAACCAATTCTAAAATTCTACATCCTTTTCAACTGGCTCTCAAATCAGTAACAGAGAGAGGTCATAAACCACTTATCTTTCCTGTAAATAGTTTTTCTCTTCTTTCGAAAGATGAACAGATATTTCCTGTCCCTTTTGGCAAGAGTTCTAAGCTTGGAAGAACACTTTGTGTGTGAATTGTGCCATAGCATAACTGCACAAAATTGTGATAAGTACTCGGGGAAAACTACCATCATATTAGCAGCAGTAGCTGTAATCTGTACATCACCTTAAAATTGGGACTCAAGGTAGCTTACTGCTTAAAAAAAGAGCAATACAGCTAAAGAATCTTTCACACCAACCTTCTAGCCTTAATCAGTCTTTTTGTTTCCAAGCATTTTTGCTTCCAAGTGCTCAAATCACTACGCCACATTAGCTCTCATTAAGAAGTTTGCTCCTGGTTAACCGGCCAGCAGATTTGACTTAATTCTTTCATAGAAGCCCTTCAAGGTTTCCTTCTGTCAAGTGCTGTCTTGGGCTCCTACCAGAGGCGTGTGCGCTCTCTGCAAAAGCAGAGCCGGGGGCTTCCCATGCTCACCTGTAGATGTGGAGGGCCAGGCAGTGGGCCTGCCACCGGACAGATGAGGAGTTGGACTCCAGCAGGAAGCAGCGGAGGAATTGGATCAGGGTCTCCTTATCAGCAAATTTGTTCAGCTGGCTCACCAGCGCTGTGCACAGCTGGTCCTCCTGGGTGCCAGAGGAGCCCTCCCCTGGAAGAGAGACAAGGAAACATACCTTGTTAGCCATCATTCAGTGAGAGGGCCTGGAGCTGGACATCCACACTCAGAAAATGGGATACCTTTCAATGCCAGAGACGGAGGGGTGCCTGGGATTCAAGCTTCCCTAGCTGACCACTGGTCAGAGACAGAGGTTGGCCTGGTTAGCTTTTCTTCTGGTCTGTCTTATCAAGGTTAATTCTAGAAATTCCACAAGTTTTCTGGAAAGACTAACCAGGTTGGCAGGCCAGGCTGAGACCTTCTGCTCTGCAACAGCTTTGCTCTGGGAAGAGACCTAGCAACCTGCAAATGAACCACGCAGCTCACCTTCTCGGTCTTTCTCCTTCTCTTCCTTCTTGCTCTTTTTGGTGGAAGATTTGCTCTGTCCAGCCGTTTGTCCCGTCCCGGAGCCTGCGGGTGCTGAGGTGGACGTGCTGGAGGACCCAGAAGAAGACGCTGCGGAGAGGACTTTGCTGCCACACAGGGCACAAGAAAGAAGCTGCAAGAGGACAGGCGAGACTCCCTCGTCAACCAGGAAGCTGACTTGCAGAAGGAAGTAGAGGACAGCTGGAGGAAAGAGGAAAGAAGGAGGAGGATCAACAAGGCTATTCATCTTGCATTTTCTTTGCCAGAAAAATAACGTTAGAAAGGAATCGGCAATAGAGCCTGGCAAAAGAACAGCTCAGATTTTGCGGCACAGCAAACTGTTTTCTCCAAAGAACATGTTTCTAGATCTCAATGGTACAAAGAAAAAAGCGAACAATGTGCGGTGCATTTCCTTCTAAATTCTTGACTCTACAGTAAGAGTCTGCGTGTGCGTGCGTGTGTATAATGAGCAGCTCACAGAAAACACTTCCACAATCAAAAATGCCTTCCTCCCACTCCACAAGACTAATCCTGCTGTCTCTAACCTTCTCCCTCTTTCCAACTTAGGTCCCAGCTATTCTTCCCTATTATGTGACAAAAATAAAAGGCAAACAAATGGCCCAAGCTTTGCAAGAATCTTTCCAGGCAAATATTGTGGTTTGGAGAAAGGAAGTTAGGGAGCATCGGTTGAAGAATCCGGGCTTCAACAGCACAATTTCAACCCCCTCCCTGCTGTGTTAGATGCGCTTGGCCCTTCGCCACAACCTGCCATGGCAGCAACTCACAATCGTCTTTGATGCAGAACTTCTGCCAGTTCACCGTCCGCTGGGTGGCGATTTCTGCACAGGCCTTCAAGTGCTCCATCTGAAAGGTACAGAGAGGCAAATGGTAAGAAAGGGGCGGCTACACAGTCAGCCATTCACCCCAGTATGGAAACCACTGCTAGAGTGAAGCTTGTTTATACACAGACCCCCAATGTGACCCTGAGGTCCAAAGCTACAGCTATGCCATGCTCCGTAGCCAGCCTTTGCCCTGACCCACCATCAGGCCTCTTCTGATCTTCTTATTGCCTCAAAAGTGATGTGTGAGGAATGCCCCCAGGAATCTGCCTCCAGGCTGAGCAACATTTGAAAGAGGAAGCATTCCCCCTTTCCCCCATTGCTCTCGGCTGAACCTCACTTACCAAATTGATGAGTGTGTCATACTGCAGGGCAGATCCGGAGCTGGCTGTGACCACGCTGGCCCGTAGGAAAATCCCTTGTTCTTCCAAGAGTTTCTTAATCCCCCGGACGTGAGAATCCAGAGTGTGAAGGTCCCGCAGCTGGCGGTACTTCTCCTTTGAGCCGCAGATGAACAGCAGGAGTTTGCGGACTTGGCGGCGGACAAAAGGGGTCTGCTGGATCATCAGGTACTGAGGCCGGAAGGACAGAGAGGAAAGACATGTTAGTTGGGAGGCTCTAAAAAATCTGTGTATCATTGCAAGAGCTGCTTCTCCACAAGAAAGGAATGAGGCTTCTTCCCTTCTTCTCTGATATGACCAGCTTATAGCCAGGGTATCTGAAAAGAATATTGTCCTTTCATATGCCAGGAATTTGGGGCTCCACTGCATGTCCCACTTCCCCAAGACCACTGTACACACAACAGGGCCTCTTCTGTAGTGGCATCTTAACTGTGGAAGCAGCTCTCCAAGAAAAGCTGGGCTGACTCCATCTTTACTGACATTCTAGCAGCCAATCAAAACTATATTGTTCCACCTCTCCTTTGATTTTCAAATTTAAACAGTCTCTCTTTTTTAATGTTTTAAAATGATGACTGATTGATTTATACAGTTTATATCCTGCTTTTTCTCTGGCTGAGAAAAGACCCAAGGTGGCTTACAAGGAGTCAAAAACATCACAGCTAAAAATCTCATTTATCAGAGTTAACACAGAATTAAACAAACAGTTCTGTTAACAGCACAAGTTAAAACAGAGCCAGTGTGTGCCATAGTTGGAGCACTGGACTACGACCCTGGACGCCAAGCTTCGATTCCCTGCTCAGCCATGGAAAAAACCCACTGGGAGACCTTGGTTGTGTCACACACTCTCAGCCCCAGAAAACCACATGATAGGGTCACCTCAGGGTCGCCATGAGTCAGAAACAACTTGAAAGCATACAACAAGAATATGTAACTGCTGAGAAGAAGACTGGAAGTAAACTTTTTTCTGTCCCTTCTTTTTCTTTATTCTTCTTTTTCTTCCTTTATTTATCATATCTTTTATTGTAGTGTTACAATTTATAATAAAGAAAAAGCATTTTTTTAAAAAAGAGTGCCACTGCAGCAGACGACCAGAGAGCCAGCAAGCGTCACTTAACTTCAGTTGGCCGGCAAGTCATTGCTGGAGCTGGACATTCAACCATTCTTCAAAGGCCTGCCTTGACACATCTGTTTCCAGATGAGCAGTTGTGACACAAACCCTCTCCCTCCACATAAGAGGGACCTGACGCTTAATGAGAGCAGGGGAAGCATCAGAGAGGTTGGAGGTTCTTCTTATAGGGGGCAGACTCAGGGCTGGTTTCCCTACAGACGTTCCTCGCCCTTTTTGCTGGCAAACTCAGGCTCACCCACCTCTGACAGGAAGTAGAACCAAGAGTGGTCAAAGACCGGCGGTGGAATGCGGGAGTTGGTGTCAGCGATCTTCTTGATCTGGTAGGGCAAGCGGAGCACCATCTCTGTCAGCAGCTGGGTGTATGCTTCAAAGACGTCAGACGCATGGCCCTGAAGGGGAAAGAATCACGGGATCATAAAATCAGAGCTGGAAGGGGCCCCATAGGCCCTCAAGTCCACGCCTTGCTCGGTTCAGGGCCTCCAGCTACAGCCTCCCCACAGGTAGACATCCTTTTGGAAGACGTGCAAGGGAAGAGACCCCCACTATTTCTCTAGCAAATCAGTTCCACTGCTGAACTGCTCTTACCATTCCCAATTTCTTCTCATGTTCAGTCAAAATCTACCCTCCTGCAACTCACAACCATTAGACCTGGGCCTACCCTCTGGGGCAGCACAGAACAAACTCGCCCTCTCCTCTTTGCGACAGCCCTTCAGATATTTTTGGGGTGCTGAGGGCCCTAAGGAGCATCAACAATATGTGGCCTGCTGGCTCCCTTTTACCTGCCCAGCTCTAATGAGAAGGCAACTGAAAGAAATCTCTCTATCTTAATGTTAGCCATCTGTAAAATGGGATCATTAACTGGCTGGTTTTGGCTAAGCCTTTCTTCAGCTTTAGAGGCTTGTTTCGAAGTAGTTATTTTTAGAATCCCTAATGTACCTTTTTAAAATAAAACAACTAAAAACATGCAATAATAGCCAGTGTTTCTCATCTATGCCAAATTATTAAAAAGCGTGGGGGAAAAGATCTTGCTGTGATCACAATCCCAGAGGGATTCTGCTGTTTGTCTTGAATATTCCTCATGCCTGACTCCCTGTTCAGCCTTTCTGTACTTCATGACTGTGGCCGGCCGGCCGGCCTCTTTTAACGTGGGCTCTAAACTGAGCGCAATGGATAATAAACGGCTTTCATTTCCCCCCCGCTAAAAATGAAAGGAAAAAAAGAAATCTGCATTACCTTACTGCAGCTAAGGAGCAAAGAACCAAAACAAAAACCCCAAACCCTTGACTGACAAGACTAATATGAAAACAGCAGGACCCTTGAAGAGAAGAAAAATAATGAAATAAAATAGAAGACAGAGCTTAAAACTGCAAGCCTCACTACAAGCCTTCAGATTTTTAGTAGGTTCTATTCTTCCACCCAACAGCACCCTCGTGTTTAATTCGGCTTATTCCATTGTACCTCGCTGGGGCAGCGAATAAAGCAAAAGCTTCACCACCAGGCGCTGAGAATAAAGGAGGCGCCACAGTGGCTGAAGCAGCCTAGGAATTATGCCAGCAAATCCACCCGCAGGAGCCCGTCAGAAGCCGCAAGGGGTCCTCGTCTGTCAAGTTGCTCGAGGGGCGTCTCCTCTACCATCTCAAAAGCAGACCCTTTGCCTCCCTTCAGAGAGGAAAGGAGGCCTGCTGGGAGAGGGTAGGGGATTGTGGGCAACCTGGGCCCTTCCCTAGGATAACCAGAGGTGCCAACCGAACTGCCTCTGCCCCGGCCCTCAGGAGAGGAGGCAATTCCAAAGAAACAGCAAGGTTCACCCTCTTTCACATACTGTTCTGAAGTTTCTTGATCCAGTACAACAGCAACACACCAACGTGCCACCAGTTTAGGTATCTGCTCGGCAAATATTATTAATGGATCCCTCAGCATAGGTATTAAAACAGCACTGCAAGTGTGTAAGAGACATGGACTTTACATACCTTTGTCCTCTCACAAAAATGTCAAAGCCTGTACATCTTGCATTTGTTTCTTTTGACCTCACCCTTCAAATTCTCTCTCTCTAAACCCATGCTATTTGTCTATCTACGGGGTAATAATCAAGAATGCTGGACTAAGACTTGGGAAATCCATGTATGCTGCTTTAAGCTAAACTGGAAGAAAGGTGACCTGTAAAAAGTAACCAATAAATAAATGAATTATACAGATACACACTCCTAAGGACACATTGTATGTATCCAGTAATAAAGCACATTTGCCAATGTTTAAACTACCACAAGACATCTGTCTCTACCCCTGCTACAACAGGCTAAAACTGTCTATTCTCCACAACTCAAATTGAAAAATGGGATAAAGATTTGGGCCAGCAAATGTTTAAATCAGGCAAATGTGCTGAGAGCAGGGCTGTCAGCCTTCCAGATGTTGCCAGTAGTCCTAACCACACAGCCGACGGAGAAGAATGCTGGAGTTGCATTCCAAGAATATTTGGAGGGCTACCCTATGTTTCCACTACTGGGCTAGAGAAACATTCCTTTCCTTCTTCAGGTCAAGTTTCAGCCACGCAGCCCTAATCGGAGCTCACCTTGACATACTGGCGCAAGAAGAAGGGGCTCATGTCTGGCGGAGAAGAGGTGGTGTGAGGTTTTAGCAGCTGGCTGCTGGTCACAGGCTCCTCGTCGTTCTGCTGGCTCTTCCAGTATTCCAGGAGGGATTTCAGCACATGTAGACAATAGTCCACTGCACCGGAGCTCAGCAAAGCAGCTGCGGTGGCACTGGAGATCAGGGAGGAGGACTAGGTGGAGGAGAGAAAGAGAAACGGACAGACACAAAATTAGTTTCTACGATGTCAGGGTTTTTTCTCTTTTTCTTGCACACGTTTAGAAGTTGAGAGCAAATTGCAAGAAAAGAGATTCCACCTAAACAACTAAAATGGAATCAAAGACCTTGTAGCTCTGTAGTGCAAAAGCGGCCCCAGATTGTGGAAGGCTGGCCTACTCTTAGCCAAGCAATGGCCTTTCCAGATTTTTCCAAACCTGCCTCGCAACACCACAGATTGAACCTGAGAAGTTTTGTGTGCAAGACAGGTGCAGCTCTTCCACACTGAACTGTAGTCCTTCCAATGTAGGGCACAGGTTATGGCCAAACTGAAGGAGGCAGGAAATGCATGTGACACTGGTAACCTTAAGCAGCTGCCTTGCAGCAAGAGAGATGGAAAATGTAAATTCTTTGGGCTACAGCTCCCAGAATCCTCCAGCCAGCATGCTGGCTGGAAGATTCTGGGAGCTGTAGTCCAGAAAAAAAAGGGAAGCATTCCAAGCCCTTGTTAGAAGACACAAGAAGTGGAATTTGTGGATCCAAAGAACCAGTTGACAGATGATGTAGAGTGTATTTTGCCTTAACACACCATGCAGGCACTTCTTCTGATGGCATTCACAGAATCATAGAATGATAAGAGTTCCAAGAGACCCCAAGGGCCTTTCTGCCACGCAGGAAGACACAATCAAAGCGCTCCCGACAGACGGCCATCTAGCCTCTGTTAAAAAACCTCCAAAGGAGGAGACACCACCATATTCCGGGGTAGCCTATTCCACTGTTGAACTGTTCTCACTGCCAGGAAGTTCAGTCTGAAAGGGAGGCACAGACAAACTCAAGAAGGTCAACAGCTCCCCAGAAGCCGACAAGTAAACTTCACATTTGGAGGCAGGGTCTATGTGTGTGGTTCTTTATTGATTCTTTTCCCCTCTTTTTTTAAAGACAGCACTGACTAAAGCAGTGTTTACCAAGAGAGATTCTTTTGAACAAGCACTTAGCAAAGGGTTGGGGGGAGGCGGAGAAGAAGAAGACAAAACCCACCATTGGTTCTTAAGTCTAATCTCCCCTCGACACACATGCCAGTGGGCAACTGAGCCGAGGATTAGGAGGAAAAAGGAGTTTCTTCACCCCATTCCTCTTCTTTCCTTTTTTTTTTTTAAAGAAAGAAGTTGAAATTCCTATTGATGCCTCTGGAATTCGGCCAGCCAGAAGAAGGGAAAAGATCTCTGGAAGACAAGGAGCTGCCCCATAAGAAGGAATGAAACTGCTCACACCTTTTGGTCACCCTCTGCACTTTGGGATCTGTGTAACACGCACCTTCTTTTGTCAGGCAGATGAGTGACAACAACAACAAAAAGAGGCTGATGAAGACGCCAAGTGTAAATAAAACCATTAGAGAAACCCTGGCAAATCCAAACAAACCCCACAGCTCATAAGCTCATTAAAATTCGACGCACTTCGGTCTCCATTTTTAACCTCTGCGCTTTTGTTATTAATCTTCTTCCCTTCCTCGCTCGCGCGCACACACACACACATTCCCAGCTTCCCTTAAAAAAAAAAAGGAAAAAAGCCTTATTACTGCACCTTTTAGCAACAAAACAGGCACCCAATCCTCTTAGCGACTTTGCAATGTCTTCCTCCATGCTGCAGCAGCATCTCTCAGCCCGTGTAAATCGCAGCCGCAAATCCCTATCCCTTCCACCCCACAATTAACTCCTGCTTTGCCAGCTTCGAAGAACTTGTGGAGGCCAGGAGGCCATCTTTCTGAAGAGTCCAGTCGTTACTGCTGGGGCTGAGGACAGAAGCTTTCACAGCCTCAAGAACTGTGTAAGATGTCAGGAACCTTTCACAAATATACAGGCGTCCCCTCGCTTCTCAATGATCTGCTTTTTCGACTTTTTTCAATTAACAACCAGGACCCAACACATCAAAATAAGGGGAATGCAAAAATAGCGGGAAGGTGTTATGGGAACGAGCAGGGCAAAGATGAGGGGACAGTAACTTGGCTTCACTCCCAGGATGAAAGATACGTAAGTAATGACAGGGTCTGGAAGAGTACCTGTACTGGTGAGGTGATGAGACATTTATGACTTTCACCAATCATTGTTATGCATGCCTAAATTTGTACGACGGGGTATAAAGTCTACAACCACCCAGTATGTGGTAGTCTCAGCAACTTCCCAGGAAGGTTGCTGTGTTGCTTGCTTTGCTCCAAATAAAAGTTTCTCTTCAAATTCCGAGTGAAGTTTGTGAGCGCAAGTTATACACGACACGACACCCCATGAGATCCAGCCCGTGGCTTCAGCAATGTGCATCCAGCCCTCAAGTGCTGCGTTAAAGTGGCTGCTTTTCCAAGATTCCAAATAAAATAGCTCCTTCTTCGCTTCTCCCAAAAAGAGCCTCTTACTCTCACTATTAGTAAGACAGATCAGAAAATGTTTCTGTGTTCTCTCCAGCAACACCCCCCCAACACAAAGATGCTCTCACTGGGCAACCTGGAAACATCAAAGGTTTTGTACCTCACAAATGGACGATTTGGATCCAGATTTGGTCCGGGACATGAAGACACTCAGCAGCCTCATGATCACCAAGTGGACCTCGTTCAGGGGAGAGCGCTCGTTCTTCTTGGACACATCCTAGGAGTTGAGGGGTCAGAGAAAGGAAAAAGGAAAAGAGGGGAGTGGCATTTCTCATTGAGAGGCACCGAAACAGATCACACACCCACTCCATAAAGCTTGAATCATAAGATAGCCTGAAAATCCAAATTTATCCCTGCTATGACTGCAAATACTCCTTTTTTTGTTACTACATTCCTTCAATTTGACTTCTAGAGACCCTATCACAGACTTTTCTTGGCAAGATTTACTCAGAAGAGGTTTGCCACTGCCTTCCTCTGAGCCTGAGAGAGTGTGACTTGCCGAGGGTCAACGGTTGAGGAGGAATTTGAACCCCGATCTCCCAGAGTCCTAGTCCGACACTCAAATCACCCACACCACTCCTACTCGCCACTACCACTATTCTCACTTATGTACTAGTTTACTACATTTGCAGATTAGACTTCGTACTACCTATATCCCAGAGTGCTTAGCCAATGATTCCAAATGAAGCTGCTCAACACAGGATGAAATAAAATTGTTTTTCAGATGGCAAACTGCCAGCCTTGCCAATGGAGCTCCACTGGTTGACATTTCTGACTTATGGCAACCCCAAGTGAACCTAATCACAGGGATTTCTGGGGCTGAGAGTGTGTGACTCACTTAAAGCCACCCAGTGGGTTTCCATGGCCAAGTGGGGAAGCAAACCCTGCTCTCCAGGGTTGTACTCCAAGACTCAAAACTCTACGCCACGCTGGCTCTCATCAGAGAACTGAGAGTGACCAACAAGAGATTCAGAGCAGACAGAAAGAAACACTTCCTCTGTACTACTCAGAACTAATGGTACCAGGCATGTTAAACCGACCATTTTGTTGCTTTTTCAATTTTTTCTTCTTGCATCCAAAAGAGCCCCCAAATTCCAGCAAGCCAACTCAAGGAGAGGGGTGCAGCTGAATACGAAAATGCCCCCCCCCCCCCATTTCATACCTTCTTATCCATGCCAAGTTCTGCAATGAGCTGGGCAAGCAGGTTATCAAGGGCGCCCTTGTCCTTCTCGTCCTCGCCATCTAAGTCTGTAGTGAGCATCAGAATCACCTGGGCAAACAAAAGCACAGAGGGCAGAAAGTCAAGCAGGACCACTATTTGCCCACTTCTTGGACTGTGCTTCCCCCATTAACAGGATCCGAAGCCTCACAACCAGAGCACCCATACCGGAAAGCTAGCAACAACCCTGTCCTCATCACATACAGTAATGTTGTCAGCCTCTCTGCCAACAGGAATTAGAAAAGCTGCGGAGTCCTGGGTACAACATTTCCCTCTACCTGAAAATTCCTCCTCCTTTTCTTGGAAGTTAACCACAGAATGGCATTGTAGATCTGTGACTGAATGCTAACTATGGCTGGCTACAAACCAGGTTTCAAATCGTGATTGTTGTTGTTATGCTTATTAACACACACTTTGCTTTTTAGGCAAAGCTAGATCCCAAAGGACTATAATGCAAAAAAAAAAATACAAACATGAGTTAAGAAACTGTTGCAGAAAGACATTTTTTTCTAGTCCCTGGATTCAGGTTCCAGCCTCTTTATTCCAAAGGAAGAGGAGGTAAAAGGAGCTAGAAACAAACCTTTCCAGTGATCTCTGGAGTGTCCTGGTTGGCAGCCAGCCACTGTTAGTGCTAAAACCAAACTCTCAATCATACTAAGCACAGTTAGGTCTCAGAAAAAAAGGGTTGGGGGATTCACGCACGAGAAAGAACCGAGAAGGGTTGTATGAGCCAGAGATGCTTCTAATTTCTTACCAGGAGTTAGGAGAGCAGGAAGTCTTAGAATTCCCACAGGTCACAATAAATGAAAAGACGGAGGTGACAACCACGGACTAACATGAAACACGAAAAGAAAGGAACTGACTTGCAACAACAGACTAGAGAATATAGAGGAGGAGGGCCTGAAAGCAACATGGAACATTATAAAACAGTGCAGCGTGTTTGCCCTACAGCCTACCTGCATGTAAGGGATGGCACGGACCCCACCAACATTCCTCAGCTGGGGCAGGGTCTGCAGCAACCGCTCCAGCAGCATCAAACGCACCATGTGCAGCCTGAAAGGTTGGATGAAGAGACTGTTAGAGACGTCCATGTAAAAGGGACTTAACAATACAGCAGCTCAAAGTGTGTTGACTCCATATGCAGGTTAAAAAAAAAAAAGCTGTGAAGCGGGAGTTAAAAGGGCTCCATTAAAATGGCCCCCATCACTCCAATGGGGCCATAAGGAGGAATGAGCCACAAAGAGGGATGGTTGAACAAGCTTAATCTTGGTGGTTTCTTCTTTTACGATAGTCTCTGTGGAGGCAGAAAAGGACTTTGCCAATTCTACTATCTTAAAGGATTTTTAAGATTTTGACAGTTTCCTCTCTCTCTCTCTCTCTCTCTGGATTTTGGAAAAGTCCCTATGAAACATGGAAATTTCTCCACACCTGGGAACCCGTGCTCTATGAATCACCATCATACCATCCCATCCCAATACAGCTGACGGTGGCTGATTTCAGAGGCTAAGACAGTTGGGCCCAGTTAGTGCTTGGATGGGAAACCATCGGCACTGAATACCAGAGAAATCTCTAGGCAGGGCTAGGAAAGAATTAGTCTTGAAGCCAGAGCTAACAACACTGTTTCCTCCCAAAGGAGATGACTCAGGATAAGACGGCTTCCCACGTTCCCATGCAGAAGGTCCCTGAAACCCCGGAAAGCATTGACCGGGCAGTCAAGCATTGGCCACCGGGCTCCACGGACAAATGCTGGGACTCAGCGTAAGGGCAGCTTCCCACATACCTTCCACTGGAAAGGAAGTCCTACCTGTTGCTTGCGTGGACGTCTCCCTCAGCTTCTCCTTCGCCCTCGCCTTCTGAGCCTTCGCCCTCCTGTTGTCCTGTTGTGGTGCTGATGGCACCCGTGCTGGAGCTCACACTTCCTGGCCCAGCCGGGTGGCCCTCAGCTGTTGTGTCACCGTAGGCGCTGCTGCGGCCAGACACTGAAAATGAAGCAAAGGAAGAGATGAGCACTTCCGGACTATCCCTTTGTGGGTAGCTCCAGGGCAGACATGCGCGGCCTGACTTTGCAGCAGAGTGCCAGCTGGCATCTGAAACCTCCCAGGCCCTTTTCCTGGTATCTTTTGTTAGCAAATCTCAGGTGCCACATGCTGAAATAAATATTCTGGAGAGCCCCTGCTATTTAACACAGACATGTTAGGCAAGACAGAAAGCGATGGTCTCTTTCAATATTAGACAGATTCACAGAATTCAAGAGACTTGCTTTAAAATCTATAGCTTCAAAAAGAAATTAAAATCATTCTTAGCATTCACATCCTTCTTTTTGGGTTCCTGGAGACACCTGCTTGGCCAGTGAGGTAAACCAAGATGCTGGACTGGATGGACCAATCCAGCAGTATCATGCTTATTCCATCTGTTGGGGGAAGGAGAGGAGGCACAGTTTGAAACCAAATGAATTTTGGACATTACCGCTATGCTCGCCAGCCACTGAATCCACTGCGCTGCCGCCACTCTCGGAACCCACGCTTCCTCCGTGGTCAGCTGGAGAAGTCCGGAGGGTGGAGCCATCCGTGGCCGCCGTGCTGCCTTCATCATCAGAAGCTGGAGCTAAGAAAGTAAGGAGAGCTGTTACAAGTAAAAACACAGTCTTTGAACAACTTGAACATGAAAGCATTAGAGAAGGATTTTTAAAAAGCAATTATTAGTATTAACAACATGCAAAATGCTAGGGTGGCAATGTTTAGTAAGACAATTTGATTTAACCGATTAAAAACACTGATTAACAGGGCACATTTTTAGGAGCTATCACTTGATGGCTAAAAAGAATGCTTACTTTCAACACAAAAGTTTATAAAAATTACTGGGAGCAAGCATCACATCCTAGAAGGGGCATTCTCTTCCTGTGTGAGAGGACTGAGGGAATGCTTCATCTAAGGTGATGCCTCCCCGGAAAATGTGCATCATCTGGAAACAGAAGTTGTTGGCTGCAACCGGGGTTTACCCAGATACAAATACAGGCAAATTATACCAACAATTTATTTGATTCAAATGCCAGCATGCAAAGCAAAAATGTCCTATAACAGCCTCTGTTTGATCAAGCAAGTGCACCCCTAAGCCATTCGGTCAGTAAGAAAAATATGGTGGCACTAAAAATGAGGAGAAAATGCACCCTTCCCCCCTTATCCACTCCCCAACATTAGTCCTCCAATTCAGTTGCACCCCAGAGCAGAAAAAGCATTGTTTATCACAGACACTGCAAGGTTATGCAAGCAAGTTGTACACGTTTGAAACTGAGCTGACAGCAGAGCAGGAGAGCGCTCCATGCACAGCCTGGAAAAGTTCTGTTCTGGATTATGTCTCCTGCAATCCCCCAGCCAGCCAAACTGGCTACCAGCCACAGGATTCTGGGAGCAACAGCCTCCCAACCAAAAGGAACCCTTCTAGGCTTTGTGACATACAGAAGGGCCAGGATTCAATTCCCAGGCAAAGGCTCTGAGGTCTCAGACTTCGGGTGGGGCTCTCAGCTTGAAACCCTGAAAAGCTGCCATCAGCCAGAGGGGGAAAAAAAACATTACCTGAGACAAGACTGTGATAACACCTGCCCAGTTTTTTTTTTAAAGGAAGGATCCACAGCTCAGCAGAAGAGAATATTCTGTGCATGCTGAAGAACTTACATCCAAACTCTGACAACTTGAGTTAAAAGAGGTCAGGCAACTGGGGAGGAGGGACAATCCACTCTTGATCAGAGAAAACATCTCTGATTTGTAGTCCCTGGGAATGAGTGAGGTTGAGATTTTATGCTGTGAACAGTTACCTGATGCAGTGGTGTCCGAGAGAGTCCCGGCATCGAGAGAGGAAGAGCTAGGGGCTTGGCCCGATAATCCTAGGCTCTGTAGGCCAAGAGCGCTGCTACTGCTCCCTAAGTGAGAGGGAGAGAACAGAAGCTGTAAATTCCTCTGTAAAGGGACACAGCCCCATCTTCAGAAAGCCAGGCTCCCTCTGCTGAGCCCTCAGCCACACTTCTTTGGCTCTATGTCTGCTCTCCCCAAAAGGCATCCTAGGATAACCCAGCAGCAGGCCATACATTTGGAGACAATGACCAACAAACATTAACACACACAAGCAACAGACTTGCTCTTCCTTGTAACGTGCTTCTCACCTTGCTGATCCTGTTGCAGGCTGAGAGCAATGGCCAGTTCCACCATGGTTTCATCATCTGCATCTGGGGGAATGTCCAGCATGGGGGGAAAGCCCTCAGCTCCTGCCAGGAGAGCTTCTAGAGGAGAGGGGTTCCCATTGTTCACATTCTCAGCTGTCTCCAGCACCATCGATTCAGACTAGAAAGAGAAAATGGGGCTGATGCCAGAGGAATACTCCCCAGCAGAGTACAATATGCTATGTTGGAAATTTTCTATCTATTATTTCATTTTATTTACAGTTGGCCCTCCACATTCATTAGAATCAGGGGCATAGGATCCTTGCAAAAGTGGAAAAATCACAAATATCAAAATGTATGTGTCTGTGGGAAGGGGGCTGAGGTATGGTGGAGGCAGCCGGTACCCAGGGTCCAAACCCAGCTCAGAGAAAGGAGAAGGAAAGCAGGTGGGCCAGTATAGCAGCCCCATACTTCCCCTCTCTTGTCCATCTCCTTCCTTGGGTGTGGAGGGCATCGGTTGCGATCTGTCCTTAACTGGCCAGGCAGTGGCTGCCGGACAAGGAGGAAGACCAGAGGTGGGTTTTTAAAGGGCTGCACAGCCTGATCAGAGCCACCAAGAGGGAAGGCTCCCCCAGAAAAGAAGCACTTGAGGTAGAGGGACAGGGGTTAGAGAAACTCACAGATTATCAAATGAAAGTTAAACCCACAAACACAGAGGTCTGACTGTATCTCCCATCTTTTCCACCAGCAAAGGATTCAAGGTGACTGTAAACATTACAGGAAATGGGCGGTAAACAACTGTTAGTGCAGCCAGCAATTTTTAAAAAATATGCAAGGAAGAGTAACTCTGGAAAGCACTGTGTTCTAAAAGACAAAAAAAAAAAGAGGGAGCGGAGAGGGGGTGCAAGACACTAAGCAGCTTGCAGAAGATGCCAACACTTGGGAAAGGAGGATTGAGTGTGGTCATCAGAGAAGCTGTCCACATCTTTCGGGGATGCCTTGGAAACATCTCTGTCCAATCACCCCAGCTGATGTTCCTTTGCAATCAAAGCTCACAGGAAAGCAGAGGGAACTCACCACCATCTCGAAGTCCCCGTGGTCCACCTCGCTCTGGTCCTGGCTTTCCTGCCGGATGTCTTCGCCATTCGGTATTCCAGAGCTCTGTATTTTGTCATCAGCATCATCGTCATCGTAATCATCTTTATCTCCTGGAATATAAAAAAAAGATGGCTTACATGGCTGCACAAACAGGTTCCACAAGGATATGTTTGGTTATACTGCTCCTAAGACAACTGACAGACAAGAATTTTCGTTCTTTTTTTTTTTTTTTGAAAAACAGAAGACAGGCATACTTCACTTAACAAATCAGATGTGTTCCTGGACATTACTTCTTTAACAGAAAATTTGGCACCAGAGGGAGAAATAACAGGGAAAGGATAGCTCCCTACACCACAAAGAACATCTGTTCAACATGTTTCAGGAAACCTTTTATCCAAGACTAAAAATATGAACATGTGAAATCAAACAACCAGGTCGGTAAGTCGGTTGCATAAGTACACAAAAAAAATTGGAAACTTCTGCAGACCACTTGAAAGCTTCTTCCAAATGCATCCAGGGATGATAATTTTTTTCCTTCCCCAGTCTCCACCTTTTCTACGATTTCCCTTTAGGTTGGCAAACTCAGAAATTTATGTTTCTTTAACATGGTGCAGATACCTGGGGAGGCAGGTTTATTTGCTCTCCTCTTTTCCCTGTTTTGCTGCTTATAAAAGCTCAGTAAGGGAATTGTCCATGGTAGGAAGGCATATCCAGCTACAGTATACTAAATTCACAAAATTCTAATATTCTAGACAGCAAAACTGACAGATTTGCCTATCCCTTAGGGACACATGAGAATTTTCTTCCAGTTCGTTTTTGATCCAAAATTCACTAACATCTGCAGGACTGAAGTAGGGGAGAAAAGTGGGAGCTGAAAGATCTCCCTATCCTCAGTTGAGACAGATGCACAGACACACAATGGGACTCCAAGGGATCTCTGAATGCCCACTCCCTGCTTAGCTACAAACTCACTAACTGGCATGATGTCAAGAGGAAGTAGGCACTGAGACCCATAAGTTCCACCTACCAGTAGCCTCCCTAGACTTCCCTCAAAGCTGGATGTCTTTTGGTCTCCTCTAAAGTGCCAGAATCCAGTCCATGCTATGATGGGATTTCAACCTAGATCTCCCTTGGCACAAACCCTCCAAACAGAGGTAAACTCACATAGCATGTGTACGTTAACTAGAAAGCAGAGCTTCAAAACAAAAACAGTTTCCTTTACCCATTGGGGTGTTGCTTCGTGGAGAAGAAGGTAGGGTCACGTGTCTCCGTTTGTTTCTCGGCCTCAACACTCGAATTAGAGCTTGCTTGCAGGAGAAGCTGACAGCAGGATCCTGGAAGAAGAACAACCAAAGCTGTGTCATGTCAAGGGTTGGAGTTGTTGCCCCCAACTAGCATGGTGTTCCCATGCACGGCTGGTGTGAACTATGGCTGAGGTGTTGCTACCGAAGGATGCTTAGAAGCCAAAGATTAAACCTGGTGCCTCATGCCAGATGGTGATCATATGGACACGTCCATGACAGGTCAGTCTGTTCAGTTCAACACCCTCTATGTTACTCCTACTCCTATAGCTCTCCAGGGCTTCAGTCACAGAGATGGGCTCTTTAGTCTCCAGAGCCACATTTCTAAAACAGAGCAATCTGTCTCATATACAGTTATAACCACTGGCCCGTCTTAACTCAGTACCATCCAAACTGATCGGTAGCAGTTCCTCAGGGCTTCAGACAGTGGATAAAAGTCATTCCCAAAAGTCATTCAGCATCCCAGAGAAGCTGAAGACTGAACCTTCAGGACAAGCAGGGATTCTCCTACAGAGGTGTAACCCTTCACAGTGGCTCTGCTGACGCCAGCTTCTTACAGGACGGTATTCAATTCCCAACATCTCCAATTTAAAAAAAAAGGGGCGGCATCACGGCTGGCCAGCTAAGTTGCTGAGAAGAAAGGAAAAACAGTTCTTTTCTGGGCACAGGCAGGGACAGAACTGCCTTGGAGGGGATGGTCGTGCCTGAAGGAACCAATCTGCTCTCTTTCCTTGGTCCACATTTTATTTTCTTGCTTCTGGGCAGTGATGGAACAAAACCCATGTTGTGCAGATTCCTCCTCTCATGAACCCAGAGAATGACAGCAAAAGAAGAGGCCCTCTGAGTGCTGCTGGATGGCAACTCCCATCAGCCCCCAGCCAGCCTTGCCAATGGCATGAGGGATGATGACAATTTCTGTCTAACAGAAAATAGAGGACCACATTCTCTCCCTTTCAGGTCTCCCAGTCCTTTGCCTGTTGCTAACCAGGAGTGTATAGAGTTTTATTTGCACACAGTCACAGATAAGAGTGCAAAAGAGGTCTTGTGAATGAATTTAGTTATGACCTAGAAACCATGGAGCCCTATGAGGAGAGGCTTAGGGACCTGGGTATGTCTAGCTTGGAGAGGAGAAGGTTAAGAGGCAACATGACAGCCATGTTTAAATATTTGAATAGATGTCACAGGGAGGATGGAGCTAGGTTGTTTTCTGCTGCTCCACAGACTAGGACATGGAGCAATGGCTTCAAACTTCAGGAAAAGAGATTCCATCTAAACATTAGAAAGAACTTCCTGATGGTAAGAGCAATTTTGACAGTAGAATCTGGTGTCTGGGAGTGGTCTCCTTCTTCGGAGGTTTATAAACAAGAGGTTTCACGGCCATCTGTCGGAAATGCTTTGATGGTGTCTTCCTGCATGGCACAGTGGGGTTGGACTGGACGGCCCTTGGAATCTCTTCCAACTCTAAGGTTCTCTCCAAACTCCTTTCTCTGAAAGCAACAAACAGGGACAGCAAGACCAACGTACCGGGCAGAGCAACATCTGCATGTAAATTTTGGAAGCTGTATTGATGCAATCCAGTTCACAGGTGCAATAGCCGTGGATGATGTCCACCAGCGCGTTGACAGTGGCTTCAACATGGGTCAAGCCTAAAAGCACGGGAAGGAGAGAAGAGTAAGAACCACAGGTTACTGATAATAAATTAATTTTCAAAAAAGATCTCTCTTTTATCTCCCTCTTTTCTGGTAGCCAAAGGCATCCAAAAAACCTTCTCACTGGCTTGCCAGAGATGAGCATGCCCCACAGCACTCTGGGGAACAGAACACCTGGCAACACAGAGATCCCTCCTCAAGAAGGTCTTGTTTCTTAAATGATTTTGCAGCAGGTAGGAAGAAGCAGGAAGAATCCTGTCTTAAGAGCAGGAGAGACTCCTGCTAGATCTTACCTCCTTCTCAATCTGCACAAATAAGGGACTAATAGCTCTCAGACCAGTACCTGGCAAGCACGCAGGGGCCAAAAAGGCATTCTTGGGTTTTGATGCATGCAGTTTCCAGAAATGATTGACCAACTGAGTGATAAAAGTGCATCCTTCGCCTTCCACACTCTTCGAGGCCTCCTGTCCTTCTTTGCCGCCTTCTGGAAGATTGCCAGGGGATAGGGAGAAGAAAAAAGTAATGGTAAGCGTTGGGTCCTAAAAGGAAGCAGCAGAAGGCAATGTGGAAATCAAAATGGCAAAGGGGCAGTGGCAGGTTAGGGAGTGGAGTTTTGCTCACCTGCTTCCAACTGCGGCAACCTGGACTCTGTGAAATGGACCAAATTATTAGGTCTCATGATGGCGATGGAGCGGGCCGTGATGACCAGCCTCTGAAATACTTCCGGGTCGAGATCTTTCCCTTCTTTGCTTGAGGTTGTCAGGTACTGGATGGCTTTGCTCAGCAAGGCCTGGTCCTGCGGAGACACAAAGAGAAAATCTCAGGTGTAGCTCTTGCTTTTCCTATGTTTTTCCCCTGTATTCTATGTATTTTATCCTTCCCTTTCTATTCTTCTTTTCCCTCTTTTATTTCTTTTATATTTGTAGTTTTTAGTATTTGGTGGAAAATGGTAATAACATTTTTTATATTGATAAATATAAAGGACTCCACAGTGAACTTGCCAGCAGAGTCAGCCAAGTTCCTTGCAAGACACCAGCTTGTCTGTGCTTACAGTTCCTTGCATTCTGGAGTTATCAAGAAAGAGTGGAGGGATGTTACCAGGGTAGAGGGGGATGCGGAGATCCCCAAGGTTCAGCTGGCAGCCTACATGAATCAGGGTAACATGCCCCGGCCTTTGCCCCAGAGTCCTCTGCAATGCAGGGGTCAGAAGGGTCCCTTTGGGAGACATAAGGGAGACCTAATGCCTGGAGGACTGGGAAGCTGCTGTACTTGGTCACTTACACAGACAGCCTGTGCTGTTTTACCTTGTGGTTGTGGTAAGCCGAGCGGCTGGTGTGGAGGCTTGCCAGAAGGCTCTTGGTCTGCTGCTGGACGCTAGAGGGGGCCGGCGTCGAGAGGAGCATGGTGGCCAACTCCTGAGCAGCTGCCTTGCTCTTCTCCTGCATGCCAGGGACAGAAAGAGGATGGTTGGTGCTTTTGAGTGTTGGGCATTCCTGTTCCCCCAAAAATAACCACACAGAAGCAGGGAATAATACAAAATGTGGCTGACAAAGGTGGCAGACTTAGTTCAGTTTAGGAACACGGTCAGCCACCGGTAGCTGAGAAGCCAAAACTGTCTCAGAGATGGGAACAAGTTGGCGCAATGTTCCTTTCTACTCTCCCATGGAAAGGAAGGTCAACCTGTGGCCCTTCAGACATTGTTGGACTGTAACTCCCAGCATTCCTCACCACTGCTGAGGCTGGCTGGGCTTATGGAAGCTGAAGTTCAACAAGGTCGGGAGGGCTCCATGTTTCCCACTCAGCTTGAAGAGGTGAGGTTCCAGCCCAAGTCTCAAGTCAACATAACCGAGAAGAAGAGAAACCATACTCATTCCATCACATGTTGGATCATCCACATGTTCCCTCCGCACCCCTCAACGGCCATTCGGCTGGCCCTCAAAGTGCCACCCTTTCTCCCAGCTTCATGTGGGGCAAAGGCAGCAAGGGATTACAGGGGGAAAAGGAGAGGAACAATCCATCCCTTTCCCTTGGGCCCTTCAAAAGGGGATTAGGCAAGTTCATGGGCCTATCAAGAACCACTGGCCATTAGATCAAAAGCGGAGCCTCTGGATTCAGAGGCATCTACCTCTGAATCCCAGCTTCCTGGGGAGCATGGGCAAGGAAGGCACCCATGGCCTTTCTGTAGGCTTCCCACTGAGGCAGAGGGGCATCTGGTCTGATTTGCCGAGCTGCTCTCCTTGTGTCTGCCTGTTTCAGGACACCTGCAGCTATAAAGCCAGGCCCAAAGTTACCTGCTACTTCACCTTGATCCTAGTCAGAGGGCAGCAAGGCAGAGGACAAAGGAGACCCCAAAATTTGGGGGTAGGGGAGGTTAGAAGTTGGCTTGGGATTCAGTCACAGGTCAAAAGCAGACTTCCGTCAACCTACTGCCTTCCCAATCATGTTAGACTGAAGTTCCCATAATCCCCCAGGCCGGATGTAACTAAGCCAAGAGGGGAGTCTCTGTTAGAAGATTACTGAACATAGAGCGCATGGCTTTTTCCACTTGTTAGTTTGGGGGGGGGGGTTTGGGAGGGGGGAGGTTCTTTCTTGCTCGTCCCCCAACCCAAATCTCACACTGAGATTGTCTGTGCTCTTGTTCGGCTCCCAACAAACTACCCCAACCTAGCCACTGACTGAGATGAGACACTGGGGTGGAACAGTCCCATCCACACCAGAATGCCACCTCTTCACCTGCCCCTTCCTGCCCAATCACCCCCCAAAACAAACTCTTACACACACACCCCACAGATGAGATAATCTCTACGGCAGAAAGAATGCCCCCTGCTGGCCACAAACAGACAAGCAAATACCATCCTTCCTAGTTGCTCTGAAAGCTTTCTGCTTGGGTCTTTGCTTCCCAAGAGAGCTCGGCTGCAGAGCAGCATTAAAAGCCGAACAGTTAAATCCGCATGTACCCCCTCTTTTCCAGGATTGGGGCCGCAGCAGGGCTTCAAAGGCTGCTGATCCTTCTTTTCTCCGTGCAGTTTCTGCCTCCCCTTCTCCCTCCCTCCACCAGACCTCAGGCAACCTCCCGAGATGTCCCCAAAACCTCAAGGAAAGTTACTTGCCTTCTCGTTGACTGGTCCGACGGCAAAGCAGCTTTCCAGCGCTTCTAAGGAACTCACGACTAGCCTGGAGGGAGAAGAAGAAGAAGAAAAAGGAGGAGGAGGAGGAGGAGGAGAAAGCTGGTTTCAGAAAAGGCAGGCTCCTTAAGACGTTGCTTCATGGCACGCTGCAGCTCAAGATGGCTCAGAGAGAGAGGGAGGGAGAGAGCGCCAAGGGATGCCAAGTCGCCTGCCACTGCCACCGCTACCCAAAAGAAAAGGAATCAAAGCAAGATAAAAACATTTTTTAAAAACCACCGCCACGGGCACCGTGCATATCTCCTTCATTGTGCAGCAGACCAGAGTGTTAAACCTGGCTCGTGCTCAGAGAAACTTAGAGGCCGTTTTTGCAAATCCACAGCTGAAAGGCAGAAGCAAGGAGGTGGGGGGGGGGGAGATTTGCCTTTGCCTCTTTGCCTCTCTGCCCCCCCCCCACCCTGCAAAGAGGATAAACACGTTGCCTTACACCGCCCGCAGCAGGGATAATTTGGATTTTGTGCTGACAGCCCTGATCCATCGCTTCCCCCCACAGATCTTTCTCCCCTCCCTGAGACAGACACATGGGCGGTTGCGGAGATCAAGGGGTGGCGTGACATGTATTTTGGAGAAAGAGGAGAAGGAAGAAGGAGAGAGAGCCAGAGGGGCCAGGAGGAGGGGGACAAAACACTCACTCTCACTTACAGAGGTTACGTTCGGCCACCTCCCCAAAACTTTGTGGGAACAAAACATGGTAACAACTTTTTAGCAAGCCCAGATGCCAGTCGGTGAAACAAGGCACATAAAAATCAAGACTGGGAAAAGCGAAGGGAGAGTTCCCCATTCCAAAAAATAATTCAAGGTTCCATAAGCTCATAAAATCCCCCATTTTAAAAAAAAATTTAAATCAGAAGCAGCCTGGAAATACTGGCAGGGGGGAAGGTGAATTTGCCTCTTCCCCAGTGGCTGATCCCCGGCAGACTGCAAGACTCCGGCAGCCATTGTTCACACGTGTTTAACCATAAGGGTTTATAAAGTTTCATTAGATATCCATTATCTATCCGCTTTTCCCAACATGGTGCTGGAATTGCCAAAAACCTACACTGCGGGCTTGGAGAAATTACAACAACTCTTCTGAGGCTGCTATCCAAAAAGGTTAACTTTTCTGAATTCTATACAAAGTCCCCTGCCTGTTTGCTCTTCTTGTCCCAAGCTGGGAAATTTAACCCAGCAGCAGAGTGGCTTACCATCTAACATTTAAAATGTATATGTATAAGTATGTATGTATTTAAATATCCATGTGGAACAGCCAGGCAAAACCATGCGGCATATGTATCACAAGAAGATCATTTTGGTACTGAAAAGATGCTAGTCCATAAGGGAAGTAACTTGTCTCAAAAAGGCTCTTCTGTAACTCAGCCCTACTTTGAGTCACGGAAAGGATCATGTATTTTGCTCCTCTTTAACCCCACCTTCATTTTTCTCTTCCTTCTCTGTCCTCTCCCTTGCATCTATGTTCTAACTGTAAGCTCCATGAGGCAGGGAGACATCCTTCAATTTAAAAAAAAATTTTTTTTGTTGAACACTATTTTATATAAACAGTGGAAATGAAAAGACAAACAGTTCTGAGCCTGGGGGTTCTATCCCAATCTGTGTTCTGCTGCACCACCCCGCAGTTTTCCAACAAGACCAGCTATATATTCACTTGGCCTGCAAAGAGGTCCGTGCCAGGAGGAGGAAAGAGACAAACATCATCAAGAGTGGCAAAAGTCTGACAAAAGGGAAGGCAGGCCACTCTGTGGTGGAAATACCACAGTCTATGTGCTGCGTGTGGTGCTCGGGTGGTTCAACCTGGCCCTTGAAACCCTTAGAAGCACCTAGCTGGCTACCTACCCATTTCTGGCCCAAAATCCCACTTTTTAAAATATTCAATATTTTAGAGGGCCTCTCAACTTGAAACAGCTTGAAATTCCCACCAAAATGCCCCCAAAGATGACTGGAAGTAAGGCAACGTTAACTGCAGTTGGCAAAATGGCAGCCGCTTCTAAAGTTTCAGAGCACACCTGTCCCTAGACTAGATTATCTGTGAAATGAGTTTGCTTCTGAAGACACCAAGAACTGTTTCCCCCATCCTACCCTACCCCCAAAGCTGCCCCCATCCTTATTGGGTTCCCATAACCCTCGGCGACATTTTCTCCCCAGCAGTAACAAAATGTAGGGTGGAAACAGTCCTTCCAGAAGCTAAGGGCTCATGAAACCAAACAGTACACTCACTGCTTCTGAGCCTCTTAGGTGTAACTTTGCATAGACTGCAGGTCCTGGCTATCAACTCAGCTCCAGCACCAGAGAAAGGACAAGACCCTCTCTAGAAGGAACAGTCTCCAGACCTGCATCTACCTTCCTGTCTTTTAACCCTTCATAAATCAGGCAGATAAGGACTGACACCATAATTTGCATGTCACATGGCCGGCTGATGTACAAAGATTTCCAACAGTGTCAAGATTTTTGAACTGGCTGAACAGATTCCAGGCATTTCTCCATCTCTTGAGGCAAGAATAGTCCAAATTCATCCTGCTCTGGACTTCAACCTCACACCCCAATCCCCCTCCCAAAAGATAGGTCGTGTCTGTCAGACTTGGAAAATCTGACTTTTTTTGGGACTCTGTGCACGTGTGCCTTTAAGTCGCCTTTCGATTTATGGCAATCCCATGAATTTCACAGGGGTTGCTACTGTGGTTAAGGAGAACAGTCATGCGTACCACCCAGAGTTCACTGGAGGAGAGGCAGGTAGAAAAAAATCACAAATAATAAACAAGCATCAGACTGAGGTCAAGCAGCTTCTCAAAGGGAGAGCCCCTTTGCTATGTTGCGGGCATGCACAAGATTCCTGCATCTGGTCCTTGGCAGCTCCAGTGAAAAGGGCATCAACTCACAAGCCTGGAAAGACCTGGGCAAGCAGCTGCCAGTTAGAGCGGGTGGGCGGGCAGTGCCAGGCAAGACAAACCCATGTTTGGATGCGATATTTGGTATGTTCGCATAGGAGTGAAAGCGAAAAAAGCAAAAAGGAGGCCACTGTGTGAGGCTGTGGGAGATGCAAGTTTCAAACTCAAGAGACTGGCACTGATAGGCTTGCTCGAACCTTGGACTCTTCAGCTACTTAATTCAGCTGCAGACAAAGATCAACTCATCCCCAGAATGGCACCGGGAACCAGAGGGAAAGCCGAGCAGGAAAACAAACGAGCAGCTGGGATGCTCAGCCCAGTTTTCTCTTGTTTTGTCTCTTATTTGCCAACAGGGGTGCCATGCAATAGATCCCAATGTAAAAAGCAACACACAAAAATCAACTTTTTTCCCCCCAAAAAAACATGTATGTAGAAACATACTCACACATTTCCAAAACAGCCAAACATAAAACCAAAGCACTGTGCTGTTTTATTCTCTGCCACGCACACACACAAAAAAAGAACATTCGTGCAGAGAGAGAAGAGAGCATATACTAACCGGTCCAGGGTGGTTAAGGACTCAGTTTCAGAACTTTGGGGTGGGAAGGGGAGCAAAGGAAAAGGGTGGGGGGGGAGAAATATATAGATAAATGTATAAATAAATTTTAAAAAAGAGATGAAGCTAACAGGAAAAAGAAATCAATCAACACATCCTAAGCAAATTAAAAGGAGAGGAAACTGACAAACTGAACAAAGTAGTTGGGAAAATGGAGAAAGAGAAAAGCACCTAGATGCAAACAAACTCAAGGAATGTTATTTCTATGAAAATGGCACTGTTGGGAGTAAAAAGTTTTCCAAGCATTTCACATTTTGTTTCTGATTTCCTAAGCAATTCTAAATATGCCATTCTGTCTTCTTGCAAAGAACTGTGCCTAAAGTCAACAAGATAACTCACTGAGAACATGCGTTTGTTTACAGAAAAATGTTAAAATGATCTCTGTTTTGTTTATGATAAGTAACTTGTATGCATTTTCTCTCCCTTTGGAAGCTCTATAAAAATCCTGATGTTTCAATAGAGCTTTGTCCATCTGATCAGATTATTGTTGCACCCAAGCTGACAGCAGGGGTGGAGAGGATGATGTTTTTTCAGTCAAGAGTAATTGTGTTTGTGTGCACGTGTGTGTGTGACTCCTTCCCAACCTGATTCGGGGCCCAATCTCAGCTCTGTGTTTATATACCTGGGAAACAAGGGTGGACAGATACTTCAGTTACTCTCAACATCACCAGGTTCTTTACTTGTAAAAGAAATTGAGAGTAGCCCCACAGCTGCAGTCAACGACTATCTAGGACAAAACCTGGATTTGGACCTCCAAAATCCTAAGCAAACCACAACCCCGTAACTACTCAAAGGCAGAGTCAATCCCTCCTTGCCCATACACACGCACCAGCTCAGCACACCACCCACTGCTTCACGTGTTATTGCCCTAACAGTGCTCTCCTTTACTTCCTCACCCTCTTCCTCCCACAGCCAATTTTTCTTTTAATTTTTAAACGGCGTAACACACAGAGTCCTGGTAATGGCAGCATGCGCGCCTATCTGTCTGTCTACATCACGAGCCCTAAGTGTGTCTTCTTTTTTGAAAAACAAATCATATTTCAGGGTTTGCTAGTTGACTGCTCTCCATGAATCCCAAAGGACATGACTTCCCACCTTAGCTGCAAAGAGCCTCTAGGTCTTTTCCTCACCTTCAAAATCCAGTTACTAATCCCAACTAGAGTAGAGGCCGTGTACTAAGGAAAAATGTGTTAATTGGTGACTTAACAGGTGCCTGTGAGTTCGCTGGGTCTACTCTGAGACTAAGAAGAAGATCTAAGATGCAACTCAAAGACGAAGTCAATCCAGCATCAGCCTTCCCACACACCATCTCAACATGAAACCCATTGTGCCTCACTTTCCATTGCCATACCCTGTTCTTTCTAGCTTCCCGATACCCCTAGCTAAATCCCTACCTGTGACCCCCAACTCAGGAGAAAGAGGGTAGAAAGCAAGTTGGCAACACAGTGCAACTCAAAGTGGTGGTTCATGCTGTCAGTCCACAAGCCATTAGAGCTCCCAGGAAACAGAGAAACGGCAGTAGCCAATGGGCACAAATAGGGTACAACTCCCTTGCACACCGGGGTTAGGGGAGCCAGCTCACAAACTACCGCAATAACACATTCCCGCACACCAGGGACAGTGTTTCCCTTTCAGTTTTCGTTCTAATCCTCTCCCTCCAAAACTGTGCTCGAGAGAGGGAATTCAGCCTTCTGGGGGTGATAGAGGCAACGGAGAACACCAGTGATCCTCTCCATCACTGGGACAGAGAGCAAAAAGCAGGGGGACCAAAGGGAACAACTAGAGCTTTAGGAACAACCTTTCCCAAGGTGAAGGGGATGGTACTTCCCAACTTAGCCAGCATGAGGATTCTGGGACTTGCAATCCAAAATGCCTGGAGGGGCCTGGGGAAGGCAGCTCCAGGGTTCAAACAATACTCCCCGCCCACATTATTTCAGCTATCAAAGATGAAAGCAATAATCTACACAAATATACAAATATAAATTTACAACAATACTCCCTCCACTATGCCCTGCAAGGCACAGACACAAAGAAAAATGAAGTGAATCAAGAGAGGTTTCCAGAAAAAGTTTTCACACAACAGATACTACAGCAGCAGACTCAGAAGTGGTACCCACGAGACAAGGGGGGTGGGTTAGGAGGAGGAGGAAGATGAGAAGAAGTAGTAGCAACTCTAAAGAGGACTTACCTCTCAAGAACGGTGCCGCTAGTGACTGCTGGGGTAGCTGATTCTGTGTCTCCAGTCCCGTTTCCCTGGTTCAGGTTGGGTGGGCAGACGTTGCTCACCGAGGCTGATGGGAAATCATCCGGGGGCTCATCCGGCCAGCCAAACTGCTCCTTCGTCTTGCCGTAGATCTTGACGGCGTCCAGCATCGTGACACCTGCGGGATCCACGGAGGCGCCAACTGCCAAGAGAGACAGAACGGGAAGATTTGCAAGACGAAGGCTGAACTGGCAGTTTGCCAAAAGAGAGATGTATGTCTTTCTCTGTGTTTTGCTTCTTTTAGCAGACCAGACTGGGGGAAGCTTACCAAAGATGGTCAACTTCTTGTCAGCCTGCAGCGCCTCCTCTCGAGTGAAGGGGAAATCGAACCAGCGTGGGCGGCTCAGGTTGAGCTGCATGGTGCGGCCAAAGATCTCCAGGTAGGAAGGGGCCCGTTCGATGGCTTGAGTTCCGATCTGGACCCTCATGCCGGTCATCACCATGGTGCTGTTGTTGTTTGTCACCTCAATGGTGAAGCCACCAGGCTGCCGGAAAGAGCGAGGGAGACAGAGAGAGAAAAAGAATGGTGATCCGTCAGTGTGCTAGTTTCTCCTTCTTTCAAGGGTTTTAAATAGAGGCTGGATGGCCATCTGCCGGGAGTGCCTTGATTGAGTCTCCCTGCATGGCAGAACGGGGTTTGATTCAATGGCCTTTGTGGCTTTTTCCAGCTCTAGGATTCTACAGAACAGCAAAAGCCATCTTAAAACAGTTACCAGCACTACTCTGTATAACTGAACCTCAGGCTCTGGATTCCCTCCAGTTCCAATCTGGGTTTCCCAAAAGGCCACATTCCCCTCCCCCTGACAGCATCATATAGTGAATCTCCAGCTTTTGTATTGGTTTCAGTTCTCATTCTAAAAAGGGTGAAATGCCTCTCCTGAGGCTCAGTTACTGGCCCTGACAGCTTTACACTAAAATATCTTGGTATTTTGGCTGCACCCCTTTTCGCTTTTGGTCCCCCACCTCTAGAAGGCGACCCTCAACCACTTCTCTAAAACTGGATTTGGCCCCTTTGAGAGCTGAAAATGGTTCCCTACTCTTTCCATGTAAGAAATCTTCAGGCCCACAAGTGCACGGTCCACCCTAAAGGAAGTAAAGTTTCTTGCAACCACTTACCTTTGTGTTGGCAACGTACATGCCAGTGGAGTTGAGGCGATGCTTGATCTGCTGGGCATTGTAGACCTGCAAGAGGTCATTGCCACCAAACTCAACATCCGTCAGCTGCTGGTTGTGCTCGAAGAAGTCGATGGGAAAATTCACTTGGGTGGAGGTGCGAGTGGCTGGAGGAGGAGGAGAAGCAAAAGCAGGACAGAATTTTAAGCTGAGACGCGTGAGAATTTGAGTTGGTTTGCTTCTGTCTAAAATAAGAACTTTCCAAAATTCATGAACTCCTCAATAAGTTCAGATTTTAAAACCAGATTAGCACAAAATGAATGTAGGAGAATCAGAAACTGACAGATTTACTAATCCAGGCAATCTTTTAAGGCTTAGCCCCTTAAAAATCCGGCTTCAGATCTGTAAGAGCTGGCTCAGAAAAGCACCATAGTTCCACACGTGGACCTGAGCTACAGCCAGCTATTCACCAAGCCTTACTTATACAACCACAGCTCTCATTGCACAGCCACTCAGCGCCTGGTGGACAGCACGACTGGGATCAAAGAAGCATCTGGCTACATCCCTGTCATCTAATGTGAAATGATTACCTCATCCATAGGATGTCACTATTTCACCTACAACCACCAGATCTGTATACAGCACTGTATTTCCCCTATATGCAAATACAGGTATACCAAAATCGGGGAAAAAAAATACAAAACCCTTCTGGTTCCCAAGCATTTTGGACAAGGGACATTCAACTTGCAGTAAGCAAAGGCCGAGAAAAGAAGAGAGAGCACCCGGCATGACCCCCACCCCAGCGCCATGTTTCCCACCCACCGCCATCACCATAGAGTAGTCCCTAGCCAATCTGACCTTGTGTCGACTTACTGATGGCCGCCGCCTTGCGCTTGCGGACAGGCTTCATGATGCTAATGACGCTGCTGGGCTGCAGGGAGGGCTGGAGCCAGTAGGAGGTGTTCTCCACGTTGGCCATGTAGATGCGCAGGCTCCCGTCCTCGCACAGCAGGATCATGGTGGTCCGCTGCTGCTCGTTGCAGGCCGTGTGGCGGATGGCCACCATGTCCTGGATCTGGAAGGCAAAAAGAGGCCAAGGGCCACATGTCCTTTCTCTTTCTTTTTAAAGAAACTGCTTGGAAACAAAACAGAAGATTTCAGAATGTACCTTTGCTTTTGCAGGCAAGGTTTTGATTTCTTGGATCAAGAAAGTGTCTGGCTTCACCATCACCACCAGTGGAACGCCGGTTGTTTGTTGCACACAGCAGACCAGGCCTGGGTGGTTCATGACCTCGGACCACTGGCAAAGGGCTGGGGAAGTCTTGCTGCCCCCGTTGGAGCTATGAGAAAGATAAGAGGAAGGTGTGAAGCAACCCATTCCTTCGGAGTACACCTAGAGCTCCACGCTGCTCTTCCAAATTATCTATCCCCCTGACAACCAGAGCTCAGAAAGGTACTTTTCAAAAGTCATCAGCTACAGTTACAGCTTTAAAAGTTTCAAGGCGGTTTAAAAAGTACGTATCACTTTTTAAAAAGCTTTCCTGCTAATCAAAGTCAACTAAAATTTGAAAAAAGGAGGTACTAGAATGCAACAAGCTACTGACTTGTGGCAGAAAACATGCCCAAGTAGCTGAG
Organism: Cyclura pinguis; assembly: GCA_030412105.1. Classification (NCBI taxonomy): domain Eukaryota; kingdom Metazoa; phylum Chordata; class Lepidosauria; order Squamata; family Iguanidae; genus Cyclura; species Cyclura pinguis. The sequence continues at coordinate 16,393,164 of CM059612.1, read as the reverse complement.
GCAACTCACAACACTTAACTACAGAACTAACGTAAAACACAGCTACACAGCAAACAGAGTGATATCATCCCACATCATACTCCAGCCATTAAGGTAACTTAGTTAAACCTTTGCTATTGCAAAACAGAACTAATCAGAAGCATTTCATAATCTGTAACAAGTTTGCTCAGTAGAGAGAATCTCCATTTTAGGAATCATGTGGCACTCCAGAGGTTCCACTGCAATTCTCAACAGCAGACTGACCCATTCTCAACCTATTTACCCTGGAGGAACGAGTGCAATAATTTTTAGATTTTGGGGAACCCCTCCATAAAAACCCCAGTTGACCAATCCTGGCACAGACAATAGAGAAGAACATTGGGAGCTGCAATCCAACACATCTGAGGAGCTGCAGAATTCCCACTCCAAGACGACAGGGTTAGGGAAAAAGAAGAGACCCAGGAAGGGCGCCTCACCTCTTGATATTGATGGGGAAGAGCCGGACGACCTCCAGCGTGGCTCGGCTGATGGTGGCGGCGAAGGACTTGCCCTGGCAGTAACTGAAGAAGAGCATCTGCAAGACGTGAGAGTAATAGACGGAGACGCCACCACCGGCCACCTGTCCATTGCTGTCCTGTAAGGGAATACGGAGAAGGCACCTGCATGCATATATGACTGGAAGACCTGGGAGGCACATGAGCACGCCCAGAAGAAAACTACTTTTAAGAAACAAATCCAGAATGATCTCTCCAAACCAAGACTACAGAAACTCTCTCCTTAAGAGAGAAGGGTGGGAAGCATATGGCTGTTGAGATACTAGTGGACTGCAACTCCCAGAGTTCCTCTACTCTGGAGATGTTTGCTAGGACTGCTAGGAGTGGCCGTCCAGTAACTGGAAGGCTGAGTGACTCCCATCCCGGGTTCAAGGCAACTGTGGGAGACCTCTTGCCAGCTGGGGCCACGTTTCAATTGCAGAAAAACCTTTAGGAGCTGCACTGTAGCAGAGAGAAGCACCCCTCCTAAAGATCTTTGAGCTCTAAAGGGCTTGTGTAGGGAGAGGGGAAGCCTAGAGCATGCACTTAAGAAGGGCCAGATTTGGTCTTAGGTCTGAGGTTCCCCACACTTGCCTTAAGCCAAATAAGTTGCAGAATACTGGAGGGGGAAAAACTGTACCTTCAGGTCTTCGTGAGTGATTTCCAAGACATTTGTGACATAGAAAGGGCCGTGCTGAGCACTGCTAGCCTCCTCCATGAGCTGAGTGTAGATATAGCCGGCAGAGGACATGATGACCACAATGTTCTTGCCCTCTTCGTTGAATAGGAAGGTGATGTCTCTGATCTTAGAACTTGGCAGCAAGAAGTAGAAAGTTGGGCTCAAGGCATCCACTGAGAGGTCATAGATCTTTCAGGAAACAAGAGAAATTTAGCACTTTAGGGACAGACAAGACTGAAGAAGCTGAGGTTTCCAAGTTAGTTAGTGCTCAGTGCCTCAGTTTTACCATTAGCCCCGTGTTTTAATTTTAGTTTTTTCTTTCTTCAGTCTGCTCTCCCCCCCACAATGTATTTCTCTTTGACTGTGAATAAAATAGTTTTAAAACTAATAAATACATAATCGTATTTTAAAAAAGACTGAAGTGGCCTACAAAGAAACTGTGGTCTAATGGACTTAAAAACACCCCACCATATTCCTTGGAGCTTGGAAAAATGAGGCTTTTTTGGAGACTGCCTAAATAACCCTAACACTAACCCTAAATCTAACCCTAACCCAGAACATGCCGAAAAGTGGATTTGGGGAGTTACTTTTCTATGCTTAATCCTCCCATGCTAGGCTCAGTATTTCTATGACCCTTCTGCCTGTACACCATCGGGGGTGAGGTGGCATTTCAGGCAAGGACTTTTAAGAGTAGCCTGCCCAGATGAGAGGAAAACATTATCTCTCGTTCTGCATCCCTCACGCCTATCAGCCTCCAAGCATCTCCACACCTTCACAAAGTCTGCTGTGACAATGGCTAGTTCCGTCTGCGATCCTGGGAGCCACACAGCTTTGATAATGAAGTTGCCCGTGGCAAGCTGAGGATGGAGAACCAGGTGATCTGAGACGGATCCAGAGCTGCTGAAGGTCAGGACATGACAGTCCTGTGAAGAAAGAGAAAATAAGAAAGACTAATTAACAAGGGCTGACTTTGCCCCAAGAGAAGGAATAGCCTAACAACCATTATGTACATACACATACACACAAACAAACAGAGAGACACATAATCGTTAGAACATATTCGGAAAACCAAGTTCTGTGTGGAAAGTCTGAAGGAACTGAGTGGGATTAGCATGAAAGACAGGAAACTGAAAGGCAATGCAGAAGCACTAGACCGGGGCTCTCCAAATGGTGTGCCACGACACGTCAGTGTGTCACCTGAAGTGTGTAGGTGTGTCGCCTACAATTTTGGAAATCTATGTTATTATTTATAAATCATATATTTTTAAAAATATATGAAAGGTTTTCACGAGATGTTTTGTCCCTGTATATGTTGTTATTGCTATTTATGTATGTGTTCGTATCTCTTATAAGGGATTAGTTTAATCTCTGGTTCACTAGTGAATGTGAATTACTGTGTCGCAAAATGATGCATGTCTAAAAAAGCGTGTCACCAACATGAAAAGTTTGGAAAGCTCTGCACTAGATACTGGCCATGCTGGATGGGGAATTCTGGAAGTGCAGTTTAAAAAGGAACTTTTCCCAACCCTGCAAATATACTCAGAAGAGGGCAAACTCTTACTCTTTCCTGTCCCAGAGAGAAAGGATTTGATCTAATGGGCTTAAATCTGAACTACAACAATTTCAATTGACCATCAAGAAAAACATCTTGGCAGTTCAAGAACAATGTGGCAACAGAACTAGTTGTCACAAGGCAGGGCGGGGGCTCTCCCTCACTGGAGCTCTTTCAGGCAAAGGGTGGGTGCTCACCTCTTTGGAACACGCTAGCAATCCATTTCACGAGCACAGATCCCTGCCGATGGAGATGAAAGGCCTACCCCTGTTTCCACAGTGGCCATCCAAGTTCACAACAGGGCATGAAGGCTATGAACCAGTGCTACTCAAAGCAGTAGTCCACGGACTGCTGGCTTCCAGCCCCTGGAATGTTTCCAGGAAACAAAAAATGTTCTCTAGCCAGTGAGCACAAATACGGTATCAGTCCTTGGCGTGTTGTGGGGAGAAAAACGCCATTCCCTTACATCTAATAGCCTGAGAAGCACTGCTATAACCCTCTCTTTCCCCAACAAGTGATATTCAGAGACATGTCAACAGTCTGACTCAACAAAAGGAAGACTCCCTTGAGAAATGGCTAAGGACCCCAACGTAGCCACTACAATATCCATAGCATTGTGACAAGGACTGTCATTCTAGAGACCTTCCAGCATCCTCACCTTCAGCCCACACACAGCCAAGTAGTCCTCTTTGCAGGGGTTGCCTGTAAGGCTCAGCACAGTGAAGGGAACTGGGGCCGAGGCAAGACGAGTCAACGTCAGCTTCCGTTTACTTGAGTCGGCTTGTTTGAGCAACGCAGAGAGCTGCAAGACTGTGATCTGCATTTAAAAAAAGACAGAGTAAAAAACACACACAAACTGTGACCGTTGTGTCTCCACCACACAGAGAACAAATTGTGCTGCACCACTCCAAAGGAAACCATGTCTCTCTGGGTCAAGTGCTTCAGCCAAGAAGAGCAAAGCTTGGTCTACCACCAGATACGGTCAGGTAAATGGTCCCCACCCCATCCTTTTCCCTCTTTGCCCAGGCTCACCTTGCCCTTCTCGTGGCTGACGGCTAGGTGCTGGCGGCGGCCGTGAGGCGAGGAAAGCACGCACATGGCCACTCGCCGCAGGACGTGGGCGCTGATCAGCTGCCGGATGGTTTGGCCCTGGTCCCCACTGTAGTTCATGCGGACGTTCTCAAAGGCGCCTTCTTGGGAACCCAGAGTTGGCACCTGGGGGTGATGACGCGGACAGGGAAGGAGGGAGGAAGCACAGAAAGGCCAAGCCAGTGAGTGAGCCATACTTTAAGTAGCCATTTCTGGGCAACAACCAGTAATGTTACCTCTACTTCATTCCTTTTATGAGACTTTTCTTTTATGGGGAGGGAGAGGTTCACCTAGTGAGACATAGAGCACACCCCCCCCCCGTCGTGGTGATGTCTCATATAAGTGAGCCACGGCATTTGCCCATTTCAATTTTAATTTCACCTTCCTGCTCCCTGCAGCAGGATTTTGGACACTAACTAGCTGGATATCACGGACTGCTCTTTTAATCAGGAAGGGGGTATAACTTCCACCTTTCTTATATTTTTAAAGGCTTCTGATCAGAATTAATTCTGTGCTGGTTCTTAATACAATAATCTAACTGTTTTTGCAACTCCTCAGTGCTACAAACACTAAAGCAACACTGCTTTAACTCACAAGATGGCCTGGGGAGCGGGAGAAAAACGGGATACAAAATATATGAACTGAAAGGCGCAATGGCTGCTGATTACACTTATTTATATCCCACCTTTTCATCAGTTTAGTACTCCAGGTAGCTTATGAAAGTTAAAAAAGACATAGCTAAAAAATATACCAAAGTTAAATATATCATTAAACTATCCATAAAAATTAAAAGTTTAAGAAAACATAACAATTAAAACAACAAATAAAACAGAAATAGAGAGTACAGCCCAATTCTGCAAGACCCAGTCCCCTTCAGCAGCCAAGTCTTCAAAAAAGGCCAGCCGAAATAGAGAAGTCTTAACTACGCGAAAAGACAGCAAGGAAGGTGCCAGTCCCACCTCTCTGGGAAGTGAATTCCTGAGCCAGGGGGCAGCTACCAAGAAGGCCCCATCTCCCACGTTCCCACCAGATGTACTTGCAAGGGTGGTGGGACAGAGAGAAGCACCTCCCCGGCAGATTTCAAAACACAGGAAGGTTCACATGGGAGAATATGATCCTTAGTTAAGATTACAGAGAAACCACAGACACTGTGGAATCCTTGGGGGATTTCTGACAAAGTCTCCCACTCTCCTCAAACCTTCTATATCCATACAGGCCCAGGTGCCCCCACCATCAGAAGGAGGAAGGGTGAAAAACAAAGGAGAGGATGAGATTCCTGCCCTCACCATCAACTGATCTGTCATTTCCACCGTCTTGTCCAAGGTGTGCAGCTCATTGAGTGCCTGCTGGGCCCGGGTGCTGCTCCCCATGGCTGAGGCCTGCTGGAAGTTTATCTGAATGGCTTCCATGAGGAAGTTCAGCATATCCAAGACCAGAGGAGCAAAGGAGAAGTTGGCCTGTGGAAAGAAGGGAAAGGTAGCAGTAGCTTTAAAGAGGCTCTGTTAAGAACAAGAGCAAGAAAAGGGACTTGCTGTCTCCCCTCCCACAGATAGCACCCAGCTTTTGAACTAACAGGGGCACCATACCTGGGATTGCAGCTGCTCCCGACAGCCTTCCACATTTCGACATAAACTGCTCTTCTTGGGCTTCTCCTCGTCAGGCCCTCGCCCGTCGTTGATAGAGACCTTGGACTTGTCTGTCGGGGAGGTGCTGGCGTGGCGGATGACACTCTCAGGCACCCGGGGTTCGCTCTGGAAGGCTGACTCCTTCATGGTGGAGCCCAGGCCACTGCTGGGCGTCCTCTTCACCAAGGCCTAGGGGAAGGAAGAGCAACATCCAAGGAATCCCAAAGAGGCTGATTAAATATCTGAATCCTTAGGAGACTGGGGGAGGGGGCACAAAACAATGCCTGGAGACTGCCCTCCGTTCACTGTCCACACTTTTCCACATCCTGGTGTTACAGCGACTGGCACTGGTGGGCACTGAAGCTAAGATGTGACCCTTAAAGTACAAAGTTTGCAGCAGAAATGGGGGACTGGTGAGGCAGGAGATAAGGTTGAACCCCACTTTCAGACCTCTGCCGCACCCCCTTACAGTCAGACGATGGCAACTTCCACCCTCTCTCTCTATCCCTCCCGTACAGAAAGACACACAACCATCCCAGACCTCAGGACAACAACAACATACCAGGCAACTGCCATCCTCCTTTGCCCCACAGTCGCAAAAGAATGAGCCGTATTTGGCGTACGAAATCTCGTGGTCTTTGTGGCAAACCTTCGCACAGACTGTGCAAACGCCCACACCGTCGACCATCTTGCAGGTGTGGCAGTGGTACCTGTAACGTTCAGAAGGAAACACACTAGCTCCTTTGGCTGATGCTCGTTTGCAACTCACACCCATAGCCAACCCACAAGCAGAACAAGAGCTGCAATGAACACCACAATGCCCCGGGAAAAAGGGATGCAAGAAAAAGATGCCCAAGTACCTTTTTGGTTCAAGGGGAAAAAAGAAAAAACTCACCAGTGTTGGTTCATGAATTCCTTCTGGGTGATGGTAAACGTACAGAGCTTGTTGCAGAGAGAGTCCTCGTCCTAGACACACACACACACAAGAAATTTTTACCTTGACAGCTGTAGTATCATTCAGTAAAAGATCCCCGCTGACCCCACACACACTATAGTTTGGCACTCAGTGAGGGAGTCAAATAGCCAAACACTCCTCCATTTTTTTAAAAAAATAAACAAATGCCAAGACATGCAGCCAGGAACTTTTAGAACAGTTGGCAAGCACAGTTCCATCGTGCCTTGGTCCCAGCAGGAGAAGAGAGGCTCTCTCTCCATTCCAACAGCCATGGCTGTGGTCCCTGAGGGAGAGGAGAGCAGCTGGTGTGTGTTGGACTTAATCCCATGCCCTATGGCCATCCCTTTTCTTGTGCGTTGCCTCTTTTGAGCCTGTTAACTTAACAGTTCCCTGCCCTCAGACTTACAATTTGTAAGCTGTTCTGGGAGACTTTTTGGCTGAAGGGTGGAGTGCAAAGCCCATAAACATATAAATGCAGAACTAAGTGAAAGAGGGCAATGATGGGGGAAGGCAAGGCTAAGCCCAGTTCTATCTAGAGACTGCCGTTGCTGCTGCTTCCCAGTATCTGGCTGCATTAGACAGTCACCTCCCTATGCCTAACGGCAGGGCTGGCCTTGACTAGAACTACCCCATGCTACACTTTAGCTTCTGCTAGCTACTCTGCTATGCTCATCTATCTCCAAGTTTTTATTCCACTTACTGAATCTTCAGCTTGCGAATCCTCTTCCTCCACAGCCAGCTCTTCCACCCAATCAGAGTCCACTTCGATGGCCCGCTCCTCTCCGTCAACAGAGAGGTGGTTGGTGCCCTGGCCGCTGGTCTGGCTCAGAGCATTGGTGACGTCAGCCAGGTAGGAGACAATGTGGCAGGTGCATTCCAGAATAGTCACATGCTACAAGAGGTAAACAGAGGAACGATGTGATAAGCAGTGGTGAGTCTTTTAAGCCAAACTCTGCCTTCTCATTGCAACCAGAGTCTTGCATTGTTTTCCTGCAGGGGTGTTGCTTGCTTCATGGGATCTTAGTGGATGGATCATAAGAATCTTAATCAACTGAGGGTGCATAAAGGGAAACAGGAAACACAGAGCATCTCTCTTTTGTTTATAAATGAGGCATTTGGGTCCTAGCAGGCACGCAAAAAGGGTTAAGACAACAAAGAAAGAATGCCTCTTCCAAAACAGCACTGGAAGAAGCATTCTCTTCTATGTGAGAAAGAAAGCCTGTGCCTAATGGGCTAATCATGATCGTCTTAATCAACCGACGGTGCACAAATTGAACTGGGAAAAAGAAATAACTTGTTTGTTGTTTATAAATCATACACTCGTGTTGCCATAGGCACATGCAGAATAGCTCATGATGAAATAGGAGGCGTGTCTCTTCCAACATGCTACTAGAAGAGGAATTCTGTTCTACACAAAAAAGGAAGAATGTATCTTCTAGCAAAGAGAACGCCCTCGTGGATTTTGCAAGTACTTTCGGAACAATTTCACAATTAAAAACTAAATAAGCTCATCATTAAATAGATAAAGGCAGAAATCCTGTTCAAGACCACATGATTTAAAACCAAATAAATGAGAACTGTTCAGCTTGACCAAAGCGCGTTAAAAAAAAATGAACCAAGAGATTTTTAATTAATCAGTTAACTGGATGAACCAAGTGGTTCAGCCCTGGGGTTTTGCCACATCAAGTCACCGCACACTCATCCAGAACCCATTTTGCAACTTCAAAACATGCGAAGTAAACTGCAAAATTTGAACATGTCATCTGGGCAATGGCCTGAAGCAACACACAACCAGTGAGCAACCTCTGCCCTAGACGTTGCTTTAACCCAATGAAGATGAAATCAGATGGTTTGGTAATGGACAGCTGATGCAGAAAGACTGCCCAGTTTTCAGAATCAAAACTAAATGCCAGCTTCACTCACTCATCTCCTCCTTTCCTCTCCCTCTGGGTGCTCTGGCCCGCAAACCACACAGATATTAACCAAGATACATCCTTCCAGTTCTTACCTTCCCATGCATGACATTGGCATTCATTTTCTCAACAACGTTCTTCTGAGACAAGTACTTCTTGCTAGAAAAGGACAAAAAAGGACGGTTTGCAAGGAAGCACAAAAGCCCGCCAAGGGACAATATTCCTGGTTCTTTGTGGGTGGCCTTAGGCTCTACCCAAGAACTGAACTTTTCCTTTCCATCAGGAGCCACCAGGACTTAAGACCAAGACTATTCAGAACGGGGCACAGCTATCTTAAATAGTGAGTCACGGAACAGAAGGGCTCAACGCTCCCAGGAATCTAGCCTTCCCTAAACATGCACCTCAAGGTAAACCAGAGCCAAATTCCCTTTGACCAGCTCTCCTTCTAGCTTTCATACAAATCACAGCATCTTAAGAGTTGGAAGAGGCCACCTGGTCCACCTATTCCAGCCCCCTGCCATGGAGGAATATACAATTAAAGCACTCCTGGAAGATGCTTGTCCAACCTCTCTTTCAATACCTCCAAAGATGGAGGGTTCAAGATGGAGTTTAAATGAAACCCCACAAGCGACAGGACTAAACTCCTCAGGATGCTGTCTTGGAGACTCACTACCAAATGTTAAGGGCACTGCAGTTTCACAGTGGCATTCAAGCACTCAGCTAATGGGCAGAAAGGCAGAGGGACATCAGGGCAAACCCTGGCTGGGGGATTCTGGGAGTTGTTGTCCAAAAAACTTCCAAGCTTTCAGTCTTAGCCCATTTTTGTTTCACCAGCTTATACCCAGAGAAAGAGAGACACGCTCCTGTATTTCTCACCATCTCCCCAGCCAATCCACAGCAGCACTGTGAAGCTGAAGGTGCCCTGCTCCTTGCCCAGCGCTGGCTAGCGTGGCCATGACAACCATGAGCTCAGGGAAACCAGTTCCATCGCCATTTGCCAGCATCTCCGTGGCCATTGGGATCAGAGTGCTCAGGAGGACGGTGCAAGCACCTTCGCCAACTTGACTGTTGGGGGAGAAAAGGCTGAGGATTAGAAAAGCAGGCAACAGACTGATGACAGATGCTGCTGCTCCCTTCTTCCAGCTGCAACATTCTGACTGGTGCTTCTGGCCATCCAATTCGAACCAGCAGCAGAGAAAATGGAACCTCCCCTCAAGATGTGAAGTGGTCAGCCCCTTGCACCTTATCTGTGCCTGAAACTATAATCTGCAAGGCATACGCTCAGGAGATATTTGTTTCGAAATCCTGGATGCTGATTTTGCTTTTCTAAGCCTTGTTTTACATGTGTTGCTTTAGCTGGTTCAACATACTATTTCTTAACTGATACATCTTAAACACAATTTGAAACAAGGCAAATGTCCACACAGTTTTGTTTTGGTAGTTACATCCCATTTGGATTACTGTAACATGCCTATATGGGGCAGCCTTTGAAGAGTGTTTAGAAATTTTAACAGGTCAAGGAGCACTAGTCAGGCTCCTAACCGAGGCTGGCTACAGAGAGCACATAACTCCTTTGCTACAACAGCTCCTGTGGTTGGTCAGCCCATTTCTGGTCATTATCCAAAGTACTGTGTATGACCTACAAAGCTCTCAGTGCCAGGTCATCTGAAGGACCAAGACATGAGCGTTTTCTTGGTGGGTGCTCCCAAACTCCGGAACTCTCTTCCCAGAGAGGTTAAACTGGCACCCTCCTTGCTATCCATCTACAAGAAAATGGGAGACATTTTTTCATTTAGGAAGGCCTTTGAAGACCGACCAAGGAAATCTTCAGTTGTGTCACTTCCCAAACAACCCATCAGCAGCCCCTGAGAGGACAGTCTGTTCACCTGTTCTCCCGGACAATGTAGGTGGTCAGCAGCTGGAGCAGCTGCCGGTTCTCCTGGACCACTTCCAACTGGTCAGACTCCTTCGGGGGTGAAGTGGTCATCCGGGTCAGCCAGGCCTGAAGGCGGGTAGGCTCCACACATGCCAGCTGGGCAAGGGAGCCACACAGGTGCAAGAGGCTGGGGTTAGGGCTCTTCTCCGCTGAAGGGGGTCAAGAAGGAAAAAAAAACAGGGTGATGGTGGGATTCAGCAGCTAGCCAACTGGCAACCTGCAAGGCAGGCAAGCAAGCATGCCCAGTATTTGCAAAGGAGGAGACTGGACTACATTGGTTCTAGCATTTAAAACAGGTTATCGCCAGCCATCTACTAACTCAAAACGCTCTGTACATTTGAAGAAGATTTTAGGCAATCTCCCTTGGTTTCCCTTAATCGCTTTGCTAGAACATTCATTCAAATTTAGGATCCACCACCGCATCCCCATCTCCCATGCAAATCAGATTTTGTAAGTCCAAGCCTGATGTCTGCTTCAGCAACTTTTCATAAAATGTTGCTTTTTCATTATTTGGGGTGTAGCTGCCCATGAGTTGAATTGACTTACCACTGCAATTAACTTATACTATTAAATAAAATTAAGGGCTTAAGGGAGCAAGTGTCAGGGAAGAAAAAAGAGAAGGAAAAGGAATGGGAGATTTATTGGCGAGCAAGAGAAAAGCTGAGCGTTTGCTGAGCTAGAAAAATGAGCTGTCAGCCTCTTGACAACAGCAGCTACAGACCCTAAGAGCTCAAAGAAGGGAACAAGACCCACACTCGAAACAGCAATGTTACAGAAGCAGCACACGTGCTCTGCTGACACAAACGCTGAGAATAAAACCACCTTATCACCACCACTGTCACCACCACTGTCACCACCACCCTCCAATCAAAATTCGAGGCCCACATTTTCAAGATTAAAACTCAGACCACTCACTCAGCTGGAAGAGTTTGGTGAAAAATTTCAGAACTCGGTTGCAGAACTTTGCTGAGAGGTTTTCATTGGCGGTGGCCATCATGATTTGGACCAACTCTCCACTTGTTGGAAGGAATGTAAAGGAAGAAACATCAGAGCTGGTCCTACCATCAAGCAAAGTGAGCCAATTACCTCAAGCAGCAGAACATCCCTGCTTTAGATGCTCTCTGGAAGCTCAAAAGGGATGGAAGTAGTGTAAACCCACCATCTATTTACTAAATACCATCTCTTTCAATCCTATCTACACTAGATTTTTCAAAGCACCTAAGCAAAAGTATTTCTAGAATGCTGAGATGGCAGCTCTAAAGAGTACTGAGGGTGTAGCTTACCTCTCTGAAAAAAACTCTTCCATGGACTTCCGGGCCTGAGGGCTTTCCAGCTGTTTCTCCAGATGCTGCAGGCATTCTTCCAAAATAGATTCATCAAGGCCACTGAAAGAACATTTTTTTCTAGTGATGTAAACTTTCCTAAAGGCAAGTTACCTCTTCATAGGCATCACTCTGACTTTTTTTTAAACCCCCTTCTTCACTAAAAGAATAGCCATGATTGTCCACCAAGGTAATGGGGGCATCAAACCAAAGTTGAAACCTCCATTTGGTTTAATGTATGTGTCACTTCTCTGTGAAGTTGTAGTCTCAAACTCTTGGGAGAAAACAAGGTTGGAGAAGACCAATCTAAGTGGATTTACAGAGAAATAAAACTCCCCTGAAATATCCTGGGTTCAAGCTACTTACATCGTCGAAAAAAGGTCAGAGCTGCCTACCTGTTCGGATCAGAATGATTGGCCAGGATATTGTAGCAGCCCATGATCAATTTCTCATAGACGCGAGACAGGAACTCGTCCGATTCTGCTGGGCCCAGGATCCTCTCCAGGGAGTTGCTGCTGATTTCCGCAACACTCTCGGTGCTGGCCTCCAAAAGGAGAGGCAGAAGTGTCCGGATCACCTGCGGCGGGTTGAGCTCATCTGACCAGCTGGAGAGAAAAGAACTTTGAGCTCAGGGGCAGAGGCTCTGCTTTGCAGAATGTTATCTCCTGATATGAGCCTGCCCGGTCCCTGAGGATCACAGAGGAGGCCCTTGACTCACTCCCACAGAGTTCACGGGACCGTTTCAATGGCTGCCTCTACCCTACAAACCCCAACATAGCTTTGGTCTAGGCAAGGTTCCCATATGAGCCTGCCCGGGCCCTGAGAATCACAAAAGAAGTCCTATTCTGAGCCCTGCTACTTTTACAAGCATCGCTAGTGGTGACATGAGATGGGGGCTTCCTGATGGTTGCCCCTAGACTCTGGAACTCCCTCCCTACAAAGGCTAGATGCACCCTCCTTGCCATCCTTCCATTGGCAAGTGAAGACTTAAAAAAAAACTCCAAAAGGTTTTCAGAATTAAAGGCTCTTAGCAAAAGGCTGTAAGTGATTGTTTTTGAACTGTATTGTACAACCTCGCCAACTATCCCCAGCATGGTTTAAAAGGCAAGATGATAATGATAATGATCACAAAAAAGCAACAGTGGCTGGTCTACACACTTGAATGCATACGGAAAAAGAAAAAGGATTAGTTCTTTCTTTTTTCTTCAAGACTACTGTAACTTACACAATGAGGTCGCCGGTCAGCCTGACCAAGGAGAGAAGAGTGCGCTTCAAGGAGGCAGCAAGGGGAAGGGTCTGGCTGCAGAGAGTGCCGAGGTGGGCAGCTTGCACCGCGCTGATGTAGCTCTCCGCGGGGATCGTGTCATTCGCAAAAGCATTGCGCTGCAGAGAAAGGAGGATGGTTTGGGGAAGGGAAGAAAGGACAGGAAAACATCTCATTCATCGAAAGCACTTCTATGGTATTCCTCACAGCATTTATGCCAGCAAGAGCCAGTTTGGTGTAGTGGTTTAAACACTGGACTGCAACTCTGGAGACTCAGCCCACTCAGCCATGAAAACCCACTGGGCAACCTTGGGCAAGTCATACTCTCTCAGCGTCAGAAGAAGGCAAAGGTGGCCAAACTCCCTCTGAACATATATTGCCAAGAAAATCCCATGACAGGTTTGCCTTAGGATCGCCATAAGGCAGAAACAGCTTGAAGGCACACAACAAAAACATTTGTCAGCCCAGTCGACAATGCAAATTATAAATTAAAACAGAAGCAAAATATAAAGCCAACGCGATTCCTGGTTGCATCAATAGGAGTTACGGTGTCTAGATCGAGAGAGGTGATGGTACCACTCTGTTCTGCATTGGTTAGGCCTCATTTGGAATAACACTGCGTCCAGTTCTGGGCACCTCAGTTAAAGAAGGATATGGACAAGGAGCATGTCCAGAGGAGGGCGACCAAAATGGTGAAGGGTCTGGAAGCCATGAAGCCCATGAGAAGCGGCTGAGGGAGCTGGGGATGCTTAGTCTGCAGAAGGGAAGGTTAAAAGGGGACAGGATAGCCATGCTTAAATATTTGAAGGGATGTCATGTTGAGGAGAGAGCGGGCTTGTGCTCTGCCGCTCCAGAGACCAGGACAAGGAGCAATGGATTCAAGCTGCAGGAAAGGAGATTCCACTTGAACTTCAAGAAGAACTTCCTGACAGCCAGAGCTGTCCAGTAGTAGAATCTGCTGCCTCAATGGAGTGTGGTAAAGTCTCCTTCTTTGGAGGTTTTTAAGCAGAGGCTGGATGGCCATCTGTTGGGAATGCTTTGATGTGTGTTCCTGCATAGCAGGGGGTTGGACTTGATGGCCCCTGGGGTCTCTTCCAACTCTAGGATTCTATGATGTTATTACAACCAGCTGTTGTATATAACATAACACAGTTGTGGATAGAGCAACTTTCCTCAATCAGCAGCTTCCAGATATGGCTGGACTTTGTTGTTAACTCCCGTCAAGCTGACTTTTGACTTATGGCAAGCCACTGGCTGAGATATCTACAAGTTGGCCTATCATCAACCTCCCCTGCTCAGGTCCTGCAGATTCAGAGACTACACCTCCGATAATCCCTAGCCAGCAGTGTCTATGGGCATGGGTAATGGGAGTCGCAATCCAACCATCTTTGGGTGGCCACACGATCTGTGCAAAAGTCGTTTTGCGTAGATTTCAATTTCTCAACAAATCCAGGAAAGGAAGGAAAACTGCCCTCTAGCGGACAAAGAGAGACAAACCACCATTTGGGAAGAAGGGAGAAAAGAAGCAGATCAGCCGGAGCTTCTACCAGGGCAGAAAAAGAACAGAGAGGAATGAGCAGGAGAGAAAACCTCCAAACACACATGCCTACCTCTTGGTCCCATTCTTGGGGGAAAAAAATGCAACATAAATAAAGTGACCGACTGACTGATCTGGCTGCATCCCCTTTTTACTGGGTAACTTTACCACTGTGGTCAAATAATCATAATTTAAAAAAGAAAACAAACCCACCCAGGAGCCAATGTTTGGGAATTCGTTGGTATGAATGTTGTTCCATGACTCGCACAAAGCCTGGACAGCTGACGGCAAGTTCTGGACAAGAGCTGGTCCTGGCAAACGGAAGGAGAGAAAGGTGCGCCCATAAAAAACACAGCCATCTATACTTCTCCACATAAGAAATCAGAGAGGCTTGAAGTTTAACTGATCCACATCTCTCTCTAGCTCCAGTGTGGACAGATGGACAGAGGGAGAAGGTGGCTTACCGAGAGTGTTGGACTTGCATCGGCCTGAGCCAATGGCCAGGACAGCAGCGTAGCCCTGTAGCTTCTCTTCCGTTGGCTTGTTCTCTGCAGAGCCTTCCTCGGAGAGGCTCTGCAGCAAGTAAGACCTGCATGGAGAGTACAGAGAAGAACTCATTCGGGGGCCACTACAACTACCCAGGGGCTCCCCGTCTGAAACATCAGTGCTACCCAACAGGCAGAAGCCAAGCCTGAGGTGACAACTCTGAGGTCCTTACCTGGTGAAGGTAGCATAGGTGTCGATCAGCTGCAAGGTGGCCGGCAGCAGGTTCTTGGTGATCTCTGACGACTTGTGCGGGTCAGTCTCAGCAGCGAGCTTGGAGAAGTGCTCGTCCAGAGAGACCTGGACTTTGGAAATGGCGGCGTCCAGGGTGTAGATGGACTGCAAGCTGGGGATCTCGTGGAGCTTCAGGATGGTGGTGCAGTCCACCCCGCAGAAAGAAGAGATCTTGGAAGAGAACAGCAGTGGTTACCTCCTGATTGCCTGTGACTCTCAATCTCCCTCCTAGAAGATCAGGGAGACCTGGGCAGAGTTCTCCCTTTTCGCAGAATTCTAAAGGACCACAGGGGCCATCCAGTCCAACCCCATTCTGCCATGCATCCACCCTCTGTTCTAAAACCTCCAAAGAAAGAAAACCTACCACCACCCAAAGCAGGCCGCTCCACTGTTACAACAAAAAAGGCTTTCCTAATATATAAGTGGAATCTCTTTTTTTGTCATTGTAAATCCATTGGTTTATGTTCACCCTCAAAAACAACTCAGCGAGGCAGGCTGGTCTGAGAGAGAAAGCCATTTGCCCAAAAGCAGCCAAATGATCCTCAGCCACCAGCATCTGCCCTGGGTCCATCCTGACCTTTCAGTTTCCAACAATTTCATTCAGGCTGTTGAACTCTGTGCTGGAATCTTATCATTAAAGGGTGTAAGAAATAACATAAATCCGTGCTTCCCAAACTTTGGTCCTCCAGGTGTTTTGGATTTCAGCTCCCAGCATACCTGATTGTTGGTCAAGCTGGCTGGGACTTCTGGGAATTGAAGTTCAAAAGCCCCTAGAAGATTAAAATTTGGGAACCTGTGGCTTAAACACAATGTCCTTCCACCCACCTGCCTAGCAAAGTACTCCTCTGCGATCTCCACATCGTATTTCACAGAGCTGCACTTGGAAGAGATCAGCTCAACGAGAGAAGCAGCATGCTCCGGCTTCATGCCCTGCTTGATGAGGTGATCCTAAGGCAGAGTCAGAAGAGGGAAAAGACAACAGAAGCACAATATGCTAGATGTGAGAGAGCTACACAGTTTCTTAACACTACAGAGCAATTTCAAGACACATGTGTCCCATATGGTCTCTAGGAAGCTACAGGGTTACTACCAGTGACACCAGAGCTGTCTCCCGTGGTGGTATATTAGTGGAGGGGTGGTTAAAGTAGGGAGCTGCCAGGCAAAGTATGGGTGGCAGGACCCGGAGCAGGCCGCATCGGTGCTGTCAGTCAGAGGCCAGTATTTTCCATTTAATATTTTCAGATGATGGGTAACTGAAACAGCAGAAAGCAATTTCATGGCAAAGGAAGGACTACTGTACTTGGGGAATGTATTTAGCTGATTTAAGAGCTAGTAGTTGGTTGGCAGTAGGCTCTGTAACACCACTCCCAGAGAGGTTTGACTGTCTCTCCTCACTCTCTTTCCATAAACAGCTGAAAACCTCCCTGTTTCCACAGGCCTTCAAGGACTGATTGTTTTGGTGGGGCAGGCCTAATGCAATCTGCTGGATTTTCCATTTGTTATTTTTGTTGTGCTGAGGTGTTTTCATCGTTTATGTTTTTAACAGTTCTTAAATTTTTCAATAGCATAATCACTTTCTGATTTTTGTGTTTTGTGAATTTTTAATTACATGGGATTTTTTAATCAGTTGTAAGCTGCCTTGAATCCCGAAATGAGGAAAAAAGGGAGGATATAAATAAACAATAAAGAAACGTAACAAGAACCACCATTATTATTGTTATTCAGGCAGGCCAGGGCATTCCTGCCAAGCCTACCACCATCTGGCCTCTGAGTTCCCAGGCTAAGGGCAGTGGGTGACGTACCTTGATCCAGGTGACGTAAGATGTGATGTGCAGACGGGAAGACCAGCGCAAGGTGTGCAGGATGTCACATTCGCTCATCTCAGGGCTATTCATGGCCAGCTGGCTGATGTACTTCTTGGAGGGTGGCAAGACGCCCAGGATCCTCCAGAGAATCAAGAAATAGTACTGCAGCGCACAGGCTTCCTGAGCACAGAGAGAGGAAAGGCGAAGAAAAACGGGTTTACTTACTTCACTGGGCAGGCAGGGCTGGGTCAGACAGCCTTGTGTGTCCAAACACAACAATGCAAGCCACTGAAATGCCATTCCAGCCCTGTTCCCCAAGAACCAGCCTGCTCTGGTTTGGAATTTCTAGAAGAATTGGTGAAGAGTGACAGGCAGCTCCCACTTTCATCCTATGGATGTGTTTTATATGCTTAAGGCATACATAACATAGCAACTGGGCACTTATTAATTAATGATGCAGGCCTGTAGCCAGAACATCAACAAAATGGCTTTCATTAGTTGTGTTTTCTCTAGCAGACTGTGCAAGGTCAGTTCACACTGAACAGACAGATAAGGATATTTAGAATGCTTCGGAAATTGTTCCTTAGTCAGTTAGGATGGGGCAATTCCACTTCCTCCCTTTGACTGGGATAGCATCAGCACCTTCTACAAGAAGCCCTATTTAAAATATCAAGAACAACTGGATTATCAGCCTCGTTTTAGGGGTATATGCATTTGGCAGTACTCCAGCCCAGGACACTGGTCTGTTGGGACAATGTCCAATTCATTATTGGGATCCCAGTGGACAGCAACTGTGATGAACAACCACTTCAATCAGCTGAGAGATATGAGCTAATTTTGCCTTTGCCTTGGGTTTTATTGCTGCATCCTACTTAATATGTTCATGCAATCAATAAACCCATGTTTTGGTGCACCTGTGACTTGGTTTCATTTTGACAGATCCTCAAGCTTTAGTTGGCCTGGGAAATGAGAGCTTCAGGGCCCTAGAATCTTTACACATCTGCTCCCAAGACTCAGGTCTGGGAGAAGCCCCCAAACACAAGCAAACCAGCGTAACAGATCTATGGCTTGACACCACAACCCGTGACTCTCAAAATGGAGTTTGTTTGATCTGAGCAAACCAGCCAAACCCATGAAGCACAAATCACAGCAGGTGCCCTTACCAACGCAGTCACATTTTTGTTCTCCTTCCTGCGAAGGGTGTCAAACTGAGAGCCGGCAGCCAGCAGGGAAGTGAGAGCCGAATATAGGTCGTCGTATTTGGCAGATTTGGAGAACAAGACCTCGCACACCTGGAAGAGAGAGAGAAAAGGCCTGACCCCCCGGACTCCACATCAATGCACCTCCCATAACTCCAGGTTAAGACAACTTTGTTCCCATCCCTACAATTCTCATCATAGGTGTGACTAAGTTGTGAGAGAGGTAAAATTGAAAACTGGCTGGAAGTTGCCAAAGAAGGCTGAGGCTACATCACTAAGAACTTGAGCTCTGTACCTGCTGAACAGAAAGAATCTGAAAGTTCTTCTCTAGGTTTAGTATGGTATATTCTTATTCTTAATATCGTTTAGAAAGATTGCAACCCTTAGAGATCTTAGGAAAGATTGTTCCAGGACAGGAAGAGAGAGCTTTAGGTACCGTGTTATCCAGGCGGTTCAGGTCGTCTTCTGATGGTTCATGGGAGAGAATGCAGTAGAACCTGGGTTGGGGGGCTGCATCTGGAAAGAAAAAGAGGAATTCATAAAAATTTAACAATAAAATAATAAGGTCCTTTCCCATGTTCCCGACCAATGTGCCTGTGAGGGTGGTAGGAGAGAGAGAAGGACCTCCACAGGTTTGTATAAAGCACCTCTAAGACTAACCACTTTATTTTAACATTAAGCATTTCATTGCCTACATTCCGAAATTTTATGCTGAAATAAGTGGGTCAGCCTTCCAAGTTCCCTAAGTCCACTTCTTCCTTTTCTTTTTATGCTGAAACAGACTAACATGGCTGCCTCTGCACAAAATAAAGAGAATGAAAGCAGCAAAGACACATCTCCCTCCTGAGAAATCAGCTCTGTGGGCCCTCTGCTTCTTCCCAGCTTTCATCTGTAAGCTATTCCACCAGGCTTCAGAAAATGTTCCTAAGTTTCTGTATTCTCCTTTTCTATCCTTACCCTCTTTTCCTTTTGTGCTGTGTTTTTTAAAAAAAACAACACTGCAAGTCTGAGGGAGAACTATGGCCCTGTAAAGACTATAGACATCAAAGTCATTCAGAGCCCAGCTGAGAACAGAAAATTTTGCTGAAGAAAATCCAAAGAGAAATGGAAGATAAATGGAAGCTCTGCTTTGGACAAAGGCAGGGAAAGGAACAAATTAGGCAGAACAGCAACATCCTAAGCACCAATCAAAACTCAGCCAGCTATCACATGTTCCCTGTCTGTCTCCACATAGTGATGGAGAGAAACCCAATTTGTGTGGACTCCCCCTCTCTCAATGACCCAGAGAGTAAAAACATGTACACTGCTCGGAAAGATTCCAAAAGGAGCTTGAGATCTGGGTTTCTTCAAGTCCTGTTCTTGAACCTGAGTCACAAGTAGGGAGAAAGTAGCAATCTAAATCCAGCCAATGAAAAATATGTATGCATTTGCTCTCAATGCCACTGACTCTAAAGGACCCTCCAGTACCTGAGGAGCAGTGCTTGGTCCAGTTTTCTTCCACTTCCTTGAAGCCATGATAGAGAGGCGAGGCAGTTCGCCGGGCACCATCTTGGGATCCACTTGCCCAAACAATGGGTGGCGTTAGCAGGTTGTACTGCACCTAAGGGGACAGACACAAAGAAGATGTAAACGGGTGGGTGGCAAAGACAGGTTGCTTGATTTCTTCCAGACTCTGCTATGTCAATTAAGGAGAGAGAGAAGTTGCCCTGGGAGGCATTTTCTCCAGTCTTGAACAGCTTCAAAAGATGAAAAAACAGTTGCAACATTCTGTTTTTTAAAAAATTGTGTTTATTAAATAAATTAAGCAGAACTATAAATATGAATGCAATGTACAGTGTAAATATTAAGGTAAGTGATCTGTTGGAAGAGAGTGAGAGCATGAAATGTTGGGAGTGACCAGCAACTGGAGGAAGAGCCTGAATGTGATTTTAGGAAGGCTGGTGTGTGTAATGATGAAATCTGAGCCAGTGAGAAACCGGAATTAGACTCAGAGGTATCAGCTAGCTCAAGACAGTGATGCGTGGCTGAAAGAGTAGATGGTGTGTTGAATATATGGGCTCTGGTTGTAATTGAAAAGAGTGGAAACAGCAGATCACTGAAAAGGGGACCGTCAAAAGGCAGGAGATGCCTGTACGCCTGATACAGTAACAGAACATATAAACACACATACTCCATACCTGTTCAAACAAATACACAGGGACCTTCGAATACTGGTGAAGCAAGTAGTCGAAGACCAAGAGAAGACGGGCGAGAAGGAGAGGGACACAGCGGAACTGGGAGTCCAGGTTAGCCATGAGCTCCAGAATGGTCTGGGTGCAGAGCGTCAGGATGGAGCGCCGGCCTTTGTCCGAAAAGCTGTGGAAAATCAGCAGGAGCAACTGCAGGTGCTCGACGTTCAAGTCCTCGGCGTCACCTGGCAGAGTCCCCTGCAAGGCACTTTGCTTCAGAGTGCCCACGAACCTGATGGTGAAATGAGAGGAGAATTTAGACAAGGCCACGCATCCAAGAAAAGAAGATGATTTATTATTTGCTATGACTGATGGACTGGGCAACTGGATCATCAATACACTGCCCTTCCTCATAAAAACCCAAAGTGATGTATTAAAGCGCACTAAACACACAATTCTAAAAACAAACATCGTAAACAACAAAAAATATAAACAAGCAGTGAAACACAAAATAGAAACCTCATTTATATTGTGAAAACTCTAAAACAGATGTTCTATCTATCCATCCACCTATTTATCCAAGCTCTTGAATATCCCATAATCAACTGGATAATTACACTTTCATTTCATTCCAATTTGGAAGAGCACAGAAAATCTACAAACGCAGGTTCATTAAAGCCCATTTTAGAGAGGCAGAGGACGACAGAGAGAGAAAAAAAGAAACCCAGTAAACTGAGAGTTTACAACAAGGTTGATCGATTTTTGACCTTCCTCCCCTCCCCCTAGTTCTTCTGGACTGTAATTCCTATGATGGCTAACTATGATGGCTGATGGGAGTGGCAGTGAAACATTCTGAGGGCCAGCACTGCTTATCCCCAATGTATTACCTCGCCCAGATCTTTAGGGCAGTCCAGAGCCCCAAAAGCCTGCAAAGGTGAGCCAGAAAACCCATTGGACGAGCTCAGCTTCTCCATTTTCACTGAAGCCACATCACCTTGGGGCTCTGTCCTCCCAGGAAGGGCCCCGCTCCTTTGCTCACCTTTCCCAAACCTTAAGGCACTCAGGTACATCAGGGTCTCCCTGGGCACTGGCCTTATGCTGCCAGATGAGGAGAAGCCGAGAGAGAACAGAGAGACTCTGGGGATGGATGTAGAGCGGCCAGGGCCCTTCTGAGAAAGGAGCCACTCCCAGCTGCTGCAGGAGGGTGTTCTGGCAAGACAAAAGAAGAGCACATCATCTCAGAGGAGAAGCACCACAGCATCAAGGGTACCAGGCTGGAGAAAACTGGTCCGCATCTCATCGCAGGTCTAGACATGGTACTCATTTTTATGTCCGTTTGCCGAATTTAAATAAAGCAAACAACGCAAGAAGTTTTGTTGTTTATTAATATTGGCCAGCTCACATTAAATATAATTGGGATAGCATTCCTGAGCCAGGCCTAAACACCTTAAAGGCACCAGATGCTGTCTGAACTCAGAAATTAAACAGTGTCAGCACTGGTTAGGACTTGGATGGGAGACAGCCAAGGAATACCAGGCGTTGTAAGCTCTCTTTTAGAAGGAACTGGCAAAGCCACCTCTGAGGATTCCCTGCCCAAGAAGACTCTGAAATTTGTAAGTCAACATGCAACTTGAAAGTGCATGCGCGCGCGCGCGCGCACACACACACACACAGAGCAATCCTAAATATAAAAATTCTTGATTTGGTCAACGGCCTGGACGTTAGGGCATTCCAATGTCATGTTGCTTTCCAGAGCAATTTTTGACAAAGCTGAACAAGAAAATTTGTCACTTGCACTGGGAACAAGAAGACGACTGCAAAATCCCTCAGGTTCTAGCTTCACCCTTGGAAGAGACAGCTGGCCTCCAACTTACAGGCGTGATCATGAGCCATTTTCCCCAAATTTCTCAACAGCTAGTTTTGGTTATTATTACTATTATTTCTTCTTAATGGAAGTAACATAGAGAGAGCCAATGTGGTACACCAGTTTGAGCACTGGTCTGTGACTCTGGAGGTCAGAGTTTGAATTCCCACTCAGCCAGGGAAACCCACTGTAGATCTTGGGCAATTCACGCTCTCTCAGCCTCAAAGGAAGGCAAAGGCCAAACCCCTTCTGAACAAATCTTGCCAAGAAAATCTTGTGAAATATTCGCCTTTGAGTTGCCACAAGTCCGAAAAGTCCTGAAAGCACCCAACAACAACAAAGGCACAGAAACAACCAGACACTCACCTGCAATGTAGGGGACTGGAGGTCAGAGGTCACTAAAGAGTGGTTGAAGTGATAGAGGGCAGCAGCAAATTCCTCCTCCTCAGCTGTGCCTGTGAAACAAGGAAGAGAAAGAAGGTTATCCTGGCACCCAACTACCTGGCAAAACAGATCCAATGCAGTAAGTTTAAAAGACAAAAAGGAATTTCTGTCTGGGTCTCCTGTGCCTACTTGCAGCACTCTGACTAAAATATTCAGCTAAAATACTGGCGGGGGGGTGGGTTATGAGATGGACTTTAGCTCCTGACCTTTGAGTCCATCTTTGTCCACCTCTTTGATGATGCTTGCCAGCGTGGCCATGTGCGGCTCCGACAGGGAGACACTCAAGTAGTTGCGGATGAAGTTGTTCCTTGAGTCCAACATGGAGGAAGTCACAAAGTTTAAGATATTGGAAGCCAAGCTTAAGAACTGAAAAGGGAATCAGATACATGGATTAGTAATTTAAAAACAGAAAACTGGACAAGGGAAATGGGCATAATCTCTTTTTTTTAGTTGGACAGCTGCATAAACCTGAATCTACATGTTTACCTCAATATCCCCAAATAAACTGGTATTTTCTGCTCAGAAGTGAGTCTTGGTGAGAACACAGGCCTGAGAGAAAACCTTTCCCTGCAGATTTTCAAACTCTGGCAGGTTTGTATGGGGAGATAAGGTCTTTCAGACAGTCTGGACCTAAGCTGTATAGAGTTTTATCGGTCAAGACCAGCACTTTGAATTGTACCCAAAAAACAAATTCCAGGCAGAATTGGTTGCTCGGGGGCCCTTCTCCAACCACTGGCTGTGAAAGCAAAAGGACCTGTAGACTAGCCTCTGTGTTATCACTAATCAAGCTAATCTAATACCATCAATGCATGCCACCGTTTGGCACCAAATGAATTACTGGAGAGGTCTGTCGTTACAACATAAAACAGGAGCCCTGAGACGTTACATGGCTTCTGCTGCAACAGACCAATGCTGCTATCGTCACACTGGAGATTAACCAAAGTTCTGTTTGATCAAACGGAAGGTTAAAAAAAGGTTAAAGGTTAAAAAAAACTTCACATTTCACACACCAATTCTGGGTCTTTGCGACTGGCGAGGATGTTCCCATTCTCCCCCGCTGCCTGCTTGTTGGGGCTTTTCACGCGGGGTGAGCTTTCCAGGGGAGGAGGTGGGGGCGGAGGAGGAGGGGCCACCTTCTCTTTACTCGGTGAAATGGTTTCCTCAAACCACTGGCCCAGGATGGGCTCACTGTCATCATCTGAAAAAGGGAGCAAACACAAGGCTTAAAGGATCGAGCGTGTGCAGGAAGGAGGGGGAGGGGGGAGGGGGGGAGAGAGAGAGAGAGAGAGAGAGAGAGAGAGAGAGAGAGAGAGAGAGAGAGAGAGAGAGAGATGAAGGTTCCTATCCCTCCCTCCAGAAGAGATTCTTCTCCCCAGCCCCAGGCACACACATACATGAGGTCTGCACTAAGATTTCAGAGCTAACAGGTCGCCCACCCTGGCTGCTGTCTTCAGTGCTGCTGAAATCGTCTTCGTAGTAGGTGTTTGAATCTGTGGAGGCGCTTACATCACTGCTCATTGAACCCTTCCGTTGACGCTGCAGGACGCAAGCCTGAAAGGGCAGGTACAAAAGTAGAGTAGATGAACACTGTTCCCAAAGCTTATCTTTTGAAAATGCACTACAATTCACCCACCCAGTTTCTAGAATTAAAGGTTGTGAAAATAGGCTTAGAAACTTACCACAACTACCTGATGAAATTCTAAGATGCCTGGGAAAACTGGGGAGAGGGCTGAGCAGGGCAAAAACTTTGCAACCTTACATAAGCCTTCGGCAAGCAGAAGGATGAGCAAATGAAGCCGGTTCTGAGATCTCTGCCCTTTACCCAATCTGCAAGCCTTTGCTCAGGTTACAGAACTTGGTTGCTCAAAGAGAAGGAACGGGATTTCAACAGTCCACAGAGTCTCTTAAGTGGAGGAACTCGTTTCTCTGCTCCATTATGGGAAGTCACAGGGTACTTCTGGTAGGGTCATTGCTAGGTGTGAAACGGTCTCCAGATCTTCCAGAGTTGACCAAACCCTGAACAAGTAGTGGGCCACCTCTGAACACTAATGTTTCACTTAGTCACTATGGCTAACCATTGTTCTTAAGGTTGATCCTCCCCAACAAAGCCACCAATTCTGCTTTTTAAAGAAACCATGAAGCCCTATAAGGATCAGCTTAGGAAGCTGAGTATGTTTAACCTAGAGAAGAAAAGGTTAAGAGGTGACATGATAGCCATGTTTAAATATTTGAAAGAATGTCAGATGGAGGATAAGCCTGTTTTCTGCTGCTCCAGAGAACTAGGACACTATGGAGCAATGGCTTCAAACTGCAGAAACAGAGATTCCATCTAAACATTAAGAAGAACTTCCTGACTGTAAGAGCTGTCTGACAGCGGAATCTGCTGCTGCCTGGGCGTTTGGTGGAGTCTCCTTCTTTGGAGGTTTTTAAAGAGAGGCTGGATGGCCATCCATAAAAGGGAGTGCTTGGATTGTGTCTTCCTGTCTGGCAGAAGGAGGTTGGACTGGATGGCCCTTGGGGTCTCTTCCAATTCTACGATTCTACATGTCTGCCAGCAGCCATGAGCGCATAGGGAAACCCTGCTGCTACCACTCACCTTGCGGTAAGATGTGGACAACAGCGTGAGCAGCAGATTCGTGAGGGGCACTGACTCGATCAGGCGCTGGATCCGCTGGATCGACGTGCTCTGGGCCATGATGTTCAGAGCAGCTGGGGGGCCATCAGTTTCTAACCCCTGCAAGACAACATCAGTTTTTTTGGTTCCGTGTGCTGTTTCGGAAAGAAAAGAATCACCATGTGTTGAAGGCCCGGTCACATCCCCCCACCCTCACCGTGTGAAGCGCCTCTACTTGCAGATCTTGAAAAAGCGAGGTGAGAAGCTTGATGGCATGGTTTGCCAGCACCACGGATAGCACGCCAAATCCCTGATGCCTAAAAAAAAAAGTCAGACAGAGTTTTAAAAGCTAACATTCTCTATTAACAAATTTTATACTGGTATGATTAACTTGGATATAACACTGATTTTCTCTTGACAGAAAACAAACCAAAGCCCTTCATTTTATCCTCTATCGTTCTGTCCGAGACAGTGTCCGAAGCAGCCAACGGAATGCAAACATAAAAAATAAAACCTTTTTTCAAAACAGACAAAAATGCCAAAAAAACACCACAATAAAAAGATAAAAATAAGATATAGTGAGCCATCCACTAGAGCCCTCCAAAAGCAAAACAGCTTCTCTCCAGACTAGCATGATTTACTTGTAACTGCTTTTCTCTATGGGAGGCTGATTCTCCAGGCACCTGGTGCCTGTATGCACAAAGCCAACACCTCCCACAGTTCTAACTAGCAAAGTCAATGGCGAAGAATGCTGAGAATGCAGTGCATTAAGAGTGTCACACCTTGCCCACTTATGAGCTATTTCTTCCTACAGCAGTCCCCTCCTTATGCATGAGGGATATTTTGCAAGACCTCCACTGGACGCCTGGAACTATTGATAGTACCAAATCCCATATACGTTACGTTTTCATCCTATACGTACCTAACTTTGGGCCCATTATTAAACAAAACAAGAGTTACTTTAACACAAGGACTGCAACACTGCGACGGTCAACTGGACAACTGAGATGGCCAGCAAGTGACTACTGGCTACTAAGTGACTAATGGACAGATAGCCTGGATTTGCTGGACAAAGAGATGATTCCTGTCCTGGGCAGAATGGAGTGGGATGTGTGAGATTTCATCACTTTACTCAGAGCAGCAGGCAATTTAAAACCGATGAATTGTTTATTTTTGCAATTTTCCATTTAACATTCTCTGACAACAGTTGACTGCAGGTAACCATGGAAATGAAGCCACCAATAAGAGAAGGATGAATGCATTGGTTTTTGTTAGCAGCCATCTTCTGGCCTCCACTGACCAAGAACTTACCCTTTCCCAGGCCCCAGCTTGGGGGATCCCACTCCCTCCTTGGATCGAGCAATGATATCCCGGACCCGGAGTGCGGCAAGGGGGTCTTTCTCCTTCCCTTTATCCGCCAGGGCGGTGGGGCTCAGGTTCAAGATGAGGAACAAGCTGTTCAGCAGACACCAGGCCCCCAGCAGCTGGAAATTCTGGTAGTGCTAAGAGGGAAAACAGGAACACACAGTTGATTGCAGCTGCCCAGACAGCAAACTTGAATCCAAGAAGGGATTTCTCTGAGGGCAGGGGGAGGTCTTCATTCTTACCTCTCCACCTGCGCGGCGGGAGTTGCTGATGGCCTGGCCGATCATATCATAGATTTCAAGCTGTGAATGGATGCAGAAAGGAAGAATTTTTAAGACATAAATGAAAAGTTGCTCTGCTCCACCAAACAGACGTATGTAAAGGGTGACGTACGTCAAGGATGGGTACAGCAAAGGCTAGGATATGGATGAACAGCTACTCTGACTATCTCTCAGCACTGGTCAGGGCAGCTGGGGCTGATAGGAACTAGAGTGCTGGATTCAGACTAGGCAAATAAAGGTTCAAAGTCTTCCAGTGAGCTATGAAATTCAATCTTTCTCAGTCTGACCTATCTCACGGGATTGTAGAGGAAAGACAGGAAAGATGTTTATACTGCCTTGAACCCAATGGGGAAAAGGCAGGATAGAAATACACCCACACACAGAGAGAGAGCAAGTTCTGAGTTGCAATTTCAGCCAGAGAGACATCCTGCAATCATCCTGACCCTGTCCAGAAAACTTACACATTTCTGTACAATGGTGGCTGCGTCATTCTCATAGTCTTCTTCTTTTGAACTCGTGGATCCAGTACGGACTTGCTGGGTGGTGCCCACGTGCAGGATGGCCATGCAAGTTGCCACGCTCACCCCTGAGAAGAGGAAGGACATCAGTATCAGTCAGAGCCTAGCAGGGCAACACAAAAGAGTACCTGGAACACATAAATAAAGCCATGATAGGAAGAGAAGATTTGCCTAACTTTGACTGAGGAGGACCCATTCTGTCTGTCCGTGCTTTTGCTGGTGCTCCTAACCAAGAAGAAAACCCTCAAAGCACAACCAAGTAGCTGCTACTGTTACTATGGGGTATGGGGGGCAGCCATGGCTCTCCAGATGTTGAACTGCAATTCCCATCAGCTCTAGCCACCAAAGCCAGAGGGATCGTGGGAGTCAGTCTACCAGAATCTGGAGGGTTACTATTATCCACACCCGATTTATGCAGCTGGGGGCCTGGCCCTTTGTGGAGCTGAAGCAAGTAAGTCTCTGCCCTGAGGACCCTACAACTTAAAAATGAACATAAGGGATGCAAGTGAGAAATCCAGAGGGAGAGCAAGAAGAAGTACAATACTGCCATACCGTACCAAGTCCAGGTGTAGAAATCTCTGCCTCATTCCCTCAAAATAAGACTGATAGATGGACAGATGGAGATGCCAAATTTTGAGATTAATAGTTTATGGATCTGGGGTAACAGACCAGTGTCTACAGAAGTTTATGCCATACAATCATCAATCAAATCTTTAAAATGACACAGGTAGTTTCCCCTCCTCTGTTATATGTGACTCTGCTGGAAGAGGAGAGAAGGGACCCACTCTTTCTCATCAAGATAAGAGTAACCTTGTACACTGGGTGGTCAAAATGCAGTGGGCAGGGGGAACCTTTCTGTTAAAAAAAAGAAAAACTTTAAAAGGGGATGGGGGTTAAGGAGGAGTCCTGTCATCTAAGATCCCTCAGGGAGTTGCAGGCCCTTGCCAGTGGCTATTGTTACTACTTGTACAAACTTCATTTATATCCTTCTTTTTCACCAAGACTGGGACTCCAGATGGCTTACTCATTAAAACCATTACAAATAAAAATATACCAAAAGTCACCATTAAAACTGAACTACTTAACTAGATTACAAATACCCAATCCAAAAAAGCTGGTGATGTTCTAGCTGAAGATCCTGCAGGGAGTTGGAGTCATAGGGCCCCTTCCAACTCTAGGACTCTATGCATACGGTTTAAAAACACGACAGCATTTAACAGCCCGTTTGTTAGAAACCTTGAATTCTAAAAGCCTGAATCAAAAAAAGAAGTCTTTGTCTGTCCATGGCAGGAGAGCACGGAAGGCGAAATTCTGGCCTCCCTAGGGAGGGAATTCCCAAGTCTAGGGGCTTGTCTTTTCTGCATACGCCTGTTTTACAAGCTTTTCACACTGAGCACTCACTCACCTGCGTAGAGACAGCTGAGGGCCAGAACAGTGACATCCTGCAGCCTTGTGGGTGTGAGGGGTTCCAAGACAGGCAAGGAGAGGGTGTCCAAGGCCATGGTGACATCAATGACCAGCGAATGGAACCTGCAGTTGGAAAGGCAAGGTCAGCAAGAAACTCACCACTCTGGGAAGATGTTTTCATTCCTGACATCGAAAAGGGACCAGATTGGAGCTTAAGAAAATTACGTGTTTGGTCTACAATTTCCAGAGTTTCCTTACTGACCCAAGCTCTGTGCCAGAAGCACCAGCTAGGAAGAAAAACCAGGCAGAACTGGGGAAAGCAAAAAGATCTCACTCACCCATTACGGACAGCAGTGGCATCGGCGACAGTGGCTGGCATGATGAAAAAGGAATTGGCAGACACGGCGTCCTGGAAGCGGTTGATGTACCGAAGGAAGTAAGGGAGGTTCAGGCACACCCGCAGCAGCTTTTCAGAGCCACCTGTGAAGAGGAAGTCACAACGAATGAAGAAAAGAAGACCCAGATGTGTCAGACTGCCCGTCTGACAGACTGCCCGTCTACAAATATATTGCATTATAACATTTGGAATACAGCGTGTCATTTTGATTAATAAGCTTGCTTGGGGCTGCTTGTTTTTAATGTAAATTGATGCTATGCTCTTTTCATGTCTGCGAGACCATAGTTTACTCACGCGAAATCAATTCATATAAGAAGCATACAGTACTGGCCACTGGACTAGAAAAAAGGATACTTAAGAACTGGGGAAGTTGTGGAAAAGGGTAACCAAAATGACCAAGACTAAAGCAACCACCCTATGACTAAAGATAACAACACTGGGAGCTACTGGAGAGACTATTAGCTTTGAAAGAAAAAGCAAGCATGGGATATATAAAACCTTGCATAATACAGAGGAGAGACGGAAACAGCAAGGCACAGATTGTATGTGGCCCCTGAATCCCACTTTTGTGGACCCAAGAGCCCCCCACCCATTCCCCCAAAGCATCCAACCAGCCCCAAAAATTGTGACATTAGTTTTGGGCAAATTTTGCCAGCAAATCATGTAGAACATCCAAAAATGGGCAAAAATACTCCCACCCCAACTCCACAAGCACTCCAGGACACTGTACAACCCACCCATATAGTCATTCTCCTCTCAAAATGGCAACAGGAAATGACAGGATATTCCTGTTGTCACCTTGGGAGGGACATCAGAAGAAAACAGAGGTACCTAGGATTGCTGTGGAAGGGGAGATGGCCCGTGGAGGGTTCTGGAAATAAAAAGCTGGCACTTGGCACCTACGCAGTTTCCCTTCCCTGGTAGAGGGCGGACAGGGAGTGGTTGGTCCCCTCCCTCATAATTCAAGAAGCCAGTGGTGTCATCTGGCAAAGCAAACGGGTGGGGGATCGAGGACAGATAAAAGAAAGCATCTCTCCACGCAGCACCATAGTTTAAACTTAATTGGGCAGCTGTAAAACAGAAGTGGACCAATTCACGGAAGACTGGGTTATCAGTGGCTGCCTGCTATGGGAGTTATCTGATCCCTCCACTATCAGAGGCTGTAGGCCTCTGCCTACCACAATGCAATCCTTCTTGTGGGCTTCCCAAAGGCTTTGGGTTATCCCCCAGTCAAACAAGAATGCTGTACTAAACAGAACTTTGGACCAAGCCAGCTCCAACGGGTCCTCTTCTTATGCTGATAACAGTCAGGCTTCCTAGCTCAGATAAGAAAGCCTTATACTGCTGGCCCTACTGCCCCAATTTCAGCAGCACACAGCCTATCCCCAAAGATCTATCATAGAAACAGAACAAGATATGCAGAAAAATATCAGCTGCAATGACCCAGATTCCTATTTTCTTTCTTTCCTTTCCTCAAACACCATTTCCTTTTAAAACAAGTTGACAGTCATAAGATGAAAGAAAGAAAAAAAAACCTCCTTCCTACCAAGTTCCTGCAAGCTGGCCACATTCTGAGCGATGAATATGCTCTTGGTCTTGGCTGCAGAGGCCTGGTCTGTGGAGGTCTGATCGTCATTTTCGCTTTCCCCCTACAAACAGAAATGGACAGTACTTACTATGAGCCACACTGCAATGGTGGAACTCTGACTCTTTGACAGTGTGACTGCCAGAGCATAAAACACCCAAGAAAGAGACAGCATGATATACAGGTTTGAGCACGGGACTATAACTCTGGAGAGAGGCTCTGGATGCCCACTTGGCCTTGCAAACCCACTGGGTGACCTTGGGCAAGTCACACTCTCTCAGCTTCAGAGGCAGGAAAAGGCAAAACCCCTTCTGAACAAATCTTGCCAAGAAGACCCTGTGAAAGTTCACCTTAGGGTCACCATAAGCCAGAAACTCCTTGAAGGTATACAACACCAAGATACCCAAGAGGGACAAGTACTGACTCAAAAACAGTATTTTTCCTGCACTTTTGCATAAATATATCCTCACAACAGCCATGTAAGGCCAGCACCCTCCTCCACTTTCACTCTCTTCTTGCACCTAGTCAGAGAGTGCCAAGACCATGGATGCTGTTGAAAAGCAAATCACATCAGTGGTAGCCAGCACAATTGCGAGGGATCACAGGAGGTGAGGTCCAGCAGCTCAGAATCACAGACCCTTGGTCAACTTTGCTCAGGAGTGGGCAAAGTGCAGGGCCATTTTTATTCTTCCCAAGGGCCCTCAGAATGCCAAAATGGCCACTGGGGGCATTTCCCCCTATGTTTGGAGGCCTCCAGATCCCATAGCGGTCAAAAAATATTTTGCAAACATATATGTGTGCATATGTGTCCCCATCCCCAAATGCTTCCAGAGGGTATAGGGGCTATGTCCGTTTATTTGTCGGGGGGCAGCTGGACCAATTCATACTCTGAGGAAGCATCTTCTGAAATAAGAAGTGGTTTCATGTTCCCTACAGTAAGTTTAGGGCAAAAAAAAACCTTGCTGTTGTTGCTGGGTGCAGGTCTCCAGGGTCCCCTCAGGGACCAATGCAGATCCCACCCTTTCACAGTTGCCCACCAGGACCTGGCTCAATACTATCTCCTCTAGTGACAGCAGGTCTCTAGGTTTCAGACTAGGGTCTTTCCTAACTCCACCTGAAGACATTTGGAGTAGAACTTGAGACAGAAGCAGGGCTTCCTCCAAGCAAAGCCAGTCCTCTGCCACCCAGCTTGGTCTTTCTTCAGCTCCTTTCGCCTACTGTTTGGCCAGGTACATACCATCTGAGTGCCAGCTTTACACACCTGGGTCTGTGGGGCCATCGAAGAGGCTGTCACCCGAGGGTTAAAGACAGAGGTCAACTGGTTGAGGAAGTTCATCTGCACTTCCTTCTGCCGCAGTTCGGGGCTGACTGGAGAAGCCAGTTCTTTCTGGTCCTCAACTGGAAAAAAAATAAAGAGGTAATGCACAGAGCTGGACATTTCTATTGCACGCACCCTCTGGGTTGCACGTGGGAGAAAAAAAAACGCCCACAGCATGATGAAAGACCAGCACTTACCATCTGAGAGTGTCTTCACTGTTTGGGGCAGCTTGGCCGATTTCATCATCGCCGTGAAGGTAATGATTTCGGTTCTGTCCAGACGACTGCAGCCAGTGCAGAGGCCCTTGATTAGCAGGATCAGGTGTTTCTGAAGAAGAAAGGTTGGCACAGAGCAAAATATCAGCATTCCTTCACTGGGACTTCACTATTTATCATAGACTTACAGAGCTGGAAGTGGTCACAAGGGCGGTCTTGTCCAAAGCTGTTCCTTGCAAGAATACACACCCCTGAAAGATGCCCATCCAACTTCTGCTTAAAGACCCCCAAAGAAGAAGAGATCATTGACTTCCAAGGCTGTGTATTCTGCTATGGAACAGCTCTTACATCAAAGTTATTCCTAATGCTTAGGCAGAACCTCTTTTCTTGTAATTTGAATCCAGTGGTTCTCATTCTAGTCTCTGAAGCAGAAGAAAACAAGCTGGCTCCATTTTCTACATGATATCCCTTCAGATATTTAAAAATGGCTCTCCTATCACCTCTCAGTCTTCTCTTCTCCAAGCTAAACATACCCAGCTCCCTAGGTTGTTTCTCATAGGTTTAGGTTTCCAGACTCTTGATTGTATTTGTCACCCTTCTCTGTACACTTTTCCAGCTTACTATTTTTCTTGAACTGCGGTACCCAGAAATGGACACAGTATTCCAGGTGAGGTCTGATCAAAGCAAAAGGGTTTTAGGGAACACTGGTTGCACAAACCTGAGGTGGGGCATAAGCTGTACCCTTAAGTGTGCCCATGCAGTGGGAAGAGTGACCACTACCCACCACCTCCTCTCACCTGTGAAACTGCACAAGCTTCATCTGGGTTTTCAAGCCGCAGCAGGGAAAATTCAATCAGGACTTTGCAGGCGGCTGCCACAGACTGCAGCTGGTTCCTCGGTACTGGGAAAGCAAAAGGTATCCGATATCGCAATTATGCTCAGAAAAATCAGGCCACATATTTTTAAGGATACATTCACGACTTCTTCCCTGCTGCACTGACTGCCTCCTCCTACATGTGGCACTTTCTTTGCCTTGAAATTCACCCGGTTCCTTCACTGGTGCTTCATTAAGAGATTTTAGGTCAAGGCTGGGCATAGTACAACCCCCACAGGCAGAATGTGGCCCCAGCACCCCACTTTTGTGACCCCCATGATGACATGATTTTGGGCAACCTGTATTTGCCACACTGTAATCTTCCTCAAACATGGCCTCTTGCAGACGCCTAGGACTATAACTCTTATCATCCATAGTAAACTGTAGTCCAACACCTCTGGAAGATGTCCAGTTGAGGAAAGCGACTTAATAGACTGCAAGTTGGTAGTGGCCACTTTGAAAAAGAGCATCCTAGGAAAACAAGCAGCCCATGAAGACTGTCCAAACTCCAGCCAAACACTCACCCAGTCCACACACGGTGGTGATGTAGTGCGTCGCAAGGGCAACAAAAGATGAGTAGAAAGGTTCATACTGCTTGTCGTGGTGTAAGATTTCAGATTCACTAAATAAAAGAACAGGGAGAGAGAGGAAATCAGGTTGTGACTACGCAGCACTTTGACCACACAGAGTGGAGAGAGATGAAGATAGATCTGGATTTCCTGGTAAACCTCTAGGCAGTCTAAAGTTGATCAGCAAGGATTTCTGAGCAAAAACAGAAACAATGCAATCCCCGCTACCCTAAATTATTAAATGGAGAAAGCTTGAGATCCCCAGGAGTAAATCTGTGCATGAAAAGACTGTGAGCTTGATTCAGTCCTGCTGCTCAAAACCGCAAAACTTCTTATCTTGACCAGCAATATGTTTACCACCAGTGGCAGTTTCGGTGGAGGGCAGGCATTTTAATTACAGCAATAAATATATTCACAGTATCAACACTACCATTTTTCTTATTGGTGTTTGGGTTTTACAGTTAGCACAGCTGTAAAATTTATGCTCAGTTTCAACACGCTTTGTACCACTAACAGATGTGTAGTAATCAGCCTCTATTTGCTGCCAACAATATTCCTGTGACTTGTTACATCCTTAAAACAAGCCAGAATAATATCTATAAACACAGAAATGTCCTCCTTGTGAGAAGAGTAAGCTTGTTAGTTCTATTACGGTGGAATCCAGGTTCTCTGAAAGAGTGATTGCTAAAATATAAGTCACAAAAGGTGGAGCACCGTTGGCTCAGAAGGCTTTAGATTTACATGGCTGCAAGCCAACATCGCTCAGGATAGTGTAAATATCCCCGTGTGGAGATACACTATGCCAAAACTAACACTGTGCGACACGTATCAATGACTGGGTGTCATTGTTCAGTCCACTACCACAAGGAACAGCACTGCTGTATACACAACTCTGATTCCGCTGCTGTCAGCAGAATACAGCCACTGCGCTGTGGCAAATAATTCGCCCCACATGCACAGTGTGACTTATGTACTCATAGGTCACCAACAGGATGGCAGTCTAGTGATCTGCGGCACCAGGCTTTGTTGGGCAGGGGGACCTGAGGGTTCACACTGAGGGGGAAAAAAGACCAAAGTGGACCCTGAAAACCTGAAAGCTTCCCACCAGTTAAGGCTGAAAGCCAGTTAAGGCTGTGTAAAGTCTCAGTCAGATTGAGGGATAAGAAGGCTCAGCGCTACTTGCTCTGGCTAATGGCACCTTTCCAGAGTCTCAAACAGAAACTCTTACTCAGCTCTGCTTCCCTTGAACCTTTTTTAACTAGAACAGGGGTGCAAAAAAACTAACACTGTCTCAAAGGCTGCACTCAGTGTTAGCTGGAGGTTAGACAAGCACAGGGAGGGAGGCGGGCTCAAACCACTGAAGCTCTGAGGACTGAGCTTTGCCAAGCTAGAAAACAATAAGCAGCTAAGAATTGAGACCCTGCTGAAAACGTAATGACTAAATTATCTGTAAAAGTTTTGACAGGTTAATGGAAGTTTACAGAAATACGAACAATAGAGAGTCCAGTTTTTAATAAACCTGAATAACACTTCTCTCTCAGAAAATCAAGAGTTCATTCAGAAATGCTCCCAGGGCTCCGTACTGCTCTCTACTTTGGGACAGTTACAGGAAGACAGTGATCCAATCCAACAGAGGGACCTGATTTCCGTAACAGAGATATTTTAAAGCACCCTCAGTTTACAGCACCCCAACAGATGCTCCAATGCAAGGACCCACTTTCTGCATGTGACTGCCCCCCCTCAATTCAGCTGGCCAGTTGAAAGAGGCAGCCCCCAAGCAATTACACAAAGGTCTCTGCGGGGAGGCAAAGAAACCTTTCAACAGTCACCAGGCAGAGCTGGGCTAGCCACTTGCTACGTGATAGCCCCATGCATCTCCCTCACAAACCACCCTGGGCCAGTGGATTATGCAGAAGCAACCACAGAAAGGCATTTGTGGGAAGCAGAGGGCAAGGCTGACTCATCCAAATAATACAATGCAGGAAAAAAACCAACTTAGCTGGCGGATGGGAGAAAAATTCCTCTTTCACACCAGAGCCAGTGCGGTGTAGTGGCCTGAGCTTTGGAGACCAGGGTTTGAATCCCCGCTCAGGCATGGAAACCCACTAGATGGCCTTGGGTAAGTCACAAACTCTCAGCCCCAGAGGAAGGCAATAGCAAGCCCCCTCTGAACAAATCTTGCCAAGGAAACCCCATGGTAGGTTTTCCTTAGAGTTGTCTCAAGTCAGACACAACCTGAAGGCACACAACAACAACAACAACAAAGCAATAAGGTACAGTTCACCAGCCAACCCTCTGAACAGAAGCAAAAATCTGTTCAGCAAGTTATTCTGAGTATAACTTCGTCAGACAAATTCTCACCAAAGGTATTCACTCCCTGTCTTCTGGAAATTCCAAATGCCTCACAATGCACCTAAGACCAGGAGTATCGTTCCCTACAAATCTCTTTTCACATGTTACCCCAGTTCAGTGTCTACCTCGAGTCCATTTCAACCAGATACATGGGCCGAAACTGTTATAGTAGACCTGCAAAGTCACTGAAAACTGTGCCTTGAGGATGAATGCTTCTGTTACCCTTCATGTTACAGAAAAAAAAAAGGAAAAACAAGACAGAAATGCTGTTTCAGCAGCATACCACCACTTATCTCGCTATGCAACTTCAACTGCACAGAAACAAAAAAATGTAAGGGGTCCCACACTGAATCTAGAGCTTATCTAGTCCACCATCCTTTTTTTCCACATGATTGAGAGTTGCTAGGTTTCATACCAACATAAAACCATCTATAATCATCATCATTTTTATTTTACCTTGACTTGTATTAAAAGTGCTAATGCAGGGAAAGGGAATCCGGTGCCCTTCAGACATTTTGGGTTACAGTCTCCCATCAGTCCCCAGTTAGCACGGCAGATAGCAAGGGGACTGTAGTCTAAAACATCCAGAAAAAGAGTGAGAGACAGGATCAGGGAGGAAAGGGCATGCAAGCAACACCTCTGAGACTAAATGATTTACTTCAGCACACTGATATATTTCAAGACAGCTTTGCAAAAAGCACCCTGAATGCCATAGGAGTAACATCTCTAAGAGAAATAGCTAAGTGAGACACAGCAATTTTTTACAGTAGCTCTGTAAAAACTCCGCTGTCTCTAAAAGGTTTATGTTGTTTTAATATCTGACAGAGTTCACCAGGGCTTTGGAAGCATGATATTCATTATTCCACACAGGAAAACACAGAGACGCACGTGCTGCACAGCTGGGCAACACTATGTGCAACTTTGCAGAACAGAGGATCCAAAGCAAACAATTGCACAATCGTCGCAGATAAACAGCCTGACATGTGGAATGGAGGGTGTTTTCTTTTTTCCTGACAAAGTATCTATTCAGACAACCAAGCTATTCTTCTGCATTGTTCTAGGTAAACAGTCCCAACCTTCAAAACTATTAACAGTTCTAAAGAGCAGAGAACGAAAAAACACTGTAATATTTGTAAATATTTAAACATGGTAAACAGCAATCTTGTCAGGTACTAGCAGCAGCATCCAAAGCAGGTGCAGTGAAAACCTTTTTATATGCAAGCTTGATCACAAACTACAAGTAAGGAGGTGAAACGCCATTACCCAAAGTACGAACCGTCCACTTCTGACCCTCCAGATGTTTTTGGGCTGCACTTTTATCAATGGCTATGCTAGCTAGGGGTGATGAGACCTGCAGTCCCACAAGGTCTTAAAGAGCCACTCCTGCTCTAAACATAAGCACAGTGAAAAACAAAATACAAGCTTCAATTTGTGTCGCCCCAATTTGCAACACCTCAGATTTGCAACACCTCAGATCCAGAAATAAACAAATAAACGAAAGTCTCACTCAGAATGCCAGCCTTCCCCTGAGACTGAGAGAGTGTACTGGCCAAGGTCACCCAGTGGGTTTCCATAGCTGAGATGGAATTCAAACCCTGATGTCCAGAGTCACAGTCCAAAGCAAAAACCACTATTCCAGGCTGGCCCTCTTCTCAAATAAGGGACATCTCTCATAATAACAGATTCTTCTACGCACACGTGTGTGTGTGTGTGTGTGCGCCTTCAAGTCTCCAGTTGACTTAGGACAACCTCACAGATTTCACAGGGTCTTCTTAGTCAAGAGGTGATTTGCCATTGCCCTTCCCTTGAACATAGCTGCAGCATCCGATATTCCTTGGTAGTCCCCCATCCAGGTAGTGGCCTAAACCTGCTTAGCTTCCAAGACCATGTGGAATCTGCTGCCTTTGGGGTATTTTGGGGTAGGGGACACTTGACACTGAGGCTATCATACTTTGGGCATATCATGAGACCTATCATATCCCGTTTTCCCAAATCATGAGACTGGAAAAGACAAAATTACTGGGTAAAGAGGAAGGCTGTGTGGTTGCCTTTAAAGAGGCAGACTATAAACACAGGTGGACTGACTCTATAATGAGTTTGCAAAACCTGAGCAGAGCAGGTTGATAATGGGGTCACCTGAAGGCTTCTCATTCAAACGGTCACTACGAGCCAAAACTGACCTGAAAGCAAATATGAATAACAGGACAACTGCCTGGCTCTCACCTGCCGGTCCTATATGGGAAAAGCTTTTTGGCCCTCAGATAAGGGACATCTGTCATAAGCAGGGACACCCATTGGCCCCGTAAGGGACAAAGTTGCCAGCCCTCAGATAAGGGACATGCAGCAGCCCTAAAAGGGACCTAGCTTTTTAGTCCTCTGATAAGGCACAGCCATCAAAAAAGGGGACACTCCCCCCAAGTCCTCTAAGAAGCAATGGTTCTGGCCCTCAAATAAGAAACATCCTTTATAATAAAAGACATTCACCAGCCCCATCACAGACAAGCTTTTTGGTTCTCAAACAAGCGACGCCTTCCGGGCATTTAAGAGAAAAGCTTTCTGGTCCTCAGATAGGGGACATCCCTCACAATACCAACGTCGCTGGCTTTCTAATAAGAGACATTGCTTATAATAAGAGATATCTGCCTGCCCTATAGGAGAAAAGCTCATAATAAGGGACACCCCTCCCATTCCTATAAAGGACGTTGTCTCTGGCTGTCAGACAAGAGGCATCTCTTACAATAAGACGTGCCTGCCAGCCCTGCAAGGGCCGAGCTTGCCAGCCCTCAAACAAGAACCATCACCTGGCATGAGGCACGCCTGCTTCATCCCTCATGATAAGGGACCTCTACGGGACCACCGTTCCAGACCTCAGATAAAGCCCCCCCCCAGCAAGGGAAGCCTCCCAGCCCCACAAGGGACGCGCTTTTGCTTCTCAAATGAGAAGCATCGCTCATAAGAACTCAACCCCAATTTCCCCCAACGCCCCCCCTCCCGAGAGAGAGAGGACCCCCTTCCCCACGCCAGGGGGCGGGGCCAGGCGGGTCCCAGGCTCCGCCCCCGCCCGCCAAGCCCCGCCAGCGGGCGCCCCCCCCTCACCTCTCAATGACGGAGGCCAACAGCTGCGGGAGCTCGCGCATCTCGAAGGCCGAGTACGAAGCGGAGAGGAGGGGCCGCACTGCCACCTCCCAGCTGGGCTCCCGCTCCGCCGACGTCGGGGAAGAACCCCCGCTGCCGCCTCCCCCGCCTGAGGCCGCCATCTTGGCGGAGACGCGACTCTCCCTCGCTCGCTCGCCCTCTCTCCCTCCTCTCAGTTCGGCGCCCAGGAGCGTTTGGAGCCTCTGAGGCGAGGAAACGGGAGGCCGGCGGAACGCTTCCGGGGTGAAGGCGGAAGTGACGTCAGGAGACCAACTCCCACCATAGAAATAGGGTTCTGAGGTATTTAAATCGCACTTCGGGCTCAACGCGGGGGGAACGTAACGCTATGCCTCACTTCCGGTCCAGGGCGGAAGTGGCTTTTCCCAATGGCCGCCGTACGGGTTGATGAGTTCGCAGACTTTCTGCGGCAGGGACACCGCACCATAAGAAGGAAGAAAGGAGAGGGCCCATCCTTTTTGCGTATTCCTCATCTCCCCCCTCTTGCAGGGGCACTCGATGGTGAAGAATGCTTCGTCATTCCTGCGCTTCCCTGTCTTAGCCGCTTTGTTGCCGCAATGGAGCGCATGCGCAGCCAAATGAGTCAGCGACTTTGCCTTCGCGGGCGTCTGCGCATGCGCGTCGGGCGCATAGACTGACAGCACAACTTGAGTGTCAGCTGGATTTAGACAATCTCTTTTTTTAGATTCCTTTTCCCGTGTTTTCCCTCCAAATCTATGCAGATTTTTGCTATAGCACAGTGAATTGTAGCAACATTTGGCACTTTCTGCAAATGTCTGGCAGTATTTAGCCTGTCCAACCTCACAAGGTTGTAAGGTTGAAAATATGAATGAGAAAGATACATGCCTTCCTCATTTTATTTGTAGAAAGGCAGGAGATACATGTATCTAAATAAGTAGTGCAATGGTCTGGGCACAGGCATTGGACTTCAGAGACCAGGGTTCAAATCCCTGCTCAGCCATGGAAACCCACTGGGGGACGTTCGGCGATTCACACTCTCTCAGCCTCGGAGGAAGGCAAAGCCAAGCCCCTGCTGAGCAAATCATGCCAATAAAACCCCATGATGGAGTTGCTGTGAGAAACAATCTGAAGGCATGTTACAGCAGCATTCAATGAAACCAGAGCGTTTTGGCACCTGAAACATCCACAGCTTGGAGATTTTATTTTGGATGGTGGAAAATGCTATGTCGGAAATTTCAGGACTACAAGAAATATTACACTATGGCAGCTGATGCATTTAGCTGTAAGCCAAAAAAACAACTTCTCCAAGCTCTGGTGTCAGCAGAAAGCGGGCCAGCCATTCACAGACCGCCCAAGATTTTTGGCTAGTCCCAGACCATCCAACTGTCCCAATTTGGCCACAGCAGTCCCGATGAATCCTCTGCTGTCCCACTTTTGCAGCTGCTTCTAAAAGGTCCCAGTTTCTCTTGACTCCTGCTTTCCTCCTTTGGCTTCAGTTTACTTTCACTGCTGAAAACTGAGTTTGAAGTGCAAAAGGAGTTTGCAGGGGGGAGAGGAGGTGAAACCTTGCCCTCCCCGGTCAGCTCAGGCAAAAGCAAACTGCTGCATGTCTGTGGTTCCCTATCAACAACCTTTGCCATCTTGACCACCCCCTGATGTTGCTTGGCCACATATTTTCTGGTTTTCATCTTGGACATGTTGAAGCGTATGTTGAAGAGCTCTGTCTCTAGAGCAGCTCTGAGACACTGGTGAATTCCCTCTATGTTTTCTCTAAGATGGACCTTAACAAGTGGCTTCAAACCCTTATATATCAACAAAACTTAACCAATTGCTTTTTTCAAAACCAATGCCACTGGGATTTCAATGTCTTCTCAAGCCTTGCATGAAAAAGAGCCAGTGGGGTTTGGGTGCTGGATTATAACCCTGGAGACCAGATTTCAAATTCCTGCTCTGCCACAGAAACCCACTCTGTGTGACTTTGGGCATGTCACACTCTCTCAGGCCCCAGAAAACCCCATGATAGGTTCGTGTTAGGGTCAACGTAAGTCAGAAACGACTTGAAGGAACAACTCCATGAAACCACGATGAATTTTTTTTTCCACACCATGAACTCAATGTTTAAGCTGTGCCAGACACGCTATAGTCAGCCCTACAATAAACCAACACTGGTCTCTATATCCCATATAATAACCTTATTCAAAACCAATGACAAATTATTGCAGGATGCTCATAATTTAGATTCTTCATAATAAACTTTCACCACAGAATCAAAACAGCACAAAAGCAGAATGGGGGGGCGAAAATGCAAACAGATTTAATTCAGGAGTCAAAACACAAACTTCAAGTATTCCCATTTTCTCAATTACAAGGTAACGTTCTGAGATCTTAATAGGCAGGTTCAATATAATTTAAAAGCAATATGCCACAACTTCTCATAGGATAGAAAAAAACCATCCAAACAGTGAGGTGTACGCAGCAGGAATTCTAAATTAAAAACGTTTCAGTGCAGCCCAAATAAATATTAAATGATCCCAGGGGAAGGAAACGTACCCTTCAACTGTTGAACTGAAAGACGCATCCACAGCCCTCCACAGCAGAGTCCATGGTGAGGAATGCAGGGAAATGCACTCCACACCATTTGGAGCAACTCGCTTTGGCCATACACACACTGTTTCTTCATACGCGTCTTGCTAACATTCATCTGGTGTTTCCAATGCAAAACTGCCTGTTTTCACACATTTCCATAGTTTTTTTTTCCAACTCCTTACTTGAACTGAGGATTCTGAAGGGCAGCGGAAGGCGACCAACAAAGAGAAATGGCCAGCTGTACATCTTCCTCCTGATTAAAATCTGATGAAAGATGCACAGGCTGAAGGTTCCTGCAACCTGATTCAGGGATGTGATGAAAGATGCCCCAACAATGGACTTTTCTAAGGCCTCTGTTTCAGTCCAGACTCCAAAGGTGATGAGAAAAGAACAAGATCACAAACCCTTATTTCACAGCTTGTCTTTGTTTCTGGAGTTTTTAGGTATTCCACAGGAGACCATTTTTCCAGGACACAACACAAAGAATTCCCACAACCACACAGCCTCTCTTCCAGGGTGCAACTGACAGGGGCCTGTTTTAACTGCTGAACCAGCCAGGATTTTGGCAGTTCGTCTCTTCCGATGAGGCCTGGCAGGTTTGGTCCCCCAACAGATCCCATTAGCGCCAGGCGCGGTTGAGCAGCTTCACCTGAGCCAGCCTTTTGGTGATCATGGTGGCAAAGACGAGCCCAAAGAGCACGCTGCTGATTAAGACATAATCGTAGTCATCTTTCAGGACATCAAACTGTTTGGATGGATAGACACGGGTTTGGTAGATGTCCAGCCCATATGCAACAATCTGAGGAATGAGAGAGGAAGAGAAACAATATTAATAATAATAGTAAGTCATAGTGGTAATAGCTATCTTTATTTATCTCCCTTTTTTCCCCCAAAATTGGGACTCAAAGCAGCTCACAATTTAATAAAACAATATAATTAAAAGCATACAAGAAGTGAATAGTAAAGCAGAATTAAACTATTTGCAGCAGTGGTTCTTAACCTTTTCTTTACCACGGATCCCCTGGAAATATAATATGTTGCCAGGGACCCCCACAGCTTAACTCAAGATTTAAATATTATTCATTTTTTAAAAGCCTTCTGGAGACTAGGATTCAAATCGCCATTCAGACACAGGTTGGTGCCAGCAGCAGGGCTTCACGGACCCCCTCTGGCTGAGATCAGCAATGAGAACAAAAACCTGAACGTTCATAGCAAACTCTGGCTCGTGGCCAGGAGGTTCCCCATCTCTGCTTTCAGGGTGAAAAGTTTCAAAATGCTCACCAGACAGGTGGACTCGAGGCCTGACGGGGCGGTGTAGATCCCCCTCATCCGGGAGATGGTTTGGTTGTAGTTGATGAACCTCTCAGCATGAATCTGCACATCTGGAGAATATGGGATCAAGTTTTCTTCTCTGGAAGAGGCAGGCAAAAACAAGTAATTAAGGCAACTGGTTCAGTCAGAACTCCCCCAAAATCTGTTGCCATGGTTGGATTTCACCACCTACAGAAGCATGTTCCACTCCTATGCCCCATTCTCTTTCCCTGGGTACCCTTCCCTGACCTAGGTAAGTTGGTCCAGGTTGGTTGGTTGGCTAGAATTATTACTATCACAGAACCAGAAGTATGTGAAGGGCTACCTAGTCCAACCCTCTGCCATGCAGGGTGAAACCTGAAACACTCTCTAAAGGCAACCATTCAACCTCTGCTTAAAGACCTCCAAAGAAGGACAGTCCACCATCCTGAAGTGTGAAAAGAG
Organism: Cyclura pinguis; assembly: GCA_030412105.1. Classification (NCBI taxonomy): domain Eukaryota; kingdom Metazoa; phylum Chordata; class Lepidosauria; order Squamata; family Iguanidae; genus Cyclura; species Cyclura pinguis. The sequence continues at coordinate 16,349,573 of CM059612.1, read as the reverse complement.
TCAGCTCTGGCCCAATGAATGGGGAAGAGGACATGCTGGACATGACCTACAAAGCCCCAGATGGCTCAGGTCCAGAGGGTCTGAAAGACCATCTCTCTCCATACAAACCTGCCAGAATTTCAAAATCTGAAGGGGGCAGCTTCCTCTCTGTCCCACTACTACCACTGGCTTGCTTGATGAAGACATGGGAGACAGAGCCTTTTCAGTGGTTGCTCCCACTCTCTGGAACTCCCTTCCATAGAAGGCTCGCCTGGCCCCCTTCCTACTTTCGGCCATAGGCAAAGACATTTTTGTTTGAGCCGGCTTTTAATGTGTAAGCAGGAAATCTTCTTATTAGGATGCTTTATTTATCTTTCTTAACATTTGTATGTTTTGAAAATTATTAAAAAATTTTAATTTTTTTAAAATTTTAAAAAATTATGTAAGAACTTCTCATCGGCAAATAATTTTTGGGAACGGAATGCTTGTCTAGAGAGGCCTTTGTTCTAATATGGGACCTGGGCTCTTCTTCCATTCTGATTTTCTTGTACTAATGTAAGGATGGCCAGATTCTGTGTCAGGGAGCCTTGTCTGCTTCTCCCAAACTCCAGGATTTCTGGTCACCCCAGTTTTCTTACCGTGTTTGTTCTGTCGGGATTTCTGGCCGTCGGGGGTCCAGCAAAGCCTTGGGGAGGGACAGGATTGCTCCAGATGGGAGCCCAACTGCATATGAAAGACGAAGAAAGAATGTGATGCAGCGGTTAGACTGGCATTTAAGAGATCTAGGTTTTGCTCCCTCCTGAGCCATAAAAAAAAAAATTAAAGCAAAAAGAGAGTCAGTGAGATGTAGTAGTTAGAGCAAGGGTGGGAAATGCATGGACCTCCCAATGTCATTGGGATTACAACTCCCATGATCCCCCACCCTTGGCAAAGCCGTCTCTTTCCTTCCCTGTGCCTTAACTGAGCAAGTGCCGGCTGGTGATGCCCCTTTCAGTAATGGTGACCTCCATGGCGCTGATGGCCGATGGGAAAATGTATGACTGCTGGAGGACCTGCGGCAACAGCGGGCGGTCGAGGGAGCTGAAGGCCGTGGCGTTGTACTGCTCCGTCCCTTCGTACAGCTCCAGCACAGTGAACTCGTTCCGGCGGGCCTTGGCATTCCAGTACTGGTACTGCAGAGGAGGAGAGGGGGTAATGGCTTAGACAAAGAGAAGCTAAAAGATAAGAAAATGTCCTGATGAATTTTAACATCTTTGCATGTGTTGAAGAGATACATCTTTTTTTAAAGCCCTGTTGCTATCTGTGGCAAATCTGACAATGCCACAAGAAATGGCACCTTCTCAGTGGCTCCTCCCCAACTCTAGAATTTCCCTGTCAAAAAGGAGACTAGGTTGGTTTGCTTTCCAGTGTCTCGCTTGCATCTTCAGGCTCATATATACACACACACATACACATACACACACATTAATTCAAGTGGGCCTTTGGTACATACAATGGATTGCAGGCAATTTCACTCCTTGATTGCTGGCTGTATTTTAATGTTGTGTTTTTGATTAATTCCTTTTTCATCAAAATTTCAGTCTCTGGCGTTTAGTATTTTAGTCAGTGCTCAAAGTTTTACTCTAGTGTGCTACTATTGTGTATCTGTTTTAGTTCCTTCTCTTTTTCTTTGAACAAATATTTGATTTTAACTATGATCGTAACCATGAACATGTTTTAAAACCAATAAATAACCCTTTCTGTGCCATGGGACAGCTGTTAACATCTGGCCCCAAAGCTGACAAGTATTCTAAAACCCATCCTCTAAGTGACAAGGAGCCAAACCCACCAGTGCTCTCCCCTTACCACGACCCAGTTCTCTGAATGGACGATATGCACGGGCCCCTTGGCTTTCTTCTGCACAGAGGAGTGGATGATCCGGCCCGTGACGCCGTCAATTAAGTAGATCCCAATGAACGTGCGCTCCTGGTGGGTGTCCGTGCTCTCCGTCACCACCGCCAGCAGGTTTGGGTTTAAGGACTGCAAGGAGTCAAAAGCAGGTATAGTTACCCAGCAGACTTCCTGTCCCAGCTCCCTCCAAAATTCTGCCAACCCAAAGTCCAAAGTTTTCAAGATGGATTCCAGAACCAGTAAGGCATTATTTTTAAAATCCTGCAGAGGCCTGAATTCAAGGGGGTTTTTGAATTTAAAATGGACAGTCACCTGAGACCAAGGCAAAGACCACACATCTAGCCTGTAGGCCACACCTGGCCCATCCCCAAGCTAGAAGGGGAAATCCCAGCACATAATATATTTTAATCCAGAGGTGAGCAATTGCATGGAGGCCAGAGGCCAATGCTCAGATGCTCACATAGGCCATGTGCCCACCCAAGCCTAAATACCTCTGTTTTCCTCTGCAGGCCCACTCAAAATGGCAACAGGAAGTGGTCTCCAGTCACTTCCTGTCACCATTTTGAGAGGAACTGTAAAGGAACACCGAGGTATCTGACAGCAATACGAGATTTCCAGGCTTCTCAAAGTAGGAGCATTTTTGCATGTCATCATAGGCTTGGAGATCTGCATGTACAGTTTGGGAGCAAAAATTATTCCACAATCATGCTGAAATCTTTTCCCTAATAATCTAGGAGTTGTGGAGGCTTTTGTGGAGTGGTGAGAGCTTCAAGGGCCACCAAACTGGGGTCCAGGGATCACCAGAAGTTGACAGGCCACACTCTGTCTGCCCCGTTTTAACTGCTGATGCCAAGGAAATCAGAATGTGAGCTGGTATTTGCTCTGCCTCTTCTCCTAACATGTCTGCTCCCTCACCTTGTATAATACACTTCGGTCTCCCATCACACGGCCCTGAGAATGGACATGCTCATTGGCCCGCTTCCCTTTTACTGTCACGATGCGCTGTAAGTCGGTGGGGATGCTGATCTCCCAGCTTTCTTCTGTCGTCAGGTCCTGCAATGCAGCCAAGAAACCCAGATGGTTAACAGGTCAAGCAGACGCTTAGCTAGGGGTATCCCTTCTAAAAGCACACACAGACACCATACGGGGACATGAATCGTCTCCAATTAGGAGTTATTCTGCACCAGGGGAGGGCAAAGCATAGCCCTCCAAGTGTTGTCCGATTGCAGTTCCGATCAGCCCTTTCCACCACAGGTGAAGGACTCTGGAAGGTACACTTCAACAACACTGCATGGTTTGCACCTCAGCTGTAAACAAAGCCCCAGCCTACGATGGCTTGGGCTGCCCCAGCTTCCCCTTCCAGGGGCCGCCCAAGGTTTGAAGGAAGTAATGATCTCACTTCCACGTTTTCCAACCTGATGACATCACTTCCAGGATGGCAAAGCCCCTCACGGTGGCTGGGATACATACAGAGGATTCAAGGAACCCATCGTGTTTGGGAAAAGATGCAGGGTACCTTGCGTAGCCGGCGACCCATCAACTTGCCCTGTTCGGAGTCAGCTAAATAAAAAGAGATGGAGGGAGCCATTTCCTCCAGCTGCCGGAGGACGTTGCGTGTTGCCGGGAACACCGTCACCTGAAGGGAAGTAAAAGGCACAGGGATTCAAGGCAGCAGATTTGCACCAAGTTCTCTTTTCTCCAACAGGTTTCCCATAATCACCGACCCCAAGAGAAACTTGGTGGCACCTTGTACTCATCGTCAATCAGAAGCAGCACTTTGGCGTAGTCCTGGTCCATGATTGGCAGCAGGAGGGACTGAAGGATGGGCCGATTCAGGACCGGAGGGGCTACCTGGCTCCATTTCCCAAAGATGGGATTGAAAACATAGAGAGAGCTCATCCCAGTGTCCTAGGAAACAAATAACAATAACTACTACTACTCCTCCTCTTCACTTTCCATCATGTCCAACTTTTCCTCCCTGCCCCAAATGAGTTCCCACAGTCCACTGCCCCAATATGTATGTGGGGTTATATATACAGTTGGCCCTCCACATTCACTAGGGCTAGGGGCACAGGACGTCAACAAAAGTGGAAAAACCACAAATATCAAAATGTGTGTATATGTGTGTCTGTGGGAAGGGGCCAAGGCATGGCGCAAGAAATGGGCACCCACGGCCCAAACCAGGTCAGGGAAAGGAGAAGGAAAGGGAATGGGTTGGCTTGGTGGCCCTGTGCTTCCTCTCTCTCTTCCACCTCTTTCCTTGGGTGGGAGGGCATCACGAGAGGGTTTGTGGTGCTGAGAAATCAGACTGCGATCTGTCCTTAGTGGGCTAGGCAGCCACTGGTGCAGGAGGAGGAGGAGGATTTTTCAAGGGCTGCGCAGACTGACTGGAGCTATTGAGAGGGAAGGTTCCCCTGGAAAAGAAGCACTTGAAGTGGAAGGGCAGGGGTTGGAGAAAGTTACAAATAATCAAATCCATGAAAGTGAATCCCGCAAATGTGAAGGGCAGACTGTATATGTTATTCTAATACCCCTATATATATAATCTTGTAACAGCCCTCTGTGACTTGGTAGCCTCCAGATGGGTTGGACTACAACCCCCATCATTCCCAGCCACAAAGCGTCATGATAATGTCAAGTAGCCAGAAACCCAAGCACTGACCTTGTCCTTGACCAGCAGGGTGCACTGGGGAGGGTGGGGGAAGTGAGCGGTCGTTCTTTGGACCATCAGCTTGAACGAGGAGCCCGGCTTCACGTCCTGGAGGTACTGCTTCCACAGGATCGTCCCAGTGCTGCTCTCAATACCAAAGAGCTAGCGAAAGAGAGAGAGAGAGAAACACACACGCACACAAAGCTGTCATTTGTCACACAGATCAAGGCATTTCCATGGCAAATTTATAGATTTTGGGAGGGGAAAATATGGATCATATCTGTGGTAAATTTAGATTGCGGAGGACCTGAAACAGCATTTTTTGTGGTTTTCAATAGTTCCCGTTTTTTTCCAAACCAAAAAATAAGAGGCTTATTTTTTAGCTCAAAAAAGGGGAGGGTGATCGGTTTGGAGAGTGTGGGCCGTTTTTGAAGATTTCACTGCAATGAAAAGAAAGTCGCTAAAACTGCTCACTGCTGCATTTGAGAAGAAAATTAGAATAGAATTGTGCCCCTACTATCTACCAAGGATATTATCTCCATCTTCTGAGTAACAGATGCTGGAGACACACAAACAAGGTTTGTGGTCTCATGTCCTGCCTTTCGGCTTTCCAGGAAAAGGAACAGATGTTACTGCCCCACCCCTGGTTTGTTCTTTGGAAGTTTGCAAATCGTCCTCCTCACCTTTCCTGAAGCTGTGACAACCACAATCATCTTCTGCAAGTTAAATTCGTCCCGGGCCAAGTTGTCGATGTTGACCTCATTCTTGATCTGGCTCCGGGGCTTACGGGCATCGTAGAACATCTTCCAGAGGTGGGCGGTCCAGGCCTGGAGGAGGATGAGCTGAGAGGACAAGCGCTTGAGGAACATCCCCAGCAAGCCGTCTGGGAAAAAGACAACAAGCAAGGATTTCTAAATGCTCAACTCACATTTTAAGTTATTATGATGCTAAGAAATGGAGGCACTGAAAGAAAATTTCATTTGGGGCAACAGAATTCTTATTTGGAGAAGGGGCAATGCCATCATTCCCACCTAGCTATAGCTCTGGTGCAACACACTAGCCACATGGAAGAGACACACCTTCAAAGCCTGATGCAACCAGATTTCCCTGTCACAAACAAGCAAGTGCACCTCTGATCCCAGAATGTCAACAGAAGCAAGCAAAAAGGAGAAGAAAGACAATATCAACACAGTTGTCCATTCAAAATTACCTTGAATCGCTGGTTCCAAGGCAGCATTTTAAGAACAACAAAGGCAGCATTTAAGAACAACAACAAAGCAATCTAATTCACTCTTTCAGGTATCAAAAGCAGGGGGAAAAAATCAAGAGCATTAACAAGCTGGTGAAGGTTAATCCCAGCCCTGTCTCCTTGCAAGAAGAGGAGGTTAAGAATGACATGATAACCATGTTTAAATATTTGAAGAGATATCATATGGAGGATAGAGCAAGGCTGTTTCGTGCTGCTCCAGAGACTATGACATGGAGCAGTGGACTCAAATGTCAGGAAAAGAGATTCCATCTAAACATTAGGAGAAACTTCCTGACAGTAAGAGCAATCCAACACTGAAATACACTGCTACTTGGGACTGTGGTGGAGTCGTCTTCCTTGGAGGTTGTTAAACAGAGGTTGGATGGCCATCTCTTGGGAATGCTTTGATGGTGCATTCCTGCATGGAAAAATGGCGTTGGACTGGATGGCCCTAGGGGGTCTCTTCCAGCTCTATGATTCTGCTTCCTTGCTGAGGGGCTCATCTGATGGAAAGCTATGCCACATTCCCGCATGAGTTTATGTCACAAGGACTGAAACGCTTCCTCCACATCACCTGCCTCCCACCATCAAATACCATGGAATGCATCTCATCTGATGAATGCGTCTCTTGAGGCTGCAGCTGTTACCTGCTTTCTTTCCGAATTCACCCTCCAGCTCAGCCTGGGCGCCTGTCAGGGGCAAGTCCACCATTTCCAAACTGACCACTTCAGCCAAAGATTCTTCCCGGCTCCAGAGAACTTTTCCTGCAACGAACAAGAAACTCAGAGGAAATCAGAAAGCCAAGGTATTTTGATTTCCCTTTATAAATCTGGATTGTGTGCATGTATTTCCTGAACAAATGCAAGAAGAATTGGCCTAAGGCAGTGGGTAAAAGACTCACCTGGCTGTTGAAGGAACAAGAGCATGTGGTCTCCCGTCTGCACCAGGGCCCGGTAACCCACAGAGTCATCTTTCTTCAAAAAGACTTGAATGTAAAGCTGGAAAAAAAGGACAGGAAACAGACAGATAAGACGGACAGCACATCATCAGCTTAGAATGTGAGAAATCTTTCATGCTTTGACCCAGCGGCTCGTGAGAGGCCCACCATCCATGTTCCAGCTGCAATGCTCTGGCCTCTGAGGGAGAGAAGAGCAGGCAGCATGGACATCTTGTAAAAACATTTTAGCTGTGGATTTCTGCATGGTGGGCACCAGACCAGATGCCCCTTGCAACCCTTTCCAGCTGTACGATTCTAAGAAGACCAAAGGCCTAGGCGTTGCCTCCAAAAAAGGAACTAACTTTTCAGAATTCTATTTGGTGGAAGGACTTGCCAACACGTTGTCCTTCCTTCTGCAGAACTGCTACTGTTTTCTTCAGCTCGGCAGGAAAAGAAAGGAAGTCTTACCTGCTCTGGCTTGGTGCTGCTTTTCTCCAGGGTGAACCCGATGGTTGTATCCAGTAGCCTTTGCCCAGTTTCAGCCAAGTATAAGTTAACTGCATAGGACTGGTTGAAGCATGTTAAGGACTCCTGCAGCATCATTTGGAAGAAGGAAAGAAATTACTAAGCAGAGAGTATTTAGAAATCAGGCTGTTTTTAGGGTTTTTTCTCTCTCTCTAGTGAGGAACTTCTTTCAGTCCAAGAGCCAGATTCCATGCCAAGAAATCTGGGTTCTTCTTCTCTGGACATCTTCAAAAAGAATTTGGAGAGCTCCCTGCTGGGGATGCTTTAGCTGAAGATCCTACATTAAGCAGGGGGCTCAAGAAACCTCTTTAAACTCTTGATTTTTTGACTCAGGGATCACATTCCAATGACAGGTGGAGCCAAAGGGAAAAGGGGCAGAGCCAAAAACACCAGCATCTTTAAGCTTAAAACTATTATTACCAGTAGCTAAAGCTTTTAGATATCTCATCATTTTGGAACAGGGGAAAGAAACCCTGCACAGCAGCTGGCAAGATGCCAAATCACATGCCATGGGACATGTGGGTGTCACTGGGGAAGTCCCGAGGGCCAGAGAGGCACTCCAGGAGGGCCAAATGGAGTCTTAACGTTCCTTGCTCTAGGGAAAACAAGTGTTATTGTTAAGAGACAAGAAGAGCAATGGATCTATCCCCTACCTGCTTAGAGGTCTGTCCAGCTGAGGTGGCAGGCCAAGAGGCGTCTGGGTGTCCAGCTTTCTGCAAACAATGGAGGACAGAATGTAAGATTATGCATCTGGAAAGTCTAGCTCTTTCATAAATCTACGTGCACTCAGGCACAACAGCTGATGTAGCAGGGGTGTGCTACTGGCAGGAGTTGTGGAGGGCCCCACAAGATCTCAACAGACCATGGATGGAGAACCAGCCCCCGTTTGCTGCTGTTTAAACCATGGCTTGACATCACATCTGAACCAGCAACTGTGGTTTATCTGCAGCTCTGAAACAGGAGCTCAGCAAAGGGTCCAGACAGAAACGAGTAAGAAATGGGGAAAACAAGCCACGGTTTGTTGATCTGTGGGGCAATCTACAGATTAAGCAAGAAGCCATGGTTAAGACAAACCATGGCTTGATTGTGACATCAGACCACATCCGATTTGCCAAAGACAAAACCAATGTTATCCTAAGGAAGCCAGACACATTTCAAAGCCAAACCTGGCTATTAATTTCACCTGGCAGAATACTATTACACTTACCACATCAGGCTTACAGGTGAGGACTGCAGCTACAGTCTTCTCGTTGGTGGTTGCGAACGTCACAAGCCCAGCCTGGGAAACACAACATGGGGATTTTGAAGGAACAAGAGACAGAAAGAATGAAAGAGAGAGGAAGAGAAAGGAAAATAACAGGCACAGGAAACCTGGGGTGCAAAGTTGCACTCAAAATAATGCTTCCTCTGGATGATTAAGAATGCAACAAGACACTATCAGTGTCCCGTAGTTGTGACAAGTAGGAGTAAGGTGGCCCTATACTTCCTCTCTCTTGCCCATCTTCGTCCTTGGATTTGTGGAGGGCACTGAGGGGGTTGTGGTGCTGAGAAATCAGACTGAAATCTGTCCTTAGCTGGCCAAGCAGCAGCTGGTGGAGGAGTAACAGAGGCAAATCTTTAAAGGGCTGTGGAGCCTGATTGGACCTGCCAAGGGGGAAGGTTCCCTGAGAAAGAAGCACCAGAGGTTGGAGGGACGGGGTTGGAGAAACTCGCAAATAATCAAATCTGTGGAAGTTAAACCCACCAATGTGGAAGGCCAACTGTAAACAAATAAAACAACAACAGCAACAAGTTTTAACAAGCATCAGGAGTTACGCCTGGGACTTTGTGCAAGCAAAGCCCCTGCTCTTTCCTTCCCCTCTCTCACTTCACACGCATACAACTCAGCTAACCCCTCCCAAGGAGGGCAGCATTTACCAGGCCAGATCTCTAGCTCACTGCACCACAGAAGAACTTTCCTCTCCTGATCCCAAAAAACCACAACCTCTTTTTCCTCCCCTTACCTGTGGGAAGTCCCGGAGAAGGCTCAACAGCCCATTGCGATACTGCAGCAAGGCAAAGTGGCTTGGGCCCAACCGCAGGAAGAACTGGGCCCGGGAAGCACTGGCAGGATTGGGTTGGGTGGTCAACAAGTAGGGCTGGAAGCCATCCGCAAACTCCAGGCCAAAGGACTGCAAGAAGAACAAAAAGGAATAAGGTCAACCTGTCAGAAGTGGCATCAGCAGCATCTTTCAAATTTAGAGGCGTCTAGTTGGAACTGAATGGGGGACCTCTCAGCTCTGGATTCAGGTGGCCCAGATGCTCACAGCCTTCAAGTCAGACAGAATCTAGAATCACAGAACTAGAAGAGCATTCCTAATGTTTAGGTGAATCTCTTTTCTTGTAATTTGTATCCATCGGTTCGTGTTCTAGTCTCTGGAGCAGCAGAAAACAAGCTGGCACCGCCTTCTATGCTGATATTCCTTCAAATATCTTAAATATCACTTCTCCATCTTCCCTTCTCCAAGCAAAACATCCACAGCTCCCAAAGCCATTCCCTCCTAGGATTTGTTTCTAGACCTTGGATCATCCAGGTCACCCTCCTCTGGACACCTTCCAGCTTATCAGTCTCCTTCTTGAACTGTCGTGCCCAGAACTGGACACAGCATTTCAGAGGAAGTCTTGAAAACATTAATTTTGGAGGCCTGGTCCAAAGCTTAAGAGAGTTACTTTTTGGACTATAGCTCCCCAAATCTTCTAGTGAGCACAGCCACTCCACAGTGACTGAAGAATCTTGAGAGTTTGTACTCCCTCAAAAGTAATTTTTCCCCAGCTTTGGACCAAGCCAAACACAGGAAAAACCTAAACCCCCCCTCCCCCGCTTGAGCATCAGCTCCTTCAGAGATCTCTCACCTGCAATGCAACCGGCTTCATCTCTTCTTCAGCACCCAGAGACATGACATGGAGCATGCCCGAGGCAGCATCTGTGCACACCAGCACAGCCTCTCCGACCACACCACAAGCTCCACTCAGGCTGCTTAGCCAGGGAGCCGGCACCCTGACCTACAACAAGAGAAAAAATGCTAAAATATTTTGCAGTTGCTGCCAAAGCACCAAACAGTTCCCTACATCCCCAAAAAGACATCAGTGGGGAGACAAACCGCATCCAATTTCACAGTGGCTTCACAGTCTCGCCAGGAATCCAGAATCCAAAAGATGAGCTATTTTATTTATTAGAATATTTATATTCCATTCTATATCCTCAATTCCTCAGGGTGGTGTACAGTAAATTCAATGTGTGTCTGCATGCGTGTGCATGCGCCGTAAAGAAAACACTGTGGTAGGGTCACCATGGGGCCACCGTAAGTCGATAATGATATGAAGCTATACAACAACAAGGAAGCTGTTATTTCTGCCTATTATTTTCTTTTCTGTTAAAGAAATAACACCCAGGAACACACTAATTTCCTTAACTGAGGTATGGGTGTATTCCTTTCAGGATGGTTATTTAAAAACACACACATACACAAATACCTGTATTTTATTCTTAAAAATTATCACGCGCTTCATGAATTAGGCCTTATTTTCAATTCAAAGCCACCTGATCCCAAGCCAGCCCGAACACAACTGCAGTTTGACATTTTTAAAGGGGCTAAAAAATGCTCTTTCCTCCCAGTGCTCAAAATTCAAAGAAACACAGACTCAGGCTGAAAAGGGGGTTCCCCTCAGAGGCATGGGTTTTGTACCACCTGTCTTGTGATTTCTCCATCCTCCACACTGAAGGTGATGAGGTTGAGATGACTCTGAGAAGCCACTCCGAGGACATGGACCACTCCTGTTCCATGAGAATAGACCAGCTGATACTGGACAAGATCACTGGGGAGGAAAATCAAAACACATTCTAACTTGCCTCTATCCTTCTTAAAACGATACACACAGAACTGAACACAAGATTCCAGTGGAGGCCTGACTAGCGCAGAATAGAGTAGAACTACAACTTCCCTTGATCTGGAAACTGTGCTTCTATTAATGCAGGCTAAGAAAGCATTTGCCTTCTTTGGTGTGGCATCACACTGCTGGCTCATGTTCAATTCACAATCAAGAGGTCACTTCCTGTTTCAAAAAAAAGTCCTCTCCTGAGCCTAAAATGGCCCAAAGGAACCTAAAAACAAAGCCAAAATACCCCCACAGCCCCTAGAGTAAAAAAAAAAAAACTTTTTTGTGTTGTCTGAGAGGGATGTGCCCCCCAGGTCCCACAGGATGCTAATACAGTTTCCCACAGTTGCCCACCCTTGATCTAGCCCAACTGAGCACCCTTCAGATCAGCTGGGCTACAAGCAATGTCATCTGTTGCCATCATTCTGCTCTGAGATGACAATGGTTGTAGTCTCACATGCCCAATGCAACAAATTCCACAGAATCATAGAGTTGGAAGAGACCACAAGGGCCAGCCTCCTGCCAGGCAGGAATACCCAAAGTACTTCTAGTCTGAAATCTCTCTTCTCATGTCCTTGCTAAATCAATTTGCACAGGAAGAGACGGCTATCTAGGCAGTTAAGTCAATCTGTTGTTCCACTCATTCATCTTCCATTTCCATGACCAAGCTAGACCAAAGCTCACAAGAGAAATAAATCCAGCCTTCGTATCTTTTGTTTAAAATATTCACAGGCTGCCTTTTGAGGTGAGATCATCCCATACAATATCAAACATACCTTTCTGGTAACTGCTCCACCCACTTCTGGTGTCCATTGGAGAGGTAGTGGAGGGAGAGAGTGCCTTTCTTCAGAACCGCCACGTATCTGACAGTGTCCTGCAGTCCCACCAAACTGGCCATCTGAAAACTTACATATATGTATAAAATTAGGAAAGGAACTTAGCCCCAAATTAAAATCTACATCATTATTGTATGCATCTCAAAACTGCTCACCTGCCAGCATCCATCAAGATCTCCCAGTTCAGGCCTCCGATGTTCGTCTCCCAGGAACGGAGGATACGACCCCCGTTGGAAACAGTGATGGAATCTACAGACAAGCAATGCTACCATTAAGATTTTAATAGGCACAAATCCTGCTTAGAAAAGAGCTCATGCCTATTAAAATTTCCTCCTCACTGCTAACACAAAGAACATCTTCTTTTTGGTTCATCAAAACAAGATTATTAATTACACTTTGTACAAAAATGTTTATTTCAGGTATTTTAAGTTGTGTTTCAAATTTTTATAGAATCCAATTCTGCCATGCAGGAAGACACCATCAAAGTATTCCTGACAGATGGCCACCCAGTCTCTGCTGAAAAACCTCCAAAGAAGGAGACTCCACCACACTCCACTGAAGCAGCAGTGTATTCCACTGTCAAACTGCTCTTCCCCGCAAGAAGTTCTTCCTAATGTTTAGATGGAATCTCTTTTCCTGAGGTTTGAAGCTAGTCCAGAAACTAAGATACGGAGCAATGGATCCAAATGACAACAAAAGAGATTTCACCTAACCATTAGGAAGAACTTCGTGATGGTAAGAGTAGCTTGACAGTGGAACACACTGCTGCTTCAGTGGAGTGTGGTGGAGTCTCCTTCTTTGGAGGTTTTACAACAAAGGTTTCATAGCAATCTGTCAGGAATGCTTTGATGGCATCTTCTTGCATGGCAGAATGGGTTGGATTGTATGGTCTTTGCAGTCTCTTCCAACTCTGTGATTATGTTCTAGCAAATAAAACATGGTTAAGACCAAAAAACTCTTTCCTTACCTTGACCATGAATCAGCATCGCATCCACCGCGCCTTCCGGGGTCCCTTTGTCCACATGGCGCCACACTTGAAAAGAACCAGGAGTCATATGAATACAGAAAACCACCTTAGGGAAAATTAGCCTGAGGACTTAGGTTTGTTGGGGAGGGCACTCTATGGGGGCCTTTCGACAGAACCTTTTCTGCTGTGGCACCTCAGTTGTAGAATGTCCTCCGCAACTGATGTTTTCAAAATTGTTGTTAGAACATGGCTTTTTATAACAGCTTTGGAGGCTGACTTGATTTTATCCAAGGTGATTTTATCACCTGCCCTCCATGATTGTAATAGTGTCCCCCTCCACATCTGGTTTCTCCTTCCATGATCTTAGTTACCCCCAGTCAACCTCTTCCTTCTCCTTCCCTCACTTTGCCCCAATCTATCCCCCAGTATTCAGATGACTGCACCTAACCAGCATACCATCCTGTCACCTGCACCCTGCTTGCGTGCCGGCTCTCTATTTTAACCACCCAACACCGCCACAAGAAATGGCTCTGGCGTCACAAGAAGTAGCCCTTCAGCTTCCCAGGAACAACAGAGAAGTTTCATATTATCTGGGTTCAGATACTATATGGTTCAATACTATCTGCAGTTTCAAGCATCCACAGAACACATTCACCACAGATAGGGAGGTACGCTGTATGCTGAAAACTTTTAATTTCTTTTAACTTGTTAAATTCTGAACAGCTGCTTCAAGGAAAGAAGGAGTAGAGTGAGTAAGGACAGAATGGCTGGAACTCTACACATAAGTAATTCACCCTGAATCATTTTGTTGTTGTTTCCTACACATGACAACGCTAAGGCAAACCTATCACAGGGTTTTCTAGGGCTGAGAGTGTGTGACATGCCCAAGGTCACCCAGTGGCTGAGTAGGGAACTGAATCCTGGTCTCCAGGGTCACAGTCCAATCCTCAAACCACTATACCTCCTTGTAGGTCCCCCTTTGTTTTCCTAAATTATATTTTTAACATTTTAATAACAATGCAAAAACGCTATGAAGACTTAAAAAGGTAGGAAAACCTAGCAAAAATTCACAGGAAATAAGAGGAATTAATAACACACATGATTTTGTGGCAATTTGGAATCATTCTATTAATTTTGCCACCAGACTTAAAACAGCTTATGAACCTCTTTCATGAATAAAAGATGAATTTGGTGAGAAATCCATTCTAAATATGAAGTAATAATTGTGCTTGACTGCTGTGTTATACTGAACTGTTCGCAAGCAACAAATCTGTAACTGTTGTATTTGTTATTAAGCTTAAAAATAAAAAGACTCATGTAAGTAAGTTCTTATATGTAGAACTAAAAACAGAAAAGGACTTCAATACATTGTGTTGTCTTCTCTTGTCTTTTTCCCTCCTTCCTCCTTCTCTCTTTTAAAGTCTCCTCTTGTTTTCGCTGCAGAATTGATACTGTGACATAACTTGTTTGACTCCTCAGTCAGTATCACTGTATCTGTTAAAATGGGCTGTTACCAAACTTCAGTTACTTTTATTATTGACACCAAGGAGATGATTTCTTATAAGCAAACACAATAAATATATGCTGCACTGAAGCAAAGTTGCCATATTGGTTTCCATCATGCAAGGACCTTAATTTAAATGGTCCTACAGATCTTACCACCAGTATATCTAGAAATCTGAAAACGTACAAATGGGCTCCTATGTAACAGATACTCACAGATATCTCCTGTCCTGGAATTCAAAGCAGCCACCACATTCTTCTCTGTGGCCACAATGAGTTTCTTGGAGCCCTGGGAGGATTCCAAGGAAGCGAACTTGAGTTTTCCCACATATTGCTGCCTCCTAATGGAAAAACAAATAAGACATTCTATTTTGCAGCATTTGAGTCAGACAGACAGCAGCTGACCACAGGAACAACTTTTAAAGTTGACCAGAATTCAAAATGCAGGAACTTCAGTTAAGCAAATGCAGAAAGAGAGTTTCTTTAGCTTGGACATTTAAGCAGGCCATACCCTCTGTGAACAGAACTGTCCAGGGTGCTGAATCTCTTAACAGCCCTGCAGAGCAGAGCAGGGAAAAGCTGGGGGAGCACTATCTGCTTTATCTAAACTCTTTTACTGCTTGCACCATTATCTGCCATCTCTGTCTTGTCCACAACAGAGACTAACCACAGACATCAAGGCATTTACTTGTCACCTTTATAACCCGCCTTCCCACTAGAAAAATTACAGCAACGCATATGGTCCTCCTTTCTATTTTTATCCTCATAAAAACCCTGTGAAGTTGGTTAAGCTGAGGGAAAGCATCTGATGCAACATCACCCAGTGAGCTTCACAGCTGAGACCAGATTCTTCCCAAACCAACCACCCTACCGACTCTAATAGCTCCTTATATATTACTGCAAGAGTGAAGAAAGTGTGGTCACAGAATGGTGGAGCTGGAAGAGAGGACGAGGGCCATCCAGTCCAGCCCCCTTCTGCCGTGCGGGAAGACACAACCAAAGCTCTCCCAACAGACGGCCATCCAGCGTGTTTAAAGAAGGAAGAGACTCCACCACACTCCCAGGCAGCAGAGTGTTCCACTGCCCAACCGCTCTGAGGTTCAGGTGGAGTCTCTTTTCCTGTAGTTTGAATCCATTGCTCCTTGTTCTAGTTTCCTCTCGGGCATCCCTGGACTGCAACTCCCATCATCCACGACCATTAGACCCGCTGGCCACAGCTTTGGTGAGCCTCAGTCCAGCAACATTTGGAGGGTCTGAGCCTTCCCAGCCCCCTTGCTCTAACCACAACGGCTCCCCCTAACCTGCCAGCCCATAATATTCAAAGAGGCATCGCCGCCGTACATGGAAGGTCCCTTTAGCCAGACGTTTAGTGTCCACGGTTAGGTGGCCCCCGCCTTTCCTCCCTAGGCCTCGGTCTCATCCCCCAGCCCGGGGGACTCCCACCTCCCTTTCCTGTGGCGGGGAGTTCCGCGGGTCAGCTCCGCCCAAACCGCCCCAAGCCCGGGCAGGGAGCCCCAAGGCGGCGGGCCCAGCACTCACCAGTCGAATTTGCCCACTTGGTCCTCATACACGGCGTCGACCGGGCAAGCCGAGAGGCCGAAGAGAAGCAGGAGAGCGAGGACCGGCCAGGACGCCGCCATGACAGCCGGAAAAAAAGCCTTGGAGGACTTCGCTATCCCATCAGTCACCGCGCGACCATAGAGTTCCAAACCATACACTTGGCCCTATTTTCGTGTCCTCCCCGGAAGCGACGGCCGCGGGGGGCCTAATTTTATGACGGCAATGGAACCCTGCGAGGTCCACTTTTGGTCCTGTCTACTGCTAACGCCTGTACGGAAAGACATTTTAGGTCCCTCCTTTCCGCCTTCTAAATTATTCTTTGAGCTAAAAGAGAAGCACGAAGGGGCTTAACGTTGGGAAGAGCGTCGTGGCGAGGGGGAGAGAAACGCTCACCCGCCCTCCAATCGCGGAATCAGGCACTGACTTAGCCTGCTAAAAATTTCCCGTCGGCCCCCGCGGCGCAGCCCCAGGAGGTGCGGCAGGGAAGCGCGTGCGGCCGGGCGAAATGCCGAAATCGAAGCGGGATAAGAAGGGTGAGTAGGGCTCAGGGCAGCCTCAGCCGCCAGGGCTCCCTGTCCGAGGCTCCTGGCTTGGAAAAGGCTCTGCAGAGCCCGAAGGGAGCCGGAAAAAGTAGCCAGGCAGCTCGAGCACGTGGGTTCAACGGCCATCATATATATTATTTCTGTAATATTGTGACATTTCTTCACATCTCACGGTTATTGTTTGGTTTTACTGCCCTAAAGGTGAACTACTATGCCTCTAAATCCCACTTTTCCTCGATTTCTGCAGTCCTTAACCTTTTCTTTACCATGGGCCCCCCCTTTAAAGACATTTTCTTGCCCTGGACCAGCTAAGATTTAAGATTTTAAACCCTAAAGGGCATCAAGTATCTATTTAAAGTTGCCCATCAAGGGTCTTTAGGTTTGAAGAGGAGGGAGAAATAAGTAAATGAACCCATTCCTATTTTAAGATTCTTATCGGGGTGATTCTGTAGAAGTTTGTCTTTCTTTCTCTCTGTTTTAACTGTAAAAGCTCATAATATTTCTTCCACCCTCTGCAGACCCCCTGTGAGGATATCAGGGACCCCAGGTTAAGAACCACCACTCTAGTTCACGTACCCTACCAACTGTCCCGGTTTGGCAAACGCAGGCCATTTCCGCCTTACGCTGGTATTATTTTCTCATAGGTAATAAGTTCTTAGGAAGATTTGAGATCCTGCATCTCTAATTCCCCAAAGCATCTTGCCCGGTACCTGTCACTTTCCCCCATATTCCCCAATCCAGTCTGTATTCGGAGTTATTCACATACACAGGTTGGGTTCCTGAGGGAAATACATTGCCGTCCTCCTTGCTGCTAGGCATCGTCACCATAGCAGCCAGGCAGGCCCAAGAGCTCTCTGGCTGAGAATTCTAAAGCCTCCTCCCTGAACTGCCAACCCCAGGATTACATAGAGTCTTCTTAGGCAGCCAATCATACAAGGTCTTCCCACCTGACACAGACAAACTTTGACTTTAATATATTAGATTATTCCACTTTCAGCCTCCTGTGGAATCTGGGGTTTCTAGTTTCCTGAGGCCAAAGAACTCTCTGGCTGAGAAGTCTAAATGCCCCTCCCTAAACTGCAAACCCCAGGATTCCATCCGAGGTTGGAAGTGGAATAATAGCGCTGTAATAGTGTAGTGCAGAAATGGCCAGAGTCCCAATTAATCCTCTGTCATCCCGCTTTTCCAGCTGCTTTTAAAATGTCGTATGGAAGATGGGGGAAGCTTGTTTTCTGCTCCTCCAGAGACTGGGAATACCAGCTCCCAACAGCATCCGGAAAAAAGACATGTGCATGCATATGGGAAACGGATGCATGCGTGTATCCCCAAGAAGCTGCGAGCCCCTTTGAGGAAGGAGCCCAACACAGAACTAGCTGAGGACCCGAAACAAACATCAGCTTGGGAGAGCTTGTCTGTGTGTGTGCTTTACTGAATGCAGTCCTCATTGTGTGTCTGTGCCAGTTTTGCATTTGCACTTGCCTTATGTGGTTTGAACTAAGTGTCCCTTTTTTCTTTCTCTCTTAGTTTCCTTAACAAAAACCAGCAAGAAGGGTTTAGAAGTGAAACAGAATTTGATAGAAGAGGTAAGCACTGTTGGCGAACCATGGCTGTTGCTTTGTGCCTTCAGGTTAACTGCAACTTACAGTAACCCTCTTCTAGGGAGGCTGAGAGTGTGTGACTGGCTCAGAGTCACCCAGTGGCTTGTCATGGTTGAGTGGGAATTCAAACCCTCTTCTCCCAGAATCCTATTACACCACATTGCCTCCCTGTTGCTTTGTTCTTGTTGTTATGACCTTTTTTCCTTCAGGCAGGCCTTGCATTGAAAATGAATAATAATTCGCATACTTAATATTTCATATATATTAGTAATATGGGAGAACTGTTTTAGCCTTGATTGCTTTTGCACACTTCTTGGTTTTGTTCCCCCACTTCTTATTCTAACACCCCAAATCTTTCGCCTTTAGTTACGGAAATGTGTGGACACCTACAAATACCTCTTTATCTTCTCTGTTGCCAACATGAGAAACAACAAACTCAAGGATGTTCGCAACGCTTGGAAGCACAGCAGGTAAAAAAAATCCCTTCTTTTTTCCTCTGTTTATTATACACATATACTGTGCCTTTCTTCCAAGACAGAATATATTATTCTTTTTCTCCCTACTTTATTCTCACAACAACCCTTTGAGGTAGGGTCTTGCTCAGGTAGGGCCTCTGAAGTAAGGTTTGGCTTCTATCATACCTGGCTGCTTCCTTCTCTCTTTGGCCTCCAGCCTCCTATCGCCCTAAAAACCTAACCTGGAGGGCTGAGAAACGTGGCTTTTTTTCAACATCTTTTTTTTTTCCTGTTCCAGGATATTCTTTGGGAAGAACAAAGTGATGATGGTGGCATTAGGACGGAGTCCAACAGATGAATACAAAGATAACTTACACCAGGTGAGGCCTCATTCTTCCAGAGCATTCCTGCACTATATCAGCATATCTTGAATAATGAAGCCTTTGAGAACATTACAAAGGATTTTGGCTTTAATTTTGGATTTAAAGCTGGAGACTTAACTCCTTTGGGTCACTCACAAAAGGTTTAGTGAAACTAAAACATACGGGGTAAGCCTCCCTTATTTGAAAATCCAATAATCAAAAACTCCAAAAACTGAAACTTTTTGCTGCCAGTCACCTGCTGCTGGGTCTCTTTTTGTTCCTGTTCATTCATCTCTCAGATCCTCGATATCTCTTTTTTTGCTGCCAGCTTTCTTTTTGCTCCTCTCTCAAGATCCTGTCTCTTTTTCCTGCTGGCAAAAATCTCATACACAGTACAGGTAGCCAATGAATGAGACATAAGGCCATTCCAGAAGGGTACTATATTCCAAAATCCAAAAGAAATCTGATATGCAGAACGCTTCTGGTCCTGAGTATTTCGGCTAAGGGAGGCTCAACTTCTGTCCAAGTCCTGCAGTTGTGCATCTCCGGTCCTGTGGATTCCATGGGTGTCGAGGAGATGTGAATCATACCTGACTGACACTTTATTTCAATAATACTCGTTCTTTTCTAGGTCAGCAAGCATCTACGGGGAGAGGTGGGCCTCCTGTTCACAAACCGCACCAAAGACGAAGTCCTGGAGTAAGTGTTCCCGGTAGCCATTTTGGCCACCAAGGCTCAGGGGGCGTCTAAACCTCTGCTCAGCCCCGAAAATAAAAAAATAGGTGTGGCTTTTTAAAATCTTGAACATTCAGGCAGCACGTGGATGCCTGCCACTAAGAATATAAGAGTCCCCCTGCTGCCATTACTGATTATTTGACCAGTTAGGGTCCAGAGAGCTGTCAAAAAGCGAAAATTGTCGAAATGCACAAGTAAATCAACTTGGTGCCTATTTTTTATTCAGTCGTGTGCAGAGTGCATACCTTACACAGCATTTGCAGCCAAATGCTGTTTTTCTCTCCAATGACTTGGCGCCATCTTTTTGTTAAAAGAAAAAGTTGATTGGTCACTTGTTGACAAACCTTTTTGACCAGACCACACATCAAATATATGGGTTCTGGTTGTAATTGAAAAAGGCAAAAAGTGTGAATTATCGAAATGAGGATGCCAGTTTAAGGCTATTCATTTACTCTACGCTGTGCTGGCTGTCATTAAAGGGTATATTTATTTATAAGCTTCCTCCACTTACCTGACAGGTTAGGGACTGGAACACTGTCAGAAAACAGAATTGGCTGAAAAGCGAAGCCCACGTATTGTATTGTAGGGAGCGTGAAGGACTTACGGGGGCTCACTTGGGACCAGCCATGCATGCACTGTTTGTGAAGTCTCTTGGCCGGCTTAGTGCCTCCGCTCCTGCAGTTTGCTTTGCAAGCAGTGTGTGTGTGTGCAAGCACTTCCATGTGAGCCTCAATAGGCAAGAACTGATGAAAGAGCGGAAGCTCCGTCGAATTAATGGAACTTGCCCCTAATTTGGAAGCGTCAAAAGAAGTTGTTGTCAGATAACAGGGCACTGAAAGGCAGGGGCTTCCTGTACAATTTATAATGCAGTGACTACCAGGATGTCCTAATGGATGTTCCTTTCTTTCCTTCCCAGCTGGTTCTCTCGTTTCAAAGAGTCCGACTTTGCCCGAGCAGGGAACAAGGCCACATTCACCGTCAGCTTGGACAAGGGGCCCCTGGAACACTTCCCGCACTCCATGGAGCCTCAGTTGCGGCAGCTCGGACTCCCGACGGCACTGAAAAAAGGTGGGCAGGGAGAGGCAAGCATTCATGTTTGAAAGATAAGCTTCCCTCTCTTGTCTAAATTTTTTTTCCCCATTCTTTCTGCCATCTCACCCTGCAGGAGTGGTCACGCTCATTGCCGATCACGAGGTGTGCAAAGAAGGGGACGTCCTGACCCCCGAACAGGCTCGGATCCTAGTGAGTAACCAGTAAAATGTTGTAGCTGTATATGGATCTTTCCAGAGGTGTCTCTGTGCCCTGTTAGTTTCATAAAAGCCAATCAATAAAAGGCCTTGCAGATGTTTTTAAATCATGAAATCTCTGGCAACTGGCTATATTGTCTGTGGCTGATGGGAGCTGTAGTTCCAAACACCTGGATCATGCCAGACTGCTATAGACCTAGTTTATTTTGGAATATGGCAAAAAAAACGTTTTGAAGTATCAGAAGAAAATTACAAATTTAAACTCCTGCAGTAACTCAGTGATAATTGTGTTTCTCTGCTCAAAGTCAAGCTACAGAACAATTATATTCCCACTGTAAGTAACTGCAGGGGCAGGATGCTGGGTGTGACAGTCGCTTTCTCCTTTATTTCAGAAACTCTTCGGCTACATGATGGCAGACTTCAAGGTGACGATCCGGAGCGTGTGGCACTCGGAGACAGGAGAGTTCGAATTGCTCGTGGAAGACGATGATGAAACGGTTGTGGAAGGGATGGAGGAGGAGAAAGACGACTTAGATGAAGACGACAATGACTAACTCAAAGAGAGAAAGAGGGGAACAGAGGACTGTCAGATCCCAAAAGCGAGTGACCTACGAAACAGGCAGATCTCCCCTTCTCTGTGAATACAGGACTGAGCTGATCATCCAAGGACTTTATTTATCAGAGGGACATATGAGAGAAAAGGTTTTTATATATATACACAGATGTATAAAAAGTGCTTCTGAGCTCTCTTTGTTGCTTGATAGCTGACTTTTTCAGAACCAGTTTACAGGAGTCCAGACTGGGAGAAAAGGGATATAATTACCAGCGTAAACAGCACACGCCTTGGGTGGAGAATGTTATCGGTTCAGTGCTTGGCATCTTCAGTTAAAAGTACTGGTTGTGGCTGTATGCCTTCTGACTTACGGTGACCCTAAGGCAAACCTATCACAAGGTTTTCTGGGGCTGAGAGTGTGTGAGGTGCCCTCTGGCAGAACAGGGAATTGGGGAGAGACTTACCTTCCTCCCTCCCACCTTTTGCTCTCATCTGGCCCCCTGGAAATCCAGGCAATGGCACTCACGTGGCCTGCCCTCCCTCCCCTCGAACTGCCCTTCTGCCATCACCAGAAGTAGCCCTCTAGCTTTTCAGGGACCACAGAGATGCTTCACATTATCCGGTACCATGAAGCCTCTCCATCGCCCTGGGAAAGCTAGAGGAGTGCTTCCTATCCACCATTTCATGCATCCACGGGTATCCCTCGAATATAAGGGTACAGAGTGAACATGAGAGTCAACTCAACGCCTCTCCAATTCTTCCAGAAATCCCAAAAACCCTACAGTGAGTGAAAGAAGTCTAGGTTACAAAAAAACCTTCTACTTGAGACCCTGAAGAGATGCTGCTGGCCAGGGCAAACAGTATTGGCTCGCCCCGCTTGATGCTCGCTCTTGATGTCCACCCTGGAACTGCCTTCCACACATAGGTTAGGGAACGAGTAACTTTCCAGATGCTCTAGGACTGCAACACCCATCAGACCTAGTCAGCCCTAGCAACACTGGCATGATAGGAGCTGCGGTGCGGCCTTGAAACAGCCGTCCATTCCCCATCCTGACATTATGGCTCAGTGTGACCTTTCCCAGAAACTGCAGAAAACATTCCAACCATTCTGTTAAATCTAACCTGGTTTTCAGAGGGCACCAAATGTAGTTCTCCACTTTCATAGCAAAGAAATCTCTGATTTAGACTCATTTTCTAGGAGCAGAAACAAGGAATAAAGTTATTCAGATCACTGGCTTTTCTTCCTCTTTAGAGACCCACACATTGCTTACCCTTTCCATAACAAAGCCATCTCCTTTGAGAAATCGGTTTTATTCCGACAACTTGCAGAATGATGGATTCATTTAAAGCAGCAATCAGTTTCTGTCCTCTATAATCCAAGTTAAAGTCTCCCTACTTGCCAGGAAATTAGGAGCAAGGAGAGAGGCTAAACATTTCTAGAAGGAGAAAAGACCCAATGTGCCTATAGAAAACAATCACAAAAACTTGACAAGAGGAAAGTACTCTCTCGATCTACGCACATGCGGTCCTGCGAAGACTTCACGTCCCGTCATCCCTCAACCCTGGCTGAGGATGATGGGAAGTGCAGTCCACAGGTGAAAGACCACATCTCTCCCACCCTCGGTTTAAGGCAAAAGTGGTGCAGGGTAGGCGTTATTCCACGGCTAAGAAAAGGCAGGGAACCGTTGAGCGGCGGATGCGGGAGGGCGACGGTCTTTGGAAAGGACCTCCGGCTAACGGGGTCTCCAATCCGTGCCTTGGTTTCTGTCCTCCCTCAACGGAAGTAGTCGGGGCAATCGTGGGCACAGAGGCGCCACGCTTTCTCGAAGGCGTCGACCACGGCCGGCTGGAGGGGCCCGTCCTCGCAGCACCGGAGGTTTTCTTGCAACTGCTCCATGGTGGACATCCCAATGATGACGGCATCCCCACAGTCACCCTGGTGAAAAAGGAGGGGATCAGCCCATCAACAGACGCCTAGAAGGCTAAAATTATGGACGTGATAGCGACGGCGACGCTTTCTAGCTTGACAAAAGAGAACTCGACTCAATGGTTTGAGCGAGAATGGAGACTGATAGCGGACCGGGTTGTATGCCGAAGCAAAATAAAAAATAAGGAAGTGTCCAAAACCTTTAGAGAAGTTGGAAAATGATAAAGGAGAGAGAGACATAAGATTGGCACACCACGTTACTGTAGACGTAACGACTTTAGAATTATCTGTGACGTTCTAAGCTTCAGAGGGTAACAGGTTTGGATTTAACGATGGTAATGTTTTGGATTTAATAAAAATATTTTTTTTAAAAAAACATGATCAACTGGTAAAAAGATAAAGATACAATCAACAAGTGGTTAACGGCGGGAGGATGCTTAAAAAAGATAAAATTTTATTTACACACTGTATTTAAAATATGAATGTACGATGAGTGAAAAATATACTTCGGATAAAGTAAGTCTGGATAAGGATGACTTACGAAATCATATATAATTTGGGGGAACTGCGAAATCAGGAATATGAGGGAACAAAATGGCAGGGTTACTATATAAGATTGTATAAATCGTAAAAAAAAACTGTATTTTTGTTATTTTCCTTCCAGTTTTATTAGTTGGAAATATTGATATAAAAATTGCAATTAAAAAAAAGAAAAGAGGCTTATGTCCATTATCATGAACTAAGCTGGCTGGAAGGTGCATTTTCACACACAGTTCTCCAAACTCTTAAAATTCGTATTTATTAATTTTAATATAAAACTAATTGCAAAGAGGATATATAAACCATATACGTGCATCACTAACACGAAGCTAAAAACCAGAACACATTCTTAAAACAATAATCTATTGCCGTAAGCACGACCTAACTCATCACTAACAAACGGAACGACAAAAGAACTTTGCCCCCAAACTGTAATGAATAAGAAAAACCGATTAATAGAAATGGTCTTACTGTACCATTACAGATCTAACTAAATCCAATTGCTAGTAACCATAACCGTAGATTTATTAAATTTCTCTTAATCTTTTCCCATCTCTGTATTTTACTTATTTTCATTTTATCAGATGATGAGCTATTATTCTACGTTTTGGTATTCTAGTCTTTCACATTATTCTTTTTTATTTCATCTTACCATATTTGATCACAGCTTACCTTATTTTCGCTTACGCCCCTGTATTTTAGTTATCTCATTTCGTGGTATTTTATAACAGTTGATGTTATGTCTTTCGATATGGTCAACCGACTGATCGATACCTTTATATCGTACTGTCCCAACCCGCTCCTGGCGCCAACGGTCTCACGGCGTTACCTGCAGCTTGGAGTGGTGATACATCCAGCGCAGGGCGGCAGAGGTCAAACTGGGCGGATCCGGACCGTACGCGTCACGGAGAGCGCGTTCCGCCAACGCCACCCCTTGGAAATGGTGTTGCTTCCAGTACCTGGAGTGTAGAAAGAAGGAACAGTCACACAGTCCTGGCGTTCGGAGGTAGACTACGTCTTCCATCGGAGGCCCTGCTTCATTGTCACAGATAACAAACCTCTTCTCAACCCCTCGGTCTCCGCTCGTCCTTCTGTCTCGCCCTGAGTCTCTCCTCCAAAGGACAGCCACAGCAAACACGAGCACTTTCAATGCAGGCTAGCCTCTTCTGCCTCTTTCTGCTCAGCAGTACTAGTCCACGCTAGCCTCTTCAGCCACCTACCCAACATTGGTTCGTCTTCTCACCCCGTCTTCGAAACACAAGCCTCTTCTGCCACCCCTCAGCATTAGGACTTCACTTTCTCACTCCTTCATTGGAGAGGCTAGCCTCTTCTGCTATCTACCCAATATTATTGTTTCTCGTGCCTGCCTTCGAGAGGCTAGCCTCTTCTGCAACCTACCAAAAGTTAGCATTTCAAAACTAGCCTTTCTTGCCCCGTATTTATCTACCAAACTCTCCTGTCTACCCACTTTAGCAACCCACTTTCTCACATTCAAGAGGCTAGCCTCTTCAGCCATCTACCCAACACTACTTCATTTTCTCACCCCTACATTTGAGACACAGGCCTCTTCTGCCATCCAGCCAGCATTAGTGCCCAGCTTTCTTAGCCCTGCATTGGAGAGGCTAGCCTCTTCTGCTATCTACCCAATATTATCATTTCTCATGCCTGTTTTCGAGATGTTAGCCTCTTTTGCAATCTACCAAAAATCAGCATTTCAAAATAAGCCTTTCTCACTATCCACAACACTAACCTCTCCTGTCTACCCGCATTAGCAACCCACTTTCTCATGTTCCAGAGGCTAGCCTCTTCCGCAGACCCACCTGTCCCTGTAGATTTTGGCCCAGTCGTTGCCAAAAAACCTGCCAACCGGTTGTTGATTCGAATCTTTGTCTTCATACTTGTACTTCCCAGTCAAAAGTCCTCCTACAAAGAAGGCATGAACATACCACCATTAGGGACTAGAATCTTGTTGGACCACAAATCTGTTTGCCTTTTTTTTAAAAAAAATACCCACAGCTTGGCCATACCTTTAGTAGGAGCCCCAATTAAAACAACACAAAGGATTGTATCGGTTTTTAGAGTTTTGCAAAACTCTTGATCCAATGGCAGTATGAACAAAATGGGACCCGAAATTAAGCCAGATTGGGTAGACATGATGTCTACACTAGGCGCTGTTTCAAAATAGAGATTACAGACCACGACACGAATTAGTCACTGTTCGGTATTAAAGATTGCAGATTTGGGACAAAAAGAAGTTGTTCTCGGCTTCAGGTTTTGTGAACGCAAAGACCGGAGGAGACACAAGCCTGCCTCCTGCCCTGACCCACAGGTTTCGGGGTTAGAAAAAGAGGCAGAAATACAGAAGAATCATATGCTTTGGCCTCCTATGTAGTGGGATGAAGAGGCACAAGTCCGACGCTCCCCAGGTCTACCCCATTCCCCAAAATCTCGCCCCACCAAGACCGTACCTGCCAGGGGGTTGTAAGCGTAGAACCGGATCCCAAAGTGCCTGAGGCACGGCAGGAGTTCTGTTTCTACTTGGCGCGTTGTCGCGTTGTACATACCCTTTAAAAAAAAAAGAGGAAGGAGACGGAAAATTTTGGAAAGGGACCTTCTGAGCGGAGAAGTTGTTTGGGCCAGGTTGCCAACTGACCAGAAAAAAAGGCACTCTGAATGGCTCTTCTGCCTCTTTAACAGGAGCAGCTTGAAATTCAACAGATGAAGCTCTTTGCCAGGAAACATCACTCAGTGACACAGTATACACTCAGAAGGGCCTGGGTTCAACCTCCAGTTAAAACAAGAGGGGAACACCACTGTATCTCTGAATGATGTTGGACTACGACACCCACTGATCCTAGCCAAGAGAGCCTATGGTGATGGATGGACTGCAATTCACAGCAGATGATGCCCATTCCTGCCCATCCCTGGCTAGATGATGCCCATCCCTGATTTGAAAGGATCAGAGGGCAGGTAATTAGATGATGAATGCCAGCCAGCAATGATGGGAATCGGAGTCCAAGACGTCTAGCAGACTCATTGTATCCTGGAATAGAGGAATTAAAAGTCTGGCTAAACTTAAGACAACTTCTTAGGTACCAGGGAGACAAACATTACCAACTGCTTATTATCTACAGGTTTCCTGTGGGGTTTTTTTAAAGAATTGCTGACAGCAGCTGGCAAGGGGAAAAAAGTTGGCAGCCCGGTTTCATGAATACCATTGAAATCCAGCTAAATTCTCTGTTTTTTTCCAGGAGTAACCGAGGCCTGATGAAAGAAAAGAAGCAGCATTCTTGGCCTTTGTCTTTCCAGACGTTTTAGATTTCCGACCCCCAAATCCATAACTGTCAGCCAGGCTGGCTGAAGGCCTTTAGGAGCCAGAGTCCAGTAAAACCTGTAAGGCCAAAAGCTGAGGACTTCTTCCAAGTGTGGCCCTCGAGTGCCACGTGGCCCCTGAAGGCTGCCTTTCCGGTCCCCGAATTCTACAGATTGATCAAACTGTCCTTTGTCCAGCTACAAAAAGGACGACCCCTCCCTCCAGAAAAGCAGCCTCGTTTTTCACACGTTGTGACCGCTCTCATGTCTAGCTTTGCAGAATTTTTAGCCGGCTCCCTGCGACAGCAAACTGGCCCCTGGACCCCCCTCGGTGGCCCACACCTCTCACCTGATACACCGCCGGGGGGACCCAGTTGTTGGTTTTGCAGAGAGTGTAGATTTCCGCCACCTCCCAAGAGGCATAGTTGGAGAGGCCCAGCTCCTTAAACTTCCCCTGGGAAAAGGAAGGAAGGAAGGAAGGAAGGAAGGAAGGAAGGAAGGAAGGAAGGAAACCAAAAGGAAGGAAGGATGCAAGGAGAGAGAGGAGAGAGGGTGGAAAGACAGGAGGGAAAGAGAGAGGAAGGAAAGAAGGACAGAAGGAAAAAGAGAAGGGAAAGGAAGGAAGGAGAGAGAAATGAAAGAAAGAGAAAGGAAAGAAAAAAGGGAGGGAGGAAGGAAAGGAAACATTTCAATAAAGAAATGGCTAAATGTATAACAATTCATATGCATTTATATTTCAGTACATCTATAAATGCAAACTTAGCCAGAATCCTCACTCACAGTCTACGCTGCATAAGCTACGTAGCAGAGGTGCTTAAAAAAAACCTGTTGGTGAATTGCAAAGATGCGTAACAGTGTACCAGCAAGGGCATCTAGTGTACACTAGGCTCTAAAAACGCACATCAGCACTCCCTAGCTGTTGTCCGGAGGCACGCTGGTCACTTTGCTGACCTGCTTACATAGTAACATAACAGCAGCCTTTTGCTGGATCCAAAACTTACGGAACTGCCAAATTCTAATTTCTGCAGACGTAAGTCCGCTTACAAAGACGTATTTCCAGATCAACATTTATAAATACAGTTGGCCCTCCGTACGGATGGATTCTGTAGCCACAAATTCAACCAACCCCAGCTAGAAAATATCCAAAACATCCAAAAAGCAAACTTTCATTTTGCCATTTTTTTTTTATACGAGGGATGCCATTTTCCTACACCATTGTACAGAACGGGACTTGAGCATCCACAAATTCTGGTATCCACGGGAGGTCCTGAAAGCAAACCCCATCGGATACCAAGAGCCCACTGTGCACACTTACAGATTTTTAAAGCATAAACCAAACCGTTACACAGCTCAAGGGGAGCCCCACGACCCACATTTCCACACCTCTTTGTGCAGCTGGTTGCAGGCGGCCAGCGTCTCCTCCACGGGGGTCTCGTGGTCCGGGGCGTGGAGGTAGAAGAGGTCCACGCTCTTCATCTGCAGTCGCTGGAGGGAGGTCTCCAGTTGGGAGCGGACGCTCTCGGCTTTCAGGGTTTTTCCTTCCCACGGGTTCGCCTTTGTGGCCACTTTGACTGGTGGGAAAAATTGGTCACTTTAAAGTTAAACCCTGTGCATGCCTTTCTTTAAAAAACTCAGATTTGCTACTCAGAGAATAATCAAAGCTCCCCAGACCAGATCTTTTTATTGTCTTCAAGCCATTTCCAACTTACGGTGACCCTAAGGCAAACCTATCATGGAGTTTTCTCGGTGAGATTTGTTCAGAGGAAGGTTTGCCTTTGCCTTCTTCTGCAGCTGAGAGAATGTGACTTGCCCAAGGTCACCTGAGCAGGGATTTGAATCCCAGTCTCCAGAAGCCTAAACATTTAAATAGATATGTGAATGTGTAAATACTTAAATCTTGAATTAAGTCTTGGGGGACCCCGGCAACAACTGAGATATTTACAGGGGTCCCCAGGAAAGGAACGGTTAAGAACCGCTGCTGTAGAACAGAGGCTGTTAAGAGATTTCTGACGCCAGCTGTCCTTAGTTGATCAATAACCTGGTTATCAGTTCTTCAGGAGGAAAAAAGGCAGCAACTTCCTCCATGGAAAAGTTACTCAGGTGCCGACAGAAACAGGAGCGAGGCAACCAAAAAATTGCAGGGATTACGCAGCCGACAGCTGGATTGAAGGGCCAATCTTAACAGAGGCAACGTTGAAAGCAGAACTGTTACCGGCTGATCACTCACAGCATTCCTCGCCACTGGCTAGGCTGTCTGGGGATGATGGGAACTGCAGTCTAACAACATTGGGAGGACTGCATGATTGCCAGACCTGGCTTAAAGTCCTGGGCCAGGCCTTGGGAGATCCATTCTAATCCCCACTGAAACTCACTGAAGGCCCTTCCATACTACACAATTATAGCGCTATGATTCCACTTTAACTGCCATAGCGACATCCTATACAACCCTGGGATTTCCAGTTTGGGGGGGGGGAGTACTTAGAATTCCCAGCCAGTTTCGCCCAACTTTGGAAACGGACCGAGCGGGTTTGTTAAAGTTGCTAATTTTACCCAAGTTGCAAAACTGATGTGGATTTTAAAAGAAAGGTCAAGCAAAGATTTTTTTTGCAACACTGGAAACTGTTTCATCCATTTTTGGAGCCATAAGATATTGAATAATGTAATAAATCTGTGGTTATGGTTAGTAACTTAGTAATGGTAGAGCAAGACGTGAGATACTAATTTTTCTTTTCCATTACAATTGGTATGAATCAGGTCCAAGTTCTTTTGTGTGTTGGTTGTGTATTTAGGATATTTTCAATGTAGCAACGGGTTGTGTTGTTAAGTTTTACTCTGTAGTTTAGTTTCAGTTCTAGTTAAACTCGCGTATTGTTTGTGTTCGGTTTGTTTCTCTCTCTGTTCCTCCTTGTTTTCCTGTGGTTGTGGATTGGTTTAATTGTATCCTCTGCTCAACATTTAGCTAAATAATAAATGCCTGAAAGAATTCCCAGCCAGGGAGCTATAGTGCCTCTCCAAACTGCAAATCCCAGGATCACAGAGATGCAGCCAAGGCACTTGAAGAGGAACCGTAACGATATAACTGTGCAACACCAAGGGGCCCTGGGTGATTTTGGACCAGCTACTCTCTCTCAGCCTGGCCTACCTCGCAGGCCTGTTGTGAGGATTGAGGGGGAGGAAGGAGACCCAGGACTCCTCCCACGGGGGAGAAAGAGAATATATATCTTAACTAATAAATAGTTTGCAGCTGGGATCAAACTAATTCCCCCCAAAAAGGATTTATTTCTCCCCTGGCTTTGGCCACCAGGCTGTCTGAGGGAAAGGCAAAAGAAAAGCACTCAACGCATGCTCAGACACGCTCTTGCTAAATTTTGGCTGGAGTAGCTCCCTTCCAGACCCAAGAAATCTAGTCCAAACTTTGCAAAAGTTAAACATGAGATGCCAGTTGTAACTCCTCCAGGCCTTGCTTAATCTGAAACTCTGGGTAAATTTTGGTGAAAGTTGAGGCTAGATTTACCCTTCAGGGTGGGGAAAGGGGGTGAAATGCACTCTGCACGTGCACTGTTTGGGGTAGGAAAAGGGGCGAAATGCACTCTGTACATGCACTTGAGCCCAGCGTTCTACCCATGCGCTGGAGTCCAGCACTCTGCACATGCGCTGGAGTACAGCACTCTGCACATGCGCTGGAGTCCAGCACTCTGCCCATGCTCTGGAGCAGCGTCCTACACTCACCCGTCGCCGCCGCCTTGGGATCAGCCGTCAGGAAGGCGCCCAAGATGCGCTCCGACTCGCCCCCCACGTACATATACGCCGTGTCCAACTCGCCATAGCCGCGGTCCAGGAACGCCCGGAGCATGGCCCCGCTGGCCTCCTCGGTGGCCCTCCGCCCGAACTCCATGGTCCCCAGCACGGTCCGCACCCCCCGGCCCTGCCCGCATTGCCCCGCCATCCCGACTCGGGGTGCAGCGCCTCGACCTTCCGCTCGCAGCACTCGAAACCCCCACCAGCCGCGAAGCCTCCAGTGCAAAGGCGGCCGCATCCCCGGGCTCTGCGCATGCGTGGTCGGCTCCGCCCCCTCCCCTTCCAAAGTCCGCCCAGCCAAGGGTCCCTCGCGAAATTCGTGGTCCCGGCAACACCCGAAAAGCTTTTGCAGCAGCACTGGAGCAGAAGCCTCTGTTTTTACAAATGCCTTGGACTCCAGCTCCCAGAATCCCCAGACAGCATGGCTGAGAGCTCGGAAGTGTCACTTTTTTCCAAGTGGGAGATGATGGGAGTTAAGAGTCCAAAAACTAACTTTTCCAGGGGATTGAGGAAGTTGCATGGGAGTTAGAAGTTGCAGGGGAGGTTGCATGGGAGTTAGAGTGCAAAAATTAATTTTTCCATTTTTCCAGGTTACAGTAAGGGATTGAGAGAGTTACAGTTGAAAAACATCTGGAATGCCAAATGAGACATAGTTCTCCCGCCTTTTCTTGCAAAGAGCAAAACCCAGCAAAAAATCCTATATAAATTAGGACTGTACACACTGTACAAAATATGCAATCTATCACATAAATGGCGGTTAAAATGATAAAATTATGCACGCAATCTTGGGTTGGACAAAGTTTGGTCCCCCCCCCCCAAAGGAGCTTCTCCAGGAAAGGTGGGCGTTCGATTTAGAGCAACCCACAGGCTTGTTCCAGGCTTGTAAAGGCTTACAGGTCCAATTTGTCATTTTTGGGGTCATTAGGTATTAATATTTATGGTCATTACGCACCTTGAAATCATGTCCAACTTAGGGCAATCCGAAGGCAAACCTATCGCGCGTTTTCTCGTCCCCGGTATCTTCAAATGAGGTTTGCCTTTCCCTTCCTCTGAGGCTGAGAGAGTGCGCCTCGCCCACAGTCACCCACTGTGGGTCTCCATGACTAAGTGTAGTCCAACATTCAAACAACTACGCCACACTAGCTTCTATGATGATGATACAGTAATTTATGAATTGTAAATGTTTTTTTAAAATTTTTTTACAGGGTGAGTGTGCCAGTCATGGCAACATATGATTTTTGAGCAGGGGGACCAAACTATATTTTCATAATTCAGACAAATATAAAACTGGGGGAAAGGAACTAATTCTAGCATCAGCATTTCCTCAAATATCTTACTAATGTGATAGCGGACAGACTAGCTAACATTAGAGGGTACTAAGTATATGAAATAATTTGTTTTTATCTGCAACAAAGTACAGATCCCACGATGAGGCTGTTTAACATAATATAGCTTAGCTACTAGAAATAAAACCACACCGATGGATATAATCTCGCTGGATGCTTCTAGGGGCTCTAAACCATTTAGAGTGGAGGTTTCTTAGAATGTGTCAGAAATAATGACTTGGGGATTAATCTTTTTGGACAGCAATGGACAGCACAGCCCACCAATATTCTACAAAATAAAGCCATCTTTGCTTGAGAAATTATTTTATTCTGGTAATTTGGTCCTGCTGACAGAAGGATTCTAGGTAAAAGTATGGCTCCGCTGAAGCAAAATAGTTCATTTATTTCAGATATCATTCGGCTTAGTCTCCCTCCTTATCATGGAATCAGAGAGAATAAATGAAAGAGAGAGAGGCCACCACCGGCCCTAAGAGAGGGAAAATCAGAAGACTCGCAGGGAGAAAGAAAGCGCTCCCCCGATTCGAGGCGGGGAAGCCGCGGCCGGGTCCTTCGGCATCGGGGCTAGCTGGGGACGATGGGAGTCGCACCGCGGTGACGGGAAGGCCAGGCGGCGGGGCTCCCTCCCGATCGGGGCGACGACGGCGAGGCTCCGAGCGCCTCCGGGCCCGGCCTGGGCCCCTGCCCCCCGTCAGCGGAAGTAGGCGGCGCAGTCGTGGGCGGTGAGCTGCCACGCTTTCTCGAAGGCCTCGACCACCGCCGGCCGGAGGGGCCCCTCCTCGCAGCACCGGAGGTTCTCCTGAAGCTGCTCCATCCTGGACACCCCGAGGATCACGGCGTCCCCGCGGTCGCCCTGGCCCGACAGGAAGAGAAGGGAACGGGGGACGCCGTCACGAGCTGACCTCTCCGGAGGGCGTCGGGTGGCCACCCCATCCTCCCCCGACGGCCTTTCCGATATTCAAACACGGCTACCCTCTCGCCCTTTCACCTCCTCTCCTCCACGGAGCCCGGTCCTAAGGTGAACCTGTCGGGGGGGTTTCTGGGGCTGAGAGCGTGTGACTCACCCGAGGTCGCCCGGTGGGTTTCCACGGCCGAGCGGGGAATCGCACCCTGGCCTCTAGGGTCACGGTCCAAGGCTCAAACCATCACCCCGCGCTGGGCCTCACGGGATTTAAACAGCCACGTTTAAATATTTGAAAAGATCTCACATGGAAGATGGAGTGAGCTTGTTTTCTGCTGCTCCAGAGACCAGGACACGGAGCAGCGGCTTCAAGCTCCAGGAGAAGAGACTCCCCTTAAACACTGGGAAGAATTTCCGAGAGTAAGAGCCGTCCGGCAGTGGAATCTGCTGCCGCCTGAACGGAGTGTGGTGGGGTCTCCTCCTTCTTTGGAGGTTTTTAAGCAGAGGCTGGACGGCCACCTGTCCAAGGGAGGGCGTTGGATGTGCCTTCCTGCGTGGCGGAATGGGGTTGGACTGGGGGGCCCCGGGGGTCTCCTCCAACTCTACGATTCTATGCACCCCAGTCACTCATGTTACACTTGTGAGGGTCATCTGCCCGCCCCGTTACTCTGTGAGCCAACTGGGGGCTCTCCTCCTGGTCCCACTGCCATGGCACCAATTTGGGGGACCTTCTAGATGCTCTCTGGGTCCCTGTAGGAGAGTTTCCTCGTGTCCTCCCCCCACCCCTCACAGAATGGAAAAAGTATTGAACAAAATAGATTAAGAGGAGCAAAGGCATCTAAAGTCTAACCCCACCTGGCCCAGCTTTCTCTCACCTGCCACTGACGGCTAACCAAAGGTCTC
The DNA here is from genome assembly GCA_030412105.1 of Cyclura pinguis. NCBI lineage: Eukaryota > Metazoa > Chordata > Lepidosauria > Squamata > Iguanidae > Cyclura > Cyclura pinguis. The sequence goes on along the minus strand of CM059612.1, from coordinate 16,315,346 downwards.
ACGAAGTTACCTGCAGCTTGGAATGGTGATACATCCAGCGCAGGGCGGCAGAGGTCAAACCGGGCGGATTCGAACCGTAGGCTTCACGGAGAGCGGCTTCAACCAAGGCGAGCCCTTGGAAATGGTGCTTCTTCCAGTACCTGGTGAGTTTAAGGAAAGAAACATCGCCCTGGTATTCAGGGAGAGACTGCGACCCCCCCGGAGGCTCCACGCTCCAGTCCCCGATGACAGACGTCACCTCCAAGACTTCCCCTCCTCTCCTTTTCAGGTCTTGATGTCCAAATGGAGAGCCACCACCGACTCATTTGAACCACTAGCCTCTTCAGCCACCTACCTAACCTTAACAGTATATCTTCTTTGCCTTGTATGAGAGATGCCAGCCTCTTCTGGAAGAAACGAACCTTAGCCGTTTACTTCCTCACCCCTTCATGGGAGAGGCCGAGCTCTTCGACCATCTATTTAATTTTTTAAACTTTTGTAGAAGAGCCAGTGTGGTGTAGGGATTTGAACACAAGGCTATGACCCTGGAGACCCGTGTTCGATTCCCTGCTTGGCCTTCGAAACTCACGGGGTGACCTGGGGCGGCTCACACACTCTCAGCCCCAGAAAACCCCATGATAGTTTTGCGTTAGGGTCGCTGTAAGCCGGAAAGGACCTGAAGGCACACTTGAGCGATTTTAATTGCTTTACATTTTCTTGTCAACGTTTTTAACTGACTTTTCTGGAAGCTGCTTTGGGTTCCACTCTGGGAGAAAGGTGGCATAGAAATGCAACCAACCAACCAATCAGTCCAGGCATAGCTCAGCTAACAAAGCTGCGGACAAGAGAAGTTCCTTTTTACAAGGCAAGGCTGCATTTCATCACCCTATCTGTTTAACTTGGATGCTGAACATATCATACATAAAGCGGGATTAGACTCGGAGGAAAGAGGTGCCAAAATCAGAGGAGGGGCCATGAACCATTTAAGAGGACACCGTGCTACTGGCAGAAAATAACAGAGACTTGGAGCAAGTCCTGAGAAAGGCAAAGCAGAAAGTGCAAGGGAAGGTTTACAAGTGAGCGTTAAGAAAACAAGAATAACAGCCACAGACAGTTCACATTAAAGTAAGCAACGAAAACATTGAAACAGTTCCAGGTTTTGCATTCTTTGGCTCCGTCCTTAATCAGAATGGAGACTGCGGTCAAGAAATCGGAAGAAGGCTAGGACTTGGAAGGGCAGCTAGGAAGGAACGAGACAAGATCCAGAAGTATAAAGATGTATGGTTGGGATTGTCCATCTGTGCGCTCACCTCTCCCTGTATATTTTGGCCCACTCGTGGCCGAAAAACCTGCCGGCCGGTTGCTGATCGGAGTCTTTATCTTCGTACTTGTACCTCCCGGTCAGAAGCCCTCCTGCAAAGATGCAGTTAACACGATACAGTTAGAGAGTGCACCCTTACAACTAGCAAATAAATATAGGACTTACAAGGAGCAGTCCTCAAACAAACAAACAAAAACCTTCCTTATTGGTCATATTCACAAATTCCAAAATTCTAGGAGAAACGTGAACAGAGATTTCAGTAAGGTCTTTGACAAAGTTCCCCACGACATTCTTGCAAAGAAGCTGGTAAAATGCAGGCTGGGCAGGGCTACTGTTAGGTGGATTTGTAGTTGGTTGACCGACCAAACAGGAAGGGTGATCACGAACGGCTGCTTTTCATCCTGGGGAGAAGTGACTGGTGGGGTGCCAGGGGGTCCTGTCCTGGGCCCAGGGCTATTCAGCATCTCCATCAACGACTTGGATGAAGGAGTGGAGGGCATGCTGATCAAATTTGCAGATGACACCAAATTGGGGAGGGGTTGCTAATACCCCAGAGGGCAGGATCAGATTTCAAAACGACCTTGGCAGATTGGAGAGCTGGGCCAAAGCTAACAAAATGAATTTCAACAGACAGAAATGCAAGGTCCTACACTTAGGCAGAAAAAATGGAAAGCACAAATATAGGACGGACACATGGCTGGATAGCAGTACGTGTGAAAGGGATCTAGGAGTCTTGGTAGATCACAAGCTGAACGTGAGTCAGAAGTGTGATGCGGCAGCCAAGACAGCCAACGCGATTCTTGGTTGCATCAACAGGAGTATGGTGTCTAGATCGAGGGAGGCAATGGTACCGCTCTATTCTGCATTGGGTAGGCCTCGTTTGGAATAACGTGTCCAGTTCTGGGCACCTCAGTTCAAGAAGGATATGGACAAGCTGGAGCATGTCCAGAGGAGGGGCCCAAAATGGTGAAGGGTCTGGAAGCCATGAGGCCCTATGAGGAGCATCTTAGGGAGCTGGGGATGCTTAGTCTGCAGAAGAGAAGGTTCAGAGGAGACAGGATAGCCATGTTTAAATATTTGAAGTGATGTCATGTCGAGGAGGGAGCGGGCTTTTTTCCCGCTGCTCCAGAGACCGGGACACGGAGCAATGGATTCAAGCTGCAGGAAAGGAGATTCCACCTGAACCTCAGGAAGAACTTCCTGACGGTCAGGGCTGTCCAGCAGTGGAATCGGCTGCCTCGGAGTGTGGTGGAGTCTCCTTCTTTGGAGGTTTTTAAGCAGAGGGTGGATGGCCATCTGTCGGGAATGCTTTGATGGGGGTTCCTGCATGGCAGGGGCTTGGACTCGATGGCCCCCGGGGTCTCTTCCAATTCAGTGATTCTCTCATTCTATAAAGGTTTTGCGGCACATGCATACACTGATACATGAATTCTCATTGTTTTTGGTTAAGCGGACCCCGGGAAAGCTGGACAGTGGAGCCTGTTAAGAGGACAAGAATCCACTCATCTAAACTGTGGTGCTGGAGGAGAGGTTTACGGAAGCCCCGGACTGCTAAAAGGACGAACCAACGGGTCCTAGAGCAAATCAAGCCTGAACTCTTCCCTAGAAGCCACGATGGCTAAACTGAGGCTGTCGTACTTTGGCCGTATCACGAGAAGTCACGATTCACTAGAAAAGGCAGTAAGGTTTGGGAAGGAGGAAGGCAGCAGGAAAAAAGGAAGACCGCATTGTAGATAGACAATCAAGGAAGCCATGGCCCTGAATCTGCAAGACCTGAGCAAGGCTTCGAAATCTCTCATCCAGAAAGGAATCCAATATTCCTTTAGTCTCGGCAACGCCGGGGTGTGCTGTTGTTTCTCCGATGTTCCCGGATAAAGCTTTTCAAGCCTCCAAGCCTTTGAACTCAGAGCTATCCTGTGCGTCGTACCCCTTGAACCAGCCCCGGTTAGCAATCCGGTGGCAGCGATTTGGGTCGGCTGAAGTTTCCTAACTGTCTTCAAGGGCAGCCCCACGTAGGCCACATTGCAGTAGTCCAAACGGGATGCAACTAAGGCATGCATCGCCGTGCCCAAATCAGACACCTCTAAGCACAGGCACACCCGGCTCACAAGCCTGACGCTTCCAGGTCATCAAGTTTCATGGAAGAGCTGAACTCGTGTGATAGAGCAGGACTTGAATGTTGGTCTCTCAAAGTCCTAGTTTGATGTTCTAACCACGGGATCACACTCTCCTGCTCTCATTTATTATTAACACAAGACAGCAAGGCAGAACACAAAAGCAGGCGGGGGGGGGGCAGAAACTTAACAGGAAAGAAAATAGTGTTATAGTCTGGGCAATCTTTTGTGTATAATTTGCAAAACTGAGGTCTCTGGAGCTTTTATGTTGGGGAAAAAAGGCGGAAAAGAAGCGTCGCTGACGTTTTCCTAGAATAAAAAGCCAAATATCTGTATGTCAGACAGGAAAGCGTTAAAAGTGCAGGACTTGCAATCAGGTTTTGGGCATTCAGCCACTTGTTTCAAAACACCGTATAAGATAAAGTCAGGTAAATAAAGGAGAGTCTGGATAAAACAAAGAAGTGAGAACTTGTACTTGACGGAAGGAATAGTCCTTAGTCATGCTGAGTCACACACAATGCAGCCGCCAGAAAGCAGGTGGCCCGATAAAGATGGGTGCCCAATGGTCACAAAAGACTTTCATGGGGTGGAACGACTGGCAATCTTGTACAGGAGACCCATTAAAATGTCATTTCTGATTAGAGGAGGACCTTGACCCAAAGGGGCTATCAGAAGTCTTGGCTCCTTGGCTGAGGACAAAAGGCCAGCAGAACCTCTTGCTTTTAGGCTGATGAGTAAAATGAAATTTTGGGTAAGACGGTGACCTTGGCCCAAAGTTAGCATTAGACGTCTTGGCCCATTGGTTGAGGATAGAAGACCAGTAGAACTTCTTACTGATTTGCTGACGACAGAAGACCGGTCAACGGTCACCCCTGATAGCTGGTATGTGTATACGAGGTATGAGATATGATAAAACTTGACGCTAGGTCAGGTATGAATAAGTGGTCTGTGGGCCACATCTACCAAAGCCTAAATGGCTGCATGCCATACCGGATAACGCTGAGCAGAAGCATAGATTCATAGACTCCTAGAGGTGGAAGAGACTCCAAGGGCCATCTAGTCCACCCCATTCTGCTGAACGGGAAGACTCCATCAAAGCATTCCCTTGGACAGACGGCCATCCAGCCTCCGCTTAAAGTCCCCGAAAGAAGAGGACTCCACCGCACTCCGTTGAAGCAAGGCATCCCACTGTCCAACCGCTGTTACCCTCAGGAATTTCTTCCTAATATTTGGGTGGAATCTCCTTTCCTGAAGTTCAAAGCCATTGCTCCATGTCCTAGGCTCTGGACATAGTATATAAACCATTCCGGCAGGCCTACCCAGTCAATTTTTAATTATACTTTTCGCTGTACTTTTAATTACGATATATTTTAGCTACGGAATATTTGTATTTTAAACAGTTTGTGTTTCAGTGTATTTTAACCACAATTTCTTTTTAGTTGTATCTATGCTGTATCCTGCCTTGAGGAGGGGCAAGTAACAAATAAAATTTATTATTAAGGTTCAAAATTAGTGAACGCTAGCAATGCATTTGATGCTTTGCTCTAATACCACATTTACCAGCCTTCCCGCCCCCTTCCCATTTTCCCACGCAGCTTGCCAACAGTCCAGCCGTGCATGCTCCCCCGCTCGTCACAGGTTGCTCCAAAAAAAACCCCATGTTCCCAGCTCATCCAGATCCCATCATCCCCACCTCCGTAGCAAAGCACACAACCCGTAACACAAAGCCACCCACCTCAAACACAGCAGGGAGAGCTCAGCCCAACTCCTCCGGGAGGGCTTTCTTCCCTGCAACGGCTCCGCTGGCAGAAAGTCCATTTCCGGACACAATTCAAAGTTTAAAACCCACAAAGCGCAGGTCCTGAACAGGCCTGCGTGTTGAGCTCTTCGGAGAGACCCTCCTCCCCACCCCATTACCCTTACAGGCACGTCTGGTGGGAACAAGGGGGACGGGGCCTTTTCGGTTGCTGGCCCCGGGATCTCTGGAACTCTCTTCCTGGAGAGGTTAGGCCAGGGCTTTCCAAACGGTGTGCCGTGACACGTCAGCGTGCCACCTGCGATCTTGGAAATGTATGCTATTATTTATAAATCATATATTTTTAAAAACATGTGAAAGGTTTTCACGAGGTACGTTGTATCCCGCACATTCTGTTACTACAGTTTACGTGTGTATCTATATCTCTCGTAAGGGGTTAGTTTAACCTCCGGTTTGCGAGTAAAACTTGAATTACTGGGTCGCAAAATGATGCGTGTCTAAAAAAGTGTGTCACCAACATGACAAGTCTGGAAAGCCGTAGGTTAGGCCGTTGCCTTCTTTGCGTCTTTTCAAAGACTGGCAAACATTTTTTTAAAAAAATTGGAAGGCTCAAGGGGAACGGGCTTAGTTTCATGCCCTGTATTATTTAATCTATTCTTGTCTATTTGTTGCTTAATTTAGTTTTAATTTTCTGGATAGTTTAATTACATTTTTACGTGAGTTATGTCGGCCTTCATCGCTGGCAGCCCCCTTGAGTCCCAGACCAAGAAAAAGGTGAGATATAAATAAATATAATAATAAGCAATCACATTCTCCCTTTCTCTCAGCCTGGCCTGCCTCACAGGGTTGTTGTGAGGATAAAACAGAGAGGAGGACTGCAGTGCGTCATCCGCCTTCGGCTCACCGAAGGAGGGTCAGGAAATAAAGGGAACCAGCAAGTATTACAAGGGATTCCTTGCTTGCAATATTTTTTCCCCCTAAGTTCTCTCCCTGTCCCCAAGCGTAACCTTTTTGTCTGACCCCAAAACTGTACCTGCCAGGGGGTTGAAGGCGTAGAACCGGATCCCAAAGTGCCGCAAGCAGGGCAGGAGTTCCGTCTCGACTTGGCGTGTCGTCGCGTTGTACATGCCCTACGAAAAGAAGAGGGAACAGGAAGCAAAACTTTAGGACTTTCCAGACTACACCGTTACGGTCTATTATGCCACTTCCAACCTCCTATGCAATCCTGGGGTTTGCAGTTTAGGGAGAGGCATTGAGAATTCTCCGCCGGAGAGCACTTTGGCCTCTGGAAACTACAAACCCCAGAATTCCACCGGAGGTTGAACGTGGAATAATAGCACCATCGCAGTGTAGTGCGGACGTGCCCTTAGAAATAAGCCCTTCGAGTTGAGAAGTTGGTTGGGGTGGGTGAGATGGCTCTTCTTCCCTTTCAGTAGCATCAGTTCACCTGAGCAAAGGCGGACGGCACGCTTTATTAAAATTTTAAGCTGGAGGGGTGTAAGTACGTACCCGGTGTGGCACGCAGACCTGGAAGGAGGCGTTTGCAGCTCTCAACCTCTCTACAGACTTCGCCAGTTTTCTGCTCATAAAATGGCTGAACTATCTGCCTGGGAAGCCGCAATTAATCTGTTAAATAGCTATTTATTTTTCATTTATACCCGGTCTTCCTTCTTATACAAGAACCCAGGCAGTTTCCAAAGATTTAAAAAACTCAGTACAGTTTTTTAAAAAAATTATTCATGCAGCAGCTAAAAAAAAATTAAATGTCAGTTTGGTTTTAAAACACAAGGTTAAGAAAATATAACACACAATGAAAGCATAATTTTACAGAAGAGATGTAAAGCACTGCCCCATCAAAAGCTCTTTTTTCTCCCATACATTACAATCCGAAAGCCTGTCTAAATGAAAAGGTTGTTGGCTGCCAGTGAAAGGAAAAGGGGGGGGGGGGGCAACTGAAAATCCTGTGGCAGGGAGTTCCGCAGTCTGGAAGCCACCACGGAGAAGGCCCCGTCTCCCAGCTCCTTGCCAAATACGCCTGCAATGGTGGTGGGACCGAGAAAAAGCCCCTCCCCAAAGATCTTTAAGCTTGGGCAAGCTCACGCGAGGAATTACGGCTGTACTCCTCCACCCGCCCGTGATTCGGCACTTTAAAGTCTTGTTTGGCAACGTTTCTGGCCCTTTTCTTAAGCTTCCCCGCAGCCGCCAAGCTCTTCTGGCAACTTACGCACCCCGCCCACGGTGCCCCACCTGGCCCCGGGACGCGGCCAAAGTGCCCCCACCGGCCCCCATCGCTCACCTGGTACACCGTCGGGAGGACCCAGTCGTTGGCTTTGCAGAGGGTGTAGATTTCTGCCACTTTCCAAGAAGAATAGTTGGAGAGGCCCAGCTCCTTAAACTTCCCCTGGGAAAAGGAAGAAAAGGAGGGAGGGAGGGAGGGAGGGAGGGAGGGAGGGAGGGACGGACGGACGGTGGAAAGATGGAAGCAAAGGAAGGAAGGAAGGAAGGAAGGTGGAAAGATGGAAGCAAAGGAAGGAAAGAAGGAAGGAAGGAAGGTGGAAAGATGGAAGGGAGGGAAGGAAGGAAGGCAGGAAGGCAGGCAGGCAGGCAGGCAGGCAGGGAAGAAGGGGGGGAAAAGAGAGAGAGAGAGAGAGGTCTTTATTTTCAGTCCTTTGTTCATGCCAAGGTTCACATCAACGCCAGCATCGTTTCCAAAACGGATGCCCTAAAAGGGAAAAGCAGCCCCCACTCCAGGGGTTTCCCTCTCTCTCTAAGGCCCCGCTCCGCATTCCTCTAGAATTCTGCTAGAAATAGCAGCAGAACCCCGACTCAGCCAAGGAGACGCACTGGGAGACCCTGGGCAAGCGCCACTCTCTCACCCTCAGAGAAAGGCAAAGGCTAACCCTCTCTGAAGAAATCCGACCTAGAAATCGCTAGGAAGGGGTTGCCATAAGTCCGAGCCGACCTGACGACACATAGCAATGACATGTTTCAAAGATAAATCTGTCTCTGAGCCTGAGAGAAAGGCAGATTTTGAAAAACAAATACAAACCAACCAACAATTTTTTTTTTGGACCCAGACGGTGTTTGCAATTCAAGGTCACGCCCTTGCAATCCCTGCTTCTGTCTTCTACCAAGCAGGTGGAAGGCAGCAGGAAAAGAGGAAAGCCACGTTATAGACAGATAGACTCCACCCTGACTTTGCAAGACCTGAGCGGGGCGGTTGAGGGCAGGGTGGGTTTGAGGTCTCCCATTTCAGGGTTGCCATAAGTCGAAGGCAGCTTCACGGCAGCTAACAGCAACCACAAAGGCCATTTCCGCACCAGCCTGTTATAGCGCTATGATTCCCCTTTCAACATCCCATGGAATCCTGGGGTTTGCAGTTTTGGGAGGGGCCGGCCAGCCCCTCCCAAAACTGCAAACCCCAGGATTCCATGGGATGTTGAAAGGGGAATCATAGCGCTATAACAGGCTGGTGCGGAAATGGCCAAAGACTTGAAGGCATAGGAGAACAACGCCAAAGTTAGGATTGTTCTTGCCATCATATTTCTAGTTTCTACATACGGTTGTGGAAGCTGGATGGGGAAGAAGGCTGATGGGATGAAAATTACCTCATCTGAAATGTGGGGCCGGAGAAGAACTCTATGGATACCGCAGACTGTTAAAAAATGAACAGGTCCCAGAGCAAACCAAGCCTGAACTCTCCCCAGAAGCCAAGATGGCTAAGCTGAGGCTGTCGCACTTTGGATTCACCACGAGAAGACACGGCATGAGCTGGCAGAAAGCGCAGGGGCCAAACCCAGTCCAGCCCCCTTCTGCCATGAAGGAACCCACATCAAAGCCCTCCCTTTGACAGACGGCCACCCAGCCTCTGCTTAAAAACCTCCAAAGAAGGAGGAGGCTCCACCACACTCCATGGAGGCAGCAGATTCCACTGGCAGGCAGCTCTGACTGTCAGGAAGTTCTTCCTGAGGTTCAGGTGGAATCTCCTTCTCTAAAGTTTGAAGCCATTGCTCCATGTCCTAGTCTCCGGAGCAGTAGAAAACAGACTTGCTCCATCCTCCATATGACGTCCTTTCAAAGATTTAAACACGGCTGCCGCGTCCCCTCCGAACCTTCCCTTCTGCGGACTAAACACCCCCAGCTCCCTCAGCCGCTCCTCAGGGGGCTTTGTGGCTTCCAGACCCTCCACCCCCGGACACGCTCCAGCTTGTCCGTCTCCTTCTAGAACTGAGGTGCCCAGAACTGGACACGGGACTATTCCAGGAGGGGTCCGACCCGAGGGACTTGAGCCTGGCCTCTCCCCGGAAGCCACGATGGCCAAACGGAGGCTGTCGTTCTTTGGACGCGTCGTGAGCGGGCCCGGCTCCCGAGAGGAGACAGTCCTGCTTGGGGAGGAGGAAGGCGGCGGCAGCAACACCCCCCATTTGCCCACCTCTTTGTACAGCTGGTTGCAGGCGGCCAGCGTGTCCTCGATGGGGGTCTCGTGGTCCGGGAGGTGGAGGTAGAAGATGTCCACGCTCTTCATCTGCAGCCGCCGGAGGGACTCCTCCAGCTGGGAGCGGACGCTCCTGCCGTTCAGGGTTTTCCCGTCCAGCGGGTTCGCCTTCGTGGCCACCTTGACTGGGGGGGGGGGGGGGAGAAGATACAAATTAAAAGCCCAGATAATAAATTCACCAAAAAAAAAAAAAAAAAAATTAAACCAGCCTTGCCTGCCTTTTTCAGACAGTCAGGAGACAAAGAGACGAGCCAGAAAAAGCCCTCTGTGTTCGTCCCGGGAGGCGTTCAGCGTATTCGGAGACAGAACACGGAGGCCCGTCGAAGCAGCAACCTGCGGCCTTCCCCACGTTGCCCAACCGCAGCTGCCAAAATCCTCAGCCACCATCGTCGATGACCGGGGATAATGGGAGCCCGGTTTAAAAGAAGTTGCCTTTTTTTGGACCTAGGATTCCCCACCCACTGCAAGCCCTGGGAGCAGCCGTCCAAACTTTTTTCTAAGATCCGATTCTATTATCCTATCTGTTCTTTATACTATTTTTATTGTTGTTGTTGTTGTTGTTGTTGTTGTTGTTGTTATTACTATTATTATTATGGCATGCAACTGTTTGGATATGCTACTGGCCACTTCTTCGTGATCTAAAATAATATTTTCTCTCTTTTAGTTTGCTCCTTTTTTTTGCTGTGATTTTAAAATTTATCCTGGGAATGAGACTTGCCATGTCTATCTATCTATCTATCTATCTTATTCTGACATTATTATATTGTTCCGCAACTGCATGGTTTGGATCCGATACATATTATTTATTCTTTCTATGTTACATTTACAAAAAATGTATAATTTATCAACAAAAATTGATAATTTATAAATATTTGCTAATACAAGGATCCGTCTCTTCTCTGCAGCATCCTCCATTAGAAGCGAAGGGAGAGGCAGAAAATTATAAAATTAAAGCGGTCGAAGAAAAATACTGGAACGTGTTTCCAGTGTCTCCTTCAAACCGTTTCTAGAATAAAGGTTGGCAAGGCCTTGGTGACGTCAAACCCCTTCGTTGTTCAATAACCCAATTAATCAGTCCTTCCAAGGGCAGGAAAAATGTTGACTCCCTTCTTTCACCAAGAAATAACTTTCACCGAGAAGTTATTCAGGTGTGAATTCACGACTGCGGGGAAGTCCACGCTGGTAGCTTGTTCTAAAAATGTATTTCTAGCAGCCTGCCAAACTTTGGCAAGAGATCTTCCGATAAAATGGTCACTGAAATCTTTATTCACTTGCATTCAATCATACACCAAAATGGACGAAAGCAGAAAAGGAGGACTTGGAAGGGCAGCTAGGAAGCAACTGGACAAGATCCAGAAGTGTAAAGAGGGATCACTGAATACCAAAGTTAGGATCGCCCGTGCCATGGTGTTTCCTATTTCCTAGGGGAAAAAGCTGATGGGAAGGAAAGCAACTCATTCGAAATGCGGCGGAGAGTTCCGCAGACACCCCGGAGGGCTAAAAAGACGAATGAACGGGTCCTGGAGCAAACCAAGCCTGAATTCTCCTATAGAAACCGAGATAACTAAACCGAGGTCGTCCTGCTTCGGACGTATCACAAAACGAGGCGACCCACTGCAGAAGGAGAACGCAAGAAAAGCGGCAGGCGACGTCACGGGTGGATTGGCTCCCTCCGTGGAGCCGCGGCCGCCCCGGCTTTGCAAGACCTGAGCGGGAAACGCAGTAACTGCGTCCCCTTCCATGCGCGTGCCCGTGCCTTCCGGGCACCCCTTGACCTAGGGCCACCCCATGGATTTCCCAGGATTTTCCCAGGCAAGGGAGCGTCCGAGGAGATTTTGCCAGTTTCTTCCTCTGAAATACCGCCCGCGGCACCTGGTCTTTGTCGGCAGCCTCCCTTCCGAGTACTAACCACGGCTGGCCCTGCTTAGCCTCCAAGGTCAGACCGGCTCTGGTGGCTGCCTTAAGTCCAGTCCAACTCTACAGCGCATACGAACAACGCAGAAGCTGAACGCTGACCATCCCCTGCACTGTATGAGGCGAATAAGAAGGGCGCTCTGCACACGAACAGGCACGCTGCTGCTCTATTTCGGCTGGGCAAGCTCTCCGAGCTCACGCCTCCCTGCTACGGGAAAGCCTGGAAAAGTTATCATTATTATTTTGTTTTTTGCCATGTGAGGGACTCTGGGGGTTCTCGTCCCTTTTCCGGGCACCGCCGCCCGGCCGGAGTTTCTGCAGGAAGTTTTGGGGAAGGAGGCGGCCAGATCGGGGCCGACGGGGAAGGAAACGCGCTCTGCCCACGCTCTGGAGCAGCGTCCTGGACTCACCCGCCGCCGCCGCCTTGGGATCAGCCGCCAGGAAGGCGCCCACGATGCGCTCCGACTCGCCCCCCGCGTAAATGTGCGCGGTATCCAACTCGCCATAGCCGCGGTCCAGGAACGCCCGGAGCATGGCCGCGCCGGCCTCCTGGGTGGCCCTCCGCCCGAACTCCATGACCCCCAGCACAGTCCGCACCCCGCGGCCCTGCCCGCGCTGCCCCGCCATCCCGGCTCCGGGTACAGAGGCTCGACGCTCCGCTCCGGGGACTCGAACTCCCCGCCCGCCGCCCGCGAATAAGTAGCCGCCCCGCCGCGGCCCGCGCATGCGTGACCGGCCCCGCCTCCCCCGCGCCGGAGTCCTCCCGGCCGAGGGACTCTCCCGACGTTCGCGGTTCCAGCGGCGCCCCGAAAACCTTCCGATTCTCAGCACGGCCAAGAGCCAGCGGAATCGCTTGGGAAAGTTACTTTCTCCGGGCGGGAGATGCCGGGAGCCGGGGTGCAAAGCTTCACTTTTGCGGGTTGCGGCAAGGGACTGAGTTACAGCTGCGGAACATCTGGAAAGCCGAGCGTTCCTCTGCCTTGGCGGAACCGGCCAAAGAAAGAGCCCTCTGCAAATCAGGGCCGTGCGCTGGGGACTCCAAACCCGCAATCCGGCGCGTCAGTGGCGGCCGAAACGGGAAGATTCCGGGCGCGCCCTTGGGCCGGACGAGGCTCGGTCCCCCCCAAGGAGCGTCTCCGGGAAAGGCGGGCGTGCGACCCAGAGCCCCCCGCCGGCTCGCTCCGGGCCCGTCGCGGCTCCTGGGTCCCCTTCTGCATCGTCGGGGTCCCCGGGTACTAGTCGTCGTTGCGGTCGCCGCGCGCCTCGAAATCGCGTCCGGCTCAGGGCGATCCGGAGGCAGCCCTACCGCGCGTTTTCTCGTCCCCGGTATCGTCGAAGGAGGCTTGCCTTTCCCTTCCTCCGAGGCTGAGAGAGCGTGCCTCGCCCACAGTCGCCCCCTGTGCGTTTCCATGACTAAGGCCGGATTCGAATCCTGGTCTCCCGGACGGCGGCCCGACCCTTAAAACAACCAGGCCGCGCTAGCTTCAGTGATGATGATGATGATGATAGAGTGTGTGAATTGCAAACATTTAAAAAAAATTTTTTTTTTACAGGTTGAGTTCGCTCATCAGGGCAATCTATGATTTTTGGGCAGAGGGACTGAACTATATTTCCGTAATTCAGACAAATACGAAACTGGGGAAAAGGAACCCATTTTAGCATCAGCATTTCCCAAAATATTTTACTAACGTGAGAGTGGACAGATTAGCCAATGTTGGAAGGTACTAAGTATAGGAAATAATTTGTTTTATTGGCGACAGACAGACTACAGATCCCCCAATGAGGCTGTTTAACATAACGTAGCCCAGTTACTAGAAATAAAACCACACCGATGGATATAATCTTGCTGGATGCTTCTAGGGGCTCTAAACCATTTAGAATGGAGATTTCTCATACTGTGCGTGAAATAATGTCTCGGAGATTAATCTTTTTGGAAAGCTACAGACAACACCGCCCAGCAGTTTTGAGCAAAAGAAAAAAAAAGCCATCTTGCAGGATAAATTGTTTTATTCAGGCAATTGGTTGTTTTTGCAAAATAAAGCATATTGTGTGAGAAATTTTTTTCTGCAAAATAAAACATCTTATGCGAGAAATCATTTTATTCTGGCAATTTAATTCTTTTTGCAAAACAAAACATCTTGCTTGAGAAATCATATTTTATTCAGGCAACTTGGTTCTGCTGACAGAAGGATTCTAGGTAAAAAGCGTAATAAAAGCGTAGCTCCGCTGAAGCAAAATAGTTCATTTATTTCAGAAATCGTTCGGCTTAGTCTCCCTCCTTATCATGGAATCAGAGAGAATAAATGAAAGAGAGAGAAGCCACCACCGGCCCTAAGAGAGGGAAAATCAGAAGACTCGCGGGGAGAAAGAAAGCGCTCCCCCGATTCGAGGCGGGGAAGCCGCGGCCGGGTCCTTCGGCATCGGGGCTAGCTGGGGACGATGGGAGTCGCACCGCGGTGACGGGAAGGCCAGGCGGCGGGGCTCCCTCCCGATCGGGGCGACGACGGCGAGGCTCCGAGCGCCTCCGGGACCGGCCTGGGCCCCTGCCCCCCGTCAGCGGAAGTAGGCGGCGCAGTCGTGGGCGGTGAGCTGCCACGCTTTCTCGAAGGCCTCGACCACCGCCGGCCGGAGGGGCCCCTCCTCGCAGCACCGGAGGTTCTCCTGAAGCTGCTCCATCCTGGACATCCCCAGGATCACGGCGTCCCCGTGGTCGCCCTGGCCCCACATGAAGAGAAGGGAACGGGGGACGCCGTCACGAGCTGACCTCTCCGGAGGGCGTCGGGTGGCCACCCCATCCTCCCCCCACGGCCCTTCCGATATTCAAACACGGCTACCCTCTCGCCCTTTCACCTCCTCTCCTCCACGGAGCCGGGTCCTAAGGTGAACCTGTCGGGGGGGTTTCTGGGGCTGAGAGCGTGTGACTCACCCGAGGTCGCCCGGTGGGTTTCCACGGCCGAGCGGGGAATCGCACCCTGGCCTCTAGGGTCACGGCCCAAGGCTCAAACCATCACCCCACGCTGGGCCTCATGGGATTTAAACAGCCACGTTTAAATATTTGAAAAGATCTCACATGGAAGATGGAGCGAGCTTGTTTTCTGCTGCTCCAGAGACCAGGACACGGAGCAGTGGCTTCAAGCTCCAGGAGAACAGACTCCCCTTAAACACTGGGAAGAATTTCCGAGAGTCAGAGCCGTCCGGCAGTGGAATCTGCCGCTGCCCGAACGTAGTGTGGTGGGGTCTCCTCCTTCTTTGGAGGTTTTTAAGCAGAGGCTGGACGGCCACCTGTCCAAGGGAGGGCTCTGGGTGTGCCTTCCTGCGTGGCGGAATGGGGTTGGACTGGGGGGCCCCGGGGGTCTCCTCCAACTCTACGATTCTATGCACCCCAGTCGCTCCTGTTGGCACTTGTGAGGGTCACCTGCCCGCCCCGTTACTCTGTGAGCCAACTGGGGGCTCTCCTCCTGGTCCCACCGCCATGGCACCAACTTGGGGGACCTTCTAGATGCTCTCTGGGTTCCTGTAGGAGAGTTTCCTCGTGTCCTCCCCCCACCCCTCATAGAATGGAAAAGACCAACATGGAACAAAAGAGGAAGAAAACCAGCCGAAATTTCCCTCTAACCTCAACCGCTCCGGCTTTCTCTCATCCGCCGCTTGCGGCTAACTTTTGGGTTACCTGCAGCTTGGAGTGGTGGTACAGCCAGCGCATGGAGGCAGCGGTCAGACCGGGCGGATTCGAACCGTAGGCTTCTCGGAGAGCGTCCCTCACCAAGTCGAGCCCTTCGAAATTGTGCTTCTTCCAGTACCTGGTGAGTTTAAGGAAAGAAACGTCATCCCGGTATTCAGAGGTAGACCGCGGCCGTTTCCGCACGACGCTGTCACAGGCTGGTGCGGAAACGGCCCAAGCCGTCAGTCGATATTAACCGACTGAGGCATAAGAGTTCTCCGGTACATTTCCAAGCCCAGCAGCCCCAGCTCCTGCTGAAAAAGGCGTGCCCGGAAGCACAGGGGCCTTGCTCACGGAGGAACGCCTCTGCCCGCCGCAGCCATCCGCTTGCTCCCGTACACGACGCCGGCGGTCTCACCTGTCCATGTGCAACTGGGCCCACTTGTTGCCAAAGAACCGGCTCTCCGGTTGCTGGTCGGCAGCGTCTTTATCTTCGTACTTGTACCGCCCGCTCAGAAACCCACCTGCAAGAGAGGCGGTTTAACCCCGCGCCGTCAGGGACGACGCTTTTACGGCCGGCGCGTAAATACAGGGCTTACGAGGGGCAAAAAAATGCTTTCGAAGGAAGAATGGAACGGGGGGCAGCATTACCATTTGCAGATTCCAGCGTGAGCAGAGATAAAGGGTTCACGACACCTTCGTGCGTATTAAGACAGGGCTTCTCACGACCGGAATCTAACCGGACAAGAAACTAGAAACCTGGACCGGCAAAGATGACAACCACGTCCTTGCTCGTACGCAATGCCCCCTCCGCCCAGTTCTGTCCCAGTGTCCCAGCGTAACCCTTTTCCGGACCCCAGAACTGCACCTGCCAGGGGGCTGAAGGCGTAGAACCGCATCCCGAAGTGTCTCAGGCAGGGCAGGAGCTCTTTTTCGACTCCGCGCGAAACCGCGTTGTACAAGCCCTGTAAAAGGAGGGGGAACGAGAAGCAAAACTTTAGAAATAAGCCCTCTGAAGATGCGTCTGGAGCACTCGGCCTCTCTCGATTCCGCCAGCCCTGCTTCTTCCGTTCACAAAATGGCTGAACTGTCTCCCTGAAAAGCGGCAATGAATCCATGAAATAGCCATTTATTTTCCATTTATACCCGGCCTGTCTTCTTCTACAGCATCCAACGGCTTAAAAAAAACACGACACAGTTTTTTAAGAAAACTATTCATGCAGAAGTTAAAGAAAAGTAAATCTATTGTTAGTTTTCAAACGCAAGGTTAAAGCAATGTAACACACCGTTAGAACGTAACTTTAAAAAGACAACAGATTTGTTCAAAAGAGATGAGAAACAGATATAAAACGCTGCCCCACTAAAAGTTCTTTTTGTCATAAAAATAATAATCATTACTTCATTACTTCATTAATAAAAGTTCTTTTTGTAAGCCAACAGCCAGCCTAGAGAAACAGGTTGTTGCCTGCCAGCGAAAGGAAAGGGGGGGGATTGAAAATCCTGAGGCAGGGAGTTCCGCAGTCTGGAGGCCACCACAGAGAAGGCCCCGTCTCCCAGCTCCTCACCAAATACGCCAGCAATGGTGGTGGGACCGAGAAAAGGCCCTTCCCAAAGATCGTAAAACTCGGGGAAGTTCACGCAGGGACTCGCGGCTGCGCTCCTCCCCACCCCCAGTGTTTAACGTTTTAAAAATCTTGTTTGTCCATCTTTGCAGCCCTCTGGTTCAGCTCCCCATTTTCGCACCCGCCCACGGCACCCCGACTGGCCCCCGGACGCGGCCGAAGTGCCCCCACCTGCCCCCATCGCTCACCTGGTACACCGTCGGGACGACCCAGTCGTTGGCTTTGCAGAGGGTGCAGATTTCCGCCACTTCCCAAGAAGAATAGTTGGAGAGGCCCAGCTCCTTAAACTTCCCCTGGGAAAAGGAAGGAAGGAAGGACAGAGAAAGAAAGAAGTCTCTTTATATTTAGCCCTCTGTTCATCCATGCCAGCATCACTTCCAAAACTGCTGTCCTAAAAGGGAAAAGCCCACCGCAAGCAGTAAAACGGCTCGGACCAAATGAATAGTGCTTCCCGGCCTTTCCCTGTTCTATTCAAACAACGATTTTGAAACCTCCAAGCAAAATTCCTTGACCTTTGAGCTATCCTGCCCATTGCATCCCATTAACCAGCCCCAGTTCACAATCTGGCAGCAGAAATATGGGCCGGCTAAAGTTTCCTGACAGTCTCCGAGGACAGCCCCACGCAGAACATGTTGCAGTAGTCCAACCGGGACGCAACGAGGGAATGCATCACCGTGCCCAAATCAGACATCTCTAAGTACAGGGGCCCACAGCTCACAAGCCTGATGGTTTGAGGACACCAAGTTTCATGGTTCATAACTCACATTATAGACCAGGATTTGAATCTTGGTCTCCCTAATTCCTAGCTCAGTGCTCTAACCACTGCATCACACTCTACTGTTCCCTATTATCATTAACACAACACAGCAAGGCAGAACACAAAAGCCAGCAGGGACCAAAAAAAAACTCAGAAACTTAACAGGAAAGGAAATAAGTGTTATAGGCTGGGCGATCTCTTCTGGGTATCATTTGCAGAATTGAGGGCTCTGGAGGCTTTATGTCGGGGGGAAAAAAGCGTCGCTGATATTTTCGTAGACTAAAAAGGCAAATAGCTGCCTGTCAGACAGGAAAGTGGTAAAAGTGCAGGACTTGCAATCAGGTTCTGGGCATTGGGCCCCTTAATTAAAAACATAAGATAAAAGTCAGGTAAATAAAGGAGAGTCCGGGCAAAAGGAGAAGCAAGAACTTGTTCTTGGTGGAAGGAATAGTCCTTAGTCATGCTGAGTCATGCACAATGCAACTGCCCGAAGGCAGGTGGCCGGTTAAAGACGGGTGGCCAACGGCCACAAAAGAGGCGATACGCGATGGGATGACTACCAGTTTTGTAAAAGGGCCATAAAATGTCATTTCTGATTAGAGGATGACCTTGGCCCGAGGAGACTGTTAGAAGTCCTGGCTCCTTGGCTGAGGACAAAAGACCAGCAAAACTTGGAAAGAGAATCGTAGAGTTGGAAGAGACCCCCAGGGGTCAGCCAGTCCAACCCCGATCTGCCAGGCAGGAAGAGACCCTCAAAGCCCTCCCTTGGACAGACGGCCGTCCAGCCCCTGTTTGAAAATCTCCAAAGGAGGAGACTCCAGCACATTCCCTGGGCAGCGGGACACGCTCCAGCTTGTCCGTCTCCTTCTAGAACTGAGGTGCCCAGAACCGGGCACGGGGCTATTCCAGGAGGGGTCCGACCCGAGGGACTTGGGCCCGGCCTCTCCCCGGAAGCCAAGATGGCCAAACCGAGGCTGTCGTTCTCTGGACGCGTCGTGAGCGGACCCGGCTCCCGAGAAGAGACAGTCCCGCCTGGGGAGGAGGAGGAAGGCGGCGGCGGCGGCAGCAACACCCCCCGTTTGCCCACCTCTTTGTACAGCTGGTTGCAGGCGGCCAGCGTGTCCTTGATGGGGGTCTCGTGGTCCGGGAGGTGGAGGTAGAAGATGTCCACGCTCTTTGTCTGCAGCCGCCGGAGGGACTCCTCCAGCTGGGAGCGGACGCTCCTGCCGCTCAGGGTTTTCCCGTCCAGCGGGTTCGCCTTCGTGGCCACTTTGACTGGGGGGGGGGGGGATACAAATTAAAACCCCAAATAATAAATTCGCACACACACAAAAAAATTAAACCAGCCTTGCCTGCCTTTTTCAGACAGTCAGGAGACAAACAGAACCCACCCCCTCTGTTCGTTCCCTTAGACCTTCTGTGTGTTCAGAAACACTGCAACTGGACACGGAGGCTCTGTTGGAGCCGGTAAGCCCTCCAGACGCCGCATGACTGCAGCTCCCAAAATCCCCAGCCATCATACTCAATGGCTGGGCATAATGGGAACTCACTTTAAAAGAAGTTACTCCTTTTTGGGATTGCCACTCCTAGAATCCTCCAGCCAACACCATTCCTGGGAGCTGCAGTCCAAGAAAGTAACTCCCCCCCCCCCAAGCTCTGATTCTGTTTTAACATCTGTTCCCTATGCTAGAATATTTTTTTTAAATTTTGATATGCAATTGTTTGGATGTGTTACCGATCACTTGTTTGTGATCTAAAAGTAAAATATATAGTCTCCTTTCGGATGCTGTTTTTTTAAAAAAAGTTTTTGAATTTACAATAGGAATGAGATTTGCTTTATATGTCTTATTCATACCTCAGGTTTATTATGTCGTTCTGCAATGGCATCCGTTGGATCTGACACATATTATTTATTGTTCCTATATTAAACTGTATTTATAAATATTTGCAAAGGCAAGGATCAATCTCTTCTGGGCAGGGTCCCCTTTTGGAGGGCGAGGAAGCAAAAGGGTGAGCGGTCAAAGAGAAACCGGAATGTGCCTCCTGTTTCTCCTTCGGCTCGTTTTCTAGAATAAAGGTCGGCAACAGCTTTGTGACATCAGCCCCCTTCGCTGATCAATAACGAGATTATCGGTCCTTTCAAGGGGTGGGAAACAGCAACTTCTTTTGCAGAGAATCTACTTGGGTGCAAACGGAGGAACCAAAAAGACCATCCAAAGTTGCAGGTTTGAGGCCACCAAGTGGGGAAAAAAACTCTAGTTGAGACAGTGTGACCGAGTGGTTAGCGCCCGGGGCTCGGATTTCGGAGATCCGCTTTCCAGCTACTTTCTCTCAGCCTGGCCTACTTTCAGGATGCCCGGGTCCTTTCGTAAGTATTTGCCGGACGGGTATTAGCACACGCAGCAGAATACATCTGCTAGCTTAGATATCGCTACGCAAGCGCAATCCATTGCCAATTATTCACTGGAACGATCGATCCCGTTGCAACCTGGCAAGCTGCGCCAGGGCACCAAAGGTTAATTGCTTTATTGCTAATTGCTACGATGTGTATAGTTAATTGCTAACTATATCTGCTATTGCTACTATTGATCTTCCCCCTGGGCCAGGGGGCAGAAGGTTGGACAAGGAATATCAAAGTATGTATAAAGGTGTTACGAGAAGCGGCAACGCTTGTGACAAGAAGACGGGAACTTGTTCCTGCTTCAAGGATCGTAGAATCACTGAGTTGGAAGAGCCCCAGGGTCCACCCCTCGATCGAGACGCCGTACTCCTATTGATGCAACCAAGAATCGCGTTGGCTTTCTTGGCCGCCTCATCACACTGCTGGCTCGTGTTCAGCTTGGGATCTATCAAGACCCCCGGCTCCCTTTCACACGTACTGCTATCCAGCCACGTGTCCCCAATCCTATATTTGTGCATTCCATTTTTTCTGCCTAAGGATTGTTGCATGATAAATAAGCAACGAAGGCTCTGGAAAAATGCCTCCAGTCATGTGAGATATATGACTTCAACCAGTGAAGAAAGCGAACAGGAAGGAAATAAACTCACTTAAAATGTGGATCTGGCGGTTTTAGGGTACGCGCATGTGCCTTGAAGTTACCTCTCTACTTCTGGGGAGCCTGTGAATTTCCCAGGGTTTTCTTGGGCAACGAATACTCAGGGCTTGTTCTGCCAGGTTCTTCCTCTGAAACAGAGCCTACGACACCTGGTCTCTGTCGGCAGCCTCCCTTCCGAGTGCTAACCCCGGCCGGCCCTGCTTAGCTTCCACGATCAGACAGGATCTGGGGGCTGCCTTAAGTCCAGTCCAACCCCATACCGCATAGGAACAACGTAGAAGCTGAATTTCGAGCACTCCCTGCGCTGCATAGGGAAAGAAGGAAGGGCACTCTGCACACGAACAGACACACCGCTGCTCTACTTTGGCTGGGCAAACCGCCCCTCTGAGCTCACACACCCCCGCTGGGGGAAAGCTCGGAAAAGTTATTTTTCGCCATGTTAGGAACCTCTGGGGCTTCTAGTCCCTTTTCCGGGCATCGCCGCACGGCTGCAGTTTCTGCATTAAGTTTTGGGGAAAGAGGAGGCCCGATCGGGGCCGACGGGGAAAGAAATGCACTCTGCCCATGCCCTGGAGCACATGCTCTAAAGCAGACCAAGACTCACTCGTCGCCGCCGCTTTGGGATGAGCCGTCAGGAAGGTGCCCAAGATGCGCTCCGACTCGCCCTCCGCGTAGTAGTGCGCGGTATCCAATTCGCTATAGCCGCGGTCCAGGAACGCCTGGAGCATGGCCACGCTGTCCTCCTCGGTGGCCCTCCGCCCGAACTCCATGATCCCCAGCACGGTCCGCACCCCGCGGCCCTGTCCGCGCTGCCCCGCCATCCCGACTCTCGGTACAGAGACTCGACCTTCCGCTCGCCAGCCTCGAACTCGCCACCAGCGGCGGAGCGTCCGATTCCGGCGAATAAGTAGCCTCGTCGCCGCGGTCTGCGCCTGCGCTGCTGGCTCCGCCCCCCCGGCCCCACCTGCTGGGTCCCCAAGCGAAGGGAGCGTCTCAAAGTTCCGGATCCCGAGAACAGCCGAAGAACCCCGGAAAAGCTGACATTGCAGGCCCCGCTTGGATAAGGAGGCAGAGTTTTGTTGGCGGATAAGGAAAATCCGGGCTGAACCTTGAATTTCCTAATGGTGAGAGGTGTTGGCCTGCGGAACAGACCGCCACAAGAAGGGGTGGGCACTGCCCTTTTAAACAGAGGCTTGTATCCCCCCAGGGATGCTTCAGTCTGAGATTCCTGCAAGGGCAGGGGTTGGACTAAATGGCCTTTGGGGACCCCTCCCAACTCTATAATTCTGGGCTTGGAACCGCTTCTTGCTTACCAGGGAGATTAGACTCGGGGAGCTTAATGGGACTGATTTCTGAATAGACGCACCCGGAATTGCACAAGTTGCAAATACGGGCACATCTCAATTAACAAGGAAAGATAATTTTAAAAAATCTTTTTTAAAAAATAAGAAAGAAAAACCGCTTTCTCTCCTTGTCCTCTGGCTAGCTGGAATGTTCTTTAGCAGCACCGGCACTGGGACAATGGCGAAGGAGGGATGGAGAAACCTAGATTTCAGGAACAGTTTGCAGCAGCGTGTTGAGGGTAAATGAGGCCATAAATCTGGAGCTGGGAAATTATGGGATTCTGCTCTTGCCAAGGCAAGGGAAACAGCAGCTGCCTCCAGAATCCCTTTCTGGGTATGTATGAAGAGCAAAACAGAGAGGAAAAAGGAGGAGAGCAGATAAACCCGCCACAGAAATTATTCCCGGCATGTCCAAAAAGCGTAGTTCTGTCAACGTGGCCACCAAAGTGGGAAGGAAATGTGGTCTATTTCTGTGGTAATCTATGGTAGTTAAAGTGGAATCATAGTGCTGCAATTCAGCAGTGTGGAAAGGCCTTTAATTGTATCAGTGATGGTAAAATAATTAATGTGTGTGTGTATGTGTGTGTGTGTGTGTAAATGTATATATAATTGTATTTCCTCTTCCATTGCAGTTTGGCCTTTTTGTTGCAGATTCCTTTTGTGTTTCAGGAAGTTATCTGTTGAGTTAGTAACTTGATGTTCCTAGTAACTTTGTAACTTACTGCTTTAGTAAGTCTGTTTTTTTTTCTTTTTCGTTTACTTTGTGTCTTCCTTTTGGTTTACGTTTAAAAAACTGTCAGTCTGCATCTCTGCTATTTTGTCTTAATATTGATAAATAAGTCCCGGCTCCTTGGCTGAGGACAAAAGACCAGAAAGACTTGGAAAGAGAACCGTAGAGTTGGAAGAGACCCCCAAGGGTCATCCAGTCCAACCCCGATCTGCCAGGCAGGAAGAGACCCTCAAAGCCCTCCCTTGGACAGACGGCCGTCCAGCCTCTGTTTGAAAACCCCCAAAGGAGGAGACTCCACTGCACGCCCAGGCTTCCTAATGTTTATGAGGATTTGCTCTTCCTGACGTTTGAGGCCACTGTTGTGTCCTAGTCTCCGGAGCAGCAGAAAATGGGCTTGCGGCATCCTCCATATGACATTCCTTCAAATATTTAAACACGGTTCCCACGTCTCATCTGACCTCCCAGTCAGCATATCCCACCGTCAGACTGCTCTTACTGGCAGGAAGTTCTTCCTAATGCTTAGATGGAATCTCTTTTCCTGGAGCCTGAAGCCATTGCCCCATGTCCTCGCCTCTGGAGCACCAGAAAACAAGCTTGCTCCATCTTTAACATGACGTCTCTTCCAGTATTTAAACACGGCTGGCACGTCCTCTCTTAACCTTCTCTTCTCCAGGCTAAGCATCCCCAGCTCGCTCGGAGGGCCCCACGGCTTCCGGACCCTTCCCCATTTTGGTCGCCCTCCTCTGGACACGCTCCAGCTCCTCAATATCCTTCTAGAGCTCAGCTGCCCAGAACCGGACGCGGGGCTATTCCAGGAGGGGTCCGACCCGAGGACTCGGGCCCGGCCCCTCCCCGGAAGCCACGATGGCCAAACCGAGGCTGCCGTTCTCTGGACGCGTCGTGAGCGGACCCGGCTCCCGAGGGGAGACAGTCCCGCCTGGTGAGGAGGAGGAGGAGGAGGAAGGCGGCGGCGGCGGCGACACCCCCCGTTTGCCCGCCTCTTTGTGCAGCTGGTTGCGGGCGGCCGGCGTGTCCTCGACGGGGGTCCCGTGGTGCGGGAGGCGGAGGCAGAAGATGTCCGCGCTCTCCCTCTGCAGCCGCCGGGGGGACTCCTCCAGCTGGGGGCGGACGCTCCTGCCGTCCAGGGTTTTCCCGTCCAGCGGGTTCGCCTTCGTGGCCACCTTGACTGGGGGGGGGGGGTACAAATTAAGACCCCAAATAATAAATCCGCACGCGCACACACACAAATTAAACCAGCCTTGCCTGCCTTTTTCAGACAGTCAGGAGACAAAGAGACGAGCCAGAAAAAGCCCTCTGTGTTCGTCCCGGGAGGCGTTCAGCGTATTCGGAGACAGAACACGGAGGCCCCAGCGAGGCAGCAACCTGCGGCCTTTTTTTTTGCCATGTGAGGGACTCGGGGGGTTCTTGTCCCTTTTCCGGGCACCGCCGCCCGGCCGGAGTTTCTGCAGGAAGTTTTGGGGAAGGAGGCGGCCAGATCGGGGCCGACGGGGAAGGAAACGCGCTCTGCCCACGCTCTGGAGCAGCGTCCTGGACTCACCCGCCGCCGCCGCCTTGGGATCAGCCGCCAGGAAGGCGCCCACGATGCGCTCCGACTCGCCCCCCGCGTAAATGTGCGCGGTATCCAACTCGCCATAGCCGCGGTCCAGGAACGCCCGGAGCATGGCCGCGCCGGCCTCCTCGGTGGCCCTCCGCCCGAACTCCATGACCCCCAGCACGGTCCGCACCCCGCGGCCCTGCCCGCGCTGCCCCGCCATCCCGGCTCCGGGTACAGAGGCTCGACGCTCCGCTCCCGGGACTGGAACTCGCCGCCCGCCGCCCGCGAATAAGTAGCCGCCCCGCCGCGGCCCGCGCATGCGTGACCGGCCCCGCCTCCCCCGCGCCGGAGTCCTCCCGGCCGAGGGACTCTCCCGACGTTCCCGGTTCCACCGGCGCCCCGAAAACCTTCGGATTCTCAGCACGGCCAAGAGCCAGCGGAATCGCTTGGGAAAGTTACTTTCTCCGGGCGGGAGATGCCGGGAGCCGGGGTGCAAAGCTTCACGTCTCCGGGTTGCGGCAAGGGACTGAGTTACAGCTGCGGAACATCTGGAAAGCCGAGCGTTCCTCTGCCTTGGCGGAACCGGCCAAAGAAAGAGCCCTCTGCAAATCAGGGCCGTGCGCTGGGGACTCCAAACCCGCAATCCGGCGCGTCAGCGGCGGCCGAAAGGGGAAGATTCCGGGCGCGCCCTTGGGCCGGACGAGGCTCGCCCCCCCCCAAGGAGCGTCTCCGGGAAAGGCGGGCGTGCGACCCAGGGCCCCCCGCCGGCTCGCTCCGGGCCCGTCGAGGCTTCTGGGTCCCATTCTGCATCGTCGGGGTCCCCAGGTACTAGTCGTCGTTACGGTCGTCGCGCACCTCGAAATCGCGTCCGACTCAGGGCGATCCGGAGGCAGCCCTACCGCGCGTTTTCTCGTCCCCGGTATCGTCGAAGGAGGCCTGCCTTTCCCTTCCTCCGAGGCTGAGAGAGTGTGCCTCGCCCACAGTCGCCCCCTGTGCGTTTCCATGACTAAGTCCGGATTCGAATCCTGGTCTCCCGAACGGTGACCCGACCCTTAAAACAACCAGGCCACGCTAGCTTCAGTGATGATGATGATGATGATGGAGTGCGTGAATTGCAAACATTTAAAAAAAATTTTTTTTTTACAGGTTGAGTTCGCTCATCAGGGCAATCTTTGATTTTTGGGCAGCGGGACTGAACTATATTTCCGTAGTTCAGACAAATACGAAACTGGGGAAAAGGAACCCATTTTAGCATCAGCACTTCCCAAAATATTTTACTAACGTGACAGTGGACAGATTAGCCAATGTTAGAGGGTACTAAGTATAGGAAATATTTTGGTTTTATTGGCGACCAACAGATTACAGATCCCCCAATGAGGCTGTTTAACATAACGTAGCCCAGTTACTAGAAATAAAACCACACCGATGGATATAATCTTGCTGGATGTTTCTAGGGGCTCTAAGCCATTTAGAATGGAGATTTCTCATACTGTGCGTGAAATAATGTCTCGGAGATTAATCTTTTTGGAAAGCTACAGACAACACCGCCCAGCAATTTTGAGCAAAAGAAAAAAAAAACCATCTTGCACGATAAATCGTTTTATTCAGGCAATTGTTTTTTTTGCAAAATAAAGCATATTGTGTGAGAAATTATTTTCTTCTTGCAATTCGGTTTTTTCTGCAAAATAAAACATCTTATGCGAGAAATCATTTTATTCTGGCAATTTAATTCTTTTTGCAAAACAAAACATCTTGCATGAGAAATCATATTTTATTCAGGCAACTTGGTTCTGCTGACAGAAGGATTCTAGGTAAAAGCGTAGCTCCGCTGAAGCAAAATAGTTCATTTATTTCAGAAATCGTTCGGCTTGGTCTCCCTCCTTATCATGGAATCAGAGAGAATAAATGAAAGAGAGAGAAGCCACCACCGGCCCTAAGAGAGGGAAAATCGGAAGACTCGCAGGGAGAAAGAAAGCGCTCCCCCGATTCGAGGCGGGGAAGCCGCGGCCGGGTCCTTCGGCATCGGGGCTAGCCGGGGACGATGGGAGTCGCACCGCGGTGACGGGAAGGCCAGGCGGCGGGGCTCCCTCCCGATCGGGGCGACGACGGCGAGGCTCCGAGCGCCTCCGGGCCCGGCCTGGGCCCCTGCCCCCCGTCAGCGGAAGTAGGCGGCGCAGTCGTGGGCGGTGAGCTGCCACGCTTTCTCGAAGGCCTCGACCACCGCCGGCCGGAGGGGCCCCTCCTCGCAGCACCGGAGGTTCTCCTGAAGCTGCTCCATCCTGGACATCCCCAGGATCACGGCGTCCCCGCGGTCGCCCTGGCCCCACAGGAAGAGAAGGGAACGGGGGACGCCGTCACGAGCTGACCTCTCCGGAGGGCGTCGGGTGGCCACCCCATCCTCCCCCGACGGCCCTTCCCATATTTAAACACGGCTACCCTCTCCCCCTTTGACCTCCTCTCCTCCACGGAGCCGGGCCCTAGGGTGAACCTATCGGGGGGGTTTCTGGGGCTGAGAGCGTGTGACTCACCCGAGGTCGCCCGGTGGGTTTCCACGGCCGAGCGGGGAATCGCACCCTGGCCTCTAGGGTCACGGCCCAAGGCTCAAACCATCACCCCACGCTGGGCCTCAGGGGATTTAAACAGCCACGTTTAAATATTTGAAAAGATCTCACATGGAGGATGGAGCGAGCTTGTTTTCTGCTGCTCCAGAGACCAGGACACGGAGCAGTGGCTTCAAGCTCCAGGAGAACAGACTCCCCTTAAACACTGGGAAGAATTTCCGAGAGTCAGAGCCGTCCGGCAGTGGAATCTGCCGCTGCCCGAACGGAGTGTGGTGGGGTCTCCTTCTCCTTTGGAGGTTTTTAAGCAGAGGCTGGACAGCCACCTGTCCAAGGGAGAGCGTTGGGTGTGCCTTCCTGCGTGGCGGAATGGGGTTGGACTGGGGGGCCCCGGGGGTCTCCTCCAACTCTACGATTCTATGCACCCCAGTCGCTCCTGTTGGCACTTGTGAGGGTCACCTGCCCGCCCCGTTACTCTGTGAGCCAACCGGGGGCTCTCCTCCTGGTCCCACCGCCATGGCACCAACTTGGGGGACCTTCTAGATGCTCTCTGGGTTCCTGTAGGAGAGTTTCCTCGTGTCCTCCCACCACCCGTCATAGAATGGAAAAGACCAACATGGAACAAAAGAGGAAGAAAACCAGACGAAATTTCCATCTAACCTCAACCGCTCTGGCTTTCTCTCATCCGCCGCTTGCGGCTAACTTTTGGGTTACCTGCAGCTTGGAGTGGTGGTACAGCCAGCGCATGGAGGCAGCGGTCAGACCGGGCGGATTCGAACCGTAGGCTTCTCGGAGAGCGTCCCTCACCAAGTCGAGCCCTTCGAAATTGTGCTTCTTCCAGTACCTGGTGAGTTTAAGGAAAGAAACGTCATCCCGGTATTCAGAGGTAGACCGCGGCCGTTTCCGCACGACGCTGTCACAGGCTGGTGCGGAAACGGCCCAAGCCGTCAGTCGATATTAACCGACTGAGGCATAAGAGTTCTCCGGTACATTTCCAAGCCCAGCAGCCCCAGCTCCTGCTGAAAAAGGCGTGCCCGGAAGCACAGGGGCCTTGCTCACGGAGGAACGCCTCTGCCCGCCGCAGCCATCCGCTTGCTCCCGTACAAGACGCCGGCGGACTCACCTGTCCATGTGCAACTGGGCCCACTTGTTGCCAAAGAACCGGCTCTCCGGTTGCTGGTCGGCAGCGTCTTTATCTTCGTACTTGTACCGCCCGCTCAGAAACCCACCTGCAAGAGAGGCGGTTTAACCCCGCGCCGTCAGGGACGACGCTTTTACGGCCAGCGCGTCAATACAGGGCTTATGAGGGGCAAAAAAAAGCTTTCGAAGGAAGAATGGAACGGGGGGCAGCATTACCATTTGCAGATTCCAGCGTGAGCAGAGATAAAGGGTTCACGACACCTTCGTGCGTATTAAGACAGGGCTTCTCACGACCGGAATCTAACCGGACAAGAAACTAGAAACCTGGACCGGCAAAGATGACGACCACGTCCTTGCTCGTACGCAATGCCCCCTCCGCCCAGTTCTGTCCCAGTTTCCCGGCGTAACCCTTTTCCGGACCCCAGAACTGCACCTGCCAGGGGGCTGAAGGCGTAGAACCGCATCCCGAAGTGTCTCAGGCAGGGCAGGAGCTCTTTTTCGACTCCGCGCGAAACCGCGTTGTACAAGCCCTGTAAAAGGAGGGGGAACGAGAAGCAAAACTTTAGAAATAACCCCTCTGAAGATGCGTCTGGAGCACTCGGCCTCTCTCGATTCCGCCAGCCCTGCTTCTTCCGTTCACAAAATGGCTGAACTGTCTCCCTGAAAAGCGGCAATGAATCCATTAAATAGCCATTTATTTTCCATTTATACCCGGCCTGTCTTCTTCTACAGCATCCAACGGCTTAAAAAAAAACACGACACAGTTTTTTAAGAAAACTATTCATGCAGAAGTTAAAGAAAAGTAAATCTATTGTTAGTTTTCAAAGGCAAGGTTAAAGCAATGTAACACACCGTTAAAACATAACTTTAAAAAGACAACAGATTTGTTCAAAAGAGATGAGAAACAGATATAAAACGCTGCCCCATTAAAAGTTCTTTTTGTCATAAAAATAAAAATAATTACTTCATTACTTCATTAATAAAAGTTCTTTTTGTTCCATAAATCGTAAGCCAACAGCCAGCCTAGAGAAACAGGTTGTTGCCTGCCAGCGAAAGGAAAAGAGAAGGGGGGAGGATTGAAAATCCTGTGGCAGGGAGTTCCGCAGTCTGGAGGCCACCACAGAGAAGGCCCCGTCTCCCAGCTCCTCACCAAATACGCCAGCAATGGTGGTGGGACCGAGAAAAGGCCCTTGCCAAAGATCGTAAAACTCGGGGAAGTTCACGCAGGGACTCGCGGCTGCGCTCCTCCCCACGCCCAGTGTTTAACGTTTTAAAAATCTTGTTTGTCCATCTTTGCAGCCCTCTGGTTCAGCCCCCCATTTTCGCACCCGCCCACGGCACCCCGACTGGCCCCCGGACGCGGCCGAAGTGCCCCCACCTGCCCCCGTCGCTCACCTGGTACACTGTCGGGACGACCCAGTCCTTGGCTTTGCAGAGGGTGCAGATTTCCGCCACCTCCCAAGAAGAATAGTTGGAGAGGCCCAGCTCCTTAAACTTCCCCTGGGAAAAGGAAGGAAGGAAGGAGAGAGAAAGAAAGAAGTCTCTTTATATTTAGCCCTCTGTTCATCCATGCCAGCATCACTTCCAAAACTGCTGTCCTAAAAGGGAAAAGCCCACCGCAAGCAGTAAAATGGCTCGGACCAAATGAATAGTGCTTCCCGGCCTTTCCCTGTTCTATTCAAACAACGATTTTGAAACCTCCAAGCAAAATTCCTTGACCTTTGAGCTATCCTGCCCATTGCATCCCATTAACCAGCCCCAGTTCACAATCTGGCAGCAGAAATATGGGCCGGCTGAAGTTTCCTGACAGTCTCCGAGGACAGCCCCACGCAGAACATGTTGCAGTAGTCCAACCGGGACGCAACGAGGGAATGCATCACCGTGCCCAAATCAGACATCTCTAAGTACAGGCGCCCACAGCTCACAAGCCTGATGGTTTGAGGACACCAAGTTTCATGGTTCATAACTCACATTATAGACCAGGATTTGAATCTTGGTCTCCCTAATTCCTAGCTCAGTGCTCTAACCACTGCATCACACTCTACTGTTCCCTATTATCATTAACACAACACAGCAAGGCAGAACACAAAAGCCAGCAGGGACCAAAAAAAAACTCAGAAACTTAACAGGAAAGGAAATAAGTGTTATAGGCTGGGCGATCTCTTCTGGGTATCATTTGCAGAATTGAGGGCTCTGGAGGCTTTATGTCGGGGGGAAAAAAGCGTCGCTGATATTTTCGTAGACTAAAAAGGCAAATAGCTGCCTGTCAGACAGGAAAGTGGTAAAAGTGCAGGACTTGCAATCAGGTTCTGGGCATTGGGCCCCTTAATTAAAAACATAAGATAAAAGTCAGGTAAATAAAGGAGAGTCCGGGCAAAAGGAGAAGCAAGAACTTGTTCTTGGTGGAAGGAATAGTCCTTAGTCATGCTGAGTCATGCACAATGCAACTGCCCGAAGGCAGGTGGCCGGTTAAAGACGGGTGGCCAACGGCCACAAAAGAGGCGATACGCGATGGGATGACTACCAGTTTTGTAAAAGGGCCATAAAATGTCATTTCTGATTAGAGGATGACCTTGGCCCGAGGAGACTGTTAGAAGTCCTGGCTCCTTGGCTGAGGACAAAAGACCAGCAAAACTTGGAAAGAGAATCGTAGAGTTGGATGAGACCCCCAGGGGTCAGCCAGTCCAACCCCGATCTGCCAGGCAGGAAGAGACCCTCAAAGCCCTCCCTTGGACAGACGGCCGTCCAGCCCCTGTTTGAAAATCTCCAAAGGAGGAGACTCCAGCACATTCCCTGGGCAGCGGGACACGCTCCAGCTTGTCCGTCTCCTTCTAGAACTGAGGTGCCCAGAACCGGGCACGGGGCTATTCCAGGAGGGGTCCGACCCGAGGGACTTGGGCCCGGCCTCTCCCCGGAAGCCAAGATGGCCAAACCGAGGCTGTCGTTCTCTGGACGCGTCGTGAGCGGACCCGGCTCCCGAGAAGAGACAGTCCCGCCTGGGGAGGAGGAGGAAGGCGGCGGCGGCGGCAGCGACACCCCCCGTTTGCCCACCTCTTTGTACAGCTGGTTGCAGGCGGCCAGCGTGTCCTCGATGGGGGTCTCGTGGTCCGGGAGGTGGAGGTAGAAGATGTCCACGCTCTTTGTCTGCAGCCGCCGGAGGGACTCCTCCAGCTGGGAGCGGACGCTCCTGCCGCTCAGGGTTTTCCCGTCCAGCGGGTTCGCCTTCGTGGCCACTTTGACTGGGGGGGGGGGGGATACAAATTAAAACCCCAAATAATAAATTCGCACACACACAAAAAAATTAAACCAGCCTTGCCTGCCTTTTTCAGACAGTCAGGAGACAAACAGAACCCACCCCCTCTGTTCGTTCCCTTAGACCTTCTGTGTGTTCAGAAACACTGCAACTGGACACGGAGGCTCTGTTGGAGCCGGTAAGCCCTCCAGACGCCGCATGACTGCAGCTCCCAAAATCCCCAGCCATCATACTCAATGGCTGGGCATAATGGGAACTCACTTTAAAAGAAGTTACTCCTTTTTGGGATTGCCACTCCTAGAATCCTCCAGCCAACACCATTCCTGGGAGCTGCAGTCCAAGAAAGTAACTCCCCCCCCCCCAAGCTCTGATTCTGTTTTAACATCTGTTCCCTATGCTAGAATATTTTTTTTAAATTTTGATATGCAATTGTTTGGATGTGTTACCGATCACTTGTTTGTGATCTAAAAGTAAAATATATAGTCTCCTTTCGGATGCTGTTTTTTTAAAAAAAGTTTTTGAATTTACGATAGGAATGAGATTTGCTTTATATGTCTTATTCATACCTCAGGTTTATTATGTCGTTCTGCAATGGCATCCGTTGGATCTGACACATATTATTTATTGTTCCTATATTAAACTGTATTTATAAATATTTGCAAAGGCAAGGATCAATCTCTTCTGGGCAGGGTCCCCTTTTGGAGGGCGAGGAAGCAAAAGGGTGAGCGGTCAAAGAGAAACCGGAATGTGCCTCCTGTTTCTCCTTCGGCTCGTTTTCTAGAATAAAGGTCGGCAACAGCTTTGTGACATCAGCCCCCTTCGCTGATCAATAACGAGATTATCGGTCCTTTCAAGGGGTGGGAAACAGCAACTTCTTTTGCAGAGAATCTACTTGGGTGCAAACGGAGGAACCAAAAAGACCATCCAAAGTTGCAGGTTTGAGGCCACCAAGTGGGGAAAAAAACTCTAGTTGAGACAGTGTGACCGAGTGGTTAGCGCCCGGGGCTCGGATTTCGGAGATCCGCTTTCCAGCTACTTTCTCTCAGCCTGGCCTACTTTCAGGATGCCCGGGTCCTTTCGTAAGTATTTGCCGGACGGGTATTAGCACACGCAGCAGAATACATCTGCTAGCTTAGATATCGCTACGCAAGCGCAATCCATTGCCAATTATTCACTGGAACGATCGATCCCGTTGCAACCTGGCAAGCTGCGCCAGGGCACCAAAGGTTAATTGCTTTATTGCTAATTGCTACGATGTGTATAGTTAATTGCTAACTATATCTGCTATTGCTACTATTGATCTTCCCCCTGGGCCAGGGGGCAGAAGGTTGGACAAGGAATATCAAAGTATGTATAAAGGTGTTACGAGAAGCGGCAACGCTTGTGACAAGAAGACGGGAACTTGTTCCTGCTTCAAGGATCGTAGAATCACTGAGTTGGAAGAGCCCCAGGGTCCACCCCTCGATCGAGACGCCGTACTCCTATTGATGCAACCAAGAATCGCGTTGGCTTTCTTGGCCGCCTCATCACACTGCTGGCTCGTGTTCAGCTTGGGATCTATCAAGACCCCCGGCTCCCTTTCACACGTACTGCTATCCAGCCACGTGTCCCCAATCCTATATTTGTGCATTCCATTTTTTCTGCCTAAGGATTGTTGCATGATAAATAAGCAACGAAGGCTCTGGAAAAATGCCTCCAGTCATGTGAGATATATGACTTCAACCAGTGAAGAAAGCGAACAGGAAGGAAATAAACTCACTTAAAATGTGGATCTGGCGGTTTTAGGGTACGCGCATGTGCCTTGAAGTTACCTCTCTACTTCTGGGGAGCCTGTGAATTTCCCAGGGTTTTCTTGGGCAACGAATACTCAGGGCTTGTTCTGCCAGGTTCTTCCTCTGAAACAGAGCCTACGACACCTGGTCTCTGTCGGCAGCCTCCCTTCCGAGTGCTAACCCCGGCCGGCCCTGCTTAGCTTCCACGATCAGACAGGATCTGGGGGCTGCCTTAAGTCCAGTCCAACCCCATACCGCATAGGAACAACGTAGAAGCTGAATTTCGAGCACTCCCTGCGCTGCATAGGGAAAGAAGGAAGGGCACTCTGCACACGAACAGACACACCGCTGCTCTACTTTGGCTGGGCAAACCGCCCCTCTGAGCTCACACACCCCCGCTGGGGGAAAGCTCGGAAAAGTTATTTTTCGCCATGTTAGGAACCTCTGGGGCTTCTAGTCCCTTTTCCGGGCATCGCCGCACGGCTGCAGTTTCTGCATTAAGTTTTGGGGAAAGAGGAGGCCCGATCGGGGCCGACGGGGAAAGAAATGCACTCTGCCCATGCCCTGGAGCACATGCTCTAAAGCAGACCAAGACTCACTCGTCGCCGCCGCTTTGGGATGAGCCGTCAGGAAGGTGCCCAAGATGCGCTCCGACTCGCCCTCCGCGTAGTAGTGCGCGGTATCCAATTCGCTATAGCCGCGGTCCAGGAACGCCTGGAGCATGGCCACGCTGTCCTCCTCGGTGGCCCTCCGCCCGAACTCCATGATCCCCAGCACGGTCCGCACCCCGCGGCCCTGTCCGCGCTGCCCCGCCATCCCGACTCTCGGTACAGAGACTCGACCTTCCGCTCGCCAGCCTCGAACTCGCCACCAGCGGCGAAGCGTCCGATTCCGGCGAATAAGTAGCCTCGTCGCCGCGGTCTGCGCCTGCGCTGCTGGCTCCGCCCCCCCGGCCCCACCTGCTGGGTCCCCAAGCGAAGGGAGCGTCTCAAAGTTCCGGATCCCGAGAACAGCCGAAGAACCCCGGAAAAGCTGACATTGCAGGCCCCGCTTGGATAAGGAGGCAGAGTTTTGTTGGCGGATAAGGAAAATCCGGGCTGAACCTTGAATTTCCTAATGGTGAGAGGTGTTGGCCTGCGGAACAGACCGCCACAAGAAGGGGTGGGCACTGCCCTTTTAAACAGAGGCTTGTATCCCCCCAGGGATGCTTCAGTCTGAGATTCCTGCAAGGGCAGGGGTTGGACTAGATGGCCTTCGGGGAACCCTCCCGACTCTATAATTCTGGGCTTGGAGCCGCTTCTTGCTTACCAGGGAGATTAGACTCGGGGAGCTTAATGGGACTGATTTCTGAATAGACGCACCCGGAATTGCACAAGTTGCAAATATGGGCACATCTCAATTAACAAGGAAAGATCATTTTAAAAAATCTTTTTTAAAAAATAAGAAAGAAAAACGGCTTTCTCTCCTTGTCCTCTGGCTAGCTGGAATGTTCTTTAGCAGCACTGGCGCTGGGACAATGGCGAAGCAGGGATGGAGAAACCTAGATTTCAGGAACAGTTTGCAGCAGCGTGTTGAGGGTAAATGAGGCCATAAATCTGGAGCTGGGAAATTATGGGATTCTGCTCTTGCCAAGGCAAGGGAAACAGCAGCTGCCTCCAGAATCCCTTTCTGGGTATGTATGAAGAGCAAAACAGAGAGGAAAAAGGAGGAGAGCAGATAAACCCGCCACAGAAATTATTCCCGGCATGTCCAAAAAGCGTAGTTCTGTCAACGTGGCCACCAAAGTGGGAAGGAAATGTGGTCTATTTCCGTGGTAATCTATGGTAGTTAAAGTGGAATCATAGTGCTGCAATTCAGCAGTGTGGAAAGGCCTTTAATTGTATCAGTGATGGTAAAATAATTAATGTGTGTGTGTATGTGTGTGTGTGTGTGTAAATGTATATATAATTGTATTTCCTCTTCCATTGCAGTTTGGCCTTTTTGTTGCAGATTCCTTTTGTGTTTCAGGAAGTTATCTGTTGAGTTAGTAACTTGATGTTCCTAGTAACTTTGTAACTTACTGCTTTAGTAAGTCTGTTCTTTTTTTCTTTTTCGTTTACTTTGTGTCTTCCTTTTGGTTTACGTTTAAAAAACTGTCAGTCTGCATCTCTGCTATTTTGTCTTAATATTGATAAATAAGTCCCGGCTCCTTGGCTGAGGACAAAAGACCAGAAAGACTTGGAAAGAGAACCGTAGAGTTGGAAGAGACCCCCAAGGGTCATCCAGTCCAACCCCGATCTGCCAGGCAGGAAGAGACCCTCAAAGCCCTCCCTTGGACAGACGGCCGTCCAGCCTCTGTTTGAAAACCCCCAAAGGAGGAGACTCCACTGCACGCCCAGGCTTCCTAATGTTTATGAGGATTTGCTCTTCCTGACGTTTGAGGCCACTGTTGTGTCCTAGTCTCCGGAGCAGCAGAAAATGGGCTTGCGGCATCCTCCATATGACATTCCTTCAAATATTTAAACACGGTTCCCACGTCTCATCTGACCTCCCAGTCAGCATATCCCACCGTCAGACTGCTCTTACTGGCAGGAAGTTCTTCCTAATGCTTAGATGGAATCTCTTTTCCTGGAGCCTGAAGCCATTGCCCCATGTCCTCGCCTCTGGAGCACCAGAAAACAAGCTTGCTCCATCTTTAACATGACGTCTCTTCCAGTATTTAAACACGGCTGGCACGTCCTCTCTTAACCTTCTCTTCTCCAGGCTAAGCATCCCCAGCTCGCTCGGAGGGCCCCACGGCTTCCGGACCCTTCCCCATTTTGGTCGCCCTCCTCTGGACACGCTCCAGCTCCTCAATATCCTTCTAGAGCTCAGCTGCCCAGAACCGGACGCGGGGCTATTCCAGGAGGGGTCCGACCCGAGGACTCGGGCCCGGCCCCTCCCCGGAAGCCACGATGGCCAAACCGAGGCTGCCGTTCTCTGGACGCGTCGTGAGCGGACCCGGCTCCCGAGGGGAGACAGTCCCGCCTGGTGAGGAGGAGGAGGAGGAGGAAGGCGGCGGCGGCGGCGACACCCCCCGTTTGCCCGCCTCTTTGTGCAGCTGGTTGCGGGCGGCCGGCGTGTCCTCGACGGGGGTCCCGTGGTGCGGGAGGCGGAGGCAGAAGATGTCCGCGCTCTCCCTCTGCAGCCGCCGGGGGGACTCCTCCAGCTGGGGGCGGACGCTCCTGCCGTCCAGGGTTTTCCCGTCCAGCGGGTTCGCCTTCGTGGCCACCTTGACTGGGGGGGGGGGGGGTACAAATGAAGACCCCAAATAATAAATCCGCACGCGCACACACACAAATTAAACCAGCCTTGCCTGCCTTTTTCAGACAGTCAGGAGACAAAGAGACGAGCCAGAAAAAGCCCTCTGTGTTCGTCCCGGGAGGCGTTCAGCGTATTCGGAGACAGAACACGGAGGCCCCAGCGAGGCAGCAACCTGCGGCCTTTTTTTTTGCCATGTGAGGGACTCCGGGGGTTCTCGTCCCTTTTCCGGGCACCGCCGCCCGGCCGGAGTTTCTACATTAAGTTTTGGGGAAGGAGGCGGCCAGATCGGGGCCGACGGGGAAGGAAACGCGCTCTGCCCACGCTCTGGAGCAGCGTCCTGGACTCACCCGCCGCCGCCGCCGCCTTGGGATCAGCCGCCAGGAAGGCGCCCACGATGCGCTCCGACTCGCCCCCCGCGTAAATGTGCGCGGTATCCAACTCGCCATAGCCGCGGTCCAGGAACGCCCGGAGCATGGCCGCGCCGGCCTCCTGGGTGGCCCTCCGCCCGAACTCCATGACCCCCAGCACGGTCCGCACCCCGCGGCCCTGCCCGCGCTGCCCCGCCATCCCGGCTCCGGGTACAGAGGCTCGACGCTCCGCTCCGGGGACTCGAACTCCCCGCCCGCCGCCCGCGAATAAGTAGCCGCCCCGCCGCGGCCCGCGCATGCGTGACCGGCCCCGCCTCCCCCGCGCCGGAGTCCTCCCGGCCGAGGGACTCTCCCGACGTTCCCGGTTCCACCGGCGCCCCGAAAACCTTCGGATTCTCAGCACGGCCAAGAGCCAGCGGAATCGCTTGGGAAAGTTACTTTCTCCGGGCGGGAGATGCCGGGAGCCGGGGTGCAAAGCTTCACGTCTCCGGGTTGCGGCAAGGGACTGAGTTACAGCTGCCAAACATCTGGAAAGCCGAGCGTTCCTCTGCCTTGGCGGAACCGGCCCAAAAAAGAGCCCTTTGCAAATCAGGGCCGTGCGCTGGGGACTCCAAACCCGCAATCCGGCGCGTCAGCGGCGGCCGAAGCGGGAAGATTCCGGGCGCACCCTTGGGCCGGACGAGGCTCGCCCCCCCCCCCAAGGAGCGTCTCCGGGAAAGGCGGGCGTGCGACCCAGGGCCCCCCGCCGGCTCGCTCCGGGCCCGTCGCGGCTCCTGGGTCCCCTTCTGGATCGTCGGGGTCCCCGGGTACTAGTCATCGTTGCGGTCGCCGCGCGCCTCGAAATCGCGTCCGACGCAGGGCGATCCGGAGGCAGCCCTACCGCGCGTTTTCTCGTCCCCGGTATCGTCGAAGGAGGCTTGCCTTTCCCTTCCTCCGAGGCTGAGAGAGCGTGCCTCGCCCACAGTCGCCCCCTGTGCGTTTCCATGACTAAGGCCGGATTCGAATCCTGCTCTCCCGAACGGTGGCCCGACCCTTAAAACAACCAGGCCGCGCTAGCTTCAGTGATGATGATGATGATGATAGAGTGTGTCAATTGCAAACATTTCAAAAAAAATTTTTTTTTTACAGGTTGAGTTCGCTCATCAGGGCAATCTTTGATTTTTGGGCAGAGGGACTGAACTATATTTCCGTAATTCAGACAAATACGAAACTGGGGAAAAGGACCCGATTTTAGCATCAGCACTTCCCAAAATATTTTACTAACGTGAGAGTGGACAGATTAGCCAATGTTGGAGGGTACTAAGTATAGGAAATATTTTGGTTTTATTGGCGACCGACAGACTACAGATCCCCCAATGAGGCTGTTTAACATAATGTAGCCCAGTTACTAGAAATAAAACCACACCGATGGATATAATCTTGCTGGATGCTTCTAGGGGCTCTAAGCCATTTAGAATGGAGACTTCTCATACTGTGCGTGAAATAATGTCTCGGAGATTAATCTTTTTGGAAAGCTACAGACAACACCACCCAGCAATTTTGAGCAAAAGAAAAAAAAGCCATCTTGCACGATAAATCGTTTTATTCAGGCAATTGTTGTTTTTGCAAAATAAAGCATATTGTGTGAGAAATTATTTTCTTCTTGCAATTCGGTTTTTTCTGCAAAATAAAACATCCTATGCGAGAAATCATTTTATTCTGGCAATTTAATTCTTTTTGCAAAACAAAACATCTTGCATGAGAAATCATATTTTATTCAGGCAACTTGGTTCTGCTGACAGAAGGATTCTAGGTAAAAGCGTAGCTCCGCTGAAGCAAAATAGTTCATTTATTTCAGAAATCGTTCGGCTTAGTCTCCCTCCTTATCATGGAATCAGAGAGAATAAATGAAAGAGAGAGAGGCCACCACCGGCCCTAAGAGAGGGAAAATCAGAAGACTCGCAGGGAGAAAGAAAGCGCTCCCCCGATTCGAGGCGGGGAAGCCGCGGCCGGGTCCTTCGGCATCGGGGCTAGCTGGGGACGATGGGAGTCGCACCGCGGTGACGGGAAGGCCAGGCGGCGGGGCTCCCTCCCGATCGGGGCGACGACGGAGAGGCTCCGAGCACCTCCGGGACCGGCCTGGGCCCCTGCCCCCCGTCAGCGGAAGTAGGCGGCGCAGTCGTGGGCGGTGAGCTGCCACGCTTTCTCGAAGGCCTCGACCACCGCCGGCCGGAGGGGCCCCTCCTCGCAGCACCGGAGGTTCTCCTGAAGCTGCTCCATCCTGGACATCCCCAGGATCACGGCGTCCCCGCGGTCGCCCTGGCCCCACAGGAAGAGAAGGGAACGGGGGACGCCGTCACGAGCCGACCTCTCCGGAGGGCGTCGGGTGGCCACCCCATCCTCCCCCGACGGCCCTTCCGATATTCAAACACGGCTACCCTCTCGCCCTTTCACCTCCTCTCCTCCACGGAGCCGGGCCCTAGGGTGAACCTGTCGGGGGGGTTTCTGGGGCTGAGAGCGTGTGACTCACCCGAGGTCGCCCGGTGGGTTTCCACGGCCGAGCGGGGAATCGCACCCTGGCCTCTAGGGTCACGGCCCAAGGCTCAAACCATCACCCCACGCTGGGCCTCATGGGATTTAAACAGCC
This sequence comes from Cyclura pinguis, assembly GCA_030412105.1. Taxonomy (NCBI): domain Eukaryota; kingdom Metazoa; phylum Chordata; class Lepidosauria; order Squamata; family Iguanidae; genus Cyclura; species Cyclura pinguis. The sequence goes on along the minus strand of CM059612.1, from coordinate 16,276,044 downwards.
ACGTTTAAATATTTGAAAAGATCTCACATGGAAGATGGAGCGAGCTTGTTTTCTGCTGCTCCAGAGACCAGGACACAGAGCAGTGGCTTCAAGCTCCAGGAGAAGAGACTCCCCTTAAACACTGGGAAGAATTTCCGAGAGTCAGAGCCGTCCGGCAGTGGAATCTGCCGCTGCCCGAACGGAGTGTGGTGGGGTCTCCTTCTCCTTTGGAGGTTTTTAAGCAGAGGCTGGACAGCCACCTGTCCAAGGGAGAGCGTTGGGTGTGCCTTCCTGCGTGGCGGAATGGGGTTGGACTGGGGGGCCCCGGGGGTCTCCTCCAACTCTACAATTCTATGCACCCCAGTCGCTCCTGTTTGCACTTGTGAGGGTCGTCTGCCCGCCCCGTTACTCTGTGAGCCAACCGGGGGCTCTCCTCCTGGTCCCACCGCCATGGCACCAACTTGGGGGACCTTCTAGATGCTCTCTGGGTTCCTGTAGGAGAGTTTCCTCGTGTCCTCCCACCACCCGTCATAGAATGGAAAAGACCAACATGGAACAAAAGAGGAAGAAAACCAGCCGAAATTTCCATCTAACCTCAACCGCTCCGGCTTTCTCTCATCCGCCGCTTACGGCTAACTTTTGGGTTACCTGCAGCTTGGAGTGGTGGTACAGCCAGCGCATGGAGGCAGCGGTCAGACCGGGCGGATTCGAACCGTAGGCTTCTCGGAGAGCGTCCCTCACCAAGTCGAGCCCTTCGAAATTGTGCTTCTTCCAGTACCTGGTGAGTTTAAGGAAAGAAACGTCATCCCGGTATTCAGAGGTAGACCGCGGCCGTTTCCGCACGACGCTGTAACAGGCTGGTGCGGAAACGGCCCAAGCCGTCAGTCGATATTAACCGACTGAGGCATAAGAGTTCTCCGGTACATTTCCAAGCCCAGCAGCCCCAGCTCCTGCTGAAAAAGGCGTGCCCGGAAGCACAGGGGCCTTGCTCACGGAGGAACGCCTCTGCCCGCCGCAGCCATCCGCTTGCTCCCGTACACGACGCCGGCGGACTCACCTGTCCATGTGCAATTGGGCCCACTTGTTGCCAAAGAACCGGCTCTCTGGTTGCTGGTCGGCAGCGTCTTTATCTTCGTACTTGTACCGCCCGCTCAGAAACCCACCTGCAAGAGAGGCGGTTTAACCCCGCGCCGTCAGGGACGACGCTTTTACGGCCAGCGCGTAAATACAGGGCTTACGAGGGGCAAAAAAATCCTTTCGAAGGAAGACTGGAACGGGGGGCAGCATTACCATTTGCAGATTCCAGCGTGAGCAGAGATAAAGGGTTCACGACACCTTCGTGCGTATTAAGACAGGGCTTCTCACGACCGGAATCTAACCGGACAAGAAACTAGAAACCTGGACGTTTCTAGAAAACTAGAAATCAGGCTAGAAGCCGGTGAGGAGTGGCTTAGAGAACTGGGTGTGTTCAGCCTGGAGAAAAGAAGCCTAAGAGGGAGGGGTTGCTAATACACCAGAGGACAGGATCAAAATTCAAAATGACCTGGATAGATTGGAGAGCTGGGCCAAAGCTAACAAAATGAAATTCAACAGAGAGAAGTGTAAGGTCCTCCACTTAGGTAGAAAAAATGGAATGCAGAAATATAGGATGGGGGACACGTGGCTGGATGGCAGTACGTGTGAAAGGGATCTAGGAGTCTTAATAGACCACAAGCTGAACATGAGTCAGCAATGTGATGCGGCAGCCAAGAAAGCCAATGCAATTCTCGGCTGCATCAATAGGAGTATGGTGTCTAGATCGAGGGAGGTACTGGTACCACTCTACTCTGCTTTGGTTAGACCTCATCTTGAATCCTGTGTCCAGTTCTGGGCCCCCCAATTCAAGAAGGACATGGTCAAGCTGGAGCAGGTCCAGAGGAGGGCGACCAAAATGGTGAAGGGCCTGGAAGCCATGCCCTATGAGGATAGACTTAGAGAGCTGGGTATGTTCAGTCTGCAGAAGAGAAGGTTAAGAGGGGACATGATAGCTATGTTTAAATATTTGAAGGGGTGCCATGTAGAGGAAGGAGAGGGCTTGTTTTCTGCCGCTCCAGAGACCAGAACAAGGAGCAATGGATTCAAGCTGCGGGAAAGGAGATTCCACCTGAACCTCAGGAAGAACTTCCTGACGGTCAGGGCTGTCCGGCAGTGGAATATGCTGCCTCGGAGTGTGGTGGAATCTCCTTCTTTGGAGGTTTTTAAGCAGAGGCTGGATGGCCATCTGTCGGGAGTGCTTTGAGGGTGTTCCTGCATGGCAGGGGGTTGGACTGGATGGCCCGTGTGGTCTCTTCCAACTCTACATTTCTGTGATTCTGTGATTCTGTGATATGATAGCCGTGTTTGAATATCTGAAGGGATGCCCTATGGAGGGTGGAGCAAGCCTGTTTTCTGCTGCTCCAGAGACTAGGACGTGGAACAGTGGCTTCAAACTCCAGGGAAAGAGGTTCCACCTAAACGTTCGGGAGAACTGCCAATAGTGGAACACACACGTAATCTTTCTTCCAGTCCAAAGACCCGACAGCAGCAGGGCTGTTGTGAGGATAAAACAGAGAGGAAGACCGCACCGCGTCATCTGCCTCCAGCTCACCGAAGGAGGGCCGGGAAACGCAGAGAACCGGCAAAGATGACGAGCACGTCCTTGCTCGTACGCAATGCCCCCTCCGCCCAGTTCTGTCCCAGTTTCCCAGCGTAACCCTTTTCCGGACCCCAGAACTGCACCTGCCAGGGGGCTGAAGGCGTAGAACCGCATCCCGAAGTGTCTCAGGCAGGGCAGGAGCTCTTTTTCGACTCCGCGCGAAACCGCGTTGTACAAGCCCTGTAAAAGGAGGGGGAACGAGAAGCAAAACTTTAGAAAGAAGCCCTCTGAAGATGCGTCTGGAGCACTCGGCCTCTCTCGATTCCGCCAGCCCTGCTTCTTCCGTTCACAAAATGGCTGAACTGTCTCCCTGAAAAGCGGCAATGAATCCATGAAATAGCCATTTATTTTCCATTTATACCCGGCCTGTCTTCTTCTACAGCATCCAACGGCTTAAAAAAAACACGACACAGTTTTTTAAGAAAACTATTCATGCAGAAGTTAAAGAAAAGTAAATCTATTGTTAGTTTTCAAACGCAAGGTTAAAGCAATGTAACACACCGTTAAAACGTAACTTTAAAAAGACAACAGATTTGTTCAAAAGAGATGAGAAACAGATATAAAACGCTGCCCCATTAAAAGTTCTTTTTGTCATAAAAATAATAATAATTACTTCATTACTTCATTAATAAAAGTTCTTTTTGTAAGCCAACAGCCAGCCTAGAGAAACAGGTTGTTGCCTGCCAGCGAAAGGAAAGGGGGGGGGGGATTGAAAATCCTGAGGCAGGGAGTTCCGCAGTCTGGAGGCCACCACAGAGAAGGCCCCGTCTCCCAGCTCCTCACCAAATACGCCAGCAATGGTGGTGGGACCGAGAAAAGGCCCTTCCCAAAGATCGTAAAACTCGGGGAAGTTCACGCAGGGACTCGCGGCTGCGCTCCTCCCCACCCCCAGTGTTTAACGTTTTAAAAATCTCGTTTGTCCATCTTTGCAGCCCTCCGGTTCAGCTCCCCATTTTCGCACCCGCCCACGGCACCCCGACTGGCCCCCGGACGCGGCCGAAGTGCCCCCACCTGCCCCCATCGCCCACCTGGTACACCGTCGGGACGACCCAGTCGTTGGCTTTGCAGAGGGTGCAGATTTCCGCCACTTCCCAAGAAGAATAGTTGGAGAGGCCCAGCTCCTTAAACTTCCCCTGGGAAAAGGAAGGAAGGAAGGAGAGAGAAAGAAAGAAGTCTCTTTATATTTAGCCCTCTGTTCATCCATGCCAGCATCACTTCCAAAACTGCTGTCCTAAAAGGGAAAAGCCCACCGCAAGCAGTAAAACGGCTCGGACCAAATGAATAGTGCTTCCCGGCCTTTCCCTGTTCTATTCAAACAACGATTTTGAAACCTCCAAGCAAAACTCCTTGACCTTTGAGCTATCCTGCCCATTGCATCCCATTAACCAGCCCCGGTTCACAATCTGGCAGCAGAAATATGGGCCGGCTGAAGTTTCCTGACAGTCTCCGAGGACAGCCCCACGCAGAACATGTTGCAGTAGTCCAACCGGGACGCTGATATTTTCGTAGACTAAAAAGGCAAATAGCTGCCTGTCAGACAGGAAAGTGTTAAAAGTGCAGGACTTACAATCAGGTTCTGGGCATTGGGCCACTTAACTCAAAACAAGATAAAAGTCAGGTAAATAAAGGAGAGTCCAGGCAAAAGGGAGAAGCAAGAACTTGTTCTTGGTGGAAGGAATAGTCCTTAGTCATGCTGAGTCATGCACAACGCAATTGCCCGAAAGCAGGTGGCCGGTTAAAGACGGGTGGCCAATGGCCACAAAAGAGGCGATACGCGATGGGATGACTATCAGTTTTGTAAAAGGGCCATAAAATGTCATTTCTGATTAGAGGATGACCTTGGCCCGAGGAGCCTGCTAGAAGTCCTGGCTCCTTGGCTGAGGACGAAAGACCAGTAAAACTTGGAAAGAGAACCGTAGAGTTGGAAGAGACCCCCAAGGGTCATCCAGTCCAACCCCAATCTGCCAGGCAGGAAGAGACCCTCAAAGCCCTCCCTTGGACAGACGGCCGTCCAGCCTCTGTTTGAAAATCTCCAAAGGAGGAGACTCCAGCACATTCCCTGGGCAGCCAGACAGCTCTGACCGTCAGGAAGTTCTTCCTGAGGTTCAGGTGAAATCTCCTTTCCCAAAGTTTGAAGCCATTGCTCCATGTCCTAGTCTCTGCAGCAACAGAAAACAGACTTGCTCCATCCTCCATATGATGTCCTTTCAAAGATTTAAACACGGCTGCCGTGTCCCCTCCGAACCTTCCCTTCTGCGGACTAAACATCCCCGGCTCCCTCAGCCGCTCCTCAGGGGGCTTCGCAGCTTCCAGACCCTCCACCTCCGGACACGCTCCAGCTTGTCCGTCTCCTTCTAGAACTGAGGTGCCCAGAACTGGACACGGGGCTATTCCAGGAGGGGTCCGACCCGAGGGACTTGGGCCCGGCCTCTCCCCGGAAGCCACGATGGCCAAACCGAGGCTGTCGTTCTCTGGACGCGTCGTGAGCGGACCCGGCTCCCGAGAAGAGACAGTCCCGCCTGGGGAGGAGGAGGAAGGCGGCGGCGGCGGCAGCAACACCCCCCGTTTGCCCACCTCTTTGTACAGCTGGTTGCAGGCGGCCAGCGTGTCCTCGATGGGGGTCTCGTGGTCCGGGAGGTGGAGGTAGAAGATGTCCACGCTCTTCTTCTGCAGCCGCCGGAGGGACTCCTCCAGCTGGGAGCGGACGCTCCTGCCGTTCAGGGTTTTCCCGTCCAGCGGGTTCGCCTTCGTGCCCACTTTGACTGGGGGGGGGAGAAGATACAAATTAAAAGCCCAAATAATAAATTCACAAAAATAAAAATTAAAATTAAACCAGCCTTGCCTGCCTTTTTCAGACAGTCAGGAGACAAACAGAACCCACCCCCTCTGTTCGTTCCCTTAGACCTTCTGTGTGTTCAGAAAGACCGCCACCGGACACGGAGGCTCTGTTGGAGCCAGTAAGCCCTCCAGACGCCACATGACTGCAGCTCCCCAAATCCCCAGCCATCATACTCAATGACCGGGGATAATGGGAACTCCACTTTAAAAGAAGTTACTCCTTTTTTGGATTGCCACTCCTAGAATCCTCTAGCCAACACCATTCCTGGGAGCTGAAGTCCAAGAAAGTAACTTTTCCCCCCCCCAAGGTCTGATTCTGTTTTAACATCTGTTCTTCATGCCAGAATATTTTTTTTTAATTTTGATATGCAATTGTTTGGATGTGTTACTGATCACTTGTTTGTGATCTAAAAGTAAAATATATAGTCTCCTTTCGGATGCTGTTTTTTTAAAAAAAGTTTTCGAATTTACAGTAGGAATGAGATTTGCTTTATATGTCTTATTCATACCTCAGGTTTATTATGTCGTTCTGCAATGGCATCCGTTGGATCTGACACATATTATTTATTGTTCCTATATTAAACTGTATTTATAAATATTTGCAAAGGCAAGGATCAATCTCTTCTGGGCAGGGTCCCCTTTTGGAGGGCGAGGAAGCAAAAGGGTGAGCGGTCAAAGAGAAACCGGAATGTGCCTCCTGTTTCTCCTTCGGCTCGTTTTCTAGAATAACGGTCGGCAACAGCTTTGTGACATCAGCCCCCTTCGTTGATCAATAACGAGATTATCGGTCCTTTCAAGGGGTGGGAAACAGCAACTTCTTTTGCAGAGAATCTACTTGGGTGCAAACGGAGCAACCAAAAAGACCATCCAAAGTTGCAGGTTTGAGGCCACAAAGTGGGGAAAAAAACTCTAGTTGAGACAGTGTGACCGAGTGGTTAGCGCCCTGGGCTTGGATTTTGGAGATCCGCTTTCCAGCTACTTTCTCTCAGCCTGGCCTACTTTCAGGATGTCCGGGTCCTTTCGTAAGTATTTGCCGGACGGGTATTAGCACACGCAGCAGAATACATCTGCTAGCTTAGATATCGCTACGCAAGCGCAATCCATTGCCAATTATTCACTGGAACGATCGATCCCGTTGCAACCTGGCAAGCTGCGCCAGGGCACCAAAGGGTTAATTGCTTTATTGCTAATTGCTACGATGTGTATAGTTAATTGCTAACTATATCTGCTATTGCTACTATTGATCTTCTCCCTCGGCCAGGGAGCAGAAGATTGGGCAGGGAATATCAAAGTATGTATAAAGGTGTTACGAGAAGCGGCAACGCTTGTGACAAGGAGACGGGAACTTGTTCCTGCTTCAAGGATCGCAGAACCACTGAGTTGGAAGAGCCCCAGGGTCCACCCCTCGATCGAGACGCCGTACTCCTATTGATGCAACCAAGAATCGCGCTGGGTTTCTTGGCCGCCTCATCACACTGCTGGCTCGTGTTCAGCTTGGGATCTATCAAGACCCCCGGCTCCCTTTCACACGTACTATCCAGCCACGTGTCCCCAATCCTATATTTGTGCATTCCATTTTTTCTGCCTAAGGGTTGTTGCATGATATATAAGCAACGAAGGCTCTGGAAAAATGCCTCCAGTCATGTGAGATATATGACTTCAACCAGTGACTGCTACATGCGCCTAAATTTCTATGGCAAGGTATAAAATCCGTAGCCACCCGATATGCAATAGTCTAAGCGACCTCTAAGGAAAGTTGCTGCGTTGGTTGCTCTGCAAGAAATAAAAACTGCTGTTTTAGCTCTGAGCGAAGTTTCCGGAGTGCAAGTTATCCAGGGCAAGACCCTACCGGACACAGTTTGTGTTGTGAGGATTCGCAGGGAACACAGCCATGCACGCTTCCTCACGCTCCTTAGACGTAAAAGGAAGAAATAAGGAAATACTTGGCAGCTACGGGCGACCCATTCCTTTTGCCAAACTATGGCTCAGTCATAAAGCAAAATGGATGAAAGGAAAAGATGAGGACTCGGAAGGGCAGCTTTGAAGGAACCGGACAAACTGTTCCAGGGTCAAGATGCACCGTTGAAGGCCAAAGGCAGGTCGTCCGTGCCATTTTATTTCCACTTTCCAGGCACAGTTGTGAAAGCTACACAGTGAAGAAAGCGGACAGGAAGGAAATAAACTCACTCAAAATGTGGCGGAGAGTTCCGCAGATCCCCCGGACTGCTAAAAGGACAGACGAATGGGTCCAAGAGCCTTATGGCTCCCCAGAAGCCGAGATAACTAAACTGAGGTTTGTTATATTTTGGATGCACCATGAGAGGGTGCGACTTACAGGAAAAAACAGTAACGCAAAAAAAAAAAAAAAACCTGGGAGGCCACATTAAGGGTGGATCGACTCCCTCCATGAAGCCGCAGCCGCCCTGGCTTTGCAAGACCTGAGCAGGAACTCCAGTAACCACATCTCTGGAGGTCTCTCCTCCAGACTTACGGCAACCCCCCGAATTTCGCAGGGTTTCCTTCGGCAAGGAGTGCTCAGAGGTGCCTTCGCCAGTCCCTTCCTCTGAAATACAGCCTCCTCTTCGTTGGCGATCTCCCACTTAAATACTAACCAGTGCTGACTCCGCTTAGCTTCCGAGACCAGACAGGATCTGGCGGTTTTAGGGTACGCGCATGTGCCTTGAAGTTACCTCTCTACTTATGGGGAGCCTGTGAATTTCCCAGGGTTTTCTTGGGCAACGAATACTCAGGGGTTGTTCTGCCAGGTTCTTCCTCTGAAACAGAGCCTACGACACCTGGTCTCTGTCGGCAGCCTCCCTTCCGAGTGCTAACCCCGGCTGGCCCTGCTTAGCTTCCACGATCAGACAGGATCTGGGGGCTGCCTTAAGTCCAGTCCGACCCCATACCGCATAGGAACAACGTAGAAGCTGAATTTCGAGCACTCCCTGCGCTGCATACGGAAAGAAGGAAGGGCACTCTGCACACGAACAGACACACCGCTGCCCTACTTTGGCTGGGCAAACCGCCCCTCTGAGCTCACACACACCCCCCCGGGGGAAAGCTCGGAAAAGTTATTTTTCGCCATGTTAGGAACCTCTGGGGCTTCTAGTCCCTTTTCCGGGCATCGCCGCACGGCTGGAGTTTCTGCATTAAGTTTTGGGGAAAGAGGAGGCCCGATCGGGGCCGACGGGGAAAGAAATGCACTCTGCCCATGCCCTGGAGCACATGCTCTAAAGCAGACCAAGACTCACTCGTCGCCGCCGCTTTGGGATGAGCCGTCAGGAAGGTGCCCAAGATGCGCTCCGACTTGCCGTCCGCGTAACCGTGCGCCGTATCCAATTCGCTATAGCCGCGGTCCAGGAACGCCTGGAGCATGGCCACGCTGTCCTCCTCGGTGGCCCTCCGCCCGAACTCCATGACCCCCAGCACGGTCCGCACCCCGCTGCCCTGTCCGCGCTGCCCCGCCATCCCGACTCTCGGCACAGAGACTCGACCTTCCGCTCGCCAGCCTCGAACTCGCGACCAGCGGCGAAGCGTCCGATTCCGGCAAATAAGTAGCCTCGTCGCCGCGGTATGCGCATGCGCCACTGGCTCCACCCCCCCCCGGCCCCACCTGCTGGGTCCCCAAGCGAAGGGAGCGTCTCAAAGTTCCGGATCCCGAGAACAGCCGAAGAACCCCGGTGGATCGCGATCGAAGCGGAATTCGTACAAAGCAAACAGGCGATGCTGTTCCTTTTTAATTAACCCCGGGAAAGCTGGCATTGCAGGCCCCGCTTGGATAAGGAGGCAGAGTTTTGTTGGCGGATAAGGAAAATCCGGGCTGAACCTTGAATTTCCTAATGGTGAGAGGTGTTGGCCTGCGGAACAGACCGCCACAAGAAGGGGTGGACACTGCCCTTTTAAACAGAGGCTTGTATCCCCCCAGGGATGCTTCAGTCTGAGATTCCTGCAAGGGCAGGGGTTGGACTAGATGGCCTTCGGGGAACCCTCCCGACTCTATAATTCTGGGCTGGGAGCCGCTTCTTGCTTACCAGGGAGATTAGACTCGGGGAGCTTAATGGGACTGATTTCTGAATAGACGCACCCGGAATTGCACAAGTTGCAAATACGGGCACATCTCAGTTAACAAGGAAAGATAATTTTAAAAAATCTTTTTTAAAAAATAAGAAAGAAAAACCGCTTTCTCTCCTTGTCCTCTGGCTAGCTGGAATGTTCTTTAGCAGCACTGGCGCTGGGACAATGGCGAAGCAGGGATGGAGAAACCTAGATTTCAGGAACAGTTTGCAGCAGCGTGTTGAGGGTAAATGAGGCCATAAATCTGGAGCTGGGAAATTATGGGATTCTGCTCTTGCCAAGGCAAGGGAAACAGCAGCTGCCTCCAGAATCCCTTTCTGGGTATGTATGAAGAGCAAAACAGAGAGGAAAAAGGAGGAGAGCAGATAAACCCGCCACAGAAATTATTCCCGGCATGTCCAAAAAGCGTAGTTCTGTCAACGTGGCCACCAAAGTGGGAGGGAAATGTGGTCTATTTCCGTGGTAATCTATGGTAGTTAAAGTGGAATCATAGTGCTGCAATTCAGCAGTGTGGAAAGGCCTTTAATTGTATCAGTGATGGTAAAATAATTAATGTGTGTGTGTGTGTGTGTGTGTGTGTGTGTGTGTAAATGTATATATAATTTTATTTCCTCTTCCATTGCAGTTTGGCCTTTTTTGTTGCAGATTGCTTTTGTGTTTCAGGAAGTTATCTGTTGAGTTAGTAACTTGATGTTCCTAGTAACTTTGTAACTTACTTCTTTAGTAAGTCTGTTCTTTTTTTCTTTTTCGTTTACTTTGTGTCTTCCTTTTGGTTTACGTTTAAAAAACTGTCAGTCTGCATCTGGTGAAAGCAAAAACACGAATGCATCCCAGGATGTTATTTATGCAAAACTTCCCTAATCTGGTTGTTTAATTTCACTTCTTTGTTTCGTACGGTTACTTTTGGATAGCGTAGCTTGTTTTGCTGAAACGAGTTGAACTGCCGGTATATGAAATAATTTGGTTTTATCTGCAACAGACAGACTACAGAACCCATGAGGAGGCAATTTAATGTAATATAGTTATTTTAGACAAAATAAGTAGTGCTTCCCAGCTTTTCCCTGGTCTACTCCAATAATGCTTTTGAACCTGCAAGCTCAATTCCTTGAACTTGGAGCGATCCTGCCCATTGCATCCCTTTATCCAGCCCCGTTGACCATCTGATGGCAGCAATTTGGGCCAGCGGAAGTTTCCTAACAGTCTCCAAGGGCAGCCCCACGTAGAACCCATTGCAGTAGTCCAAACAGAATGCAACTAAGGCATGCATCACCGTGCCCAAATCAGACATCTTTAAGTACAGACACACACAGCTCACAAGCCGGACTCATGCGATAGAGCAGGACTTGAATCCTGGTCTCCCCAGCTCCCAGTTTGATGCTCTAACCATTGCATCACACTCTCCTGCTCCTTTCTATTATTAACATAACACAGCAAAACAGGACACAAAAGGAGGGAGAGAGAAAAAATCCAAAACTTAACAGGAAAGGAAATAGTGTTATAGGCTGGGCGATCTCTTTTGTGTACAAATTGCAAAATTGAGGGCTCTGGAGCCTTTATGTTTAGGGGGGGGGGGAGACAGAAAATAAGCATCGCTGATATTTTCATAGACTAAAAAGGCAAATAGCTGCCTGTCAGACAGGAAAGTGTTAAAAGTGCAGGACTTGCAATCAGGTTCTGGGCATTGGACCACTTAACTCAAAACAAGATAAAAGTCAGGTAAATAAAGGAGAGTCCAGGTAAAAGGGAGAAGCAAGAACTTGTTCTTGGTGGAAGGAATAGTCCTTAGTCATGCTGAGTCATGCACAATGCAACTGCCCGAAGGCAGGTGGCCGGTTAAAGACGGGTGGCCAACGGCCACAAAAGAGGCGATACGCGATGGGATGACTATCAGTTTTGTAAAAGGGCCATAAAATGTCATTTCTGATTAGAGGATGACCTTGGCCCGAGGAGCCTGCTAGAAGTCCTGGCTCCTTGGCTGAGGACAAAAGACCAGTAAAACTTATAAAGAGAATCGTAGAGTTGGAAGAGACCCCCAAGGGTCATCCAGTCCAACCCCGATCTGCCAGGCAGGAAGAGACCCTCAAAGCCCTCCCTTGGACAGACAGCTGTCCAGCTTCTGTTTAAAAACCCCCAAAGGAGGAGACTCCACTGCACTCCCAGGCTTCCTAATGTTTATGAGGATTTGCTCTTCCTGAAGTTTTAAGCCATTGTTGTGTCCTAGTCTCCGGAGCAGCAGAAAATGGGCTTGCTGCATCCTCCATATGACATTCCTTCAAATATTTAAACACGGTTCCCACGTCTCATCTGACCTCCCAGTCAGCATATCCCACTGTCAGACTGCTCTTACTGTCAGGAAATTCTTCCTAAAGCTTAGATGGAATCGCTTTTCCTGGAGCCTGAAGCCATTGCTCCATGTCCTCATCTCTGGAGCACCAGAAAACAAGCTTGCTCCATCTTTAACATGACATCTCTTCCAATATTTAAACACGGCTAGCACGTCCTCTCTTAACCTTCTCTTCTCCAGGCTAAGCATCCCCAGCTCGCTGGGAGGGCCTCATGGCTTCCGGACCCTTCACCATTTTGGTCGCCCTCCCCTGGACACGCTCCAGCTCCTCAATATCCTTCTAGAGCTGAGGTGCCCAGAACTGGACACAGGATTATTCCAGGTGGGGTCTGACCCAAGGGAATCAAGCCTGACCTCTCCCTAGAAGCCAGTGTGAATCAACTGAGGCCGTTGTACTTGGCCACCTTGTGATGCTGGATAAGGTGGAAAGCATTAGAGGACAAGGAAGACCACATTACAGATAAGAGAGACTCAAGAGATGTAGACTGGGGTTGATAGACTCGGACTCAAGTCAGACTTAAGTCGCTTCCGTGACTCGGCTCGTACTTGACTCGGCAAAAACTACACACTGACTCAACTCGACCCTTGCATATTTTTGGTGACTGACTTGCTGCCCTCGGTTCAGTCACGTAACACATCCATCCGGAAACCGTACCACTTACCGGTCCCGTGACGATCTGTCGCAAGCCCAAAGCGTGGACACGTTTCTCAGGGGGAACGGCAAATGGGCCAGGCAGGGGGCTTGAGGTGGGTGGAGGTCTGCTCGGCAGCCTGTCCCGGTTGCATGTGGGAGGAGCTTCCTAAAACTCTTCCTAAGAGCAGAAGGCAAGACTCGTGCCCAGAGTGCAAGGCACGCATCTCAGAGGGGAACAGAAAACGTGTTGGGCAGTGGGCTCGAGGAGGACGGAGCCTTCCTTCTAAAGCTCCTGAAGCTTCGGTGATGGGGACTAAGAAGGACCCTATTCCCCACTTCCGAAAAAGCCCCCAGCTTTGCAAATGGGAAGTAAGAAGGATCCTGCTCCCCACTTCCGAAGCTGCAGAGGGCAAAGTCACAAAAGTGGAGGGCCAACTCTACTTAAATTGTTAAAATCGACTTTATTCCACTTTGTCCAGAAATTCTGGCCTACAGGTTGGAGTCTAAAGTCGGCTCCCACACTTGAGACGCGAAGGCAGAGACTGGAGACTTGGCTCGAGGCTCGGAGTAAAAGACTCGAACACGTCGCTGCCACCCGGCGGAGCTTGCCAGGCCGGTGCCCGGAGTGCAGGGCGCGTGTCTCGGAGGAGAACAGGGAACGTGTCGGGCAAGGGGCTCGAGGAGGAAGCAGCCTTCCTTCTAAAGATTTTTTCTGGAGCTTCGGTAATGGGAATAAGAAGGACCCTACTCCCCACTTCTGAAAATCCTCCGGCTTTGCAAACGGGGAGTCAGAAGGATCCCCTTCCCCGCTTCCGAAGCCGCGGACGGAAAATCGCAAAAGCAGAGGGCCGACCGAAGTCCTTAAATCTGACTTTGTTTGACTCCGTTCAGAAATTCTGGAATACAGGCTGGGGTATAAAGTTGGCTCCCAGACTTGAGACTTGACGCCAGACTTGACTCGAAAGTTTCTTGCAAGGACTGGAGACCCGACTTGAGACCTGGAGCAAAAGACTTAAAGACCTCACTGCATCGCACACTCTCAGCCCGCAGAAAACCCCAGGAGAGATTCACCTCAGGGTGAGGAGGAAGGAGCCTTCCTTCTAAAGATTTTGGAGCTGCAGCGATGGGGGGTGAGAAGGACCCGATTCTCCACTGCTGAAACAGCCTCCGGCTTTGCAAAGGGGAACGGAGGAGGATCCTACAACCCCCATAATGCCCTGCGGGCTTTGCCTTTTCCTCGGGGCGTGTCCTCCCTCCCTCCCTCCTTGGTGGCCCACCTCGCAGGGCGGCCCGATCCCTCCTCCTCCTCCTCCGGAGTCAGCTGACCGGCAGGAAATCCCGGCGCCGGCGGGGTACGAAGGAACCTGCCTTGCAAAGAAGCCGGACCGGACCGGCGCTTCTCGCTCCGGATTCACCGTGTAAACGGCGCCCGGGGAGTGGATCCGGTTTGCAAGCCGAAAGGTGGCAATTGGGGGATTGAAATGGCTGCTTCCTAGGGTGTTTTTCTCGTCTTACCGGGAAACAAAAGACTCCGGCAATTTAATTTCATTTCCCTGGGGTAAGTATCATTTGAGGGAAATATTTATTTTGCAATTCGATGCAAGCAAAAGGGAGGGGGGGTTACCTTGTTTTTGGCCTAAATCGAATTCTATCTGGGGTAGACCCATTGAATGACTGGAATTTACCTGTGTGTTGACTATTAAGAGCTCTGCTTTGGGACTAATCATTAGGATTCTGGTATTTTTCATTTATTTAGAACATTCTTTTCGGCTCAGAATTCTAGAGCCAGATAAAATATCAGCATTTCCTCTATTTTTAATCCCATAAAAACCCCATTAAACATCCTGAGGCTTATATTTTTAAACAGCACCCCCAAGGCTTCCGGAAAATATGGTAAATTTGGGGGGGGGGTTGCACCCTCTAATTCCCTGGGAAACCCAAAAACGCTCTGTTTATGCTCAGGGGCACTGTTGATCCTGGCTTAGGACCCCAGAAATGTAACCTGCCCTCCAAAAAAGAGGTAAAGGGGCTTGAACCTTGCCTGTATCTATGCTACGAAAGTAACTTTTACATGAGTTTTGCCAGGCTGTGACCTGTATTGATTCTTTGTATATAGAAGGGGTCTCAAAAGGATTTTTTTATTTTGGGGGATGAGTGCCTTGCCTATACCCATTTCTGCTTCTCTCCTGTCCTCTAAATAAGAAGGAATGCACTCTGCCCATGCTCAGAGACAGCTCCGTGGCTTTACATGCTCCAGGGCCTACAAACGAAAGCAGGCTTTCGTTTGTAGGCCCTGGAGCACGTAAAGCCACGGAGCTGTCTCTGAGCATGGGCAGAGTGCATGTGTCGCTGAGCACGTAAAGCCCCAGCGCTGTCTCTGAGCATGGGCAGAGTGCATTCCTCCTTATTTGCCTCTGCTCCTGGACTCACCATCTCAGCATTCCAAGCAAGCTGAAACTTTCCAAGGATGCTAATTGCCTTTTTCCACCTACCTCTTCTATGGCCTAATTTTCTGGCAGGAAACTGAGTCATGATTGCAGGGAGGTTTTAGGACCAAATCCCCATCAGCATTTGGGGCATGAGAGTGAGGAACCAAGCCTAGGTACTTATTCAACTTCTAGTTCCATTTATATTCTTCCTTTCCTCCGATTAATAACTTAGGTCGGCGAACGTGAGCCTGTCTCGTCCTCACGACAGCCCTGCGAGGTTGGCTGGGTGGAGAAATGGAGAAACCAACCGGCCCAAGTTCCCCCAGTGAGCTCGTGGGGGATTCGAAGGCAGGTCTCCTGGTCCAGAACCCGAACCCAGAGGGGGCAGTTGCAGGATACTCCCAAAGTTATTGGACTGTAGCTCCCAGCAGCCTTAAACTAGCATAGCCGTTACTCAGGAAAGCTGGGAGCTGCAGTCCAACTGGATCGGGAAGGCCAAACAGAGGTAGTAGAACATTTAGCAAACGTTACATTTGTAATGTGACAGTGATAAAACTGAAGCTGGTTATATTTTTGTTAGAAATTCTCAAAGGACAGTTTATTTGGATTTTTCAGCCATTTTGGCTTTTAAAAGTGGAGGATGAAGCGCATTGAAAAGGAGGAATGAAACTGGAACAGGAAGAGACTGCCTGCCCTCACCGCAGCAGACTCATTGTTCCTTGTAATTAGTTTTAAATTGCAATTTGCCTGGGGGGGCCAAGCCTGGGCGGAACAGCAAAGTGCAAAGGAAGAAAAGTGAAAGAACTTAAACCTTTCGGAGGAGCTGTGTTCTCTAATGCAGGGCTTTCCCCCCCCCCCGTATAGATCCCCATCAAAAAATAAATACTGGGATGGTATACTTTTTAGCAGAAAGGAAAAAGCACTTTGTCCATGCTCAGAGATACTGTTGGTCTTTTCCAGCCTCCAGAGATTTTGTCCAGACTTAGAACAAGGAAAGAAAAGGTTTGGGGGTCTGTCTCTGAAAACAAGCTCTCTCCCTCTTTTCCATGACATCTCTCCAAATATTTAAAGACAGCTGGCCTTGGGCACACACTCTCGGCCCCAGAAAAAAACCATGAGAGGGTTGCCGTAAGTCAGAAACAAGGTACACAGCTACAACCGTATCACCTCTCAGTCTTCCCTTCTCCAAATAAGAATTTGTAAGTGGTAAGCTCCATAGTCCTATGGACAATCCCATCAGCTGATTTGATCACAGGAGAAGCACCCTGAATGAGCATTTCGGTTTACCTCCGCGTAGTTCATAAAATATGGGCAGTTTCTCCTCCTCCTTTTTAAAGAGGAGATAGAATAGGGTGGGAAAACTTTGACTATTTCGGTTTACAACTCTAACTTCCATCAGCCCCGGTCATCACAGCCAGTGGTGAGGCATTATGTCTCCCAAGATGACCGCGGTGTGGCTGTCGTACTTTGGACACATCATGAGAAAACATGACTCGTAAGACGATGCTTGGCAAGGCAAAAGGCCGTGGTAAAAACGGAAGAACGCATTAAGGAGTTTGTCCTGAATTTCAAGACCGGAGCAGGGCGGTTGAGGATAGGGTGACTCGGAAATCGCGCATCCACGGGGGTGCCATATTTTTAGGTTGGCAGTTCTGCGTCCTCATTTCTCCTCTTATCAATAAAACGATGAACTCATGTGGGTTCATCCGAGTTCTCAGACAAATATTTTTGGAGAGCAAAAACAGGATCCCAAAGTGACCTTTTGCACTCAGGTGAACCGGCCACAAAATAGTCTGGCTGTTTGTATTTTCTGGTGTTTTTCTCAACAAGAATGTCCAAACTTCTTGTTGAGTAGATTAAAAAGGAAAGCATCTTTAGAAAACCAAACAGCCCGGTGGGCTGATGATCTCATCAAAGGGGGATTTTGCGCTGCAGAAGCACTTCCTCAAAAATTGCTGGCTGGGTGATTCTCCAAGGCCAAAGTTCCCTCCTGACTCCAAATTGTTTCCACGTCTCTTCGGACGCCGCGTTGCAAGCGTTCTGCAGATCTTAAGCCCGGCAAAGGACAGATAAAGGTTTGATAGCGGCGCATGACAATCCCATCAGCTGATTTGATCACATGAGAAGCACCTTGAATGAGCATTTCGGTCTACCTCCGCAAAGCTTGCCTGAGCTCGTTTCATTTTGCGTGTCCATTATCGGTCGGTTGCTGTTCTGGTTGAATACCTTCCAGTCATTTCTGACTTACGATGACCCTGAGACAAGCCTATCGCTGCATTTTCTTGGCAAGATTTGTTCTGAGTTGGTTTGCCTTGGCCTTCCCCTGAGGCTGAGAGAGTGGAACTCTCCCAAAGCCACCCGGTAGGTTTCTCTTGCCGAGCAGGGATTCGAACCCCGATCTCCAGACTTGTAGCCCAGTGCTCAAACCACACGGGCTCTCTCCCATATTACTCGAAGAAAAAGTTTCCTAAAATTTGTTAAATTGCTCTTTTGTGCTGTGGGAACCTGTCCCTCTTCTTTCCTCTCTGATTTCTGCCTCTGGTACCAAATTTTCTCCTAAAGAAATCTTGCCCCAAGACAGATTGATTTTGCCAAGTGAGGTAGTCTTGCAAAACCTCCTCTCATTTTATCCCCTTAATAGCTTTGCAAGTCAACCATGGACAGATCCACCCTCAGGGGTCCGTTGTAACTTCCACGCCTCTGCCCAAAATCTCCCCCTGGATCCCTGGACTGGGGGGCATCTCCAACCTGGAAGATGGATCCCCTGAGCAATGCCTCTCTCCGCTGCCCCAACGGTTCCTGGTGGGTGATGGAGATCTTCAACGAATGTGCCCAAGATGGCCGGGACATCGCCAGCGTGGTGCTGGGGCTCGTTTCCATCCTCTGCTTTGCTGCGGCTTCTTTTCCGTAAGTCTTATATTTTTTTCATATTCTTTTCCCATTAAGTTCTATATTTACTCCAGAAGGGAGCTTCCTTTCCTATTTGGAGTGGGTGGGCCTAAGCACACGGAGGCGGGGCCAAGGGCAGGGGTGGGTGGAGCCCAAGCAAAGTGGGCGGGGACAGCTGGAATTCTTACCCAGTTTTTGGACACGTTCTGGCCAAGCACAGCTCAGGACGTCTCCTTGGGAGTAAGCCCCAGTGCAGAACTGGCTTCCTGTCTCTTTAGTACTTTCAATACACAGAAAAAAAGGAAAATGGTCTTTCTTGGAGATTTCCCAAATTGGCAACTTGCTATTTTGATATGGCCAGAAAAAGGAGGGATCTGGAAGGACTGAGGGCCAAAAAGACAGCTTCGCAAGGGTTATTCGCGGTTTCCAGGCCGCACTTTGTCCATCCTGACTTGTTCCTTTAAACCCCAAGTAATCAAAAGATGAGCTGATGTATGGGGAAAAAAATACACACTCATCCTTCCTCTTTCAGCAACTCAGTGAATCATAGAGCGGGAAGGGCTGTACCACTTCCCAATGCAAGCAGACAGACCTGGAGCAGTGACGCCAGGGCGGGGGAACTTGAGTCCCTTCCAGATTTTGCTGGACTCCATTTCCCATCAGCCCTTTTACCCCCCAGAACGGCTGGTGAGACGAGAGATGGTAGGAGTGTTGATAGTTTACCAACATCTGGACAATTACTGGTTACCCACAGACTGCATTCAGTTCTCCTGTTATGCAAAGCAAAAAATAAATGTGGTATTTAGCCCTCTCTTAGGGCATATTTAACCAATCTTGAAGTACCTAAAAACTGGACAGCCTTTGCTTTGGCTGTCCTTGACGGCCGATTCAGGGAGATTCCTTACTCGGAGGGACGGTGCCCCTGTGACCCTGGACACGTGGAAACAATAGGGCAGGGCCACGCCATTGTTTGTGTTCTGGGGATGTTGGCACTGGCCTGATTTCACCCTTGCTTATAAACACCCAGGCTGCACCAGACAATTCTATACTTTTCTGCTGCTTTCAGATATCTTGACCCTGCAACAACATATAATATTGCCAGGTTCTATGCAGCAGCACTTAAAATCCATCGGATGATGACACTAGACTTAATGGAAATTTATAGTTTTATACTAGAGTGTTCTGTAAATTGATGGAGATGTCGTTTCACATATTATCCTCACTACTTCTCTGTGTTAATACTCCTACCTTCACTTTTTAATATACAATATATATGACATGTGTATTTTATCTTCTGTGTTTTCAATTGACCATATCCTTATGTTGGTCTGTTGCCGTAATAAAGGTGTATTTGTTGCATGTAGACACTAAGAGGCTAATTGTAGAAGAGGAAGGAGAAACAACTCAAATGCCGTTGGGCTTCAGTTCCCATCAGCCCCACCCAGCAGGGCTGAGGATGGTGGGGCTTGTAGTCAAGCAACATTTGGAAGGGTGGAACTGCCCACCGACCATAGTGGTTTTCCAGAGGAGAGGGTCTTTCCCCAACCCTACTTAGAAATGTCGGGGATTGAACTGGGGAACATGGGCACACAAAGCAAACAACCTACCACTGAGCTACAGCCTCTCCTCCTGTGGAGAAGGAAAATGGGCTACACACAGGGGTATTTCCCCCTGAACGTGGGGCTCTCACAATGATCTACAGCTTCTCTTCTCTCTTTATCTGATATTTATATATTAATTACCTTGCTATCCCTCCTTTTCCTCCTGTGGGCTCAAGATGATGTCTTCAGGTTTCTTCCTCCCTACTTTGTCCTCACAACAACCCTGTGAGGTAGGCCAGGCCGAGAGAGCTTGCTGAAAAAGAGAGAAGGGTGTGGGTTTTTTGCATGCATTTGGCCCAAGGCTACCCAGTGGGCGGGATCTGAACCCCAGTCTCCTAGATCCCAGTCCATCAGTCTAACCACTACACCACCCTGTCTGGAGTTTTTCATATTTTTAAATGGAGGAATCTAGATACATTTCTGTCTTCCCCCTTGGTTGGTCATGCCTTTCTTATGGAAAAATTTGAAAAAATGCATCATTGCTTGGAGATGACTTTTATTTGCCATAGGCGAGTGAACAAGGGTCGCTTGGAAAAGCCTGTGCTAACTACTCCTCTCTCTGGCGTTTCCCGCAGCCAATTCTACCTAGCCTGTAAAACGGGGATTATGGACCAGGCCTTGTCACTCTACTTCCTCTTAGGATGGCTGGGAGGAGATTCCTTAAACCTCCTGGGATCTTTCTTAGCTGACCAGTTGCCACTACAGGTAAGACGCCCCCTCTTTTAAAGACTGGGCCACGACCAAGAGCCAGATTTCTGTAGAACTTGTATAGAACGACTCTTTATTCTTGCAGAATTTGTACAGAAGAATTCTCCATTCTCATCGCAGAATTTGTAGAGAATTCCGCCTCCCTGTGGCAGGATTTGTATACCTGAATTCTATTTTGTTGCAGTAATTTGTACAGAAAATGTCTGCGGTCTTGTTGCAGAATTAGTATAGAAGAATTCTGTATTCCATCACAGAATTTGTATAGAAGAACTCTGGAGTCTGGATTAGTGGAGAAGAATTCTGTACTCTTGTTGGAAAATTTGTATACATGATTTCTGTGTTGTTTTTGGATTTGTATAGAAGAAACTTGCTATCTTGTTGCAGAATTAATATAGACAAATTCTGTACACTTGTTGTAGAATCTGTGTAGAAGAAGTCTGCATTCTTGCCATGGAATTGATATAGAACGGTTCTGCAATCTTATCATAGAACTGGCATAGAATAATTCTGTATTCTTGTTGCAGAATTAGTATGGACAAATTCAGTATTCTCAACATAGGAGATGTCTGCATTCTTGCCGTGGAATTGGCATAGAACCGTTCTGCAATTTTATCATAGATCTGGCATAGAATAATGCTGTATTCTTGTTGCAGAATTGGTATCCATGAATTCTGTATTGTTGCAGAATTTGTACAGAAGATGTCTCCTATCTTGTTGCAGAAGCAGAACAGAATTCTGCATTTTCATCACAGAATTTGTACAGGAGATGTCTTCGTTCTTGCTGTGGGGTAGATCAGTTCCGCATTCTTGTCGCAGAACTAGCACAGAAGAATTCTGTATCTTGGTTGCAGAATTTACAGAAGCAGTTTTCTGTATTGTCACAGAATTTAGATGATGGGACTCCGTATTCTTCTTCCAGAATTCGTATAGCAGAATTCTGTATTGTCACAGCATTTTTACAGCGTGGGGCAGAATCTTTAACAGGAAGTAAATAGCCCTGCCAATGACCATCTCTAATTTTATTTCCTTGCACAGGTATACACAGCCATCTATTACGTTTTGGCAGACTTGCTCATGATATCGCTGTACATTTACTACAAGATTAAAAACCAGAACAGGACTGGTAAGTTGCAATCTGCTTACGGCACCCAGTCTGTATTTCCACGTCACATTCCTACGTGTTAAGATGTGTAGCTCCTGTCCTATGTATGCTGGATGTATTAGTGTATGCTACAGAATAGCTTTGCTAGACCAAATAGAGACACAGAGTTCTGTTTCGTTATCATGGCTCAATTGCTGATTGCTATCGGCAATTATATTTCCATTTAAGGTTTCCCAAGGCACCAAATGGTTAATTGCTGCACTCTGTTCTGGCAGATTTCTTCCTGATATTGCTGCATGGCATTAAAATAGATTTAAACTGCTAACAGCATTTAAAAATTTTTTTTTTTAAAGTTTAACACATTTCAGTTTCACCATTAAAATTTAACAGTCGTAACCTCGGAAAACGATAAAAATGCAATTTGAAAAACTTCAATTGAACAACATATCACCGTTTTAAAAGCTCCATTTTGGTGCTTGAGTTGAACCATTGAGCATGTTAATTGATCACCGGGCATGTATGGAGTTCCTTTTCTTTCTTTTCCTGTCCTACTTGGTGGCGGTTAGAAACCAGAGAGATCACCTCAGGGTCCAGGTTTTCCTTGAAGACCAGACAGCCCATCTGTGTTCCACAAACCGATTTCCATGATTGCGGAGCAGGCTGTCATCTCTGAGCCGTGGACAAAATGCACTTTGTGCATGCCCTGAGGCACACTTGATTACTTGTCTTCATGGCTCACGACACCTTGTGGCACTGCCTAACTTGACAAAATATCAATGTACATATTTAAAAGTAAGTTTATATAGCCTGTATTGCTTTCGTGGATATAGCTCCCTGCCCCAAAGACCATACAATCTAAAAGTTCCCTGTAAATACGCCTGAGCCAGAAGGAATGCAGTGATCCTGGGACCTCTTAAGATATAGTTTACTGAGTATTTTTGAAGAATGAGTTGTATTTGCCTATCACACTTTTAACATCCTTCCTATAGACGTATTACTCTGAACAACTTCCTCTCCGGAGATAACCGGTTCTATCTTTTTCACGTCCCTCGCCTTCCCTCTGAGATGTTTAAAAGGCTGTGAGGTTTGAGATCTTGGAGCTGACGCTGCTATCTGGGGAAAAAGAAAAGCAAAATTTCTGTAGAACTGGTTTAGCTTTCTTCTCCATCTCTCATTTTCACTTTTCTGCCCATCTGCGGACAGAAATAGCTTCTCTCATTCCCCAATCCAGAATTTTTCTTCCATTCTCTTCAGCTTCCATCTGTGTAAACTTTAACGTGCCCCCAACTCTTCTGCAAAGTCTACTGTCTTTGATTGGGCAGCCTTGAGATTTTTTTTTTCCTTTTTTGGACTGCGTTTCCCATTATCTCCTGCCGCTGGCCGGCTCGGCTGGGGCTTCTGGGAGCCGAAGACCCCAACGGCAAGAGGGCCAGACCGTGCTCATTTCGACCTCTCTCTCCTTCCACAGCCTCCGCTTCCATCAATGCCCTCCTGGCCTTCGTCCTTGTGGGAACGGCCTCGGCCGCCTCTTTCCTGGGTCAGCCGGTCTCTCCTCTGAGCGACGGGACCCCGACGGTGCTCAGAGGGAGGACCCTCCTCTCTTTGGCAGAAGACTCTCCAGGATGGGAGGTGACTTCATTTTTGCAAAAGGCTGGGGTCTGATTTTTGATAAAATCCAGGTTTCGGTCTCAGGATGCGGTTGCTTTGGGCATTCAGATTGTTATCTGACTCAACGACAAACCTGACATGAGGTTTTCTCAGCAGGATTTCTTCAGAAGGGGTTTGCCCTTGCCTTCCTCTGAGGCTAAGAGAGTGTGACTTGCCCACGCTCGCTCAGTGGGTTTTTGTGGCTGAGTGGGTACTTGACCCCACCCCGGCTCCCCAAAATCCTGGTATACCACACTGGCTCTTAATGTGCCTCTCCATAACCACTGCAATACTATGCTGGCTCTCAAGATTTCTTCAGAGAGGGAAGTTTGCTATTGCCTTCCTCCTCTGAGGCTGAGAGAGCACGCTTTTTCCAAAGGTCACCACGATGATTCTGTCGATTCGTCGTTACTCCGTGCCTTCGAGTCATCTCTTTCGTGGGTTTTTCTCGGGCAGATTTCTTTAGAAGGGGTTTTGCCGTGGCTTTCCTCTGAGGCTGAGAGAGTGTGACCTGTCTGAGGCCCGTGGCCGAGCAGGGCTCGAAGCCTGAACCTGGCCAAAAAATCCCTAAGACTGAGTCAACCGAAGTTGACTTTGAAGGCTTAAACCACCACCACCAACTGTTGCCTCACAACTTGCAAATTCCTCACATTTTAAGAGAAAAATCTAAAGGGAGGGACAACCTGGGATGCTCTGGGAAGACCTCAGATCGTCTTGGAATGCTTATTTTCTTTGCATATGGGGGGATTTGAAAACCAGGTGAGAATAATAATGAAGTATGATAGAGGAGGAACGAGAAACCACCACGTGGCAACTTTTTGTTCTGGTCCTCCCCATCTTTGGAATATTAGTTGCTCTTCAGAGGAAGCTTCACCCCAAGGTGACCAATCCTCGGTCATTATTTTGCAGTTTTTCCCGCAAGGATGGGACAAGAAGGGGCAGGGAGCGGAGAAAATTTATTTGGTCAGCAAGTAACAGCTGGAAATTCCCCACCTTGTGGTGAGGTTTCCCTGTGGTTCTGTGTTTTTCTCCCCTACGCATCCCCGATTCTACAAATGCTTTTTGGTGGATAGTTCTGCTGTCTCTCTTCACCTCCTCGTGTCTTTTTTTGCAGCCTTTCACCAAAAAAGAAATCGTTGGTTTTGTTATTGGATCGTTTTCATCCGTGCTGTACTTGGGTTCCCGAATCCCGCAGATCTACATGAACGTAAGTGCCGTTCAGGATACCGAGCCGGGCCTGTATTGGTAGTGGCTTCTTTTCCAGGAGACGGGAGCGGCCTCCACGGTTTAGTGGTGGAGTACCTCCTTTTCATGATAAAAAAAATGCCAAATTTAATCTTTGGCATCTCCATTTAGAAGAGGGGTGAGAATTATGCAGCCTTCTAGAAGATTCTGGATTGCAGCTCCCAGCATTCCTCATCGTTGGCTATGCTGGTGGAGATTTGGAGTCTGAAATTACAAGTCCTACCCGAGTTAAAAGGATGTTAGCCAATGTTTGTGCATTAAAAAAAAACCCCAATTCCTTTATTAGCACTAAATCAAGGACAAGTGGCTCTGTGGATGTACTGCAGGTCCCAGCAGCCCTGGCCAGCAAAACCACCATTGGTGGGATGGTGGAAGTTAGCAGTCCGACAAGATTTGGGGTGAGTTCAAGTTAGTCACCTCTCGGCTGTGCTAGCTAAGGATTCTGGGAGATACAGTCCAAACACATGACATTTCCAAGCTCTGTTTAATTTGGGCTAGGAGTGAGCTGCCCAGTTCAGACTACAGCTCCCATCTTGCAGGTTGTTTTTGCAGGGAGTGTGTGTGAGACAGACACACACAAAAAGACAGGTGATTTATTTAAAGTACGACAAGGTGACAGAAATTCTCTTTTAAGATCAGAAAGCCCAAATGCTGCCATGCTTTAGACTCGTGTCAAAAGCGTTCTGCATGCTTCTAGTCCTAAATGAGCACCCCTTTCTTTTTTTTAACCTTCCAGTTCAAGAGGAAATCAACCACGGGCATCTCCTATTCCCTCTTCGCCCTGGTGATGCTTGGAAACAGTCTCTACGGCCTCAGCGTCTTGCTAAAAAACCCGGAGCCGGGGCAGTCGGAAGGCAGCTACGTCATCCATCATCTCCCTTGGCTGGTCGGCAGCTTGGGGGTCCTCTCTCTCGACATTGTCGTATCCTTTACTTTGAGAAACAGCCCGGTAATGTTGTTATGTTTTTTTAAAATTCCATGATTTGGCTCTTTCTTAAGTAGAGCAAAATTATGAAAACAGTGCAGCGGAGTGGTCAGAGCAGGGGTAGAAAAGACATGTCTTTCCATTGGCTGGGGCTCATGGGAGCTGCAATCCAAGCTCTAGAGCAGCAGCGAGCGGAATGAGGCCCCACTTTTTTGGACCTTGATGCCCCCCACCAGTCTCCCAATTCACCCAGTTTAAAAAAAAATGGCACAATTTTAAGGCAATTTTTGCCCCCAAATCACATAGAAATCCCCCAAAATATGTGAAAACATGCAATACCTCATCCTACACACTACCCCCAAATATCTCTGTTTTCCTCTGCAGTCCATCTCAAAATGGTGACAGAAAGTAAAGTTTCCTCCTCAGCCCCTCTCAAAATGGCGTCAGGGAGTGGAGTTTCCCCTACAGTCCTTCTCAAAATGGAGACAGGAAGTTTCCTCCTCAGCCCCTCTCAAAATGGCGACAGGAAGTGGTTTCCTCTCTTGTCCTTCTCAAAATGGCACACCTCGTGTCGTCAGCTCCCTTTCCAGCTACAGAAATGGCTCTTAACATCACAATTCAGATTTCCTTCCAGTTCCTCGCCTACCGGCAGACAACGTTACCACAGCTTGAAGAGAGAGAAGCTCTTCTCCAAGAGGACCGTCTAGAAAGCGGCCGGACATGATCAGAGCAGATGTCGGCAGACGGAGCCACCGACCTAAGAGGGATGCTCCTTGCTGGAGGAATTCTCCCAGCAGTCTTTTCTACCTCCTAACTTTGGAAGGCAAAAAAGAGAACGGACGTGTGTTCCGCTGGGTCTCTTTTCATGGAACAGATTTATTATTTCCATCGGGAACACTCCCCCTGCCTCTAAAATGGACACCACGTCTCCCTGGAGACTGGCAGACAAAGCTCACACAACCTAACTTGCAAAATGGAAAAGTGTAATAGATCTGGAATGCACTGTTGCTTCCCCACACCTCCCTCAAAATGAGGAAAAATGTAATTTAAGGACCGACCCTGGAAATGGGGATTCACTACACATTGTAGCTGGGCACAGCTCCACGTTCACCTCCTTGCACAGATCAGGTTTCCTTGTTGTCAATCTCTACAAACCACAAAGTTTAGGGGACAGCCACATATCCTGGTTTTATGCTTGCATAGGGCATTCCTTTTTTTTAATGGTAATTTTAGTGGCACATACAGATAGGAAGGGAAGAGAATTAAAGGCATTAATTACCCAGTGAGTCTGTCTGGATTTGCTTTTTCGCCCAGAGAATATCTTTACACTCTGCAATCTTTCTGCCATTTTAAGCATCTCTAAGCCTTATTTTGTTCATTGGAAGACTTGGTTTCTTTCAAATTGCTTCTAGTTTTGCAGATACTAAAGCTGGAATCCTCTTCGTTAGGCTCAACTAAACATTGTTGTGTGCCTTCAGGTTGTTTCCAACGTATGGTTAGCCTAGCGTGGATTTCTTAGCAAGATTTATTCAGAGGTTTGCCCTGAGGCTGAGAGTGTGTGAGTTGTCCAAGGTTTGCCCCTCCCCCATGGGCTTCTCTGCCTGTGTAAGGATTTGGACCTTCGGTTTCTTCTAGTCCTAGCCTAACACTCAAGCCACTGGACCGCCCCGGCAGTCGATAGGCAACTGGACTTCTTTTTTAAAAAAAATGTTCCATCCATGCATTCATAGGAGATGATACCATATGCATAAAAGAAAGGACAAGCCCAGGCAATTTGGAAAATAATCCCTTGCGTGGGAAAAGGAACGGAACATGGAGAGACCTTTCCAAATGTGAAACAACAGGAGCATTCTCTTACCTCTACAGGTATGGGCAGAGCAGGGCAGGATGAGACAAAACTTGCATTTTGCCTTGCGCTTTGGGATGTAGGAAGCGAACTTTATCCATCTAGCTGTCGTTGGCAGGGACTCAAGGAAGGAAGCGTCTTTCCCAGCTTGTAACTGGAAACACTTGAGATGCCAACCCGGGGCTTGAAAGCCACAGTCCAAGATCCTATATCACAGTCTCCCATCCCTGTGGATCCAACCCACAAATTGGGTTGCCACATTTCATACCTGTACGAATCTGTAGCTACGTCGCAGGAACACAAACCCTGTTAGCGAACTGGAGAGCTGGGTGTGCAGCAACAGCTGAAGCTGAGAGACCAACGAGGACCTGCTGGTTTCCTCTCTCAGATCCTCAGTCTTTCTCTCTCCAGCCTTGTGTCTCATACACAAGCAGCAAATGAAAAGACGCGAGGCTGGAGAAAAGAGAGCAAGGATCTGTGGAATGGATGGAACTCAAGCACAGAGCTTAACCCTAAGTGGCGGCTGTGGCACTCCTGCCCATTAATTTGTGGGCTCCCCAGAGATCGCTTGTACAGTACTGTATTTTACGTATATGCAGATACAGGTATTCCAAAATTCAAAAAAACAAAACACTTCCGGTCCCAATAAGGGACATTTAACCTGTAAGCTGTCAACACTGGCTGGCAGCATCCCCCCAGGGCTTCACTTAAGGTTCTCTCCCAATAATACCTAGAGATGTTGGGGAAGGAACCTAGAGGTCTTTATACACACCCTACCTTGAGGTTAACAGATCCTCTGTGGTGCACTGAGCCCAAGCAGGGGTTGGGCCCCAGCCTTCATCAGCCCCGGGCTGCCTAGCCAGTGGAAACGGACGGTGGGCACGGCAGTCCAAGAGCTGGAAGGGCACAAGTTGTCCGTCCTGGCTGTACAGCTTAGGTCAGCCATGAGACGTTCTGGGGAAAGACAGCACAGCAAAGCACTCTCTCCCAAGCCATTTTCAGTATGAGGTGACAGAATGGTGTTTCCACGCCATTCTGAAAGTGCAGAAAAGTCCAAAAGCAGCTGACACTGTAAAAACACACAGGCAGCAACAAACTGAAGATTTTAAAGAAAATCGTTGCAGTAAAACCAACTTTGAAGAAACTTTAAAAAAAAAAACAAGAAAAATAAGATGGGCTGGCACTGGAAAAGTTGCCAAGGATGAAGTCTTGAGCAACTGGCAAAGTGGAGTGAATTTGGTAAGAAGGAATTAACAGCGAGAAGGCTTCCTCCATCGCTGCCAACTCAAAATGGGCCTCAGGTATTTGCTGGAGGAAAGGGCAAGGAGCTGCAGGTAGACAGCCATCCCTGCAGCTCCCTTTCAGCTCTGCTATACTCCAGCATCTTACGTGCAAGAGCAAACTTCCAACTAGTGGAAGACACACACTTGCCACCAGAAGTAGAATTCAAGATCTTTTTCAATGGAGTTTTAAATTTGCTTTTCTGTCTGTTTTAAGCCTTCTCCAAACCTGATGAACTTGATGCCCTCCAGAAGTTGAGGCTATGAATCCCACCAAATCCAGGCACCATGCCACTAGGGAACACTATCCAAACATTGTCATGACCAGGTATCAATCAAACTATCATACGGACAGAGCAAGTGATGTGGGATCACATCACGAACTGGGCTGTCCTGAATGTTATTTTTAGACATGTTTTGATCTTGTTTAAATTATCTATTGATTATTATCTGGAATTGCTGATCTATCCGCTTTGGTCACACCTCAGCTGGAGTACCAAGTCCATTTCTGGGCACCGCAGTTCAAGAAGGATATTGACAAGCTGGAACATGTCCAGAGGAGGGCGACCAAAATGGTAGAAGGCCTGGAAACCAAAACTTATGAGGAATGACCTAGGAAGCTGAGCATGTTTACCTTGCAGAAGAGAAGTCTAAGGGCTGACATGATAGCAACGTTTAAATCTTTGAAGGGATGTCATGTAGAAGAAGGAGCAAGCTTGTTTTCTGCTGCTCCCGAGACTAGAACAAGAACCAATGGGTCTGAATATCAAGAAGAGATTCTACCTAAATGTCACAAAGAACTTCTTGCCTGTAAAAGCTGTTGGACAGCAGAATGGGCTGCCTTGGACTGTGGTGAACTCTTTCTCTTTGGTTGGGTGGGCACGGTTTGGGAGCACTTCACTTCCGTATTCCTGCATGGCAGGGGTTGGACAAGATGGCCCTTGTGGTCTCTTCCAACTCTGTGGATTCCGCGATACTCTTTCATCGGTTTGCTGCCCTGGGATTTCACGACAAAAGGGTGTGATTAACCAAAAAAAAAAAAAATAGTTCAATAAATAATATAATTTTCTGTTTTTTGTGATTTATTTTTTTTTTTCCTCTTTAAAGTATGGAGGCTCAAGTATAAGATGTAGGTTCAAATTTAAGCATTACATATTTTAAAAAAAAAGAAAGAAAAACAACAACCAACCAACCAATCAAAAAAATAAAATAAAATAATAAACCAGTCTTTTGCATTCTGTAGAAAACAAACCAAAAAAAAATGGGAGAGAAAGCAATTCATTTCCATTCCAGTTTGGAAGCAGAACAAGTAGGCCAGATTTTGCAATCCACAACCCTCCCCTGTAATGCTCTCTGCCCCCAAAAAACATACACTTGAACAATCATTCCAGGGTTGTTGTGGATCCTTCTCTTTCTTCTTTCGCACACCAAGGTATTTAATAAAAGGGAGAATTCTTTTTTTTTCTGTCCTGTTTTACATTTCTTTTTTACACCAATGTAACAAAAGATGGAAAGAGGTCAGAATAAAGGAAGGATGGGAGGAAAAGATTAAACAGAATGGCTGGTGGGTGTTTCATGTGTATAAATGTAAAGGAAAAGGAGGTGGGGAGGAGAGAAGGGTCAAAAAATTTAACCCCGTGGATCTTTCGACAGGAACGCTGCAAGGTTCGCCTACTGAGATGGTGCAGAATTAAGCCGCGAGAGACTGCGAAAAAGTTTATACAGCTTTATTCGTCGGTGGGATGGGGTCAGGACTGAGGCAGCAGTTGTGAGTGGACGAGTATTGTATGTGGGGCGTGGCGAAGAAAAACAAAATACCAGTGGCAGGCGGGTGAAGGGTGCCGGGGCTGGAGGGGGGGGAGAGAGAGAGAGAGAGAGAGAAAAAAAATGTTTTCTAAGGAGACCAAAAAAAAAAGGAACTCTAATGAATGCATGGCATGTCTTGTTAGCGTCGTCGATGGAGTATCGGTTTTTAACTTTGCTGCTTTCTCTTCAAAGCCTCCACCAGGTCGTTCTTAAGCGCTTCTTGCTTTGATTTGTCTGCAAAAGTCTGCACAGACCTGGGTGGAAAGGAAAGAGAAACATATATAAATATATTTATATATTTTAAAAAGGAGTACAAAAGGAGTGGTTTTGTCTTGGCTCTCTCTAACATTTAAAACAATGTGTACTTCTCTACTGCCTCTTAACCTGGCATTCTCTGAAGAGTTGTGACTACAACCCCCATCATCCCCAGCATACACAGCCAACAAGGATGATGGAACTGGCGGTCACAGTTATTTGGAGAGTGCCAGGTCTTTTGGGGAAAGGGGAGGCTCAACTGGGACAATGGACTGCTTTTTCATTTTGTGAATACTGCAGGCAGGAAAGGCTACGGTTGCCGTTCGGATGTCGGCTGACTGTACCTCCCATCAGCCCCAGCCAGCACAGCTGATGCAAGGGATGCTGGGAGTTCCATCCCCACTGCAGCTGGAGAACCACAGCTTTCCACTGCCTCCCGTGGACCAAGAAAACCTTGCACACAAAATGGACACCGTCCAACGTTCTCTGGTCCCATGATACGGTTGTTAGTTAAATATGTTGTTTTATAATATGACTCAGGCAGCCAAGGTGAAAACACAAAAACACCGAAACACACATTCAAAGCAGTATTTTCAAAAAGGTTCCCTTTTTGCAAAGAAACAGCAGCCTCAGTGCGATCAATCCTTTGCATCCCATTGGAATCAGTACGGATGAGGCCCCAAAGGGGTGGGCAACCACATGGAAGGGCCCAACTCCCGTGGACAAAACGTCCAGGTTTTCCATCAGTGTTATCCTTTTGACTACCGTCAGCTGAGGAAGAGGTGTTATTCCACTCCAACACACACACACGCACACATGCACACAAACACCACCACACAACAGGTAGTGGCTCAAGAAAACTCCTGCTGTGCCTGCAAAGCTGATGCTGAACGAAGGTTTTGACAGTGTGGGGTTAGTCACAACTGCGCACCCCTGGCGTTAAAACTGGGGTGGGAATTTTGCAGCCTTCCAGACGGGGACCTAAGAAGACAGGGTCACAGACCTCAAGCTTCTTCTAACTCTGATATCGTCAACTCTTAGCTGGCGGCTGACTTTCTTCAGAGTTTCAGGAGGGATATATTTCTAGCCCCAGTCTCCCTTCTTGGAGAGATCTCATCCAAGAATGAACCAGGCTCGGCCCTGCTTACCTTCCAAGATCAGCGTGGTCATGGTCGTGTGGGTGTGCTGGACTCTAACTCCCAGCAGCCCTAGCCAACCAACAGCAAGGGGAACGCTGGGAGTTGTCATTCCACATCTGACAGGCTGCATGACTCCCACCCCTAGATTAGAAGTTTTTTACTTTCTGGAAGAGGCAAGAGCAGACTTGGACGCAAACTCCAAAGGCAACTGGGCTTATCCAGGGAAATATTAATCTAGTTCTTAGAGGGATCCCAAGAAACTGCCCTTACTTTATCTCTTAAATTCAGGACTCAGAAAAATTATTATTTTTTTGGACTGGCTGTTTTGGATGGGGGGATTCTGGGAGTTGCAGTCCAAAAAAACCCCTTCTCAAGTTCTGATGTCTGCACAGATCCAAGGTAGACAGCTTCAGGCACCAATCCCCTAAGATGGCACAAAGATCACAGCAAACCCACGCATTTTTATCTTCTCTTGCTAATGTCCACCACAAATCCACTCACTTCCTGCTGGATTCAGCAGGGCTGTGTGTAGGCCAAGCAGTGCAGAAAAGTGGCAGAAATTCAACTTCTGTTTGGGAAAAGGGAGAGCTAGGTTTTGGGACCTTAAGCAGAGACAGTTCTGGAGAAAGATGCAATGAAATTTGTTACCTGAATTCTGAAATGATTCTGCAGAGGTCCAGTGACGATGGAATTTTAAGGGGATGGAATTTAAATGTTGAGAGCAGAATTCAGGGTATGAGCTTACCCCAGATTTCACGTAATTTTAAAACAAGCTTCTGAACCTCATAGCTGTTAGGGTTAGCCTGAAATTTTGTACCCATCGATTGCTGAAATCTCAGAAGGCACATTTCAAAGAGGTGGAGTTTCAACACCTCTGACTTTTACAATAGATTAGGCTAAGTCAAAGCAACTGGATACCTTTGGAGAGTTTTTTAACAGCCACCAAATTCGGCTTTCGGGGCTGTAGAATTTGAGGCAAGGTGGGTTAAATATGAGCAGACTCTGACGGGATTATCACATGGCATACACACAACCCTGATTGCTGGGTATCCTTTTTTGGCCAGAGAGTGTGCAAACCGAGAGCTAAACCACACACGAACACACAATCCTGAATATTTCAAATGCAGGTCACTTCAGATGGCCATACAGAGCAAGAATCAAGGCAGAGAAAGAAAAGGTGGAGGAATGATATATTACAACTGGTTCAGCAGTTCTGCAAGAGTTAGGGGTTAGTTTTGTACGTGAAGGCAGAGCCGAACATGCTTCAGTAACGCCGGTTTCTCTCGGCCAACGTTAAGTGTTGTTTTAGTGCCCGGTGGCTCGCGTTGCAGGCCAGTTTTAGGGGGCGGGCAGGTGGGCAGAGGGGTACCTGGGCCGGCTTAGTTATCCGGCTGAATGTACATCTGGCGTTGGGTCAGCACTTGGGAGAGCTCCCTCTGCAACTGCTTATACTTTTGGTTGTCAGGAATAGCATCAATAGATCTAGAGAAGAGCAGGTGCGGAAACGAACAAGGGAGGAGGAGGAGGAGGCAAAGGAAGGGGGAAACAACAGGTCAGAAAAAGCCAGCGGGAGGAGAAGACACCAAAGCTGACTCTTGGGAGAGGCAGAGTTTTCACAAGAAGGCACATGGCAGATGGAGTCATTGGGAAGGAAGGAGAGAAAAGAGCAAACGAGACAACTCCAGGAGAAGTTATCACCAACACGTTACTTCAGATTTAGAAATGAGTTTACAACACAGCTGAAGGAAGGAAGGAAGGGTCCTACCAGTTGGATAGCAAGCTGCTGAGCTACACAGAGTGCTTCTTTTAATAGGAAACGTAGGTGCTTCCCTAAAGCTTACCACCTGAACAACAGAAATTTCTG
This sequence comes from Cyclura pinguis, assembly GCA_030412105.1. NCBI lineage: Eukaryota > Metazoa > Chordata > Lepidosauria > Squamata > Iguanidae > Cyclura > Cyclura pinguis. The sequence continues at coordinate 16,242,765 of CM059612.1, read as the reverse complement.
ACTTCAGAGTGTCACTGACGTGAAGAAAGGTGGTGGTAGAGGGGAGGGAAAAGGGAAACAAACAGAACTGGAGAGAAGGACTCCATCTGAAATACTGGATACAACTTAATGGGGCTTTGCGAGGCAAGGAAAGGGGCTCTAGAGGCCTGCCCAAGTAATTAGCACTTCCAACTAATTCCCCCAAAGTGGAAATGGGCAATGGGGGCTGATTTTTTAATAAAAGGGAATGAAGACGACTTCACGGGGAAGAGACTTGGGCAAGAAACTCCACCAAGATCATGTCTGTGGCGGAGTAGGCAAAGGAGGAGGAGACAGAAGAGAACCCCAGTTCTGCCATTACCTCAGCCCATTGACGATGTCCTTTGTTTTTCCAAAATAAATCTCGTTCAGCGTACTTCTGATTTTATTCTCCATATCCTAGAAGCAGGGGAAAGAGAGAAGAACAGAGAAGAGACACAGTCAGTTCCAAAGACTAGTTGCCATCTTGACTCTGGGCAGCCATGGCCGCTGCTGGATGGCACAGAAAAAAGGGCCGAGGCGAAGGGATGCCAACGTCAAGCAGGCCCACTGAAGCGTCATCTGCAAAAGCCGATCAAAAGACATTCCGGATAAAAGGTACTGGGGGGTGCTCGTTGTCCCATTAAACTCAAAAGGAATCAGTTCACCAGAAGGGTGGGAATTTTTAATAACTGTAAAGCAGCAGTTTAATTCCCTTTTTACACTCCAGTTCCACCTTTCCTCCAGTGAGTTCAAGGTTCTCCTCTCCTTCTTTATCCTCAAAACAACCCTGCAGGGTAGGTCAGGCTGATGCATCTGAGTGCCCCAAGGTCGCCCAGGGGGTGCCATGGCTCCGTGGGGACTTGAACCTAAATCTCTCGAAGTCCCAGTCCAGTGTTCTAACCACTGAACACCACTATCTCTTAATTCATCCACAGCCCCGAGAACAGGAAGGAGATGCTTCTCCGAGGGGAATCCTGTTTGGGCTGCTTGCTTGCGGTGATTTCGTCTGAGGACTCCAGAGGGAAACTCTCAGCCTATCGAACCCAGCAGAGTGGAACGCACAAACGAACTGCCACGCCCCACTGTTTTAACTGGAACCTCACCCATCTCACTGAGTGTATTCAGCTGCTGGAATAAGACAGGGGAAGCCCTCTTCTCCTCTACAGTTTTAAAGCACAGTGCTTTTGGGAAGGCAACCCAACCTTGCAGTCTGCCCCAAGAGTAAGAAGCCAAGGCCCACCTAACCCAGTATTCTTTGCAAGAATCCCAGGCAGTACTATAGACCAGGCAGCACTTTATAGATGATATCGAGACTCTTTGTGTCTCATTAACCTTGAAATTTGTAGTTCTTTAAAACAAAAGGAACTTTAGGAGGGAACTGAGAGCCAGTGTGAGGTAGTGGTCTGAGCACTGAACTATGACCCTGGAGATCAGAGTTCGATTTTCCGCTCGGCCACAGAAATCCACTGGGTGACCCTGGGCACGTCACACACTCTCAGTTTCAGGAAACCCCGTGATAATTCAGAAATGACCTCAAGGGACACAACAACAAGAAACACAAGCATGCATGGGACTGTTGAAGCAGAATATAAATATCAAAAAGTTGGTTCTATTTGCTTCAAACTCATTGGAGACCAGAGCTTTCTCTCTACCATTACAGGCATTCACACCTTGCTATACTAACAGAGGAAATGGAGATGACCTTCTATTCACTGATGGTTTGCACAGATACACTATTGATGGTACCATTTCATGTCCTCTACCTCAACCTCCTCCTCTTACAATTTGATGCCTTTGTTGTATGTGAGGAAGCGTGCTGTCATCGAGATCAACCATTTTCAACCTTTGGGTCTCCTAGTTGTTTCGGAGGTTCCGCTCCCAGAACCTGGCCTGATTGGCCAGGCTAGTGGAGGCTTCTGGGAGTTGAAGTCCAGAACAACTGGAGGAACAATGGTTGAGAATAGCTGATCCAAATAATCTTGTGTCATTATAAAACAAACAAATACAAGAAAGCTCCCTTCATTCTGATCTAGCAGCTACTGGCATATTAGGTGCTTTGTGAGTGTCAGCATAATCAGCCCTTACAAATATTATACAAATTCAGAACAAAGTGAAGCATGGAAGAGAGGAAACATGCCTCATATTATTGGAAAGTTCTCATCTAGTCCAGAGGAGGGCAGCCGTCAGCCATGGAAAGAACTGTCCAAAAACAGAACAAACAGAAACTACCGGCAAGCGCAGAGAACACCTAGTTTTACATCTTTTTTTTTTTTTAAACATGATTCCCTATGCTTTGCCAACGTATTTGAGATTTTAAAAGAGCAGCCTGCCTTAAGACCTCTGGACTTCTAGAGCAGCTTCCACCAACCTGGTGCCCTCTGGATGCCCCTGACTAATGAAAATTAGGTGCCTTCTATGAGAGTCGGTGTGCTGTCCTGGTTGAGCATTGGGCTCTGACTCCAGAGGACCAGGGTTTGAACCCTCACTCAGCCATGGAAGCCCACTGGGTAGCTGTGGGTTTCCAGGGCTGATGGGAATTTGAAGCCTTATCTCCCAGTGTCCTAGTTTAACAATCAAACCACTACACCATGCCAGCTCTCAAGATTTTTGGGGGGAGGTTTGCCACGGCTTTCCTCTGAGGCTGAGAGAGTGTGACTTGCCCAAGGTAATCCACGGCAGAGATCCAAACCTTCCTTTCCTGGAGTCCTGGTCCAACACTCAAAGTAGTACATGACACTGGCTCTCTTATGCTAGAGTTTTCTCATCCAGATTTCTTCAGAGGAGATCTGCCGTTGCCTTCTTCTGAGGCTGCGAGAGTGTGACTTGCCCATGGCCACCACGGGGTTTCTCTGTCTGAGCAGGGATTCGAACCCTGTTCTCCCAGACTCCTAGTTCAATGCTCAAACTGTGATGCTCTGCTGGTCCTCTCCATCAATAATCAACCAATCCACATCCTTTTTTCAAAAAAGGATGGGATACACAGGCATAACAGCAGAGAGAAGGGCAGAACGAGACAAAAGGGCAGAATAATCCCACAGCAAGAATTGGAGGGCTCTACAGTTAGGAAGAGCCCCTGACTAAGGCCAAAAAGATCTCGCTAAGCACTCCAAGAGACCAGGAGAGCAGGAGCCTGATTGCTAATGGCCTCTGACCTGATTTTGCCCTTCAACTGCCAACGGAAGGGAGAGAGCAGAGGAGTTAGCCTTCCATCCGCATGTGTGAAGAGCAGCTCAACCACCCGGGTCTCACAAGGCGACTGGGACGGTTAGCAACAGTACAAGAGGAAAACCCCACTGACTCACAGACTTACCTCTACCAAACGGCCGATGTTGGCTATGTGTGGAGAGGAGTCGCTCACAGTCTCGTCTTTTTCCATCTGGAGAGAGAAGAAGAGAGGGAGACCCCGGTGAAAAGAATGAATACGGCAGAGGCTAAACAATGAAACATTCCTTTCCTTGTGAGTCCAGAAAGTGACACAGCACTTGTCATAGGCGATCAAAATTCTATAGTGCAACAGACCCGCCTTGGAGGACTGGGGACTCACTTTCTTTGGTGGTCTTTAAACAGAGGTTGGATGGCCATCTTTCAGGAGCGCTGCAGTTGTGTACTCCTGTGTAGTAGGGGGTAGAACTAGATGGCCCCAGTGGTCTCTTCCAACTTGTAAGATTCTACAATTCTATGTTAAGGTGCCATGACAGTTTTCTGAGGGGATGTCATACAGAAGATGGAGTGTGCTTGTCTTCCGCTGCTCCAGAGACTGGAGCACAAACCAAAGGACAAGAAAAAAGATTCCCCCTTAAATATTAGGAAGAGCTTCTTTATTCTGAGAGTTGTTTGAGAGTGGAAGAGACTTCAGAAAGTGGTGGAGTTTCGTTCTTTAGAAGTCTTTGGATGGCCGTTTTTCAGGGTTGGTTTAGCCGTCTCTTCCAGCAGGGGGTTGATACGGACAAACTTTGGTTGAACTAGACGGCCTTCTAACTCTATGAATCTAGGATAATAGCCCGTTGGGCAGCTCTCCCTTTAGAAAGTCGACCTCCAGGTCAAGACAGCAAGACTACACTTGGCTCCTTTAAAAAAAACAACACAATTAAAAGGAGGTGGCGGTTTGGAGATACTCCCTGGAATTATCTCATCCAGTTTGCCTGGAGTTCCTCCAATCTCAGAGGACATGGTCCATGAGAGGGACGGAAGCCAGGAGTGGGTGAGGGGGGACGCAATTTTCAGGTCTGGTTCTCCACCTCACCCCTACCGGCCCTCGCTGATGCCGCCACCGCCGCCCCGGCACCTGCCAAAGCCGGCCAAGTGTTGTCTGCAGAGCCTGACGGGGCGTGTAATTCAGTCAGAGCCTGGAAGGCAAGATGTGACCTGCACGGTGGCAAGGTGCCAGCTCCAATTAGCCGGCCCCAAGTCGTTTTTAACATACAAAGCGGAGATGGGAAGGGGAGATTAAGCCCCTCCCTCCCTTTCACTCACCTTGTGCTGGAAGGGTCAGTCCGAACGCATGAATCTGTGGGGCCCTGAAGCGAAGGCAGAATGGGGCAGCAGGACAGGGGAATGGGCTGCCCCTGGTTCTTTGGCGCCTGAAGTTCCCCCTGGCAATCCCCCCCCGACACCCCCTTCGCCCGCCCCATCCTGCCTCAACACCTGGGCAGCTCGCTGGAGCTGAAAATGGAATCCCGTTCCAGGCAAAGCACACAGCTATTTTGACATGGCTGCCAAAAAGAGAGGAGGAAAGAAATCTTATGCCCCGAGCGGCCCAGATGTTCTATGCGGCTGTTTTGTTAAAAGATAAATAAACCTCAAGTTCTTCATCGTCAATTTATGCCCCCTCCCCTGGCCAAGGTAAGGAGGTTTCTCTCTCTCTCTCTCTCTCTCTCTCTCTCACACACGCATATGGGCCCCTTTTAAGTATACAAAGCAATAAAGGCTGAATGAAACGCAGAATGTATTCTGGTGTGGGTGTATGTGCCTTCACGTTGCCCGTCAACTTATGGAGACCCCATGAATTTCCTGGGGGTTTTTTAGGCAAAGAATCCTCAGAGGTGGTCCTGCCAGTTCCTTCCTCTGAAACAGAGCTCCAGTACCTCGCACTCCTTGGCAGCTTCCCATCCGTGTACTCACCAAGGATGACCCTGCTACCTGGGCCTTAAAACGGAGTTAATTCATTCATCTCTCTCTCCCTGAGCATTGCCTACTCTCCAAGATCTTTCACAATCCCGCTCCTTAAAATCTCCTCAGTCACGGGTGGCCAATTTGTGGCCATTCCAGATGTTGTTGGGCTGCAACCCCCACTGTCCAATGGTGCTGGCTATGCTGGCTGGGGCTGATGGGAAGTGTAGTCCAATAACATCTAGAAGGCTGCATGATGCCTCCACCCTTATTTTGACTAGAAATGTTAGGGATCGAAACTGTAGCCTGCCCGCAGCTCAAACAGGCATCCCATTCTGGGGATATGTATTTTAAAGTTTTTAAAATTGTTTTATTTCTCAATGTCTTAAAACTGGACTTACGGCTAAATGCTTTTTTAAAACTTTTTTAAAATACTCCATACTGTTTTAGACTTTTTGTTTTAATTTATATTGTAAGCTGCTTTGAGTAACATTCAGGAAAAAAGCAGAATATAAATCCAAGCAATCAACGTTCCCTTGACGAAGCTGCCTTGTGCCAAGATCTGGTTTATTCTCAGTAGCTCAGGGAAGATCTGCAGTCCCAGAAGTCTAATCTAGGACCTTCTACATACCTTCTATTTCAGCATACCCAGACTGGCAGGAGGCTTATGACACTCAGCTAGTGCTAGAAAGAAATGCACGCCATCCAGCAAAGTCCCTCAAAACTGCAATTTGACAAAGCCAATATTCTGTAACTTAAGACCCAAAGGAAAAGCAGGGCGTGCATCTTCTCTCACACACACACTCAAACATGCATTCACGGTGTGCCTTGGGGCTGTATCTTCCACTATCCCAGAACGGTGAGCTTCAATCTTCCCTGGAAAGGGGAGGCGGTGACTCACCATCTCGTGACTGGCTCCACTCTTCTCCCCTGCTGGTCTGCGGTATTTCCCCCCTCCAACCCTTGTTTCCTTCCCGGCCTTGCTATGCGGCCAGAAGAACAGAAAGGCCAGAAATGTCCACATGGAAGAGCAAGAGGAATTCCCTGGGCCTGCCCGCCTGCCCGTCCATCCATCCCCGGGAAGAAGGATGTAAACAATTATTCTCTCTCTCTCTCTCAGCAAGCAGAATTATCCTACACAAATACACTCTCTCTCTCTCTCTCTCTCTCACACACACACACACTTCTGCCTCACCACAGAAAGCGCTTGGCGACTGAAGCTTTGTGCCCCTTGAAGGAAAAGGTAGGAAGCCTCCAGGCTCCTAGCTGCTGATGGAACTGCAATGCCCAGCATCCCTCATGCCAATCAGGGCTGCTGGAAGTTGCCACCCAACCACATCTGAAAGAAGCATCTTCCCCTTGCTACCACCACCTTTGCTCTGCATTTCACCTGGAGGAGAGCACCTGGAACTCTGCCAGATGGGCCTCGACATGAAAGGCAAAGGCTGGTAAAAAATATACGGCCAGCCTAATAGCTGGGGAACGGACAGAGGAGGGTTCACCTTGGCTACTGGAGACTTCTAAGCAGAGAAAGAGGAGGAGGAAGGACACCTTGCTTCTCTGCAAAGTTCCTGAGGGATCTTCCTCAGGGGCTGAGGAGCAAGAGCTCCAAAAAGTTCCCCTTTTAGGGGGCTCCCAGAAATCTCCCAGCCAGCAGAACACTTCAGAGATGAAAATGGGGACTTGTGCGACCAAGCAACATCAGGGTGTAATCAAGAGGGCAAAGGTTATGAGTGAGGAAGAAGACAAAAAGCTAAGAGAGGCTGCAGCAGTTCGCTTTCCTGGGAAGGGCAAGATTTTGCCCCCTCTCCTCTCTGTTGATTTAATGAAGTGCAAATTGCTTTCGCACTTTGAACTCAAGTTTGCAGCGACTGAATTCAGCTGAGGACGAAGGGGGAAAGCAGGAGGAGGAGAAAGGCACTTGGACATTTTAAAAGCAGAAAAGTGGAATGACAGAGGAATGATCAGGAAGGTCCCTGCCAAACCAAGACAGTTGGAGATCACGTGGCAAGGTCCTCAGCCATACAGGTTGTAGGATTCTGGAAACTGGGAGCCCAAAAATGGAGCTTTCCTGAGCTGTGGGGGCAGCGTGCAAGACATGACAGACCTTCTGGGTCTGATCCAGTGGGAGTCTTCAAATGTGCTGCAATGAGTAGAATGGGCGGGGGGCGAAGAGGAGAGAGCCCTGTTCTGCAATGCAAAGGAGAAGGGGGATGCAGCACTCACAAACTGGAGGTCCCCTTTCCCTTCTTTCAGAGATTGGGAGTTGCCATTGCAGCATTTAAAAGGTGGGTGGTGTGTCTTCAAACTCTTTCTCTGATGCAATCATCAGGGGGAAGAAAATTACAATTAGAGTCAGTTCTCCACATTTGTGGGTTACACTTTTATGGATTTGATTATTTGCAAGTTTCTCCAACCCCTGCCCCACCTCAGGGGCTTCTTTTCCAGGAAAACATTCCCTCTTGGCAGCTCCCATCAGGCCATGCAGCGCTTTAAAAACCTGCATCTGGTACTCCTCCTTCACCAGCCGCTGCACTCCAATTTTTCAGCACCACAAATCCTCTCCCAACACAACCCTTCATATACTCAAAGAAGGAGATGCGTGGCAGAGAGGAAGTACAGGGCCATCTTGGTGACCCAAGCCCCTTTCCCTCACCTGATTTGGGGTCTCTCCACCATGCCTTGGCCTCCTTCCCCCAGACTCACACACACACTTTGACATCTGCTGTTTCTCCACTTTTATGGGGTTCCTGCACTCCTAACCCTAGCAAAAGTGGAGGGCCAATTGCACATACTTTTCCACTTAGTATTTAACATATAACTTAATAGTTATAAAACCAGCACCCTTCAGAATTTGGATTCTTGAGGGAATCTCAGGACCTCATTTGAAGATGAAGGATTCGTGCAAGCTCTCTCCCCAATACGCAGGCTTTACTCTGCCCCCCTGTCGCAAAGCAGGCCTTTACGCCCTCCCTGTCCCAGTGCCAGCTCTTCCAGGGTGATTTATGCTGGAAACTTGTCCCTGGGCTTTTAACCACATCACACACACTTCGCAGGATCTGTTGTGGGGATGACAAGGGAAGGAAGAATTCCCTTTGCATGAAAAAAGGCCAGAGAGAGAGAGAGAGAGAGGAAAAGAAAAAAGCCAAATCAAGCAACAGCTGGAAAGGCAGGCGGAGGTGCGTCAAGGACAGCTGGTCCCAACAGGCTCATGTTTTCCTTGGCCTGGCCGGCCTGTGGATGGATGGAGTCAACTCCCTTCCAGCCTCCCCTTCACAGCTATGACTTGGCGTGCTAAAGGAAGGCACCAGATTCAACTATTTGCACAGGTCACTGCAATTCAGGCATAGTTACAGAGAAACAGACTAGAACTTCATTTCTTTCAACTGTCAGTCTCAGTTAGCTTCTGCCTATAAAATCAAGATGAGGTGCCATCTTGTCCTTTGCTTCAAGCGGCAAGACCTCTTGGGCAGCCCCCGTTCCTTTGTTAGGAGAGCAGCTCTACTTTAGATTTAAGAGCAACATCCTGGCAGCTAAGCTACCTTTTTTGTCAGGTGCCTTGGTGTCATTGTTAGAAGAAAGGTGGGATAAAAAATAAAGTTAAATAAGATTAAAGAGCTGGGTCGAAACTAACAAAATGAATTTCAACAGGGAGAAGTGTACGCTACTACGCTTGGGCAGAAAAAATGAAATACACAGATATAAGATGGGTGACCACAGGACATATGAAAAGGACCCAGGAGTCTAAGTATACCACGAGCTGAACATGAGGCAGCGGTGTGATGGTGGCAGCTAAAAAAGCCAATGTGATTCTGGGCTGCATCAACAGGAGTCTAGCATCTAGGTTGAAGGAAGTGATAGTACCACTCTATTCTGTTATGGTCAGATGCCACCTGGAGGAATCCTGTGTCCGGTTCTGGGCACCACAGTTCAGGAAGGATATGGACAAGCTGGAACATGTCCAGAGAAGGGCAACCAACATGGTAGAAGGCGTGGAAACTCTGAAGCCCTGGAGGAGAGGCTTAGGGAGCTGAGTGGATTTAGCCCAGAGAAGGGAAGGTTAAGAGAGGACATGACAGCTATGTTTAAATATCTGAAGAGATGTCATATGGAGGGTGGAACAAGTCTGTTTTCTGCTGGTGTATTCTTGTATGACAGGGGGTTGGACTCGATGGCCCTTAGGGTCTCTTCCAACTCTATGATTCTATGAAAAATTTGGGAAAAGTGAAGATTCTCGTTCCAAGAAAACTCCAGCCAGCATAGCAGCTGTAGTTCAAAACAGTAACTTTCCCAAGTTCTGATCCTATTTCTGTTGGAGTGACCAACCAGACAGCTCTGACAAGTCCTGCAGGAAGGGACTGGGAAGGTTAACTGCCCTTTTTCGCCAGAGCGCCCAGCCCCCGGGGAACCCAATCTCTGAACAAGGCAGGCCCCATACAGTTAACGGCAGGCTGATTCTCTTTGTCCGGTCTCCTCGCAACCAGCAGCCATATTGAGGACATTCCATTCGTCAGGCTTCCTGCAACATCTTTTATCTCTCCAGCATCCCCTGACCAAGCCAATTTCACGGGATGACGGCAAGTATTGTGGGAAAGCACACCCTTCCTATGGTGCACAAATGAAAACCAGGCTCCTCCTCAGAAGCAGGGATGCAAAGAGAAAGGTCAGAGCTCAAGGAAGTTCCTTTCTGGACTCCCAAATTCCAGAAAGGTCCCAGCCAGCATGTATGCATAGGCTCCAACATTTCACAAATGAAAACTGGGACATGTAGACAAGCAATGTCCAAGCGCGGTCAAGATAGCAAAAGTTATTAAAGAGGAAGAAGACATCAGTTTGCGGAGACTGTCTAGCAGATTCCTTTTGCCTGAGTATACTGGGAAGAGCAGGACTCCACCTCCTTCCCTCTCTTGCTTAGTTAACTGAGTGCAAACTTACTTTTGCACTTTGAATTTAGTTAACAAGAAGGGAGGGGAAAGGGGGAAAGCTGGAGGAGGAGGAAGAGAGAAACTGGGACTTTTATAAGCGTCTGAAAAAGTGGGACAGCCAAGGATTAATGGAGACTGTCCCTAACAAATTAGGACAATTGGAGAGTATGAGAACGGGAAGAGGAGAATCCTTCTATCTATGTTGGGGTGGACAATCTGTGGCCCTTCAGATGTTTCTGGAATTGGAAACCCATCACCACTGGCTAGTGTGGACGGGAGACGCAAGCCATCAGCAGGGTCCCAGATGCCCATAACTGACAATATGCACGGTTTTATTCATCAGTATCAGGGGCGGACAACTGTGTTGGTATCAGGGCCAATTCCCTGAAGTTGCGCAGAAAAGCCCACCAAAGTGGGGTCCAGGGGCTGCCCTTTCCCCTCCCAATCTGTATCAAGCTCCTACCTGATGGGAGCCGCACTTTACGAGCAGGAGGAGGGCCGCAGGCTCCCCACGGAGGGCCGACATGCTGAACAGTGGTGGTCCTCTAGGGTCACAGGCAGAGAAAGACTCCTCCCATTAGCAGCCTCCACTTCTCCACTTTTAACACTGCAACTCTTATCGTCCCTTACCACAGGCCCTGATGGCTAAGGCTGAGGGGTTCTGGCTGGAAAACTTTGGCAGATCAAGGCTTCCTGCCCATTTTACCGACCCTGGGCCATACGGGATTCAGAGAACGTCTGCTCTGCCTCCAACTCAGCTATGGTTATGCTTTGGGCCTTAGAAGAAGTGATTTATGACATGCTGCGGTTCTGTTATTACCATTCTCCAATCCACCTGGGATTTGGAAATATGCACTGAACAACACCACAAGGTATCATACCTGTCTGGTGAGGCTGCCTCCGAGGTTCATCGTGCCGGAGCCAGTTTTGTTCGTCTGCAGCCACAGCATCACTGTGGAGGTCAGCTTGTAATGGGCGGTGCGGCCACTGGATTTCTCCTGAAACCGGGGAGAGAGAAGAGCAGCAGTCTGGGAGTGATCCACGCTTTTGAAATGGTACAGCTGTCAAAGGCCCATTCCTGCACACTGCCTCTGTCACAGAGTGGCACCTGCCCTCTCCAGGGGGACCTAAGAGATTAACAAAACCAGCCCCCACTACCTGACCCACTTCAGCCAAATTTTTGAAGACCAACAGAAAGCCCTCCTAGAATGTCCTTGGTCTCCAAGCAGCCCTATGGAGCCAAAGTGATGCCTAAGGAAGGAGAGGGAAAAGTCCTTTTCCTTCAGCACCGGGGAGGGAAAGATCGTCTGAGCGAGCTACTTCTGCTCCCAGCCTCTGAACGCTCCCCTCCAAAAAAAGTGGCCACTGAGATGATAACCCAGCAGAGCTCCCATCCATTTGGAAGAATCCCAGAGCCTCCAGCCAAATTAATTTATGGCAGTGAGAAACTCTGCAGCCACAGCCTGCCTGTCATTCAAGGCTTCTCAAGTGGTCTGTTTTCCCCCTTAGGGCTATTGCCTGATTAAGGAACATCTTAACTCATTAACTGTGTGGAGTTCTGATGTGAGTTAAAGAGGGGGAAATGCACACTTGAAGGACATTTTACAGAGACATTAACCCTTCTCCCTCATCTAAGATGGCTCCTGCCACCTTCACTCTGAACTCTACCAAAGAAGAAATTCAGAATAAGAGAGCGAGCTTCATAGCCCTGTCCATCCACACCGTGGATCCAGTTAGGAACATCTATCTTTCGGGTTCCTCCCATCTCAGAAAGCTTTCATGCAAGCGACGCAAGACTTTCTGCCTTTTTAACTTTCTGCTTTGTGTGCCCATTTTCCTTTTGTCTTTTGACTCTTATTTTGGAAGAAATTATCTTCAGCCAAAGATAAAAATACAGGGGCCTAAATACCCTAAAGGTACCAGATCCCCCAGAACAAACATGAAATAATATTTCTGTTTATAGAATGTGTTACGTTTATTTAAAATCACAAGTACCAACTGGGAAAAAATGAAGTTTTACACTGTTTTGTACTGCAAGATATAGTGTTGTAACTACTCTGATATTTGGTTATAGATTTCATTAATTTATGTTGACAATGACTTGGTTCATTGTAAAATCGTATGAATAATGATATATCTTTTTTCTTGTTTCTTTTTTCCACTTCTTTTCACTGTATATCTTTTATATATTTTCTCATATATCCCAATAAAAACTATTTTTTTAAAAAAAGGTACCAGATGCCCTCTGATCTTGGAAGCTCAGGAGGGTCTGCCCTGGTTAGTTCTTGGATGGGATACCAGGTGCTGTAGGCTCTATTTCAGAGGACCGAACCGGCAAAACCACCTCTGAGTATTCCTTGCTTAAGAAAACCCTATAAAATTCATTAAATCAGAAATACGACGACATGGACAATCCTGACTTCAGTTTTCAATTATCTATCAGTGATATAGCTCCTTGACATAGGGCCAAATGGTTGAAAACTACGGAACCCACCAACACAGCATAAAAAGAGGCCAAGTTTAAGAATGATTTCATTAGGCAGATGGGTCTGGAGACTGCATTTACTTTTAAAAAAAAGAGGGTTGGGCGGCTGTATGGAGAACAGGCTGCCATTTTCATGCATTTGGGGTGCTTTTCTGGGTACCGCTTTGACTTATCTTTTTCTGAACGGCTTCAGGGGAATGCTTCCAAATTAACAAAAGGAAGTCTGGTGGGGAGGAGAGGGTGAGTTCAAGAGGAGAGAAGAGAGAGAAAGAGTTAAGTTTACAGGCCAGCACAATATTGCATTGTTCGCCTGAGCACCTGTGCTCATTAGCTGCCTGGAATTTAACTAGGGTGGGGGGAATTATTTTTGGTCTAATTTTTTTCCTTAAGAACTGATGGCTGCCCACAGAGAGAGAGAGAGAGAGAGAGAGAGAGAGAGAGAGAGAGAGAGAGAAACAGAGAGAGAGACAGAGAGAGAGAGACAGAGAGAGACCAAGCTGTACCTGCACTTCTACCACGTGGATGGAGTCCCAGCACCCCTTAATTTTCTTAGATCCGTCGCCAGCTTTCTTAATTAGAATCACGCCGGCAAATCCGTGATCCAGGTCCCAGAGGTAGACGGAGGAAACGCCCCCTTCGAAATACCTGCAACCAAAACAGAAAGGGAGACTGGTCACACCATTACGAGGGAGGGGAGCAGGGTAAACCATTATCACACATCCCTTTGGTTATGTTGTTGGTTTTAAGACAAATATCTTCAAAGAACGAGAGCCAAAGGATGGGGAAATTCAGACTGTTGCCTGCTAGTGGTCTGAGCATTGGACGACAACCCTGGAGACCAGAGTTTGATTCCCTGCTCAACCATGGAAACGCACTGGGTGATCCTGTGCACATCACATACTCTCAGCCCCAGAAAATCCCATGATAGGGTTGCCTTAGGGTTGCTGTAATTCAGAAACAACTTGAAGGCACACAACAACCACAAGGCAAATCTATCACAAAGTTTCCTTGGCAAGATCTCTTCAGAGGAGCCTTGCCATCACTGCCTTCCCCTGAGGCTGCGAGAGAGTGTGCTTTGCCCAAAGTCACCCAGTGGCTTTCCATTCAAGACCTGGTCTCCCAGAGTCCCAGAACACTGTTCAAACCATTACACCCATAGAGAGGGGCTGTCAATTGGAGAAGGCAGCCAGCTGGGGGATTCTGGGAGCTGCAATCCAAAGAAAGCAACCTTTCCCCCAAATTCTGTCCAAGCCTGACTCTTGAAGTCAGCTTTGTAGGCTTCCATCATTCTATGACAGCAGCCTAGAAAAGTTTGTTATTATTTTTGGACCACTGTTCCGCTGACCATGCCGGCTGTGGGAATTCCAGGGACTGTAGTACACAACAAGCAGGTTTCCAAGCTCTTGCCGGAGGTTGAATCGTGGGTCCCTGTAATTCTGTCACCCCACTCTTTTTGCACTGTGTATGACAGATTCACCTTAGAGTCGCCATAGGTCAGAAATGACTTGGAGGCCCACAACCACCACAACTGGATAATCCTACCACCTCAACATTAAACGTGTGTGTGTTTTAGAGTACCACTGAGCTGTTGTGGGGTAGGAGTCCCACAGTGCCAAAACTACTAGCATTAGAGAACTCCTTGATGGCTCTTCTACATTTCCATGTATTTAAAGAGCTCAATCTTCTTTTAAGGATTTTGGTGGGAGGAGGACAACTGCCACTCGCCCATAGCGTGTGGAACAAAGCAAATCATCCGCCAAACATCTGAAAAAGCCGTCAAGCCGCTCCTTAGGCAAGACGCAGGGACCATCAGGGTCCCGCCTCCAAATTGTGCAACCCCATTGACTCCAATTAATGGCAACAAGCTGTTAAAAGGCACACTGGAAACCTGGCTGAAACTTAAAACCACGCTTTATAGCTGGCTTCCTCCCCATCTCCCCTTCTCTCTCATCAGAGCTCAAGAAGTGTGGCTGGAAAGACATTCCACCACCACCCCCAAAAGTGGGGAGGGAAAAAAAAACTTTTTACAGCATTGCCTAATTAAGACCAAAGGGAACAGAGGTAACGGGGCCCCAGCTGGTTCTGTAGCCTCTTTTCCTTTTGTGCACAGAGAGGGTGTTCTGATTTATTGCAGGTCCCAATCGAGCTGATAAACCCCAACAACTGCAAGAAATAAAGTCCCAGGACTCTTCTCTGAAAAAAAAAAAAAAAAAAAAATCTCCATCTAGCATCTGACTTCTGCATTAAGATGCAAGTGTGATTTATCTTCCGTCTGCAAAATATAAAGGTCTTTTGGGGGGTGTTTTTGCAAACGCTGCTACACCAGGGCTGCCCGGGCATCCCCTCCACCTGCTGTTCTGCTGACCTGGTTGACACCTTCGCTACAAACTGTCTCGCTTGTGAAAAGCACGGATGTGACACACAGCAGAAACAGTGCTACATGCTCAAATCCAGGCTGTTGTTCCTGAAGTTCTTGGAAAACCTGATTCGCTCTAGTTGAGGAATGCAGTCAGCCTTCCACATTTGCAGGTTTGGCTTAACAGATTTGATTATTTGCAAATTCCTCCAACCCCCCCCCTCCAAAATCAGGTGCTTCTTTTCTGGGGGAAACTTCCCTCTCCACGGCTCCAATCAGGCCGCTAGTCCTCCTCTTCTTCTACCAGCTGCTGCCTGGCCTCTAAGGATAGACCACAGTCCAATTTCCCAGCACCACAGACCCTCCCAATGACCCCCTACACCCAAAGAAGGAGATGGAGGGGAAAAGAAGAAGTACAGGGCCACCATGCCAATCTACCCCCTTTCCCTCCTTTCCCTGAGCTAGTTTGGACCCTGGATGCCTTGACACCCTTCCCACAGACACACACACACACACACACTTTGATATCTGTGATTTTCCCACTTTTGTGGGGGTCCTGTGACCTTAATCCTAGCAAATGCGGAGGGCCAACTGTGCAGATAATCAGAGTGGGGAGAAAGCTCTGGGACGGAAAGGGGAGGATTACAGCTTAGTGGTAGAGCACACATCCAGGAGACTGTCGGTTCAAGTTGCAGAATCTCCTGGGTACATCCGGGAAAGATTTCTATCTGAAACACTGGAGGGCCAACACCAGAGTTGACAGTGGGATGGGTGTACCAAGGCCAGATTTGGGAAAAGACATTGGCCCACAGGCTGTGCTAACAAGGATTTTGCGAGTTGTGGAATGAAAAAATAATTTTTCCAAGTGTTGGCCAACAAAGTATAACAAGCAGATTCCTACATCTGTATCCACGTACAGAGAGGTACCTACTTCACCCACAAATCCACAACAGAGGCAGGGGAACAACTTGGCCAAAGTTAATAAAACTATACACCGTGGTGTGGAGAAAGCCAACAGTGGGAAACTTTTCCCTCCTCGTTTTCTTGCAATAACAGAACTAAGAGAAGCAATGAAATGCCTCCTTCTCTAGGTCTCACACATACACCAGATTTTAAAGATTTCACTTTTCCATTTTTAGTGTTTTATTATATTGTTTCACCGTACTGTACACGGGTATGCTGCATTTTAGCCTACTACAGACATCTTTATTGTGTTTTATTGGACAGTAATATTCTCCTGTTGGCTGCGTGCTTTATGCTAAAGCAATAAAACAGAACTGAATTGATTCCAATGCCCTGGGATGTAGAGGGATGCTGTATGATCAGAGATGGCTTAAGAGGGGAGGAACAGGGAAAAAACAATGGAGCACCAAAGAGCCACCACCATCAATTGGAGTATTATTGTCTTTTCTAGTGGCTCACGTCTTCTCATGATCTGGCCAAAGTACAACAGCCTCTGTTTAGTCATCTTGGCTTCTAGGGAGAGTTCAGGCTGGAGTTGCTCTAGGACCCAGCTTAGTTTCTGTCTTAGTTACACATGTGTAATGTTTGTTTGTGTGTGTGGTTTCCTTCTTTTCTTGTTTTTTCCCCCGTGGTTACAGATTGCCTCTTTGTATCTTCTGATAAAACTGATAAACATTACGTCT
Source organism: Cyclura pinguis (assembly GCA_030412105.1). NCBI lineage: Eukaryota > Metazoa > Chordata > Lepidosauria > Squamata > Iguanidae > Cyclura > Cyclura pinguis. The sequence continues at coordinate 16,226,244 of CM059612.1, read as the reverse complement.
TTAAAGAAAATGCTGCTGATGTTGCTGTCATTTTGGCACCAAGTCAAAACCTGGCTTCCATTGAAAGCTTTGGGCCCCAACAATTTTAACCCAGGCAGTACATTTGCTAGGGTGGTGCGCCTTTAAAACGGCTGAGGCTGGTTTTAAATCATCTGCTTTTAACAAATCAACAATGTATATTTTAGTCTTTTGCAATTACAGTTATTTGCATTTTCGAAACTGATTTTATTGTAAACTGCTGAGTTTTTTTTTTATATATAGGCCAGGATATAGACATTTTAATTATTAGACAAATAAAAACCAAGGAAGTGACTTCCAGGTCCCTCCTGGTAATTTGAAAAATGGTCTCTCCGGGACCTGCGTTGTATGTTTTGCATATTTTTAGTGCATTTTCTTTTAAACTGCGAGCTGCTTTGCATCCCAATTTCGGAGAAAAGACACGACATAAATAAATAAGTAAACCAACCATGCTCTTGGAAGGTGTTGGGGGGCATTTTAGGGCAAAACAGAAATTATTTGAACTAATCTTCCAAGGGCTTGTGGGGGCCCATGCCAGCCTCTGATAGTTTCTCACCCTTTTGGGTTTGAAAGAGCGAAACATGCCTCCTTCTCTTGCTTGGAAAAATGCAAAAACGGCAACACAAGACTAACCAGGCACAGAGGGAACTCTTGACACAAGGATTCTTCCTTTCCCTTTCCCAATTACACATTTTACCAGCTTGTTCAGCCGCATGAAACATTAATTAGAAGGAGGCGGTGGGGTCGCGACAAGGACTTATAAAAACGTTTCCTTGCCTTCTGTACTTTGATCCTAACGACATGAAACGGGGATGAAGGATGACGACGACAACAAAAAGGAGCCCTGATTTTTTTTTTCTTTTAACGCGCTTCGAATTTATGAGATTTTGCATAAAGGCTTTTGCGGGTAACGTTTTAAGAACGTGCTAAAACGTCGTCCGAGACCACATCAAGCCGTCCGAGGGGCCTTCCCGCCAGGATAAGCAAGCGCGCAGATGGAAACACTCGGGACAGCCTTTGTACCTTTAATGAGTCAAATCTAAGATTAATATTGTCTTAAATGCTAACATGCTATTTCAAGGCTGCATGGAGCTGGCTGTAGCAACAGGTTTGAGTCCTCAGGGGGAAATGGCTGGCCGGGGGAAGGAAAAAAGACACAGCCAAGTTGCCTTTCTGTGGTTCTGAGCCATGCTGGGCTCAAGTGCTAGTGTTGGCATTGGTTTCTTCCTTCTTTTGGAGAAAGTGTTTGCAAACTGTAAGGCAGATCTGCAGTTCTCTCTTGTTGTTTTGGACTCTGCAAGTCTTGGAGGTGTCACCGCTTGGAAAGAACTACTAATAAATAGTTTGTTGTTACTTGCTCTCGAGTCGACTTTGACTTATGGCAACCCTATGGATGGGAGATCTCCAAGTCACTCTATCCTCAACTGCCCTGTTCAGGTTTTCCAGATTCAGGGCCGTGTCTTCCTTGACAGTCTCTCTCCATCTGTAATGCGGTCTTCCTCACTTCCTACTGCCTTTTTTCTTACCAAGCATTATTGTCTTTTATTGTGAACCATGTCTTCTCACAATGTGGCCAAAGTTTGACAGCCTCAGTTCAGTCCTCTTGGTTTCTAGGGAGAGTTCGGGCTTGAGTTCCTCTAGGTCCCATTTATTTGTCTTTTTAGTAGTCCAGGGCATCTGTAGAACATGTCTCCAGCACCACATGTCAAAAGAATTGATTTTCTCCCTAACAACTTTCTTCACTGTCCAGCTTTCACAACCATACATAGAAATTAGAAATATGACGGCATGGACAATCCTAACTTTAATACTCAATGATATCTAAGTAACTAATAAATAACCATTAATCTCTCCCCTCCCGGTAACAAAAGTATAACCAAGTTACATTACAACTGAACACAGGGGGATAACACAGAGACTTGATCCCGATGACCCATAAGGTCCCTTCCAACTGTACGATTTTATGGTTCTAACTTGATTCTTTTTTTTTTCCTAGTGTTAAGTGTAATTTTTAAAGTTATGCAGGTACAGCCCAAGCCAATGGCGAGGGGGGAATATCACATGGTTCCAGTGCTGGCGCCTGCTGCTGAAGAAAAAAACATTCATGTTTTTATAAAAACCAAGAATATCTGTTTTAGTTGCTTTTGAGAAATAGTAAAGGGATACTTTCAGTGTTAGCAATGCAACTGTCACAGTCAGGACTCTGAGCATGTAATTCTGTCCTGACCTCCACATCCCATGGCCAACTGTGTGCACAATCTATCTAGCTCTGAATCATGAGACTGGACTCCATGCGCTTGAGGAAGCAGACTGTAACCCATGACTGTTTGTGCTAAAATAAATCTGCTGTAATAAATAGGTCTTAAAGGCATCAAGAGGCAAACAAATGGGCCTGAGAGCAAATCAAGCCTGAACTCTCAAACAGAAAGCAAAGTGACTAAAACTGAGGCTGGTGTACTTTGGAGATATCTTGAAATGCATGATTCACTGGAAAAATAGTCATAATGCCTAGTAAAGTGGAAGGCAGCGGGAAAACAGGATGATAATATTACAGATGGACTGATCTACAGGGGAGAGGGCTGGACTCTCCTGCTTTTCCAGGTTGGGCCTGATGGCGCCTGTCATCTCTTCCAGCTCTACGATTCAAACAAGGAATCCCTGAGTTTGCAAGACCTGAGCTGGCCAGCTGAACAAGGCGCTTCAAGGAATCTCATTCATTGTTGCTCCTGTTGTCTGCCTTATGGCGAACCGATCAGAGGATTTCCGGGCACTGAGAGTGTGTGATGTGCCCAAGGTCACCCACTGGGTTTCCACGGCCGAGTGGGGAATCAAACCCTGGCCTCCAGGGCTGTAGTGCAACTCTCAAAGCCCCACACCACACTGGCTCTACTTCACTGGGTCCCTATAAATCAGAGCTTTCCAAACTGTTTGTCGCAACATGTTAGTGTGTCGGCTGCAGTGTGTGTGTCGTCGCTGCTGCCTCAGGTTGAAAAACACCCTGGCAAGGGTGGCAGTGGTGGGCCAGGCTCAGGTGGAGGGGCTGCCTCTTCCGGACCACCCCGGGCCAAAAAAGACTCCAGCAAGGGGGCAGCGGGCCCACCCTAGATAAACCTCTGGGCACTGTGCACGCACAATCGGGTTGAAACAGTTGGAGTGAATGTGAAAAGGCATGGCCAGTCAACAAAAAGCCGCCTATCTGTAGGTGTGTCCCACGTGGGATTGTTCTCTCACTTTATCACTGCGGAAGTGGAGTGCTAGTGCTGTTATTTTCATGTTAATTACTTAAATTGCAGTTTAATTACTCCTAAAATGGGTAAGTTTCTCATTAAGAATTTCATTTCTTGTAATTTCATTATTACGATTTATGTTTGTGTCCATGTCTCTTATAAGGGGTTAGTTTAACCACCGCTTTGCTAGTAAAATTGAATTACTGTGTCGCGAAATGATGCATGTCTAAAACGTGTGTGACCAACATGAAAAATCTGGAAAGCTCTGCTATGAATCATAGCCGACTTGACTGTATAACAGCACCAGGTCCCGCAGAACACTTGGTGGTGGTTGTTCTTTTAAACTGTACCTACAGTGGCCACTAGTTTTGTGGGTGTTGGTAGTCTAACTACAATCCATTCCATTCTAAAAGTGATTTTCCAAGTTAATGGCCAGTTGGAAGACTCCCAGCATCGCCGTAAGTTTGGTCACGGAGGCAGGGTAGGATGTGAAAAGAATAAGTAAAATGTTGAATCCAGCACATATGCAAAGAACTCTGAGTGGGGCCTTCAAGAATTTTGCACGGTGGGTGAGACTCCGCTGCAGGGAAGGTGGAGGAACAGCCTTGCTGGGCCAGCTGTTCTTCATTGCAGCTCGAGCAAATCCATCCCAAAGAGCGCCCGTGGCTTTTGCTCAGGTATTTGGCAGATTCCTTCCAGCACACACACACTCACAGGTGTGAGCAGCCCTTGAGCAAACATACCAATCTGGTTTGGTATGCGTGCCCCTCTCTGCCAGGTACGCACATCTGGTTGCCGGCTGGGCAGCTCTGAAGAGGCAGGGCAGCCAACAGCCCCCAGGGGGAGAACAAAAGGCGGATTCAGAGGAGGCAAGGAACGCTTAGCCCGGCAACTACAAAATGCGAAGTCACACGGAGACTCCTGGAGAGCGGATGCTTGTTCTCTGAAGCCTCTTAGCCCTGCTGCACTGCTTGTTCTGCATCTGGGGAACTGAAGCAGAGAAGGGGACCTGCAGCCCAAATCCAACCCACTGAGGTTGTCCAGCCAGACTGCTGAGTATGAGGCAAGGACCTCTCTTTAGTCTACACAGCCAAGCTTCTCCCCTGAATAACTAGGACTGACTGGGAAGGAAATTTGCACTGTGACTGAGGTATCCACTCTTACCTCCAATCACTGACTCTTGTCTCCAATCAATCTCCTTGAAAGTTTGAGCGAAGATCATCTTTGCCCACCCAGCTCTTCCCTTCCCCAACTGTTTTGCCTGTGTCAAATGTTAGATTCTCAAAAGTCTGTAGGACCTTGAGGTAAGAATCATCTTTGCCCACCCAGCTTCTATTTCTCTTCCCTTCCTCAACTGTTTTGCCTGTGTCAAATTTTAGATTCTTGAAGGTCTCCAGAGCGCAGTCCTGGTTTCGTCTCTTCTGGAAAGCACTGATGGGGCTTTATAATTAAGTGAATAATAAAAATAAAAAACCTAGGCCATTCAATTACTTGGGAGCTCACTGTTTATCCAATTAGCCCTTTCCTTTTCCTTTCTAAGTGGTCTCAGCGTGGCAATTTTTCTGCAAGGTAAATACCAGGTGCTGTAGGCTCTATTTCAGAAGAAAGAACTGACAAAACCACCTCCCTTGCCCAGGAAAACCCTATGAAATTCATGGGGTCGCCATAAGCCAATAGGCGATTTCAAGACATGTGTGTGCACACACAAATATTTTGTGCTGCTTTAATGCCACACGCACTATGGGTGTAGAGACCGCTGCTTAGTTTGACTCGATAAAAACTTTAATAAAATGAGGTGGGACCAGGTGAGGGGCTTCACCAGCTCACTGTAAAGCCTTACCTGGATCCCCTCTGAGCCCCACAAGAGCAAAGTCCTAGCCAGGAGGAGAAGAAAAAAAGTGGCCACGTATTGTTGCTGCTGAGATACAGGGCTGATGCAGCTGGATTCAATCTTCAGCGATCCCCGGCTGCATAAAGCTGCGGCAAATTATTGTGTCCAAGGAGGGGCTTTGTCGCAAGAGTTTATACGAGCATGAGCCAAGGGCAATAAAGCAACTTCAAAAGGCTGAAGCCCCCTCTTGCAAGAGGTTTGCCTGCACCAGGTTTGCATCGAGATCCAGATGGTGGCATGCCTGTGGGAATGGCCCTAAGAGAGGAGGAGGAGAGAGAGCTCAGAACTCTGTGAACAGTGAGGCCGAGAGTGATGGACACACTGCCTGCGTCGCCAGAGCAGAGCTGAAGTTAAAGGGCATAAACGGAAAAGCTAAAAAGAAACAGAGTCCTTAGGCTAGCATGTCTAAGTCTTTGAAAAAGCAGCAGCCACCTTCTCAACACACACACACACACACACACACACACACACACCCCTACAAAGTGGTTTGCAGCTCTGCACAAGTCACATTTGGGCTAGATTTCAAAAGGAGTACCTTTCTTTCTAGTAACGGAGGATAAAAGTGAGCTGCCCTGCCTTGCATTTGCACTCAAATGACTCTTGGCCAACAAGCAGTGTAGCCTCTGCCTGCCTCGAACTCTCTCCACCACCATTTTAAACTCAAGATTTAACACCAACACCAGAAAGATGCAACTCTGTGACCCTCTCCCATCACATTTCTTCTGCTAAAAGAATGACTTTTAACATCCATGCCTGATGAAGAAGCCTGTGAGCTTCAAAAGCTGGCATAATGTACCTCACACCTTTGGTTGGCCTAACAGAGAGATCACCACAATGTGTTGCTTTTGGGTTTTCTTTTTGGATTTTTGTTGATTTTTCCTTCCTCCTCAAGACATTTTCAAACTGTGCCACCAAAGCCCAGTTCGTAGGCAGAACCTGACTCAAAGCAACGCAAATATTTCATATATGAAACTTCGAGCCAGCAAGTGAAACAGGAATGATGGAGAGAGAGAGAGAGAGGCCATTAAATTTGGGGTATCATTGTTTTACAAATGATTTTATACTTTTAAGAAAATCAATGCTGTTTTCAACATGATACCCTCTTTAAGGGTGTTCTAGCCTTTCACCACCCAGTGTTTAGCTCCATCTTGTTTTAACTTCATCGTAAGTCACCTTGGGCCACATGCTGGAAGAAAAGCGGAATATTAAATAAATAAATAAAAGCTAGAGAGGAAAGTGGAACTGGGCAGATTTTCATTGCTTCCTGTAAAAAAAAAAAAGCTTTCCTTTGCCCTAAAAGGGCCTGGTGAGGCTTAAAAACATGCTGAAAAAGTCCCTGCCTCATGTTGGGCCAAAAAATTATTTTAAATTTTTTTTCTGCAGGTGTGTGGTGGGGAATGCAGCCCTCCAAAGTCTACAGGGGGGTTGCTATGGCAGCTCCGTAACTGCCCACAGTTGTCCGCCCCAACCCTATAGGGATTTCATTCCTTCTGGATGGGCCTTCCAGGATGAGGAAACCTTCAGTGGGAGTCACGAAAAGTGTTAAGGGAAAGGGGGTTCATATCCCCGAGGCAGGTCAGAGCTAAAATTCTTCTGAACGCAACAGTTTAGGAACAAAGACTCAGACAACGGGAATGCACAAGGCTGTCCCGAGTTATTCCACACAAGGAATTAATAAAAACAAAACTCGTCCTTGAAAGGGAAAAAAAAACAGGGAAGAAAAATGCCGTTTCCCTGATGACGGAAACCCACTTTCTGCCACACTGCGCCTAATCTGGCCAATGCCCGTCACGCCTCGTCGTCATGAATTTACTTTGGAAATGCTGATGGTTACGGAGTCTTCCCGCTGGGGAGCCTGCCTCAATTCACTTCTAAGGACCCTTCTTTCCAAACAATCAGGGATGATTACATTCTACAATTGGATCCATCCACTCCACCGCCACCCCCACTGACTAAAGGATGTGGAGGATAAAGCACGTAAATGCATCCAGATCTCCAACTGGACTGCACGCTTGGGTTTCTGGAGCCAAAAGTGGGCTCATTAAAGGAAAGGTAATTAATTTGCAATCATGCACCCAGAGTCATCACCTCACCTCCTCAATACATGGACCACTGAGAAAACTTTTGGCTTAACAACCTCCACTCAGAAATAACACGGCAATCAATACTTTTTTAAAAGCATCATTCTTAATGACAATAAACACAGTGGGGTATAGTGACTGGAACACTGGCCTACGACCCTGGAAACGAGGGTTCAATTCCCCACTTGGCCCCGGAAACATACTGGATGACCTTGGACACGTCACACGCTCTCAGCCCCAGAAAGCCCTGTGATAGCATCACCTTAGAGTTGCTGTAAGTTGGAAATGACTTGAGGGCACACAGCAACAACTACTGAAAAACAATGGGCCCCATTTGGACATGAGAATAATCCCAAATTCTTGAGGGTTCTGGTTTAGTATGAGACCTGCATCTTGACAGAGGATGAACTGGCAAAAACACGGTGAAACTGGTCTCCCACACCCTATTAGGTGTGAGGGAGAGCGCTTTATATTTAATTTAAAAATGCTGGTGGCGAGCCATTGAGGGCTCACACTCTTCCCACCCTTGACATACATCAGAAGAGAATGCCCCCCAACAGGGGGTGGGACAAGGGGCAACAGAGAGGAGAAAGCCCCCTGCCTTCTAATGAAGGGTCCTCTTCAGGCTCCAGCTGCCAGACTGGAAGATTAAATCTGTTGGAAAGGAAACTGCCTTCAATCACGGCCAAAGAGAGGGGAACACTTGTTATTCTACAGCATTCCAAACCTGTGGCAACAGGTTGTTTCCTGTAACTTAAGGCAGGTTTAGATTTGGGCTAAATCTGTCTGCGATGCCCATATCAGGGGGAGCCTAAAATGATCCCTTCAAGATAAAGTGGAAAACCAACCTCATTTACAAAGTGGAGCCAGGGAAATCACAGCCTTTGGTTAGACTCAAGCTGCAAAAATAAGAATTGCCAAAAAGCAGAGAGATGGAAGGAAGGAAAGACGGAAGAAAGGGAGATAAAACTTGGCTATGAAATCTTGCAGTCTTAGCTACTTTCCTTAACAGAAATTACAGCGGGTCCATTCCTGTCCTGAGGATAATTGCCTGCCTCCCCCCCTCACCAGACAAAAAGATTATGAGAAACTAACGTACAAGTCTCTGTATTGGTCAAAGGCGTTGTTTGCTTCCACCTCCAACTTCCGCAGGCGAGCAGAGGGCATGGCACCATCTTCCAGAGGCGGGTCATATTTATTACTCCACGGTGATCTGCAAGAGAGAGAGAGAGAGGAACATTATCAGTATGTTAAGTACTGAAACATGTTCTTCCTCCTGCAAGGAGGTTGTCCCCATTCTCGTTCCACGTTGTAAGCATTTCTATAAATGTTATATAAGTATCAACAATGCACTCTAAAAGATGACAAAATCTTCTGCCCCATACAGCTTACACTCTAAGGACTGGCCTACACATGCAGCAGAATGAAGTGAAAGAGTCAAGAGTTTAGTTTTGTTTTAACAATATTAACCACTGTTTTAACTTTTGTATTAATACTTTCTTTTTTCAAGCTGCACTGTGTTTTTAAATGGTTGGGAGCCACCCTGAATCCTGTGCTAGGAGAAACCTTAGATATAAAATAAATAAAGGAATCTTCCTGATGCTACCAGAATTCTCTGCAGTTTTGCCTGTATCGTGGCACCTTCTCCTTAGACAATGGGTGCAACAGATAGGGAAAAGCCTTCTCTTAGCTACTCCCTGATCTGTAGAATGCCCTCTCTGGAGACATCTGCCGGCATCCTCATCAAACACGGTGAGACACTAGGCTAAACCCTTCCTGTTTTGGCAGGCATTTAGGCTTCGAGTTCTTGCTTTTATTATTCTTGGAAGCTTCCACCAACCTCATATTTTTAACATTTTGATACCAAATCAGCCAAGATACTCCTTCTGGTTGTGCTTTCATTTACAGTTTTGTGTTTTTTATGTTAGTAAACTTCCCTTGAGGGCACTCACCAGTTGGGTGGTAAGCAGGTTAAAAATATTAAAACATTTGGCTTTTTAAAACGGACTGGTTTAACTAGCATTTGCTTTCCGCCGCTTTTTACTTCCAGCTCTGGGAATGGGGGGTGCTTTTTACCCCCTGAGAATTTCCTGGTTTTAAAAAACAGCTGACTTGGGGCTTTGCATTTCATACTCCTATGGGGTGATCCGGAGGCCACCTTGAGACAACCGAGGAAGTCATTGGTATAAACACAATTTTTCTAAAACGCCTTTTTAGCACGGCTTCAATGGCAACTAGCAGCCTTTGCAAACTTGTATCTGTAAGATGTGTGTAGAGAAATGAAGAAGAGGAACAGAGCTGAGATCTCCTTTGTTTAAGATCCTCGGGAGTAGAACTTTATGCTTTTTTGGTGACTTAAGAAAACCGAGCTGCATTTAATGCAGGTAACTGCCAAGCAAGTACTCAAAGCCGCCTCCCGTAACCGCTCCATCTCCTGCCTCTCTTTTAACAAGGTGGGCTTGATTTAATTGTGGTTAACAGATCTTTTTCACAGAGTACAGAGACTGGAATTTCAGAGCCACAGGTTAACACTTTTTTTTCCAGCCTGAAAAAAAAGAAAGTAACTGGGACATATTCTTATCCTACCGTTTGCAAAGGGAAGGAGAAGTGGGGGGGGGGTTGAGAATGCTGGCTACAGCAGTAATTTTATCCACGAGAAATTCATAACGTTACCCCCTGGAAAAAAAAATGTCTTTATAAGCAGACAAGCACTCCAAACACATTTAAGGGCTTAGGCAAAAAGGTTGTTTTGAAGAAAGACAGATGGATAAACCCGCTCGGGTTGAGAGCAGCGGGGTCCCAACTCACTTACACAGGAGAACCATTTCGGCTGTAACTAACGGGTTTGCAAACCGGGCTTGCTGGCACCGACTTCACCCCATAAGGATTCCATTTAGGGAAAGCAATCAAAACAGCAAGGATAGGAACACCAGAGAGAAATTCAGGGGGCCTTGGAGTTTTTAAAATGTACGTGCATACATATGTGTGTGTGCATGTGTGTTTTTAAAAGCTCAGCTTTGGCTCCCCAGATGTCTCAGCCATTGACTTCTCCCAGATGTGAGTGTTAATTGCTGTTCTCCACCAGCTCTAGGGACAGAGAAGTTGAATGGGGCACTCCTTACCCCCTACTGCCTGCTTGGACCAAAGGCAGCCTTTACATCACAAAAAAAAAAAAAGGAACTGCTTTCTTAAAGTGCAGAACAACTTTGCTTGCTCAGAGAAACAAGGCAGGCCTTCTTTGCCTAAGTTTGGAAAGATAACGTGACAAATGTCTCCCTGGCCCCCCAAAATATGGCCTCAAGATCAAGGCCCCAAAACAGTAAATTGGAAATGTGATAGTACTACATAACTTCATCTGTGGTCTGTCTGTACTGAGTTATTATTCTTATTTTACTCATTTCTATACTGTTTTTCCCCTCAACAATGAGACTCAGGACAGCTTACAAATGATCAAAACAATTACAGACTAAAAATGCACAAAAGCATCAGCCGTGTGTGTGTGTGTGTGTTTATTTCAAAAACAATCTATAGCAACAGTTCTCAAACTTTGGTCCTCCAGACATTATGGACTTCAACTCCCAGAAGTCCCTGCCAGCACAGTCAATGGCTCGGAATTACAGATGAGGAAGTCCCAATCATCTGGAGGACCAAAGGTGGAGAACCACTGATTTACAGTGCTAAAATCAGGTAAAATTAATTAAAAGGTAGAAAATAAAAAGTCAATAAAATAGGACACCGTTAAAAGGTCATCAAAGTTGATTCCTAAAAACCTGATGGAACAGGAAAGTCTTCACTGGCCAGCAGAGGAGAGTCAGCCCAGAAAACTTCACCGATTGTCCTACAGACATACCAGTGAACTATTAGCTTTAGGAGGTTCACAATGGTGTAACCTAATAACACACGGTCTTCTGCCCTCCTCACAAGTAACAGAATTCCCCATAACATGCTACTACATGAGTAACGCAAGAGCACTCCCTGAAAGCAACACATCAATATTATCGGCTGGGAAGAGTGTAGGAATTCCTGCTCTGTCGAGAGAAGTACAACCTGGTGAGGAAAAGCAACACAGTCACCTGTATGAGTCTCCATCTCTATTGTAGTCGCACAGCAAGTAATCCTTCCCCACCACCTTATCACGGGCAATCTTCAAAGGCTGGTCGACTGAGGACAGGAGATCTTCACAGAGGCTGGGAACCTAAGGAGGAGAAAAAGGTAGAAGTGAGACAAGACATTTTTCTTCGCTTTCTCCTTCTGGCTGATTTTGAGTGTCAACTGTCTTTAGTCTGGCCTCCCAAGATATCAAGGCCTCTAGACCAAGGGTGGGCCAGTTCCTCAACCCATCCTGCAGGAATCAAGGGCCACCAAGTCCCTGAAATAAAATCACACAGCTAGAGGTTCGCTTCTGTTTTCAACCTGTACATGCTTCTTTAAAAAAACTAAAAAAAAAACTAAGAAAGGGCCATGTGAAAAACAACAACTATTTCTAGTGGTTTTCAGGCCTGCTGGTCTCCTTTTTGAAATGAAAATGCTTTTCGTGTGAGGATGGAGAATCAGGGGGCATGCAGTTGTATTTTGCTGATCCCTGTTCTACATGAGAGTGGAGAGAAATTTCATAGCCAGACTGGTACAATCAAGGTGGCCTGTTCTGCCACCCGGGAAAAACCTTTCCATGTCAATCTCAGGGCACGTTTATGCATCACGACAAACCATTGTTTGTGTGAACCCTAGCTCGTTGCTTAAGCAACACATGGTACAGCCAAGGATCACACAAACCATCACCTGTCTCCTCCATTCCTGGTTTTGTTCTTCTTGTACCTCTTTTGTCTCTTCCTTTTTTCAAGGAGGGCAGCCAGAGGAAAAAGGTCAGGGGCAAGACAGAGTTGCAGATCTGGATGTCACGACAAGCCATGGTTTAAGTATGCCCGATTTTTATAAGCAAAATACTACTATGGGTTCAGGACAGTGATTTGTGGGTGATAAATAAGCCACACTGGAAGAAGCCAGATTTCAACAAACCGCATCATGGCTTCTCATGATGTGCAAACAAAATTATGGCATCCCATGTCAATGGTGCAGAGTTGGATGTTATGCTTCAGAGAGGGCAGACCCCTGGTTGCCTGTTAAACCGCACTGTGGGTGCCCACACATTCATGCGGACACCCTCCCCCACCACAGCTCTAAACAAAATTCAGGTGGCATTATCATAGCCACCAGTGTGGTCTCATAAAGCTAAACACATACGCGGACATATGCGTGTGTGCATGTGTGTGTCATGAATTCTGTTCCTTGCCAAATTGAGGGCTGTAAAGCAATTGCTGGGGGGAAAGTTTTAAAAGTGGTAAATATTTATAATGGAGTGGAAATCCAAGAGCTGCTAAGAGAATAAGCTGCCCGTGAACGGCAGCTTAATTTTTTCCACTAGCTCACGCTCTGGGTGGAGTTTAATATACTTTCCAGGAAACCTGCCAAACGTTACCATGCTAGTTAACTTTAAGAAAAGAAAATACATTTCCTTGACACGTGTCACTTTTTCTTTTTTTTTAAGAAGCAGCTAGCACAGGAACACTGTAGCACAGTTTTAACGACAGAAGGGAAAGAGGAGCTGTGCAGTGGTTAGCCACTTGTGTGTCCACGAGTTGCTAGTCCACAAGGAAACTAGGATCACCAAGGTTTAGCCAAGGAATCAGTTCAAACGCCTTTCAGCCCACCATGAAGAAGTCTTCTCCTCCACACACACACAAAGAAAAAAACTGTTCAGCAAGTTTATTTTTAAATACAGGAACTTACAAAGGCTGCAGGTGGTGTTGCGGTGTAAGTACATTTTCCAAGCTCTGGCATGTACACACACACACACACACACACACACACACCTGGACAACTGTTGTACAGCAGGTCTGCCAAATCCGCAGGGGATACATTCCCAGACTTTAAAACAGAAGGCAAAAAAGCCGTGCATAACACCTAGTGTTGCATTTGGACCCCTGGCCCAGCCGAGGCAGTTAGGGAGGGAGGCGGCTGGTTCCTCCTCCCTGCCTGCCTGCCCTTCCTCGTGGGGCATAGCAAGCAGCGCCCTCCCTGGAAGCCAAATCCAGTGGGAGGCCCGGTTGCCCGGAGCTGTGCGCCTCTTTTGGCTGAGGAAGGAGCGTCTGTCTCCTTCCTTGGCCAAGAGAAGCGTGTGGCTTTGTGAAGCTAGGCTTGGCACGCCTCACTCGGCCGAGGAAGGAGCGTCCATCTCCTTCTTTGACAGAGAGAGGCATGGGGGAAACCGCACACCTCTCTCGGCCAGGGAGGGAGGGAGGGAGGGAGGTTTTCCTTGGCTGGGAGAGGTGCAGAAAGCCCTGCTGCACCTCATGGAGTGCCACTCTCAGCCACGGATGGAGAGAGACCCCTTCCTCGGCCGAGAGAAGTGCACGAGGCCTGCTGCAAGGAGCGAGGACCCTGGCCAGTGGCAGCAGGCACGGTGCACCTGGAGCAGATCACAGGTAAGTGAAACCACAGATACTGCTCCAGGAACCAGGAGCAGGCTCTTCTCTGTGGTAGCCCCAAAGCTCTAGCATCCTTTTAAGAGGCTAGTTTCCCACCTCTGTGGTTTCTCTTTGGAACATGGGCTAAGACTTTTTTGCTAATTCGCCGGTCATTTGGAAACAGAGCTGTAAAATGGTCGGGTTTGGTAGTGCTATTAGTTTCCAGCTCATTATAATTTTGACAAAATTGCCGAGGCCTACAAATCTCGGGGAAGGGTTGATTCACACCACACACAGCTGGGCCCAGACCACCCTGAAATAGGAGACAAGCCTCTTAAAAGACTGGACTTTTTGTCCCTTCGAACAAGGGAATGAATGATGGCACTCTTTCGAATTGGGTTGCAAAAAAAAAAGAAAAAGAAAAGAAAAGTGGCAAGGTTTTGAAAGGGGCAAGGGAGAGATCAGTTGTAGACAAAGAGGAAGACAAATTGAAAGAACAAGGCTGCCATACCGGCAGTGGATGTCAAACAAGGGTCCTCTTGTCCTCCCGTAAAGCTAATCTGGCTAGAGTTAGTCAACCAGGTAGAAGGACAAACTTTTAATTAAAAAATAAAGCCACCCCAACCCCAGCCAACAGGACAAATGGCCACCTGTGCCCAGGCAGAAATCAGACACCCTCCTGAGCAGCTGGCCAAGCCCTCGTTTCCTGCTTAGAAGTTGGGGTGCCGATGGGGGCAAAGTTAACGTTCCAAGACGCAGACCGTTATCAAGATGGGATCTGTGTCAGGCTGGGGAGAACAAGGTCTTTTGGGACTTGAGCCAACGCAAGAACGCACTGAAACATCAACCTCCTCAGCTTTTACTGCAGAAAAGTGGATGTGGTTGTGGGGGGGGGGGCCCTGACAATTGGATATCTGTGTGTATATATGGTTTCAAGTCACCTGTTGACTTACGGAGAGCCCATGAATTTCACCAGGTTTTCTCAGGCAAGGAATCCTCAGAGGTGGTTTTGCAAGTTCCTTCCTCTGAAATAGAGCCTACAGCACCTGGGATTCACTGGCAGCCTCCCATCCAAGTAGTAACCAGAGCTGACCCTGCTTAGCTTCCAAGATCAGATGGGATCTGGTGCCTTTAGGGTATTTAGGGCCAACGGAATCGTCAACCCGTCCAAAATTTTGTGTGTGTAGCGGTGTGTTCCGGTTGAAGTATGATGGCAATCAGAGAAAGAGGCAGCAAAAATCAATATTCTCTGTCTTCGGGGTGAACAGCACATGAGACAAAAGAAGGGACGTGCTCCTCCTAAAAAGGACCGATGGATGGCAAAGGATCCTGAGAGAGCCACACGTAGGTCATTTCCGCCCTACATAATAATAGTGCTATTATTCCACTTTCAATATCCTGTGGAATCCTGGGGTTCGTCGTTTAGGGAGGGGTATTTAGAATTATCAGCCAGAGAGCTCTTTGGCCTCCCTAAACTACAAGCCCCAGAATTCCACAGGACGTTGAAAGGGGAATAATAGCACTATAACAGTGTAGTGTGGAAATGGTCTTAGTCCATGAGCTTGCAGCTAGCCAACAGAGAAAGAACAGAGAGTTTCCTGAGTCTCGAGTCAAGCAGCCTCATGCAGCTTCAATTAGCCAAAGTGCACGCATCCAGTTGTAACCGACACCATCCCAGCAACGAGTTGGCTGAAAGTCAAAAAACCAAAACCGCTCTCTGCGCAAGAGTCTAGATCTCCCTTATTCCACTGGCGCTCCCTGGTCACCATTGCTTTCTTCAGTATAGCTGCGTGCTCACCACTCATCCCTCAGTGGAGGGGAAGGGGGACATGCAAAATCCAGCCTCCACAATTGCTCCTCAGTTGCCCAGTCTTTGCTGCAAGGGAATCCACAAACTCACACTCCACACACATTTCAAGAGAGCTTGCAACAGGCAAGCCTTCTGTGACCATCCGCATCCAAAGAAAATGCTGCTGGGGTTGAGTTGACAGGTACCAAACCCATTCAGAAATCATTCAGTACATAAAAAGGGAATGCTAGTCCAGTGCAACACATAATGTCACCTTCCATTTTTGGGCCTCCAACGATACGCATCAAGAATAGCCACTGAAGTCTCTCAGCTGAGGCTAATTCACAGCTGCTGTTTCCGAAAGCCACTCGTACAGCGGCTTTGGCCCAGGTGACGACCAGAAGTCTGTTCATGTACTGCAACAGCATACCGTATTCACTCATGTATAATTTTAGTCAAAAAATCGACCCTCAAAAACCAGGGGTTTTCATGAGATTTCCAGAACAAATCAAGGCAGAGGACATGCCCTAAAATAAACCCTAAACTGACAGGCTTTACTAATTTAATTGCATTTCTCTAAAATCTCTAAAGCTCTGGTTCTCATTTGAATTCTTACAGAACAGACGTCACCCCTACGGAAATGAAAAATGAAAGACAGTTAACGTTTTTTTTTGGAGGGGGGAGTTGGGAAAAAAAAAACATTTGAGGGCTCAAGCCAACAGGAGAGGGCCAGTGCTCCTCTAGCAACGAGCTGCCCTGGCCACCTCCCGCTAGATTTCTGCCAGGTTCGGCCGGCATCTAATAAAACTTAATTCTAATTCTACTGAGTCATCCAGCAGGTTTTTAAAGGTTTCCTCTCGTGGCAGAAAAACAGGCTCAACGGCCTAACGGCTATTATGAAAATGAGAATTCAGAGTCTCAGAACCATGCCCGTGTCCATGAATATATGCTTGCCGCTTGAATTTCAGCAGCAGCACGGTAACAGATGTGTTTGTGCACCTTCCAATTAATCTTCGGGGATGGGCCATAATTCAGTCGATCAGTTGAATGATCACTCTGTTTGCATCCTGGAGTCCTGGGTTTAATCTCTCTCCGCCTATGGTTAGAAGGAATGACTTCTCAGGTGATCCAAAAGATCCTTCTCCACCAAAGATCTTTTTTGCTGTCAAAAGCATGGCTACGCTTACAAGGTTCTTTCAAAATGCAAGAGCCTGGCTATCTTATGCCGGCGGTCAGCCAAGGTTCACAGCCCACCCATTGCAGTCTTTATCAGCAGCCATTGACAACGTTTGCAACAGTTGGTCAGCCAGTTACCATCTGTCGGCTCAGCAGTCTGAGTCAGTAGTAAATTCTGAGTGACGGTCCAAAGGGAGTACCCCGCAGCAAAGTCAACACAAAAGGCAAGGGTCAAGGTTTCCAAGAACATGACTGAGGGATCTGAACATTGCTTCCACCAGCCAAAGCAGTTGTCTGCAACAGATTTCTCCCCGTCCCCTCCTCTGTATATATGGGCCAACGGCCTCCCCCAGCTGTTTGCCTAATTAATGCATCTTCTCTATATAAACGCTCTGAGTCTTGTGAGCTCTCCCTTTTTCATCCACGCTAACTGAATTAAGTATTGTCCTGTTCATGTCTCTGTGTATTGGATGTTGGGGAGGGTCCTTTCTTGGTTTGCACCTGAGTCCTGGGGCCGGGGCATGACACTAACCTTCTCCTTCTCAACCAGCCTTCCTTGGACTAGTGGGCTCTAGATGTCAAACAATACCTCCCATCACCCCCAACCTGTGCCCCAACAATCAATATGTGGAAGGATACGGGTGAGAGCCTTCATTGCTGTGGCTCCCTAGGTATGGAAGATCCCACCCCCCTGAAAGCCTGACTGGTGCCAACACTGCTGTTATTTAAGGCCATTTCTGCACTAGGCTGCTATAGCGCTGTTATTCCACTTGCAACATCCTATGGAATCCTGGGGTTTGCAGTTTCGGGAGGGGCCAACCCGAGGATTCCATAGGATGTTGCAAGTGGAATAATAGCGCTATAACAGTCTAGTGCGGAAATGGCCTAAGTGAAGGCATGGTTGTTCAGAAAAGGTCTTGAGGGGTCTAACTGATTTTACTAAAACCTTTGCGTGTACATGGTTTTAATTCATTTTAAACACTTGAACTCTTTTAATCTTTCTTTTTAGCTTGTTAAAATTGTGGGAAATGTTCTTAAAAAGAATCATTTTAATTGCTCACATTGTTCTCCCCTGTCAGGTTGATTTTACTGCACCTCGCCCTGAGATCTCTGGACAGAGGGCAAGATATAAATATTTTAATAAATAAAATGACTTCTGGTACACACTGGACTTCAAAAAAAAATACAGTGTGCCCTCCATATTTGCTAGGGTTAGGGATGCAGAACCCCTGCAAAAGTGGAAAAATTGCAAATACCAAGATATGTGTGTATGTGTCTATGGAAGGGGAACTGAGGCACAGTGGGAAGAATGGGCGTCCAGAGTCCAAACCAGGACAGGGAAAGGAGAGGGAAAGGGAAAGTCAGCATGGTGGCCCTAGACTTTCTCTCTCTCACCGATCTCCTTCCTTGGGTGTAATGTGCATCAGGAGAGAGAGGGTTGGTCGTGCTGAGAAATCAGGCTGCCAGCTATCCTTAGCTGGCCAGACAGCAGCTGGTGGAGGAGAAGGGGGTCCAGAGGCAGGTTTTTAAACGGCTGCATGGCCTGACAGGAGCCACCAAGAGGAAAGGTTCCCCCAGAAAAGAAGCACCTGAGGTGGGGAGCAGGGTTGGAGAAACTTGCAGATAATCAAATCCCTGAAAGCCCAATCTGCAAACGGAGAAGGCTGATTGTAGTTTTATTCCCACTTACACTACAAAAATGGAGATGCTAAATCCACTCCTAGTGTAGTTATCAGTCATTTTGTGTCAGAAAAACCCTTGCTTCTCAGGAGACATTGGGTTGTGAGAAAGAAGCCGCCCAGACTCCCCATTTGTTCAGACTGATCCAGCAGGATCTATGCCAGACACCTTCTGGTGCTCTGGACACAGTGGCCTACAACCTCCCTCATCCTCACCCAGCATGCCCTTTGGCCAATGGAAAAGAATTGTGGGAGCTGTCGTGCAAAACCATAAGGATAAGAGACTCAGTGGGAAAAGTCATTCTCCAATTCTGAAGACTGTCAACTTGGTGCTCATTCATCCTATTGCCTTCCTCTGTCTCTCACACACAGTGATGTTGTTGCCACAGCAAGGGTTCCCACAGCCTGTTCTCCAGATATTTAATCCTTCTCCAAAATGCTCATTATACACTATAGTTTGGAAATTCCAGTACATGTGGCAGCAGCACACAAAGGCAAACCCATCTTCCATGCTCCAATTAATGCAAGTGACACAACGCAGACATGAACAAAGTTCTGTTAACACCCTCCCACATGCTCAGAGCCAGCCAGCGTGTCATTCCCAAGACATCTCGGACTCAATTAGATCAAATCCTTGAGCGCTGCTGCCAATGAATTAGAGATGTCTGAAGAATTCAGTCTTAAAGCCTTGCTCTTGTACAGGTTTAGCTTGGCAAGGCAAAAAAATCCACGCTGGGCAAAGCAGCCTTGAGACAAGATTTCCACTTTTGCAGCTAGGTTCCATACAGGAATTCTCCATATATGAGAATTAGCATTTTAAGCATTCTTATCTGGAGAAAAGGCAACCAAAACGCCTGGCCTCTGACTTGGGGATTTGCCAGTCTCCAGACACTGGCTCGGAGAGTAATACGGACTACAAAATTTCAACTCGAGAACTACAGTGTGGGTGAATGGTTACCAAAACTTGAGTGATGGCTAGTACAGGATACGAAAGCATTACAATAAGGGTGAGAGAATGAGCTGTGCTCATGATGCTGATGACTACAATTTCCATCAGCCTTAGCCAGGGCAGGGAGTATGAGCATTGCACTCCAACAATTCCCAGAGAGCCACATGTATTCCCCATTCCAGCACCACCACCACCACCACCACCACCACCACCATCATCATCATCATCATCATTATTATATAAACTAGAAACCACTGAGTAACAAGCATAACAGCCTAGATTTCCTCACGCTTGTCAGTTCCACAGATTTTAAAATATTTGAATCTGCCATAGCTCACAGAAAGGGTGTTGAGACAAAGTTTTGGATTCTCGAGGGTCTTTTCCAAGATTAAACATATCCCCAGCCCGGAGTCAGGCGAAGTCGCTGAGCTATGCCTGATGATTGCTTGCAGCCCAATTTTAGCTGAGACCCTTCTTGGCTGCCTGGACGTGTTTTAAAAAAGAGGTCTTAAAACGAGTTCCGAATGCCTTGATGGTAATCTTCTCTAAGCTGAAGACATTTCCATTTACAGCCACGCTTGCTGAGTGGAAAACTGGCTCGTGCCGAGGGGGCACTGCATTAATTGTGCCAAGTCCCCTCGGTTTCAGCCAATAACTCTCAATTTGGAGCCTCGGCAGCTGCTTTCAGCACGAAGAACCGCGAAACCGCACTGTGCCTGACGCGATCGACGTTTTTTGGAAAGAACGCCAAGTTCACAAAGGCCACCCCTTTTAAGCTCCAGCAGCTGTTGGCCCCTCAAGGTGTGTTTGAACGAGCCGGACGGGGCGAGAGGCCACTCTGAGCTTTGGCAGGCACTCTGGCAAGACCCTGCATTTTGGTTCTCTCCTCAGCCCACCCCATGAATTGCTAGTCCTCAGGAATCCCAAACTTGCCAACCCCCATCTGGGTTTTTCACAACCTGGTTGTCTTTCCCACAGCCTGCACCCTTAAGCCTGAACATGCATTAATAGGACGGTTGAGTTTGTTCACCTGAAACTAAGGATGAGAGTTTGATTCATAGACATATCAGGTAAAGATGGATGGCAGTTCCCCAAAAGTACAGGCTGCAGCTTGGGGTTCAGAATAGGATTTTCAGACTTAAAATGCAAGACTCCGGACAGCCGGCAAACCTCGAGAAAACCTTGAAAACTTGCACGGACAAAGACGACTGAAAACGGAGAAGCTGGAAAGATGTCCACAGGCCAGGAGGCGGCAGACATTCAAGGATATTCAGAAGAGCTGTCCTTCCTTTTTGCAGGAAAGAGACCATAGCTGAATTGTAAATTCAGTTTTTTATATGCAGAAGTCCTGAGATCAAATCCCTGGCATCTACAGTTAAAAAGAACAACCACCAGGAAGCAAACAGGTAGAAAGACCCTTCCCCAGCTTAGGTCCTGGGGAACGGTAGACAATACTGAGCTAAATGGTTAAACCTCGCAGAAGGCAAAAAGCTTCCCCAGAAATCTCTGCTATCAAAACCCACAAATATATTCTCCACATTCTCATAATTTATGCAGGCTGAGACTAGGGAAATTCATGCATACTCCATTTAACACAGCCTCCGGCAGTGAAGCTTCTTTCTACAAAGGCTTTTTATGACCACTCAGTCCCTGCTTTTCTTCCTCGTCTTCTGTCTAGCTAAAAGTCTTTTAGCAGCATCACTGCTGGGAAGATAGTTAAGAAGGAATGCAGAAACACAGACTTTCGATGTTGAGTTGCAGCAGTGTGTCTATAGTAAATAGTGCAATGAAGCTTAAGCTTGGGAAAAAATGGGATTCTGTTCTTGCCAAGCCTGGTTGTCTCTGCCTGCCTGATACAGGCAAGGGAAACAACTGCTGCCTCCAGAATACATTTCTGAGCACGGACAAGCAGCAAGACACAGAGGAAAAGGGGAGAGCAGATAAGCTTGCCTCACCAGCTACTCCCCAGGCATGTTAAAAACAGAACAAAACATAGCTCTTTAAGTCTGGTCACCAAAGTGCAAATCATTTGGAAGAAGCTCTCAAGCAGTCTCTGCTGTTTTTGTTGTCTGCCTTCGAGTCATCTCTTCCAGCTACCATATCATGGGGCTTTCTTGGCAGAATTTGTTCAGAGGAGGTTGCCTTTGCCTTCCGCTGAGGCTGAAAGTAACTTGCCGAAGGTCACCCAGTGGTTTTCTGTGGCCAAGTGGTTTCCCACTCTCTTAGTTCAATGCTCAACCCACTGTCTCTCAAGTCGTCTCTAGAATGTTTCAAACATTTTTGCTTATTTATGCATGTAACATGCCCTGCCGCACAATGTATCTTGAAAAGGATCAAAGACCTGGAGCCCCTAGAGCCCTATGAGGAGTGGTTTAGGGAGCTGGGTATGTTTAGCCTGGAGAAGAGAAGGTTAAGAGGTGACATGATAGCCATGTTTAAATATTTGAAGGTATATCGTATGGAGGATGGAGCAAGCCTGTTTTCTCCTGCTCCAGAGACTAGGGCATGGAGCAATGGCTTCAAACTCCAGGAAAAGAGATTCCACCAGAACATGAGGAAGAACTTCCCGATGGTAAGAGCCATCTGACAGTGGAATCTGCTGCTTCCTCAGTGGAGTGGAGTGGAGCCTCCTCCTTTGGAGGTTTTTAAACAGAGGCTGGATGGCCATCTGTCAAAGGGAATGCTTTGATGGTGTCTTCCTGCATGGCAGAACGGGGTTGGACTGGATGGCCCTTGGAGCTTCTTCCAGCTCTACGATTCTATGCTGTGTGCCTCTGGATATCAGCCACACAGAAACAGGAGACGGAGGTGGCTGCTGCCCTTGTGTTCTGCTTGGGGGCTTCCCACAGACCAGCATAAAGTGTTCAAAAGAACAGCACCAGCTAAAGCATCAAGGGTACCGAGAGATGTGAAAGAACTTCGGAGGCGGGCGACAACACTATTTTGGTGGTGTGACTGTAAGGGGAAGCCCTGCCCTTTCAAAGAAGAGAAAGAAAAGCAACACAGGCACGCCAGCAAGACAACATTTTCTTGGGATGAAGCTGTCGAGCAATGACTCAGAGGAATATCCGCTTCCCAGCTTCCAAGTAACCCAGAGAGGTTTCAGGGCCTATGTTGCTTGGGCAGGGCTGGGGGAGTGTCGCACTAAGTACCGTAACCGGGTTCTCAGGAGTTTTCTCAACCTCACACCCCTCACTTCCGATCTGATCAAACTGTTCCTTTTACCACGCTTCCTGTCAAGCAATAGAAAAACAACCGGGGGAGACAGCAGTTAAAGCATGTCATACAGAGGGAGTGACAGGTACTTGTGTCTCTTTCACGCTATGCAATTAACAGCAGCTTGAAGCCGCTTTAAAATTCCACAGCTCCATCCTGGAAACCTGGATTGTGTACTTTGATGAGGGACTAGAAGTTTCCAGGAGAGAATTCTGAATGGCTCATGAAACTACAAGTCCCAGGATTCCACAGGGTGGAGGCATGGCAGTTCAAGGGGCTCAGTGCCTCTTTAACTGGCATGGGGCCACTTAAAAATACTGTGCTGAAGAGGCATGTGAAATAAAAGAGACCTTGGACTGAATCTGCCACCAACACCTTGCTAGTCCTTGGACAAGGGGATGCTGAGAACTGGAGCTGTCTATATGGACCTCCTCTATTAAACAACACATTGCCTGCCAGTCCTGTAATTTTATTTACCTGATCTAACACAGACACAGAGGATGTCATCAGTAGTAGGTGAGGAAAACTACCACAGAACTGCATCCATTTTTCAGGAAGCTGGAGAAACCAGTGGCCATCGGAAGGGGGGATGAGAAGAAAAGAGAATAAAAGAAAAGAAGGAAGGAAGGAGCAGCACCTTTAAGAATAACTGATTTTCATTTTCCCATGAGCTTTCGTAGAGGTAAACCACAAAAAGGAAGGAAGAAAGGGAAGAGAAGATTCCCCCAAGTGTTGAAGAAACTCACAAACAATCAAAACCATGCAAGTCAAACCCACAAAAGTGGAGGGCTGGCTGTAACAATAATCACACACATACACATTCATACAAACATTTTGACCCACGGCCATGATAAACTGTCTGTACATCCAGAGGTCCACTGGACAGGGGGGAGACCCGTTGTCAGCCACGCCAGCGCTTCAGTTTCACAATCCCCCCGCTTGCAGAGAGGGTTCTAATTTACTCAATTATCCTAAAAACTCGCCGCCTCCTGCTCCCGCTTGCCCCTGCACCCAGCTCTCCCACTGCAATTTTCTAAAACTCTCCCGTGCGCTGACAAGACTCCAAGCTGCCCATTTCCCAATAATCAGTAATTAGACTCCGAGCCGGGCGCTCCATGCCAAGGCAGATCACCGGCACCCACGGCCCTGCTCCTTTCAGGCCGGGCTTCGGGGAGGCCCGTGACTGACAAGGGCTCTAATGAACGGTAATTACAGGCTCGGCCGCCTGAGAAAGCAGCAACAGATGTGGCGGGAGAGGGCCAGCCACGCCGCTCCTCCGCTAATGAACGAGGAAATGTGGTGGTGGGGGGAACGATGGGTGCAGTGACCCCGAAAGGGCCTTCCACCCGCTTCCTCAGATTCTCCGGCCCCGGCGTTTCATGTTCAAGTTGGAGGTTTTTTTCTCCTCTGTCAGCAGAATTCGGCAGGGCAGAGAGGGTCTCCCTGCTTGACAAACAGCAGCCAGGAGCAGCTCGGGGGCATCTGGCGTTAAGCTGCTCAAAGAGGGAGAAACATGCAACGCACGGAAAAGACCCCCCGAGGCCCTTCCTTCACTTGGGAGAGGTAGAGTGAGAAGTTTTAGCCTGTCAGAGTGCCTCTGCTACACAACGAAAGAGCAGGATAGTCTTCTAGGGAATGTAATCTTTGAGATGGGAGACACTACAAAGGGCCATCTACCTCAACCCTCTGCCACGCAGGAAGACGCAACTAACGCACCCCTGAAAGATACCCGTTCAACCTTTGTCTGAAGTTGATGGCTTCGAAGATGGAAGCAGGGGTTCTTGAACTGCAAAAGCAGAGCAGGACACAGTAATCAGAGTAAAAACTAATCCAAGCATCTGCCGCCTGTGTTCTCATTTCTGCGCATTAATGTTCCGCACGGCATCATTACCAAAGATTTGTCGACTCTCTCTCCCAGCCTAACAAGACCTTGCAGCTGTGCGACCGCATGGCTGAGCCTGGCTTTCTACATCTGATCTGGAAGATTCCGACTGAGAACATGGCTGCCATCCCATAATGGAAGGCACGGGTAAGCCCAAAATGCTACAGCATCTAATATCATCCCACGTACCCAGACTCAAAGCGCATTGTAACCGAAAGCTGTTCTGCTCTTCAGGCACTTGAGAAAAGATCTCACAAGCCCTTCTTCCTTTCTTGGCAGTAAAAAAATGCAATCAAAATCAAGTCAAATGTTTTCTGTCTTTTTTGTGACACACTCAGAACCGGATGCCTACGGCCCCAGCTAAGCACAGGCAATGTGCAAATTAATTTGGGATTTTTAGACCAACAACAGTTTACATTGCCTAATGGGGGACAGAATGCGGCACCCTGTAGGTCGCTTCCATGTAGGGTAGACCTATTCAATCAACTGCTGGATGGTGAATCAACACATACGTAAATGCCACTGACTGAGGGGTCTACTCTAGTCAGGACTAAGGAGAAGATCTGTCAAGATGTTTAGGCCCTGTCATATGAATGTACTGTTCCGCCAGATGGATATCAAGATAGTGTCTTGTAACCAACATAGGAGTAGTTGCTGTAGAACTCCATTAAGCCTGGCTGTACTGTTACAAATTATTCTGTCTTAGTTAACGATTATCACAAGACTAGAAGCTGTAAAACATAGTTTGGCATTACTAGGGCCATTTCCGCACTACACTCTTGTAGCGCGATTATTCTACTTTCTACATCCTATGGAATCCTGGGGTCTGCAGTTTTGGGAGGGGCCGGCCGGCAAACCCCAGGATTCCATAGGATGTTGAAAGTGGAATAATCGCGCCATAAGAGTGTAGTGCGGAAATGGCCTAGGAACTAAAATGGGTGATGCAAACTATAGTCTGTTGTGATACCTGATCCAAGTCAGTTCACGGGAAGAATCCAGTTGTACCTTAAGATACTCTGCACTTACCAAATCGATCAGGTCGCTGAGGTTTTTCTCAATCTGCTGGGGAGGCAGACGCCTCATCAAATCCAAGGCACAATCCAGCTGCTGGTCACTCTGTGGGAGAAACAGGAAGGAAGCAAAAAAAAAGCCAGGTTAACTCGCATGCAACACAGAACAGTGCATGAAGCTGACCAAGTCAGAGTAGTCCATCTAACCCAGGACTGCCCACTTGGTGATTCCCAAAACACACTTGTTGGACTTTGAATCCCAGAAGCCCCAGCCAGACACAGCCAATGATCAGAAATTCTGATCCAGTCATCCAGCAACGATTCATATTCTTTCATTAGCTTCTCCTTCTTATGATTTCTGTACTGGTGGCCAAACTTACAGATCTATGCTTCATTAACTAAATAGAAGTGTAGCTGGTGAGGTAGGTTCATCTCTTGCCTCTTTTCTCTCTGTTTTGGCATTCAACATGATCCACAAGGGGTTCTGGAGACACCTGATGTTTACCTTACTTGTTGTAGGCAGGGACACACAGCCACCATCCGATCAGCTGAACTAGAATCCCATTACTACCCAGAACAAACTTTTGTTGCATTGTTTACTTGGGACACACTGCTGCAACCTGGCTCAAAAAGTCTTGTGTTTTTCCTGCCCTCCTTCACCAACCTCCCAGAGATATTGCTACTAAAAACTTCCCGCTGGACAGAGGACAAGGAAGAAAAAAGGGGGTGGGAAAATGCAAAAAGACTTTGTACAAAGGAGCTTCTTTGTCAGAGGCTTTATTACTGAAGCTTTATTACTGAAGGCTGTTGGCCTTCCACATTTGCAGGTTCGACTTCCACAGATTAGATTATTTGTGAGTTTCTTCAACCCCTTCTTTTCTGGGGGAACCTTCCCTCTTGGTCGTTCCAATCAGGCTACGCAGCCCTTTAAAAACCCACCTCTGCTCTTCCTCTTCCTCCACCAGCCGCTCCCTGGCCAAGGATGGTTTGCAGCCCAATTTCTCAGCACCCCAAACCCTCTCCCGATGCCTCTCAAATACCGAAGAAAGGAAATGGGCGAGAGAGATGAAGTCTCGGGCCACCATTTTCAACCCAGGTCCTTTCCCTCTCCTTTCCCTGACCTACTTAGGATCCTAGGTACCCCTCCTCCCCACCATGCCTTGCCCCACTTCCCACAAACATGTACACACATTTTGATATTTGCAATTTTTCCCATTTTTGCAAGGGTCCTGCACCCCTAACTCTAGCAAACGTGGAGGGCCGATACCAATAACAACATGTTGCAAAAAACAAGCAACCCACCCCAAAATGGTTTCCACCTTAATCAACCTGAAAGACATTTGTGATTAAAGGTCCTGAGAACACTAGAGGGAAAGAAACTTCTGTTAGCTTTGGCCGGGAAGAGGGAGCACACACCATGGGGAGCAGGATTGGAATTCTGTGTGCGTCTTTCTCTCTCAATCTCTCTCTCTCTCGCCCGCAGAGCAAAGAACACAGAGCCCCCGAAGACGAGATTTGTTTCCCAGCTTGTTTCAGAAACGAAGCTGCACACGATCCGAGGCCACGCAAGGCGCCAAGAACGCCCAGTGCTCCTCTGCCCACCCGTCATTAGCAAACCCCGTCAGCACTTCCTCCTTTGCAAGAGCTCGAAATGCCAGCCATGCAGGGAGCCTGGGAACCGATTCTGAGGTATGAATTCTTCAGCGGTCACAGCAAACGCACACCCTCCTGACGCAGGGTTTGTGGCTCCCAAAACAGACCGGGAAGATGCCAACGCAGCAGAGATGGAGCCTGACAGGGCCTCCTTAAATGAAGGGGGGAAATGCATCCAGATAACCTTACCGAACAACATACAAGAGACCTACAAATGAGTGACTGGTCCACAAACACTTGTGCTGGCATGTGCTCTATGGTTACAGGCTTATCTCTTCAGTGGTCTAACGAAGGGCAGCCCCTTGATAGGAGATGCAATAGAATATATAAACAAAGTTGTTTAAGAGGGGACTTTTTTTCTTTGTGTATGTGTCCGTGCCTTCCAGTCACCTGTGGATTTACAGTGACACCACGAATTTCATAGAGTTTTCTTACACAAGAAATACAGAGGTGCTTGTGCCAGTTCCTTCTTCTGAAATACACCCTGCAACACCTAGTCTTCCTTGGCAGTTTCCCATCCAAGTCCTAACCAAGGCTGACCCTGCTTCGCTTCCAAGATCCAAAGAGATCTAGTACCTTTACACTATGTGTGTGGTGTGTGGGCCTTCAAACCACCTATCGACTTACGGTGACCCCTTGAATTTCACAGGGTTCTTTCTTTCTTTTTTTTTGCATCATAATTTTTACAAAGTTTACATATGTTCTTAATATCATACAATTAACAGTGCATATACCCATCATAGGGTTTTCTTAGACAAGGGGAATACACAGAGACAGCTTTGCCAGCTTCTTCTTCTTTGTTGCTGTGTGCCTTCAACTCATTTCCAGCCTAAAGTGACACTACTACAGGGCTTTCTGGGGCTGAGAGCGTGTGACACACCCAAGATCACCCGATGGGTTTCCACGATCAAGCAGGGAACTGAACCCTGGTCTACAGAGTCATAGTCCAATGCTCAAACCACTACACTAGGCTGCCTCTACCAAGCTACACCTAGTGTTAAGTATAAGCCAACACGGCGCCAAACACAAGCACTCCCCTGACTATTTTGACCTTCCAAAAGTGAGCAGCACTGGGAACCCTTGGTCCTCCAAATGTTAGCAGACTCCCCTCAACATCCAAGCCCAACTGGCCAATAGTGAGGGAGGATGGGAGTTGTAGTTTACCGCTCGTTAACATCTGGAGGTGCGCTGGGTTCTCACATCTGGCTTGGACAATTAACGGGGCTTGTGAGGTTCAAAATCTGACTTTGTAATTGGGGGGGAATCGAGCCTTTCTGTCCTGCACACACGCAGGCTGCTAGAAGACGCCACTTTCCGTAGAGAAATCTGCTTCTCTTTCTTCTTCTTCTCTTTTTTAGCACAGAGGCAGAAATGCATTCCACTCCCGCCTCTCCGTCTCTCAGCCCCTCACCTCACTCCTCAAAGCAAACGTTTGTTTAGATTGGCCTGTGAAGACGCAACCCTAGCTGCGAACCCCAGAAAGGAGATCCTTTTGACCACATATTGTCACTGCCTCCCGCTGCTTCTTGCACGTCTAGGGAAAAAAGAAAGGGGGAGAGAGAGAGAGAGAGAATGCACAGTCGCAAGGTCAGGGTCTCAAACTCCGAGATCGTGGGAACTCAAAGGGCTGGGCACAGCAGGGCCAGCTGGAACTGTTTAATGGGAGCGGAGGGGGAACGAGAGAGATACCGAACCTCACCGGCTGCTTCCTTTAATGCTATGACTCAGGTTTTGGACCAAAGGAGTAGGAAGGCTATATACACATCCCATAAAGATTTAAATTTCGTCACTGCAGGGACGAATTTGCACGCGAGAAAACCTCAAAACCAGAAATGCGCTTTCTTGCCTGAGCGTATGGGAAGTGGCCCTCAGGCTCAGTTCAGGCCACAGATCAATTTCAGGAAAGGGTCCTTTTCAAGACCTTTTTAATGAGGAAGGCACCAGGCCCTGCCTGATCTTGGAAGCTACGCAGGGCCAGGCCTGGTTAGTACCTGGATGAGGGACCGCTAATTAATACCAGCTGGTTCAAGCTACTTTTCAGAGAGAGCATGGCGAACTACCTCTAGAAGTATTCCATGGCTGAGAAAACCCTTTGAAATGCATTGGGGGTTGGCCTAAGACAACCGGCGGCTTAAAGGCACATACACACAGAGTCCATAGCCCTTCAGCATCACTGTTCAGTCACAGGACACTGCAATGGCAACACAAGGATACCTTGGCTAGCAAATAAGAGGTGTACCTGGACATCACAATGTTGTACGAGAAAAAGAAACAACATGGAAGGAATAGATAAGGTCTCTACACCACAAAAAAGCCAGCATATCAGAGCTTCACAAATTGAGGTTCACATTTCCTTACGATAAAATAAAGACTGGGAAACTATGCCCTGTGAGGAGTGGCTTAAGGAGCTGAGTTGTTTAGCCTGGAGAAGGTGAAAAGTGACATGATATCCACGTTTAAGTATTTGAATGGATGTCAGCTGGGGCAAGCTTGTTTTCTGCTGCTCCAGAAACTAGGACATGGAGCAACAAATTCAAACTACAGTGAAGGTAAAGATAATCCACCTAAACCTTAGGAAGAATGTCCTGATGGTAAGAGCGGTTTAACAGTGGAATCCGCTGCCACCTGGGAGTGTGGTGGAGTCTCCATCTCTGGATTTTTTGGCCATGGTCTCTGGCCATCTGTTGGAAATGCTTTGATGGTGTCTTCCTGCATGGCAGAAGGCAGTCGCACCGGGTGACCCTTGCCTTCTCTTCCAACTCCACGGTTCTTTGAAAATAAAATATGGTAAATATGTATAGTTGAACTTGTGTGATCAGTGCCTTTCTCTCCAGAGCAAGGATGTCTGGTTTCAGAAAATTTGGATAGTAAGACTGTGTTTATGGGGTTCCGTGTACCTCCCTATGACTAAGAGAAACATAACACAAAAGCCAGTAAAAACTTGGAGATTTGAACTGTTTACACAGGTCATCCAAATCAGTTTTGCTCGGCTCAGGGTTTGGATTATCTCATCCTTACAAACGAGTTGCGAAAGTTACTCGTCTCCACAACTACACACTTCTGATTGTTTGAAACTCAGTGAAGGCCTGAATGGAAGATTGAACAAACCATAAATCAAACAACTCTCTTCTAATGTACAGAAGTGTCTAAGCTATTTTTGAACCTGAGTCACCTCGAGACAGAATTCTTTTGTAAAGAATACCACGCTCCTCAGGACTTTAGCATTTGTACTCCTCCTTATCCAAATGAAATTCAATTGGACGTACGCCTGCCTGACCTAACAGCAAGTCACTGGCCAAATGTGGCTTCTTTTGTCCCATAGGGAGGGGGAGAAGTAGAAAATATAACCATTGGCCCAAGAAAAAGGCAACCGCTGGGCCCTGCATACCAACCCCAGGGTGGGCTGCCAACTGAGCCACGATCTTCCAGGCTTCGGGACTTGAAGGCGTATGGCAATGTTCCACCACACTCCCATCTCCACTGTGGGAGCAAATTCCCGTGAAGGAGCAAGGAGCATAGAAGGGAGTTCCAAATTGAACTTAAAAATTAAAATTCTTGCTGCTCTGGGATTGAGAGATCTGAAAGCCTAGAAGCTAACAGGGAGCCCTAGCCAAGGCAAAGCCCCTTCAATGAGTCTCCTGCAAAGACACTTCGCTCCGCAGGGATCTGCAGGTCAGCATCTGTTTTCTTACGACAGCTTCCTTGACCCTTTCATCCTCTCATTCTAGCCAATGGCATTCCCACCCTTTTCAGGCATCTTATAAGACTGCAACACATGGGATTCTCTGTTAAGCGTCTCCACTTCCAAGTGTTCTAAGAAGGGGAGAGAAACTTCTAGGACAATGGTGGGCCAAGTGTGGACCATGTGGTTCTTAGACCCCACTTATGGGGTCCCCGAAAGCCCTCCAATCAACTATTTTTTTTAAAAAAAAGTGTGATCCCCCCCCTTTTTTTCCCTCACAAACCTACAGAAAGCCCTGGAAATGTGTGAAAATACATGAACAAAACCCCATTCCAGTTCCAGAAGCACTCCAGAATGTCACACTGCTCCCAAATCTTCTGGAGTCCCAATCAAAATGGCAACAGGAAGTGGCACAGCATCACATTAAGACTCACCTAGGACTTTCATCCTAGTCGGAAACCCTTGTTTCTGACTGCAGTTGCCACTCTTATGACAAGTGTCCCCACAACAGCCAACTGTCCTTCATCTGGGCTGCACACAAGCTGATATGGGGAAGCTGCAATGCGAATGGACCTTATTTATGCCATCTTTCTGAGCAAGTGTTGTTTTTCTGCTGTAAATAGCTGAAAACTTCAGTGGTACTATTTCCAATTTCCTCAAGTTTAAAAGAAATTCAGTCACATCACAGGCACTGCAATGCTAGGCAAATCCACCGGGTGTTAAAAATACAAAATGCAACAGCAAAGTAGAGCAAACTAGAGTAGAAAAAGCAGAATAAGATAAAAGCAGCAGCTAGGACTTTAAAAAAACGTTGTAGCATACAAAACAACATTTGAACTATCACCAAGCAAAAATCTCACAGCACTAAAATCTCCTTGGAGTTCTCCTGGATAACTCATAAGATCAATTCCAGAATGCAGTCAGGCAATAACCATCACTAGGAGAAACCATGAACATCACAGAAAAAAGAGTTCAAACTGCAGTTTCCAGAAGGTTTTGTCAGGTTTGCTCAGCTATGCTCACTATCATATGATATTACAGTCCTCAATGCAAAATAATAGCCCCAACTGTGAGGATTTTTTTTGCCGGGGGGAGGAAGCATGGGAGAGAACGATGGACCAACGTGGTTTGCACTGCTGTGTGTGTGTGTTGAGCAACACTGTAGGCCCAGAATTGTCTTGCTGGATGAGGCAAAAACTACAACAAATGCAGAAGGTATTTCCAGCAGTGATACCTGAAGACAGCTCACTTAGCAGTGACTTTCAAAATAATTATTCCCAATAGTGTTAACCATTAGCACAGCCAACCAATTGTGAATGGGATGCTTCATGCTTTTTCTAAAAAGTGGCGAATTCGATTTTATTATTTGATTCTGTGAACTGCTTGGGGATGTTCTGTGAAAGGGAAAAGCGGCACATCATTTTTCTTAACAAGAAACGAGAGCAGGGCCAGAGGAACCCAGCAAGCCACAACTAGGCCTTGAAGGTGGGAGCCCCACTCTGAATATAGAGGCTCTGCGTAGCTAGCCCAAACCGGGGGGAAAGGTTGGATATCAGTAAATATCCACTCCTTCCACGAACAGCCTTCCCCTCAAGAGATGCGGGACTCAATTTGATGCATACAGCCCACCAGAAAAGAGAAAAAGAGAAAGAGCACATCATTCTCTTTGAACAGATTCCTCGAGTAAGTTTATCTTCCGGGTAACAGCAGGGATGTTGCTTATTTGTACAACTTCATCATCAGCCGTAACTGTGTAATTTGGCTGCTTTTATCCAGTGCCAGGGAGACTCACGGACCATAAACAGGACATTACCCGATAAGCCTGGCGTCAGAAGAAGGGTCCAAAGTGCCATCAATTAGCTTAAAGGGGGGAAAAAGATTGCAGCTTTGCATCACTACCACATATGCTATGCTTCCTGTTCTACTAAGAAGTTTGGAGAACAAGCTCGAGCCAGAAGCATTTCTCAAGCACACTTCTGCCTGCAATTGCTTGTGTCCAGTTCACTCAAGCCAACATCAAATCCTTGCCAACAAAAATGGAGACACTCGCTTCCCTTTGCTACAGCAGGCCGGTATCAGGTGCATGCCGGCAATCCTAGCAGATTATAACCCAAATGTTCTGGATTCCAATATTTGAATTTCTGTGCAGTGCAGGGGTTTAAGTTTTGGACTAGGACTTGGGAGACCAAGATCTAAATCCCTGTTCGGCCATGAGAATCCCCTGGGTGGCCTTGAGCATATCCCACTCTCTCAGCCTCAGAGGAAGGTCATGCCAAGCCTCCTCAAAATAAATTTGGAGAGCCAGTATGGTCTGTTGCGTGTCCCAAGCAAACCTCTGCATTTCCCTAATTCCCATAACCCTAATTTACAAAGGCCAAAAGAGCAGAACACTGAAACATGAGTCGTCAAAAAGTGTACTTGAGTACTCTATTACAACTGCACTTAAGCGCAACCTGGTTTTCACTGACCTCTATGCCTTTTCTCTTCCTCTATTTTCTTTGTGTGTCTTTTTAAACTTTTCAGACTCTCAGAGACAGGAATTATCCTCTCATTCTTTCTAAAGGGCCACATTCATTGGTGGGCCTGATGACAACAGGTCTGTGATCACATTTAATATTTCACTTTTTTTTTTGGCCTATGGCCTGGACAGAAGTGGTTTAAACACAGCAATATTCTCCCAGAGACAAGTTTGCACAACCGGACACAAAAATATATCACTGTGCATCTGCAGTGGCATCAGTAGAATGGCATGTTCTTGTGTGCCTTCAAATCATTTCCGACTTAGCGTGACACCCTAACACAAACCCACCACAGGGTTTTCTTGGAATGATTTTGTTCAAAGGGGGGGAAAGCTTGCTTTTGCCTTCCTCTAAGGCTGAGAGAGTGGGACTTGCCCAAAGACACTGAGTGGATTTCCATGGCCAAGTAGGGATTCAAACTCTAGTCTCCAGAGTCACTGACCAGTCCTCAAAGCACTACACCACACTAAAGAGGCATGAGTTACCCTAAATGAGGACTCTCCTAAGTTTTCTTTTTTAAAATCCATCGAGAGATCCCCTTTTAGCTCGGGGCATCCCCAAGCAGCATAATGTTCAGAAGAAAATATTTGCATTTTATGACAGGGGGGAAGGTTGCAATGTGTCCTTGGAATATAAGAGAAGCAAGCATTTAAAAGTGAAGAACAGGGTGTGTGGAGAGAGAGGAAAAGCCAAACGGGAGTTTGAAAGATTAAAAAGGAGAGAAAAAATAGCTGCTTACTCTGTTTAGCATGCTCTGCCTCAAAGAATGAAAAGTGCTCCAACTACACAAAGGAAGTTCACAGTGTGTCCGGAATAAGCAATGCAAAATTGCATGCAACTTGCAGTCTATGGCAACGGCTTTTTTCTTCTTCATGAGGGAGGGAGGAAGGAAGTCAAAACAACTGCTCAACTGAGAAGGGAAGCAAAGCATACCCTCCAAACATTGCCGTTTGGTAGGGACAGTCCTGATTAATCCTCCCCTGTCCCACTTTTCCAGTTGCTTTCAAAATGTCCTGGTTTCTTTCTCCTCCTCCTCCCACATCCCCCCTGCTGTCCTCAGCTTACTTCAACTGCTACAAAATGAGTTCAAAGTGCAAAAGGAGCTTGCACTCTATTAACTCAGCACAGGGGAAAAGACAGAAGGACAGAACCTTGCCTTTTCCAGTGGACTCATTCAAAAGCAAGCCACCGCAGCCTTTCCTAGCTTGTGTGTTCCTCCACGTTTAAAACTTCTACCATCTTGACCCCACTCTGTTGTTCCTTGGCCACACATGTCTTGTTTTTCATCTGTGAAATGCCGGCGAGACTGGAATGTTGTTGCTAGCTGCTTTCAAGCCAACTTCAACATATGGCGACTCTATGAATGGGAGATCTCCAAGTCCCATTGTCCTCAACCGTCCTGGATTCAACGACAGGTTTTCCTTGATCATCCCTCTGTTCCTCCCATTGCAATCCACTTTCCCAAGCATTATTGTCTTTTCTGGGGAATCATGTCTTCTCACGATATGGCCAAAGTACGACAGCCTCAGTTGAGTCCTCTTGTCTTCTAGGGAGAGGCCCAGCTTGATTTGCTTTAGGACCCATTCACCTGTCTTTCTAGCAGCCCAGGGTATCCGTAGAACTCTTCTCCAGCACCACTTTTCAAGGGAGTTGATTTCCTTCCTATCAGCTTTCTTCACTGCCCAGCTTTCACATCCATACATAGAAATTGGAAATACAATGGCACAGCCTGGGATAGGGCATACAAAAAAACTTCAAGATAGCAAGTGATGTGTGTATGCTGTCACTTTTCAGAAGGGCAAGGAGAAAGCATAACATCTGCCTCCCTAAGAAAATCAGCCTTCATTTAAAAAAAGAACTGTTTCTAACTTCTATTATTGTCAACGCAGCTAGTTTATTCCAAGGGCTAGCGAGGCTGAAATGATGGAAAAGCTGAGAAAAATGATGAGTTTCCAAAGGAACAGAGAAACCATGAGCACAACAGATGAAAATGGAGCTCTTGGCATAGTCTTAAAAACTTGAGCATGATCAGTCATAGATCATCTTTTTATTTTTTTGTTAGAAATGGAATTTTTTAAACAGAAAACAACAGAACAGCTAAATAAAAACTTCCAGTACAAATATATATATAGGGGAGCCAGCCATAAAAAAAATCAATAAAAGACTGTCCAAATAGAAGAAGCCATTAGAATCAATTTACAAGCTGAGAAAAGAGGTTGCCAAGCATAGTTCCCTGAAGAGGAAATTCCACACATGCTGTGCCATCACTGTAAAGGCCCTGTTGCTGGTACCCATCGACCCATCTCTGAGGCCCACTTCCAAGACCTAGGAAGGCTCAGGTTGGGACAGCTGGCGTTGCAAATAACCTGGTCCCAATAAGGCGACTTGAAAATAATCCTGCAAATAAGAGGGTCAACTATTCACGCTGCATGTGATGTGGTCAAATCCACAAGAGTTCTAGCATCTGAAATGGACACCAGCTGATCTTTTCAGGCTGTCTTGCCCACAGCCCTACCTTTCTGCTTTCTCTTACCCTTCTATCCCGCCTTTCTTCCAACAAACTCAAAGAGTTCAACAGGGATCTCCCCCTCTGCAACAACCCTGCAAGGCAGGCCAGGCTGAAAGCAAGGCTCAAGGCCACTAAATGAGTTTTATGGCTCAGTATGGAGACTGTAACCTGGACATCCAAAGTTTCTGGCCAGTGCCACTACAACACTATACATTTCAGCATTTTCTTCCACTACATTTATATAATCATAATTTTAGCTTGTATAATCTGCTCTGGGAGCCTGTGGAAGTAGGGGACGCAAGCATACCTCAATTGACAAAGCTTCTAAGTTCCTTTTTGCAGTCTCTTTTTGCCCATCCAGCTTCCTGCTTTCTGTTTCTCACTCTAGCTGGAAGTTATTTAGCAGTATTGGTGCTGGGAGGATGGAGAAGGAGATCTGGAGAAACACAGCCTTTCGATGTCTGCTGCAACAATCAATGTTGTCTTTGTTGCTCCAGAGACTAGGACATGGAGCAAATGACTTTAAATTTCAGGAAAAGAGCTTCTACCTAAACCTTAGGAAGAACTTCCTGAGAGTGCAGTTCAACAGTGAAATGTGCTGCCCGGGAGTGTGGTGGAGTCTTCTTCTTTGGAGGTTTTTAAACAGAGGCTGGATGGCCGTCTGTCAGGAGTGCCTTGATGGTGTCTTCGTGCACGGCAGAAGGGGGTTGGACTGGATGAACTCTGGGGCCTCTTCCAGCTCTATGATTCTATACTCTAGCCAGTCCTACTACATCCAGAATCTGTTACTGAGCATGCATGAACAGTAAAACAGAGAGAAAATGGGAGAGCAGATACACCTACCTCAACAGCAACCTCTATTAAGTTAAAAACAAACAGATCTCTAAGTCTGGTCATCAAAATGGAAACTGTAAGAAAAACAGATGCTGATGAAACAAAAAGTCATCCCTGGAGGCATTTTGGAAGAAGCTTTCAAGACATCTCTATCAGGTTCTAATTATTTTTTGTTTCCTTTCTCAAGGTTCTTCTGACCTAGTTGCTTCATTTTGTATGCACATGTTATCAATTTGATGATTTCCTGTTTATTAATTTTAACGCAAACATACAAGCTAATTCACAACTACAGCAATGAAAGAACAAAAGGAAAAGGAACAAGGTATCTATGAAAAATACACATGTATAACTAAGATTAAACAATGTGCATATTGTTAGTTTTTGATAAAAAGTTCTCTCAAGTACGTTGGATTCCTCCCTTTTTCGGTGGCACAACAAACTATCTCTGTTGTTTCTGTCATTTCTGCCAGCAGTAACAAATTTGCTGTTACAGAAGTCATGCCCAAGAACACACCGACATTATTAACTGCGGTATACAGAATCTACAAATACTTTGGCACAGGTGTAATCTCCAATCTTCATCTGAGGGAATGTTTTATGTCACCTCCACCCCCCAACGAAGGAGGCTAGCTTGGTGGTATACAAGACAAGGATTTCTCTGTCGCAGAACCCCAACTGAGGAACTCCATCCCAAGGAAGGTTGCATCAGCTCCTACTGAGTGTTAAGTGAGTTAGAAAAACAGCATTCCTACATTGCTTTGCCCTGTCTTTCATGGATTTTAATTCTTGACTTGTATCCTGCCTTTCTCCCAAAATGGACTCAATCTGAAATACTGCAGAATTTGAAATGGTCCACATGGACGGCTGAGACAGTGACACCTTTGCTTTCTGATGATTCAGTGTGTTCAAACACGCACAAAATTTATTAAAAAATATTGTACAAAATTACCTTTGGGCTACACGTATACGATGTATATGAAATATAAATGAATTTTGTGTTTAGACTTGGGTCTCATCTCCAAGGTATCTCATTATGTATCTATTTACAAACACAGGTATTCTAAAATCCAGAAAAAATCCAAAATACATCTGGTCTCAAGGATTTTGGATAACGGATATTCAACCTGTATAAGTTAAAACAAATAGCCAAAGCAATGGCTACAAGCCAGCCTCTCCCCAGCACAGCATAAATATCCATCAGCAAAAATATTGCTCCAGTCACACTACACAACTTCCCCTACACACAACAGTAATGCTGTGCAATACACATCAATGACCAGCTGGCATTGCACAACATGTAATCACAATGCATAACTCCACTGCACGTGCAATTCCGCTTCTACCATTGTCAGCAGAATATGTCCATTGTGTTGTAGCGGAAACTCTGCACCATGTAGCGTAACTTACACATGCACATTTCACTAACAGAATGCCAGGCATAACGTGGCACTAACCTTTTAAAAAGCATTAAATCATCAGGGTTGCCCTCAATTTTTTTTTAAAAGTTTGTTTTGGTTTTTATTTTCTTGTTGTTACTGTACTGTGTTTTTTCCAAAATTATGTGCTTCTTTGAAGGCCCTGGTAGGCAGAAAAGCAATGCACAAAACACTTTTTACAAACAGCTTGGACCTCAGCAGCCATCAAAATGTGCATCATTCTGGTACTACAAAGTAGGTTATTTCAAGGTGGCTTCTCTGACAATCTCTGAGAGCTGGGGATCAAGGCAGCCTTTATTTCATTTCACAGGCAAACCTTCTGCCCACGCTTAGCAGCAGTTTGCAGGTAAGATTCTCTGCAGAGGCACGGAAGAATCAGGGGAGAATTTGATTTGCAGCCAGCATAGAAAAGTGTGAATGCCTCCCCCTGTTTCCTTTAGCCTTAAGATAGAGGAAGTTAATAT
The DNA here is from genome assembly GCA_030412105.1 of Cyclura pinguis. Taxonomy (NCBI): domain Eukaryota; kingdom Metazoa; phylum Chordata; class Lepidosauria; order Squamata; family Iguanidae; genus Cyclura; species Cyclura pinguis. The sequence goes on along the minus strand of CM059612.1, from coordinate 16,187,765 downwards.
CCCTTCGGGTTGGCCTGGCTTCACTATTAAGCTCTTGGCAGATTTTCCCGGACAGTTTATAAAGTTAATGGTGGCCACCCAGCCAAGTCAGCCAGGAATGGCTAGCTTGGCCCTTTGGGGCAGGCAAGTTTCCACTTTTCCCTAACCATCTGGCCCCTATCTTTTCTACCCCATGCTATTACAACAGTAATGGGCAACTGTGGGGTACCTCCCAGAGTCAACTTCTTGCTTCTGTAACTCTCTGGGGGTCACACAGACAAGAACAATGCTGGAAATCAGGTGGGGGAGGTCATTGGAGGTCGTTTACATCTGGTTTTGAAAAAGAGGAATTTTCTCCAGGAGGGGCCCCACAACCAATTTAAAATATCAACTGCTGCCGCTTGACAGTATGCGGAAGGGGAAGTTACCCTTCTTGTGTCCAGAAAAGGCGTGGCGTTAGAAGATGTGTGTGTGATCCCATAACGACACCCTGCCTACCCATCTCTCTTGCAGTACAGCATGCTCCTGCCATGAAAACCTCAATTCCAGAATGTATATATTTAGAAGAAACATAATAAACTCAACATTTCCTGTTAACTTATTTTCCAGTAGAAGAATGAAAATTATCCTTGGCCAAGGAATGCTAATAGAAATTGTTGTTTTTATGTGCCTTCAAGTTGACTCCAAGTCACAGCAACCCTCTCCCTAGGGTTTTCCTGGCAAGATTTCTCCAGAGCGTTGCCTCCGTCTTGGGCTGAGAAAGTGTCACTTGCTCAAGGTCCCCTAGCAGGTTTCCAGGGCTGAGCAGCAATTCCAACCCTGGCCTCCAGTATACGCAGTCCAACATTCAAAGCATGATTCCACTCTGGCTCTCTCTAGCATGCACGCACAGGTTCGGGGTTTTCCATAGTCCCTGTGGCAGCTCTGGTCATAGTCTCTTTCTGATGCTCCTGCTCAGGTGGGAGTTAGAAGTGCCACTCTTCAATAGTTCCACTCCTACCTGGCAAACAAGCAGCCTGAGGGGACATTTTGCTCTGCCCTAGAAGGTTATCAACTCCCACAACAGACCAACAGCTGCTGAACTTTTGTTTCTTGCTATTGCCTTCAACTCCATGGTTCAGTTACCATGTAGTTATAAATTCAGCCTCAACTCTTGGGCCAGTCCTACCATTAGACAGGGTGGGGCGACTGCCTGGGGACAAAATAAGACCTCTTATCAAGTCCTACTGGGCTTCCCAAATACCCCTTTCTGTTAAAGAGCCTACTGCCCCCAAAGAGAATGTAAAACAATGCTTTATAACCAGTTTGGAAGTAAAATTGTATTGGGATGAGGAGGTCCAGATGCCAGTCCACCTCAAACAAAACCTGTTGGGTGACCTTGTGGCAGCCTCTTTCTCTCTGCGGATGTTTCTGAGCTGTCTTTGCAGGATTGATCGGAGGATAAAGGGAGATGGGAGTCATGTACACCCTCCTGAGCCAACAGGAAAAAAGGCACAGTACAAATATAGCTAATATGCATAACTGAATTACAAGGACAATTTAATTCTGTACATGGAATGGAAAAACTACTACAAATTGGAAAGGAATTTCTAATCCTGGGTTCTCTAGAGCATGAAGTCACAGGAAATCATTTCCTGTTTCAGAAAAGGCTCCTCCTGGGCCTGAATTGGCCCAATACACCTCCCTTCATGAAAGGCATACCCACATTCCCTAGAGAACATTTGAGAGCAATTATTTACCCCCGGGGGACAGTGGACTTCAAAATAAAATGGAAATGTCCTCTGAACCCCCAGAGTGCATTCGGGAGCATTTGGGAGCAAAAATATTGACCCTTGTGGGGACTGCATACAGCCTGTTGGTCACACATTGCTCACCACTAGCTTCCAACGGCAGGTGAAGGGAGTGGCCATCTGAGGGCTAGAAGTTGCCCATCCCTGTTCCACCAGCATGAAAGCAAGCATTAAAAAATGATGGAGAAAAGATGAGGAGAAAGAGGAGCACCAGAAGTCTAACTGTACACACGGTTTGCTTCTGGGAAGCTGCCCAGAAGTTTATCACAAAATCCTTTGTGCAGCCGCACCCTTCCAAAGCAAACAGGGCTCACGGCATATTAAACATCACAACATTGGAGCCAAAAGATTTCTCTGCATTAAAAAAAACCCCACAGACACACATTTTGTATAGAAATGGTGGGGAGACTCTTCAGTCCGAGAGCCGAGTTCAATTTCTGAGCAGTTCTCGAAGGCCACATCTATTGGTGGGTGGGGCAAATACAGACTGAAACACCGACGCACGCCAAAAAGCAAAGGCACAGTGATAAGAACATGTGTAGTGGTTTGAGCACTGGACTACCACCCTGAAGACCAGAATTTGATTCCGTGCTCTGTCATGAAAACCTACTGGGTGACCGTGGGCACATCGCACACTCTCAGCCCCAGAAAACCCAGTGATAGGTTCGCCTTATGGTCTCCGTAAGTCGGAAACAACTTGAACACACACAACAAGAACAAGAGGAAGGAACTGATCTCCCTGCCCTTGACACCTATGCCAGTGTGTTCATTGTATTCTCATGCATCCTTTCTTTTAGCAGACCAAGATTATATAGCAAGTACCACGTCTAAGCAATTCATAGCAGGTGCTGTTAAGATAGAAAGCCATGCTCAAAGTCCTGGTTTTATCTAGCTTTCAGAATGTTTTGCAATGTATAGAATATTGACGTCATTTAGGTAAACAGTCATATCTCCACATTCACCAGGTTTAGGGGCACAGGATCCCCATGAAAGTGGAAAAACTGCAAATAACTCTAGGCCCTCCCGAACCATATTTAACACACAAAAAAAGCATGATCACCATATTCAGCCCACAGTAGATTCCTTTGAGGTTCCTTCCCAAGGAAGAAGTGGGTGGCTGGTGGGGCTTATGGCCACCTCCACTGCTGCCCCACACAATTTTTAAGAGGGACTTACAAACCTCATTTGCAGTTTCTCAGTCTCACGAGGCTTGCAGTCCCTATTAAAAATGGTATAGGGTGGCAGCAGACGTGACAGCAAAATAAACCATGAATAATCCGCAAAAATGAAACCAGCGAATGTGGAGGGCTGACTGTAAAAGTAAAATACTATGGCCAGTAATCCTCTATCACAGCGCATGCTACATACATTTACGTATACTTAACTAAACTCTGTGATAGGTTTGTCTTAGGGTGGCCATAAGTCGGAAACAACAACAAGAAGAAGCAACAAGAGGCTTGACATTCTACAGGGAAGACTCCATAGAGGCAAGACAGCCCCAAAGACGTGCACCAGTCTCTCTCCTGAATGTCAGGAGAGGAAGGGAAGTCTGTGGACAACTGCCAGTCATAAACAGGTTCAATCTCTGTGCATCTACTCAGAGCCAGCTGCATTCTGGCATGGCATTACAGTAAGAGTTTCCAGTTTAGCCAAAATTCATTACAACGTCAACGCTCTCCGGCTCCAGCCTCACAGTTCCATTTGCGTCTTGCTTTTTCTCGACTTCCATTAGAGCTTGGCGTTAGATTTCCGACGCCCGTAGCACAGCGCTGTGGCAAAAGCAGAGCACAAAGCGGCAGGCTGAGGGTCCTCCGAATCACTATTTCTGGTATGCGCCAGTGCAAAAAATAAAACTGGGAAAGCCAGGTAGCTTGAGATCAGTTTCAAACTCATTACACATGGTCAGCTTTGAAAAAAAGGAAGGAGGAGAGGGACCAAAAAAAAAAGGAGGGCAGCAGATACTCTAGAGAAGTGTCAGAGAGGTTTTATTTGCAGTGCCTCTAAAAGTCATTCACAGGACAGTTTCTTAAGCATAAGCACAGCAAGTTCAGAGCCAGTTATTATGAAACAGAAAGCATTTCTTCCCCAAAGCTGAAGTCACTGAAGTTCTCAACCAGGTATGGGCAAGCTGTGGCCAGATTTTTAAAAAAACTGCTGCGGTTTGCGGCCACAACCATGTAGAAATACCCTCAAACATGAGAAAACTAATGAAAATACCACACGCACCCCCTAACCTGATACTATCCCAAATATGTCTGTTTTCCTCTGCATCTCTTCACAAAATGGTGACAGAAAGTGTCAAGACATTACCTCCCGTTTGCCTTTCTCCTCTAACAAGTGTCACAAGAAATGCCAACTCACGCTTTTACTGCTCAGGGTGTGAACAGATTACCGAGCTGCCAGACCCAAAAGCGCCTGCCTGCGAGGGCTAGAAAATTCACTCCATTCTACTGTACTTAGCCAGCAATTCTCAATCTCTTCCCCCACACAAGACATCCCACCTCTGTTTTCCCTTTTTCCAAAGGCAGACCATCTGGCTTCCTTTCCTGACATTTCAGTCGAACCCTGTTCACCCGTTGACTAGGAAACCAAGCACAGAATGGTTTAATTTCAGGACTGATCATCCCTAGTGTGATGCCAGGGTGACCCTGTAGTCCCAAGTCTGGATTCCTCTCACTCACCTTGCCTCCCCCTCCCCTTAATCTCTTCCTGGATTGGGCACTTGGCCTCAAGGTGATCTCCTATTGTGGACCAGTGGCTGTGATGCTTTGGTGGGTTCTAGGTGCTAAGCATGACCAGCCCTCCACCAAACTCAACAGGAGCAGGCAGAAACAGTGGTAAAAACAAACAAGTGGAAGTTTATCGCCTACCACCTGAACTACTAACTCCCCAAACCAAAGTCCTTCCCTCTCTCTGACTCTCCTGTCTCTATTCCATCCTCTTCTCTTTCTCTGAAACCTGTTTCCCTGTCTCTGTGCCAGCTTTTCCCTCCCTGCCTTCTGACAGAGATAAGCCTCAGGTTTTGTAGCATTTCCTCCTTGCAGGCCCCGAGCTGTGACTGGCTGCCTTCAGGCAGGTTTCCCCAGCTCTTCCCTTCACACCTAGGAAGCAGCCACACACCATATACTACAGGGAAGGACAAAGGGTGAGATCCTGGGACGCGCCACACAAAAGCCTCTTTGAAGCGGAAAAAGTGAACATACACACAGCAATGTGATGCAGCAGTCAAGAGTTCTGGCCTAGGAGGCCCAACTAACTTGGCTCCTGGCTTCCTCTCGGCCTCACCTACACTACAAGACTGCTGTGAGAGAAGAGGTGGAGGATGTTATATTGTTCCATATATTGTTCCACAAAAAACTCGCCCCCTACACACACACACACAAGTCTGGACTGTTATACTGCAATCAATAATTCAGTGCAATAGGACGTTCAGCTAGTTATACTGAAATTTTGAATTGAAACTAATAAACAACACAGACAGTGGGTGAAGCTGAAGGTACAGTTAAACCTCAGCGAAAATAAGTTAAACCAGGCCAAATGAGCAACAGTCAGGGAGAACATGGTGACCAGGACTCCGAAGTCCTAAGGTTTTCCTTTTTTCAGTTGGGTGCACAAGCTTCCAGCAGCTGGCAATACACACTTGAGAAAGAAAACCTGAGCAAGTTCTGGGGCAAATTTTTAGGTCAGACAGTGAGACTCACTAGTGGGAAGGTGATTTGGAACCTGACTGTCACTTACTTAGCAAGAGTTAAGAACTGAAAGACAAACTCTTCCCTCCCCTCCCCACAAAAATTAAGTCTGTTGGAATCAGGAAAGCTTACAGAGGGAGGCAGAATTGGAAAACACTGTAGGTTCAGTTCCAACATTGAAAGCTAGCTCCTAGGAAACCAAGCGTCTGCTCTGAAGCTCTCTGTTCCTTAATTGTAACTTGCACACAGGACACGGAACCTGCTTCTGGTTAAACATGCATGAGATGTTGCTGAAATGGAACATCAGCCCAACAGTGTTTTTATACAACTCTGGACTATGGTTTTATGGTTAAAAAAACACAACAAAGTAGAGCCATGGACATACACTGGTTAACCTTGGGTGCATCACACACATGCTCAGCCCCAGACACCCTGTGATAGGGTCGCCATAAGTGGGAAACAACTTGAAGGCACACTACAGCAAGAGCCTGCAAGCCTGAAATTGGTACACCTTTGCACTAAGCAAGGGGTGCAACAGAAGAGAAAAGAGTTATACAAAGCTTTTTTTAAAAAAAATCTGCTGTAAATCAGTATTTTCACCCTTATACAGCAGATAAGTAGCTTGTCTAAAGCTACCCGCTGAATTCATGACTGAGACAAGACAGGAGGAGGCTGTTTTCTGATTCATAGCTCCATTTCTTAGACTGGATATTACATCGGTTCTCTCTGCAATTCACACAGAAGGTATCCCAGATTCCTTGACAAAGAGCAGAGGTTTTGCAAACTGGGAGTGGGTGGTAACTCTGCCAACAACAAAGCAACTCCAAAAAGTGTTCCCTGAAGGTGGAAGGTTTGGAAGCGGCCAGTCTATTCTTAGTCTTGAAACCTGCTCCTCAGTTTTGAGATGCTAGTGCAGCGTCAACAATTTAGTGGCCGGGCGGCAGGCAGTCCGGCCAACATGAATGCCATTTGCACATTTTCTCCAGCACCGCCGAGATCCAGCCCTTCTTGCTACAGGGGTCCCAGCTTAATTGGCACTTCCCAAGTCGGTCTCTCAATTTAGGACAAGACTCCGAAGTGGGCAGTTGCCGAGACCACCCCTCAAGTACTAAAAAGGCCACACAGCAGCAGTAAACTACAGCCTTTTGATTCTTGACCCCGTGTTTTAAACTGCCATCCACTCTCCACAAAATTCTGGTTTCTTTCGCCAAAGCATAGTTCTGCTTACCAATTTGGGAGAGATATGCAAGCCTCAACTGGGAACTTTAGGGTTTATTTACCAATTGTTCTTGCAGCTAGTGGCTAGCTATACCCTTCGACTACAGAGTGGTCTTGTAATTGGCTCTAGGTTTCCCTTGCAACCCATTGTACACGTTCACAGAATTATTCCCCACAGGAGCAGAGCAAGGAGGAGCAGACAACAGATCACGATTTACTGCCAGATCTTTGGCTTATAGGCAGGAGATCTGCAAGGGTGAATGGCTTCCAACTGTTTAACATCAGCCAATTATTAGGAGAAATAGTACAGTGTAATAGGGTTTCAGTATTGGAGTAGGACTCCAGGAGACCAGTATTTGAGTCCTGCTTGGACATGGAAACCCACTGGATGGTCTTGGGAAAGTCACACTCTCTCAGCCTCAGAGGAAGGCCACAGTGGCAAACCTCCCCTGAAGAAGTAATACAAAAACTCCACGATAGGGCCACAATGAGTAGGAAATGACTTGAAGGCACACAACAACGATTATATGATATTTCTAAAAGCCAGGGACTGATATCTGTGGAAGAACTGCAGCTCACTTTTGACACTGAACACTTATTTGCCTATCAGTCCAACCAAACCTCAAGGTAACTTTCAATATATTATAATACTCACACGCCCAAAGTGCTAGTTAGAACCTATAAACCCAAGGCCAGGCTACCAGAAGGAACCGCCAGCTAAGGTGTTCTAATTAGGAAACTTCTTCTGCCTGACATCCCCCAGATATTTAAAGATGGCTCTATCATATCTGTCTTCTTCAAGATAAGCATCCCCGGTTCCTTAGCCATTTCTCACAGGGCTTGATTTCTAGACCTTTTACCATATTCCTGGCCTGGCCTACAGCATCTCTCTGCTTCCAATAAACCATCTCTTCTCTTCCACTCCACCTTCAGCATGCACTGGGGAAGATAATGGAGATGGCATTCTTTTTTAATCCACTTTGTTGCTGTTGTGTGCCTTCAAGTCATTTCTGACTTAGGGTGGCCTGAAGGCAAAGCTATCATGGGTTTTCTGGGGGCTGAGAGTATTTCATGCATCCAAGATCACCCGCTGAGTTTCCATAGTAGAGTAGAGAACTGAACGCCGGTCTCCAGGTTCATAGTCCATGGCTCAAACCACTACATCACGCTAGCTCTTTTTATCCATCACTGTTTGGAAATATGAGCTAGCAAAGCTACCTCCTGTTTTGGATGGTTGCTTGGATTATTGCACTGACAGTTTTGATATCCTGCACTTTTTTAAACTGCCCCACTTCTCAACACTTAGCTGCCTTACACCCCTCTTTCCAGGCAGAGAGCTTTCTCCTGTTGCTACCACCATCACAGGAATGTTTGGTTACATACATATATTGTTTACGTACAGTTTTTTCCTACGTTTGTTCTAAAATCAATAAATATGACATCTTTTAAAAAGGACTGTTTGCAGAGGACATGGGGAGAGCCTCCTCCATGGCTGCTCCCAGCCATGGAACTCATTTCCACAGGAAGTACAGTTGGCTGTCTCCTTGTCCTCTTTCTGCTGACAAGCAAAGACCTTTTTATTTTGGCAGGCATGTGGGTTTTAATTTGTCGTAGCAGTTGTTGTCACATTTCTGGTATTCCGCTTCTTGGTGTTTCGCTTCTATTCTATCATGTTTTCAACATGTCTTTGAAAGGGTTTTTAATGCTTATTTTAAAACAGAACTATAGTTCAATTCTCTTTAACTTTTGTATTGATCATTTCCTTCAACTGTGCTTTGCTTTCAATGGTTGCACACTGCCTTGAATTCTGTGCTGGGAGAAAAGCGGGATATAAATTAAATAAATTGCACACAAACAGCTGGGATGCAGATGTTCGAAAGTAAATAAATAGGATGAGTAGAGGAGACCAGACGTGTGGTACTGAACAGTTAGCCCAAGACACCTGTAGCAGGCGTGCATGGGTGCCCAAACACATACACACAGTTATGTGGTTTTTCAATTTCTGGTTTCAAAGGCCTGTGCTAAGTCAGCTCTGAAGAAGAGGGCGGGGAGGAAGGAGAGAAATACTACTTGGCCCCAGCCTTTTGCTTCCTCCAAAAGGAGCCATTTCTACAGGCAAGTACAGTATCAAGTACTCTAAAAATAGCCAAGTGCTACACTATACTATATGCTTAGGTTTTACAGCTGGGCAATGAATACCGTATTACAATGACTAGAAATGCACACTGAAACCAGGAACTTGTTAGGCGTAAGTCTCAGCATGTGTGATTGGTGGTGGAAAGGGTTACGGGCTACTAATAGAAAACTAGCAGGTCGGCTATACAAAGAGAAATAAGGTAATATGCCATTTGCAAAAGTGCTTGTCACGGATTAAGCTTTTAATGATAGTAAAGAAAGGTAAGAATCCTCTCAGCCACTGAGAGAAATAAATTTAAAAAATCTCAGTTTAAGAGGTTTCCTTTTCTACCCAAACAAGAGGTTAAGCGGACAATCTGAAGTCAGCGTTTCTTGGAATGCCAGCTGCAGAAAAAGTTAACTAGAGGGCATGGAAGGGAAATTAAGATGGAGAGGTCTTTAATAAGAGCAAACAGTAATTTCAGAGGCACTGGGTAGCCTATATTCTTCAGGAAGACAGGCAAGGTCAGAAGGCAACACTCTGCTCCAAGCAACGTTTTTGCAAATGAGTGCAGAATGTGAAGATATTAGGAAGACAGCTGGCGCAAAACTAAGCCCTAAATCGGGGCAGGGGAGAGCGTACGTTATGGAGACATGTCTGCTTCTAAGCCAGATGAAGTATGGATTTTTAGGATAACACAGATTCATACAATTAGAATGGGACTTTTCAGAATTTGCTTTCCAGTTTCATTTAATGAATTCTATTTTCGCACGTAGTGTGAAAAATACTTTGCTGTCATTGTGCTCCCCTCAACATGGCTGTGTGCTTGCAGCATGCTGCAGCCGCCCGCAATTCAGAGCAAACAGGGCCTGTCCCTGAAACCAAATAAGTGCACAGAAGAAACGCATGTATTTAACACTGTGAAATTCTGAAAGAGGAGCTAGGTATTTCCGGCTGCTGCTGGAGCAAACACACACCCTGCCAATGCTGATGTGAGCTTATGAATGAACAACTGGATTTCAATGGCCAAAAATTCTCAGGAATATGTAGTACTCAAAATTTTAATTAACAGGTGTCAAAATGTCCAGTTCTCAGATCCTTCAGGCCGTTTGGGCTAACCAAGAAGATGCCTGCTTTCTAACCAACAGAAACTATTTTAATGTCTCTTTTTTTTTTGCATTTATTTCAAAATTAATCAGTACAGAAAGAAACTATTTTAATGTATCTTAACCATCCCTGGTTTTCAGAAAGATGTACACAGATCCAACTTTCCAAATATACAGGTGGGTTACATGTGTACCCAGCTTTAGATCAGTTCCACAGAAGCACCATAACAAGTCTGGGAAACTCTGAGGAGTTGGTCTGGTCCCAGACACGGACTCATGCAGTACCAAGAGTTCTATCGAATTCCTTGAACACATCCACATATCCTAAAGGCACCAGATGTTGTCTTGGAAGATAAGCAGAGTCAAATCTGGTTAGTATCTGGATGGGAAACCACCAACAAAAACTCAGTGCTGTAGGCTATATTTCAAAGGAAGGAAGTGGCAAAAACACCTCTGAGTATTCCTTGCCTAAGAAAACTCATGGAACCACCTTAAATAGGCAGGTATCCTAAAGGCACACATATACACGCACATATTAAATCTGCTGGCCATACCTGAAGCTTCCACCAACATCCTTTCAACTTTGTTATGTGTTATGTGATGGTGAAGGCTTTATCTACCTTGCAGCCAGACACAGCAATATATTACAGCTATAGTTCTGCTTACAACTTGTGGAGAGGCTTTAGTGGGTGGATAACCCAACCGCGAGCAGGCCCAGCCTCTCCTGCCCCCTCTATACTGACAACCACACACATGGCAAAGAGAACCATCACAATCCAACCCCTTACAGCTTCAGTTAACAGATTCCAAGGAAAAGGCCTGGGAAAGTTCTTGCTGGGTTTCTTGGACAACTGCTTCCAGTGAGAACTAAATGGATCGCCTTTCTGGCTCAGCCTCAGGCTACATCATAAGCAGTTGAACAAGAGGCAGCTTAAACAAAAGTCCTCTCATTTCCTGTTACAGTAGCCACACCATCAGGGCACTCCCTGGGGCAAGAAGTCACTCATTCTGGGTGAGAGATGTTTGCCACATGGGTTGTCCTGTGACTCATAGGTATGTGTGGGTGAGCTGTTATATTTCTGGCCCGATTAGCAAGGTGGATCTAAACTTCCCTGTTTTCAGTACCACCTCCCACTCTGAAAGCTGTACAACAATCACTGAATGCTAGAAGGTGTGTCCCAACACAGGGTCTTTCCAGCACTTTATTTTGCTGCTGCGGCAGATCTCAAACCACAGCGCAACCATCATGGCAGAAGCGCCCTACCTTTATGACTCAATATGAGATACACATGTCTGTCTCCCACCAAAACCCATCGGACACAACCAGCAGGTACAAGATGGTAAAAGGTGTCTTACCTCCCCACCAGAGCAATGTGTTTTGATTTCTTACGGACAAACCAAAGATCCCATCAGATGGGTCGATTCCCTCTTTGTAGGAATCTGGAAGTATCAAGACCATGAAACTTCTGGTCCCTAAAAACTTATTTTCCAATGGAATGCCATCACCTACCTGTGTAGGATCTTGTAGTATAACTAGTATAAGCCCTCCCCATCTGCAAACAATTTGATAGCATCTGAGATACAGTGTAGTGTAGTGGTTTAAGCAATGAATTATGACTCTGGAGACCAGTGTTCGAATCTACTCTGTCATGGAGTCCCACTGGGCAGCCTTGGGCAAGTCCCACTGTCTCAGCCTCAGAGGAAAATAAAGGCAAACCACCTCTGAACAAATCTTGCCAAGAAAACACCATGACAGGTTCACTGTAGTGTCATCATACACCAGAAATGACTTGAAGGAACACAACAACAAGGCAGCACCAAGCCCAACAAGCTTTCTTTTCTCTTGGAAACTCCAGGTATTTCCCACATACTGGTCACAACATCTCTTATCTGCTCTGCCCAAAAATCGTCAACCGAGTTTCTGCTTGCTCTCCTCTTTATCTCATCTTCACTCTGTAACCTCTCTTCTATGGAAAAGGGCAGAAGAGAGAAGACTTGAAAGCCGACTCTCATCACAGCTACTGCAAACAACCCCTGCCTTCCCCCTATGAATGTCTCCTCTTCCCTGCTCACAATTTCCTTGCATTGCCACACAGCCTTCAGATTTTCACCAGTGAGAAGAAAAGTCTCTGCCCTGAGGCAGCTGTACTCTAACACATTAAAGAACAGTTAGGGAGCCTCAGACTTGCTCCTAGCTTTTATTACTGGCCTACTGCACATCTCTGCCCTCCCAAAATCCACATTAATTCTTCTGTTCCACTTTCAATGCACACTGGGTGAAAGGAATGGAGACGGTACTCTTCTTTTAACCATTACATTCTTCAGCTGTTTGTGTCTTTCTTTTTCCCTTCTCATCTACGACCACCATCACTAAGCAGACATGATGTACCATTGCCTCATAATCCCCAATTATGACTCTACCCTTTGGGCAGTAACATCTTCTCACTCCTCATGTGAGACAGCCCTCCTTGTATGCTTCCCAGACATCATGCGTGAGAAGCGCATGACCTTCCAGACTGTTGAAGAACTGAAACTCTCAACATTCTTTCCATCAGCTAAGCTGGTTGAGGCTGCTGTAGTTGCATTCCAGCAAATTTTGGGGGGCTACACATATTCTCACTCCAGCCTGACACTCACACCTACTGTTCCCCTTATCCCCAGCGAATCCCCTTCCTCCTCATCCTTCCTTTCAGCAGAGAGAGTGCTGCTGATGAAAAGGGGTCTCCCACTCTTGACAGCAACCCCTCCACTCCAACTAACTTCCCCATTCAGCACACTCTCAGCCTTCACTTCTTCCCTGCCATGCTGTTGAACGGAGCAATCACTTACTGCAAACCATGCACATCCTAAGCATCCCTCATTCACCTCAACAAGCCGTCTTTCCATCTCTCAGCTCTGTCTCAGTCCAGGAGCAGGAAGGAGAGAAAAAGAGGAGATAGAAGTCACAGAAGGACAAGAAAGGGGGTTCCGCTTTGGACATCAGCACCACACTATCAGGCCTCCCTCCATGATCTTCTCTCCTGCATCATGCCCCCTTGCCCACTAGTGGCACCTGTCATGAGATACTGTTCCTGACCCTGTGGCAGTCCTCCTCTCTCACACAGCCAACCTTTGTTCTCTCTCTTCTCCACCCTCAGTTTGAACACTAAAGGGAAGGAAACAGAAAGAGTAATGGGGGAACCCACCTCCTGACAAAATCCATCACCCTTCCCTCCCTATTCATCTCCCCTTCGCTTGTGACATCACATATCCTTCCTCCACCCAAACCAAGCCACCTTGCATCAAGCCCCAAACAGCGACACTTTGCATCTTCCCCAAGTTCAGCGCTAAGTGCAGGGGTGAGGAGGGGCCAAAGATCTCCAAAGACAGAACATACTGTCTCCCATCCCATTCTCAGTCCTGCGTGCCAGGAGGGCAAAAGCAACCCCAACACTCCCCCAAAAAAGAAGTCCATCACCAGAGAATAAAGCAAATCAATAAACAGATAAATAAAAAGCTTCCTGATAGAATGGTTTATAAATTCCCCTCGAAGAAAAGACCCCTCCATATACACAAAGCTTCTGAAATTTAACAGTAGGGGGTTATTTATATATTTACCACAAAAGAAAGGGGGACAGCAAGAGCAAAATTGCAAAAGTAAAATAACGGGAGATCCATTTTCAAAAACATGCTGACCCTTACTCCCTAATCCCAGCTCTGGATGGGAGGTCTGAAGCAGCCACCAATATACCCCGCCCCCCAAAAAATCAGTCTGGCACCAAAGACGAAGAAGAGCAGAAGCAGAGAAGCCTCCTGACCGAAGGGCTTATAAACTCCCATCTATGAACCCCCCCCCATACTCACACAAAGCCTCTGAAGTTCATCAGTGGGGGGTTATTTATGCAGAAGAGCGAAATACCCGGGGGGATCTCTTTAGAAAAACACGCTGACCCTTCCTCCCTAAACCTAGCCCCGGATGGGGGGACAAATGCACCCCCAATAAAACGAAGTCCCAATAAAAAAACAGTAACTCTCCCCCTCAAAAAAACCCAAACCCAGCCTGGCGCCAAAGGGGAAGAAGGACAGAAGCAGAGAAGCTTCCTGACAGGGAGGCTGAGAAGACTCCCCTCCGGGGAAGGAAGCCTCGCCTCCAGGGCTGGCGGGGCGAAGCTCCCCTCCTGAGGGAGGGGCGCTCGCTCTCCCTCCCCCCGCCGACCCCGAGGCCTTCCACCCCCACCCGGGGCCCCCTTCCGCTCCCTCCCCCCAGCACCCCAGCGGCCCTGACAGGAAATGCGAAGGGCTCCCCCCTTTCCGCGCCTCAGGCACCGGGCCCGGCCGCCCTCTCACCATGGTGTCTCCGCGGGCCCGGCCTCTCAGCAGCAGCGGGAGCAGCGGCGGCTCTCAGTCCCTCCGTCCGGCCTCTCCGACGTTCCGAGCCAGGCCGCGGCCGCCTTCCTCCTCCTCGGCCGCCTCCTCCTCAGGCCACTTCCGCCGTTGCCTGGCAGTTCCACATCCGGGTCAACGCTTCCCCCCTCTCCACCAAGCCACGCCCCCTCGCCTTTTCTCCTTCCTCTTCTAGCGGCTCCCCTCAGCCAATCGAAACGCGGCTCGCCGGCTATCGCCAAGTATGGAGCTGGGAGGCACGCACGGAGCGGAAGGGACCATTGGAGAACGGGAGGCGGGGGGAAAAGGCTGTATGGGAGAGACCATTGAAGGGGAGGAGAAATAAAAGAGAACGGAAAGGCGCGCGGAAGGAAGAAGCGCTGGTTGGGAGAAACCATTGGGTAGGAAAGGGAGGGGAGCAGGAGTGATTTGGGACAAACCAACTGGTGCAGGTGCACACAAAAGGGATAAATTGTGTTTTTATAAAAATATATATAAATTGTAAGTTTTTATTTATATCTGTAAATATAATATGCATATAAATAAGTATTATGCATCTTCATATGTAATGTGTGTATATTTATTCTACATTTATATCACATTTTTCCTCCAAGCACTTCAGTGGTCCACAACAACCCAGTAAGGTAGGACAGGCTGCAAGCAGGTGGCTCATTCAAACGTCCTGGCTGAGCGAGGCCCCAAGCCCATGTCCCAAAACTCTTATTCCAGTGCAATCACCCAACATTTCACAGATGAAAACAGGGACATGTGCAGCTGAGGAACATCAGAGCAAAAGATGGGAAAAGCTGTTAATGGGGAAGAACAGACAAGCCAGGAGAGGCCGCAGCAGTTTGCTTCTGCCTGAGCCTACAGGAAAGAGCAAGATTCTGTCCCCATCTCCCCTTTTCTGAATTAATTCACTGCAAACTACTTTGAACTCAATTTGCAGCAAGCTGAGGAAGAAGAGCGGAGTGGGAATGTAAGGAGTAAAAGAGTATAAAGAAAATAGTATTTCTCAGCCTTTCCCTGGTCTGCTCTGCAGGGCTGGTAGAAATTCAGCACCCTGGACAGTTCAATTCATGGAGGGTATATTGCCTGCTTAAATGTCCAAGCTAAAGGAGCTTTGTCTCTCTGTATTTGCTTAACTAAAGTTCCTCCCTTTTGAATTCTGGTCCACTTTAAAGGTCGTTCCTGTCGTCAGCTCCTTGTCCTACTTAAAATTATGCCGACATTAATTGGCAAAGTTAATGCCTGGCTTCCCAGCGCTCTCCATAACAATATTTCTTACCCTTCCCTGCTGAGTGAATGCATGTGCAATTCAAGGTTCATCGTTGATTGTTGACCAGAAGTTGCTTCGTTATCAACCATGTATCAGAATTTTAGTCCTGGGAAAGCAAATATTTCTGCACATGCACCGTATGCTTTATGAGATCATTCTCATCCCAAATCTTAAAAAAAAAACTCCTTTTTTACAATAAAACATCCCTCTCTTTGCTCACGGAGGAAGTGGTTTTGACTGTGTTCTTCCCGAATGGGAGACGTTCCTTTGGCCAAAGTTGGGGACCTTTCCAGGCTGGACAGGATTGGAGAAACTTGCAGATAATCAAATCTGTGAAAGTCAAACCCGCAAGTGTGGAGAGCCAACTGTGCTTCAACTTCCATCAGTCCCAACCAGCATGGCCAGTTCTAAAGGACTGTGGGAAATTGTGTCCCAAATATTTAAAGAGCCAAATTTCCCCTATGCCTGGCGTAACCTTTCTTTTCTCATACTCCGAGGTCTCCCGCACGGGATAATGGAGATATTTGTGACTTTCATTCCAGCCTCTTATTTGGACAAGCAAAGAAATGTGTTCACCTTAAACTAGGACTGGAAAAAATGGCCATTTATGCCTTACATTTTTATAGTGCTCTTATTCTACTTTCAACCTCCTGTGGAATTCTGGGATTTGTAGTTTACTGAGGCCAAAAAGCTCTCTGGTTGGGAATTCTAAAGGCCTCTCCCTAAACTTCAAAGCCCAGGATTCCATAGGAGATTGAAAACGTAATAATAGTGCTATAACAGTGTAGTGCGGAAATGGATAATATTCAAAAATATTTCTTCCAGAAGCTTGCAAAATGGGCTTTTAGACAATCAGGAAACTCTGGCAAGGAGAATCCCATGCTGACAAGAATCTTTGCACGTCAGGATTTATATGCAAAACTTTAGTTTTTTCTTTTCAGCAGACAATGGTCTCTTGTGCAGAAACTGCTGCTGTCTACACATACCACACGCATACATTTTGCACAGAATAAGTCCCCAACTGTGATATTTTCTACACAGATAACAGCATTTTCAGACCAGAAAATAACATTCTTGTGCAGAAATATTATTTTTGCCGCAGCAATCGCAGTTTCCTGCTCAGAAAATGCCGGGAGGGGGGTGTTGCAAAAACAGATATCAATTTTGCACAGAATAAAACCCAGGCTTTTTCACAGTAGGAAAATATTTCCTAAAATTACTCACTGCTTCCTTTGCAAATGTAACTAACAAAGCATTACATCCCTACTTCAAACACACGCAGCCATAAACATCTGAGCGCATACAGCTGGTTCTTATTTCAAACCCATTCTTCTGCAAGCGCAAGTATTATATTTTTTCCCCCTGTGTTTTGGCCAGCAAGTTTAATGCAAATGTTTGGGGGGGTGGTTTTAAAAAATTGCAGAACCAAAAGCAGCTGTTTGATCCTTCTTTATGCCTCTTAAGTGCAAAGCAAGCCATCACCAGACCCTCCCCCCCCACGCTTGTCTTCGGGCCACAAAACAAAGCATCCTTGGCTTGAAATCTGGGTGTGTGCACAATTGTTATTCCGAAAAGGATGCAAAGAGTGACTAACAAATTGTGCAAGGGGTCCTCCAGCTTCAAAGAGATGCACCACTAAGTATTTGGTGTGACAAAGTCTTCTTGCAAAAATAAAACAAAATAAAGCAAATGATTTTGTCCTATGCATGCATTCCAGCTTACAGAATACCTGTTGTAATGTGGCAAGTGAAATATATTCTAACTGGAAGTCTTGATACCAATAATGAGGCCTTAGAAGAGGCATTTCAACACTATACATTAGCAGATGGGGTGTAAAAAAGATGAGGATGTGACGGTCACAGAATCATAGAAATGTAGAGTTGGAAGAGACCGCACGGGCCATCCAGTCCAACCCCCGCCATGCAGGAACACCCTCAAAGCACTCCAAGCACATGTTGTGAGGTAGGGCTTGTGTTTATCTCAGGATTCCCAGTGTAAGACTGGAAATCAATACCAATTTAGAGGCATCTCTTAGGGCCACCCCCTCAAAACCCTCAAAATTGTTAGGGTTACCCCAAACCCTAAAAAAATGGGGGTACAGACCTAAAATATTAGGTCCTCATGGACTACCCAGAATAGTCTACACAATTGCAGGTGAACCTGGAATCAACCTAGAAAGGTCCCCAATTTTGGCCAAAGGGACTTCTCCCCCCTCAGGAAGAACGCAATCAAAAATACTTCTTAGGTGAGCAAAGAGAAGGACCCTTTATTGTAAAGAACGAGGGGTTTTCATAGATTTGGGATGGCAATGATCCCATAAAGCATACAGTGCACGTGCAAAACTATTTGCTTTCCCATGATTAAAATTCTGATACACGGTTGATAATTCAGTAACTTCTGGATAACAACCAACAATGAACCCAGAATCGCACATGTATTCGGTCAACAGTGAAGTATAGGAAATACTGTTATGGAGAGTGCTGGGAATCCAGGCATTGATTTGCCAATTAATGTCGGCATAATTTTAAGTGGGACAAGGGGCTGACAAGAGGAGCAACCTTTTAAAGTTAAATAGGATTCAAAATGGAGGAACTTTAGTTAAGTAAATGCAGAGAGACATTCAGCTTAGACCTTTCATCGGGCAATGCTCTCCGTGAACTGAACTGTCCAGGGTGCTGAATCTCTACCGACCCTGCAGAGTAGTCCAGGGAAAAACCGGGAAGCGCTATCTATTTTGTCTGTACTCTTTTACTGCTTACAGTTTCTGCTTACGTATCACCCACTTATCTTATGGTTTAGGGACCGGAGCATTATCAGGAAGGGGAACCGGTTGAAAAGTGGAACCTACTCTTTCATCCATTCTTCTCTTCTTGCCTCCCTCCTGTAAGGTGGCAATGGCAATCGTGTAGCTCTCTAGTTGTGTACCCTCCAGATGTGGGCTGAAATCTTCCCCTTCCCTGTCAGCTAAAGCAAAAGCAAACGGCCACAGCCTCTCCCTGATTGTCTGTCCTTCCTCCTTTAATAACCCTTGCCATCTTGACCCAACTCTGATGTTCCTTGGCCATTCTTCAGCTTCCGAGAGCCCCACTTGTCATGGATGGTGGTCAGAAACTCAGGGAACTTGAGTCCAAACAGTCTGAGTGACCAAAGTCTGAGAAGCGCTATTGTGCTGAGGACAAAACTGGACAGGACATGCAAACGTTTGTGCTAGGAAGAGACGGAACTTGCGCCAGGTCTCGGCCTTGGGCACTTCGCAGTTAGGGTTGCCAGATCTCATGGCCTGGCCCTTACTCTCTCGTTTTTGTGGGTCATCTCCCAGCTGGAGAAAATGGTGCAAATTTTCTAGTTTTGGTGGGCTCACCTCCAGGCAAGAGGTGCAAATCTCAACTGGTAGAACAGTGGCTTGCTGCTGTTTTCAAGATTAATTGACACATTGCCATAACTTGCAAAGATTTCCTGGGGGGAAGTGAGGACTGTGTATTTACGTAGTTATCTTGCTCCTTTCCTCACATACACTGTAGTCAGGGCTTACCCTCTGCTCTGCATATTGTACTAGAATAAATATTCCCTACGTTGACTCCTTAAGTAAGCGAGAAGGGATACTCCCTTCATTTCACCTTGATCTGAGAACAGCTCTTTTAATTAAGATTTCAGTCTTAATTTCCAAGCAGGAAATGGCTATTTCTATGGCTATTTCTGCATTACACTGTTATAGTGCTATTATTCCACTTTCAACATCCTATGGAATCCTGGGGTTTGGACTTTAGGGGGGGCCTTTGGAATTCTCAGCCAGAGAGCTCTTTGGCCTCAGTAAACTACAAACCTCAGGATTCCACAGGATGTTGAAAGTGGAATAATAGCACTGTAATAGTATAGTGCGGAAATGGCTTGTGTCCTCTCTCCCTCTCCCTCTTCCCCTCTCTCTCTCTGTGTTAGACAAGCTGTGAGTAATTGTGGTTTGTGCTTAATACGTAATGCTTAATGACATTCATAGGTTTCAGTTTTGGACTGGAAACTTCAAGACCTGGAAGGATCCTGAATTGACAACTCCTTCCAAAAACCTTTTGCTGCCAGAGGTGAAGGACGAGATGGCCTCTCAGTTACAAAAATCCATTAGACCAGCAGCTGAATTTGAGTGAGCAGACAGGAAAAGGAGTAAAGCAAAGAACAGATCACTCCAAATATACTTTATGATGCCATTTGGCAAAATAAATATCCCACCTGCTCAGAGCTCAAGGAGGAAAAAAATTATTGTGTATGCAAAACAAGCCCAACATGTGTTCAAAAGGAAAAGTTTCTTGTCAGCCTGTCTGCATCCCATTAAGCAGAAAAGGTATCTTAACAGAGAGAGGGGGATTGAAAGAGTTTAACAAAGAGGTTTCCTCAACAGCCTCTCCCCTTTGCAAAGTCACATCCATGTGCTTTTAATAATAGTCATGTTTGGACTGCTTGGGCAGTGACGGTAGATTTCCATGTGCATTCCTTATGTGCTGCAACAAAGCAAAAAACCCCAACCACATTGGCTTCTTTATGAGCATCAGAAAGCAGAGTTGCACAACGGATCAGATTTGTTTCTCCCTTTTCCCCCTTTTCTCAGGATACTGAAGGTCTGTAGCACTTGCGGCTGTCTAGATTAAATCTGCAGAGCGACGATTCAAACTGGAGAGGGTCTCTGTTTCTTTAAAGGTTGTGCAGAAAAGGGAATTTCAGGACATGTCGCTTGGCACCTGATGAAATTCCCTCTTCTGCACAAACACCCAAATGTGCAGGAGACCTCTCCAGTTTTCACTCTGGCAACCCCAATTAAAGGTACAAGAGCCCTCTATAGTTTTAAATTTGGCACCTCTATGTGCAGGAGAAGAGGAGACAGATCAGTGCCATAGCAGAACGCTGGGCCTTTTTTCAGAGCAAGAACAGTGCCATCATTTGCCATATACCACGGTAATTAGTACAGCTTAATTTTTGCAGCTCCACTGGTCATTTTAGGCCCAGGAGAGGGCTTCCTCTAAAACAGGGAGTGAACCATCACTTTAAGAAACAGTTAAAACGGTCAGTTTAAAAAGGCCCCTCCTGGGCTTAAAATGGTCCAGGACCACCCAAAAACATAATAAAATGTCCCCTTCCCACCTAAAAGGCCTCTATGGGCACTGTTTTGCTATGGGGTGTGCAGTGAGAAAGATCCAGCCCTCGAAGGTCTCCTGGTGGGCTAATTCAGCCCCCAAACCCCTATCTTCCAACTGTCTTGATTCGGCAGGGTTATTCCCGATTAACGCTCTGTCGTCCCAGCATTTTCTGTTCAAAAGATGCTGCAATTACGATGCCTCTCCTTATCTCTTCGGTGAACTCCAAAGGAACGGCCTCTCAAATGTTCCAGCCCCCAACTCCTCCCATTTGGAGAGGCCACCTTATCTCAAGCTGTTAGGGTTACCCCCGAACCCCCAGAAAACACATGGGGCCAGACCTAAAATATCAGGCCTGTGTGGAGTACCTCAAGTAGTCTATGTGATTGCAGGTAAGTCCTAAATCAGCCTGGAAAGGTCCCCGTTTTTGCTCAAAGGGACTTCTCCCCCCTGGAAGAATGCAGTCAAAACCACTTCTTGTGTGAGCAAAGAGAAAGGCAGGGGGGGATTTTATAGGTTGGGGTGACAATGATTTCATAAAGCATACCATGCACATGCAAGAACCAATACTTTCTTAGGACCAAAATTCTGATACTTGGTTAATCATAATGTAACTTCTGGTTAACAATCAATAATGAACCCTGAATCATACATGCATTTGCTCAGCAGTGAAATATAAGAAATATTGTTACGGAGAGCACTGAAAACCAATGCTGGGAATTTAGGTGTTGACTCTTGCCAATTAAGGCCGGCATAATTTTAAGTCGGACAGGGGGCTGGCAACAGGAACAATCTTTAAAATTGACCAGAATTCAAAATGGAAGAACTTTAGTTAAGCAAATGCAGAGAGACAGAGAGGGAGTTCCCTTAGCTGGGACATTTCAGCAGACAATACCCTCCGTGTATTGAACTCTCCAGAGTTCTGAATCTCTACCAGCCCTGCAGAGTAGACTAGCTGAAAAGCTGGGGAAAGCACTGTCTATTTTGTCTTAGCTCTTTTACTTCTTCGGAGCCACAAACTCCTGGCAATCTGACTTCTCTGTGTCCAGTTCTTCCAATTGCAAGGGGTGAGTTACAACAGGGAAGGCCCTAGAGCTCTCCAGCAGAGAATTTTAAGCCCCTTCCCTTGTGTTGCCATGGCAGCTGAACTGGAATCATAGCGCTATAACTGTGTCATGCAAAAGGGCCCGTGCAGATTTCTACAGGGAACTTGAAAAGGAAGAGAACAGGTATTCGTTGGGTGGAAACCCATGGTCCTTTTCTTGAAGTGCATATCCCAACATCCTCCAACCAGCCTGAGAGATTCTTGGAGATGTAGATGTTAAAAAAAATAAAAAATAAAATAAAATCCAATGCGCTATGTTCTACATCAGCTTATTTTTCAAGCCGGATCCCATTATCCTTGACTTCTCTGCCTTGTCTCTGATATTCATGCATTAAGATTCCCCAGGGTGCAAAATTATCTTGGAGAGAGATGGAAAATATTCCGCCTAATTGTCTCCAAGCTCTCGCCTTTCCTAACTTTTTGTTCTTTGTTGCTTTTCCCGATTGCCGTCTGCTTCTTTTTAATCGAGGAGTCGTCAGGTCTGGACAACGTTTTCCATTAAGAACCTTGAATCCATTTCCCACCTCTTGGGAGAACGGGGAAAAAAACACAAAACGTTGATAGAAGAGCAAAATGTACACAAAGGTCAGACTTTTTTTCCATGAGTTGCCATAGAGACACACCAGCAATTAAACTCATCCAATGCAATGGTGGATATTTATTATCGGATGACGCGATTTCCAAATCCTCCCTGCTGCATTACATGGTTTTACGAGCACTTTTCATAATGGGTGCCTGATAAATAAATAGAGCGAGGGAAAAGAACAAGAGGGGAATTCTGAGTTTAAGATGGAGCCAAAAAATGAATCAGGGCTGTAGCAGGATGATGAGCAAGGATCAGGAAACCACATTCGTAATGCTAACATTCCACATTAACTGTCTTGTTCTCAGAGGGAGGTATTATGGACTGTGACCCACAAGATATGGGTCTCTCTAGTGCACCCTCTGACATCTCGGTTAATCCTCTACTGTCCCATTTTCCAGCCGCTTTTGAAAGGTCCCAGTTTCTCTCTCTTCCTCCACCTTTGTCCTCAACCTTTTTTAATTGCTGCAAACTTGGTTCAAGGTGCCAAAATACTTTGCTCTCAATTAATTCAGCGGGGAGAGAGGTGAGAAGAAGAGTGGAGTCTTGCCCTTTCCCAGTAGGCTAAGACAAAAGCAAACGCGCTTGGTGAGGGCATAGAATTATAGAACCAAAGAGCTGGAAGAGACCCCAAGGACTGTCGAATCCAAACTCTGCCATGCAAGAAAACACTGTCAAAGTATTCCCAACAAATGACCATCCAACCTCTCTTTAAAAACCTCCAAAGATGGAGACTCCACCACATTCCTAGGCAGCAGCATATCCCATTGCCAAGCTGCTCTTACCCCCAGGAAGTTCTTCTTAATGTTTAGGTGGAATCTCTTTTCCTATAGTTTGAAGCCATTGCTCCGCGTCCTAGTCTCCAAAGCAGCAGAAAACAGGCTTGCTCCATCCAACCTATGGCATCCCTTCAAGCATTTAAACACAGCTATCACGTCACCTCTTAACCTTCTTTTCTCCAGGCTAAAGATCCCCAGCAAA
The DNA here is from genome assembly GCA_030412105.1 of Cyclura pinguis. Classification (NCBI taxonomy): domain Eukaryota; kingdom Metazoa; phylum Chordata; class Lepidosauria; order Squamata; family Iguanidae; genus Cyclura; species Cyclura pinguis. The sequence goes on along the minus strand of CM059612.1, from coordinate 16,164,437 downwards.
ACTAAGCCACTCCTCATAGGGTTTCACGATTTCCAGACTTGGGATGACAATGATCTCATAAAGCATACAGTGCATGTGCAGGAATATTTGCTTTCCCAGGACCAAAATTCTGATCCATGGCTGATAATAAAGTGACTTCTGGTTAACTATCAACAACGAACCCTGAACCATACAGGTATTTGCTCAGCAGAGAAGAATAAGAAGTGTTACGGAGAGCGCCGGGAAGCCAGGCATTGAGCTTTGCCAATTAATGTCAGCATCATTTTAAGGAAGGCTGACAATAGGAACAACCTTTAAAGTTGACTGGAATTCAAAATGGAGGAACTTTAGTTAAGCAAATATAGAGAGAGACAGAGAGAGAGTTCCTTTAGCTCGGGCGTTTCAGCAGGCAATGTCCTCCGTGAATTGAACTCTCCAGGGTGCTGAATCTCTACCAGCCCTGCAGAGTAGACCAGGGAAAAAGCTGGGAAGCACCATCTCTTTTTATTGCTTACAAGAGTAGCAGAATGGAGCGGTACCCACTAGGGCACCGGTTCAGGGAACGGATGGACAGACGGAGGCTCACAAGGGCTTTCCGGAGCGGAAGGAGTTAGTACCACCCCCGTCAGCATCTGCTGCCCGAGGCAGCTTTCTCCCCCTCCTTCAGTCCGGGTCTGGCTGCTCTAACCAGCACCCCATGCTGCCTTTCTTGGCGTCTGGGCCTTATCACACCACACTCTTATAGTGCTATGATTCCACTCTAACTGCCACGGCAACGTTCTATGGAATCCTGGGATTTGCAGTCTAGGGAAGGGCATGTAGTGTTCTCAGCCAGAGAGCTCTTGGGCCTCACTGGACTACAAACCCCAGAATGTCCCAGAATGTGGCTACGGCAGTTACAGTGGAATAGCAAGCACTATAAGAGTGCGGTGTGATCGGGACAATTGTTGTGTGTCTTCAAGTTGTTACTGACGCTATGATAACCCTCAAGTGAGCCTATCAGGATTTTCTTGGCAAGATTTGTTCATAACTGGATTGCCTTCGCCTTCCTCTGAGGCTCAGCGAGCATGGGCCTTTCCACACTACATGGCTACTGCATTGACCCAGCAGAACTTGCCGCCTAGTTTTCCAAATGTTTGCAAAACTTTAAAAAAACAAGAAAGAAAGAAAGAAAGAAAGAAAGAAAAAGTTTGCAATTCGCTTTAGCCACAAGGTTTGTTTTGTGGAAGTTGCAACCAACAGAAATGGCAAGTTTTTGCAAACCATTATTATTATTAGTAGTAGTAGTATCATTATTGTTATTAGTTGCAATTTAAAAAAAAAAGTGGTAACCCAACAAAACTTGCAGCCTACTTTTTTAAATGTTTGCAAATCTGCAACCTGCCAATTCTGGTGTGCTTTTGGGGAGCTCCAACTGTGAGACAGAGGGCCTTTCCGCACTACCTAATTATAGCACTATGATTCCACTTTAACTATCATTTAACTGCCTCCTGTGGAATCCTGGGGTTTGTAGTCTGGGGGGGGGTACTAGAGCTCTCTGGCCGTGGTGGCTAAATATCCCTCCCTAAATTGCAAATCCCAGGATTCCATAGAACAGAGCCATTGTGGTTGAAGTGGAATCATAGCGCAATAGTTACGTCTTGTGGAAAGGCTCTGTGATTGCCCGAGCAGGGATCCAGGCCGCTTCTGCACTAGACTGTTATAGCGCTATTATTCCACTTCCAAGCTCCTATGGAATTCTGGGGTTTGCAGTTTAGGGAGGAGCCTATGAGTTTACAGTTTGCCTTTGAGGCCCTTCCCTAAACTGCAAACCCCAGGATTCCATAGGAGCTTGGAAGTGGAATAATGGAATAATAGCGCTATAACAGTCTAGCGCAGAAATGGTCTTAGACTCCTAAATCCAACTACCCCCATGCTGGTTCTCATCTTTGTTGTACTGTATGTCACCATTTTAAAATTTTATTTATTGTCTGTACATTGAGGAGGAGGAGGAGGAGGAGTGTAAACATAATGCAACACAACAAACAAGCCAAGGAGGGCGTGCGGCTTCCGAGAAGAAGGCTGCCCGCGGACTGGGTCCAGCCAGGCCTCGTCCCGCCGCCACAGTCCCGCCGGGCCTAGCCCGCAAGGTCAAGCCTTCAGCCGAGTGGCGAAAGCTACCCTTGGTTGCCCTTGGCAACGCCGGGACGGAAGGGCGGGGAGAGGCCGCGGAAGGAGAGCGAGGGGAAGCGGAAACAGCGAGCCCCCCCTAAGATCTCGCGAGAGAGGCCTCGCCTGAGCGGAGTCGGCGGCGGCTCTCGCGAGGCTTGCGCCCCCCGGGGGCGGGGAAAGGGCTGATTGGCAGGCGAGGAGGGCGATGGAGGCGGCGGCGGCGGGCAAGATGGCGTCGGAGGGGGATTTGGGCAGGAAGTGGGACCGGTGTTTGGCCGACTCCGCCGTCAAGCTGGGTGAGACCCCGGGGAAGCGGCGAAAATGGGGGAGCGGGGGGCGCGAGGAAGGGGAGGGAGGGCTGGGGCGGGGCGCTGAGCCTCGAGAAGGGGGCGTATTACCTGCACTGAGCCCTGGCAAACCGCTCAGTCCTTAATGAATCAGGCTACAAGGGTGACAGACTTCCACGAAGAGGGAGGAGAGGCAGTTCCCAGGAGCCGATTTAAAAAAAAGAAAAACCTTGCAATTCACTTCGCTTGCAGGTTGTGCTTTGTGGAAGTTGCAACCAATCGCAGTCGTCATTTTTTTTTGGCAATTAATTTTTCCTTTTGCAATTAAAAAAAAAGCGGTAACCCAGCAGAACTTGCGGCCTAGTTTTTCAAATGTTCGCAAAACTGCGAACTGTCAATTCTGGTGTGCTGTGAGCGTTTTGGGGGGAGCCAGCTGTGAGACAAAGGGCCTTTCCGCACGAAATGACTATCGCCCTATGATTCCACTTTGACTGCCATGGCAATGAGGGAGGAGAGACAGTTCCTGAGTGGTGCTTAAAAAAAGAAGAAGAATCTTGCAATTCAGTTTCCTCGCAGGGTCTGGCTTGTGGACGTTGCCACAAATACAAATTGCAAGTTTTTGCAAGCTGTTATTATTATTAGCAATTAAAAAAGTGGTAACCCAGCAGAAGTTGCAGCCTAGTTCTCAAATGTTTGCAAAACCGCCACCTGTCAATTCTGGTGTGCTGTACAAACAGCACCTTTACCTTTTTCCTTCAGGTTGAGGCTTAACAACGTAGATGTCAGTTGTTTAGAAACAGGTACATGCCCACAGTAGCACAAGAAAAAGGGCCCTTTAGGTAGGAATTTAGTCTCTGTAGAAGAGGCAAAGGGCCTAAACACCCAAAAAGCACTGGATCCCATCTGATTTCAGAAGCTAAGCCAGCCCTGGTTAGTGCTTGGATGGGAGTCCATCAACAAATACCAGCTGCTGCGACTGTATTTGAGAGGAAGGAGTTGCCAAAACCACCTCTTAAGGATTCCTTGCCTAAGAAAACCCTGTGAAATTTATGAGGTTGACATAAGTCAACAGGTGATTTGATAGTGTGCGTGTGCACACACAGATACACACAGTGCTTTCATCTTTCCTCTGTGTTTTGTGTCGCAGTGTTTTAAATTGTGCTTTAAACGGAATTGTTTATTTAACTGTTTTTTTACTTTTTATACCATGGGATATTAGCTGTACCCTGCTGTAACTTACCATGAGCTGCCTTTGTTTTTATGCTTAGATATGGATTAAACAAATAAATGAAACAATTGACACTTCCATATGAAAGAGACATGCCTCAAAATGCTATGAGAAGATGCTTAATATTAAAAAGCCCTGTGCATTTGGCCTATTAATATTTTGAGGTTTCCTGGATGTGAATCTGGTTGTGTTGCAGGAAGCCAGCTTATATTTTTCCTTGGAGTGAAACATTTGGGAATTCCATCTCCTCTCTTTCAATTTATCTGCCCTTTCCCAGGGCTGGAACTAGAAATACCATTTTTCACTGATTGCCACTTTGAAGAACTGTAATTTGAGTTGGCAATTTACACTGACTGTGACTACGTTTTAGCTGACCTCTTCTCTAACTTATTGGTGTACTACTCTGTCAGGTAAAAGGCTGAGACAAGTGTTTGTGTGTGAGTTAGGATTGCACAACATGCAGCTTTCCTCTGCCCTTTATTGTTCCTTTGATTGCTGCATATTTAAAATTGGCCAACCTCAGAGAGCTCACAGCTGTTTGTTTGGAAAAGATGGATGAAGTGTGGCCTTCTCAAAAGCTGATTTGGGAGACGAAATTTTTAATTGGTGAAGGGGGAGTTTTTAACCCATCAAGGTTCATGAATGGCATCTGGTAATAGATTGAATTCTGCATTTTATTTAACAACTTGGCGCCAGGTGGGCTCTGGCTTGGAAGCCCAGGGTTCCACTCCAAACAGTTGAACCAGTTTTATATCAAATTCCATGCCTTGGCAGCAGTTGAGCAACCAAAGGCTGTGACAGTCATCCAAACTCCTCAATAAGGAGCAAGCACTGCTGCCAGAAGTGTGTCAGCACCTGTTCTTTTAATTTTATTCTGATGTTCTAGGTGTTATCTTGATGTATACTGTTCGTATGATATTTTGAAACATGGCTCAGGATGTTTTGTATGTGCTTAACTTGACCTGAAATCACTAGGAGCTTATACCATTTTTTATATCTAAGCAGACAATTTTCTTTAGGGTAGCTCTGCCTCATTTAGGTCACTTTTGGGTGTTTCCTTGTTATTGGTAAGTGAAACCAAAAAGCCAAGGTTACCCCTGCCTCCTCATGCTGTCACAGGATGTACCCATGTACCCTCCAGCTGTGTCAGTTTGACAGGGATGGTCCCCCATAATTCTCTGCCATCCCATTTCTTTCCAGCTGTTTTTAAAATGTCCTGGTTTCTCTCTCTTCCTCCCACTTTCCTCCTCAGCTTCCTTTAATTGCTATAAACTGAATGCAAAAGTAGTTTGCACTCAGTTAACAGGGGGAGAGAAAAGGACAGAATTTTGCCCTTCCCAGAAAGCTCCAGCAAAAGCAATTTGCTGCAGCCATTCTTTGCTTGACCGTTCTTCCTTTTTCATCACTTTTATCATTTTGACTACCCTCTGATGTTGCTTGGTCAGGCATGCTCGGTTTTCCTCTATGAAGTGTTGGAAATTGGGTGCCCAGCCAAACTTATCATGAATTGCCAGACACTCAGGCGTGAACCTGCTTTGAAGCAAAGGGTTGCACAAGACTTTCCCAGCCGACGGTGCCCGGAGTTGGCTGCAATTGTGTGCTGTCTGTCAGCGGCCTTTCTCATGTGCGGGAAGCTGCTTTTAAGTTTTGTATTATAAAACCTGTTTACCTGTGATGGGTAGTTAAAGAAAGGCTAACATAATAAATAACATGCCTCAGTTTGAATTGTAAACGAGTTAATATCTGATTTATGCTTGTTGATGCAATTTTCATCTCTGTCTTCGGGCAGGCAATAATTTGATCGTAATTGAATGGGTGTGGTAAGGGGGCAGGAAAATGCGACAGCGTGAGAACATTGATTTCTGAGTAGGATTGATGATGTGGTAACTTGTGTGGTTGATAGGAACATAAGAAGAGACTTGCAAGATCAAGGCCAGAGAGGTGCTGATGTGGCAAAGTATCTAGTTCAGCATCCAGCTTTAGTTATCGATTGGATTTCTACCTTACCTTTCGCCCAGAAAATGGGAGCCACATTGGGTAACAATAAAATGGATGTATTTATGTGTTTATTGTTTTCGTTGGATGCTTTCAAGTCACTTCCATCTTACGGCAACATGGAAGTGAACCTGACTTGAGTATTTCTTGGCAGGATTTGCTCAGAGAGCGGGTTTGTCCTTGCCTTCCTCTGAGGCTGAGAAGGTGTGACTTGACCAAGGTTACTCCGTGGGTGTCCCTGGCAGAGGAGGGATTTGAACCCTGGGCTCCCAGAGTCCTAGCCCAGTGCTTAAGCCATTATGCTAGGCTAGCTCTCTAGGTTTATTCAGAAGAGGTTTGGCATAGTCTTCCTCTGAGGGTGAGAGAGTACGATTTGCCCAGGGTCACCCAGTGGGTTTCCATGGCTGAATGGGGACCTGAACCCTGGTCTTCCAGAGTCCTGATTCAACACTCAAAACTGCTACATGACTATGGTTTTCAAGATTTCATTAGAGGAGGGTTGCTGCTTGTTCCTTTGAGGCTGAGAGAGTGTGACTTGCCCAAGGCAATCGATATATTGTCTGTGGTTGAATGGGAATGCGAACCCTGGTCTCCCAGAGTCCTAGTGCAGCACTCAAACCACAACATCACACCGACTCTTATATTTCTTTGTTAGAGATATATTAGAAATAGTTATTATTTTTTCTTCCCATGCTGGCTGGGAATTCTGTAAGCTGTAATAAAAAAGGCAATATGTTCCAGGATCTGAACTCTGGCGTCTGGTACTCAGAGGCAGAGGTGTGTCTTTACTGGAAAACTTTGAATTGGAGAATGTTGAATTCTTCAAAAAAAAAAAAAATACAAGTACCTGCTTGGATACTTTGTCTGGCTGATATTTACTAAACAAAATATTCTAGTATTCACAGTGGCCTGTAACTATTTGAACTGAAACATTTGAGCATGTGGGTAAATAAAGCCCATTTAATGTGGTTTAAAAGTATTCAAACAAATCCAGAGGGTTATGCGGAAGTTAGTTGAATTGGGTTGCTTTGTCTTTTAAATTGTAACACAATCACTTCCTTTATATTATTTGCTTAAATTTAAGAGACGAGGACAGTGAAATCTGTTGCTGCTGATCCTAGTGCACACATCAGACTGTGTCTGGAGTGCTGTGGTTTTCCATAACTCTCCACTGAGGAGAAAAGTGAGATATAAAATAAGTAACTCTCTTCCCCCAAAGTCATGGGAGTAGCTTCCCTTTCACTGTCTACAAAATCATTGCTGCTGTGACAGAATCATCTGCCTGCCTTCCGTTCATCTTGCCTAATGGATTTTATGAAGCAGTCTTCATTTTGTAAAAATGGAAAACATTTTCTGCTGGAAAAACTAAACGGTAGGGGAAAAAATCCACAAAGCCTCCCATCTTATTATTTGTCAGCTATAAACTGTATCGAAGCAGGAAAATGTGATTGATTTCTCAACCAGTTAGCTCTTGATAGATGTATCTTCCACAAATTTTTCTTGTCCTTCAAGTTGCCTGTCACACATCCTTCCTGCCCCGTTCACTGCCAGTTTAGTTCCAGACACAATTCAGAGTGCTGATTATGACCCATAAAGCCATATGCAGCTTAGGTCCAGGCTATTTGACGGAAGATATCTCTATTCAGCGTCCTTGGCTAGATGAACCAACCATCTAACCTGGCATAGGGCAGCCACCTGCGTACTGGCACCGATAAGCAAGGAGAATGCCTGATATGGGCTCTCCTGAGCCTAGTGCCTTCCAGCTGTTTTGGCCTACGAGTCTCAGTGCTTCGGACCACTCACCATGGTGACTGAGGCTTATGAGAGCTGAAGTCCAAAAGATACAGAACCCAGCTCCTCAGAGTTTTCTGAACTGTAGCTCCCATAATCCTTCACCAGCAGTGATGCTGGCCAGGGCTGTTGGGAACAGCAGCCCAACAGCTTCTCAGGGACCACAGCCATCCACCCCTGAACTGGAGGTTACCGGGTTTGAGAGGGCTGCCTCGGAGGCTGATGACGTCCTCAAGTAAACTGGCACAGAGAATCGCTTGTGGGCAAGGGTGCTCCTGCCTGTGCCGTGCCAACGTACGCCCTTGTTTTGCTGATCGGGTTTGCCGTTGCACAATGAGCTCACGTGGCTTTCTTTTTTGATGGGAGCCTTGCTAGTCATTCCCAGCAGAAGTTTCCCACGGCCTCTCCAGACTGGGCCAGAGACATCTTGGGGCACAAGCTCTTAGCCCATAGTACTCAGGAGAAGGAGCAAGGCTCACTTAACGTAGATCACACATGTTAAAAAAAAATACTGCAAGTCAGGACAGTTGACCCTCCACATTCACTAGGGTTAAGGGGACAGGACCCCTGCAGAAGTGGAAAAATCACAAATATCATAATATGTGTCTCTGGGAAAGGGACCAAGGTATGGTGGGGAGAGTGGGCACCCTGGGTCTACATCAGGTCAGGGGAAGGAGAAGGAAAGGGGATGGGTTGGCACGGTGGCCCAAGTCTTCCCTCTCGCCCACCTCCTTCTTTGAGTACAGGGGGCATTGAGATAGGGTTCGTGGTGCTGAGAAATTGGGTTGCGATCCATCTTTATCTGGTCAGGTACCAGCTGGTGGAGGAGGACTAGAGGAGGGTTTTTAAAGGGCCGTGCTGCCTGATCAGACCCACCAAGAGGGAAGGTTCCCCAGAAAAGAACCTGTTAAAGCGAGGAGGGCTGGAGAAACTTGCAAATAATCAAATCTGTGTAAGTGAAGCCCACAAATGTTTTTTTATGCTGCATTTAGTTCTCACAGCCACAGAACATAAACCAGAAAATTGAAGGAAAACCCAAAGGCTGTTATTCTGAATTAGACGATTCAGAAACCTGGGTGGTTATATCCTGTCATCTGAATGATGGCAGAGATGGCGCCAGGCGCGCTTCCCGAGAGAGGGAGTTGCAGTGTTGGGATGCAACCGCAGCAGAGGCCCCTTCTCTTGCAAGCCGCCTGCTTGGCTTTGGGGAGCCCAGACGAAAGCTTTGGTTGCTAGTCTCACCTGACGGACCGGTTTCCTTCCCCTGGCAGAGTTCTGCCCGGACTGACGTCAGCCAGACATCCCTCTTATGCAATTTCTGTTGACTGTCTTTGCTCACCAGTCTTTGGGTTTTTTCCCCTTCTTCTTCTATTTCTTTGCCAGGAACCGCTTGTGTTTTAGAAGATTGCTACAGGAGATGTTGCGTGGTTTTAATTTTACGAAGCAGCGTTTAGGGTTATGTGGCATTTGGGAATTTATGGCGTGCCAATGTCTGTCTGCAGTCAGGCGCAGAGCAGCCGGGATCGCGTTAAGTCAGAGGGTAAATATGGGGAGAGCTGGAGTGGTGTCATAGTTTCTGAGCGTTGGATGACGACCTCAAGAGGCACAGATCTGCATCCACGTTCTGCCCTGGAAACCCACTCAGTGACCTTTGGCAAGTCACGCTTTCTCAGGCTCAGAGGAAGGCAATCATAGGCTCCTCTGAATAAATCTTGAGGCCCAGTGTGATATAGCCATTCGAGTGTTGGACTAGGCCTTTGAATCCCTCCTGAGCCATGGAAACTCATGGGGTCACCTTGGGCGAGTCCCATTCTCCTTCCTCTGAGAGAAGGCTGAATTACTTCACCTGAATCAGTCTGCCCAAGATAACCCTATGGCACGTTCACCATTAAGCTGGAGTGGACTCAAAAGAACGTAACAATAACAAAGCAATCGAGAGGCAGTGTGGTGTACGAGGACTCTGAGAGACCAGAGTTTGAATCCTCACTCAGTCATGGGCAAGTCACTCTCTCAGACTCAGAGGAAAGCAAATGCAGACTTCCTCTGAAGAAATTTGGCCAGGAGCATTATGATAGCTTGGGGTTGACTTGAAGCATGTAACAATGGCAGAAACCACAGATGTTAAAGCAGCGTCTAGCCTTCCAGGTGTGGTTGGATGAACTCCCGTCATCACGTTTGCTAGGAGTGATGGGAACTGGCAAAACCACCTCTGAGGATTCCTCACCCAAGATAACCCTCTGAAATGCATAGGGTTGCCGTAGACAGGTGACTTGAAGGCCCATAAATACACACGTGTTCCACTGGGAACAAATAACTAAACTCTTATAGTTCTTCCAGAAAGAGCAAATGTATGGGGAGGTTGGGGTATTTGTTGCTGTAGTTCTTTGTTTCTTTGCTTTTGTTTTAAATATCCAAAAGTTTCCGCCATCTGGGACTGTTTTCTGGCGATCCCTGGCATAACTGCAGCATTTTGGGTTTCCTTTTCATGCAGAATCAGAGAGGAGAAAATTTGCAATCCAAGCCATTGGATCATATCAGCAAACCATGCCCAGGTTTCAACCCCGCCCTCCGTCCTTCAACAATTTTGGAAGAGACGTAGTGCAGATCCAAGGAATGACAACAATCCCAAAGGCTTCTTTCTCTCAGTTAGCCTCCGAGGTGCTGCAAGATCCCTTGGCATGGTTTTAATGGGATGGTTTGAGCAGCTTGCTGAAACTCTTCCAGAATTTGCCATTGCAGGTGGGCTTACACATTTGATGTCTTCTTTCGAGAAGCGTGGTATCAGAGGCCTGTCAAGATTGCCTGTTGACTTTCTGCTCTTTAGTTCTCCTCCCCTTTCACTGAAGGAGGAACAAGTTGGGACAACGGTTTTCTCCTTGTTCCCAGGAAGCACCAACGATGAATCCCCGGTCCCTCTTTGAAATTGTGTTAGCTATAGATTTTGGAATGATTAAGCTAAGGAAATAACTTAGGTACGCTAATCCGCTTGTCGCTGTTGAGAAAACATTGGCTTTTCCTGGCATCCCATTTCAGAGGGTTCCTGTTGGATCCGTGTGTGTTTGGAAGCGATGTTGCCATCCAGAGATGCGCCCGTACATGACTGGGCGATGGCCTGCGAGCTCATAAATTGCCCGTTCCTCCCTGGGAAAGAAAAGCCCCACGCGCTAATGCTCCTTCATCTCTAATTCTTCATTTGTTTTGACATCTGAAAGTGAAATACTTAAAACGATTGAATAGTTTTTTTAAAAAACCGCATTTCAAATTACATGTATAGGGAAAATGGACTCATCTTTTGAATCGAGTCTCTTAAAGCTGAACATGTAGGGCTGGCACCCTTTGGGAGTGTAAACCCCATCAGTCCCGGCTACTGATGGGAACTGTAAGTCCACAATATCCAGAGAGGACTGGCTTTTGGGAAATTGGGGGGAGTCACCAGATTTGATAGGATGACTGTTTGGCAAATTAATAGAGAATAATTTTTTTTCTTGATTGAGACCCCTTATGGTGTGGACAGATTAGGACTCTGGAGAGCAGAGTTCAAATCCCTGCTCTGCCATGGAAACCCACTGGATGATCTTGGGGAAGTTACATTCTCCCTTAGCTGAGGCAATGACAGACCTTCTCTGAGTAAACCATGACAAGAAGACCTGTGATAGGTTGACCTGTCTTTAAGCCAGAAATGACTTGAAGATACACAATGACAGCAGAATTTCTACTTGTCTGGCCGGTGATTAAAAGAACTCAGAAAAACTTCTGGACAGTAGGTGCTGGGGGTAGTGTTACTGTCCTGGCTAGCCCGAGCTTTGGGGATATAAAAGATATCTTTTGATATCACCAATTCGGCTTCACCTGTCCCTTCCACGTGCTTGCGAGGCCCTGGACAAGCACGCGTACAGGCTCGGCTGATAATCGCCGTAATATTCCTAGACAATACAGGCGGGCCAGAAAACAGCCGACTCGCCGCTTTAGGAGACCTCAAGACAAGTACCTCCATTAGGTGTGCAAGCAACTCTAAAAAGATCCTCTGCCCAGCGCTGGCGGCTTGATGATCTGACTATACAACGCTCAACTACTCCGCGTTTGCATACCGGCTACTCTATCGATAAATTCGGCTCTAATTCAGTCATTCAAATGCTGACCTTTCGGAGGTTTTGTCTCCAACTCCAAATCTGTTGTTTTCCCCTAAGTCCGACCTAGCCTGCGGTCACAATTCTCCTTATAAAAACCCTTGATTCCGAGACCTTCCTCGGATTGCTCCCGAGTTTCATCCCGCCTTGCTGCCACTTTGCTTGGCGAGCCTCCCCTTGGCTCCACGTGCTGAGCTACATCGCACCCCAGCCTTGCTGTCTATTTTTCCGGGCTTCAGGACAGGTGAAGTATCACCCAAACCAGCAACCCCTCTAAAAATCCCTCTATACCACTCAAACCTTTATTTCTTTAGTTATCTTGTGTGAGTGTGTCGCATACACTGTTTTGCTTGTGTTTGTAATAAAACATCATTTATTGCTTCAACCGGTTCGCTTCTTGACTTGGCCTGACCCCGTAGACACTGGGTTGCAAGATCCTGCTAAGTTACGCTGCCTCTCGTTTTGCCAACTTGTGCTCTGAACTAATTTCCCCAACTTATAGCAATTTCGTGTCCCTCCCGGGACCCCCAGAAAACAGGGTAACAGTAGTTTGTTTGATTACTTTTTTATTGGTTGGTTGGTTGCCTTCAAGCCTAAGCGTAGTCTTCCAAGAAGAACTTAGGATGGTAGGAGAAGGAAGAGCAGATTGGATGGACTTCCAGTCTGATCGAGAAAGGCTCTGCTTAGGTTCTTCCTTCTCGTCTTTTTTTTGTTTTAAGAGTTGAATTTTGTCAAGGCGGCAGACGTGGCTCCCCCCTACCTGAATCCTCATAACAGTCCTGTGAGGTGGATCCAGCTGAGTTGAGTGTCCCAGAAAGAAGGGAAGCTCCTTTGTCCTGAAACATGGGAGGGTTTGGGCCCGGTGGCGGCAGGGATTGCCAGAGAGGCTTGGTGCAGTGTGATCCTTTGCTTTAATTCCTTCTTGGTTTGTTTTCCTTGTAAGCGAGACCTTTCATGTTTTATTGTTATGGCCTAGAGGTGCCCAGATTTAGTAGAAACAGCTGCGGCAGCCGGTTTCCCTTGGTCAGGTGGTGATGGTATTGGGAGGGGGTCTCTCTCTGAAACGGCTCCCCTCTTTAAAGGAAATTGAATGTGTGAGGACAAGGTCTACTGTAAAAACCCTCAACTGGTTTGGCTGGCTTGTCTTGAGTTGGCTTTCTCCGTCTCTTGATCGTATCGCAAATGCCGCAGCGAGATGGTTGACCTGAGCATCCTACGAAAACCATCCAATGCCATTTTTAAAGGAATTTTGCTGGCTGCCAGCATACTTAGGCACAATATGCCACCCTGGGATCTCAAGATAGAGGGGGAGAGAGAAATCTTCAAATAAATAAAAGAAATAAACGTTGCAGTGGTACTCAAAGGGGAGATACACAGGCCAGTGTTGATCCACAGGAGATCTTCCAGGAGAGAAACAGACCATTGTTGCCAGTGAGCATCAGTGTGGTACCAGTCCCATTAAGGAAAAACAATTGCCCGCCCTCTACATTTGATAACAGGAAAAGCGCTGATATATTGCACAGTGCCAGACTGGTTGTGGCAATTTGCCTGTTCAACCCCAGCAACATCTCTTGCGTGATCTTAGTTTCTTCCAGCAAGGTTTGGGTAAGCAAAGCTCTTGGTCGAGTTTTAAACTCCCCAACTGCCTTCCCCAGCTTTTGTTTGATTTTTGAGAAAGATTAGCTTATGTTCATTTGTAAACCTGCGTTTCCATTTTCTTCCTTGATTTTCTTCAGTAATTGCTCAAAGCCTTTGCTGTTTTCTGCTTGTAGTATGATCTTATTTGCATATCCTAAATGACTTCTGTTTCGTTCTCCAATTTTCATGCCTCTCTCCGACTCTAATCCTGCTTGTATGTGTGATACGTTCAGCATGCGAGTTAAAGAGATAAAGTGCCTCTTGCTTGCATATAAAGTCTCTGTGGCACATCAGTAAGCTCTTCTGCCCTCCAGAAATGCCTGCCTGTTCAGCTTGAGACTGGGCCAGCCCTTTCATTGGGTAGGATGAGGGAGTTGCCTCAGGTGGCAGATGCTGGGAGGCAGCAGGAATTGGTTGGAGAAGTGAGTTAAGCTCTGAAGGCATGCAACAACAGTGCAGTAAAGGAACAACAACAATTTTATTCAGTTATATCCCACCCCTTTGTTGATAATTGGGCTCAAGGCAGCTTACAAAATGGTAGCTTTTAATGGAAAAACAAGAAGTGTGAAGGGTTGGATACCAGTCTTAAGTCTCTTCTGAGTTTTCTGGCCTCCCTATTGCGGGCAAGAACTGGAAATGGATTTCTTCTCCTACCCTCCCAGGAAAAGGATGGAGGATGTGGTAAAGGAAGCAACTCTTTCAAGGATGGCATTAGCGTTAGTGATGCACAATCTTTCTCTTTTCCCTTATAAATCATTTCTCGTTGATTAGCTAACTTGTTTGGGTTGGCAGAGGGGAGAAACAGTTCCCGGGCAGGAAGCATAAAGCCAGACTTACTAAGGCCGGACAGCTTGAGCAAACAGCTGCCTCTCTCTTCCCCCCCCCCCGCTTGTATGTTGAAATAATTATTTTTCATTAAATGACTTGGAATTCCTGCTGTCCTATTCAAAAGGGCAGTGCGGGGAGGGAGGGAGAGATTTGTTTGAGCCCTGGGTCAAGGGGCCAAACATTTTGAACAATTGATGGATCCTTGCAGATGGTAATTTGTTTTTAAATAGAATAAACACCCCTCGCCCTTTCCCCCCAGTTTAAAAAAAATCCAACACACCAGCTGTTCCTCAAGGAATCCATGGGGAGGGAGGGGAAGACATTGGTCACTGTTAGTCGTCATACAGTTTCTAGCTGAACAGAAAGGCTTTTGCAAGGTAACTAATTTTTATTTTTTTAACAGTATGAGCTCATGAAGTTGTGGAGGAGGACTATTACATGGCTCATGTGCTGATTTCAATTGGTCAGCATCAATCAACTTTTCCCCCAGAATGGAACACAGGGTGGCTTAGGGAATAAACAGGGACATAAAGCAAAACCACGTATAGTAAAAAACATACAGAAGGTTAATATTCAAATACAGGCTTGTCTGGGGGTACCTCCTTTTTTGAGCAGCAGAATAAGAGAGAGGTCAGGAACAGGCCTTAAGCCAACCCGCTTGGAGCCGAGTTCACTTTTCAAACTTCCCAGAGATCTGGAGGTTATTTCCACCGACTCCCAAGGTAATGCGGTGTGTCGCAGAGAGTGGGCCCAAGGGCTGGTCTTGCCCCCTCGGAAGAAGAGATGGGCTTTTTCTGCAGGTACCAAGCCCTCCCTTCCTCCTCAGCTCCCTTTCAAAGCACCACGGGGTTGTTTCTTGTTTGGAGAGGGCCTCCCACCTGACAGCTGTTTCTACTAAAGATCAGCACCTTCGGGCCAGCCCTTTAACTTCATCACAATAAAACATGAAAGGTCTCACTTACAGAGCAAACAAACAGACGGGGGAATAAAAGCCGAAAGAAATCTGTGTGTGTGTGTGTGTGTGTGTGTGTGTGTCTTGCTCTCTGTAACCCTGCGCCAGGCCTCTTTGGTCTCCCCTTGCATCTGAAGCTCCAAGAGGAAGGGAGACTGCAGGGAGGGAGAGAAGGAACTGGTGTATTCTCACCACTTGGGACTTGGCTGCAGCCACTCAGCCTGGAGGAAACTGATCCAGAGTCCATACTGGGCTAGCTGAACTCACGCTGTGGCTCAGTGTAAGCTATCTTGGACAATCCTGTACCTTAGCAGTAGAATCACAGTACTGGATTGTTTGAAGGGTTATCTATCCTAACCCTGCGCCAGTACAGAAAGTCTCCACTAAAGCATCCTCATCCAGTTTCTCTGTTCAAAGACCTCCAACGATGGAGCAGCAAACAGCTAAAATAATAGAATCTTGTCATTAGAAGAAGCCACAAAGGCCGTGTAGTCCGGCCCCCTGCCATGCGGGAATACAGAACAAAAGCACTCCTAAATGATGCCCGTCCAACCTCTGTTTCAAGATGTCCAGAAACGGAAAGTCTACCACCTTTAGAGGCAATCTGCTCCACCGTCAGATGACACTTAGAGCCACAAAGTTCTTCCTAAGCTTTAGGTGGAATTTCTGGTCTGAATCCAGCGGCTCATGATCTGGTCCCTAGGACAGCAGAAAACAAGCCGGCTCTATCTCCATTCTTGGGTGCATCAGTAGGAGTATAGTGTCTAGATCAAGGGAGGTAATGGTACCACTCTATTCTGCTTTGGTTAGACCCCATCTGGAATAATCCTGTGTCCAGTTCTGGGCACCTCAGTTCAAGAAGGACATCGACAAGCTGGAGCGTGTCCAGAGGAGGGCAACCAAAATGGTGAAGGGTCTGGAAGCCATGAAGCCCTATGAGGAGTGGCTTAGGGAGCTGGGGATGTTTAGTCTGCAGGAGAGAAGGTTCAGAGGGGACGTGAGAGCCATGTTTAAATATTTGAAGGGATGTCATCTTGAGGAGGGAGTGGGCTTGTTTTCTGCTGCTCCAGAGACCAGGACAAGGAGCAATGGATTCAAGCTGCAGGAAAGGAGATTCCACCAAAACATGAGGAAGAACTTCCTGACAGTCAGAGCTGTCCAGCAGTGGAATCTGCTGCCTCCATGGGGTGTGGTGGAGTCTCCTCCTTCTTTGGAGGTTTTTAAGCAGAGGCTGGATGGCCATCTGTCCGGAGTGCTTTCATGTGGGTTCCTGCATGGCAGAAGGGGGCTGGACTGGATGGCCCCTGGGGTTTCTTCCTACTTTGTGATTCTATGATTCCTACATCCCTTCGGATATTTTAAAGAGGGCTGTCATGTCCCCTCTCAGTCTCCTCTCCTTACTGACCAAGAGGAGTCCATTCCCTTGCAGGGGGCTCTGTTCCACTTTCAAACAGTTCTTGCTGTCAGGAAATTCTGTCCAGTGTTTAATAGAAATCTCTTTTCTTGGAGGGGAAAAAAAGTTCACGTCAACAGAGGACATTTAGAGTCATTTTAAGGTTCCAGTAAGGCCTTGGCAGCATTCCTGGTGGATGTCTAATGCCCTTCTTCAGGATATAATTTCCCAAGTGCCAGGCTTACCTGTGACTCAGTTATGGCAGTAAGTATACTTCACTGTTGGTTTATATACGCTGTGGGCAGAAAGTCTTAGGTTCAGTCGAAGGCTGAAAGGATGCTGGGTGGCAACCGAGGAAGCCTGGGAAATATATTGAGAGTCCAGAAGCTAGGAAGGGGCAGAGCTTGGAAGAGTTACTTTTTTTGGACACTACCACCCATACTCCCCCAGTCAACAGAGCTGCACTTTCACAAACATGGCTACATGCATGGCAGGAGTCATCACAAACGAATAACTTTTCCAAAGCTCTGTGGGTTTGGTACACCAAACCTTCAACTCTTGGCTCCGTCTCTTCTGTTTTCCTGCTGTCCAGTTCCGACTCTGATTCCTTCTTAAGTGGCAAATGTATATTTATAAGTATGACAAATGCACTATAGTAAAACAGTAGCACAAGGCATTTCTTTAACACCATAAGAATCAACTTAGAATGGTAGAACTTGAAAATATGTATTTATTCGGTGTAGACCTTCTGAACAAGAAATTCCTTACCCACCACCGTAGGAACCCACTAATTCCTATGAAAGTGAATATGCAACAAACTAGGCATTTAATATGAAGAAAGTTGGAGTCAGTACATTTCTTCCAACTCAGACACTACCCACAGTTGCTTCTGGCTCCGTCTCCACTGCCCTGGCATGTTTTAACGCTTCCCTTTTTCTCTTGCAGGTGCTGGTTTCGGCCTGGGCATTGTCTTCTCAGTCATTTTCTTCAAAAGTAAGTGATGCTTAGTGCTCCGGCTCATTTATTCCCTGGTGACAGGACCTCTTCTCCTTGGGGTTAAGGCCACCTGTGCTGCCACCCGGACTAGGTACCTTTTAATTTCAGGCGATCAGTGGAGATGGAATGGGAGAGACCCATAGCTCCAAGGCCAAGTACCAGGGCTATGGAATTGGTACACCAAAACTTTCGACTCCAGCTCCTCTGTTTTTCCACTGTCTGACACCTTCAGAGATGGCAAAGATTGGACATCCCTTATTCGGAAATCCAAAACAACTCCAAAATCCAAAATAGTCCACATGGGTGCCTGAGATAGTAACGCCTTTGCCTTCTGCCCCAGGTAGTCTGCCCAGTGATCTCTGAAGATGGGTGTGGTAGTTTAGACACTTTGGTAGGCTGCTCTTTAAGTTTCTTTCCACAGTATTAGAATCTTCTGCCTTTAAAAAATTTTTTACAGACAGATTAATTCGATAAAGACTACTTTAAATAAATAAAAAAATTAAAGACCAATTTTATTCTCAGGCAGTTGAGCTCTGTGCTTTCTGCTTCTGTGTGGAACTGTGGCAGACACAGAGCCCAGTGAATGCTGGAGAGCTATTTTTGGCTTTTCTTTGAATAGTTAAGTGTTGAGCAGTTCCCTCTAAGAAGTTATGTTGCCTTTGGGACCCCATGAGTGTCTGTTGATTTCATAGAATCCTTTCATAGAATATTGTGATCTTCCCTGAATGGAAAGGATGGCTCTATTAATGCAGGCTAAGACTGTATTTGCCTTCTTTGCTGCAGAAGCACACCACTGGCTTGTACTCAATTTACGATCAAAAATAATCCCAAGGTTCTATTCACATATAGTACTGGCAAGCCAAGTATTCCCGATCCTACACCTGTGCATTTGGTTTGCAAAACATAGAATTTTGCATTTGTCTCAGTTGAATTTCATTCTTATAGTTGTGGAGGAGGCCTGGCTATCATAGAATATAGCGAGGCCTTGACTTCTTCCCCTGACTTGGAATGAATGGCTTTAGTTCAGGGTGGATTTGGCCATTGCAAGCTGTTATGAGGGACCACCTGAAATGGCTTTAATTTGCCTTAAAAGCACAGTTGCAGGGGAGAAAATGTCACTTTCTGCCTGCCGAAATGACAGTCAGGAGAGGCGCTGGTTCCAGAGGAGCTCAAGGTTTAGGAACATGTGTAGACCTCTTCCGGGGCAGATCCACAAAATTTAAACATTTGAGGAAAAGGTCAGTGTGGTTGAAGAAGAGACTGTCCTTTGCTGTGCTAGTGGCTGTTTTTCTTTTCTTTCACTCACTCTTTCCAAACAAGTCTCCCGCCCAGACCAGACTATGACATTTGTATTCTCTGACTTTAGGAGGATAAAAGGGAGCGACGGGGGTTGCGCAGGCGAGATCTGCAGAAGACCATCCCGCAGTCTGCCGCTTGATAAACATTTTTAATGTCTATTTACACAGCCCTGTCCCTCTGTTTAAAGTAACTGCAGCCATCTTGGGCTTCCAAACTTAACACCGTGGCCCATTTTTAAACCTGAGTTTTCTTCACCGTGCATTTTGTGGGATGAGGCCTATGCGTGCTGTAGGTGGGAATGCATAAACAAGGAGGAAAGAGCCTTCTGGAAGGCGGAAAACCCATGTATACGGCAGGAATTGTTTGCATATTGGTGGTCAGATTTCCCGACACTTCTCGTGCCTCTGTGTTCTTTCTCGGAGGTCACTGTTTACTGCTGTTATAAACCCTCGCTTCCTCCAGGGAGTTTGTCATTCTTCCTCTTTGTTTTGGGAATAACAGTAATCATTTTGTACAGGAATTTTCAGGTGTTCAGAATGAATTCCGCACTTGATCTAGCCCAGTTGTTCTCAACCTTTTTACCCTGGAAATAATTTCCAGGTCTGAGGGAACCCATGCATAAAAATTATTATGTCTTCAGCTTTAAAAAAAAGAAGGTGTATCTTTTTCCAGTCGTGGTTTCTTGCAGAAACCCTAGCCACCTCTTGCAGAACTATAGAGTTCAGGGAACCTTCGTTGAGAAAAACCTATCTAGCTGTACTTGTTAGAAAACTGATAAGTAAGTACTGAGAGCCAGCATGGTGTAGTGGTTAGAGCATTGAACTAAAACCCTGGAGAGCAAGGTTCAGTTCCCTACTCAGCCATGGAAAAACTCAGTGGTTGACCTTGGGTGTGTCACACACTCTCAGCCCCAGAAAACCCTGTACCTTAGAGTTCCATAAGTCAGAAATGATGTGAAATTAGACAGCAAGAACAAGTTGGTATTATGATGTTGGGGAACTGAGGCTGAAAGAAAAGGAAGACATCTCAAAAACCGACCAGGTAAATTTAAAAGCGATTGAGCTTTAGACCTCTGAGGTCTTGATTTGTGGTTCAGTCTTTAGTCACCTCCTGTAACTGATGCTCTTCTGGAACATCTAAGCCAGGGGTGAGAAAAGAGCACTCCATGGATTGTGTGTGGCTTCTGAAATCCCATTTCTGTGGCCCGTGAAGCTCTAGGTGGTCCCCTCCCCACAACTTGGTGCAATTTTGGGGTCTGCTTTCTGCCTGGAAACACACCAGACCACCCAGAACTGCCTGTAAATGTGCCAGTTTGCCTTTTCCAACCTGCTCACCAAACCTTTCTTTTAGCCATCAACAAGCCCAAAAAAGGCAGTGATGTGATGTCACTTCCAAGGGAGTTGGGGGCACTGATGTGGCTCATTGGGGGGTGTTGGGGTGAAGATTCCACCCAGCGCAATCACGCATGGCTATTCTAAGCCTTATTTGTTTGCCTGGAGCAAAATTGATCCCCGCTCGGGGTTCTTCCTAACGCTGTCTTCATTCTTCTCATACCTTCTTTTTCAGGGAAGACCTGGCCCATTGCTTTTGGATCGGGGATGGGCTTAGGGATGGCTTATTCGAATTGTCAGCATGACTTCCAGTCCCCATACCTTCTCCACGGGAGATTCGTCAAGGTGAGTCTGTGTTTGAGGGAGCCTCTCTTACAGGTCTCGTAGTCTGGGGGCGGGTGGGGGGCAGTCTTGGTTCTGAACCACAGGGATGTGAGTTTCACTGGTCGGAGACCATCCTTCGAATGGTTTTACTCAGCAACAAACGACGAGTGTGGCCTAAGAGATTGCTGTATATAACAGCAGAAGGTCTTTGGGCATCTGAAAGACTGATAATGAGTGTATCATGGCATCAACTTTTGTAGGCTATTCATAAAGTGTTTTCCTTAACTGTATCTGGGTACATTTCTGCCAGTGGAGGGGAAATAGGAAACTGGGCTGAAAGAATATGGCTTGCTCAAGGTCACCTGGATTATTTCCATGGCTGAGCACAGCGCTTCAAATTCTGGTCTCCCAGGGTTTGAGTGCTGGACTGGTGGTTTGGACCAGAGTAGTTGGACAGGGTGGCTGTCCAAGTTTATTCAGAGTTGGTTTGCCATTGCCTTCCTCTAAGGGTCAGATTGTGTGACTTCTCCAAGGTCGCCCAGTGCATTGCCACAGCCAAGAGGGGATTCGTACCCTGCAGTCTTGATCCAGCTCTCAGAGCACTACACCACATTAGCTTCCTCAAAGAAAGCAAAATTTGTTCATAAGTGGTTTGCCTTTGCCTTCCTCTGAGGCTGAGAAAGTATGACTTGCTCAAGATCACCCAGTGGGTTTCCACGGCAGAGCAGAGAGTCAAACCCCACCGATTGGGAATTCGAACCCTGGCCTTCCTCGATCTCATTCTGGCACTCAAACTACTACACCACGGTGCTTCTTTATTAGCCTGCCGGCCAGGAGGTCTTTGTTTTTCGTAATGCTGTACGTGGCTTGCGGTGGAAATTTGGCACCAGTGAGTCGATGGCTGCACAGCTGACATTTGCTCTGGCCGCTTTCCAGAGTGGGGCAGGGAGAGAATTAAAGAGGTTCCCACCTCCTGTTTTCCTTTGCTGACTGGCGAAGGGCAAATGGGTTTTCATGGGGGGGGGGTGGAGCTGCCTCGCAGGCTTGCCCTCTCCCCTTTTCTGAAGGACCAGGTCCAGACCGCTCAGCTGTCCCTATCACAAGCCACCGTCGCCACCGGAACTGCGTCAAGGTTCCCGGACAGTTGCGAAAGGCCATTAAAAAGTTTATAACCAACTCTGTTGGTGTTCGCTCCCCGCCCCCCCACAAAAAGCACATGCTGGAAAGCTGTAGCCTCAATTCTGAGGAAACAAATCTCTTTTGGAAGTGAGTAAGCCCTTCGGCCTGATGCCCCATCTCTGTTTACATGGTTGCTTTGCGTCTGCACAAAGCTATGAATAATCTTTTATGCATGAAGACTTGTATGATTGTTTCTCTTGGAAGGGGTGCAAAGGGATAGTGCAGGCACCCACGCGTATAACAACAACTGCTTTTGGAATTCCCCGGGAAAATCTGAGCTCCCTGCCCTTCACAGTGACATTTTGGGGGCAGAACCCCGCTTCAGGGCGACAGGAGGAGCTGCCTCCTGCCCAGTCAGACCCAGAAAGAAGTGTCTCTTCTTTGACTACAACTCCCAGCATCTCCAAAAAGTAACATTTCTGAGCTCCAGTCAGACCACTGGTCCCTCTAATCCAGAGAAAGGCAGATGCCAGGGTTTTAGGGGATCGCCTCGCCTCCCCCAGAGTACCCTGGAAGGCTACACCCCTTGGAAGTGGTTCTGATAGCCTCAGCCGCTGCTTTGGGGAGGCTGTATGTGGCCATCCATTGACCGCCACTTGCCCGCTCCGTTCTGCCCTGATTGGCGGGGGCTGCCTGGGGATTTCTTCCCCTTTATGTCTACCCAATCCTTAGATCAGGGGTAGAGAAATTGCGGCCCTCAGGCCGTATGTGGGCCACGGACCCCACTAAATGTGTCCCCCAGAAGGATGTGATTTTTGGATCCCATCACAGAAGAAAAGAGGGATATAAATCCAATACATACGTCTATTTATTACCTGCATTTTAGGTGATTTTGGCCCTTGAGCAGCCCCTGCAAACATGTACCAATCTCCTCAACATTTCCACCCACAAACCTCCACGGAATTCCTCTAACCCCAAATACCTCAGTTTTCATCCACGTCCTTCCCAAAATGGCAACCAGATCTGGTGTGACGTGATCTTAGTGTGATGGTATTTGAGGCCTGCCGTTGGCTGGAGGATGTGGCCCACAGGTTGTGTCTGGAAAACTGGCTGTCCACCCCTGTGCCGGTGCCTGCCCGCATCTTAGATAATTTCAGAGGTCCTTCTCAGGATGTTTAATTCTGCTGAAAGCAGAGAAGATTTCTGTCTGCAGAATCCGATGAACACGCCTGATGGAGAACGCTGGGTGGCTGGGATGTTTGAACCCAAATAGTTTTCATGAGCACCCCATTCTGCCTGTTTCCATAATTAGTTTGCCCAAAAGCTGTTCCCATTGCATGGGGCAGGGCTCCTGCATCTCATATTCTCTGACATTTCACTGATGTAAACCAAGACATGTGTGGCCAAACAACTTCAAAGTGTGGTCCAAATGGCAAAAGCTACTAAAAAGGAGGAACACACAAGCCGGGAAAGCTGCAGCAGTTTGCTTTTGGGTGAGCCTTTTGGGAAGGGCAAGAGTCGCTCTCTCTTCCTCTCCCTGCTGAGTTGTGTGCAAACTCCTTTTGCAGTGTGAACTCAAGTTTGCAGCAAGCTGAAGACAAAAGAGGATGGCGAGAGGAGGAGAGAGAAACCAGGACGTTTTAAAAGCAGCTGGAGAAATGGGACAGCAGAGGATTAACCACAGTGGGAGGCCTTTTGGCTTAGTTTCTGAACTAATAGTGAGTCTTCTTTCTCCCACAGGAGCAATGACGGGGAGCTGACTGACCCCTCCGTGGCAGAGGAATGGAGACACCGTAAATTTCATCCTCCAGGGATATCGATGGACCCCCCCAGCCTCGTGACTGCTGTCTTTGGAAGTGCCTGGTCCTTTTCCCCGTGCACTCCACGCTGTCAATGCCTGGAACCAAATCTCGTTTTGTATATCGTCTTCTCCCCGAGATGGCCGGGAAGGTGCCTCTCTGGGGAGAAAAATAAAAAATTACAAGGCACACGCACACACCCCTCTTCCTCCGTGTGTGTCATCTTTTGTGTATAGAAAGTGGGGGGAAACTCGGGGTGCCGCTTTCCTGTTTGAATGAGCAGCTGCGGCCACCTCGTGAAAATCCACTTTGAAGACCAGTCTCTCCCCTGTGAAAGCTGTCCTCCATTCCTCTCCTTCCAGCCTCTGTTGAAGTTTACAATTCATTATCCCCCCCCTTCCCCAAAACTTCCCACTCCATACATCTTCCCTCCTTTATACTCAGCAGCAGCCTCTGCTTTTTGATGCTGTTCGGAGACATCCGTTTGGTAGGGCAAAGGCTGGGCTCGTGCCAACGGACGGGTGTTGTTATGATTATGAATACGATTATTATATTTATTTATACCCTGCCTTTTCCCAAGTTTGGGACTCAAGGGCAGATTAAAGCAAACACAGTTAAAAACTCAAAAGAGTGTACAAAAAAGTAATTAAATTAGCACAAGAAGTAATACCAGTTAAGCCCCCCAAAAAAGACCCCAACATTAAAAAGAACAAAATATACAAGGATTGTTTTTTTGGGGGGGAGGGATCATTTCTCAAAAGCCTGTCAGGATGCAGATTGAGTGGCTCTTACCTGAAATCTGTAAGGCTCCAAAATCCAAAGCTTCTGAAAAGTGGAAGGTAGCCTTCTTCCCGTAGGGAATGCAAGAGAACGCTTTGTGTTCTCTTCAGGAGGAGGGCAAGAGGAGGAGAACTGAAAGAATGGTATATAATATTATTATGTATATGCAGATGTTCCAAAATCTGGAAGAGAAAAATCCTGAATTTGAAACATCTCTAACCCCAAGCATTTTGCATAAGGGGATGGTCCAGGTCTTCAGCTGGGTGCTTCGAGACAGGAAGAAAGGAGCCGGTCTGACCTCTGGGCAGATGGGGCAACCACCAAGAAGGCCCCGTCTCTCTTTTTCCCACTGGATGTCCCTGGGAGGGTCTTGGGACAGAGAAGCACCTCCTCAGGAGATCTCAAGACACAGGCAGGCTCATAGGGGAGAATAGGGTCCTTCAGATAACCTCGACCTGAGCCATACGGGGGGTTTACAGGTCAACACCAGCACCAAAGTTAAAGGATCTAGAGCCAGTTTTGGTTTTGTCATATTGACATTCCAATAAGGCAAACAAACAAACAAATACAGGGCGTGATTCACCATCAATAAATTAATAAATAAATACAGGGCCTGATTCACCAGTGAATATACAATCAGGGCATAAGGAAAGAAATGTATATTTAATAAGATTTAATTTATCAACAAGGAAAATTACAAAGTAACAACCCCTTTGGCTTTTGTTTTATTGAAGCCTTGTTTAGAACCGTTAAAAAGTTCCTCCAGTTAAAGATTCCTGCCCTATGGACCTTCACTTCTCTTGCTATGAATTTGTATGGACTGTGTTTGTCCTATATATTGATGGCTATTGTGTGGTAGATGTCCCATGAGCTTCTAAAAATACTCCCGTTTGTACTATATATTGACGGCCGATTGTTTGGTAGACCTACCAGGAACTTCTAAAACTATGCACGTTGGTTTTATCACATTGATAATCCCCTTGTGAGCTAAGGACCTCTGAGTACCTTTCCTGCCCAGTTTTTAAAAATCCAAAGAACAACCTGGTGAGGTAGGCCAGCCTATGAGAAATAGACCCAATGTCATCCGATGGGATTCATGGGACTTGAACTCTCTGCAGTCCAAATCTCTACATTGCACTCTTAAATTCTGAAAACATCCTTGCAGGGTTGCTTACCCAGCCTCGGCCAGCCCGTGTAATGTGATTTGGGTTTTTTTGCTAGTGGAGGGGAGAGAAAATTCTTTTAGAAGAGGAGGATCCAGAATTAAAATTGAGTGAAAAATACAAAGGCTGTGGGTCCAAAGGACTTCCACCTCCCTGCTTGATTTTCTTAATAAGTTTGGTGGAGGAAGCACTTCTTGGGGAAAAAAAAAACCAACAGGAAAAAAAAGATTAGGTGAACAAATCCAACTTTATCTTGCAGCTGTAGTAACATAAAAGGCAAAGAACATGATGTTGTTTTCATTAAAAAGGGAACATAAGAGTATAAAGGGCTGGACTGCAAGGTTAGACCCCAGGCTTATGTAGCCCAGCATCCAGTCTCCCAAAGTGGCCACCTGGATGTCCAGAAATGGGACAGGATTTTCATTGCACACGCTGCAGCTTTGCAGTTCACTAGCCTGGATGCTCAGCTTTGCAGGTCACTCACCCAGATGTGCAGCTTTGCAATTCACTAGCCTGAATATGTGGTTTTGCAGTTCACTAGCCCGGATACTCAGCTTTGCAATTCACTGGCCCAAATGCGCAGCTTTGCAATTCACTAGCCTGGATATGTAGCTGTGCAATTCACTAGCCTGAATGCGCAGCTTTGGAATTCATTAGCCTGAATATATAGTTTTGCAATTCATGAGCCTGAATGCTCAGCTTTGCAATTCACTAGCCAGAATGCCCAGCTTTGCTATTCATTAGCCTGAATATTTGTAATTCACTAGCCCTGATACTCAGCTTTGCAATTCCGCTCACCAGATTTTGCATTTCTGCAGCGTACCCACAGATTGGTAAAGCTGCGCAGACTGACATATAATCTCGGCCCTTATTTTCGAACCTGTCGAACAGTTCCAGAGCATTTGTGCAGGAAAAAAAAAGGCCGCATCTTCTCTTGCATGTGTGTGTTTTCGTCTCTGCATGACCGTGGCTGTGATGTTGGAACAAAAGCCATTACATCTTTTGGAAGCAAAGCGGAGGGCAGGCAGTGGGGAGGAACGCTCTTTTAAGTACCCGGAGGAATGTGAAGTTTAGTTAAAAGCTCATCTGGAAACCATCACAGTTCTTCCCTCTGCCCCCCTCCTTGCTTTGAAATGATCTGAGAGGACTCCTTCCCACCTTTAATTTTTTTTTTTTTTAAATAAGCGAGTGGATTCGGTATCGGAAAAAGCGCACCACGGATTGATAGAGATCGCTGTATTTTTAAAATAACAGGCGCACACATGGCTGCCATATCTCTCTTGGCCTGGCTTTAAACGCTTTGGAAGCATGTCGAAAGAATTAACAAAAGCGAGGGCTTGATTTTCTCTTTTTTAATGGGAATATTCTGTGTATTTTGGCCCTCAGGTTATCTCTGTTGGGGCAGCGGTGTCTCTGCTTTCTGTCAAAGCTCAGAAAAAGTTACCTTTTTGGATGGAAGCTCCCAGATCTCTCAAGCCAGCGCAATACTTTGAAACAACCCGAAGGAAACAGTTGGAAAGAAACAGTTTAATTTCTTTTTATGGGAATATTCCATGTATTTCTGATGGAGGTTTATCACAGTCAGTCTGTGGTGGCTCTGCTTTCTATCAGGGGTCAGAAAAGTTACTTTTTCTCCTGCCAGACTCCTTTGCAGAACAGGCTTTGAAACAGTCCAAATGAAACCATTAAAAAAGGAAAGACACACTTTTTACAGGAATAGTCCACATATTTCAGCCACAGCGTTGTCACTGTCAGGTGGTGGTGTCCCCACTTGCTCCCAAAGCTTGGAAAAGTTACTTTTTATGGACTATATGTCCCAGAATCAGCTGGGAAACTGGGGGAGTTGTAGCCCAAAAAGCAACTTTCCCAGAGCTCTGTCTCAATACAGTTTAAAGACAACTATCATTATCACCTGCATGGTGGAATAGTTTGCTGCACTACAACCCTGGAGAGCAGAGTTCGAGTCCCCACTCAGCTATAGAAACTCGTTGGGTGACCCTAGGCACATCACACACTCTCAGCCCTCCAATCCCCGTGACAGGTTCAGCTTAGGGTTGCTGCAAGTCGGAAATGATTTGAAGGCATGGAACAACAAAGTAGGTTTAATGAACTCTGGACCCAATGGCAAATTTCAACGCTGCTAAGTTAAGTAGAAGCATTTGTAGATTTTTGAATTCCATAGAGTTAGTCAGGGTAATAAAGACTTCCGTAAAACATGGAAACGGGCAAGCGTGGCAGTTAAAGTAAATCTACTTTTCACTTGATTTTAGAAGTGCAACCACAGCTTTTGCAAAATCTTTGGGTGAGCTCCGGGTTGGACTATTTGTTGGACTGGACTGGCCCTCATCACCAGCTGGGGTTGCTGGGAGTTGCAGTCCAACAACATCTGGGGTGGGGCCACGTACACTTTAATTGTCATCTGCAGTTACATGGCTCTCCTGTTGCTGCTACAGTAGTCTAGATGAGCTGGCCACACACTCTCAGCCCCACAAAACCCCGCCATAGGGTTGCCTTAGGGTCGCTGCTGGCCAGCCCCTCCCGAAACTGCAAACCCCAGGATTCCATAGGATGTCGAAAGTGGAATAATAGCGCTACAACAGTCCAGTGCGGAAATGGCTCCAGTCTCCTTTTTTTCCAAGCTAAACAGCCCCGGCTCCCTAATTCAGTTCCCAGAAGGCTGGGTTTCTGGATCTTTAACCATCTTGCTCTCCTTTCTCTGGACACCTTCCAGCTTGTCAATATCCTTACGCTACAATGCCCAAAACTGGGCACAGGATCCCAGAGGAAGTCTGACCAAAGCAGAATAGAGTGGCACTGTTGCTGTCCATCCGTCTACTATACTCCTTTTGGAGTGAGCCAAAAGGCCAGCAGGTCCAGCTGTTCTCGAACCGAAGCTGGCTGGGTGAATCTGGCAACTCGTAGTCCTCTTTCTCCCCACAACTACTAGCCACCCCAGGAGAGGCAGCCAGTCTCTCCCGCTCGCTTTTAGAGGTGTGTAAGATAGACTGCCTCTGGAGAGGAGGTTCCACTGAACGGTTTGGGTGGGTAACTCTTATTTTGGGCAGCAAAACCCACTTTGGGGGCCTCTTTGGCGCTTGTAGGGCTCCATAACAGTGTCCTAGAAATTGTGGGCGGTCCACGGACCACCCTTGTTCCCTGCAGAAGAAGGAGACGGGCGGAAGAGGTTTGACCAACTTTTGCCAAAACAGGATGGAAAACGGAACCGTTCTTCAGTGTTGGTGAATGATGATTTCCCCCCTGTCATCCGCTCCAGTCTTTTCTTCAACCTTTCTTGGAGTTCTGAGCTGACTTGCCAAATGGCAAGCATTAAAAAAAAAAGAAAAAAAGGGAAAAAAATTAAGCTGCCCCCAATCCCACCCGAGCAGCAACCATGATGCCAACTTTGGCACAGGCAGCACGGACCGGCGCAAGCATGCGCTACATACCGATGCGCTGAGTGAAACCAGGGCCTGCAAAGGCCACCCACGGTGTGAACTCTGCAAGTGAATCGGATCAAACTGGGGGGAAATGGAATGGGGGGGGGACGGTGAAAGGAGAGAACTGGGGGAACATTTGTCCAGCCTACCTCCCCAAACCTCACCCCAAGTGACACAATAATAGTGCAAAGTTTTTTAAAACTTCCTTTCCCCTAATTGAAACTAGGTTTGGCGACCTGACCGGCCTTGTGGCATTGACGAACCGAAAAGGAGACTCTGGCTGGATCAAAGGAGAAGTCCACCCAATTAATCCGGTGCATTGTTTTCTAAAGACAGCCACCCGGATTGCATTCGCCAGAAGACGTGAATGCAAAACCTTTTTCCTCTTCTTTAGGCCTCGACATATTATAGGCTCTTTACTTCTGAAATGGGACAGCAGAAAATTTTCAGGGGGTTTTCTTTGTTGGAAGCGGGGAGAATAGAGCTGTAATTTTTCCAGGGAAGTAACGAGTAATTTTAGCAACCACCACCACCACCACCAAAACACTGTGAGATAGTGTTCAAAGCTCACAGTTTTCAAAACTGATTCGCAATTTGATACTTACTCTATGCAAAGTTCGCAAAATTTATTTACGCAAAAGTTGCAAGATTTTTCCCTGCCCAGGCAAAATTGCCCTGCATTGAAGTGTTGTTTTCTGCTGAAAAAAAGGCTCTTTCCTGTGCAGAAGAGGTTATTTCCTTTGCAAATTTGTTTGCTTGTTTCGTTCAATTTATAGCCCACCCTTCTCTTGCCAAGGCTCCTAAACTGGCTTACAAAACTTAAAATAACGGTTTAGTTTAAAAAGGCATTACTGAAAAGGGTTTTTTAAAAAAGCAATCAAACGTCAGTTCTGCGAAACCCGCCATTCTTTTTGGACTGCAATCCTTTTTTTGGACTGCGATCGTTCTTTTTTTGGTGGGAGGGGGACTGCAACTCCCAAAATCCTCCCGAGCAGCCTGGCTGGCTGCAGTCCCCCTCCCCGAACAGAGGAACTTTCCCAAACTCCAGCCCTTCTGAGCAGGGAAAACAACCCCTGTCCCTTCCATTTAATAAATGGCACAGGAGAGGGAAGCAGCGTGGATGCCTGAAAAGTTTCTTTTCTCTCTCTCTCTCTCTCTCTCTCTGTGAGATTTGAGGAAGCAGCTGGCTCGGCTTGGGCCGGCAGGGGGTCACATTCCCGGGACCCCAGGCCACCAGCGCCCTGCTGCACGGCCGCATTCCAGGCCTTGTGCTCAGCCCAGATGTTTCCACATGGCTTCCCCCTTCGCAGGCAACGCCGGCAGCACCAAGCGGGGCTCAGTCGCGCCCGCTTTGTGCTCCAGACACAGATGGAACGGCTTTGGTGTGAGGCCGAACGAGGCTGCCACCTCAGGCGGCCAAAGGCGGGGGCGGCAACGGCCCCAGCTGCCTCCCATCGACTGAGAGATAACATCCCCCCAGGCCGGGCTCGGGTATCCCATACTTCCTAAAAGAGCCCTATGCCTTCCCTAGTTCTATTTAACGGTCACTTTTTTTTAGACTGCAGCTCCCATAATCCCCGGCCGGCATGACCGGGGCCGCGGACAGCTGCCTCGACAACAGGGCATGTCATTCATCTGTCTCGGAAGCAGGCTGAAGTTGGAAAAAGTTCCTTTTGGGGACTGCACAGCTCCCAGAATCCCCCAGATTGCGCAGCTGGGGGGAATTCTGCGCGTCGTAGTCAAAAAGTGCAGTTCCGAAGTCCTGAGCAGAAGATCCCTCTCCTATTGCTGGCGTCAAAATAAAATTCAACTTTGTCAAAGTCCAAAGTGTCGATAATTCTGTTTAATGCTTATTTAGTTTATGTACTCACCAACTCATCTTATTTTTGTTTTAATAAAAAAAATGAAAAAAAAATTAAATTCAACCAGTAGTCCAGTCAGATTCAGTATAAATTGGAAGAATGGAGAGGAAGGGGGACATCGTGTCCTTTGCCTCAGGCAGCAAAATATCTTGGGTCAGCCCCGGCCAGATTTCGGTTCAGTCATCAAAACTCCCGGCAGGTGTTCACTCGAAAGCATTAGGCCCTCTCCGATCCCCGATCAAGTCAGAACAAATGTCCCCTTTCTTCTCTCCGCCTCTCAATCCTCCTCCGAAGTTCTTTCTCTAAAACAAAGCAACGCGCACCAGGCCTTTCGGCTCTCACGCCCACATGGGTTCCCGTCGTGCCGTGACACGCTCGGAGCCCTGGCAGCCGCCGGGGCACCTGATCCGAAGAAGAGAGGGCGAGAGAGCCTGGGGAGAACTTTCCAAGCGTGTGGCATGAGGCGGAGGAAAAGAACTGGGTCCACTGCCCTGTGATTTGATCTGTTTACCGGCTATATGGTTGCCCTGCCTTTCCTCCAATTTAGCTCAAGGCGTTTATGTGGCTGTTCCTCCTAACAACAACCCTGCAAGGGAGGCCAGGCCAAGAGGGAAAGGTCCAAGGCCATAAACGTTAAATGTTCCTAGCCGTGGAACCGGGCTCTCTCAAATCCCAGTCTAGTTCTGCAACTGCCGTACAGCTCCCTGCACAACAGCCCTGCAAGGTAGGATAGGCTTAAGGAGAGGCACTCACTGGCTAAAGGTCAGCCCATCGGTTGCGTGGCTCTGCATCAGGGACTTGGGATCACAGAGCTGGAAGAGACCACAAAGGTCATCTTCCCCAACCCTTTCCGTGCAGGAAAACATGAACCTGGCTTCCCCAAATTCCCATCCTAGGCGCTAACCACTATGCCGCGCTCCTGCTCTGCAGTTACCCCCACTTCCAGTGGACAACCCCAAAACCCCAAGGAAGGACATGGTGTAGAAACCTGTCCCATAGGGACTTTGATACTTGGAGATAGACTGCTGCAGTCCATGGAAGTTTCTTTTAGCGATCAGAACTAACGAGAGTGCCCAAGTTGGAGGATCAGCGCGTCCTTCCATGGACGGGGGCCGAGGTGGACAGAGCCGACGGAGATATTTTGCCATGTGAAGTGAGCGTTTAAGCCCTGGCTTCCTATTTCAATACTCAAACCGTTATAGTCTCTGAGGCTGAGAGAGAGTGACTTGGCCAGGGTCAGCCAAGGAGCTGAGCAGACATTTGAACTTTAGTCTCCGAGATTCCTAGCTCAGCACTCAAACCACACTGGCTCTTATTTTTATTTATTAGAAATATTTATTATTATTTTTTCTACCCACACCGGCTTAGGATTGTGGGCGCTGCAATCCGAAAAAGCAACGTATTCCAACCTCTGATCACTGTCATCTGGGACTTGGAGAATTTTCTTGGGAAATTTTGGAGAATTTCAAAGGCTGGCCATTTTTTTCAGTCCCCGAGCACCATCTGATTCAGAAAGGTCAAAATGGCATCTCCTTCTCTTTCCATGCACAAAATCTGTGCTTGAATATTTCTCCGGCGTTGGGGAGGCATCAACATCCTTCACTTCGCTTCCTCGAGGGATGTCAGACCGGCCACGTGGCACTCCGTTTGCGCTCGCTATCTCCTCCCAAACTGGTGCCGCTGCCGCCTCCACACCTCTGCTGCCCGAGGCGGCTGCCTCACTGTCTAATGAGAGGGCTGGCCCCGTGGGTGATATTTAGGGTCAAAACAAAACAGAGGAGCTCTGTTGCATAAAGCTTGGAATGTAGGACGCAGCCTTTACGAAACCAGTCTGTCTGGCTTAGTTTTGTCTACACTGGCTGGCAGCCTT
The DNA here is from genome assembly GCA_030412105.1 of Cyclura pinguis. Taxonomy (NCBI): domain Eukaryota; kingdom Metazoa; phylum Chordata; class Lepidosauria; order Squamata; family Iguanidae; genus Cyclura; species Cyclura pinguis. Next base: position 16,132,088 of record CM059612.1, on the reverse strand, counting down.
CCCTAGCTCGGTTGAACCCGGGACATTTGGCTCCACCATTGCAGCTCCAACCCTTCTACAAGCCGCTGACGTTGCAATTTCCAGAGCCAAAACCATCGCTCTATCCAGTCTCATAGTCCATGCGCTGACTAGCAGCGACAGAAATCTTTTTCCCTCCAGCGATACACGGATTTGGCCAGGTATCCTGGCCTGAGACGGGATCCTTCCTCCAACAGAGACCGAGTTTTTGTCCAAACTTTGCAGGAACGATCCAAGCTGCCGGGCTGTATTTGGGCGACGGGGTTCAACGCCTCCCTTAAAGTTCAGACTAAACCTTGCGGCAGATTGACCACCACCTGATCTCCAAGCTCCAGCCTTCGTTGCTTTCCTCTGTCGAGTTTACGATTCTAGTCCTCATGGTCAAACAAAGGACTGATTTAAGCAGGAAGATACAAAAGCTAACTTATATCAAAGTTGTCCCACTGTTTTAGTCTTGTCTGTTTAGCCCTGGCTGGCCGCAACTTGCAACTTTGCCCAAGGTTTCAGATAAGGGTCTTCTTTCACCTGGAGACGGTAAGGACTTGAACCCGGGACCTTCTGCGTAGATCTCTGGGGGTCTCCCGCAGAGCTATGGCTCTTCTCCATCCTTTTTGGGGTCCTGTTTCCAACGGAGGTCAGCCGAAAGCATCCAAACGGTTCACAAGTGGGGCGTAAGGGTAGCATCGCTTCTACCTTGACCCTCACGCTGGTCCTCAGGTGGCAGATTTTGGCCGTCAAGAAAAGGCAGCATCTCCTTTTTCTCCTCCCCGCCTGTCCTTTGCAGGTAAGCTGCTCCTAAACATGGGATCCCCATTCCTCTCAACAAGGCCTTCTGGAAGAAGCCAAAGGCCCGGCTAGCCTAACATGCCTTGGGCAACCCCATAAGAGCACTCTCTCCTATATTTTGCATGTGTCGGTAGCCAACACGGTGTAGCGACTTGAGAGCAGAACTAAGATGCTGGAGACCAGGGTTCGAATCCCCGCTCGGCCACGGAAACCCACTGGGCGAGTTGCACTCTCTCAGCCTCAGACGACGGCAAGGGCAAACCCCCCTCTGAACACATCGTGCCAAGAAAACCCCGTGATAAATTCACCTTCTTGTTGTTGCGTGCGTTCAAATCACTTCCGACTTGGGACAACCCCAAAGGCAAACTTCGCATGGGATTTTCTGGGGCTGAGAGTGTGTGACTCGCCCGAGTCACCCGGCTGAGCCGGGGAATCGAACCCTGATCTCCAAGGTTGTCGCCCGAGGCTCAAACCGCGTGGGCTCCCTCGGGTTTGCCGTCGGCTAGAAACGACTCGAAGACGCACACCGACAAACCCCCAAGTACCTTTTCTTAGAGAGTCCAGAGCTGGGAAAAGTTACTTTTCTGGACAACGGCTCCCGGCCGGCGTGAGTAAAATTAGAATCGCGCCGTCCCTCAGCTCTAAGGTAGACTTCTCCTGTCTGGGGAGGCAATACGCCGCTCTTCGGCTACGAAGACCCACCTCCCGTCCCCCGTCCAGTCCTCCCGGTGCACTACATCTTTCCTTTGTCTCTGTTTTCCTCGGAGCGGCCCAGCGCCTCGCCTCCCCGGCTGCTTAGCAGGAGGCTTTGGCCCTGATCCAGGGAGAGGAGGAAACCCTTCCAACTTTTCCGGGGGAAAAAAAAGAAAGAAGAAAAATAGGGTGAGGGCACTTTAATTCTCTCCATCGCTCTCCCCTCCTCTCCTTCTTCTTCTCCTCCTCCTCCTCCTCCTCCCTTGCCCCGGCTGGCTCAGTCTTGTCTCTCGCCCTGTACCCAGCCTGCGCTCCAAGGGGGCAAGGAGAGGGGTTTTTTCCCACTCTTCTTGGTCGCCTAACCCTGGGAGAGGCGGAAAGGCAGGAAGGAAGGAAAGAAAGAGAAGAGACAGAGGAGGAGGAGGAGGAGGAGGAAATAAAAGAGGAGGACTGGATTTGCAAGGAGCCAAAGTTGCTTCCCTCTTTGAGCTTCGCCAGAGGAGACCAAAAGGAAGCCTCAGATGCAAACCTTCTTCTATCCCCGGCCTCAAAACTTTGGGAATTTCTACTTTGCAAAGACGCATTAGATTTTCTTTCCTTGGGATTTCGGATACCCCCAAGAATGGCATCAACCTGATTTAATTTTTTCGTCTCCATCGTCTTAAAACCTCGCGTCTGCCTTTTTTCCTCACCCGACTTCCAAGTTTCTCTTTTTGGACTTTAAAGTCCATCTGCACCTCCTTTTTTTTTTTTCTGGAAAAGGTAAATCCGTATCTTTCCAGATATCTTTTCCCCCATTAACATTTGCCTCTCTCTCTCTCTCTTTTTTTTTTCCTGAAGGTTGCAATTTTGGGAGTTGAGTCTTTCGAAAGCACCAATTTGTGGTTGCAATTTCGGGAGAGAAAACTGAAAATTCGCTTGGGGGGAAATTGGAACCGAAGAGTCTTTTCAGATTTTGGTGGCCTGCGCTGGAAATAAATATATATTTTTCATCTTTCTCTAGCTGATTAGTAGCATTTACCTCCCTGAGGTTCAAGCTGTAAGGATTTTTATCTCCTCTTCAGCGCCTCCTTGCATTTTGGGATGCTCTAAAAGGATTGTCTTTGGCAGAGAGAATTTTTTTGGAAAGGAAACTACTTTCATCCTGAACTCTCTCAAGTGTGATCTTTGTTCTTTAGGGTCGCTTTTGCTGGAGAAGTTATTTTAAACCTAGCGTTTTGTGGTTCATCTGTGTGTATTTCTTTCTCCTTGAGGAAAATATTATTCAACCAAGCAAGATTTTTTCCCCTTTATTAAATGGGATAATCCTCCGGTTTATTTAATGGTAAGTAACCGTCTCTAATTTTATTTGATAATCCAGCGGGCGTCAAGTTCATCCCTGCGGCAAAGCGTTCTGTTTCATCTGAAAACTTGCAGCGTTTTGTGTGGGCAGGAGTGAGTTTGCTGAGGGCTTGGACTGAAATGTTGTATATGAAGACCTGCAAATATTTTAAAGAAAGAAACTAAGTTAACGGGCACAGGATGGGTCACTTTTAAAAGTTTGTGCTGGTTAGTTGAATATTTCTTTTTTAAAAATCACTTTGAAAGGCACCAAATCCTGCCTGACTTTGGAAGCTAAGCAGAGTCAGCTCTGGTTAGTACTTGGTTGGGAGACCATGAATGAATATCAGGTGCTCTAGGAAATATTTCAGAGAAACTACCTTTGAACATCCTTTGCCTAAGAAAGCCCTAAGAAATTCATGGGTTTCCATAAATCAACTGGCAGCTGGGACACACACAGAGGCCTAAATACCCTAAAGGCATCAGATTCCTTCTGATCTTGGATGCTAAGCAGGGTCAGCCCTGGTTAGGACTTGGATGGGAGACCACCAATGACTCTCAGGTGTTCGAGGCTCTGTTTCCGAGGAAGGAACTGGCAAAGCCATCTCTGAGGATTCCTTGCCTAAGAAAACCCTGTGAAATTCTTGCCATAAATCAACAGGCGACTTGAAGACTCACACACATGCACACACACGCACGTCTTTGCTTTTCAGAGCAGCAGTTCTCCACTTCCAAGCCTCCAAGCAACAGCTTTTACACCTCTGCAGAGTGGCAATTCTTTTGAACTATTATTTTCACCATTTGGTAGAGGTGGCACAGAAGTAACTCAGACCTTGCCTGCAAAGCCAAATATGGCGATAGGAGGCACGGTCCCTTTTGCTGGCCCGCTTGGCATCTTCCCAAATGTTCAGAAAAGTTGGGATTGTACAGCTGGCACAGAGAGAGAGCAAGAGAGCAAAAGGATCTCCTTGTGTTGTGCAACAGCTCCATTTTGAAACATTTGCGGGTTAATTTTTTCCCCTGTTGCATCCAATTCACAAGCCCAACGGAGAGCTCCGTGGTGCAGTCTCTTCGGATTGTCCCTTACCTTTGGTTGGGCTTGGTCACGAGTTCAGGATTGGAGCCCAAATTGGTACCACCCTGAAATCACAGATCTCGTTGGGCTTTGGGGAGCTGAGCAGAATCAGATGGGGGACCTCCGCTGAAAAAAAAGGGGGATCTCTCCGTGGGGCTTTCCGAAAACCCCAAGGAACTACAGATCCCAACCAGAAGTGATAATTCTGCATTAGATTTGACCTCTTTGGAAGCTGACTCATTATAAGGCAGCTCCTCATAGAGGAAAACTTTTGTATAAGAAGTCACAGGTTCAAGTCTTTCTCACCTCCAGATATTGCTTGAAAAGAAACCCTGTGGCTTCCAGAATTGGTGATCCTGGATTAGAAAGACCAAAATTCTGGCTTATTTTGAAATCAGCTCCCTTCGTTCCAGAGCCAGCACGGTTTGAGCATCAGAATATCAACCCCAGGTTGGATTTCCCGCTTGCCTACGGAAACCCCACGGGGTGACCTTGTGTGTGTCACACACTCTCAGCCCCAGAAAAGTCCCAGTTATTCAATTTGTGCTCTGGAATGTTTGGAAAGGACTATGGATGACGGGAATTAACTCTTGAAATTAAATTTCCGGGGCACCTTACAGAGTTCCGCAGTATAAATGCTCCTCTTTATTTTTTCAAAAACTGCAAGAACCGGGATAGATCAGTCTTCTCTTTGCAGAGGGAGAGAGCAGGGACAGGCGGGATGTTGGCAGTCGGCGCGCAAAAGTTCCCATCGCTCCCTCGTACTTCCAGCTTGAGATACCAGGAGCTGACGTTGGACCGTCTGTATGCAATTTTGCCATTACGGTAGAATTATTTGGAAGTAAGAGCCGTTGCGGTATAGTGGTTTGAATATTAGACTACGATCTTGGAGACCGGGTTTCGATTCCCTGCTCAACCCACTGGGTCACCTTGGGTGTGTCACACACTCTCAGCCCCAGAAAACCCTGACGCAACAACGACACATCTATGTTCCAGTCTGAGCCAACCAATTGCGACTGGCAGTGTTGAAGAGTCTTTGTTACAGTTTATTAGGCACCAGCCTTTGTGAGCTGGAGCCTATAGGAAAGAATACGCCTGATTCAACGTCGCCAGCCGTAGAAGTGCCACGGGTCTCTTTGACGTTTTTTGCTGCAATGGCCAAACGTTGCTTCCAAACGCCCCGAAAGTTAACTTCTGCCAATATCGGACGCTCTTACCCTACATTAATGGTGGAAGGTGTATAAACTGTCCGGTGCAAATAGAAGCCAACTTTAGAGATTCACAGACGTCAGTTCAGACTCTCCTATGGTGAGTGGACATTTCTCCCAGGTGACCAGTTTTTTATTTTTGGAGAGGAGGAAAAACCTTTATCGGGGGGGTAAAAGAATGGTTTCCCTCCAGCTCCTTGTTGGCCAAGGCCCCCACCTAGCCACAAACGTGCCAGCCGTCAGGCAACACTGTCTTTCTTTCTTTCTTTTTTTTGGCCTCCAGGGCCTGTGCTAAATGGAAGCAAACCTGTCCCTCTCTTTCTTCCCCATTTATCAAGACCAGATTTTGAAATGTTTTTTTTTATCCCCATGTGCACATGCCTCCCCCTTCCCCCCTCTCCCGTGATGGATGGTTTGAAAGAGGAGAAATCCTAACAAAACAGAAATCGGTTGCAGATGAAACGGGACCGAGGGGGCGAGAGGGGGAGAGGCGTCGCTTTGGAGTCATTAAAATATTCTCTGTATCCTTCCGTGGGCTTCTCCCCGCTTCTGGGACAAAAGAGAGGAATCCGTGGAGAATTAATTCCGTTTTGGAAATTTCCTTTTGTGTGCTGCTTCTCTGATCCTCCCCCCCTCCCCTTCCTTCCATTTTCTTTCTCAAGAAGAACCGAGTTGCAAAGCTGAGATCTGAATTAACCGGGGGGGAGGAATAGCTGGGCAAAGAAGGCAAAGGAATAGAAGTTCTGGGACAAAAAGAAGCCAGTGCAAAGGCCCCTCCCGAAACTGCAAACCCCAGGATTCCATAGGGTGTTGAAAGTGGAATAATAGCGCTATAACAGGCCAGCGCGGACATAGTCGTTGCCCAACAGGTAACGGGCAATTCTGTGCTATAACCATTTCCCAATGGCAAGGAAAGTATAATTGATTTCCTTCCTTCATGGCCATTGAGTTTTCATGGATTTCCCCTCCGTCTTTTTGGACAGAGAAATAGAATCATAGAATCATCTTGCACACACCAGCTTCCAAAATCAGAGTTTCTTTTCCTCAAATTCAGTATCGATTAAAAGCACCCAATTCTAAACCACTCCAAGAATGAATTAGAAGTCTGTGTTAATATATATATATATTTTTGTTAAATGATAGGGTGTAAGAAAGAGATCCGGCACGGCATAGTGGTTTGAGCCTTGGACTATAATCGTGAAGACGAAGGTTCAGTTCCCCGCTCAGCCACGGAAACCCATTGGGTGACCTTGGACCTATCACACTCTCTCAGCCTTAGGGTCACCATAAGTTGGAAAAGACTAGAAGGCCTGCAACAGCAACGACAATGCAACCGTTAAAAAAAAAAAGCCCCTTTGGGATTAAAAATCATTTCCGAAAGGCTTATTTGGGAGAGAAAAATCTTAACCTCCTGCTGAAAGGACAACACAGATAAGGAGTTGCGCATGAATGTGCAGAAGCCTTGTTTTGAATGGCAGGGGGTTTGCACATTTACGTTTCCGGTGCACAATATAATAAGAAATGCACAGGGGCCATGCGCCATGTGTCTGCGCCATGAGGATTTTCATTTTTCAACGTCCTTCATGGGAACAATTCTGCCCGTGCAACCTCGAGGTGACTTAGATGATCTGCTTTGGAACAAAATGTCCCGCAATTCCTGCATGGGGGAAATCTAACCCATGCCTAAGCCACCAACAGGATGGCAGGCAGTGCGTTTTTCCTGCCCCAGAAAGCAAGCCGTCGCTTTCAGTACCGTGTTGATCTTCCTCTGAAAGTCACAGCAAATTAGTTTCCTGCTGCCTCCTTTTGAACTCAATATTATTGTGCTCCGAATGGCTCCCTGCTGGGGATGTTAGCTCCGCTGCAAGGCCCGCTGAGTTCAATGGGGCTTACCCCCAGGTAAACTAGAAGGGTCCCTAGGAGTGACCTGATGCCATACCTTGGAGTAAATCCCATTAAACACAGTGGGCTTTGCTTCTGAGTCAACGTGCCCAGAACACTGCTATAAATCTTGTTTTTCCAGCAGCTCCCATCATCCCTGACCACTGGCTATGATGGCCAGGACTGGTAGGAATTGTGCTTCCAAACAGATCAGGTGAGGTGGACTCCCTTAAGCGGGTTCGGACTACAGTTCCCATCAGGCTGCAATTCTGGTGTCTGAGAAAGTAGTTTGGAATGCACGCAACCACGTGCCAAGGAGGACTTGTTTGTTTTGAAAGGCCCACAAGAGCCCTTATCAAAAAAAAAAAAAAAATGCAATTTATGGATGCTGGAATGCAAAACACTGAACACGTAAACTGAGCAGGGCAATAAACAAGCAAAAATGGAGCTGTTGATCTGAGAAGATAATCTCAGGATTTATTTGATAGAGCTAAAATGCACATGCTATTGCTTGCTAAATTAAACGTCTCCCTCCAAAACCTCTTGGTAATGGGATGATCCAGGGAGATGCACCGTTCGTTGGAAAGGAAATAAATTGCACGTTTGATTTCTTTTCCTAGTGGTAGATGTATTGCTGTATTCGCTATGAATTTCTAAGGCCTCCAGCTGTGCTCTTCATAAACTAAGCTGGTTGGTTCCGAGCGTGCTAGGTAGCATCTCGGTCCAGAAATTCGCTGGGAAACCCCTGATCTGGTTTAAAAGGGTTGAAAGTTGGACACAGCAGCAGATGGGCAATGAATGTTCTTTTTCCCTCTCGCTCTTCCCTGCCCATCTCTGCGGCACGTGCCAGTTGGTTATCCAAGGTATATTGTTCAATAGTTGGCAAATATCTAGTCCGGTTGCACATTGCAGAACAGAGTTGCGGTGCTAGAAATTGACCACGCTGCCTGGAACCGGAGGAATCTTGCTTCAGCCGTGAAAAGATGAGGCCGGTGCCAAATACAGGGCTATTGATGCGAGCCTGCTGTTCTGTTTTTTGCGAATTGGTGCCCCTTTTTGAGTGACTGTAAAATAGATCTTGCAGAAGTAAGCGGAGACAAATCTACGAAGGAACTTTGTAGGTCCAAATTACTGCAGTGCTTTGCATAATCATGCTGGAACTGGACCACAATCCTCCTTTGAAATACGTGTTGTATCTCGATGGAGCTGGATTGTGGCTTAAAAAATGAAGCATGTAGTTTTTTTAAAAATGGATTTCAGATAGGATAAAATCCTGCTGGATCTTCTAGTCCATATAAATCTCTGACTTGCACCCTGTCAACGACTTGAGGTAGGAGTATGTCAATTCCTGGTTGTTCCAGGATTTTCTACTGCCCATGCAATGACCTGATTCACCCGTCCAAATCTAGCCATTGTCAAGGACAGGAGGTTCAGGCGTCCCCCAGTTATCGGACGGGTTGAGGACCAATGCACTGTTGAAAACCGGAAATTGTCAAAATGCAGAACCTGGTCTCTTTTTTAGCTTGCAAATGCACTTTGGCTGCTGAAAAATGTAAACCACGCACTATATGTCATTTGCAAATGTGTGCAAAAGCTAAATAACACAGAAAAATAAGTGCACAGAAGGTCATGGGAACATGACAATCTAGGTTGAAAGAGTGGACTGTGAGTCAAATATACGGGTTCGGGTTATGACTGAAAAGGGTCGAAAGAATGGACCTCAAAAAGCAGGGGTTGCCTGCATTATAAAGTACAGAATCCACAATTTGCAACCTGGGCGGCTATAGGAGAGACACAGCCTGTCTCCGGCACAGCAGCAGTTTGTGGGTTCCGTGTCAGTGGGGAAGTGAATCCGTTGCAGGTTTTAGTTCAAGGAGCTCTCCAAAGTGCTGAACGTTTTTGGAGGAAATGATCCAGCACCTCTGAGGGCTCTTTTAAAGCTCTCCAAAACCTGGCGTGGATTCACTGGTCCACTGACTTGCGACTCAGCTGCCACCAAGGTGCCCACGCGCGTGCGCACAGCAGCGGCTGGTCGCTCCCATGTCAGTGGGGCGGCGAATCCACTCCAGGGTTTCGAGGAACTTTCCAAAGTGCTGAACTTTATCTCTAGTTAAGTCCCAGCACCTTGGACAGCTCCATTGGAGCTACTCTGGACTAATTTTTCCTTGGCCGGTTGGCAACCCCAGGACAACAGAAATAACCCACAACTTTCTCTTGCGTGAAATAATTCTAGTTTGACTACACATTTGCCCTCCATGTGTTTGGGACTATGACTCCCATCGTCCCCACCAAGGAGGGCCGTACCACATGGGGATGATGGGATAGGCTGCCCAGGACGATCTACCCCATCAAGCAAGATGCTGAAGGTCCCCGAATCAGACGGTCAAATCTTTTTGTCTTAGAGCTACACCTGCTGGTCAGACTCCAAATTACTGATCTTTTAATTTCCTTCTGAGATTCTCTAAGATTTTGTGTTTCTACCTCCTGTATCTCGAGTCTCCTCTCTTTGTTGTTTTAGTTGACCCGATGAATAAATACTATAATTGTATGCATCTAGGAGTAGCTGTGTTGGCTGGGCCGCAAAATATACAACATGTTTTGGCAGTCTTGCTATTTTTTTCCTGAATTGTAGAAAGGGGGATAAACCTCTAATAAAATGCAATTTGAAATAAAATGCATCTTGGTAAAAACAAAACTTTTTTTTTTTATCAAATTGATTTTGCATACGGTTTGATGCCTTTGTGTGCTTTTTTATTCAAAGGTGAGGTATAAATGGAAAGAAATTTGTAAATGTCTGGGTGTTTGCATTTATTTATTTACATAGACAGGAAAATGTCAAGCAGTTCCTAGGCTGCAGAAATAGCTCTTATTAGAATCCAACTAGAAACAGAGAAATAAGAAAACTATCACTGTAATTTAAAAAATGATAAAGACAACCAGTCAATCACCTTGAGGATGGAGATGAGCGCTAACTGGTACGAGTTCCAGTTCATCAGCTTTTCTACCATTCCTGACTGGGTTCTGTCCAGATCTTGTGGACTCCAAAGCCCATCAACCCCAACAGAACGGACGGAGGTCAAGGCTGACGGTAGGGCACTCCAAAACATTTGGAAATCACCGAATTGTGGGGAAGGCTGGTTTAGACGGGGATGGGTGAAAATGTGACCCATCCATTGCTTTGAATTGCAACTCCCATCATTCCTCACTGTGACGGATCGCAAGGGGCTGATGGGTGTTGTGAGCCAAACTATCCCGAGGGCCAACTTTTCATACTTGAAACTTGTGTGGTACCTTTGTAAGTGGAAGGTGGAAATAATCTTGAAAGGAAATACTGCAGGTACATGTCATGCTACAAAATGAGAGCGCTTGGCTATCCCTTTTTCTTAGACCTTTCCTATAGAATCCTGGGATTTGTAGTTTTGGGAGGGACTTAGACTGCTCTCGGCTTGGGTGCAGAGAGTGGGACAGTTTTGTTGTTAGAGTTCTAGCGCTGTGTTCCCTAGAGAGCCCTCCAGCAGAGAGAATTCAAAGTCCCTCCCCAAACTATAAATCCCAGGATTCCATAATGAAAGTGGAATCGTACTGCTGTGACAGCGTCAAGTGAAAGAGATCCTGTGGGACTTTTCCTCCCCTCCGTTATGAGGTCTTGAGTCTATTTTTTCTCCTTCTTTGACTCCAGGTCTAGGGTTTCGTCGGAAGGGACCACGATGCTGAAGTACCTGTTGGGTGCCGTCCTCCCGGCCCTGATCCTGGCGGCGCCTCCGCCCATTAACAAGCTGGCCCTCTTCCCGGACAAGAGTGCCTGGTGCGAGGCCAAGAACATCACCCAGATCGTCGGCCACAACGGCTGCGAATCCAAATCCATCCAGAACAGGTAAGGACCCGGAACGTCTAGCTTACAAGAGGCAGGACTAGAAGAGACCCCCGAGGGCCATCCACTCCAAACCCCTGCCTCTCAGATTTTTCCATTTTTAGCACAGGCATACCTCAGTCCCCAAAGCCTCCGACAAAAAAGCTCCTTTTTTTTTTTTACAAAGGCTTTTTACAGGCCCGTCTTCCTCCTCCTCCTCCTCTGTCTAGCTGGGAACTTTTTTAGCATCATCAGTGTTGGGAGGAATGGTGGAAGAGGGCTGGAGAAAGACAAGACTTCCGGTGTCGGATTTCGGCCGTGCGTCTGCACTTGACCTGGGAATACTTGATACTTGGACCGGGAAAGAGAGAGGGATTCTACTCCACCCAATCCTATTGCAGAAAAATGCACTGAAATTCTCATCTTCTCCCCTAACAGGGCGAAAACTTGAAATGATTCCTTCAAAGAAAAAAAAAAAATAAGCAAAGATGTACCTCCCTAATCCTCCAGGCTATTCTAAGGTAGAAGTCCTGGAGTTTGGAAATACTGCTTTTTTTCAACTACAACACCCAGAATCCTCCAGCCAGCATGACTGCTTATTTCCAAACTCCATTTAGGTCCCCTTTGTCTGCTCGTGACATTATCAAGAAGGTCTTCCTCAGCCGAATCCAGTCCCTGAGAGATTAATCAATTAAGGTCCCGTCGATTAATCTACCAAGAACAATTTCAGCTCAATTTCTGTTCCAGCGTCCTGAGGCCATTTCCGCACTAGACTGTTATAGCGCTGTTATTCCACTTTCAGCGTCCCACGGAATCCTGGGGTTTGCGACGCAATAGGATGTTGAAGGTGGAATAGTAGCACTGTAACGGTCTAGTGTGGAAATGGCCCGATGCAATCCCCTCGCCGTCCCTTCCTTCCCTCCTAACACAGCCTTTCCCTGTTCTTCCCTCCGTAGGGCTTGCCTGGGGCAATGCTTCAGCTACAGCGTTCCCAACACCTTCCCGCAATCGACCGAATCTTTGGTGCACTGCGACTCTTGCATGCCGGCTCAGTCCCTCTGGGAAATTGTGAGTGGCCCGAGTTTTCCAAGCCAGTTCTCCTAACAGAAGCCCGTGGGATTTTCTTTTCAGCCCGGGGGCCAGATTGGACTTCCGGAGAGGCACGGCGGTGACCCTCTGGGAGCGGGTGAGGCCAAAGGCAACGAGGCCAAAATTCATCGTTTGCCGTTAATTGTCTTCAGGTTGGTTACGATTTATGGCAACCTGTTGAACGAGAGATGACCGAGATTCCAGCCGTCAGCAGCCGTGCTCAGGTCTCTTCCACTTGTAGTGAGGTCTTCTTTTCAGGTTTTTATGGCTCCCACCGCGTCGTACGTATTTTCTTTTAACCTTTTTAAAAAAGAAAAGGAACAAGTTATTTTCCCAGTATTGCAACGGCTCACATCTCCTGTATTGTACCGTGATATTCGGCCATGGCCAAAGATACCACAATAGTCTAATTTATAGCTCTCCATGGCACCCTTGCAGAGACATTTTTCTCTACGTTTTTCTCTCTTTGGGAAAACCCATCACACGCCTAGGAAGTTTCCAAAAGATGAGGTGATGGGAAGAGAGAGGGGTCGTTTGGGGAACTAAGTGGCCGGATTAGACCTGAATTTCCTCATTCTGTTTTAATGGAGATGAGAAGGCTATATCTTTCTCTTTTAAGGATGTGAAGAATACCTGTAAATACCCTTTTTAAAAAAAAAGTCAAAAATGCATTTTTTTGGTGTGAATAACCCCAGAGGAGATGACGCGTGGATTCCGAAGAATCTTCGCAGTTTGAGAATTTTTCCATGCAAAATTCGTACATGGCTGCTTTGCACAGGAAAAGGTACGGCATTTTTCTCCACGTATATGCAACCTATTTCCATGCGGGAAGCACTATTTTCTGTGCAAAAAAAAAAAAAAAACCCACGTGTGACATTTTTTTGGTGTGTGTGCAGGATAGGTCTTGAGCTGCAAAGAGTCTCTGGAACCTTTCTCGAGCAAGGAGAACGTTTCCAAAATTAGCCGGTGCTTCCTTCAATAATAACATTAGCGGAGGATTACACCCCTCCCCCTGTCCGTGCCCCTTTCTTTTCGTGCGTCTCTGCGTGAGTCCATGTTCATACGCTCTCTTCCCTCCTTGGCTTCCCGCAGGTGACCCTGGACTGTCCGAGCAACGAGGACATCCCCCGCGTGGACAAGCTGGTGGAGAAGATCCTCCACTGCAGTTGCCAGGCCTGCGGGAAGGAGCAGAGCCAGGAGGGCGCGCTCTTCAACGTCTACCTGAATGCCGACGACAACCTGCCGGGAGAGGGACCCAATCCGCACCCGTACGGCGGCCACCACCACCACCCACCCGAGGAGGCCTCTAACCACCGCCGCCGCCAAAATGAAGAAGAAACCACGGACTGATCCCCTCCGGCCCTCCCGAGGCTCTCCTGAAAGACACCATTTTGCTTTTTTCTTCTCACCCTTTTGCTTTCTTTTTCGCTATCAAACGCCCACCGTGCTTTGCTCCTAAGCTGCAGAAAGGGACCCTCTCGCCCCAGGGGATTCTGGGAAGCTTGATAACACACCCTCCAATGTTTCATAGAAGAAAACCGTGCGATGCCAGAGCGTGGTCAAGATGCAAAAATTGCGAACGAGGAAGGACATGCGAGTTAGGAGAGGCTGCAACAATTTGCTTTTGCCCGGGTCTACTGGGAAGGGCACGGTTTTGCCCTCTCCTGTCTTCTCCCTCTGCTCAGTTGTGCAAACTGTTTTATTCTTTCGGGCGTTGGAAAAAGTTTGAGCTGTTTGAGAGTAAGCGGCGGACAAAAGGGGAAAGCAGGACGAGGAGAGAGAAACTGGGACGTTTTAAAAACAGCTGGAAAAATGGGAAGACGGAGGATTAATCCGGACCGTCCCTGCCAAATTGGACAGTTGGAGGGCGTGCAACCGCAGCTGAGAGAAACCGGACCTGTCACGGGTGGAATGGGAGAGTTCTTGAATTTGCAAAATTGTGCAGTGTGATACTATATTGGAAGGTGAGCAGAAGCGAGGGTTTTTTGGGGGACCAGCAATACAAGGGTTTATTTTTGGAGTATGTGTGTGTGTGTGTCTTCTGTTGTAAGGCTCAACAGGTCACTTAGAACTAGACCGTGGATGGATTCTGAATTGCCTCCGTGTTATCGGATGGTTTCTTTCGATGGGCCACTCTGTCATCTCTACGGTCTTGGAGGACCTCCCAGGCTCTAAGAGGATTCCCAAAGCGAGCCGGACGCCCTGGAGAGAATGAGACGCTCCCTTTGGGATTTGGATTGTTTGACTGGGGCGCTGACTGCAAATCGCCCCCCCCCAGAAAAAGATAATAATAATTTTTCCAGCTTGTGAAGGGATCCCACTTCTCTTTGGTGGAATGTCGACCTCTTGCCTCGTCTTTTTTGCCCGGAGAAATTCGACGCGCTGTGGAGTTAAACTGGTTTAACACTCCGTTTTGGGAATTATAGTTTTGTGGAGGAGGGTGAGGTGGGGAGCACGAGGGTCTAGAAATGGACATTCAGCCAATTCAGGCCTGTGTACTACGGTTTTGTATCTATACCCTGCTTTACATTTCCCCCATCTCAATAACACAGAAGTTTGACCAGAAAAGTATGTTTGGTATTGTCAAAATAATCTCATGCTCTTCTATTGTCATTTGTTCACCACACCCAGGCATGGGTAGGGTTGCCAGATCTCACGGCCTGGCTCCGCATCTCCGGTTTTCGTGGCCAGAGGAGACGAAGGTGCAAATTCTTCACTTCAGTTGCTCCGGTCAAGAGGAAAGTGCTGAGTTCAAATCTCCCGCTCAGCTAGTAGAGCAGCAACGCACCATAATTTCCAAGATTTAATTCATTTGTCGGTGCAGTCGGTCAATCTTTATTGTACCGTCGCAGATCCTTAAAACACAAAATATCTGTCATGCAAAACATGGGAGAAAAGCTCAACAATGTAAAACAGACCAGAGTAATATTTGTTGCTGCAAAGGGCAAAGACTCTCCAGTGGGCGTCTGGGTACCTTCTTAGCGTCTTGCTTTTCTTTCCCAGCCCTTGTGGGGCCAGGGCTCACCCTCCATGCTTCTCTGCACCCATTTTCTGGCTAGAAGCAAGTGAATGAGATTCAGCGTCGCTTTTTCCATCTCTGTAAGGAAGTGGAGGTTTAAAACAGAGGCTGGATATCCATCTGTCCAAAGAGAGCGCTTTGATATTATCCCTGCGTGGCAGAATGGGGTTGGACTGGATGGCCGTCCCGCCACGCCGGAATACACCATCCAAGCCCTCCCTTTCACAGATGACCACCCAGCCTCTCTTTAAAAACCTCCGAAGAAAGGGACTCCACCACACTCCATGGAGGCAGCAGCATATTTCCACTGTCAAACCGCTCTTACCTCAGAAAGTTCTTCCTCATTTTTAGGTGGAGTCGCTTTTCCTGCAGCTGGAAGCCACTGTTCCGTGTCCTAGTCTCTGAAGCAGCAGAAAACAGACTTGCTCCATCCTCCACAAGACATCCCTTCCAATATTTAAACGTGGCTCTCCTGTCCCCTCTTAACCTTCCCCTCTCCAGGCTAAACATCCCCGGCTCCCCAAGCGGCTCCGCAGAGGGCTTCGTGGTTTCTGGACCTTCTACCGTTTTGGTCGCCCTCCTCTGGACGCTCTCCGGCTTGTCCGTCTCCTTCCCGAGCTAGAGCGCCCAGAACCAGAAAGGGCTTGAAGGTGCGCCACAAGCATCATGTTCTCTCTCCAGCGCCACTAGATGGTGCTCCGGTGTCGGCAAGGCCCGGGCGCGGGAGCGAAGTGCAACTTTGCATTTTTGGGGATGGGAACCTCTGTGTCCCTTCAGGCCAGGCCGAAGGTCTTTGTTAAGGCAACGGCCTCAAGAATTCAAAAAGGCCTTCCGCCAAGCAACTGCCTTTAATTCCAACCCTCCTGCCCTCCCTAAGAGTTCTCAATCCCCCTGTTTCTTTATGTTTTATTAGTTAATATATTAATTACATTTAAATCCTGGCCTTCCTCCTCCACTCTCCCGTCGTGATATCATACCCTCCAACAATACACATATAAAAACGGAGATGCGACACAGCCAAGCAACCTTAGAGTCTGGTCAAGATGGAGAGAAGCTGTTGCCAATATTAATTACTGTTATTATAAGATGGAGAGAAGTTGTGCTGTTATTTTTACTGGTATCTTTATTTGCATCCTGTTTTGTTTTTTTTCCTCAGAAGGACTCAAAGCAGCTGAACGGCACTTTTCCAAATGAACACATAGTTAAAAAGAAATCGTAACATACAAAAGTGGAAACACAAAGCCAAACGATGAAACAGTAATTAAAACAAAGTACATGTTTAAAAACACAAACAAACCGCAAATGCTACTCAAATTATGAATAGCCGGCACCTTTCGTCATATATGGGACGCCTGCCGAAATAAAAAATGTCTTTGCTCATCTACAGAAGGGAGGGAGGGAGGGTGCCAGTCGGGCATCTTTGGGAACGGAGTTCCAGAGCCCGGGGGCAGCCACCGAAAAGGCCCCGTCTCCCGTGTTCCCACCAGATGCAACGTGAAGGTGGTGGGGTAGAGGGAAGGGCCTCCCCAGCAGATCTCAAAGCCCGGGGCTGGTTTGTAGGGGAGGATACGATCTTTCAAATGTTAAGCAGGAAAAACAGACGAGCTAGGAGAGGCTGTACCATTTGCTTTTGCCCGAGCCTCCTGGGAAGGGCAAAATCCCGCCCCGTCCTCTTCTCTCGGTTGATGGAGTGCAAACGATTTTTGCATTTTGAACCCAGTTTGCAGCCGCTGAAGGAAGCTGAGGACGAAGGGGGAAGGCAGGAGAGAGGAACTGGGACATTTTCAAAGCAGCTGGAAAAATGGGGCAGGAGAGGATGAATCGAGGCTGTCCCCACCCGGTTGGGACAGTTGGATGGTAGGTAAGGGACTACTTGGCTTTCCCCTCTCCTGTGAAGAATAACCTTGCAAGGTAGGTCATTCTAGGAGAGTTGGCAATTGGTCTCCTGTAGCTCCACAACCAGAAGCAGGAGGAAGAGGCACGGCAGAAAGAAAAAAAAGATTGAAGAAAGGATGAGTCGCAAAATACCCATGCAAAGACGGACAACATGCTGCTGCTGTCGTTATTGGTATTCTTATTCATAGAATGACATCCACACACTTGGCATTGTACAAGTAAAACAACCAAAATTTGCAGGGTGTCCTGCTTTTGCAATCTAAAATATATGTGGATACACACAAACACAGAGGGAAGGAAGGAATACTACCCTTCGTTACTGTGAGGTGGATTTGTAATTGGTTGACCTACCGAACCCAAAGGGACTGCTTTTCATCCTGGGGAGAGGTGACTGGTGGGGTGCCACAGGGTCCCATCCTGGGATGAAGGAGTGGAGGGCATGCTGATCAAATTTGCAGATGATACCAAATTGGGTGGGGTTGCTAATACCCCAGAGGACAGGATCAAATTTCTAAATGACCTTGACGGATTGGAGAACTGGCTAACAAAGCTAACAAAATGAATAATGTAAGGTCCTGCGCTTAGGCAGAAAAAAATGGAAAGCACAAATATAGGATGGGGGACACATAGCTGAATAACAGTATATGTGAAAGGGATCTAGGAGTCTCGGTGGACCACAAGCTGAACATGAGCCAGCAGTGTGATGCGGCAGCCAAGAAAGCCAACACGATTCTTGGTTGCATCAATAGGAGTATGGTGTCTAGATCGAGGGAGGTAATGGCACCACTCTATTCTGCATTGGTTAGGCCTCATTTGGAATGCTGTGTCCAGTTCCGGCCACCTCATTTCAAGCTCACGTGTGTCCAGAGGAAGGTGACCAAAATGAACAAAGGCCTGGAAACCATGAAGCCCTCTGAGGAGCAGCTTAGGGAACTGGGTAGATTTAGCCTGGGGAAGTGTAGGTTAAGAGGCAGCGTGATAGTTACTTCTAAATATTTGAAAGATTGTCATACGGAGGACGGAGCAAGCCTGTTTTCTGCTGCTCTGGAGACTAGGACATGGAGCAGTGGCTGCCAACTTCAAGAAAAATGATTCCACCTAAACCTTAGGAAGAAGCTCCTGATGGTAAGAGCAGTTTGAGAGTGGAATACGCTGATGCCTGAAAGGAGTGTGGTGGAGTCTCCTCCTTCTTTGGAGGTTGTTAAGGAGAGGCTGGATGGCCTTCTGCCAAAGGAAGGGCTTGGACAGTGTCTCCTGCAAGGCGGGTGTGTGTGTGTGTGTGGACTGGATGGCCCCTGTGGTCTCTTGCAACTCTATGATTCCAGGATTCTATCAGAAACGCCCAGTGCACGTTAAAAGTTCCTGGACCGCTCTGGCCAGTACCTGGGCGTGCATCTTTGCAATCCACTGACGGGGTTTTGTTGTGTCAGGAATGGATTCACAAAGTTACAGAATGTGACTGTGTTGCGGGCTCTGTCCACGCCCCGCGGCCTCCGGATGTGTCTCCTTTTAGCCTCTTCCGATAAAGATTCCACCCAGACAGTGCTGGCCCCGTCTCATCATTCAGCCTCCGGACCCCGGGGGCTGGCAGCCTTCACGTCCTTAGGACAGTTAATTCATGCTGGGTTTTACTCTGAAGCCACCCAAGGTGCAGAGCCTACCGACGCCTCCAGGGAAGCAACACCTTGGACGACTCCTTTCAAGATCGGACTGAAACCCAGGACGGATATACACAGCCACTATTGCAGAAGCCACAAGCAGCTGGGGCTTTTGCCACAAACAGGGCCTGCTTTTTAATGGCCCCCTTGATTCAGAATACCCTCCCTAGAGAAATAAGATGGGCCTTCACACACCCCTGACTTACTGAATCCTGTCTTTAGACACACTGAGTCAACTGGATTTACCAAGGTTTTGATCTCAGCGATGGAATGGGGGAGTCTTCCCTGGTGAGACAAAATCAGCCAGACTGAGGTCTACACCTTTTCTTTCTTTCCAAGTTCACGTCTGCTCTCAGTTGTTCCAAAATATCACAACGCAACCCTAGCTTGATTTTAAACGGTCGGTTTTTCCTGGCCTCGATGCCCTTGTTCTAATTTTGATCATCCCTTTCCCCTTATTTTGCGATCCTTTCTTACGGTCGTGCGATGTCGTCTGGAGCGTCGGGTATACCCTGGCCTTGCCTCTGGCGATGAGGAAAGAGCGAAAATTAAGATGTCAAGAAATTAATAGATTTAGGCACCTGGTTTGCAGCTCAATTTTTCCGCCAGAACCGCAGCTCCCTCCCCTCCCTGTACCTTGCTCCCAAAAACACCAGCTGAGCCTTTTGCAAAGCTCTCCAAAGATCTTGTGCAGGAGAGAGAGAGAGAGAGAGAAATATTCCCATCCTTCAAACCGAGCCTTACCGCTTTCTCAAGAGATGCAAGAGAAGGAACCGGCGGAGAGATGCGGAGACAGAGCGGCACAAGAAGAGAACGCTGTGGCCGTCTCCTCCGTGTTTATTTCTTCCTCTCCCCTTCCGCCCCCGAGAGAAGCGGGTGGCCTGTAGCAGGGGAAGGGACCCCGGAGGGTGGGCGTCGGGGAAAAGTGGGTGCCATCGGACCTCCCCCAGCTCCCCGCGCTGCCAGCTTGCCTTCAGATGGCTCCCACGACGAGCTGGTGGCACCGGCTGTGATTGATGGAGATTGCCCAGCGTGTGCAGTGGCAGCCAGAGGAAGACGGAGCCACGTCGTGGGGGAAGAAGAAGGAGGAGAATGAAGGAGACCGTGGAGGAAAGAAGGAAGGATAATTGAGCTCCTTTGCTTGCCAACATCACTCTGACGGCAATGGTCACCTGGCTCTGGCATCTTTTTGGGGTAATCGGTGAGTGCTTGGATTCTTCTCCCTTCCCTCCTTCTCCTGGCTTTCCGACTCCTCGATGGAAGGAGACTTTGGGAGCGCCAACGCCAGCCTGGTCGGGGAGAGGGCTCTGTCCCTCCCGCGTGGCAGCGTCTGGACGGCTGCCTTCCTCTGCTTCATCGTCCTCCTGACCATGGTGGGCAACTTCTCCCTCATTCTCCTCATCTTCACCCAGCGGTCGCTCCGCAACACCTCCAACTACTTCCTGGTCTCGCTCTTCATGTCCGACCTGCTGGTGGGCTCGGTGGTGATGCCGCCGGCCGTGCTCAACCAGCTCTACGGCCGCTGGGTGCTGGACGGGGCCTTCTGCTCCGTCTGGTTCTCCTTCGACGTCATGTCCACCAGCGCCTCCATCCTCAACTTGTGCGTCATCAGCTTGGACCGCTACCTGCTCATCATCTCGCCCCTCAAGTACAAGCTCCGGATGACCTCCGGCCGGGCCGTCCTCCTCATCCTGGCCACCTGGACTTTGGCTGCCTTGGTCTCCTTCCTGCCTATCAAGATGGGCTGGCACAAGATGGAGTTCGACCTCCGGCCGCCCAGCAACGCCACCCTCCTGCAGGAGGAGGAGCAGTGCCGGCTCTTGGTCAGCCTGCCGTACGCCCTCATCGCCTCCGGCTTGACTTTCTTCCTCCCCTCCGTGGCCATCTTGTTCACCTACTGCCGCATCCTCCTGGCGGCCCGGAAGCAGGCGGTCCAGGTGGCCTCCCTGACGAACAATGTGGTCATGGCGGCCGACGAACCGACACAACAGGTAAGGAGAACCAGGAGGAACAGGGAGTCATAGCCGGACGTGACGGGTAAAAATGCCAAGACGGAACGGGTAATAATAAGTGGATGGAGCAGGTATAATAACCAGATGTAACAGGTAACGATAATCGGACACAACAGGTAGTAATGACTAAATAGAACAGGCAGTAATTAGCCAGGTAAAACAGGTAATAATAAGCCAGATGCAGCAGGTAAGGAGAACCAGGCGGAACAGGGAGTCATAGCTGGACGTGACAGGTAAAAATGCCAAGACGTAACGGGTAATAATAAATGGACATAACAGGTATAATAATTGGATGTAACAGGTAGTAACAGCCAGAAGCAACCAGTAGTAATGGCTGGACGCAACGGGTAGTAATAAATCTGATAAAACAGGTAATCTTAAACCAGATGCAGTAGGTAAGGAGAACCAGACATAAGACGGAAAAACTACCAGAAGTGACAGGTAATAATGATGAGATGTAACGGGCAATAATATATCGATGTAACAGATATAATAACCAGATGCAACAGGTAGTAAGGATTAGATGCAACAGGTAGCAATAAACCCGATAAAACAGGTAATAATAACCCAGTTGCAACAGGTAATAATAACCAGACACAACAGGTAACAATAACTCCGATATAACAGGTAATGATAGACAGATGTTACAGGTAATAGTAACCCATATGCAGCAGGTAATAATCACCCAGTGGCAACACGTAATGATAAGCAGATGCAACAGGTAATAATAGCCCAGATGTAACAGGCAATAAACACGATAAAACAGATAACAATAATCCAGATGAAGCCGGTAATAATAACCCAGCTGCAACAGGTAACAATAACCCAGGCGTAACAGGTAATGACAGACAGATGCAGCAAGTAATAGATACCATATGTAACAGGTCATAATAACCAAACACAACAGGTAATTATAAACCAGATGCAGCTGCTAATAATGACTAACCGTAACAGGTAATAATAAACCAGAGGCAACAGGTAGTAATAACCCAGACATACCAAGTAATAATAACCAGACTTAATGGGTAATAAAAACCCCAATGCAACAGGTAATAATAAAGCAGATACAACAGGTAATAATGACTGAGGGTCTTTCCGCACTACACTGTTCTAGTGCCCTCATTCCACTTTCAACATCCTACGGAATCTGGGATTTGCAGTTTAGGGAGGGGCGTCTAGAATGCTCTGCCCGAGAGCTCTTGGGCCTTAGGAAACTACAAACCCAAGAATTCCACAGGAGGTTGAAAGTGGATTAATAGCACTAGAACAGTGTAGAGCGGAAAGGTCCAGCCTCTTGAGCTCTTGTGTGTGTGTGTGTGTGTGTGTGTGTGTGTGTGTGTGGTTTCTTTTTGCTTTTATTGCTTTTGTTCAGCTGCGAGGGGGACTTTGGCCAACCACCAGCAGAGAGAAGACAGCTGCTCTTTTATTGCTGCTGTCGGTGCCTGCTAGCTTGCCCATTTTATGAGATGTTCCCTAGAGGTTTGCTTTATTACCACTTGTAAAGGCACCTGGAACAGGCAGAAGGGTGAGATCTCCGACATTTCCGTCTTGTGTGTCGGTGCTGCCTGAGCGAGCGAGTGACGATTGAAAGCAAAAAAATGCTGGAGATGGGAAACACCCACTTCCCATTATCCTTGGCCATTGGCCGTGTTGGTGCAGAATGATGGGAACTGTAGTCCAACGACACATGGGGACCAAAGGTCAGGGAAGGTTGGACTAGATCAGGTGTTAGAATCTGAGGAAGGCCATCCAGTCGTAAAGGAATACACAACTTAAGAATCGTGAAGCCCTCTGAGGAGCGGCTTAGGGACCTGGGGATGTTTAGCCTGGAGAAGAGAAGGTTAAGAGGAGACATGATAGGTATGTTTAAATATTTGACGAGATGATGGTGCCGGCCCGTTTTCTGCCGCTCCAGAGACTAGGACACGGAGCAATGGCTCCAAACTCCAGGAAAAGAGATTCCACCTAAACCTTAGGAAGAACTTCCTGAGGGTAAGCAGGGTTTGACATTGCCTGGGAGTGTGGTGGAGTCGCCTTCTTTGGAGGTTTTTAAGCAGAAGCTGGATGTCCCTCTGTTGGGAGGGCTTTGACCGTGTCTTCCTGCGTGACGGAAGGGGGTTGGACTGGATGTCCCTTGGGGTCTCTTCCGGCTCTATTCTATGACTGTAGGACCCGTCCAACTTTGGTTTAAAGACTTGCAGAAATGGAGAGCCCGACGCTCTCTGAGACAGTCGGTTCCCCTGCCAAACAGCTCCACCCTTCACGGAGTCCTTCCTTGTAAGACTAGCCCTACAAGCTAACGGTACCCCGATATTCAGAGACAGTCTACTGCCGAAGAACCGTTTCGGGGTGGCTGCCAGCGGTGGCCGGCTGTCGGTGGGCTTTGCAAAGGCATCTAGCTAACTCTGGAAGGAAGCAAAATGCTGAATGCGGTGGGCCTTCCTCCAGATCCAGCTTGGCTCTACACAAATGCATTAAATCCCACATCTGATTCAACCCCTTCCTCCACCCGGTGCTTGTCAGACGTCACAGAACCCTTACGGGGAATGAATTAGGCTACGATCACCTTGAGGAAGATTGTGAGCTGGCATGAGTGTTCCTGTTGTGTGCCTTCAAGTTGTTTCTGACTTAGGTCAACCCTAAGGTGAACCTACCATGGTCTCTCCTGGGGCTGAGAGTGTGTGACACACCCAAGGTTTGCCCAGTGGCTGAGCAGGGAATTAAACCCTGTTCTTCAGAGTCGTAGTCTAATACTCAAACCACGCTGGCTCTCATAAAGATTGGCCGGTAGGGATCTTGACGGGGAAGAGTCCGTGCTGCAACATTTTGTTGCAGCTCCCACTTGTTGTGGTCGTTGTGTGCCTTCGCGTCGTTCCTGACTTACGGATACCCTAAAGTGAACCTATCATGGTGTCTTCTAGGGCTGAGAGTGTGTGACTCACCCACGGTCACCCAGCAGGTTTCCACAGCAGGAACTGAATTCTGGCTATATAAATTTACTGTTATTTATGGTTTCATTTACTTCCCGATAACGGTAGAACAGACATAGCTTTTTTTCGCTCATGGGGTTTTATTGATATTTTGCTCATATTTTGCTCATGGGTTTTTAGTAATGTTTGTAACAATTATAATGTTTTGTAAAGTTTTTATAGCTAGTGCTACCATGATGTAACACATCGCCGATGTTATTTATATTATTAACTAATTTTTTAAAAAAAAAGAAAGAAAGAAAGAGGGGCATTTAGGATTCTCAGCCAGAGAGCTCTTTGTAAAGGTCCTTGCAAACTGAAAACTCCAGAATTCCCCCAAGGGTGTCGAAAGTGGAATAATAGCACTGTAATAGTGTAGTGTGGAAAGGTTTTTGGTCGGTCTGCTGCCGACGGAGAGAGCGGCATGACAGGACCCTTCTGATTTACCCCTGATCCTGCATTTTTCTGGTTTCTGGATGCCCCCTGTGCGTCGGGGAATTGCAGAGAATATGTTGAAAAAGCAAACAGGGGAGAGGAACAGTCGGAGGGGACGGAAAATGCGAGTCACGGATGCAAAATCCCTCCTTTCCTTGCGCTTCTTCCCCCACGGAGCAGCTGGCGTCGGCCCACTCGCACATGACACGGAGGCCTGGAACCGAATCTCTTTCCAACCCGCTCCGGGCTCTTTCTCGGAGAAGTTGCTCCATATTCCTCAACAATCGGCCTGACAGATTCTCCTCCTCCGCACTTCTTTTCATTTCGGGGACTGCAGTGGATTTCTGCAAAAGGGAAGATATTGAAAAGAAAGAGAGAGGCAATCAGTGACATCTCCAGCGACAAGGCGGTGTATCGTTCCTCCTGGCTTTTAGTCCGAACTTTAAGGGAAGGCCTCGACCCTATTCTTTGCCTCCTACAGAAAGCAATTGGATTTACCTGTGTGTCAGGATATGAAGCAAATCCCACAAACCTGAAGTCTACCCAGCCCAGTTTTAAAGATATTGGTAAGCAGATGCTATCTGGTTTTGGAAGCCAAGCAGGGTCGGCCCTGGTTAGGACGTGGGTGGGAGACCAACAACAAGTACCAGGTACTGTAGGCTAGATTTCAGAGGAAGGAACTGGCAAAAGCACCGCTGTGGATTCCTTGTCAAACAAATCCTATGAAATTCATGGGGTCCCCACGCTACCTGAAGGCACGTACGTACGTCATATAGCACTGGGTCTAAAAACCCTAAAAGTACCAGGTCCTGTCTGACCTTGGAAACTAAGCAGGGTCAGCCTTGGTTAGGACTTGGATGGGAGGCCACCAAGAAATACCAGATGCTAGAGGCTCTGTTAAGAGGCAGGAACTGGCCAAATCACCTTGGAGTGTTCTTTCCCTGAGAAAACCCTGGGAAATCCATGGGGTTGCCATAAGTCTAGAGGTGATTTTAAGGCACGTACCACCCTCAGAGGAAAAACAGGATTTCCATAGAGGGTGGGCAGGAGGGAGGAAGGAAGCCAAGTTTGCAAGAGAACCAAGAAGGAAGGGGCAGTGGTGACTCTACATTTTTTTTTATTGCAACTCCCATCGTCCCTCACCATTTGCTACATTGGCTAGAGCCAAACACTTCTGTACTATGTATGTACTTTAGCACATACATTCACACATAGACACTCAGCCGCCTCAAACTGAATGCCTTGCACCTCCTTGTGGACCCTATCTTATCCCCCTTCCCTCCTCCCCAAAAAAGCATGACCTTGGGTGCAGAGGTCAAACTCATAAGCCAGCCCAACCTGAGAGTGCATTAGCGTTCGTTGGGCAGCACTAAAGTGCATTGAAGTCCCAGATCCGGTCTACCTTTGTGAACCAATGCATGGAAGTAAAACGTGTTGGTGGAAGGAAAAGACCTGCAAACGTAGACGTGTTTGGATCACGGATATCGCAAGGAGATGCTCAGGGATGTCTCTCGAGAATTGTTTTCTCGGAAGGAGGTGAATAAGTAAACTTGCTCGAAAAGGGCCAGGCTAAATAAAGAGCCACGCTGCCTGCGTTGTGCTCCACGTTTGTGTGGGTGTGCGCGCCTTGCTCACAAAATCTGTTGTGGAATTTACTGAGCTCATGGACTAGCGGGGAATCGGACGTGCAAGGGGGACTTTTGTTTGAGGGAAGGCGACGGGGGAGAAAAGAGATTTGCACATGCTGAGATGTGAAGAACACGGTCTCTCCCTCTCCCTCTCCTTCCTGGAAAGAGAGGGAAGGCCTGCGTGTAACACAACAGCGACTTCCCTGCTGTCTCGATTTCTAATGTCACCCTCCGAGAAATGACTAATGTCCCGAAGCGAGAGAAATGCCATTTGCCAAGACCGTTTTAGTCACCGGCGAGCTCGGGGAAAAGAAATAGCAGTTTCCCAAGTGCGTGTAGGTTTTCCTGGGGTGCAAAACAGAATCGTGGAAGCAAAAGTCTACCCCCACGCCTGGAAGGCTCTGGAGAAGCTCTACGCAAAACACAAACACCCAGGGCTTTTTCACAGGAGGCAGATCGATCGCAGCTGCAGCGGGAGGCTGAGATCTTTGGCCATACCTCTTCCGGCATTCTCCCGGTGGGAGACCGTTTTAAACCTAATTCTTTTGTTGATACACAGACACAAAAATGCGCTAATTGGGAAAGGGGAGCGGGGAAGGTGGGAGCAAGAATGTCTTTGAAAGCAGGAGGTGTCGTGTTCGGTTGAAGCCGTGCAAATAAAATTACGTCAGTGTTTTCCAATAAAAGGCAGTCTCTACTTGAAAAAAAAAACACGCATTAATCCTTTGTAAAAGAAATGTTTCCAAATGATCTCCCGCTGGGAGGCTATTACACCTATGTGTGCGTGTCGGAGCCTTTAGGTCACAGCAACCCCAGGAATTTCCTGGGTTTTTCTTAGGCAAGGAACCCTCGGGGGTGGTTTTGCCAGTTCCTGCCTCTGAATTACAGCTTCCAGCACCTTGACGATCTCCTATCCAAGTCCTAACCAGGGCTGACCCTGCTTAGCATCCAAGATCGGACGGGATCTGCTGCTTCTAGGATACTTAAGCCCGCGGTTACAGGTGCCACCAAGACAGATGGACAAGCATGAAAGCGAACAATTCTTTAATAGAAGACAAAAGATCATCATTCAAGATGGAAACGTTATAGCTCCCATCATCCTCAACTATTGTCCAGGTTGGCCAAGGGATCTTTCTTTCTTTCTTTCTTTCTTTCTTTCTTTCTTTCTTTCTTTCTTTCTTTCTTTCTTTCTGTCTTTCCTTCCTTCCTTCCTTCCTTCCTTCCTTCCTTCCTTCCTTCCTTCCTTCCTTCTTTCTTTCTTTCTTTCTTTCTTTCCTCCTCCCATCAGGCGTATGCAGATTCTTGGCTTAGGAATGATGTTTTTTCGTAAAGGAGAAAAGCCAGATTTCAGTATTTTGATTTATCAGTGGGAGGACGACGCAGGAACGGTTTTAATTATTATCATTTTGGATTGCGATAAATGCAAACCTGGTAAATGCTGCTTTTATTTGAATGCTATAATTTCGTTCTCTTTTCAGACCTTGCGACCAGTAGTCTGGGCTGACTTGGGAAACTCTGCCAGTGTTCCTTTCTTGACGAAGCCTGGGGTTTCCTCAATTCACAGCCTTTTTTTAATTGCAACGTTTCATAATCATCCTACGTTTCTTTTAAAAAGGCACAGGATGTTTGCAAAGGACAAAATTGCAAAAAGAAAAAAGAAAGAAAGAAAGAAAGAAAGAAAGAAAGAAAGAAAGAAAGAAAGAAAGAAAGAAAGAATCCTCAAGCCAATTTTGGAAAAGTTTGCACTAAAGTTGTGATCCAGAGTACGGAATTGTTACCAAGCTGGTTGGGGGATATTGGGAATTGTAGTCCAAGAACATTGAGTCAATGGGGAATTGGAGCGCCAACACTGATGTAAGTTCTATTGGTCTACTGCGGTCACGTCCAGCCATTGGGAGTAACTTTTCCAAGCAAGGCACCGGTAAGACTAGACAACCAAAAAGAGAGTGGGAATTGTGGCTGTCCAGATATGGGACTGCAACTCCCAGAATTCTTCACCTTTGGGTATGTTGTCTAGGGCTGTTGGGAGTTGCAGTCCGATAATATCTGGAAGGCCGGTCGAGTCCCACCCCAGTGGAAATGGACTCATTGGCCCCGTTGCTGAATGAAAAATCAACCCTCTCATAAAAGTCCTCTGAATTTAATGGGTTTACTCTGGGATGCAAAATTCGATTTAGAGCTTTGCTTCCAGGATGCAAAGGAAGTTGCTTCCGGCCACAGGGAAATCAGGAAAGAGGAATCATGACCCCCATCCCTGTTCTCTCTTGCTGAGAAATCTAGTTCTCAGTCTCTTGTAATCTGAGTTTTGGAAGCCAAAGCCGAAGAGCAAGTTCAGCACCACGGAGAGCGGTAAATGCAAAATCAACAATTTTCCGTCTGTTTGTGTGTTTCTGTCCCTCCGAGTCGCTTGCCGGCTTATGGGACCCCATGAATTTCATCGACTTTTCTTAGGCAAAATCTTTCTTAGGCGGTTTTGCCAGTCCCTTCCTCTGAAATACAGCCTACGGCATCTGGGATTGGTCTCTCACCCAAGGCCTAACCAGGGCTGACCCTGCTTAGCTTCCAAGATCATAAGGGATACCTTTAGGGTATTTAGGCCTTTATGTGGGTGGTATTCGCTGGTGCCTTTAGGGTATTTAGTAGGAACTAACCAAACCCCGTCTGAATGCAATCTGGGTTCCCTTCCAACTCTATGATTGTATGAACCTCGGGATGCTGAATTTGTTGGAAAATCCCAGCATTCTCCTTCCCGCTCTCCTCTTGCTTTAGGCCAAGCAGGGCTTAGGTCACAGAGAATTTCTTTTTCCTTTGCACGCCCAAGCCTTCTTCCTTCTCACCTAAAGCCTCACTATTTGCATAGAATTTCTTTTTCCTTTGCATGCCCAAGCCGTCTGCTTTCCCACCTCACCATTTGCTCTCGTGTCCTTTAAAGGCATGGTGATAAATACCTTTGGTATCCAAGTGACCAGATCATGGGACCCGAGACAGTTCGTAGGCCCGTTGGTCTTATAAAACACCCCACTTCTCAGACCTCCTTCTCTCTTCTTCGCCAGTTTTGCTCCTTCTTTCTCTCCGACAATGTTTTGCATCTCCATCCAGAAGATGGCGAATTAGAAAGGAAGCTACTATCTTACCTAATCCATTCATTAGCTAGTTAGGGTGTAGGCTCCCCAATGCATATGTAAAAGCTGTTAGCAAACTTTTCTAAGTTTGCAACCTGAAACTGCCTACCTGGTTTTGCTTTCTAAGTCAGCCTCAGTTCAGGGAAGCCACACAGAGATTTGGACATTCTTTTTCTGCAACTCTGCGAAAAGAAGGCCAATTCCTAACCGTTTTAGCTTTCATAGAATTCCCCGCAAAGGGCTCACCCCCCATCACCTCTCCGAATGGCCCTTTTTGGCTCTTCCCTCCTGGCCCACATTCACCAGACATTGACCAGGTGCCTTTTGATTGAATCAGAAGGGCGAGAATTTAAATTTTATTTGGAAAAATGAAGACACCTGATGTGAGAATGCATTCCCCATTTCCCTAAAGCTGCAATCCAGAATGTCAGACTGCAAGGGCTGCTGGTAACAGAAGTGGGTGGGTGTGTTTTTTCCATAATAATCTCCCTTTATGAATGCTAATAGCTATTATTATTGTTATTTAGGATTGCAAAAACCAATGATGCACAGCCTCTAATCCTCATAAGAAAACTCTAATTTGCAAAAAAAGGAAAACTAAGAAGCCCAGAGTGTGCGTATGCGCTCGCACATGTATTAAAATTCTTTCGGTGGTGCAACTTGCCTCAAATCAGAATTGATTTAATTAAAACAGGATGCTGAGATAACAATTCAATTTATGGCTCCAAGATGGAGACAGAGGGAGGCGCCAGGGTGAGGCCGACCTACAACGTGTCAGTGGAAACATTTGAAGCTCCAAAATAAAACAAAAAATTAAAAATCTAATTAAGAAGCCTCTCTCTCTCCAACAATATAATCTCATTGTGGATCGCCAAGCTGAAAGATGCAACAGATTAATTAGATTTTATGAGAGTGATTTGCCCAATTAGTTTCTACAGATGGTTGGAGAGGAAGAAAAAGGGACCTTTGAGGGACAGAGTAACTCTTCCGTCTGCAAACCAGTCAAAGGACAGAGTTTGGAAAAGTTACTTTCTGGACTGCAACTCCCAGAATTCCACAGCAGTGCCCGGACTTGAGAAATCATAGGTCTCAAAGTAACTTTTCCAAGGCCTTTAATCACCTCCGGGACTTCCCGTAACATGACGCCTTCCAGAGAGTCAGGACTGGACTATTCCTGGGGCTGATGGGACTTGTAATCTAATATATCTGGAATCTAATAAATACATAATCTGTAGTCTAATATATCTGTACTCTAATATATCTGGGCTGATGGAATTCGTAGTCTAATATATCTGGAGGCCACCCAATTTGGAAAATCTGCATCAGATTTTCCGCTGCGTGCCACAGGGAAGAGCCAAGAACAAGAATCTATGAGGGTGAAAAATGGCCATAAATGTATTGATTACCGCTGATCAGTGTGAATTTTGGGATGTGGGAACCCTTCAAAACTGCAGGCCTATTTTTTGCAATCTCTGTCTTTCTAACATTGCAGCCGCGGCTAACCGGCTCCGTGCAAACGCCAGGCCCAGCTGGCCATTAACATAACTCAACAAAAATGCAGAAGAAGCAAGAGGAAGATTATAATTTTGTTAGAGCGGAAGGGACAGGTTTGATTTTTCTTTCGGAGGAAGAAATTAATCACTGGATAGTTCCACCAGGGGTGGGTTTTTAAAAAGAGGCAAATTCTTTAATAGTTGCCATAGTTAGTTGCATGAAGCATGAACTAACCAGCGGGTGGTTACAAAGCAGTAATAGTAATAATAATAATAATAATAATAATAATAATAATAATAATAATAATGAGGAGGAGGAGGAGGAGGAGGAGGAGGAGGAGGATATAGAATAATTTTCTTGCAAACAAGGAAGGGGAAATGAGTCCTCGTGTCTGAGACATTTTGCCTCACTGAAGCTGATCTCCCATAAACCATTGATTTTTCCTCGCTTGAATTTACTAACCCATCTGTTCCTATTATTTATGCAAACCATTTATTCATGCTAACTCTCATTCTGGGATTCTTCTTGTTAGGAGAAAAAAAAAATCCCATCTTTCTGTTCAAAATTAAAGATTCAGGAAGCGACAAACCCTCCTCTTTGCTTGCCTTAAAATGCTATTTGCGAAAAAATCCAATTTTTTAACTGGAAAAAAAAAACCCAGTGCTTTTATATAAGCGTTTTTATTATCTCAAATAACTGGTTGCGTTCTTCCTAACTCCAAACTCATTGTTAAAAATACACAAAGCAAAGAGAGAAATCTCTGGAGAGAAGGTGGATTTTATGGGCATGATAGAAAAACTTCTCACCAATGGGTTGTAAAATAGCATCTCTGCACCTCCGCTTCTTTCTTTTTCTTCTGATATTTAAAAAAAAAATACTCTGGTCTTATTGCGAGTGAATTTTCCCATTTAGAGGGAATCCGACAGCCTCTGCGCATAATCTTTGGCCATTTCTGGGGAACAGGAGAGGTTGCGATAGACTGGAAACCGTTGATAAAGTGTGATTATTGTGAAGAAAGGTACCGGTTATTTTAATTGTGATTTGTCTGTTGTTTTAAATACGCATTTTAATGCTATTTTAATGACTCCTGTTTGTCTAATGTGTGTTTTTACTTTTACATGTTACAATTTTAACTATATTTTCTTTTTAAATTATTGTAAGCTGCTTAGAGTCCTTTCGGGGAGAAAAGCGGGATATAAATAATAATGATTAATAATAATAATGATGATGATAATGTCATGACCACCTTCAGAAAGGAAGAAACCCATCACCTTGATTTCATTTCCAAGAAGAGAACAAATACTTAAACTTTATGGTTTATAATTTATAAAGCCTTAGAAAGGGACAAAGAGCCAGCACAAGATTTTCGGAAACGAGCCGTGGCTTCCCAATCTTATCTTTTTGTCGTATACAAGTTTGGTAGTTGTGTTATTCTCCAACAAAATGTAAAAAAAAAAAAACCCCAACAACCCTATGACAGGTTTGCCTTCCGCTTATTGTAAGTTGGAAACAGCTTGAGGGCACACGACGGAATAAATCTGGGCCCCTTTTAAAAGCCTGGATGCAACCCGGCAGTGGATTCACCGCTCCTTTGAAACGGGAGACAGCCACGTTCTCCCTCTCTCTTTCTTCGCTGGGATGGAGGGAGGCGAAATCTCTTTTTCTGGCTTTGCACCTTCTTCTCCTCCCCTCGCAGGTCCACGGAGCCCACAGTCCATCGACGGCCGCCAGCGACAACAACCGGAAATTCGCCAACAAGCACAGCAAGCGGGCCCTGAAGGCCAGCCTGACTCTGGGCGTCCTGCTCGGCATGTTCTTCGTCGCGTGGCTCCCTTTCTTTGTCTGCAACATGGTGCAGGTAAGGACCTCGGGGAGCCAGGGCTGGCCTAGCCATTATTTCGTTCGTTGACTGAATGCGGAGACAACCAGCAAGCTCTCCCCGTCTCCGCAGCCCGGTCTGTCAAGGCGCCTTCCCGCTCCGCGCACGGCTCCGGCTGTCCCTGAAACAACACCCTCGCTTAATCAGGGCAAAGCCCTTCAGTTATTATTTAAAACTTATTAATTGAAATTTAGCGATATATAGTAGCGTGGTTCCGGGTCTTGCATTCCAATTTGTAGCCGATGGGACCTCCTTTGGTCAGTTGGGTGCTGGCTCTTAAGGCAGGCTGGGGAAACATTTAGGGTAGTCTTGCAGCAGGACTCGCTTACTGAGTACAGACCTGTTGCTTCCATACCATCCAATGATTATATATATATATGTGAGCGTGTGTGTATGTATGTATGTATGTATGTATATGTATGTGTGTGTGTGTGTGTGTGTGTATGTATATATGTATATATATGTATGTATATTTTTGAATATATAAAAAACACAACATACAATGCAAAAGAACATCCAAAAACATCAGCACTAAAAAACATACTAAACTATCTAAACTAATAACTGATGAACAAATTAGCCAATTCGGAGCAAATCTGCCTAAACGAACGAAATAGCTAAAAAAAAAAAAAGACAAACATTTATATATAATTAAAAGGTAGTTCATGCCCCCAACAATCAACTACCCTTGGTATTCGGTATCAACGTTAGTATAGTAAAGCTAATAAATACAGTTAAAGTTAATGTTTGTCGCATCCTCTTGATTCTGTAATAAAAAAATATTCAAATTAGTAAACAAGTGTATATATTTATATCGTAGTTGATAACTTTACTACAGGAATTAAATGAATTAATTACATTAAGAGGTTTTAAATATCTAATGTGATATGTATAGTGTGTGTGTATATGTGTGTGTGTGTGTGTGTGTGTGTGTGTGTGTGTGTGTGTGTTAGAATATAGCAACAAACTGAAATCATCTATAGTTTTCTTTAATTTATTTGCATGATACCAGGTTATAAATCGCTTGATTCTAAGCAAAGCAAAATAGCAACCTCAAAGTCACAATTTCACCCCCATTTTCTCTCCGGTACTCAATCCATAATTGCCAATTTTTTCCCAAATCCTTTCCCGGCAAGCCCTTTAGCCTATCCGGCATTTCCACGGTTGTCGTCGGCCCGCCGAGTCGTTCGTTCACGGCTGGGGGTTTGTTTCCTTCCGGCGTTTTGCACGGACCGCTCTCAGAATGCCGTCCGGCGGCGGCGGCGATGATGGCGTTGACCCCTCTGTGCCCATTTTCCCCTCTCTGCCCAGGCCGTTTGCAAGTGCATCTCCGCCGACTTCTTCGACATCCTGACCTGGCTGGGCTACTGCAACAGCACGATGAACCCCATCATCTACCCGCTCTTCATGCGGGACTTCAAGCGGGCCGTGGCCAAGTACCTGCCTTGCTGCCGCCGCGCCTGGGAGCCCCGCCCGAGCCCCGTCTCCCTCTCCGTGAGGAACTCCAACAGCGGGCCCCGTCCCGGCGCCTCCCTCAAAAACGTCCTGACCCTCCCGGGGGACGCGGATTCGGCCGACTCCGTCATCCAGGTCGACGAACGCAGCGGCCGGAGGCCGGGCTCGCTCCCGGCCGCCGGGGCCGATTCGGTGAGCCTTTTCGACCTGGAACAGACGGACCGGGAGCCCCACGTCAACCGGCTGAACGCGCCGATGGACTGAAATCGTTGGTTGGAATTGCCCACCCGAGGCCCCGGGTTTTCACGTTGGGGGCTCGGCTTGGGGTCATCGCTGAAGAAATCCTCGCTGCCAGCCGGCTCCCGAACCGGTAGCCCTTGTGGCTTTATTTTTGGCCAGCTCTTCCCATCTTCCCCCCGTCTGGGCCAACGCTGATGTGCTGCGTGCTTGCACGCAGCGCGCGGCGTTTGAGGTCTCACAAGGAGCACTTGCCACAGCTGGTCTGTGGCAATGCTTCTGTGCCATGAACGAGCCACCCGCAAGGGTCAGAGGGCCAAATTTGGACCCTATGGTCGTTCTAGCGACAGGCCCAACGGTGACTATCCTGGGCAACCGGAAACTGGTCGTTTTAAAGACTGACCGATTGATCGATTGCTGGTTCCAAAGCGGGTCGAAACCCAAAAGTTTTACAGACCAAAAATGACCTCTGGCACCCCAGCGGTTGGTGGCTCCACTTCAGTGGGATGCTGAATCCATTCCAGGTTTTTGATAGCTTTTGAATGAACTCTCCAGTATCCTGGATGTGGTTTGTGGACAGGATTCAGCACTAGAGAGAGAGATCCAAAGGGAAAACCAGGAGTGGATTCACTGTCCCACTGATATGGGACCTACCAGCTGCTACAGAGTCCCTTTTTGGCTGGAAATATTTTGGGGGAGCGGGTTCTAGGGGGGAAGAGCCATCTGAGACCTCTCCAAGGGCAAACTCATGTCTTCACCTTTTTCTCTCAAAAATCCCAGGTTTGATTGACTTCTGGGTTTCATAAAAGAACAATAGACGCCAGAGAACGGTCAGGCTGTTATTTTTTAACCCCTGTTTTTTCAGACGACTGGTTCTGTTTCTCTCTTCTTTCCACAGCTCGGTTTCCTTGCAGCCAATCTGCTGTCATTTTGGGACTGAATTTTCTTGCCCGGGTTGCCGTTGGTCTCCTTTCACCCTCCGTCCCCCTCTCCTTTAAACAACTTGGTTTGTTTAGTGTAACTTCCCCAGTTTGTATGTTAATCACCACAAGAGACAGGGCATATATATCACATATACGTTATTAATCAATGCCAGAGTCAGAAAATTCTCTCTCTTTTTTTTTTAAGTGGGGAAGAGAATTAAAACTTGCAGATTGCTCCAGTCAGTGAAATCTGACTCATAAAATCACAGAGTTGGATGAGACTCCCCAAGGGTTAGCTAGTCCAACCCCCTCCCGGGGCAGGCATCCACCACTAGCCCTGTCCGGGTGATCGTGAGAACTCTGATTTTCTATTTAATAATCATGTGAGGAGCAGCTTCGGGAGCTGGATAAGTTTAGTCTGGAGAAGAGAAGGTTAAGAGGCAACATGATAGCCATGTCTAAATATTTGAAGAGATCTCATATGGAGCAAGCCTGTTTTCTGCTGCTCCAGAGACTAGGACACGGAGCAATGGCTTCAAACTTCAGGAAAAGAAATTCCGTCTAAACATTAGGAAGAACTTTCTGGTCGTAAGAGCGGTTTGACAGTGGAATCCGCTGCTGCCTCAATGGACCGTGGTGGACTCTCCGTCTTTGGAGGTTTTCAAACAGAGGCTGGATGGCCATCTGTCAAAGGGAGTGCTTTGATGGTGTCTTCTGGCATGGCAGAAGGGGGTTGGACTGGATGGCCCTTGGGGTCTCTTCCTGCCCTATTCTATGACTCTACGAGCCATCCAACTTCAGTTTAAAGATGTGCAGGAATGGAAGGTTCAACGCTCTCTGAGACAGCAGGTTCCATTGCCAAACAGCTTCGACCTTCATGGAGTTCTTCGTTTTAGGACCAGCCCTGTGAATGAATGGAACCCCCATATTCAGAGGCAGTCTACCTCTGAATAACTGTTTCCGAGCGGCTTCCAGCAGTGGCGAGCTGTCAGTGGGCTTTCTGGAGGCATCTCATTGATTCTTGGAGGAAGCCAGATGCCCAATTTGATGGGCCTTCCTCCGGATCCGGCATGGCTGTACTCGTGCCATTTAATTCTGATTCAAACCCTCGGGGTCTCTTCCAACTCTAGGATTCTGTAGCGCGTAGAAGATGGAGCGAGCTTGTTTTCTGCTGCTCCGGAGACCAGAACGAGAACTAATGGGTTCAGATTACGAGAGATGCCACCTAGACATTAGGAAGAATTTCTTGACTGTAAGAGCTGTTTGGCAATGCGATGTACGGCCTCATCGAGCGACGGACTCCATTTTTTGGAAGCTGTAAGGTTGGATGGGCAATGCTTTTGTTAAGTCTCCCTGCATGGCAGAATCAGTCTGAACGGTCTCTTCCAACCCCATGATTCTAACTTACTCACGTTCTTATGAACCTGCTGAGAGAGGAAACTGATTTAAATCTCTGCTATATCACCTTTGAAGTCATGCCTCCCTTGCAGATTACTCACTCTCGCTCAGCTTCTGGCATTTTCCATCAGCCGGTGGCTCACGCTCAAAACGCAGCCCCCTGCCTCCCTGCGCCCCGTGCTGCTTTCCCGTGCCGATTCTATAGGTTAGATGCATGTTTGCAGACACGCTCCCCTTCCCCACGGTTCTCTCCAAACACGAGAGATCCCCGAGCCAAGGGAACGTGGCCATCTTTCCCACCTGTTGCGCAGAGCACTGAATCCAACGGTTTAATTACGCTGAATTTTCTTGGCTTGAGCACTTGTGGCAGCCCGCCAGGGTGATATTTACGGCGGCCTTGTCAGAACCGGCAGCTCTGCACACACCTGCACGCTCTGCCCATGCAAAATCATATTCATCGGCCAGAATCCTGTATCAGCTACTTAGCAAAGCGTATTTAACTAAGTACCCTCTCCTGGCCCAAATCCCCCAAACCTGACTGAAATGTCATTGCCCCCCACACGCTCCAATTGCCAGAGGGGACCTCCTTCTCGCCATGCAGCTGATGCCCAAAAAAAATTGAAGGGGAAGGTACCAATCCATCCCTTGCTGCTCTTCTTCTCCCATCCCATACATTTTAAGTCCGTGCAGTCTTGTGCTCATAGCAGCCTCGCTGGCTGTCTTAAAGACTAGATCCTGCATTTTGAAGATTTCTGTTTTTCAACACTGCTCCAGTCCCTGTTGAATAAGCAGGGATGGCCGTGGATGACGTAGGATCCCGGCCCTCCTTTGCACATTCACACCCAAGTTTTCCCACTCTCTGTTGCCTCTAAACGCGGTTAAAAATTACCCTAAGAGGGTAACTTCTCCCTGGTGCTTTTTCATCTGGCAGTGGGACGTCACGTCAGGTTTTATTCTGGACCGTCCGGAGACTGTCTAAGGTGCTGAACTCTAGCTCCAAAATCCAGCATGTTGGAGAGCGCCTTGAAAGCCCGAGTTTTCTCCAGGCCTTTCAAGGCGCTTTCTCAAGTACTGAATACGGGCTGCAAAATAGATTTGGCACTTTGGAGAGCTCACCTAAAGCCTAGGCTTTACTATAAACTTTCAAGGAACTCCCCAAGTGCTAAATAGGAACTGAAAAATAGACTCCGTGCCTTGGGTAGCTCATCTAAAGTCTAGGCTATGCATTTTCAATGAGTTCTCCATGGTTCCGAATTCTGTCCCACACTTCCAAAATAAGTTCAGCATCTTGGAGAGTCCCTCTAAAGTTCAGACTGAACCCCAGAGCAGATTCTCCATCGCCGCTGACACGGGAAGGTCCCAGCCACCGTTACATAAGCCTATATAGTCCCAAACCCACTCTAAGCTCAGAGGGGTCTATTTTTGAACACTTGTCGCTTTCTCTGTCCGTTCCCACTCAGAGCTCCGAATTCAGCTTCTCCAGACGACGGCTTCTGGACCCAGCCACGATGATCAGAAGCATCTTGAGGACCCCGACAGTTTAATAAGCCCCTGCTGCCTTTTAAAAATATGCAGGGCCTGCTAAATATTCCGCTTGCTTTCCTATTGCCTCATTACATTTCAATGCAGCATGCGGCAGAAAGTTTGTTTGAAGCACGGAAAGGATTATGGCGAGATTGCTTGTGTTTGCAGAACTTAAAAGTCTCGTATTTCCCCCCTCTTCCTCAGCTTCCCAGTAGAACCCGCATCCTGATCTGCATTTTGTGTGTGGGTAAATTCCTACCTTCCTGCGCATATACAGCTGACAACACGCCGGGGGCGCATTTAAATTGCAGACTGCAAGAGCAATCGTTCTTTTTATTTCCCAGAGGACACCCTGGAACGCTTCTAGCTCACATAGTCTCATAATGCCCTACATTTTCACAGTGTCTTCTGATTCACAGAACAAGTGTTTTTGGAGAGGAAGGGGCAAAGTGCATCTCCGAACAGATGGAAATTGGTATAGCTTTCAACAATACCTGCGATTTTGGGCCCTTTTCCCTTCCCCATCCCATTTCTCTCCATTTTTGTCCCCCAGGATGGAATGGAAGAGTTGAATGATGCAGGATTGTTGAACAACGGCTTTCTTCCATACTTTGACCAGAGCTAACGGCTAGGCTGGATCCGCTACGTCTGCGGGCGGGAATAACTGGCATTCGATTGGTCAGAGTGATGGAATGGGGAATAATCCCTAGATCAGTCCTGAAAAATGTTTTCTTTCTTTGCGTGCATGTGTGCAATAATCCAATCTATTATTTTATTCAGGGATGCTATTTTTAAGTAAGTGTAGTGCCCTACTTTTCCAACAAGAGAGAGAGAGATCAAGGACCTCCCGGCATTCACGAGCCAAGCCGAAAAACCTTGTTTCCTTTCTGGCCCATTTTCCACTGTTGGGAGTCCTGGGGCTGAATTAAGCAAAAGTGCTGCACTTTCAAGCAGTTTTGCACCAGGGGAGGCTATTTTCAGATTTCTCCAATTTTTTCAAAAAAATGGAGCAGGGGTGTCGTGAAGCTTCAGGTCTCCAGAAAGGGTTTTAGGGTCAAAAGTTTTTCTTCATCTCCATTCTAACCAGAACTGCCCCAGAAAAATGGCTGCAATATCTACTGTCAGAGTATCACATAGGTTTGGGTGGCTTGGGTTTATTTGGAGCAAGGGAGAATCATTTCAACTCCTCTAAGTCCTAAAGGGAAATGCAGGAGGAAAGAAGATGTATTGTGACTTTTCCAGCTGAACTGGCCTTTTGGATTGCCATTCACAGCTAGGAAAAGGGGATTTCTGGGACGGCAGCTTCCAGATCCGTCCATTTTTCTCAGCCTGGATTACCCTGGAATCTTAGCTGTCTCCAAAAACAGAAGCAAGAGATTCAGGGGGAAAAAAAGGGGGGAACCCATTCCCAGGCTAGTTGGATTTTTCAGCCTGCAAGAATTTCTAGCCCTTTCTCTGTGGTTTCTTTGCAACCTGTACATTTGCAAATAAAGAAAGTCTTTGGTTTCTTCTACATTCACACCTTGTTCTGCCTCCGGTGCTCTCCCCAAAGAGCTGACTCTTTGCACGCTGTCTTGAACTCAATGCTATGGCAGGAGGCAGGGTGACAGCCGGCAGGGAGAGAGTAGATCCCAATGGGTGGAGCATCGTTTTGCAAGCAGAAGGTCTTAAATACAAGCCCAGGCACCTCCAGATCGCAGGATGTCCTGGCTTTGGATGACTGGTTAGACCAGATGTAAGTGGGTTAGTGGGAATGTTACACTCTGTTCCCTTAAGCAGGGATACGTAGTGTTAGGAGTTTAATAATAATAATAATGTAAAAGTTAAGAAACATAGACTGCGATGTAGCATCTCAGCCAATAATAATAATAATAATAATAATAATAATAATAATAATAATAATAATAAGTGGGCTCTCCACTTTGGTGGGTTCAACACTCATGGATTTGATTATTGGTGCATTATTTTATTTATTTAATTTATGAAAAACAATTCTCGATCTATTTATCCAGGCCAAAGAAAAAAAAAATTCTCTCTAGGAATCTCTAGGTCGTCCAGGACAATGCTATGGTCCATTTCTGCCATAAGTGGCCCATAGAATCATGCTGGAGAACCTAGAAATGCCTAGAGAGAACACATCTCTAGGTATAGCTAAGTCTTCCAGCGTGACTCTGTGGCCCATTTCCACCAGAAGGGAACCACAGAATCACACTGGAGGACTTAGAGATTCCTAGAGAAGTGATCTTGGGTTGTTGTTTTTTTAAGTTTTTAAGTTTTATTTTTATTTGCAGTTTTTCCACTTTTGCAGGGGTCTTGTGACCCTATTCCCCACAAAAGCAGAAGGCTGGCCATAATAATAACAATTAGTATTAATGGCTGAGATGCTACATCACAGTCTATGTTTCATCTCTTTACGAATCCACCGCTGCACCGCAGAAATGCAACAAAGCACTGTTAGTGGATTGTGAAGAGGTGGGTGCCAGCAACAGTGCTCCGAGACACACTGCAATGTGCACACTGCAATGCTTCTGACATAAGTCAGATATTTCCCAAGTAATTCTGGTCACGGAAACGTGGACCGACATTGTAACGTCATGGCCACCTCTAGGTGCGTACGGATGTTGTCAAATGACTCAGTCCAGTTTTGCAGATACAAAAGGCCACGGATGAAGACGTCGGTCCCACGAAAAATGCCAGCCATTGTTTACGGCCGGGATCGCGCATCGTCAGATGGAGCTATGACGATGGAAGTCCGTCTTCATAGCTACGCCTTTTTCCCACAAAAGTTCAGCGGCGGCCAAAAGAAGTATGGAGTTACGGAACGTTTGGAGGCTCTGGAGGCCATTGGCCTAAAACCTCTTTTTAGGAGTGCCTGAGTCCTTAGACCGGCCTCCCCAACCTTCGTGGGGGTGATGGGAGTTGTACTCCAACATCACAAGCAGGCTGCGGTTTGCGGAAAGGCTGTGCAAATTAGGTGTTTTTGCCATACCCTGTATCTAGAGTAGGGGACAGTCAAATCCAAGAAGTCAGGTCTATTGAGAGGCACGCGCTATCACGGTTAAGAATAGCGCCTCTATCTTCATGTTCCGAAATGCCAGGGGAAACAGTTAGGGAAGGCGATGCCCATCGTGCCCTCTTTCAGAGGTCTTCAGGGGACACAACACTTAAGGATGCAGAACTTTGGGCCAATCCGAGGAGGAGAATCATTTAAATTTCTGACCTTCCCCGCCACAAAGGTGTCGTCGGCACCCTAGCAGGGGAAAGGGAGCGATAGGTGGAACGATAAGACTACAACAACCATCATGCTGCGTCCCGTCACACGCTATCTAAGACCAGACGAAAGGGTGCTTGCGGAGCCGAAACCAGGGCCGGACATTTCGGAAAGTTCCAGGGAATGCGAAGAGTCAGGGGAGACGGGGCCCTCTGGGTCTGAAGGGCTCTGGTCCCCGGGTCCCTCTAGGTCCGAAGGGCTTGGGTCCCTCTCGGCTTGAGGGGTACCACTCTCTTTGGCACCCACACCCCGTGGCAGGTCCTCTGGGCACAATCCGTCCCTCCAGACTGGCTCCCACGACCAGCAGTCATCCTCATCACTTCCGCTGAGGCCAGCGTTGCTGTGATGACCATCGACTTCCTCTCCACCCACAACGCTTTGCTCCTCCTGGGTCCCATCAGGTCCCGTCGGCACCTCTTCTTTCACGGGGAAGGCGGCCACATGCCCCCTCTCTTCCAGACGGCACTCCTTGGTTTTGATGCCCACGGCCTTCAGGATCGTGTCCATCTGCTTCATGTAGTCCAGGTGGCCGCTCACCTGCAAGGAAACACAACGTTTCGTGAGGGTTTGCGTGTACGTAGCGGGGAGAGCAGGGGTACATTTGGAAATCTAAGAAAGAAGTTGTCGGTCGGCTTTCTCCACAACCGGGACTCAAGATAGGCTCCAATTTAAAACACAGCTAAAACCGTCGAAAAAGTGAACATCAAAACAAAATTAGACTACTCACTGTATTAAAACAATTGAAACCTACGCTTTGGAAAGATAAAATCCAGTTGAAAAGATCATTTCCCCCCCCAAATTTTATAACATCACACTGTAAAGCAAAGAGGTCATCACAACACAAAAGCAAAGAGATACCATACCAATATCAAATAACAAAGTTAAACTATAAAATACAACTTCCAACACCATTTCTAATATTAATAAGCTTACGAGTAAGAACTAAAATACAGAGGATGAAGCCACCGGGGCTTCGTTCTCAGACTTTTGGGAATGCCTTGTGATAACTTGCTTTGGCTTTAGCCGATGCTCTTAAGAAAGCTGCTGACCTTCTAGTGATATTAGAGTCTTTATGAAAAGCAAAAATTCTGTTTTTCGGGCCAATCATTTTTAATAGACAACAACCTCGCAGCATATTTTTCTCTAAGAAACCCTACAAGATACACGGGGCGGCTGTAAGCCGACGTGCCAGTCGACGGCACAGACGGGAACACGCCGCTTTGACAGCCGAACTGGAGGTTTGGACAGAGACCTCTCCCCTATAAAGTGAGCGCCCCAAAACTGGGGAATTCACACCTTCATCCCCTAGTTGGAGATAACCCGGGAAAAGTCACGACCCGGGGCCAGGGCATGAAATCCGGAAACCCCAACCCTGACGCTCGCAAAGGTAGACGGCTTCTGGTCCCCGGGGGCTCGTTTCAGCTAAGACGGCTAATTGCTGTCGGCAAGTTAAGTCTCCTCCTCTCCCTTCGGATAAATTTATCCAGAACGCGTTGACATTTGGAGCCACTCGGAACTTGGCACGGACCCCGGACGTCTTTATTTTAATTTTGGCTTTGGAGCCACCGCTTTTTCCCAGGCAATCTGCAGCCGCCATCGGCCCATCTGGCCCAGCGCGGTCTTTTTCTCTCCTCGGTTTTGGAAAAGATTAGAGGTCTAATTAAAAAGACCGTCAACCACCTAGCGGGCCCGAGATGTCGGAAAGCCACCTCTCGAGCCGAACGGCTTTTGTTTCGGTTTTTTGGAGGGGGGTGGACGGGAAGCAAAGGACGCCCCCTTCATTTTCCATGAACCCGTTTGCCCGGATTTGGGGAAACGGAGAAACGAGCGCAGGTAAAGCGGAGCAGAGCGAGGAGGAGATCTGGCAAAGAGGGCTGAATCATCTCTATTCGGCTTTGTGGGTTTTTTTTGCCGCGCGAGGAGATAACGGCGTTCGTTCTGCGGCTTTATCCTATTCCCGCACGTGGGCCTTTCCTCGGTGTATTTCTGACTTATTTATTCCATTGTCGTCACTCACTCCGGGTTCTTCACAAAGGAAAAGAGGGGGCGCAGTTATCAGAGGCAACAATAGCCAGCGACGATTCTTTATTCTCGGGAAAAAATCCCTTTGTTTTTTGCAGGGGTGGGCATGGGGAAGCCTGCGGAAGGCACGCGGCCCTCGGAGCCAACTTCCACGGCCCCCAAAGATCCCCAAAAGTCCTGCCAAAACCTCCATTCCCCCCAATTTTTTTTTTAAAACAACGGTGCAATTTTGGGATCATTCTATGTTAAAATGCATGAAAATACCTCCACAAACACCCCAGAACTGCATGCTACCCCCCCCCCCACAAAATAGCTCTGTTTTCCTCTACGGTGCCTCTCAAAATGGTGAAAGGAAGCGGTCTTGCATCACTTCCTGTCACCATTTTGAGAGGGACTGCAGAGGGAAACAGAAATATTTGGGCTTGCAGACCCAAGACAATCAGTTCTCCTTAGTTTATTATTATAAATTATAATTAATTCTCCTTAATTCTCACTGTAATTCATTCTCATCAATATTTATTTATTTATTGTATTTATATGCTGCCTTTTCTCTCAAAACGGGACCCAAGGTGGACCCAAAATAATTAATTCTCATTAACATTTATTTATTTATCGAATTTATATGCTGTCTCTTCTCCCAAGATGGGACTGAAGGTGGACCCAATACAATTAATTCTCATTCATTCTATTTAATTCTCATTCATATTTATTATTTATTGAATATCTATGCTGTCTTTTTTCCCAAGATGGGACCCCAAGGCGGACCCAAGATCATTAATCTGCATCATAATTAATTCTCCTTAATTCGCATTATAAGTAATTCTCTTTAGTTCTCATTATAGTCAATTCTCCTTAATATTTTTTTATTTATTTATTGAATTTCTATGCAGCCTTTTCTCCCAAGATGGGACCCCAAGGAGGACCCAAGATAATTAATTCGCATCGTAATTAATTCTCCTTAATTCGCATTATGAGTAATTCTCTTTAGTTCTCACTATAGTTAATTCTCCTTAATATTTACTTCTTTATTTATTGAATTTCTATGCTGCCTTTTCTCCCAGGATGGGACCCCAAGGTGGACCCAAGATAATTAATTTGCATCATAATTAATTCTCCTTAATTCGCATTATGAGTAATTCTCTTTAGTTCTCATTATAGTTAATTCTCCTTAATACTCACTTATTTATTTATTGAATTTCTATGCTGCCTTTTCTCCCAGGATGGGACCCCAAGGCAGACCCAAGATAATTAATCCGCATCATAATTAATTCTCCTTAATTCGCATTATGAGCAATTCTCTTTAGTTCTCATTATAGTTAATTCTCCTTAACATTTACTTATTTATTTATTGACTTTCTATGCTGCCTTTTCTCCCAAGGTGGACCCAAGATCATTAATTCTCATTATAATCAATTCCCA
This sequence comes from Cyclura pinguis, assembly GCA_030412105.1. Lineage (NCBI taxonomy): Eukaryota > Metazoa > Chordata > Lepidosauria > Squamata > Iguanidae > Cyclura > Cyclura pinguis. Next base: position 16,087,807 of record CM059612.1, on the reverse strand, counting down.
TTCATTCATTCCCATTCTAATTAATCCTCATTCACTAATTCTCATTAGAATTACTTATTGCCATTGAATTATCCTTACTAAATTAACAGATTTCTAGGCACCTCTGGTCTTCTTCGGCATTTCTGGCCGTCCGTATGGCCGTCAGGGGACCCCAGAGGCGGGACATTCGTCCGCCGACCCACGGGAATTGCTTTGCAAAATTCGGTTTCTCTCCCACGCTGCCGGAACAACAGCGCCTAGTTGCGCCTGGAAGCCTCACCGTTTTCGCCTGGCGCCGGCCGTCGTGGACGGCCACCCACATCTTCCGACTCACAGAAGGCGCTTTCCGCCGGGAGCTATTTTTACAGGCGTGTTTTTTGCAGGAGAAGCAGCCACGGGTGACAAAAGTTACCTGTGGGCGATCGTCTTAAGAAACGTGGCTGCTCCAGAGCGGCCGGGAATTGGGAAGGACGGATACAGAGACGAGCACGCCTCTGGCGGCGAGGAGTTTGCATTCAGAAGGGCTTCATTTAACCCTGAGCTAATCCCACGCCTCTTAAAAACTAACGGCATTTTAAACCCGGTTTCATTGTGTTTCACATTTTGCATCGCTCGGTTTTCATTGTCATTGGTTTTGATGTCATTGCAGTTTTCTTGCAAGCTGCCTTGAGTCTCAGGTTGCGAGAAAGGCAGGGCACCAATTCGGTAAATTAAGCTAAATGACACGAAATAAACCTCTCCTAGTGAGGCCAGAGGGAAGAGAAATGAGAAAACGAGACATTAAGAAAGAGGCAGCAGCCATAAAGCAAGCAAGAATGGGGCGATAACACAGACAAACCAAGACAACCAGCATCCACTAAAAGTGAGTTTTATTTTTTGCTTTCCAAGTTTAATTGAGGGTTTTATTTTCGTTTCTTCTACTGCTTGCTTGTACTGGGGCCTTTATTGCAATTATTAAGTGGGTGTGTGCTTTTTTAGAACTGCAATTTCAAAATGAGGATCGTCGTTAGTGGTGAGGGTGAAGTCAGAGCAAATCCGATAGGAAGCAAAGCAGACCAAAGATCCTGACCTACTTCTGTTGGGCTAGTTCAGCCCAGAAAGCGTCTCGAGTCAGCAGTGTGATGCCGCAGCTAAAAAAGCCAATGCGATTCTGGGCTGCATCAGTTGGTCTAAGTCAAGGGAAATGATAGTCCAACCCTATTCCAATTCGGTCAGACCTCACCTAGAATCCTGTGCCCAGATCTGGGCACCACAATTCAGGAAGGAGATGGACAAGCTGGAAGGTGTCCAGAGGAGGGCAACCAAAACGGCAGAAGGCCTGGAAACCACGAAGCCCTGGGAGGACTGGCTTAGAGAGCTGGGGACGTTTAGCCTGGAGAAGGGAAGTTTAAGAGGGGACACGATAGCCACGTTTAAATATCAGAAGGGGTGTGTCATGAAGGATGGAGCAAGCCTTTTTTCTGCTGCTCCAGAAACTAGGACACGGAGCAATGATTCAGACTCCAGGAAAAGAGATTCCATCCAAACATTAGGAAGAATTTCCTGACGGTAAGAGCAGCGGAACGTGCTGTTGCCCCAGAGTGTGGTGGAGCCTCCCTCTCTGGAGGTTTTTAACCGGAGGCTGGACGGCCATTTGTCAAAGGGAAAGCTTTGATGGTTTATTCCCGCATGGCAGAAGGGGGTTGGATTCAATGCCCCTTGGGGTCTCTTCCAGCCCTATAATCCTATGGACTATCGCATTTCTCACCATCTCCGGGGCCACCTTACCCAAACCGGTGCCCTCCGGAAGGCTCTGGATCTGAACTCCCAGCGTCCCCAACCGGCAGGGCCAAGCGGTTCGGATACCACACTTACCACGGAGGAGAGATCCACGTTCACCATCCTCCGGTCTTCCAGATCGACGGGCCGAAGCCCAGCCACGCTGAGCTGAACGGAGGACGTCCGGTACACAAAGCTCAGCAGCAGATCTCCCCTGGACGACGAAGGGAAAGGGGGAAACAACAAGCCGAGAACGCTAAGCAAGGAAGGCCACCACCGAAACGCAGTGTGGTCTAGTGGTCAGAGAACTGGACTGGGACTCAGGAGATCTAGCTTCCAGCCCCTGCTGGAAACCCAAACGACGGATGAGCCAATTAATATTCTGCTCTCAAAATTTTAAAATGTCCCGGTTTCTCTTTCCTCCTCCCACCTTTGTGCACATCTCGCTTTCATTGCTGCAAAGTGAGTTCCAAGCACAAAATTAGCTTGTACTCTTTAAACTCAGCAAAGGGGAAGGGAGACAGGAGAGGGAGGCGGCGTCCGTCCTTCCCAGCGGGCTCCGGCAAAAGCAAACTGCTGTAAGCCCTCTTAGCTTGTGCACCATCCCTCATTAATTTTTGCCGTCTTGGCCAACGCTCTTGGCTACACAGATCCCAATTTTCTAAACATCTGAGATTATGGTGAGGTTCTAGCGTTTTGAGCGTCGGATTACGACTCGGGAGACCAGGGTTCGAATCCTCGCTTGGCCACCGGGTGCGTCTCGGGCAAAGCGCACTCTCTCAGCCTCAGAGGAAGGTAAAGGCAAACCTCTTCTGAACAAATCTCGCCAAGAAAACCTTGTGACAGATTCACCTCCGGGTTGCCGTAAGTCAGAAACGGCTTGCAAAGAAATGGCGGGGGGGGAGGGCCTTGATGCGAAGCCCCGCCCCTTCTGAGGGGGAGGGGCTTTAGGATGGGGGAGGGGCCTCATCCCGTGGCCTCGTGGGCTAGAAGGTCCCAATCCAGGTTTCAGACTTTGCAACCTCTTTAAAATAAATAGATCAATAAATACGCGTTTCCCGAATTTTTGGAAGGAGATACGAGGGGATGCCCTCCATCGTCCACGCTCACGGACCTGCAGTAGCCATTCACAATCCTGCCCGAGACGACTCTGGTCAGCGGTTTCCAGTGCTTGGCTTCTCCTTCCACCGGGGCGCCCAAGAGGACCACGTCTTCGATGATCCCTCTGCAGTCTACAAGGAAACATTGAATTCAATGGGATTTGGAAGGCATCGTCCTATAGCAGTGGTTGGAAAAATGTGACCTCTGGACCCCGTCAGGCTCCCAAACCCCATTTTTATGGCCTCTGAAGTTCCTCCCCATCCATATATATATATATTATACAATAATATAATATAATATAATATAATATAATATAATATAATATAATATATATTTAATTCAGCCTGATTTGGGGGGACATTTGCAACTGCAAATCGTCCAGAAAACCTGCCCAAAATAATGAATGCAAGCAAATGCTCACATCTCATCCACCCAGAGCACAGCTCCTCTCAAAATGGCGACAAGAAGTGACCCGACATCAGTGCCGGCGGCCATTTTGAGAAGGACTGCAGAGGAAAACGAAGCTATTTGTCCTTGCTCTGTGTGAGTGAGACTGCAGCTGCAGGGAGATCTGGGGAGAAATTGGCCCCTGGTCCCCACAGTGCCGTAGCCTGTCTAAATGCACCAGATCCCATCTGACCTTGGAAGCTAAGCAGGGTCAGCCCTGGTTAGTTTTTGGATGGGAGACCACCAACAAATACCAGGTGCTGTCAGCTCTATTTCAGAGGAAGGAATTGGCAGAACCACCTCTGAGGACTCCTTGCCTAAGACAAACCCTACAAAATCCATGGGGTCGCCATAAGTCAACAGTCTACTTGAAGGCACGTACGCACACACGTGTGCACACAACCAACATTGTTGTGCACTTCTGTTCTACAGACACATACTTTTAGTGGTCAAACGTGCTGGCCAGAGAGTTGGGAGATTCGAGACGAAGATTCCCACTGAGCCACAAAGCTCATCAGCTGACGATGGGATGGGTTCTGTCTTTCTCTCTCCCTCCCCCAGCCTGACCTGCCCCGCAGGGTTGTCGTAAGCCTAAAGAGGGAAGGAAGCAAGAGTGCCTTGACCCCTGCCTTGAGCTCACAGGAGGAAAGATGAAATACAAGCTTCACAAGCAAATGCATTTTTGGGTAAAGATTTCTGCAGAACTTCCAGTTGCCACAATCTCCCAATCTCATGCTCACACGCTCATTTTGGCTGCAAAAAAAATCCCATCACCATGAAATAATGATGATGATGATGGCAAACTTCCTACACTCAAGGTTGGATGACCGTCTTCTAGGAGTGCTTTAATTGTGTTTTCCTGCATGGCAGAATGGGGTTGGACTGGATGGCATTTGGGGTACCCACTCTCGGATTTCAAGCATTCTCTGATTCTGCCGGATGTGGGACCAGGCCGGAGGAAGGAAAAGCCAGAGTTCAGCAGGAGCATCATACGCGGCAGCCGACAGGCTGCGGCTGGAAGGTTTTCGGTGTTTTTGTCCGCGAGTTCTTTCTCGTTACGTTAATTGGTACAAATTGTCCTGACGGAACCGCCTGTGACGAGGAGGGGAGGGAGAGAACGCGTGGAGAACAGTCGTGGCGCTAATGACTCAATTGTATAATTTTCTCTCTCTCCCGAGCAGTGACAATGAATCAGTTCTGTGTGGTTTTCTTTTGGTCGCCAAACTAAGAAAGGGAACTATTAATACCGGGGAGCGCAGCTTGCAAAGAAGACGACAGATGGAGGGGAGCGGCCGTGCACGAAAAATAACAGACGCACGCACACGCACACACAAACGTGCAGCGGAGAAGGGCGATTTTTTAAGAAAGGAGGACAGCCTGCCAGGATGCCGAAAACGGGGAAGCTTTGGAACTTCTCGTAACGGCTGCCCACCCTGAAGAGAGAGCCGTGGGAGGGCTGGAAAGAATCTGCCAGCCGGGCTGAGACCGCGATGCTCTGAGGAGGGGGAGTCAGATACTGCTTAGCTCGACAGACATGGGGAGGGGGAGCGCCACCCACCACAGCCCATGACTGTCCAGGAGGATGGGCTCCCGGAAGAAAATCCACTCCTTTGAAATGGGGTGCCGGAGGAGAGTTCTACAGATGCCCCGGACTGCTAAGAAGATATTGCAAATCACGCCCAAACTCTCCCTAGAAGCCAAGAGGACTCAACTGAGGCTGTTGTACTTTTTAGCTGTATCATAAGAAGACGGGACTCGCCCGAAAAAATCATGCTCGGGAAGGCGGAAGGCAGTAGGAAAAGAGGCAGAACGTATTTCAGATGGAGAAACTCGACCAAGGCAGACGCGTCCCTGAATTTTGCAAGAGATTAGTAGGGTGCTTCGTGATAGAGTGACTTGGAGAGTGACTTGGAGGTTCCTCATCCATAGGGTCGCCAAGTCAAGACCATGCTGATTTCACAGCCGTGAACAACACCACCACAGACTCGAAGGCACGCAAGACCAACATTAAAATTCGGATTGTCCATGCCACTGTATTTCCAGTTTCTACGCGTGGTTATGAAAGCTGGACAGAAAACCGATAGGAAGAAAATCCACCCAGCTGAAATGCGGTGCTGGAGAAGAATTCTGTAAATACGCAGGACCGCAAAAAAGGCAAACGAATGGGTCCGAGAGCACACCAAGTCCGAACTCTCCTTTGACTCAACCGAGGCTGTCGTACTTTGGCCATATTGCGAGACGACAGGACTCGCCAGAAAAGACAATAATGCTTGGGAAAGTGGAAGACGGAAGGAAAAGTGGAAAACCGGATTACAGGTGGAGAGAGTCAAAGAAGACACAGCCCTGAATCTGCAAGATCTGAGCAGGGCTTTTGATGACAAGATGACCTGGGGTCCCCCATTCCAAGGGTCACCCCAAATCAAAGGCGACCTGACAACGGTTAACCAACAACAATGGGTTCCTGAGAAATTTAGGGTGTCGGTTTTTTGACGAAACCCAACCAAGCTCAGCTTTATTAGATCAACTCAAGTTCCTAGGCCTCATGAAGGCAAAGACAAGCAAGAAGGCAAACACAGGATTGCCCATGCCATCGCATTTCCAATATCTATGTACGGTTCTGAAGGCCGGACAGGGAAGAAAGCTGATAGGAAGGAGATCAACTCATCTGGAACATGGTGCGGGAGGAGAGTTCTCCGGATACTCCGGACTGCTAAAAAGACAAAAGCATGGGTCCTGGAGCATATCAGGCCTGAACCGTACCTGGAAGCCACGACGACTCAACTGAGACTGCTGTATTTCAGACATCACGACGTGGTGTGACTCACTGGAAAAGACCGCACGGTTGGGTAAAGTGGGAGGCAGTAGGGAAAGAGGGAGGCTGAATTACAGATGGATAGACTCAGTCACAGAAGCCACGGTCGCCCTGGTTTAGCAAAACCCGAGCAGGACTGTCTCATTCAGAAGGTCGCCATAAGTCAATGCCGACTTGATTCCCCACATCTCAAAACCTACAGGGATCCAAAGCTAAAAGGATGGCCCTCTTGGACGGCTGCAGCCAACCAAACCCCAAAGCCAAGAGTCCGGCGGCATTTTAACAGGCCAGCAAATTGTGGCGTGGCAGCACCGTGACTCAAAACCCAAAGCAGCGGCCAGGATGCAGTCAGAAATAGTAGCACGACTTGCGCGTGTGTGTTCCCAAGAGAATTCCGGACACCGTCTGCCCTCTTCTGCCCTGCCTACCTTCCTCCTTGGCCATCTCCTGGAGGCAGAAGTAGATCACCCTGGCGCCGAGACTGAAGCCGACCAAGGTAACTGGCCGCCGACCCTGGGAGGGGAGAAACCAGATCAGGGTGACTTGCGAACACCCTTCTGAGAAACCCACGCTTTCCTCCTTCAAAACTGCCAGCAGACCAGGCATGAGATCACGAAGACGTCAAGCTGGAAGGGATGCCGGCTGCTGTTTACTCCAACCCGCTGCTAATGCATGAAATCTAGGGCTAAAGCGTCCAGCCTCTGCCTAACAGACACGGAGTGTGGCGGAGTCTCCTTCGTCGGAGGTTTTTAGGCAGAGGCTGGACGGCCACCCATTGGGAATGCTTTGATGGGTGTTCCTGCATGGCAGGGGGTTGGATTTGGTGGCCCACGGGGCCCCTCCCAGCTCTACAACTCCACAACTCTATTCTACCCCAGGACCCAGGAGAGGCCCTGTTTCCCCAGCAACTTTTATTCCCCCCTACCTGGTGCCGTCCGAGCAGTATCTGAGCCAGGTGTTTCCCAACCTCAGCGGAGCGACTGAGGCACACGCCCCAAGGGTTGTCGATCACGCTGGCTGCCGTGAGGAGCGAAGCCGGCCAGGTCAGGGCCGTGACAATACCTGGGAAGAGGCAAAAGAGGCAGGACGGCTGAAAATCCAAGCCACCGGAAATGTCGCGGAAAAGCTTCCGAGCCGAGGGTTGGGAAACCACTTGGCCAAAAGATGGTGAACTGTATTTCCCATCACTCCCGGATCAGTGGCCACGCTGACCAGGGTGTCTCAAATTCGGGAGTCTCGACATCAGCGGGTGGATCTCCAACTTCCCCATCCCTGTCCTAAAGCTGAGAGAAGATCACTCTTTGCACATTATCTCCCAACATCTCATTATTCATACTGCTAATTATGGCTAGGAGCTAACATTCTTTTTCAGGAATTTGTCCAACACCACCTAAAACCCTGCGGAGAGCTGTTTTGGAAACTATTTGGTGGAAACTATTTAGGGATTACAGTCAGCCTTCCACATTCACTAGGGATAGGGGTGCAGGACCTTTGCAAAAGTGCAAAAAAATTGCAAATGTCAAAACGTGTGTGTTGAAAGGCAAAGACAAACTCGCGCCGAAGAAACCTGGCTGAGAAAATCTCATGCCTTAGAGCTGCCATAAGTCCGAGATGACTTGAAAGCACACATCAACTATGTAATCAACAGCCTGGAGGTTGCCAAATTTTAGTTTGCCAAATGTTGAGCACTTCAGGTCCTAGAATTCTTGACCGTTGGCCAAGCTGGCTGGGGAATAAAGCCCAAAACACAAGGAGGAACAAAGTCTGAGTACCCTTCTATAGGCATAGAATCATAGAAATGTAGAGTTGGAAGAGACCCCAGGGGCCATCCAGTCCAACCCCCTGCCATGCAGGAACACCCTCAAAGCACTCCCGACAGATGGCCGTCCAGCCTCTGCTTAAAAACCTCCAAAGAAGGAGACTCCACCACACTCCATGGAGGCAGCCTATTCCACTGCTGGACGGCCCTGACTGTCAGGAAGTTCTTCCAGAGGTTCAGGTGGAATCTCCCTTCCTGCAGCTCGAATCCATTGCTCCTTGTCCTGGTCTCTGGAGCGGCAGAAAACAAGCCCTCTCCCTCCTCTACATGGCATCCCTTCAAATATTTAAACATGGCTATCATGTCCCCTCTTAGCCTTCTCTTCTGCAGACTGAACATACCCAGCTCTCTAAGTCTATCCTCATAGGGCTTCATGGCTTCCAGGCCCTTCACCATTTTGGTCGCCCTCCTCTGGACCTGCTCCAGCTTGACCGTGTCCTTCTGGAATTGGGGTGCCCAGAACTGGACACAGGATTCCAGATGAGGTCTAACCAAAGCAGAGTAGAGTGGTACCAGTGCCTCCCTCGATCTAGACACCAGACTCCTATTGATGCAGCCGGGAATTGCGTTGGCTTTCTTGGCTGCCGCATCACACTGCTGACTCACGTTCAGCTTGTGGTCTATTAGGACTCCTAGATCCCTTTCACATGTACTGCCATCCAGCCACGTGTCCCCCATCCTATATTTCTGCATTCCATTTTTTCTACCTAAGTGCAGGACCTTACACTTCTCTCTGCTGAATTTCATTTTGTTAGCCTTAGCCCGGCTCTCCAATCTGTCCAGGTCATTTTGAATTTTGATCCCGTCCTCTGGCGTATTAGCAACCCCTCCCAATTTGGTGTCATCTGCAAATTTGATGAGCATGCCCTCTATTCCTTCATCCAAGTCGTTGATGAGGATATTGAACAACACTGGGCCCCGGACAGAACCCTGTGGCACCTCGCTGGTCACTGCTCTCCAGGAGGAAAAGCAGCCATGGGTGAGCACCCTTTGGGAACGGTCGGTCAATTCCTCTTTCCATCTTTGACATCAGAACGTACAACAGCAGCACAACCCGAAATGAAAGAAACTCACCCGCCAAGACGGTATACTTCAGAGCTTCCTGAGCCACCATGTTCACCAGCCCGTTCAGCAATGTGTCGAGGGCATTGCCCAGCTCCATGAGATATTTGGATTCCCAGGCTAAACAATATTGTTCTTTGGACTGCAGCAGGCTGCTCCATGGGGCCGTGAAACTCCCTGAAGGCAATAAAGCAGAGATTTAACAAGGTATTGGATAAGACATCGCCTTTACTGGCTACCGGTTTGGCCCCAGGTACTGGATAAGACAAGTGCTGGTTATGAGCTATAAAACCCTATACAACATTTTGCTGTTGTTGTGTGCCCTTGAGTTGTTTTCAGCTCACAATAACCCTGTCACAGGGCATTCGTGGCAAGATTTGTTCAGAGGGTTTGGCCTGGCCTCCATCTGAGGCTAAGAGAATATGACATGTATAAGGATTTGCACGTCTCAGTGGGGATTTCAACACCGTTCACTAGAGTTGTAATCCTGTGCTCAAACCACTACGCAACACTGGCTCTCATAGAATCGTAGAGTCGGAAGAGACCACGAGGGCCATCCGCTCCAACCCCCGGCCATGTAGGAATGAACCATCAAAGCAAAAATGACAGGACAGCTATCTTTAAATATTTGAAGGGATCTCATATGGAGGATGGAGCAAGCTTGTTTTCTGCAGCTCCTGAGACTAGGACATGGAGCAATGGCTTCAAACTTCAGGAAAAGAGATTCCAACTAAACATTTCCTGATCTAAGAGCAGTTTGACTGTGGAATAATGCTACTACCTCAATGGAGTGTGGTGGAGTCTCCTTCTTTAGAGTTTTTTAAAGAGAGAATGGGTGGCAGTCTATCAAAAGGAGGGCTTTGATGGTGTATATTCCTGCATGGCAGAAGGGGGTTGCCCTGGGTGGCCCTTGGGGTCTCTTCCAACTCTATGATTCCATGATTCTAAGGCCATTTCCAAAGATGTCAAATGCCAAGTGGAATGCTAGCCATTGGCTTTCATTGTTGGAGATTTTATTCCATGTATTGCTATGGTGTAATGTTTTATTGCCTTTGCCCTGGATTGTATATGTTGATGTTCCACCCTTTGGAGAAAAGGGCATTATAAATAAACATCATCAACATCATCACCATCCTGATCCTCATACTATCATCTATAGCAAGCCACTGAGTATCACCAGACATACATCTGTTTCCAGTGTTCTTTCAAATCTGGAAGGGAACTTCTGGGCACTTCCAGTTTTGCAAACATGCAAAATCCTCACATTTGGGGAGCGGGCGGTCCCCAGGGCAGGGTGAACAACCCCCTCCCCAAACCTTTTCCTCCCTTTTTCTAGAAGTTTAATAATATTTGGAGAACACTAAAAAGAAAAAAATGTTGCCCATCGGCGGAATCTACACTCATTTTGAGAGGAGATTTCCATAATGTTTCGCCAATACAGCCCGAGCAGTCTTTATAAATTGTGCAATATTCCCTTTTTAGTGGAATACTTTGTGCAATATTCCTCTATTCCTGGTAACGCCCAGGGACGGGGGCTGATCTGTATGTAGTCACAATGGCACCAACCCCCACACAAGGGGAGAGTCTCAGCGGGTGTGGGTGAGACTTCATTTTTGCAGAAGTACATTTAAGAAAAAAACATATAAATAAAGGGAGAATAAAAAGATAGGGGAAAGATGGCCAAAAGATGGGGAAAAGCTGACACAGAGACGAGGAACAGATTAAATGAGATCGGAACAGACGGGGTAGGAACCGGAGAGTCCGACAGAAGGAAGAACTTGACTCCGGTTTTGAGACCACCGTGGAAAATGTCAACGCTATTAAACTAGAAAGCAACACCGGTTTCCAAAGCCTTTGGGTCAAAGCCTCACCACCGCTGTCCGCCCCAAGGATGGAGAGAAAGCGTAAACACCACCAACCTTTTACCCAAGGAATTTTTTTACGGCACTTCCTGGGACAACATTTGCAGTTGCGGCCATAAACGGAGAAAGAGAACAGCTTGTGAAAAAGCCACCCAAGTATGTACGTAGGTCTACAGGGTGGATAAGTTTAATTGGAATATGTCACGGGAAGACACGAAGTTGTTTATACTGAGTCGGGCATTCGCGGGCCCATCTGAATACAGCAAAGCAAATACGATATAACCACAGCTACCACGGAAACCCAGTGGGATGACGCTCAAGATTGGCAGGTAGCAAGAGAAAGGGACAACGTGTTTCAGAGAAACAAACCAAACAAGTAAAGTCAAGGACGTTTACACCCGTGAAGAGATCCAGGGCTGAAATAATCCTGGAAAGCAGATTGAGAGCGTCTGGGTCAAAATTAAGGGAGAGAGAAACAACGGCCACGTCGTCGTAGGGGTTCTGCCACAGATCCCCAAGCCAAACTGAAGACTTGGGTGAAGCCTTCCTGGAAGAGATGACCACACTTTCAGAAGGTCAGCCCTCCACATTTGCAGGTTGCACTTCCACAGATGTGATCGTTTGCAAGTTTCTCCAACCCCTGCCCCTCCACCCCAAGCACTTCTTTTCTAGGGGAAATATAGTGGGGTAGTCGGTATGGGGGAAAAAAATCCCATGACTGTATAAAGGAATCCCCAACTCTGTTCTCCCTGTCTGGACAGGCAGGCAGGCAGGCAGGCAGGCAGACAGACAGATAAACAGACAGACAGAAAGAGTGACAGATAGACAGAGTGATGGGTGGGTGGGTGGGTAGCTAGGTAGGTAGATAGATAGACAGACAGACAGACAGATAGACACACAGACAGACAGACAGACAGACACACACACACACACACACATAGGCAGATGGATGGATGGAGGGGAGGGATAGACAGACAGATAGATAGATAGATACTGAAGACAGACAGACAGACAGACAGACAGAAAGACAGGTAGATAGATAGATAGATAGATAGATAGATAGATAGATAGATAGATAGATAGATAGATAGATAGATAGGCAGACAGATAGGCAGACAGATAAGTAGATGGGTGGGTGGGTGGGTGGGTGGGTGGGTGGGTGGGTGGATGGATGGATGGATGGATGGATGGATGGATGGATGGATGGATGGATAAACAGACAGACAAACAGACAGGCAGACAGGCAGATAGATAGACAGACAGACAGATAAACAGGCAGGCAGATAGATAGGTAGGTAGGTAAAGAGACAGGCAGACAGTTAGGCAGATGGATAAAAAGACAGGTAGACAGACAGACTGATTGATTGTCAGAAATTGTTCCTAAGCAGCTGTTCTGTGGTCCGGGCTGGACTAACTTCTCAGGCGGGTGATGCACACAGAACCACAAAGACTATATATTTTCTGACCGTATTTGCCTGTGGAAAGCCAGCCGGTAATGGCGATGGTGACATGGAGCGACTTCCCTTCCGTTAAGGGCAAGAACTCAAACTCTTCAATGGCTCCCACCCGCTTCTTCATCTTGTACCCTAAAGATCGCACAAACACAGAGAATTAACAATGGCTTAGAATTGAAACCTGTAAGATGCCTGCTTCTTAAAAAAAATAAATGAAATATAAGACCTTAATTACCGGCCCAGGTTGTACAGGGCCAAAGACGGGGGGGAAAAACACTTTCACGCCATGCCCCAGAAAAGATCATACAATCATAGGGTTGAAAGAGACCCCTGTAGGGATATATACATATATATCAGTTTTTTTGAATCAGAAAGAAAACAAGAATTATTCTGGACAAGTTAGAAAACGGGGGGCAAACAAAGGGAGATCAATTTGAGGATTAAGTGTGCAGAGGCCAGCAAAGAGGAAAGCCCCCTGCCCCAATTTTTAGATCCATTTTTGGCTGTTCCCTTTCCCAGCACGATCCATTCCGTCAGGTGGCCAGCTGGGTGCAACGTGCAAGCCTTGTGCAACGTGATCAACTCAGGATATGGGAATACAAACATTCCAACTTGATGCACTTAAAACAGAGGCCAAAAACCAGGGGGGAGCAGCACAAAGTCTTGTGTCCATAGCCACCGTGTATATAAAGATATGGACTGTGGCTCTGACACAGCCGTTCGGAGTGGCAATCTTTCTTTACGCAGTAGTTATAGACACAAGATTGCTCTGTTTATTCTAGGTGCACTTCCTCAACGTGCAGGGCCAGGAAAAACCCCAAGAAGGAGGACTGACTCACCCCAAAAATTCAACGGTTAGGGTTTCCTGAGGAGGGCAGAGCCGCTGCTCAACTGGAACAGACATCGTCCCTTGGCTTCCGACCAGCGGGGGATTCTGTATTTGGCGATTCTTTGTTTTTAAATTATGTTTTTCAATCTGCAGTAAGCTGCCTCATGTCCCAAACTGGGAGTAAGCCAGCCTACAAATAAATATTTTGGCTGGCATTCTGTTTGTAGAAGTGTGCAAACCTGTGTGTGCAAAGCTGAACTGATTAGTACTTGTCGTAATAGAAGTAACAGTAGTTATCGTACTAGAAGTACTAGTAGTCCTGGATTGCTGCCGCTACGCTTCTAGTACAATAACTACTATTACTTCTATTGCTACGAGTACTAGTAATGCTAGATTGCTGTTGCTACTCTTCCTCCTCCACCCACTAGAAGAGTCGTGCAGGACAACATAGCAGAAGTACTAAAAGTAGTCCTTGTGCCGGTAGCAGAAGCACTAAAAGTAGTCCTAGTAACGGTACTAGAAGTAGTAGGACTAGATGTACTACCAGGAGAGTACTGCTGGACTAAATCCTAGTAATGGCGTTACCAGTCCTAGTAATGGCACTGGAAGTACTAAGAGTAGGGGTACTAATACAAGAGGGGTTGCCGGAAGGAGCTAAGGGCTGGCGAGAATCTGCAGCAACGGAGGGGCAACTCCGCAACCTTAGCGGCCCGTTCTTCCGTCATCGGTGCCTCAGCCCGTTTCAAAGTTCGAGCGCGCAAAGTTCTCGCCGCTCTCGTCATAGACAGCGCGCCTCCTTCTGGCACGACCTTCACGCGCACGAATGCGAGGTGGCACGAAGTGTCGCTCCCACCGGAGTCAACGGACATGACGGGCGCGTCCCAGGGGGGTTCATGCACTGACTACAATGGGATGCCACACCCCTGTTTTTCGTTTTATACGGGGGCGATTCCCGGAACAGAACCACCCCTGCATGTACGGCGGGCACCCTGTACCGAAGAAGGAATCCGTACGGCGGGGCCTCCGTTTTCTTGAGGGTTCGGGACACAGAACCCTTGCACGACTGGGAAAAATGTCAACATCCCCTCCCACTCCCTCGCTTTTTGCCCCAGCTCGCATGCCTTCCTTCTCCACGCCCAAGCAAAAAGGGAGAAAACGGGGGCAAGGCATACTTGCCTCCCTCCCACCCTTGCCTTTTGCACCCATGCAAAATGCAAGGGAAGGGCAAGGGAAGGCGCGTGCATGTCTTCCTTCTCCGCACGCAGCGCTTCCCCTCCATTCCCTCGCCTTTTGCCCCGGCACAGAAAAGGGAGGCAGAGCGTTCCGGGGCAAAAGGCGAGGGAATGCAAGGAGGAGGAGGACGAGGGCAGAAAGCACCCACGCACGTTGCAGATAGTCCACTAAGCTCCAACCCACAAATGTGGAGGAAGGATTGTATTTACTACCCGATTCTTTATCCATAACGCAAAAACATTTCTGGTAATATTACAAAACTTAAAATGCCTTGGGTTATCGGTTAGACGAGCAAGAGATCCCTTCCTATCGGGGATGGGGAAACCTGCAAACTTTCCTCACCAATCCCGACTCGAAGGGAGGCAGGCGCTGCCTTACCAGTGAGTCCGGCTCCCGCAGCCCCAAAGAGCGATGCCATGATGGCAACCCCGGCCGCTGAACCCAGGGCGGCGGCACCGGCGCTCCCGATAACGGTGGCGGCTCCTGCGGCTACTAAGGGGGCGGCCAGCCCCCCGGTCAGACCTATAAAAAGAAGCAGAACGTGGCTTCAAACTCTGGCGCAGACAACGCCGGAAGCAAGGGAGAGGTTGAGGTAGCTCAATTCTGGACCAGAAAACTGGGGTGGTGATGGGGAGAATCATAGAGTCCTAGAGCTGGAAGGGGTCCCCCAGGATATGGGGTTCCATCTCTCGCTCAATGCAGGATTTCCAGCTAAAGTATTCTCAGCAAGTAGCTGTCCAGCCTCTTAGAATCATAGAATCACAGAATAATAGATTTGGACAAGACCACAGGGGCCATTGCTCTCACTGCCAAGAAGTTTGGGGCAGCCCTTGAGATATTTAAAGAAATTACGTCACCCCCGAGTCTTCTCTTCACCAGGCTGAACACGCCCAACTCCCTCTTATATTTTGTCCTGGATATCATCTTTGTGGCCCTTCTCTGAACGCACTCCAGCTTGTCTATCTCCTTCTTAAAGGTGTCCAGAGCTGAATGCAGGACTTCAAATGAGGCCTGACTAGTGCAAAATATAGTGGGACTATGGCTTTCCTTGACTCGGAAATTGTGGTTCTATTAATGCAGGCTAAGATAGCATTTGCCTTCTTTGCTGCAGCCTCACAGCGCTGGCTCACGTTCATGAACTACCGTTCTTGTGAGATAAGAGTATTTTGCACAGGTGGCTTGTCACTCAATGAGCAACTAAGATCCATTAGTTTTACAAAAGACTCATCAAAACTGCTAGAACTGGGTTGTCTTTGGGACTCTCTTATAGGGTTTCAAAATTCACTATGACACCACCGGTTGTGGGGGAACCTGCGGAGAAGCTGGTGGTAGCCAGTGGCTTGGTTGCCCACAGAGTGACAAATCTGCTCTTGCGGTTCTGAGCTCTCCAAGGTGCCGAAGCTAATTTTGCAGCTAGAACTCAGCACCCTGGAGAGCTCATTAGGAGCGGATTCACCGCCTCCACCAGCGCCAATGGAAAGGCTCGACTCACCAATCACCGTCCCGCCTCCGACCGTCGCCAAGCCAATCAGCAGGTACCTCTTCAGCCTCCTCTTCTTCTCTTTCTTCTTCCTCCACGCCTCAGCCGTTCTGAGAGGGGAAAGCATTGGGGATCGTGGCGGTTGAGAGGAGAGAACACACCCTGTAAACCCTCCTTGCAATACCAACCCACAACATTTTGATATGTGAATCTCAGCAGCAAGTGGGGCTGGCCCTCCTTCTTCACCCCACCTCACGGAGAGGTGGGACAACTTGCGTTGCCTCAGGCGGCAAAATGCCTTGGGGCGGCCCCAACAACAAGCTGGCCAAGTTAGTCGGCAACTAAAGCCGAAATCCCGTCGCCCACCCGTAAGTATCTCTGCTCCTCCCTCAGCAATAAAAATACAATAATACAAGCAGAACAATGAATAACTTGATCCCCTTTCATGACACGCCAAAATTAGCTACCCAAGATGGCCACTGCAAAGCTGGCTTTTTGTCTTGCTGTGTTATCCTCATGAGATAGCAACCTTCAAAGTGCTACCTGCAATTCTGGGCTGCATCTCCAGAGTAGGATTGGCAGCTGGAGAGTTCTATTAAAGTTCAGACAAAAATCCGGAGCAGGTTTTCTTCACCACCCCACTAAGATGGAAGCCGCTAAGCCATCGATAGATCAGAAAGCACCCCTTGCTCCTCGATTTCAGCCAAAGAACATTAAAAATGGGTCAGTGTTGGAAACCGAAGTTAACTTTTTTTTAAAATCTTTAAAACAAGGCCAGTTTTACTTACCTAAAATATCCATCCCACTCCGTTGGCAGCTTGCACAATGAAAAAAGGAAATTTTAAAACATGTCCGTGGGCAGTTTGTAAGCAGCATTTCTGAGACCCTCAACAACACGCTAAAGTTGTTTGTTTCAGTGTGAACTTTCCCACTAAGTATACTTAACTAAGCAGCTGGGTCTACAATTTCAGCCAAGGAATTTAGCATTTAAACTGAGCTTTAAGACGAACACAGCCTGGCATCTTGTCCGTGAATTCTGACGGCGTACCGACGCCATTGCAATTCACTTCTGCAGTCGTTGCGCAGGTCGGAATTCTTTTCTGACTACGGAATGACACCTCCCCTGTGAAAATCACTTTGCAAGCGCGACGCCCACCCCGATGTGGCCATTTACGAGGTGCCGGAGGGTGCAGTCAATGGGGTTGCACCCAGCTATTTTCCTGTAGCTGAATGCACTGCAAGGACACAATCTGCAGTGACATCCTGAGGTCCCTTAGACGTCCCCGTGGATTTGATTGTTAGCAAATTATTCGCCCTATGCCATTATTAAGGGGGACTTTGAAGTCTTGCTCCGTCTCGAGAGACCGAGAGAGACTGCGAACACGAGGCGGGACTTGTAAGTGCCTCTTAAAAATGGGATAGGGAGCAAGCTCCACCAGCCGCCCACTTCTGCCTTGCAAAGGAACTCTGCTGCCCCAAAGGCAAAACCAGGCAGCTGGCCCTGCAGCCTATAGATATCTCCCCTTTTTCCACTTTCAGGGAGGCCCTGAGCCCCTAATCCTCACGAACGTGGAGGGACAACCACACAGCTACCGTTCCAGCTCCTTCGCTACGTTAAGCGTCCATGGGGAGAAGCACTCACTCTGATTCTTCCTCTTTTTCTTCGTTCAAGCATTCAAGGAGACATTCCTCGGAGGCCTCCAGTTCCACTAAAGGGATCCTCAGAAGCCAGGTGATGTGGGAAAGGAGCACCCGGGCCCGCGCATCGTAGTAGCCTGAAAAAGAGAGAATTTCGGCATTCATTTATCGACAGCATTTCTACCCCAGGGAAAGGCGCGTGGTGTAGCTGATATCGCTACGAAAGATGCTCAGACAAAATTCCCTGCATCTCTGGCTTATAATCAGAATACAAAAAATGGCACAAGAGGAAAACTGGAGGAGGAGGGAAGAGGAAAACACACACACACACACACACACACACACATTCTTATATGTTGACGTTCCTCAGCCTGGAGACATGGTTGCTAGATGACCAGCCAAGAGAGAGGCAAAGCTGGTTTCTTAACAGGACGGCCGTAGTCCTGTTTCCCTTTTCTCTCTCCTTCTCGGCCTTGTGGACTGGCAGCCGGCTGACCAAGGAAATAGGGGAGAAATGAGTTATAATCTAAGGCACCAATAAATATCGCAACATTGGGAGGGACGGCGGAGAAATAAGTTCCTCGTTAATCTGTTGTCAGTTGAAAAAGTCTCCCAGAGTAACACCTTCCTTCCTGAATGATTAAAATTAGTTCTTTCAACTCAATTTGCTCAACCAATAGCAGCCACGATATGCTTTGGTTTCACAGCAGTTGAACAAATCAGCTGCTAGAGATTTCCGTTTCCAGCTGTCTGGAATAACAGCAAAACTCAACGTGCAGACAACTCTCTCTTGGGGAAACCACTTGAAAAAGCAAGAAAACAAAGAATCGCGGCACCTTCCAGATCTTGCTGGACTGCAATTCCCATCAGTCCAAGCCTGCATCAGGAATGCTGGGAGTTGCAGTCTAACATAGGGAGAGTGGTTGGATTCCTGCCCCTGTTTTAGAGCGTTTACAATACTGGTAATATTCCTTGGTGGGGCCAGTTAAGAGGGATAAACAGGAATAAAACTTACCGTCCTTTAGGGAAAAGGAGACAAGATCCTAGAAAAATGAGAAAAAAAATTAAGAAAGAAACTTTGAGGACAACCATTAAGAGCTTGAGGCCATGCCGGTTGGGGGAATAATGGGAGGTGTAGTCCAAAATAAGAGACTTTCCCAAGCTTTATAAGCCCTGCCCTTTGTTGGTTCCAGTTATACCAATTGCCCGCCTGCAGCAGCGGGTGGTTTCCAGTTCCGTGGGGCAGTGAATCTATGCCAGGTTTCAATGTAGGCTTTAAAGACCCTCTCTGAGGTGCTGAACTGGATTTCTATATCACTCTTCTATATTAGCAATATATTCTATATTAGTCCAGCATCTTGGAGAGCTCCCCTAATGGCAGGCGTGGCTTCCACGCCAATCGGGTGGTGAATCCATTCCAGATACGAACTGTCCAAAATACCGAATTCTTATTTCTAAACCGGCTCAGAACCTTGGAGAGCTTCTTCACCGCTAGCCAAAACCCGGGACGGACGCCCTGCCCCACTGACTCGGGAGTCCATATCCGCTCCGGGTTCAAGAGCTCACCTTGTCAAGAAGGGATCCCTCGACAGAAAAAATAAATTAATAGTTTGCTCGTTCCCTGTCTATCGGAATATAGGGGACGCCAGGCATGAAGGGAGACACGGTCCAACCCACCTAGGGAGGGGCGGGCAACATTCTTTCTTGCTCCAAAATTCCCCCAAACCTGTCGGGAACGTGTGTCTTCCTGCATCGCAGAACGGGCTTGGACTCGATGGCCCTTGGGGTCTCTTCTGGCTCTAGGATTCTATGATCCTCTTGCGCCTTAATAAAATTCCACTTGCTTTGCCACTATTTGGGTCTGTTCATATTAAGTCCGGTGGAGGGTCTGGTCACGCGAAAGCCAAGGAAACAGCACAGCTACCGTTCTGCAACAGGAGGCCCAGATACCCAACGCACGAAGGGATTAAAGGGGGCAAAGAACCCCAGGTTGGAATCGGAAGGGAAGTCCATCCCGGGCCTGTTTGGGGGAACCAGGGCCGAGTTTTGGGGCTAGCTGGAACACGGAGACCCCTCACCTGCGTGATGACCCCAGGGTTGTCCTTCACCAGGGCTTCCTTCAAAAGGATCTGGGCGAAGGTCTCCGTCCCTTCGCCTCCGAGACCGCCGGCAAAGGCCGACATGGCGGGCAAGACGGCATCCGAGAGGTCCAGCCACCGCACCAGGCTTTCGACCACGCCGGTCCTATAAGAGCTTTGGAAACGGGACGCACGGGAAAGACGCCTTCAAGTCCTCTTTCGGAGAAAACAAGGTTGCTTTTTCCTACCCAAACCTTTTAAAAATACCCCATCTGGACTCTCTTTCTTCCTCTCTCTCCATAATTCTTTAAATTTAATTTTTTTCTCAAATCAGCACATATAAATGATCATAGCATTGATGGTTACCATATATACATAAACGAATAAATAATTTTAAAAAAACATATCAACAAAGATACTCATTTGAACGTTGAGATAAACTTTCTTCCTCCCCTCTCCTCTTAGGATACAGAACTGTGCATATATCACACTTCTACATCTCCTCTGACTGTCCATTTCTGATATTCGTTGTAAAATCGTAGTTGTTTTCTAAATTCATAATTTATAATTCAAACTCTCCATAATTTTTTTTAACTGGGCAATCTCTCCTCTTTGGTTTCTGACAGACCCTAGCCTCAAAATTCACTTAGGTGGCAAGTTTTAAGTCACAGACGGAGAAAACACAACAGGGAATGTTATCAATCACTGTTATTTGTATTCTGCATTTTGCTCAGCATTGGGCCTTGAGGAGTAGCTTACGTATTAAACAACGTAATTTAAAAACAGATAAATGGTATATATCAAAACAAGACAAAAGTAGAAAAGAATTAAAAGAGCTAAAGAGATTAAAATAAGCAATTAAAATTAAAACAGTGCATTGCCTCCCACGTTGGTGCCTTCTGCTGCCCAGGGCCGTTGTTGGTCAGAACTCATTAAAATTCAATGTTTGGACTCCAACTCCCAGAATCCCCCAGCCAGCCATGCTGGCTGGGGGATTCTGGGAGTTGGAGTCCAATTTTTTTTTTAAAAAAAAGTGAAATTCCCATTAGCTCTGCTCTCAGGATCTTACAGAAGCAAGACCCATTTCGGCTCAATTCAGGCTCACCTTTCCTCTCGCTCGGGAAACAAATAGGCCGAAGATACGGCAGCGAGAGCCGCATAGGCGAACTTTCCCTGGTCACCCAGCCGCCTGCCTACGAGTTCAGGGGGTTCCTCTCTTTCCGGCGGTGTCGTCCCCCTTCGCCAGGGCCGCCAGCGTTGCTGGCGATCGGCAGCCATTTCCACTCACCGCTGCAAGAGGAAAAGAGAGCAAGAGATTTCAGGAATCAACAGATAACGGTGACAAGGAGAAGACTCTCGAGGGCTCAGAACCAAAGGTTTATTCCAAGAAAACCACCCTTTGCTAACTCACTATTCAGGGCGGATCTTAAGACAGAATTATCGTCATCTCATCAGCCTGAGAAGGAATTGTCTGTCATTTGTTCATTCCTTCGTTTCTAAAGTTAGTAAACGTATGCCAGAGGACAGGATCAAAATTCAAAACGAGCGTGAGAGATTAGAGAGCTGGGCCAAAGCCAACAAAATGGTTTTCAACAGAGAGATATGCAAAGTCCTGCCTCCAGGCAGAAAAAAATGGAACGCTCAAATATAGGATGGGGGACACGTGGCTGGACAGCAGGACGTGTGGAAGGGATCCGGGAGTCTTGGTGGACCACAAGCTGAACGTGAGTCAGCAGTGTGATGCGGCAGCCAAGAAAGCCAATGCGATTCTTGGTGGCATCAATAGGAGGATGGTGTCTAGATTGAGGGAGGTAATGGTACCACTCTATTCTGCATTGGTTAGGCCTCATTTGGAATGCTGTGTCCAGTTCTGGGCACCCCAATTCAAGAAGGACGTCGACAAGCTGGAGGGCGACCAAAATGGTGAAGGGTCTGGAAACCGTGAAGCCCTATGAGGAGCGGCTTAGGGAGCTGAGTAGGTTTCGTCTGCAGAAGAGAAGGTTAAGAGGGGACAGGATAGCCCTGTTTAAATCTTTGAAGGGATGTCATGTCAAGGAGGGAGTGGGCTTGTTTTCTGCTGCTCCAGCGACCAGGACAAGGAGCAATGGATTCAAGCTGCAGGAAAGGAGGTTCCACCTGAACCTCAGGAAGAACTTCCTGACGGTCAGGGCTGTCCGGCAGTGGAATCTGCTGCTGCCTCCATGGAGTGTGGTGGAGTCTCCGTCCTTGGAGGTTTTTAAGCAGAGGCTGGATGGCCATCTGTCGGGTGTGCTTTGAGGGTGTTCCTGCATGGCAGGGGGTTGGACTGGATGGCCCCTGGGGTCTCTTCGAACTCCAGGATTCCAGGATTCTATGTAATAGTATAGCATCATTAGCTCAAATAGGGCACTGACGCGTTACTATGCATCCATCGCTAATTGCTACCTGCAACCATCTATCTGGTTGAAACTCTTAAAGTATCCCAAAGCCTCAAATGGTCAATTGGTGTATATTTAATGTCATTTTGTATCCCACAAGAGGGAAAATGATCAAAGAGAAGAAACAGCAAAATAGCGGGAAGGTGGTATGAGAATCGACTACGCATAGATAAAGGGACAGGAATCAGTGCTCGCTCCCATGATGAAAGATACGTAAAAATAATAGTAAGCCTGGGAAAATGCTTGTGCCGGGGGGGTGACTTGGTACGTACAACTTTAACCAATCATTAATATGCATGCCAAAATTCATAAGATAAAGAAGAAAACCTGCAACCAACCCTTTAGTTGCTTTAGTCTCAGCCACTTTTGGAAGAGCAGTGCGTTGCTCGCTTTTATGAAATAAACGCTTCCGCTTGAAACGCTGAGCAAAGTTTTTTCAGAGCAAGTTAGCCAGGACGTGGCAAGGAGGCCTCTCCAGCCTTCCGTGCAAATCATGACTGCGCCCCAAATTTGCACAGGCACCCTGTAGTTGACTCTTAGGAGGACAAAGGAGCCAAACGCAGAAAGAAATTTGAAAACGGCGGGCACAGAGCACAGTTCTAACACAGGAAGGTCTCAAAATAAGCAAAACACCAACTATGGAAACAGCAGGACTCTACGAGTGTAAATATCGCTCTTTTAAAAATCTGCGAGGTGCACCTTTGGCGTCTGGAACATTGCATCTATGACTTCGGAATAATTACGGATAATGCTATTTTCCGCAAGCTACTCACGAAGATTTGCTGGAACGGCTTCGCATTTCCCGACAGGGCTGGCCTTTCCAGCATGGAAGGGGCCGTACTCGGTACGTGACTCTGTCACTGACATTTAGGTTCAAATTACTGTTTACTATGCAGTTACCCTTGCTGTAATTGTGTGAGATAAGTTACATTTCATTGCCTACAGGCTTTAGGTCTGTAGAACACAGGTCTGTGTTCTTTGGGTTTTTGTGTATATATACATTTGCCGCGCTCAATACGTTAGGTATTACCCTGTTTTGGATTACGTTGGTCGGTTATCAGTCCCACTTGACTGCCTTTGGTTATTTTGTCTTCTGTATATATTTTTCATACTATTTATTAATTATCATATCCAGCTTTTTGTTTGATTGTTGGAATGTCCCTCCCTTTTTGAATTTTCGCCCCTTTCTCCCGCTGTTTCTTGGCGCTTTGGTGTTTAGGAGAAGCGCGCACTCAACTCTCCATCTACCCTTCCACCTCATTTGGGTGCGAAGTTGCACGGGCAAACAGCCGAGAAGCCATTATTCCATTTTAGAGACACCGACAACCTCCCGAAAAAGGCTGGACGTCTATTTCCGAGTTATACGGCAGGCCGTAACCTGGATCATGCAGGCCGGCACGTCCGGGGAGAGCCGCCGACCCCGGCACCCACGTCCCCATCGCCGCCGATGCCGCGGGGAGCATCCCTGTGCTCGGGACGGTGGCCCTCCCGCCCGTCACGTCTCCTCTATAGGGGTGGATATCGGACGGGTGGGAGGACACGCGATTCCGCAAACAGAAAGAGCACGAAGCCAATAGGAGAAACAAAATAATAAATCTGAACGACTCCTTCGGACCGAGGGCGAGGCGGAGAGGACGATGGAATTTTTTTTTTCATTCCAGCATGTGGTGTGGACATCCTCACGGGTTCTGAGGGCATAAGCCACGTGTAAGGCTGCAAAGCCTTCTGCGCACGGGAGGCCTCCATTCGGCTTGGTCACCAAAGTCACCTACGCCAAACAGCGGCAGGGCTGGATTAAGGTTTCCTTCAGCCCTGGGCGTTCGCGGACTCCCCACCTCACCTCACCACGCCACCGCGAGGGCTACCCCCGAACCCCCCAAAAATATGTGCAGTCAGACCTAAAATTTTAGGTCTGCACGGACTATTCCAAGCGGTCTATGCAATTGTGGGTGAGCCCTGAATCAGTGTAGAAGGGCCCCCAACTTTATCCAAAGGGACTTCTCCTTCCTTAGGAAGAATGCCGTCCAAACCACTTCTTATAAGAGCAAAGAGAAGGACCCTTTATTCTAAAAAGGAAGGGCTTATGTAAATTTGGGGTGACAGGGATCTCCCAAAGCATTCGATGCACGTGCACGGATATTTGCTTTCCCAGGACTAAAATTCTGACAAGTGGTTGATAATAAAGTAACTTCCCTTTAACAATCGACGATGAACCTTGAATCGCACATGCATTGGCTCAGCAGTAAGAAATATTGTTATGGAGAGCACTGGGAAGCCAGGCCTCGACTTTGCCGATTAACGTCAGCATAATTTTAAGTCAGGCAAGGGGCTAACGACAGCAACAACCTTTTAAAGTTGACTAGAATTCAAAATGGAGGAACTTTAGTTAAGCAAATGCAGAGAGAGACAGAGAGTTTCTTTAGCTCGGACCTTTCCGCAGGCAATGCCCTCTGTGAATTGGACTCTCCAGGGTGCTGAATCTCTACCAGCCCTGCAGAGTAGACCAGGGAGAAGACGGGAAACATTTTCTCTATACTCTTTTACTCTTACGCCACTAGAGATGTTTTTGCAGACCCTAAAATCCTCTAAGATTTTCAGACTTTGCCTAAAGCACCTAATGGATAAAGTGGCCCTGGACGGTGGTGCTAGATTCCACCATGGATGTTTATTTCTGACTTTAAAAAAGAAATTCAATGGCTTTTTCAGCTTTCCTGTTAGAAACAAATAAATACAATTGCTGGAATTAAAGGATTTACATCTCCATTAGAGCCAGCCGCTACAGTGGTGTGAGCATTGGTTAAGAGGTGACATGACAGCTGTGTTTAAATATTTGAAGGGATGTCATGTTGAAGATGGAGCAAGCTTGTTTTCTGCTGCTCCAGAGACTAGGACAAGGAGCAATGGATTCAACTGTTAGGAAAAGAGATTCCACCTGAACCTTAGGAAGAACTTCCTGACGGTGGAATACGTGGAATCTTCTTCTTTGGAGGTTTTTAAAAAGAGTCCGGATGGCCATTTGCTGGGAGTGCTTGGAGTGTATGTTCCCACATGGCAGAATGGGGTTGGACTCCACAGCCATTGTGGTCTCTTCCAGCTCTGTGATTCTATGAGTAATTTCACAGCATTTCTCCAAAGTCGCCACATATTCATAAAGTTATGAAACCCAGACCGTGGTGGAGGATCGTAGCCACAATTAATACATTTCTTCCATCTCAGAGCCGGAATTCTTGTTAAGCTCTCAACGCTGGGACTGCCCGCTGTGCATTCCCACATCTTTTTCAGTCTCTGTGCTTCCCGGAGAGATGACCTTGCGTTTCCAGCAAGCTTTGGAAGGGCTTGTTTATTTTCGATTTTTTAATTTTACAGCCTCTGGATCCTTCAACTCTTGGTTCTTGACATTAGCCCCAAGGACAGTTTGCAATCAAACGTAAATACAACTGCTGGTCGTAAAAAAAAAAAAGAGAGAGAGAGGAATGCAACCTTCTCTTTGTGCACACACAAGCCCCTTTTTATGGCATCAAATTCAAACAGAGGGTGGGTTGTATCGCAGACTGAGATGCAGAGAGAGCTTGCAATAATAGTAATAAAAAAAAGTCCTTTGGTGTCTCCTCTCTGTTTTTCTTTCTCTTGCATGGGGAAAGTGCTCATGCCTTGCTCAGGCACCAAACTGCCTCATTTCAACCAGGAAAACTACAGCCACGTGATCCGTTCATCACACTCACAGGAAAAAACAGGATTGCCTGGCGCTGCCGTCAACAAGGAACACTAACAAGGCCTGTTTTGCCTAAGAATTGGACGCAGCTCTGAATAACAAGTGGATTTTGTGTTTCAAAAATTCAGGGATCTCTTGTCCTCTCAGCGATCCTGTGATCCAGGGGTTAGAGCAGGATCCAAGGGTGGGAGCGCTCCAACTTCAAGTCTCCTCTAGGACATCATCATCATCATCATCATCATCATCATCATCATCATCATCATCACCACCACCATCATCGTCGTCGTCATCGTCTTTTTTTATACCCTGCTTTTTTTCCTGGTAGGGACTCGAAGCAGCTTATACTAACTTTTTAAAATAAAAAAAAGCACCACCATATTTACCAGTGTATAAGACGCGGCAGCGTATACATCGTGCCCCGTTTATACACAGGCAAATACGATTTGCCATCATATAAGATGCACCTGTGTATAAGATGCACCCCATTTCCAAACAGTATTTCTCGGGGGAAAAAGTGAATCTTACGCGCCAGCAAAAGGTTAAAAATCACAGAATACAAAAGTCAAAGCCTAAATGAAACGATCAGACAGGAATTAAAACAAAGTTGAAATACAGAATTGAACCTCCATAAATTCTGCACAATTAACAATATCCGGCACCTTTCATCAGGCAGGCCAGAATCACACATTGAACGCCAGTTGGAATAAAAAACGTCTTTCTTTGTCTGCAGAAAGCGAGCAAGGAGGGTGCAATTCTCTGGGAAGGGAGTTCCAGAGCCTGGGGGCAGCCACCAAAAAGGTCCCGTCGCCCGTGTTTCCACCAGATGCACCTGGGAAGACGGTGGGACGGAGAGAAGGGCCCGTCCGGCCGATCTCAAAGCCCGGGCTGGTTTGGAAGGGAGAATACAGCCCTTTGAATAACCTGGACCTGAGCTGTGCAGGGCTTTAAAGGTTATCACCAACAATTTGAATTTGGGACCTTGGACCAAACACTCTAAGTGTCCCCTTTTGGCAAACACGATCCTGAGAAATCCTCTGTTCATCTACTCCCCCCCCCCAGCTGCTTCGAACAAATCTCCCTCTCCTCTTCCCACTTTGGTCCTCAACTCACTTCAATTGCTGAAAACTCAATTCAAAGTGCAAAAGCAGCCTGTCTTTCATTGGCCATTTCTGCACTACGCTGTTGTAGTGCTATTATTCCACTTTCAACCTCCTATGGGATCTTGGGGTTTGCAGTATAGGGAGAACTTCCCAGACTTCCCAGCCAGAGAGCTCTTGGGCCTCAGGAAACTACAAATCCCAGAATTCCCCCAAGGATGTTGAAGGTGGAATAATAGCACTTTAACAGTGTAGTGTGGAAAAGGCCATTAATTCAGCAGCACTGAGAAGAGAAGGCACAGTCCTTACCCATATGGAGACGGCAAAGCTTATCACTCCGAATTCTTATGTCTGCAATTTTGCACAGGAAAACATGAAATCTGATCACAAAAGGACAAGATCGATCGGCAAGAACGAACTTGCCACCGCCATTTTGTTAACTATGCAATGATTTAGATTAGATTTCAGATTACGCCTATAGACTATCAGATTAATAGATTTTTTACACTGCCCATACATCTTTGTGTATGCAAACGGACCAAAAATGATGAGGAAATAATTCCTCTAAAACAGGAAGGCTCTGTTACAACTATACAGATCATGATGAAGGAAAGGTACTTTGCACAAAAAATGTTGAAATAAGACCAGAAAAATGTAAAATTGCTGGCGTATAAGACTCAGTTTTTCCTCCAAAAAAATACTGTTTGAAAATGGGAAGCCTCTTATATGCCAATGTATCTTATATGCCACAAAACAGTATTTGCCAGTGTATAAATGGGGTGCGTCTTATACGCCGATGCGTTTCATATGCCAGCAAATACGGTAAAGCTGATACGATTGCAAGAAAATTTATTTCAAGTGAATTAAACAATAGTTACAACCTGTATTATTATTTCAACATTTTTTGTGCCAAGTACCTTTCTCCCAACATGATGCAAATTGACCAGCATTATTTTCATATTTTCCTATACAGAGCTATATAGAAATATCTTATGCAGGATGGGTGGGATTTTTTTGTCTTCGTAATATTCTAGAATGCAAACTTTAAAATGAGATGGCTGCTGGGATTGATGTTAACGAAGAACGTGGCTTCGTGTACACAGCGGCCGCGGTCACCTTTGCTTAAGGTGGCATTCTTTTACATTTATACAGTAAGGGATGTTGGCAATCTGAAATTTCAATGATTTGCATTTTGGAACAATATAAAATATGGTATATAAAAACATCCTTTTCGCGAAATCGTCTCATGTGTCTCTAGATACACAGAGTTTAATGATATTTATTTTTTGTGTTTATATTTTTACATTATGCTTTTATGTTTTTATGTTTATAGCTGTTGGCAACGGGCGCTGGCTGTCAACAATAACACTGGATATTCCTAGAAAGGATTCTTGGGAGGAAACAGGGAAAACCAGGGAAAAATTGATTGCAACCTTGAAATACTGCTAGATAAATATTATTTTAAAAGAAGAGGAAAAATCTGCAAAGTTTTTTTTTTTTTTTAAGAAATAACCCATAAAAATTGTTGGGGAGAGAGGGTTCATTTGGAACAAGGAGGAAACGGTTGCAATAGCAAGATTGCAACATTGAAATATTGCTAAATAAATATTATTTTAAAGAGAAGCAAAAACATGCAAATATTTTTTAAAAAAATAGATAACCCATAAAACTGCAGACTATGGAACAGGCCCAGTCAGCGTGGGATGATCACCAGGGACTAGTTGCATGACTTTTAAATGTCCAAACCTACCTATGATCTATTTGCTTTCAAAGCCTCTTTCTCTCCCATGCAATATGGGGAAGTGCCTTTGCCACAGCGTGCATGCAGTAGAGCGTGCATTAACCCTCCCCAAATTCTGAAATGATGCAAGAAATGGAAGGGGGATTTAAATTTCCGTGGTTCATCGTTGCACAAAAAAAACTCCCCCAAACCCAACATGCAAATAATCCCAGTCCTAAAATGCAACGGCACATTTACATGGCAATACATTTACGGGTTTGCATTTAAAATCTTGCACTGGAATTTTGCCTTTTTTCCCCCTCCCCGCCCCCGTTTCTTTCTTCCCTCCCCCTCCCATGAGGAAACCTTGCCATATTTCGCATTTGGGGAGGGGGGGGTACAAAAACGTCCCTCCCCAAATCTTAAAAGGTCCGATTACGGGGTGTTCCGCCCAAAATCCCCTTCCCCCTGCGCCGCCCCCGTCCGAAAAAGTCCCACCTGGCCTCCTCCGAGGTGAAAAAGCGCCCCGACGGGCCTCGAGTTCGTCCCCGGGGTGCCTTCACCCTCCGCCGGTTTCCGCGCTCACTCGAGCCTGAGGCTCCGAAGCGCCGCCTAGGCCTCTTCTACGGTAGCGGCCGGGCCCTGCGTTATTCCGGAAGTAACTTACGGGCGGAAGCTAGCGTAGGCTCCATTGCGAAAGGGCCGAGCTACGCAAAGTCCGTAGCGGCTTGAAAGCGGAAGGTCTCATTTCTGCACTTTTGCTGACATCTCGCATTAGCTTCATTCGGGGCGGGTGGAGCTTGAAAGGTCGCAAAGAATTTACATTTCCGTTGGGGAAATGGCGCAGGAGGGGATTTTTGTGATGTCGGAAGAGGCTCGGCTCTTTGTTTGTGTTTTAAATTTATCTCAATTTTTTTCACCTTTTTTCTTCTTCTTCCCCATAGGGAATAAAAGTAAATATTGCATGGAAATAGCTGAACTAAGGAACTGAAAAATAATACCACTCACACACAAAACCGGTTTTTATGGGTAACTTCTTTAAAAAAAAAAACCTGCAGATTTTTTCCCCTCTTCTTTAAAATAATATTTATTTAGCAATATTTCAATGTTGCAATGTCACTGTTGCAACAGTTTTCCCCTTGTTGCAAATAAACTCATCCCCATTCCTCTCTCTCAACTTAAATTTAACCTAAGTTTAACGTTTTAGTAGGGTACAAGTCAAGAAATCTAGATATCCCAAACTACAGATCCCCTTCAAATGTCAACAGAAATGTGCAAATTAAATTTGGGACATCTTTCCAGCACTTGGGCCAGTTAACTTAAGCGTAAGTCGAGTTTTACTGAAGTTTTAACTTCTCAGCAGCCAGCAAGTCAAGAGATCTAGATATCCCAAACTGCAGATCCCCTTCAAGTGTCGACAGTAATGTGCAAAGGAAATTTGGGACGTGTTTCCATCATCCTCAAAATGCTCACTTCCTTGCAAATAAACCCCACTGCGTTCAAGAAAGCACAATCCGGAGCTATTAAATTCAGTGTTCAGAGCCTAGCGTCAACCTCTTTGGTTTTCTGAGGCTGAGTTTGCACGCTGCTTTTATAGAATACGAAATTAATCGATGCACATTTTTGCATTTTGCAAAAAAAAAAAAAAAGTGTTCAGTAATAAGAACGGATGAAGAACAAATTAAGGACTAATTGCTTATTGAGAAAGGACCTATCGTAACGCGCTTCGCTGTCTGTGCTGAGCCATTGGACTACGGCTCTGCGGAGCAGGATTCGAATTCCCCGCTCAGCCACGGAAACATACCGGGCGACCTTGGGCCAATCGCATCCTCTCAGCCCCGGAGGAAGACGAAAGCAAACCCCCGAACAAATTTTGTCAAGAAAGCAGCTTGGGGCTGCTGTGAAACAACTTGGAAGGTAAACAGCAGCGGGTCTCAATCTCAGAAACTCCGTTGGCTGACTTTACGCAAACCACATCCTCTCAGCCTCAGAGGAAGGCAACGGCAAACCAACTCTGAATAAATCTTTTTCTTTGAGCAAGCATGACATCGTTGTTTGAGCGTTGGACTAGAACCCTGGCAGGCCAGCCACGGAAACCCATTAGATGGCCTTGGGCAAGTCACACTCTCTCAACCTCAGAGGAAAGCAATGGCAAAAAAGAAACTGAACCAGTGCGGTTTGAGGGTTTGATTAGGACTTCTGCGTCCCTGCTCAGCCACGGAAGTCCTACTAGGCCGACCTTGTGCAAGCCACACTCTCCCAGCCCAAGCAGGAGGCAATAGCAAGTCTCCTCCGGATCAGTCTTGCCACAAAACCTCCACGATACAGTCACCGAGAGCGCACTTCAAGGCACGCGCCAAGAACACCTTGGAAACCACACAGCAGCTCATTAAACCAGGGTGCAAAACGTGCGATTCTGGGTTTTTACGTGGCTCCTAAGGCTGTTCTCGATACCCTCTGGACTGACTCTTTTCTTGCTCCGAAAGGCGGAAAAATGCTTGAAAATAATTTTTAAAAATCTAATAACTTTGGCCTGAAGAGTAGCAAAACCCACCTTTTTAAATGGGTTGCAGAGTCTTGCACTGTTTAACACTCAAAACTGTTCTTTTTTTTTCAAAACCAAGAGAGGACTGCTGGCTATTTCTGGTTTCTTTTTCTATTATTATTTATTTTTATTATTATTTTGCATTTTTGGCAATCTGTGTGGCCCACCCTTCCTGGCTCCCGGTTCTGTGGGGCAGGGAATCCACGCCGGGTTTCGCTTTGTAGGAACTCTCCGAGGCGCCGAACACTTTCTCACATGCTTTCAAAGAGGTCTCTTAAGGTTCTGAACCTTTCAAGCTGCTCAAGACCTAGAGTAGATTCACTGCCCCGCCGGCATGGGATCCCCCAGCCGTTCCTGGTCCTGGGATAGAAAATTCTCCCCTGGCGTCATTGCCGTCGCCCACCAAAAACCAAAAACCTCTCCTCTGTGCAAAGTGTGGAAAAGAAAAGAGAAGAATTGAAAGGCGCCACCTCCTCTTTGAAGCCTGCAAGGCGCCACGGAGAGACAGATCCTATTATTCTCACCGTCCGCCCATCCTCGTCTTGATGACAACTGACAATTTTCTTCGCCTCTTCAGAAGCTACGCCCTCCGTGTATTAGGAGTGAATAACTAATGCCTAGCTTTGCATGCTTCTTTTTTTTAACTCTTTAAACTTCTTTTAGCTCTTTCCTTCTTGTTTTTCTTCTACACATCTGTATTTTGTGTATTTTCTATTCTCTATTTTGTGTCATTGCACGTCAACGTACGTTAATCCGAAATCAATAAAGACTCTCTTAAATGGAATAATTTGCACCACTTAAAAAAACGTCGACCAATTTTAACCATAAAAGAAATGAATATCCATTCAATGCAGTTTTTACATTTTTTTATTTTTTGTTTTATACTTCTATAAACCTCGCCTTGCATTTAATCCACTCTTGTCACGCATTTCCATTCTCCCAGATTAGTTTTTTTTTTTAATACACTAGAAAGCTTTGCAATCTCTTTCATTTCCCTTTAACGATATAATACGATAACCCTATACTAATAATCATCATCTGTGGTTATGATTATCAGTGATTCTAGTAAACTGAGCATCCTTAGATCCGTCATGGTAAAACAAGGCCATGCCAAGAACACATTGTTGGTTCATTTGGCATGGACACACATTGTGTGTTTCTGCAGGCGCGTGGCAACAAACTCATTGGCTAAAAATCTGTGCAAGTTATATTAGTTACAACTTTTATTACCGTTTTTCAGTTACGTGCACGTCAGCTCATTCCTACAACCAGAAGTTACATTTTACCTACGGGGGAGGCAGGCTTAATTCATGCAGGAGCTGTGTCTTATACCCTGCGATGCAATTTAGGTTATTTTAGGGCAGCCCTTGCCTTTTTCAATACACAAATAAGCTGCTTTTAATACCCAAGGAGTTTTTCCCATCTGTCCGGAGCACGCAAAACCTCATCGTTTCCAGAATGTAACTCTCATCAGTGCTGGCTCTAGCAAAAGCACTCCCGAAAGCTTTATGGCGGTTCCCGGAATAAACCAATAAAAGCTTTGCTGTATTTTCCTAAGCGTGGAAAACCATCAGGATGAACTGAGCGTGGCTTTTAGCACTGCAAGGCCCATCGTGCTTTACTCAACATGCCTCCCCTACACACTTTTTTATTTTTATTTCTGCCACCGTGTTTAAGTCCCATTCTGTAGCGGTGTGGCAAAACAAGGCCCCTTAGGTACAAACCGGTGACAGGAGGGCTCGCTTTGCTTTTCTACCTCTTTCGTTTCCGTTTAATGACACACTTTTATAACCCCAAAATAACAACCGTCTCCGTGATTATTCTTAGCCATTCTAGTAAGCTGGGCGTACTTTGTGACAGTAGAACCGGACCTGGGATCCGGGCCGGCCCCAAAACAAGGCCCTGCCAAGAACGCACTGCTTCTTCCTTTTGCATTTAGACACGCCTTTTCTGCAGGTGCGCTTTATAACCTGCCATGTAACTTAAGGTTATTTTAGGGCAGCCCTTGTCTTTATATATAAAAGTTTTTACAACACCCAAGAATTTGTTCCCCCCTCCCCCGTCCGTAACAAGCAAAACTTTGCTTCCAGAATATAACTCTTTTTATCAGCACTGCAAACACATCCCAAGAACTTTTATACCAGTTCCCAGAATAAACTACTAAACTTTATTGTAATTCTGGTCGCGCGCGAACCCAAACGGCTGAATGATGCTTTTTAGCACCGCAGGGCCCATCATGCTCTACCCCACATACTCTTTCGATAGCGCACCACCTCCCTCTCTCGTCCCCTTACTACAGCGGTCTGGGAAAACGCCCCCTTTATGTGTATACATAAAACTGCGAAGCCTAAAGTTTTGCAACTTCTCTTGTTTAGCGGGCTGAGAACCACTCATTGACAAACCTAAAAGTGCTCACCGTGTCCTTTCCACTCTTCGGACCCCTGTGAGCCCGCACTGTCACGTGCCCACACCCCCTGTCAGTTCTCCCTCCGGTCCTCCGCCGGTATTCTATCCCCCGCCCCCCAAAACCTGGTGACGGCCTCCGGTGCGCGAGCCCGGCAGTTCCCGCCCCCTCCGCCCTCGCCTGCGACGCCCACGAACCAAACCCCGCCGCAGAAAACTGAGGACGCGGGCGCCAAAGAAACACGCGAGACCGGGTAGCGGGAGAGCCGTTCTACTCAGCTCCGGGGCCCTCAAAAGGGCCGGCAAGGGAGGAGCCTTCGAGGCTCTTCCTCGCTGCCGCCTTCCTCGCCGGCAGGCCGGCCACGCCGCGGCTCCTCTCCCCGCCTCCGAAATCTTCCCTTCCTTCGCCGGCGCCGGCGTCGCTATCTTCGGACCCCCCATCCTCTCCGCCGCTTTTCCTTCCTCCGCCGGCACCGCTCTCTTCAACTTGCCGCCTTCTTCGCTGCCGCCCTTTTCTTCTCCTTCTTTTCTTCTTCCGTCTTCTTTCGCCGCCCGAGGAGGTCTGGCCACAAGCCCCCCGCGACACCTGGTTAAATACCCTGGGAGCGGACCTGAGTGAAACCGGCCGCCTAAAGGCCCCGCTCGGGCCCCTCCGCGGCGGCGGCGAACGGTTTCGAAGCTGCCGCCCTCATTTCATTGGCTGCTGGAGAACCAATGGAAACGAAGGGAACGCGAGCCCGCCGGCGAGCGGCTGGAGATGGCCGCCGAGAGGGAGGAAGGGAGGGGCGAGGCGTCCCCAGAAAGGGGCCGAGCCGGAGGGCCCGGAGGGACGGGGGGCTCTGTCAGGGTGGGGCTTTTTGAAGGCCGAAGGAGAAGGTCGCGGGGAGGGTCAGGATCCCTCCCTCCGGGCTTCCCGGGCCCAGGGCTCGTCCTGGGGCTGCCTTAAAGGCGCCTCACCCCATCTCCCTGAGTAGAGGGGAAAAAAGAATCCCCTTTCACCTCGATTTCTCTCTCGATTTGGTCTCTCTCTTGGATCACAGTACCGGTGAAAGGGATCTGGGGGTCTGCGCGGACCACAAGACGAACGTGAGCCAGCAGTGTGATGCAGCAGCCAAGAAAGCCAACGCGATTCTTCGTTGCCGCAATAGGGAGATGGTGTCTAGATCGGGCGGGATAATAGTGCTACTCTATTCTGCTTTGGTTAGACCTCATTTGGAATCCTGTGTCCAGTTCTGGGCACCGCAATTCAAGAAGGACGTGGACAAGCTGGAGCGTGTCCAGAGGAGGGCGACCAAAATGGTGAAGGGTCTGGAAGCCACGAAGCCCTCTGAGGAGCAGCTTGGGGAGCTGGGGAAGTCTAGTCTGCGGAAGAGAAGGTTCAGAGGGGACACGACAGCCATGTTTAAATCTTTGAAGGGGTGTCACATAGAGGAGGGAGCGGGCTTGTTTTCCGCTGCTCCAGAGACCAGGACAAGGAGCAATGGATTCAAGGTGCAGGAAAGGAGATTCCACCTGAACCTCAGGAAGAACTTCCTGACGGTCAGAGCTGCCTGGCAGTGGAAGATGCAGCTGCCTCCATGGAGTGTGGGGGAGTCTCCTCCTCCTTTGGAGGTTTTCCCACAGAGCCTGGGCGGCCCTCTGTCCAGAGTGCTTTGACGTGTGTTCCTGCCGGGCAGAAGGGGGTTGGACTGGATGACCCCTGGGGTCTCCTCCGACTCTATGGTGTTCTATGATTTCCAAACAGGGGCATGCATATTCTCTGGGTGCGTGTGTGCCTTTGCACGAGAGGCCCCGAGCGACTGACTGGGTCTGAGGGCTACCAGCCGGACCTCCACGGCTGCCCTGGGCCCACCCGCGAGCTAGACCGT
Source organism: Cyclura pinguis (assembly GCA_030412105.1). NCBI lineage: Eukaryota > Metazoa > Chordata > Lepidosauria > Squamata > Iguanidae > Cyclura > Cyclura pinguis. The sequence goes on along the minus strand of CM059612.1, from coordinate 16,052,493 downwards.
CCAGCCTGCCCGCTAGACCCACAGATTCCGTACCCGGGATTCAACCCACCACAGCTTGAAAACAAAGGCAGATTTTTAGTTTCCCTTCGCTTTTGCTTTGTGGGGTGAACTTTTCAGTTCCTTCTTTCCCTGTTGAGCGTGGGAGGGAGATTCGTGGCTCCTTACCTTGGCCCCGTGTTCCGGCCGAGACACAGTCTCTCTCATCTTTGAGATCTCGTCCTTCTCATCCTAGGGAACGTTTATATTCCATAAAACAAAGAAGACCCCCCTTCTTTAAAAAAAAAAAATCTAGGCTTTGCAACACCTCCAGCCGTGGGAAGAAAAGAGAGGAAAGCAAAGTTTGAATTTTCTGCTGTACAAACTGTTCCAAGTCTGTTCAAGTGGCACCAAACTTCCAAATTATTATTATTTTTTCAAAAAGTGACCAAGATGGCATCGCTCTCTATCCCACAAGACCGTGACTGGCGTTCTGGTTGGGATGCACGTCTTCGTAAATGTTCTTATGCCTGCGCAAAGTTGAATGGTTTTGCAGTGCCCGTATTCACCTAGGGGCTGGTGCCATATTTCAAGGTAGGGGTCTCCGTTAGGCAGTAGTAGCTAGTGGAGTGACAGAGTGATTAATGTAAATTAAAATTAAGATAATTTAGTTCATAGAATCATAAAGCTGGAAGAGACCCCCAAGGGGCATCCAGTCCAACCGCTTTCTGCCATGCAGGAAGACACGATCAAAACATTTCTGACAGACGGCCATCCAGCCTCTCTTTAGAAACCTCCGAAGAAGAGATTCCACCACGCTCCCTTGAGGCAGCAGCGGATTCCACCGTCAAACTGCTCTTACCAGCAGGAAGTTCTTCCTAAGGTTTAGATGGAATCTCTTTTCCTGAAGTTTGACTCTATTGCTCCATGTCCTAGTCTCTGGAGCAGCACAAAACAGGCTTGCTCCATCTTCAAGATGACATCCCTTCAATTATTTAAACGTGGCTACTGTGTCTGCTCTTAGCCTTCTCTTTTCCAGGCTAGACATACCCAGCTCCCTAAGCCGCTCCTCCTAGGGCTTCGTGGTTTCCAGGCCTTTGACTATTTTGGCCGCCCTCCCTTAGACACGTTCCAGCTTGTCGACATCCTTCCTGAACTGTGGTGCCCACAACTGGACGCAATATTCCAAGCAGGGTCTGACCAAAGCAGAATAGAGAGTGGTACCATCACTTCCCTTGGCCTAGCCACTGTACTCATATTGATGCAGCCCAGAATTGCATTGGCTGTTTTAGCTGCTGCATCACACTGCTGTCTCATGTTCAGCTTGTGGTCCATTGTGGGGTTTTCTTGGCAAGATTTGTGCAGAAGGGGGGTTGCCTTTGACTCCCTCTGAGGCTGAGAGAGTGTGACTTACCCAAGACCACCACAGGTGAGCAAGGACTCAAACCAGAATGCTAGTCCAATACCCAAATCACTAAACATACTGTTACTCCAAACTTTGCCCCCAGCTCCCTGCTAGGGTTGCCCAGTTCTGGACTGTCCCAGGACCTGAGGTTTCTGGGCCGAAATCTGAGATTTAAGGAGAGGTTGTGGGTGATGCCAGTAAGTGTTATGGGTTGAGTACCAACCACGGTTGCTCCCAGCTTTTCATCCAAACACACACGGAGAGACTGATAGATTGAGAGAAGCTTAACAGGCTCGGTGAAGGAATCCCACGACAGGCCTGATAAAATATGAAGAGAGAGGAAGAAACATTGTTCTTGACCATAAATTGCTCATTCTTTTCCAAAAAACCCTCCCAAAGGCCTTAAAAGGTAACTTAAAAGGTAACTATGCCTACTTTGCAAATCCAGCTTTCGTAAAAGACACAGGAGCAGGGATCAATGAAGAAGTTGGCAACCACATGTTAAACAATATGTCTTCAGACAATGGCCTTTGTACTCTTCCCTTCTCATCCTCCAAAAATGTCAATTTAAAGGGTGGAAATCAATTCAGGGAGAGCATTTCCTTCTCCAAACCCAAGTGAGCTTCACCTGTTGGATTTACGGCCATAAACAGGCAGATAATACCTTTCTAGGAAGGGATCTCCCTTTGAAGGCAAATTTGGGGAGCAAGGAAGGAAAGGAAATTAAGAGAGGCAAACCTTGTATGGAAAAAAAAATCTTTATTCAATAAAAAACTGAATACACACACACACACACACACACACACAACTCTGTTTGAATAATGTGTTTTGACAATACTGAGTGCTGAATTCAAGTTCCCTTTGTTGCCAGGAAAATCTGACTCTGTGCTTGTTACAAACTGCATTGCATGAATTATAGTTCCTCGAAATCTCCACAGAAGTGGATGAAGAAAGAATAAGAGCCTTCCGTACTTTGAGCTGAAAGATTCCTAAAGGGCCACGGGGACCCACAGTCAGTCCAGGGGTGGCCCCCCCAGAGGCTGATGGACTACAACTCCCATCATCCATCACCATTGGCTGTGCCAGCTAGGGACATGCAGTCCAAAGAAACCGTAATATAACTTTTCTTAGCTGTGAGATAAAAGATAACCATTTTTTAAACTACCCTGACAAGGAGCGCAATTATGGATTTAATTAACAGTGCTTGGAAATAACTTAGGGGAAAGTATGGATTTAATTAACAGTGCTTGGAAACAACTTAGGGAAAAGTAGTTATTACATAACTTCTTGACTTGTTCCTGGAATGACTTAATGCTTTTTTTTTTTTCAGTATTCCTGTAACTGTTTGAGTTACTTTTCTTGTTACAAAGGGTGGGCTGTGTTTGGAGGGCTGGGTTGTAGCTTGCAGCCTTCTGTTGTTTTCTCTAAAAAGTAACTCAATGTTACTTTTGAATGTAACTGAATGTTCTGAACGCTGAATGACAAAAAAGTAAAGGGCTACTTTGAAAAACTCCACCGATAACAGAAACTAACTATTTTGGGGGGCTTGCAACACTAACTAACTACTTTTAAAAACACACATATAGCATTCCAAGCTCTGTTAACTGTAAGTTATCGTAATGAATTGAATGACGAGCTCCAGGGATGTGTTTCCAAAACACCTAAATTCCAAACCAAGACGGTGTTCCTGGACAGTGTCTGGGGCTTCCCGGCCTTACTGGACTGCAACTCCCATCATCCTCTACCATTGATGTGGGCTGATGGGAGCTGTAGTCCAACAGCAGCTGGACTGGTTCAGGAGCCCAGCTTTGCTGCAAAAAAGACAAGACGCTTTGCCGGAGCACCCCGCATAAATTCCTCCGCCTCCTGGGGACTGTGACTGGGGCCATGTCCGCACTAGACTGTTATAGTGCTATTATTCCACTTTCAACATCCTATGGAATCCTGGGGTTTGCAGTTTAGGGAGGGGCCTTTCCTACACCTGCCCTTTAAAACCAGTAAATCAATGCCCCAGTCCCCAAAAAGAAGAGAGACACCCTCTCCAAGATCATAGGAGCCGATAGAGGAACATCTTTAGATTTTCTTGACCTGGACAGCATGAAATCAGCCAAAACCAGATGGAGAGGAATACTCGTCTTGGGAAATTCCCCCTCCGGTGCTAGAGAAGCTCTTGTTCAGGCCAAACAAATATTAGATATTATTTTTCCAAATGGACTAAGCCCTTCCCTCCTTCCCCTGGGTCTCCTGTCCAGTGATGGAGCTCAGTGCTATTGTTCCTTATGCAGAAAATCCATTTCTGATGCATAAAATTCACAATATAGTTGAGGAGTTATTCTTGCAAAAATTCATCCTTTCTTTCCCCACAGAAAATGGCATGTTCCATGCAGGAAACAAAGGGTTTTCTGTGCAGGAAATAAGAGTTCCGCACAGAAGTGTTATTTTCCATGCATAAATATTGCGTTCTGCACAGAAAATATTCTGCACACATATATATTGTTTTTCGGGTGGGAAATAATATTTGTGCACAGAAATGTTGTTCCCTGTGCAGAAATATTGTTTTCTGCACAGAACATATTCCTGCCGATGAATATTGTTTTCTGTGCTGTAAATAACATTCGTGCACAGAAATAGATTTTCCGCATATAAAAATAAAACTTGTGCACGGGAATATTTTTTCTGCACAGAAAATATTTGTGCACAAAAATATTATTTTCTGCGCAAAAACTTGCAGAGAAATATTGTTTTCTGTGCACAAAATAATATTGTTTCCAGGGCAGAAAATCCTGTTTTCCACAGGCACAAAAATCATGTGTGAATTTTGCACAGGATAAAGTACCAAAGTGCAAAGGTTCCCACAGTCCAGAATTCCCTCTCATCACAGTCCCGATAATGCAAGAATTACATTTTCTGAGCATTTTCCAAATATTTCCGAACGTTCTTTCAATGTTTAGCGGAAGACAGACAGCCGCGCAAGTCTTTCTGTGGCACAGCTTTCCAAAATTCCTGCTCAGAGTCTACGAGAAGAGAAAGGGCGATTGAGACGTCTCTGGCTTTCGTGGCCACTCGAGCCCACGTTCGGAAGTCCCACCAAAACACCCAGAGGTCCCACTAGCGGCGTGGCGGCTCATTTTGAAATTCAGGCACTCGTCGCGACGGCCCCTCTTACCCACACCAGCCAAGAGGGTCCAAAAATGTGGGCAGCTGGAGACCCTTGGCAGTTCTAATAGGTGTTCCTTTCCACCCGAGGCAGTTCTCTCGCGAGGCTCTTTCTTGCCCACCCGAGGCTGAGCCAGCTCGAGAGACTTGGCTTTCCCACAGGCATCGGCCAGAAGATGCCGCTGTTGAGAAAAGCCCATTTTTCGTCATGAAGCCATGAGGACTGCAGCTCAGAAAGCGCCTGGCGGTTGCGAATGATCAGCGTTCCTCGTTAGCCCGTGTTGGAGACTGACGTGTTTTTCTAAGGTGCCAGGCGCCGGCACTATATTGGTGCCCCTTGGCTCCGACTGTTTATTTCCTGGGAACTCTCCAAGAAGCAGCAGGGAATGGCTCCGGAACCAATGCTCGTCCGGGGACCACCTTGCAAATAACAGAGTCGGACTCCGCTCGCGGAAAAGTCCCGGGGACGCCAACCCTGAGGGCCCTGGTTCTGCTACTACGCTCCTTCCCTAACCCACCATGGTTAGAGAAGCTCTGAGGGCTCTTTCTCAAGCGACGGAGGCCACCGGGCTCTCCTTCTTCCTCCGAGGGGACAGCGCTACGTCTGAGCAGCACCAGTTGGGGTTGCAGCACAGCCCGACCGAAACGATGAGCCCCAAAACGACGACAGAAGAGAGGGCCCACTTCAACAGCCCCGTGTAGAGGAAGGGGAGGACGAGGGCGATCAGAATGGCCACTAGGACCAGCAGCGAGACCAGTCTCTTAGCCGCCCCCCGGCCGGTTCCTCCGCCAGCCGGCTCTCCGCTTTCCGAGACAATCTGGCTCCGAGTGCGAATCCTGCCGGGAAGGTCCAGAGAGCAGGCTGCCTCAACGTCCAGGTCTGGGGTCTCCAACCGCGCCACTACATCCTCTTTGTTTCGGAGGCTGCAGACCAGGCCCCCGAAGACGACGGTGGCTTTTCGGCAGAGCGGGCAGCCGATGACCCAAGTGTGGTCCTCGTTCCGGAGGAGGAGCTTGAGGCAGACAGCACAGAAGGCGTGCTGGCAAGCCAGGACTTTGGGGAGCCGGCAAGGGCTGTACCGGTTGAAGCAAACGAGGCAGTCCATTTCGGCCAGGGAGACCTTGGAAAGACGTGGCTGCGGAGGCAGCGGCGGGTGGAACGATTCCACCGGCGAGGTTTCGGACGGCTCCGCGGAACCCATCACGAGGACGGGCGGGGAGATTGTAAGCGCCTCATCCAACGCTCCTAGATCGGTAGACTCCGGATCTTTGGTGGCACGGGGACTGCAAGGCCTCTCTCCTTCTACCGGGCATGTTTCGCACCCGGGACCGCCTTCAATAGGGGCAGCTGGGCCTCGAGGAGTTTCTGACTCGTCCATTTGTGCCTTCTCTTCTTTCTCCGTTCCAGGCCGGCCTATCTGGCGACCCGGCGAGAGGGCTTCCCTCCCAACACGTAGGCCGTCCGCAGAACCCTCCATGAAGAAAAGCCGGGACGCCTCAGTGGCACTCACGGCTCTGACCGCTCCGTTTATAAAGCCGCTTTGTCCCACGGAGACACAACGAGGCCTTTATTTGCTCTCCCAGCCGTCCCACCCACCGGGGAAAAGGCGTGACTTTTTTCCCCTTCTCCTCCTTCCTCCTCCCCCTCGACTTTTTTAAAAGTAAGGTGGGGGAACCAGAGTTAATCAGTAATCCCAACGGCCGCAAGGCTTTTACGATGCTCCGATAACAGCCCCGAGAGAGCAAACATTTCTTTAGAACTGGCAAACAAAACCTAAGGAGGCCGTTTTTGAAGATATCGGGCAAGGAGGTGATGAAGTTTCCAAGCTGCAAACTGTCCTGCATCACAGAATCCTAGAGCTGGAAGAGGCCACGATGGCCATTGAGTCCGACCCCCTCCTGCCATGCAGAAACATAAACTCAAAGCACCCCCAGAGAATGGTCATCCAGCCTCCGTTTAAAAACCTCCAAAGAAGGAGACTCCACCACACTCCAGGGCAGCATATTCCACTGTTGAAGGGATCTTACTGTCAGGAAGCTCTTCCTAATGTTTAGGTGAAATCCCTTTTCCTGTTGTTTGAATCCGTTGCTCCGTGTCCTAGTCTCCGGAGCAGCAGAAAACAAGCTTGCTCCATCTTCAACATGACATCCTTTCAGCACGACACCAAGAGAGGCGAGGTCAAATCTGGAAGGATGCCGCTACCTGATCACCTTGGCTTGGGCAGAAGTGAAGCAAAAATCCCACAAAGAATGATAGAATAGCAGAATCGCAGAGCTGGAAGGGGTTGCAACGACTATCCAATCCAACCCCAGTTATTGTCCTTGTGTGTTTTCAAGTTGTTTCCAACTTTTTTTTTCTCTTTCCTGTTTTCTTTCTTTATTCCTCCCTCTGAGTCTAGTTTATCCCTAAGAGGGTCGTTGTTGCAAAGACAAAAAAGGAAGCAAACACTTTGCTGCCTTGAGCATTTGGGAACAGAGGCAGGACACGTTGGTCGTTGTTGTTGACCGTATCAGGATTTTTTTCTTGGCCAGATTCATTCAGAAGAGGTTTGCCAATGCCTTCCTCTGAGGCCAAGAGAGTGTGACCTGCCCCAAGATCACTCAGGGGGTTTCCACACTTGAGAAGAGACTCGAATCCTGGTCTCCTGGCGTCTTAGTCCAAAATGCTAGTTCTCAAGGCTTCTTCAGAGGGGGTTGGCCTTTGCCTTCCTCCGAGGCTGAGAGAGTGAGACCGACCCAAGAGGATTCCATGTCTGAACAGAAAATGAAAATAAGCAAGGCCAACAAACACCACAGCTTGTTGCTTTGCAAGCTGTTGAGAGCTCGAAGCGTCTGCCTGGAACATTTCTCTTCTAACCCTTTAAAAGAGTCTTTATCAAAGGCTTTCACTTTCAAAATGGGGGGAAAAAATATAAAATCTCCTACTTCTAATACAGAATGGATGGATTTCCTACTCCACAAATTTTATGTATTAATGGGGGAAGTGGGAAGAGAGAAGATTAATCTGGGACCATCTTTCCCAATTGGGAAATTTGGAAGGTAAGCTTTGTGCATTAAAACCGCTGGACTTCACAGGGTCTCGGTCACCCTCCTCCTAGATCGCCAAAGTCTTTTCCGCAGAGTAGTGGAATTCCCACTCTTCCTCTACAGGTGTTGTGACGTCACTTTCTGGGTAGAATTCTGTTTCCTGTTCGGGATAGTGCACCGTGACGTCTTTTGCTTCCACCTCCTCTTGGATTCCAAAATTTCCTTCTTCCTCTCGAGCGGCGCCGGTCTTCCCAGAAGGAACTTCGGAAATGGAGCCGACGATCACCGTGTCTGCTCTCATGATGTAGATTTTCTCTAAAATGGGGAACGGAACAAGATTATGATCTTTTCGTCTTGTGGTGTGACCTTAACAGATTAGAGAGCTGGGCCAAAACTACAAAACTAACGAAATGCATTTCAAAAGGGTGAAGCGTAAGGTGCTACACTTGGGCAGAAAAAATGAAATGCATGGATATAAGATGGGTGACACCAGGCTTGACCACGGCACATGTGAAAGGAATCTAGGAGTCTTCATGGACCACAAGGCAGACATGAGTCAGCAGTGTGACGCAGCAGCTAAAACAGCCAATGCGATTCTGGGATGCACCAATAGGAAGATAGTGTCTAGGTTGAGGGAAGTGATGTTACCACCCTATTCTGCATTTGTTGTGGAGAAAAGGGTCTGTTTTGTGCAAAACACAGTGTGCAAAAGTTTTATTTTTTGATTTTGGTTTTAGTTTCTGCACACTTTTCCCTCCCACAATAAAAGTCCTGGACCGCAGAACATCTCTGGGTGGTTGAGCGTTCTCTCTGTAGCAGGTCCTCAAAAGGACAAGAAAAAGGGCAAATGTTTTTTAAAATCCTTACTCATATGTAATATTCATGACCAGTGTAGTGTAACCGTTAGCAGGACTGGGAAGCTCTGGGTTCGAATCCCCACTTGGGCATGAAGCTCAGTGAATGGCTTTAAGCTGCTGAGGGTTCAGCGCTTAGAACCATCACTTTGGTTGGAGGAAACCACAACTCCCAGAATGCCCCAGTGAACATGACTGGGGATTTCTCGGAATAGAAGTTCAAAAAAAAAAGAAAAGTAACTCTCTCAACTTCTGCTAGTGATGGTGAGCTCCCTCTCCGGGCCTGTTCACACCACACAGTCGTAGTGCTACGATTCCACTTTAACTGCGATGGATTGTGGGATCTGCAATTTAAGGGTGACGCAATTTAGAAGTCTCAGCCAGGAGAGCTCCCCAAACTACGAATCCCAGGATCTCACAGCACGTCGCCTTGGCAGTTAAAGTGGAATAATAGTACTATAATTGTGTAGCGTGAATGCCTCCGTATCCCCCTCATTCCTTCTCCCTCTCTGCCTAGCCTAGTTTCCAGGGTTGTTATTGCAAAGGCGAAAAACGGCGAGAAGGAGTACCTTTGCTGCCTCGAGCATGTTGGAGCAGAGGTGGGACCTAAAATAAGTATAACTCCACGTCCACGTCCACACTGCACCGTTATAGTGCTATTATTCTACTTTCAACATTCTGTGGCATTCTGGGGTTTGTAGTTTACTGAGGCCAAAGAGCTCTCGGGGTGAGGCCTCTCCCTAAACTGTAAATCCCAGGAGTCCATAGGATGTTGAAAGTGGACCAATAGCACTATAGCAGCGTAGCGTGGAAATGGCCCCGATTTTTCCACCAGAGGACAAGACTCTGGTCTTTTCAGGCTTAATGACACACCTGCCTCCTCCTCCCAGTAGCGGAAGAGGGGTCCTCCTCTCGTGAAAAGCCACAAACTCACCAATGCAATTTGTGCATTGTGGCGGAGGGTCTCCCGGTACTCCGCCGTCCGCCTGAACCAGCTCAGCTTCCCCGAGATCGAGGACGGGGGGTTCCTCCGTTTCCAAGAGCAAGCCACCCTCGGGCGCTTCCGTGAGGGGCTGGACATTCGTGGGATCCCCTTCTTCCAGCACGTTCTCTGCCGCACTCAGCATCTTAATCTGCTTCTGGAAAAAGAAAGGAAGCCCATAGAAAGAGTAGTCGGAGCTTTGACTGGTTATCTCGGAATGGGGTGCGGAGGGGCACCGTGTCCTACGAAAACCGGAAAATTTGTGGCCAAGCGATACCAGATTGCGGTCAAGACGGCCAAAGTTATCGGCGAGGAAGGACACACAAGCCGCAGCGGTTTGCTTTGGCCCGAGTCTACTGGGAAGGGGAAAAATTGTGCCTTTTCCTCCTCCTTCCCAAGAAGTTAATTGAGTGCAAACAGTTTTTGCATTTTGAAAAAACGGGGGGATTTGTGGCCACGCCGTACCCGATCGCGGTCAAGACGGCCAAAGTCATCAACGCGGAAGAACACACACGAGCAAGGAGGGGCTGCAGTGGTTTGCTTTGGCCCGAGTCTACTGGGAAGAGGAAAAATTGTGCCTTTTCCTCCTCCTTCCCAAGAAGTTAATTGAGTGCAAGCAATTTTTTGCATTTTGAACAGAGTTTTTGCATTTTGCATTTTGAACAATTTTTTGCATTTTGAACTCGGTGCAAAATTGTGCCTTTTCCTCCTCCTTCCCAAGAAGTTAATTGAGTGCAAGCAATTTTTTGCATTTTGAAGTTCAAACGGAGTTCAAAATGCAAAAATTGTTTGAGCTCAATTAACTTCTTGGGACGGAGGAGGAAAAGGCACCATTTTGCACCGAGATCCAAATGCAAAAAATTGTTTGCACTCAACTTGTCGGGAAGGAGGAAGAAAAGGCACAATTTTGCACTGAGTTCAAAATGCAAAAAATTGTTTGCACTCAACTTGTCGGGAAGGAGGAAAAAAAGGCACAATTTTGAACTGAGATCCAAATGCAAAAAATTGTTTGCACTCAGCTTGTCGGGAAGGAGGAAGAAAAGGCACAATTTTGCACCGAGATCCAAATGCAAAAAATTGTTTGCACTCAGTTTGTCGGGAAGGAGGAAGAAAAGGCACAATTTCGCACCGAGATCCAAATGCAAAAAATTGTTTGCACTCAACTTGTCGGGAAGGAGGAAGAAAAGGCACAATTTCGCACCGAGATCCAAATGCAAAAAATTGTTTGCACTCAGCTTGTCGGGAAGGAGGAAGAAAAGGCACAATTTCGCACCGAGATCCAAATGCAAAAAATTGTTTGCACTCAGCTTGTCGGGAAGGAGGAAGAAAAGGCACAATTTTGCACCGAGATCCAAATGCAAAAAATTGTTTGCACTCAACTTGTCGGGAAGGAGGAAGAAAAGGCACAATTTTGCACCGAGTTCAAAATGCAAAAAATTGTTTGCACTCAGCTTGTCGGGACGGAGGAAGAAAAGGCACAATTTTGCACTGAGATCCAAATGCAAAAAATTGTTTGCACTCCACTTGTTTGCAGTTTGCGGCAATGGAAGACAAAGGACCGAGGGGAGGGGAAAATAGGAAGGGAAACCAGGAGGGATTATTCCTTCTTGGTTTCTTAGGGAGAGGGGATGAGGAACATTTAATCTAGTTTTCTGTTTCTCAACCTGGGGTCTGGGGTCCCCCTGGGGTCGGCAAAGCCCTGCCGCTGGACTCCAACGGGGACACGGTAGGAAAGCGGTGTTGGTGCCAAAACCGGGCAGGCACACATGCGCCTGCTGCCCGGTCTCTTTTGTCACTTTGTGATAGCGTGGGCTCGCACCCGGCGCCCACTTCCTGTTTGGAAATCAGCCCCAAAATGACCTATTTCCACAAACAGAGGTTGTTAGGGGGCAAGGAAACCCAAATGTGGCATTTTGTGTGTGCGTGCGTGTGCATTTTATGGCCCTTTTAATTAACGCTTTTTTTATTTTAACAAGGCGTCTCTGGGGGGCATCTAGAGCCACAAAACGGGGTCATGTTCTTTCCCAGGCCACGTTTTCTCAATATAAACAAATTCATTTAAACGCCTGCCCCCCCGAAAACGGCAAGACCACGGCCATTTCCACATTAGACTGTTCTAGTGCTATTATTCCACTTTTGACATCCTATGGAATCCTGGGGTTTGCAGTTTAGGGAGGGGCCTCAAAGGCCCTTCCCTAAACTGCAAACCCTAGGATCCCATAGGAAAGTGTTGAAAGCGGAATAATAGCGCTATAACAGTCTAGTGCGGAAATGGCCCAAGTTGGGGTATTGATGCCATACTTACCGCACATATCTTTGCCCGGTTCGATACTGTAATGGAAAACAAGAGAAAGAGACAGAGGAATTAGAAACTCGGGCATGTCATACTCTCTCAGCCTCAGGGCAAGGCAACGCTAAACCTGCTCTAACGAAATTTTGGCAAGAAAATCCCAAAACGGCGTGGCCCTAACTTGACTTGAAAGGCTAAATAACATCGTCAGAATGTAGCTGCGAAAGCAAAGGGGAAGATTGTCACCTAGTGGCTGGAAAAAGGAAGGACGTGAGAAGAGCCCCGTGGCTGCCTTAGACCAAAGCCCTACTGTCTATCCCAGCATCCTGCTTCCAACCGCGTGCCGCCGATGGGAAGCCCACGCGCAGGACACGAGTGCAAATTTGCCCTGCATTGCACATTGTTGAGAGCTGTAGGTCATCTGAGGCTGGAGGGAAGGTAAATCCAGCCAAACAATCATCCACTGATAGCTTCCATCGTCCACTTCCATCATCCGCTTGATTTTTTCCCCCCAGATCCCTTCTGAAATCCATCCAAATTCAGCATTTTATTCCTGTACTAGTCAAGGATGTTGGGAAGCCTGCAGACGGCTTGCTTTGGGGATTGACTGCCTTTGAATATGGGGGTTTCATTAGCTCATCTAGAGATGTGATATTTCTGGAAATTTTGAAGCCACTGGGGGGGAAAAAACCCATTTTTTCCTTTTTTTTTCCAGAAAAAAAAAATTGGAAATTTTCAGAAAAATTGGAAAAATGCAACATTAGCCCTTTTTACATCTTGCAAGTCACTCTGTTACTTCAGGAACATAAATTAAGACTACATACAATTTGATTTGGCATAAAATGGTCACAACCGGTATATTAAAAATACGGTGTATTCAAACAATTACTACAAATGGAATTTACTTTTATTTATTTTTTTATTTTTTTTTAAATTTTTATTTGTAAGAAATGGAGCAACAATCTCCCGAACTGTACGGAACCTCTTTGGTTTTGCTAGTTTATGTGGAGCAGGCAAAAAACACAAAATCTAAAAATTAAAAAACAAACAAACAGAAGAAACCACCAACATTGTAACGAAGAAAATTATTTATATTTCCTCTCCGCAATATCAAATAAACATAAAGCACCCGTTCCCATAAAAAGAATTGAGGGGGGAAAAGTGTGTAGAAAGGAGAAGGGAGAGAGTAAAATTAAATGAATAGGCATGAAATTTAGTTAGACTCATTTTCTGAGCTATAGTTACCAGTATCAGTGTCGCCCTCTTCTTTTTTGTAATTTTTCCAATATTTTTGGAAAAAAACAAAACAGAAAGGGCTTCAGGAAAAAAAAAGATTTAAAAAGTTTTTTTTCTGAATTTTTCCAATTTTTTTTTTTCCAGGCCCTCACCTCTCTAGTCCCTCCCAGCTCTAGGATGCTGTAACGGGTTTACCACCAGGCTTTACTCACTCTTCCCTTTGTGGGGAACGATCCACTTGTCGCACGCTCTCCATCGCCAGAGCGTCACAGAGCATGCGCAGAGAACCAGTCCCAAAAGCAACAGCACGCCCAGGAGGGTGAAATCCCCTTCGCCTGAAAGAGCAAAAATGACAAGAAACGGGATCTGTTAGCAGCCCCCACGCTTTGATACGATTTAACTGGCAAAAGATATTCATTGGCAGATATGTTTAATTGGGATAATATATAAACTACTAGCATATATAACCGGCATTGCCCAGGATTTTATTTTCTCACAGGTAATACTTGTTAGAAAGAGGTGAGAGCCTGTCCCTTTCATTCCCCAAACTGTCTCGTCCGACTTTTCCCCATATTCCCCAATCCCATCCGTATTCGGAGTTGTTAACATACAGAGTTTGGGTTCCTGAGGGAATATGGTGCCCTCCTCCTTGCTGCTAGGCCCTAGCTCCGCAGTAACCGGCCTGAGCTCTCTGGCTGAGAATTCTAAAGGCCCCTCCCTAAACCGCAAACCCCAGGATTCCATGGAATCTGCACAGCCAGCCAATCATATGAGGTCTTTGCCTGACACAGACAAGCATACTTTGATTTTTATATATTAGACGCACGCTTAGGGCTGAAAGCCACACGGAGAAGGGACCCTGGCTGGAAAGCAGGCTAAAGGGAACCCCAACACGGCCAGGTTGTAATTGGACTGAAATCCCCTAATAAAATCCCCTAACGAAATGGGACTGGACTGGCTTCATGGCTCTAAGCTAATCCTCTCAACGGAGACGGCAGCGAAGCTAGAGCCCCTTTGCCGTGTGCGTTTCCTACCGAAGCCTTCCGAAGCCTTCCCTCCCGGCACGAACGTCGTCCACCTTCCCGTCCTCAACACGGGGCTGCCGTGCAGCCGTCGAGGCCTTTGTCACCCACGTGCTAAAATCATCAACTTATTTCCCTCCTACATTGAAACCATCAACTCCTTCCAGCCCCCTTTTTGCCCACCTCGCAAACTCCATTGTTTTGCCCAAAAACCTTCAGGGCAGGCTTTTGGGCATAAAAGACCCCAATTTTGGGTACCTCCTTACAGTACTTCAGTTTCAGGGACCCACTCTGTCGCTCTGACTTTTGACTGGCACGGTCCTTGGGCACAAGCCCAAGCCATACGGCTCTTCTCCGCTTCTCTTCGGATGGTAATCACCACCCGTCCATCTCCTCTGCCCACTTTCCTCCCTTTCCTTTCGGTTAGTCTTGTGCGGTTGGGCGCACGTGTGATGATCTTTGTGCGTGCACGTGTGTATTTTCCCCTAATAAAACACATTTAAATGGAACTTGGGAGTCTTCCGACGCGTCTCCTTAGACATTGGTGGAAGGTCTCACGAAGTTAACCCCCCTCTCCTTAGCTTATACTTTGCAATCCATTTATTCCCCATTTTTTACATTTGTGATTTAGGGAGGGACGTTTAGAATGCTGAGCCAGGGAGCGCTACTGCCTCCCCAAACTACAAATCCCAAGATTCCATCAGATGTTGCCGTGACAGTTAAACTGGAATCATAGTGCTATAATTCTACAGTGTGGACGGGTCCCTGGTTTCACCCAAAATGCCCGCTGAGCATTCATACCCTCCCCGAAAGGGACACACTCTCTACCCGCCTCTTCTCGAAGTCTCCTCTGCAATGACGTCGATGTGGCTGGTGTTGGACTTGTCCGGGGGTTTCCTATCGGTGGTCCCGAGATTGCCAGTCGAGCGCCTGGAGTCCAGCTTGTTCCCGGGATCCGTGGTTAAGGCGCCAAGGAAGCCGGCAGGCGAAGTGCCCAGGAAAATACCGGCAGGGGCCACGTCGGACACCTGACTGGCCAGCTGGTTGCCGCAGCGTTCGTCGTGGGTGGCGTTTCCTTTGGTGGCAACGAGCTTGTTCAGCTTCGTACAGCTGCGGCGGACACAAGACGAGCAAAGACAAAGAAATCACAACGCCCCAGTAAGGTAGGCCTCCCCCGCCGGTTGAAAATCACTCACACCTAGAACTCTTCCGTTTGCAGTCTTTGCATTCCCTGGGTGAGGCCGCCTGTCTCTTTTCTTCGGACGCCTCGACTCTAATCCTAAAGGCTCAACTGAAGTTTTTAGTAATTGCAACGGTAGAAATCTGGGGGCTGAAGAATAGGCAGCAAGGAGTCTTATGGCAGGGCATCTATGGCTCTCATCACCCTCATGCTCCAAATGGGAGATTTTTGAGGGGCGGGGGTCTTATTCAGTCTATGTCACGGAGCAGCTTTCTGGATTTCATATAAGACGTTTTGGACTGCAACTCCCAGAAAGCTCAACTAGCATGGCCAATGGTGAGAAATTCTGGGAAGCAAAGTCCAAACCTGTCAGGGAGGGCAAAGGTTGAGAATCATTGCAATCAGAGGTACTTGGCAACCCTATGATAGGGACCGATATTTCCATGTGAGCAGTGGTGAAAAACCGATATAGCTTGGTGTGGTGACCTCCAAAGAAGGAGACTCCACCAGACTCCCAGGCAGCATTGTATTCCACTGTCAAACTACTCTTACCATCGGGAAGTTCTTCCCCATGTTTAGGTGGAATCTCTTTTCGGAAGTCTGAAGCCACTGCTCCGCGTCCTAGTCTCTGGAGCTGCAGAAAATGAGCTTACTCCATCTTCCACAGGACAGTCCTTCAAACATTTAAACATGGCTATTGCATCACCTCCTAATCCTCTCTTTGCCAGGCTGAACACGCCCAGCTTCCTAAGCTGCTCCTCTTAGGGCTTCATGGTTCCCAAGCCTTCTACCATTTTCGTCACCCTCCTCTGGGCACATTCTAGTTTTTCAATATCCTTCCAGAACTTTGGTGCCCAGAACAGGACACAGTATTATTCCACGTGGGGTCTGACCAAAGCAGGATAGAGCAGAATTATGACTTTCCTTGACCTAGAGGCAACCTAGAATGAGCCAAAAAAAGCCAGTGCCATTTTAGGCAGCCTAGAATGGCAGTGGCTATTTTACTTTCATCCTGCGTCTTGATAACGCTGGCATTGTTGCAACCCCTTGGAGAAGAGGGACTCCTATCTTGTCTCATATGGAGAAAATCCTGGTCCACGCTCGGCCCCCTCCGAAGGGGAATGGTTTCCTGAGTACACGCTGGGTAAATCAAATTGCAAGAAAGTGTTGCTTACCTGGTGTGGGTTTTGCAAGGCTGGGTGCTTGAGTTCTCATCCGAGAACGTCCCCGGAGGGCATTTCTCACAAACGGTGTCTTTGTCGGCCGTGCCTAGCAAAAGAACCAAGGACACATTTTTAAAAAATACAATCAAGCGTCCTGCAATATATATTAAAATATAATATAATTTATATCTTACACTGGCTTCTCTAGTCCAGTGTCAGGTGCAGAATGGAAACCATTTTAGCACCTATTTGGCCAAGCAATGTGGATCTGTAGTCACACAAGCTGAGAGTCTGCAGCCTGTACACTTGCATGGATATATTTTCCAACTTGGAAATTGTAGCTAAGGGGCCATTTCCAGGTCAAGGCGAAAGGAAGGGATCGTTCCTTCTCGCTTACTTGGAGAGATATGATACGGATTTTAAATCAAGCCTCCAGAAGGTAGAGGCAGAGTGGAGGGTGAGCCCTGATACCACAGCAACTTGGGGGGAAAGAGGAAGCTAAGTAAGGAAATATGCAAACCCCACCCAGAGAATCTTTGCGTGTTGCATCAACAAATCTATTCAGTCTCGCAAGTTGTAGCAAGCTGCTGTTTTATGAACTGAGTTGGAGATCCAAATGCAGTGCTCGGTTTGCACCTACCTCTGGTCTTCACACCAAAGCCCGGCTTGCAGAAGCTGTGGCGGGTGCACCGGGCGCACGAGTTGGACACTGGCGTATTACAATACCACCCGGACTCACACGCACAAATCCGTTTGGAATTCTGGGTGCAAGGAGAGATTTCCACCAAGTGCCGGGCTGCAAGGAGGGAAAGAAAATCATGAGGTCGGAAGGAAAATCTGAGATCTCCAGGGTTGGCAAATGTTGGAGAAACTTAGAAGCCGGTCCCCCATCCCTCCAATCAGAGGTGCGTCTTTGCAATTCACTAACACTGCTCTGTGGCATTTCTGCAGTGTAGATGCGGATTCAAAATATTACAAAATGCAGACGGCAATGTGGGATTTCGGCTCCTAGAAAGCAAAACGAAAACAGAGCAAAGCAAAAACAGCACATTCTACAAAGGTGTACAGTCTAAAGCATATGTATATACACACCCAAAACCATGCATTCTGCCAAAGGTATGCAATCTAAAATATATGTATATACACACCCTAAACCATGGGTCTTGCCAAAGGTGTGGAATATACACACAGAAGGAAGGAAACAATCATAAAACTATACCATATATTTGCAAAGCAAATTATCCGGACAGAATTCCAAAAATGCAATCTAATATAAAGGAAACTGACAAGTGCACGTAATCAAACTAAACAAGATTGTAAAATAACATTAAACTGAATGTGCAAAGTTCCAAAAGCCACAACTGTTAAAGTTCGGGCTAAAACCCGGAACAGATTCAGCATCCTGCTGACGGAATGGTAGGAAGGGGGACTGTACCTTTTGGGCAATTCACACATTGCATACACTTCGGTGTCCCAAGGTCCAGGTCCAGGTAGGATTCTGGCCCACAAGGCATCTTGATGCAGCTTATCTGCAAATCCAAGGGGCATTCTGTCTCCTGGTTGGTACCTTTTTTGAAAAAAAGAAGATTGTCGCTTTAAAGATAAAAAACATTCAACCCAGTTCGAGGCTTTGCAGACTTCTCCTCTGTCCTCTAATCAGGGGGTATGGATGGAGTGGAGAAGAGCACTCCACCGTCTACGAGGAGGGGGAAGCAGATACAGAGGGGGTGGGAAGGAGGATGGGTTATGTAGTTACACAGAAATGGGCAATTCAGCAGGCATTGGCTTCCACGGGATGACCTTTTCTTCTCTCCCCCCCCCCCGCACCAGCAATCATATTTTACGATTTTAAAATATGGTAGGGTAGAGAAGAGGAGAAGAAAGCAAAGTGGGTGGGTGGATGGATGGATGGGTGGGTGGGTGGATAAATGGATGGATGGATGGATGGATGGATGGATGGATGGATGGATGGACGGACGGACGGACGGATGGACGGACAGATGGACGGACAGACAGAGAAATGAATGGACGGATGGATGGACGGACGGACGGAGGGGTGGACAAATAGATGGATGGATGGATGGATGGATGGATGGACGGACAGACAGAGAAATGAATGGACGGACGGACGGGTGGATAGATGGATGGATGGAGGGATGGATGGATGGAGGGATGGATGGAGGGATGGATGGACGGACGGACGGACAGATGGACAGACAGACAGAGAAATGGATGGATGGATGGATGGATGGATGGATGGATGGATGGATGGATGGGTGGATGAACGGATGGACGGACAGACAGAGAGAGAAATGAATGGACAGATGGACGGACGGACGGGTGGACAGACAGACAGACAGACAGACAGACAGACGCACAGATAGATACATAGACAGACAGACAAATGGATAGATAGACAGATAGACGGACGGACGGACGGATAGACAGATGGACGGACAGACAGAGAAATGAATGGACGGATGGGCGGATG
Source organism: Cyclura pinguis (assembly GCA_030412105.1). Classification (NCBI taxonomy): domain Eukaryota; kingdom Metazoa; phylum Chordata; class Lepidosauria; order Squamata; family Iguanidae; genus Cyclura; species Cyclura pinguis. The sequence goes on along the minus strand of CM059612.1, from coordinate 16,033,711 downwards.
GATGGACGGACGGATGGACGAGTGGACAAATGGATAGATAGATAGGTAGATAGATAGATAGATAGATAGACAGACAGGTAGATAAATAGGTAGGTAGATACATAGCAGAGATGATTGGATGGATGGACGGACAGACGGACAGATGGATAAATAGGTAGACAGACAGACAGACAGACAGATGGACAGAGAGACAAACAGACAGATTCTCTGAATTGTGCCTCTGGTGCGGCTGCTGTTAACCTAGAAGTTGAAATGTCAGAAATTTCCTCCAGAAAATAAATAGGTTTTTTTTTAAAAAAAAACCAAAACATCCCCACCCACAGAGTTTTTTTAAAGGCACCGAGCGGAGTTTTGAGACCTCGGCTGCAAAGTTCCAAAATTCACTGACTTCGGTAAGTCACCAGGGGAGCCTTTCCCTCCTCCCCGTCCCAGTGACATCATTTTTGGGAGAGGGGAAAGGAAGTCCTCCCCACCCACCGTTCTCGTCTTCTCAGAGTACGTAATAGCAGGGCGGATTTCTCTCTCCCTACCTCTCCGCCTCTGTGGTTGCCGCGAAGAAACCACAACTAAAAAGACCCCGCTGTTTTGGTTCTCGGCACCAAACCTATCCTTAAGCGGGCCAGGGGGGCAGCTACGGAGGGGAAGGAAATGAAGACATCGCTCGCCATAAAAGCGTTATTGTCTGCTTTTGACTTGTTTTTGACTTATGGAGACCCTAAGGCGAACCTATCACGGAGTTTTCTGGAGGTCGAGAGGGTGTGACGCCCCCAAGGTCACCCCTTGGGTTTCCGTGGCCGAGCGGGAAAATGCAAGATTTCTCCCTCTCCTTGCGGATAATTTCATTGAGTTTGCAACAAGCTGAGGGCAAAAAGGCCAAATGTCTTTTCGCTACATGGTTATAGCGGTACGATTCTGTTTTAACTGTCGTGGCTCCATCACCGTGGAAACTCAAGGATGCAGCTACGGGGCGGTGGTGGTCGTCCACCAATAAAGATTTCTGGCACCCGCCCCCTACAAAAATTTCCGTTCACCTCCAAATTTCTAGCATTGCAGTTACCTTAAAGGGGTAAGCAGAGTGACCCGGAGGAGGTGAATGCAGCCGATAAAAGCAGTCAAGCTGTGAGCGATTTTCCAGGTTTCGCCTTCTGCAACGCTAGGAATTTTGCTAAATCCTTTTGGAGACAGAATTCCTGCAAGGATTAGGGCCTTCTTCTCTGTAAAGATGGGATTTGTCATTTCTAGGGAGGGTTCGGAAGGAGCCGTCCAACGTGCCGGACCTACGGAGAGGCAGGTCTTAGCCCTTTGGAGAGCTCTTTTCAAGTTCAGACTAAAACCCGGAGCAGAGTCGCTACTCCGCTCCTGCGGAAGTTGTCAGCCACCGCTGACCCAAAGCCAGCAGATCTACCAAACCGTCCCTGGCAATCAACTAACAAGTTAGATGAAGGATTCTTGCCATGACCCCCCAAATGTTCTGCCTGAGGCAGATAATCGCACACAGGTTTCCGGAACAGGTTTGCTAAGAAGTCGTTTCTATAATGCACCGGGGGCAAAGTGTGGCTCATGGGTCACCCAAGGGCTGTCTTGGGGCCCCCTGGGCCTTGCAGGGGGTCAAAATCTTTGACTCAAGGGGTGTCACTTCCTTGTCTCCCCCCCAGCCCAGCCATTTTAGGCCCAGGAGAGGCCTTCTCTAAAAACAAGAAGCAAATTTTCATCACATTCTGTTTTTGATCCTGACATCTCAAAATGTCCCCCCGCTCCAGTTGCAAGAGGGCATTTGAAGCCAAAGAAAGCTGACATTTTTAACGCAATGTGAGTACCTTTTGGGGTCGGGCAGCCCTCCGGGGTCTTCTGGGGAGAAATGCAGCCCTCCCAGCCACCCACAATTCCCAACCCCTGGTGCAATGAGACGAAAGGTACTGACCTGCCGGGCATCTTGAGTAACACTTTTGGACAGCACCGTCGTACACGTAGCAACGTTTTGGACACTCCTGCAAATGTCAGAGAAGCAACAGAGCCAGAGGTTAAAAAGAAAAACTCTGCAAGAGGTGTACAAAAAGACGGCAGCTACAAAAGGGGAGTGTAGTTTGCACACTCTCCAACATTTCATAGAGGAAGACTGGGACGCGTGGGCCCCAGCAACAGCAGAGAGTGCTCAAGGTGGCAAAAGGTTAGGAACGAGCAAGAACACAAAATACGGAATGGCTGCAAAAGTTTGCTTTTGCCTGAGTCTGCTGGGAAGGGAAAGATTTTTGTCAACTCCTCTCCTCTTCTCCCTGCCGCCTTCATTGCGTGCAAACTGGGTTTGTATTTTGAACTCCATTTGCAGCAATGGAAATAAGCTGAGGACAAAAGTGGGGGGAGGAGAGAGAAACCGGGACGTTGTAAAAGCAGCTGAAAAAGCAGGACGGCAAAGGATTAATCGAGACTCTCCCTGCCAAACTGGGACAGTTTGGAGGGATGTGCTTATTCTACAACTGGCAAATAGACACACGCCCAGCATTGCAAAGAGGCGCACGCCCAAATTTTGTCCCAGGAGGAAGAAGCGTGCAAGCAAACAAAGACTGGATAAGCCATTTAATGCTTTGACTATTTTCCTCCTTACAACAAGAGCAGGGCGTGCACAGCCTTGCAAATGCCATCTGACGTCAACTCCCGGCATTCCTCATCACGAGCCAGGCTGCTGGGGATGATGGGAGACTGAGAGACAGATTGTTTCGTTATTTGTTTGAATATTTGCATCTCAAGGCAACAACTGATAAAATCAATTTAGGACCATTTCAGAACAAGAACACTAATTTGACCAAAAAAAAAGAGACTAGAATCGTAGAACCATAGATTTGGAAGATACCCCAAGGGCCATCTAGTCCAACCCCATTCTGCCATGCAGGAAGACACAATCCAAGCCCTGCCTTGGACAGATGGCCACCCAGCCGCTGGTTAAAAACCTCCAAAGATTCCACCGTACTCCGAGGCAACGGTGAATTCCACTGCTGAACTACTCTCACCATCAAGAAATTCTTCCTAATATTTAAGTGGAATCTCCTTTCCTGAAATTTCAAGCCATCGCTCTCAGTTGATGGTGTTATTCAGTTTTTGCATGTATTTGCAAGTGATATATACCGTGCGTTATTTACATTTTTCAGCAGCCAAAACGCATGCGCGAGCGAAAAATGAAAGAAGACTGGGTTCTTGCAATTTGACCATTTTTGGTTTATGAAAGCGCTCTGGTTCCTAACCTGTCAAGTATGCAGGAAATGCCTCTAAAAGGATGCTCTTTGTTTCCCTGTATCAGACACAGGGATGTAATTCTTCACTAAGATTCTTCTCAATTTTTTTCACATTTCAATTTTTTTCCAATTTTTTTTTTCTCCAAATTTCATTTCCCCCCAGATTTTAGCCATTTTTCTTCCTGCCGGAGAACGTCTTTGAAAACCGCCTTGCTTTGCTCCAAATAAATGCTTCTGTTCGAACTCTGAGCGAGCACACATGATCCAAGACGTGACATATTCCCTCTCTAATATACGCAAGAGGACAGCAGGGATTCAGTTAACCCAAATATTTGGATTCTCATCGGAACTGCTTCCAATACAGGGACTGCATCAGGAAACGGCAGACACGCTATTAACTGGAAGGCTAATTATTGCCAGAGCCCTTTTCTGACATTGAGATCACACAAGGGAACCTCCGACATCCCACTGACTGGAAATGCTAAAGAACGAGTAGGTGGATTTGGTGCCTTTCAACGTGGCTCAGCTGCTGGCCTCATCCCCCCAAAGCGGTTATTAAGACTGCGAATGACCACCTCTCCGTTTAAATTTAGGTCGCACCTGCTGAAAAATGTTAATAATACGGGAAATGGCAAGTCCAGGACCAAAATTTGACTGCGCCGACTTCATCTCTAGCTCTAGAAATGAAGCGAGGAGAAACGAGAGGTAGAAAGCCCCAGAGAGTGGCAGCAAAAGCGAAGTCAGGAGAATCGGCCCAGTTCCAGCCACAAGTTTTGCATGCACAAGTTCCTCCGGTCAAAAAGAGCCCTATTTGTCTGTGGAGCAGCTTCTGCCTTTTCGAGCGGGGCCTCCTTTCCAGCTGAAACCATCCCCAGATGGAGAAAGAAGCAAAGACAGCTCCGGTCGCTAGGCTTGCAATCTAAGAGACACCGACGCAAAAGAGAAAAAGGAGCCGGAGGGAAGAGGAAAAAAAAGAAAACCCAAGAACCAGCAACTCGGATTCTAAGCCACATAATTACTACCCGGGATAGAAATTGTTTAGGAACAGGGGCGAGCTGGAGCCAGACGATCCCTCCGTTAAACTCACGATGTTACCCTCTCCCCATTTTCTTTATTTCCTCTGCAGCCAGATGGGATTGTGGCCAGCGGCTGTCTCGTCCTGGATACTTTGTGCTCACAAACTTCGCTCCGAGTTGCATTTATTTGGGGCAAAGCGAGCAAGACAGCAACTTTCCCCAAAGTGGCTGAGACTTATAGGATGGCTACATGTTTTACACCTTGTCTTACAAATTTAGGCGTGCATAGCAACGATTGGCAAAAGTCATAAACATCCCATCACCCCACCAGCACAGGCATTTTTCCAGGCCTTCTGTTATTTACGTATCTTTCATCCTGGGAGCTGACTAGGGTCCTCTCGCCTTATCTTTGCATCTCCTTTTCCCGTAACACCGTCCTGCTAATTTTTCATTCCTCCTTCTGCTCTTTTTCCCTCTCTCCAGGATACAAAGTGACATTGAATATTCTAGCAATTAACCAGTTTATGCCTTTGGATATTTTAAAAATTCCAACCAGATATGCTATCATGTATCCATCGCTAGCAGCAAGTAGCAATTAGCAATGGACACATGATAGCGATTCAACATTTTATATCCTTTGTTGATCTAGGAACGCCGTTCTGTAACATATACTGCTATATCTAGCATCCACATGACATTCCCTTTCCTTTAGGGATGGGCCAACCAGGTCCTCGAATCCTCACCAAGGATTCAAGATTTGCGAATCTAAATCTCCGTGCAAAAATAGGCAAACCGAGTCTTTCAAATCCATCAACCAAAAAATAGGTTTTCTTTAAAAAAAGGTTCTATTTCAAAAAAGTTTTAAAAAGTTCAATTTTTTTTAAAAAAGTTGCTTCTTAAACCCTTTTTTAAAAAAAGAATGCAAAAGATTCAAGATTTGTGAGGTTCGTGGATTCCCAGAACCTTGCAGGAATTTGGATTCGGGAAATTCTGGATTTGTCCTATCCCTACTTTGCTTTCTTCTTCCCACCGTTGCATTAACCGATTTCAAACTACTTTTGCACTCTGAACTTGGCTTCCACCAACTGAAGCAAGCAGAGGACAAATGAGGAAGGAGAAAGAAACTGGGACAGTTCGCAGGCATTTGTGAAAGGGACGACAGAGAATTAACCGGGACTGCCAAATCAGAGCAGTTGGACGGCACAAAAGAGCAAAAGCAGGTTGGCAAAATTATCTTGCTACTTAAGGACGTTCCTCACAGGTAGGTCTTTGAACCTGAGCTCCAGCATATCTTTTCCAACAGAGAGGCATGAAGTTGCATAGGCCTCTGAGCATGCGCAGAGTAAATAGCCATCAGGAGCACTCTCCTTCCATCATCATGTGGCGACTTGAGGTTGCAAGGTGAAATTTGGCTGCAAAAAGGGACACACAAGAATCTTTCCCGCCACAACGAAACTTTAACCCAGAAGCACCGTTACCGACACACGCAGCATGCAAACTTTTTTTAAAAATTTGCAAACACGCCAATTTAGAGCCATGTGACCTCAAATCTCATTTTTGACGTGTCAGCCAGTCTTTTTCCCTCCTCTTTTCATCTCTTGACTGAGCGTCTCGTTTCGTCTAAGGTCTCACCCACAAAAATCCAGCTCAGCATCTTCAGCTCGAGAGAGAGAAATCCGGAGAGAGGGTGGACGGTTAAGCCCGATGCTCTTCCGTTAAAGCAGCGCGGCCGAAATCAAAACCACCGGTCCCGAGTTTCAGTCAGAGCAACGTCTCCGAACGGAATCCCTGGGGGGCTGAGGCCGCGATCCGAGCACGCACGCTTACCTGGGAGTCAGCCCTTTGGGATGCAGGGGCTGGAAGTCACCATGAGACTGACACGTTCCCCTAGCGCGTGCAGGAAATTGGACGGAATGGCTCCACAACCTCCGCATTTACCTGCTGTGAAGTTACGACGTAAGGGTGTCTGTTCTGCAATGGGGTAGCAACGGGGTGGCCAACGTGCCGCAGGCTCATCTGTAATAAGCTCGGATCGGGGCACTCCTGTAACCACCCTTCCCCGAGCCAGCTCCCTCCTGGTGGGTTAGACTGCCATGCTCATCGTCCCCAACCGCCTGGGGATGATAGGGGTTGTGGTCTAGCACACTGGGGGGATGCTAGACGGGGAAAGGTTGTTATCAAGGGTTGGGAGCACTTGGGAAATGCTGCTAGTTCCACTGTCTCAGCTTTTTCCCAGTCGCGAGACTCAAGGCAGCTAACGCTTAAAACCAGTACAGATTTCAAAAACGCAAGCAAACCGTCGGAAAACGATATGTTTAAAAGTTACTTTCACGTTGTCCAACACTACTCTAGTAGTACTAGCAGCAGCAACAACAACAATCTAGTATCACCAGTACTTCTAGTACAGCTGCTATTACTTCTGTTATTATGACTACTATTGGCACTACATCTCCCAGCACTACTCTCCAATTAGTGGCAGTATTAGCAACCGAGTATTGTTAGTACACGTACTTCTAGTACACGTACTGCATCCTCCAGCACTACTCTTCAACGGCAGTAGCAGCAATGCTAGGGTTAGTGCTACAGTGCTAGTACTAGGGGCCTTTCCGCACGACACTGTTACAGTGCTATTACTCCACTTTCAATGCCCTGTGGAATTCTGGGGTATGTAGTCCACCGAGGCCAAAGAGCTCTCCGGCTGGGAATGCTAAAGGAATGCTAAACTGCAAATCCCAGGATTCCGCAGGAGGTTGAAAGTGGAATAATAGCACTATAGCAGTGTAGTGTGGAAAGGCCCTATTATGCGTAGATCTGCTAGTACCACGAGCAGCTTTACTAGCAACAGCAGCAATACGAGCGCTTCTCGTAGTACTGATACGACGAGTGATACCACTGGGAGCAGTTATTTGGGTGTGAACAGAACTGTAACCGAACTCCCCACGCGCTGCACAGATCTCAGCACCTTCACTCCCCTCGCAAAGCTGCAAGCGCAGGGCCTCTATCGATTTGCACAATCAGCGTGCGGTTTCCGTGTAAAGTCTCCCCCCGCCCCAACCTCGGCGGCCCTTTCCACGCGGGACAAAAATGGCGGCCCTCTCTCTTTCTCTCTCTTTCGTGGCGTGCGCTTTCCTTTCTCATTCCGACCCGCCGACCGTGACTCATTCATAAGCGCCTTTTTGAGGTCACTCGAAACCCACAACGCTGAATCAGAAAAAGAATTTGGAAGAAAAAAAAAAAAAACACAAACTCAAACACAATTCGGTCGGCTCGAGATGAATGTGGCTCTCTGTTTGTGCAAGCGAGGCCCGGCGTGTTCAGGAACTGACGGTGCCGGCTGACTGAGAACGGCCGCCCTGGCGCTCCCGATAAGGCGGCCCGCCCGGACGGGTTTTCCCCTCCTGTCCCACCCGCCTTCAGAAACCAGAAGCAACCCACATCTGAGCAACGGAGCCCTGTGGGTCTCCTTCCTTCCGGCTTGGTTCTTTGAGAAACGTAGCGTCGTTGGCTGGGCCGAGGGGCCGTCCAGCCCGACATCTAGCCCGCGCGGGGGTCCAGCCGACGCTCTTAAAACCCAAAAGCCGGCAGGAATTTCCAACGGCTAGCCCTCTGCGACGCAAGAGTACAAAACCAGAGCCCTTCGGGGGGAAAAAAAATGACCTCTCCAACTGCTCTTTGAAGACCCCGGCGAAGGAGACTCCGTCGTCCAAACTCGCGGCTGGGGTGGGAATCGCGCGGCCCCGGGGACCTTGCCGGATTGCAACTCCCACCGGCCCGCGCCAGCACGGCATCGGAGAGGGATGCTGGGGCCTGCAGTCCGTCACTATCTAGAAGGCTGCCCAATTCCCAGCCGAGAGAAACGACTTGGGTCTGAGCTCGAGCAGACTCGTTACGTCAATGGGAATTACAGAAGCGTTGGCTCACCATCTAGCAGTGGATTCTGGGGGTCTCCTTGAATTAGGAATAAATAAGACCCGGCTCGATTTATGGTCTGAATCCTATTATTAGCATGAAGTAGAGTAAACCCATTGAGTCAACAGGGGGTTGCTTATATGTAACTAACCACTAGGGGCCCAGGCTATAGCCATTTCCGCACCAGGCTGTTATAGCGCGATGATTCCACTTTCAACGTCCTCTGGAATCCTGGGGTTTGCAGTTTCGGGAGGGGCCGCCCGGCCCCTCCCGAAACTGCAAACCCCAGGATTCCAGAGGACGTTGAAAGTGGAATCATCGTGTTATAACAGCCTGGTGCGGACATGGCCTATGTATCAGCTGCAGAGTTTGGAAAGTTATTCTTTAAAAATAGTAGTATAAATTTATTGATTACTCAATTCACCCGATCCAAAATCTTTAAAAGCAATTCACTCCTGCTCACTGTTAATGGCTTTTGGACAAGCAACTTGTTGGCAGTGTGGAGTTCGTTCTTCCACTGCTTGTTGCTTTTTCTATTACTTTCTCTCATTCCCCTGCTTCGTAGGGGCCAAAACCAGACCGTAGGCCCAAGGGAAGTACATTCAAATTTAAGGTTCAACCTCCCTTCTAGGGTTGCCAACTTTTCCCCCCAGCAGGGGGAGACAGTGGAAATTTTCTAAGCATGCAAAGGACGAGAAAAGAGATTCCATGGGGAAGAATTTCTGGATATATGCACTGGAATGGACCACCCTTGCACCTTTAAGATCCCACGATTCTACAAAGCGTAGACGGCGAGGCTGGTAATACAGAACTTGCCAGCCTGGAACGACCAATTCCTTCTGCAAAATGAATTGCAAAAGCTTACAATACGAACAAAGTAGAAACAAAGTCACGGTGCATCTGCATATGTTAGATAAGAGAAATGTTAATTCCCCCTTCTTTGCATTACAGATTCTTAGGCTGAATTGTCTTTTTCCCCCAGTGCTGCAAGGACTGGCTGGGAGAAAACCAGGCATGTTCAGCTCAGATAAAAGAAGCTTAAGGAAGGCAAGAAAATTAAACAGGAGAGTTGCTACAGGAGGGGTGGAAAAATAAGAACGTTGGGCCTTTAAATAATAATCCTGCTGCCTTCATGGAATTTCTCTTCATTCTCCAAATTCCTAGCAGCTCAGAGACGGAGACATTGAAAAATCATTCACCCCTATGCCTCTTTGCTGTGTTTACATTTCTCCCCATTTTCTTGGCATGTCTAAACTCTATTTCTAAATATTGGCATGCAACAATTAACAAAGGCCCTGCTAAAGAAACCCCTTTTCCCATCCGCCCAGCCCCTCTTTTCCTCCTCATCCTCCATCCAGCTGAAAGGCGTTTTTTAAAGCAGCATCAGCATTGGAAAATGCGGTGACAGAGAGCTGGAGAAACACAGACTCCCAGCATTAGGTTACAACTGTGGGACTGCAGCCAACAAAGCAATGAGCAAGGCTTGAGCTGGGAAAGAATGGGGATTCTGGTCTAGCCAATCCTGCTGTCACTGAGGATGCTCACCTGCAACAGGCAAGGCGAACAGCAGCTGCCTCCAGAATCCCGTACTGAGTATGTTGGCAGCAAAACAGGGAGAAAAGTGGCACCCTGGAGGTACACCTCTCAAAGTAACCAAATGTCCCCCAAAGTCTGGGCACATCTGTGGAGCAGCGACTCCGCCATGGATGCTAGTCCGAACTTTAAGCATTTTTCAACGTGCTGAACATATTTAGGGCTCAGCACTGTGGAGGGCTCTGTTCAAGTTTGGACTAAAACCCAGAGTGGACACATACACACAGTGTGACATGGATGCCACCAGCCAACACAGGTTTGTTATAAAGATGATGGGCCCCAATTTGCTCGCTGGACTAGAATCCAGGGGTGGTAAAACAGCAAAGAGCAGCAGATTTTGGCTAAACATTATAGGAGCAAAATTCTTAACGTTGAGGGTTGTGCGAATCTGGACCAAGTTGCCCTGGAACAGCAATGGGCTTTCCATTAGTGGGCTTGTTTAAGCAGCAGGTGGTTAGCTGTCCGTCAAAGATGCTGCAGCCACAAGATGGGGTGGAATAGATGACCTCTAGCAACCCCCCCCTTAAAAGTTGGCAACTCAGCGTCTGAAAAAAGACCCCAAGAAGTGCCCTTGGGAACTCCCTGCCACTTGTTCCTGGTCTTGTCAGTGCAGCTCTTGCGGAGAGCAAAACTAATTTCAGTTTATACAATGGGGATTTTAAATTCCATTTTTGACCCAACCGTGCAATGACTCACGGCTTTGTGCTGGAAGAAAAGTCATATCAAACCGATCGTCGGCACTCGTCTCGCACCCCGTCAAGCAGGACAGCAGCCGCCCCCTAAGCCTGGAGAAGTTACTTTTTTGGAAAGCTATAATGTGGCTACCCTCTGAACTTAATTTTCCCGGAGCTCTTCAAGGCAGAAATCATAGACCAGGAAACTTTGGAAAGATCAACCTTCTTCTCTTCTCATCTTTAAACCAGTTTCTAAGACAAATTTGGATGCCAGGGGGGTGGTCAAGATGGCCCCTTAGGGATCCTTAAAACTCTCCATCTATGAGTTTCCCCAGGATTACCTATCTCCTCTCCTCCATCTCCCAGCCAACCTTCCAGGAATTTCTCCTATCTGGTGGATCGGGCCCAGGGGTGTAGCCAAAACCCACTCCCCAAAAACAGAACTCTATCAGCTCCAGAATGAAATTTCATTTCAAGTCTCCAAATTTCAAAGAGGGAGAGGTGGAAAACCGTTCCCACCTAGAATTCCTCTTCCTTTGGCTGTGTTTCCCTGGGTCCCTTTGCTTGCCCTTTTCCTTTGGAAAAAGGGGCAATTTAGACCGACCCCCTGTAGTGGAGCATTTAGAAATACGCCCCCTGAGGTGTTGCCAGCGGGTCAGTCTAAATGACCCTGAAGGATCCCGCGTACATCGGTGCGCAAAGAGCGCGCGGCGCGCTTCAAAATCCGGTGCGCAAAAAGCGCATGGAATGGGGAAAGCCTTACCTGCGGAGAAGACGGAGCGGCGGCGACCCGCTGCAGGAAGCCCACCAGGGCGAGGAAGGGCAGCGGGGCAGAGACCTTCCAGACCCCCATACCACCCCTTCCCTCCAGGTCCCCGGCAGGGGAAGGGAAGAACCGCCGGCGAGCAAGCCACGAGGGAGCACACCCTCTGCAATGAAAGAAAGAGAGAGCGAGAGATGGGGTGCTGGAAGACCCGGCCCCCTGGGGCAGGACCAAAAGCTCAGTGCTCCGCCCCGAGGGGCCAGCAGTGCCCGAGGAAAACACGCGCGCCCTGGGCGCGCGCACGCACACACCGCCAACCCGCCGCAAAAAATACCCCGGCTCATAAAATCTGTAGTTTCAGCTTAAACCTGCGGTCGCCCTCTGCCTGGAAATGTGGTCGCCCTATCATTCGCAGAACCGGCTCCTCTGCGCCCGTTACCGACAGCAGCACGCCCCCCGCCCCAAAATCTCTTCTTTTCTGCCTGTTTCCCGGCCCCCGCCTCAGTTTGTTTTCTGTGAAATGGGTACAATCAGGTCTCTTGGGGCTTCTAGAGTGACCAGATCTATCTATCTATCTATCTATCTATCTATCTATCTATCTATCTATCCATCTATCTATCTATCTATCTATGAATGAAATGGGTATAATTCATGTCTCTTGGGGCTATTAGAGTGACCAGATGTATCTGTCCATCCATCTGCCTGTCTGTCCATACTTCCACATATCAATATATGATTTGTGTCTGTCTACCTAATCTATCGATCTGCCTATAACCTGTCAAGAAGTCGTAAAACAGATAAGAGAGAGGACAGGGAGATTATAGATACCTGCAAATCTCCCCACAGATTAAGGTACTTTTCAAAAACACAGCAGCAAGGTCCCTTTCTAGCAAGTCTCCCACTCTCCGCTTACTGCTTGCCAGCCTGGGGTGACAAGAAAAAAACCCGGTTACACAGCTCTAGAAACGAAAGAATTGGGGTGTGGATTTCTTTGCTATAAGAAACGCCGTTTCTTAAAAAGGCAACGCTCTGATATGACTCGGAGTTTTGACATGTGTAAAAGGGGCAGCCTGGAGTAGTAGTCTGAACGTAACATTACAACCCTGGAGACCAGGCTTCGATTCCCCGCTTGGCCGTGGAAGAGCTTGGTTGTGTCACACCCTCTCAGCCTCAAAAAGCCCCATGATAGGGTTGCCATGAGTCAGAAACGACTTAAAGGCACCCAGCGAGACCCAAACATCCACTGCCAGCATTTCTCCTAAAGGTGTGGCCCACACGATTGAAAATGTTGTTACTATTACTGCATGTCGAGACCAGGGGCGTTTTGGATTTTGGAATATTTGCATATGCGTAATGACGATGTAGGGTTTGCTCTTTTCCTTTTGCTTTCTTACTACAGAGAACATGAGGATTTTATGAGACTTGCTTGGGAGGGGAGGTTTGTAAGCCCCTATTAAAAACCCACTGCCTCAAAGGCAAAACTGGGCAGCCAACGTGCTCCCCCTTGCAGAGTCAAAACCCCAAATATCTCTTGGCAGCCCCCTAAAACTATATTTAATATGCACAAAAAAAATGACCTACGGTGGTTGAATCCACGGGTGTGTGTGTGTTCAATATGGTTTTTTGGGTTGGGGGCTAGAGATATTTAGGGCTTTTCCACTTCCCCAGGGGTCCTGTGCCTACAAGCCTTGCAAATATGGAGGGATAACTGTAAAGCTTTTGCCATATAAGACTTCTTGAACATTGCAAATATATAATACAGGCATCCATCGGTTAGGAAAGCATCTGACAAAGGAGATCCTTTTTGCAAAGCTTCCAAATGCTCACTTGGTTTCCTCCTCCTCTTCTGTCCAGTTGGAAGTTTTTTTAGCAGCATCAGGAGAATGGTGGAGGAAGGTTGGAGAAAGACAGATTTCCAGCTGCGTCTTAATGCCACAAAAAGCTTGAACTGGGGAGAAAATGGGCTCCTTTTCTAATGGATCCGACCATAGCCGCCTGGGCCGGCCGACCACAGGCAAGGCAAACAGCAGCTGCCTGCAGCGTCCCTTGCGGAGCATGCGCGAAGTGCCAAACAGAGAGGAAAAGGGGGAGCCAGCCAAGCCTGCCTCGCCAGCATGTTGAAAAAGCAGAGCTCTCAAAGTTTGGCCACCAAAATAGGAAAAAACAAATGGAGACTAGTGAAAAGGAGAAAAAAAACTCATCCCTGGATGCATTTTGGAAGAAGTTGGGAAGCCTGAGGATAATGGGCCTTAGAGTAGCATAGAATAGTATAATGGAATCGGTTAAGCAGATGGAGAGTCTTCTCCCATTTGAGTTAGAAGCCTGCTTTTGCTATTAACAGCTATTTACAAAACGGACTCGTAAGTGGGGGTGTTATTCCAAATAAGGCTGAAATTATACGTTTATCTATCCAGATATAAGAGAGAGAGAAATACAGTTATGGTCATTCAGAGGGAGAACACTGACTCCATTTATAATGTACAGATTATAAGAACAATTTGCAAATGTAATTCAGCTTATTTTATTTATTTTGCTCTCTGATATATTGGATTTGTTGTTTCTACGTTTATAATAAATATAATTTTTAAAAAGCAATGTAACTTGCTACGCCAATTCGTCATCGTATGCCTTCCTTTGCCCCGGCACGTCCGATTTGCGGAAACCTTCCCCGGACATCCATCTTCATTTTGGCCCGGGCTGAATAAAAGATGATGTTTGTTAAAGTTTGACTTTTAAAAACTGTGACTTTGTTGTGTTCCAGGGAAAAGACCTGCCCATTTTTGCTCTCAGAATGGTCTCTAGGAAGTACCTTTGTTTTCTTATTTAATCCTTATTTAATCTTATTTAACCGAGGTCTACCTGACCTGTTTGTTTCATTTCGCGGAGACATTTGTTGATTTTTGAATTAAAACTTTGCCAAAACATGTCGAGCTGCTCTTTTTTCTTTTTCTTTTTACATTTGAGAAACCAGTCTCTCCTCCTCCCATGTTATTTCTTCCCCTGGTACCCAATTTGACCCTGCCTTAAGGTGAATAACGAATAACGCTTTAGCTATGGGAAGATTTTGGAATGCCAAAAATGCACAAAAGTGCTTTCTGAGATCTCTGAAGAGTCTGTAATTTCCGAAAGCGTGCTTGAAAGTTCGGGACTCTCTGAAATCTCAGAGGTGTTGCAAATGTTAGCAGAATTATCTTTTTTTTTTTTTAAGATAATCAAAATGATATCAAAGAGGGGAAAATTTTGAAAAGTAAAAGGTGTTTTTCGTTCTGGAGAGAAGCCTCCAAATGGCGTTAAAGAGCTCAGAGTTAACGTGTTAGATAGCAACACATTTACATACTAATTGAGTTTTACATGCAATCCTGTATGTAAATAGGTAGCTTTCTAATATATAACTGCACATCGTGAGCGGATTATGTTCCTCCTAACACACTCACAGACATAAAATTGGCTTTTTGACAACAAGGGTGTCAACAAACTTGCACGTCAGATATAACTCAATAAGCGAGAATCATTGAATCGAATTAGTCAGACCCCACCTGGAATAATCCTGTGTCCATTTGTGGGCTCCACAGTTTAAGAAAGGTATTGATAAGGTGGAAGGTGTCCAGAGGGGAGTGACCAAAATTTTAAAAGGCCTGGAAACCGTGAAGCCCAGCTTAGGGAGCTGGGGATGTTTAGCCTGGAGAAGAGAAGGTTAAAAGAGGCCATGTTTAAATCTTTGATGTCAAATGGAGGACGGAGCAAGCTCATTTTCTGTTGCTCCAGAGACTAGGACACAGAGCAGCGGTTTCAAAGTACAGGAAAAGTCAGGTGGAGGATGGAGCAAGCCCATTTTCTGCCACTCCAGAGACTAGGACACGGAGCAATGGATTCAAACTACGGGAAAGGAGGTTCCATTTAAACGTTAGGAGGAACTTCCTGATTATAAAAGGCGTTCAACGGTGGGGTACGCTGCCTCTAAGTGTGAAGTCTCCTTTTTTGGAGGTTTTTAAGCAGAGGCTGGACGGCCATCTTTCAAAGGGAAAGCTGTGACGGTGTCTTCCTGCATGGCGGAAGGGGGCTGGACTGGATGGCCCCTGGCGTCTCTTCCAGCTCTATGATTCTATAGGCTACTTAAGTGGTAACTTAGCAATTACAATCGTAGAATAATTTTAGTTTCTTTGTTAAATTGCTTTCTAAGGACATTTTTTCAGGTTTCATGCCATTCCTCTGTTAATCCTAAAATGGTTTATTTTGCTTTTTTTTTTTTTAACACAAAGGAAAGCAACGAGAAAGCTGCAAGGCATTTTACTTTCCAAAATTACTTTCCAAATACAGCTAACAAATTGTTTCTTTGCGACTACAAGGAACAGTTCTTTCCTAACTGGATGCAACTTGGTTCATAATCATTGGAGATTGCCACGGAACGGCTTGGTTAAAAAAACCCAAACAAGTTCCTTTTAAAAAGTAACTTTCCACGCTCTCTTCATTGGGCACCCAGGCTCTGTTACTAATCTGGTTTTGCATTGCGTGATGTTTTTAATCATAATGAAAGACCCGGCAAGTCTCAGAATGAACCGTCTAAACAAAGAGATATTATTCAGCATGACGTTGTAGTCTGAGTGTTGGATTGTGACCCTGGAGACCAGGGTTCGAATTCCCGCTTGGCCGTGGAAACCCGGCAGGGTGACCTTGGGCAAGTCACACCCTCTCAGCCTCAAAGGCACCCCGCCCCCCCCCCGGGACAACTCTTGCCGAGAAAACCCCGTGATATGTTCACCGTGCCGTCTCCATAAGTCAGAAATGACGTGACGAGGCACAAAAACAAGAAATCATTAAGAAATTCTGTTCCCCTTTGATGGTGTAGGGAGATTCGAATATATTCATTCCGTGGCCAATTTGGGGCCAGCCGAAACAGAAAGCATATTTCGAGAGCGTGCACACACCCACAAAATTGCAGTTATCACATGCTGCATCTCCTTCTTGCGTTCTTTTATCGGTCTTCCCCATTTCAAAGGAAGGGCAATGGGGTTTTGGCTTTATCGCCCCGTCGCTTCTGGTTTCGAGTTTTCGCAGCTGGCGGCTCCTCCAGGAATCTTGGGGGATGGAGGTAGGAGAGGTCGAGTCGCTCCCAGCTTTAGTCTGAACTTTAAAGGAGGCCTCCAAAGGCACCAGACCTATTGGAGGGGGAGGATCGGCACCGAATAAAAACCGGCGTGGATTGCCGCCCCACTGACTCGTGTGGGAACGGCCGGTTGCTCAAAGGTAATTGCTTTGCAATGCAGAAATGCCCCGGATCCAATCCCCGGGCGGGTAAAGAGTCTTCCATTTGAAATCTGGACTAGATTCGAATAAAATAGCTGGACGATCCGTCCTTTATTTAGAACCACAAGGACTAGAATTTTTCTTTCCTTTAAAGGGAAGGGCTATAGCTCTCCTCCCCTGAATCAGCTGAAACCCCTTTGCCAGTCAGCGTATGTCTGGTGGATGTCATGTCAGTGGGGCAACAATCCAGTCCGGGATTTAGTCTGCACTTTAATTGTACTTATTTTTTTCAAATTTTCATCCTGCGTTTTTCCTTGCATGCAGGGTCCAAGGTGGCTTCAAAGGAGATACCCACCTTGAACCATTCCTCCCAAAAGCAGAGCCCAGAAGCTTGGACTGGTCCTTTAAAGTTCGGACTACAAACCACAGCAGATTCAGTCCAAGAGCCACCAGATGGAGCCAGATGGATTAAAGGGCTCTCTCGGTATACTGTAGTTTCATGTATTAGCTCATGGGATGGGACAGTTCTCTCACGATCTTTGGCTGAATGTCCAAGCGCAGTCTGCCTCAGAGTAAACAGTGCGGAGGAGAAATTTGGAAAACCGTTGAGCCTAATAGCTTTGCTTGCAGCGACATTTGACTGTCCACTGTCAGAAACCGGAGTAAACGGCCCAAATAATCATTGCCTGGCCTTAACACCAGTTCCACCAAGCCAGGAAACCTGGGTCTTAGGTCACACTCTCTCAGCCTGGCCTGCCTCACCGGGTTGTTCTGAGGATAAAAGCAGAGGGGAAGGACTCACAAAGACACCTCGAATACATCAGAAGCAAGGAGGGACACCACCGTAACTAACAAACCACAACACAGCAACACGTGCATCACAAAACAACATCGGCGTCTGGACTACAGCTCCCATCAGTCCCAACGCTGCGAGCTGGGGGCTGATGGGGTTTGTAGTCCCACCAGAGGCAAGGGTGGCCAGCACATATTCTCCTCCTCTGACTCCAGGGACCGTTTTTGGGCTGAAAGGAAAATTTAAACTAATAAACTAATAAACTTGGCCACGTTCAGAACCGGACAGCGTGGGGAAAAGAAATGTCAGAGCAAAATTATCTAGAAGGATTCTGCAGAAAGGATGCGCTCTCGTTTCTTCTTTGAAGACGCCCTTCTAAGGAAGCCACAGTGAGTTCATAGATCAAGTCTCTTTCTTAAAAAACCATAAAGAGCCGGCTCCAACTTGTGGGTGATTCATCTTCCAGCTGGTTTGGTGATCTTTTTTTTGCGGTCCCGTCACCCGTGAGAGTGGCTTTGGGTTCTGCCCACCACCTCAAGCTGCCTCCTTCATTAAAAAAAAATAAATACTTATTTGTTTGCAAACATACCTCGGTTAGCAAAGCAGAGCACTGGTTTCCTCTTCATCCTCTGTCCAGCTGGAATTTTTTCAAGCAGCATCAGCGTGGAAAGGATGGCTGGAGACTACAACTCCCACTGTCCCTCACCGCTTTAGTGTATTCGCCAGCGCTGATGGGAGATGCAGTTGAAAAGGGAGGTAGAAGGCTAGACTTGCCAGAATTGATGATTTGGAACATCTGAAAGTCTGTCGCCCACCATTATGACTGGTCTATGGTTTATCTTGATACCCAGAAATGCCACTGTGGTGTATTGTTTTTTTCTCATTTTCTCAGAACAAACTCATTTAACCCCGTGAGAGTGAAAAGATCTTGAGAACAGATCTGTGAGAAGGGCACTGGGGAGCCATTTCACCGAACTGGTGTTAAAAATCTTAGATTTCTGCATCTTTTCATGGGTGATTTCTGATAAATCTCTCTCTTTCGAGTCTCAGGAAACCCCCCTCCCAAGTCCAGCTTTGCCCATATGGACTCAGTACCAGCTTATGGGGTTTGAGCCTACAACCCTGGAGACCTGAGTTCGATTCCCAGCTCAGCCACGGAAAGCCACCAGGTGACCTTGGGACAAGTCACACTCTCTCGGCCTCAGAGGATGGCAAAGGCAAAACCCCTCTGAACAAACCTGGCCAGGAAAAGCCTGCAATGGATTTGTCTCAGGGGTCACCATAAGTCATAAGTCATAAACAACTTGAAGGCACACAACAGCATTTCAGGAGGGTGCAATATAATTCCATAGGCTGCCTTTCTACCAATAAGCCAATAATCTTCCATTTCCAAACCTTGAAACTTCCATTTCAAGATTTTCCTTGGAAAATCCCAACACAAGCTAAAAAGCACAGATTTAAAAAAAAAAAAGAAAGGAAAAGATTGCTTTGAAACATCACAATACGCCTTTTTAAAAATTATTTTTATTGAAAAAGGTCATACCAAAAAAAGAGAAGAATCTCAAGATTGCCATAATACATTTCTATGCATAATGGATATCTCGAACACTAATTAAATCACGAGTGCATTCCTTATAAATACTAATAATACTAATACCAATACTAATAAATAGTTTTTATTTTTTACCCGCCTCTCTGCAGGGCTCGAGGTGGGGTACAGCATAGATAGAACTAAAAAACCATAATTAAAATACACTAAAACACTTAATATACAAATATTTAAAATACAAATTAGGAGTATCAGCAAAAAGTTAGTAGAGAGGTACAAAATGCATCCAAAAAAAAAAAAAAAAAAATCCATATAAAAATCTACCCTTGTCTGCCATTCCTTTCACCCATTTGATTTATCCATTACCCATTATCATTAAATATCTTGTTGGTTTTCACTTCCTTCTGGAGTTTTTAAGCTTGGAATTTAATTTTTATATGCTCCTTTCCAGTATTTTCCTGTATCCACTGTTTTTTTTGGATGCCTGTTACAGTCCTACTTCTTTCCACCTAGTAAAATTAAGAAAATTTAATCCGATTTCTTTTTAAGAAACGAATAAACTATCCTATTTAAACAGCGTTAATTGCAAACATTCCGAGAAAGGGGATAACCGTGGATCTTCCACCGTCACCATCAAATGACCCTACGATAATGCATCCACAATTAAAGCGCTCCGGAAAGATGGCCACCCAACCTCCATTTAAAGATCTGCAAAGAGGGAGATTTGGCCAGCTTTTGAAGCAGCGCGCTCCATTATCAGGCAGCATCTGCAGCCAAGCAATCGCTGTGTGCCGTTGAGTCATTTCTGACACGGTAACCCTAAGGTGACACTATCACGGGGTTTTCCGGGGCTGAGAGTGTGTGACACGCCAAAGGTCACCCGGCGGGTTTCCACGGCCGAGCAGGAATTCGAACTCTGGTCTCCAGGCTCTAACCGCTACGCCACGCTAGCTCTCTACAGCAAAGCGCAGTACAATGTAAGATTCCCACCAACCATTTGGAAAAACCGTTTCCAACTCTTGAAACTTCCATTTCAGGATTTCCCTTGGAAGGCTAGTCAGGCTAGAAACTCAGTCAAGAAATAAGCAACTTTATTTCGTTCTGGATTTAACGTTTATCGAAGGTCAGCTCCCACTCTTGCCATAGCGGCAGGGAAGAAAAGATCTTTATCTTCCATCTCGGACGACTGTGGCAAGCGGAATCGGCGAAAATGGTTTTTGGCTTCGTTATTCCCGTAGATGTCTGTCTGCGTCCTCTGCTCGGATGCGTTACGGAGGATGTGGCAAAGCTCACGTCGCACTCCTGCAACTCGGACCGTCCTTTGGATGTGCCCGACTACAACACCCATCGTCCTCGCCCACGCCACGTGGACGTTTGGGTCTGCGGTACAACCATGAAAGGGAACAAAAACATCCAGATGTTTGCCTCTGCTACTCATCCCCCATGTCGTCCACAGAGGGCAGGCTGTCAAAGGGCGGGAGCTCCGTCTCCGGGGGCAGAGGGATCTCGACTTCGTGGGGTTTGAGGGACGACAGGCTCTCGAACTGCCGGACGAAGCTGGGCCGCGCGCTCCCGGCGCTGCCGGGACACTGGTCCGGCAGGCACGCCGCGCAGTCGTGCAAAGAGCAAGCCTTCTCCTGCCAGAACTCGGAGACCTTCAGGTTGAACGTGACGTTGGCCTCCCGCACCACGAAGTGCCGAATCCGGGCCTGCTTGTGCAACTCGCACATGCAAACCCACGGCTGCCAGCTCTTCCAGTGGATTCGCAGTTCCCCTGTGGGTGGCGAGAGAAAGACGACGGGTGCATCTGCAGGTCACAATAAGCCATGGCTTGTTGCTTCAACCATAGCTTGCACGCACAAACCATGCTTTCTCTCTTTGTCGTTCCCTCAGTGTCCAGGGCACATTTGCGGCTCACAGTAAGCCATGGTTTGTTGCTTCAAGTTTGCACGAGCAAACCATGACTTGATTTCTCCATGTGTCGTTCCCTTTGTGTCCAGGGCACATTTGCGGGTCACAACAAGCCATGGTTTATTGCTTCAACCATAGTTTGCATGAACAAACCACGCCTGGATTTCTCTGTTTGTGTTTCTCTCTCTTTTCTGTCCGATTGAGGCTTCCCAGATTTCAGGGCCTATCCACCTCAGGTTTTTCGCCTTCTTCCCTGGGTCTTGGGGGAAGAATCTCAGGGCGAGAGCCCTGTCCTGAAAAGGTGTGTATGTATTCTCCAAACAGGCTACATTTGGGCTGTTCATTTTAACGGCATAGAATTGATTATACATCCTGCTGAATAGCATGACCAGAGGCTCTTATGCTATCATAGGTTCAGAGAACCTGGAGTTGGAAGACACCCTAAGGGACATCTAGTCCAATTCTAAGGGACATCCAGTCCAACCCTAAGGGATACCTAGTCCAACTATAGCACTCCTGAAAGACGGCCACCCAACCTAGGGTGAAAGATCTCCTAAGAAGGAGACTTCGTCACATCCCAAGGCAGCATAAGCCCTTCTTGGGGAGCTCTTAAGAGGCCACTTCTTCCCAGTGTTTAGGTGGAAATTTTCATTTTCTTAGAATTTGACTCCACGGGCTTTTCTCCAGAGCAGCAGAAAGCAAGCTTGCTCCAACTCTTCACAAAAGAGATGGCTCACTAAACTACCACCATTTCATGTTGCAGAGAATAGGCGCCACCAATGTGGGAAACTTAAGGGGCCCTGGGGTGCACGAAGGCATTTTTGGGGGGGCCTGCATCGCCGTCCACTCCCCTGGAAGCTTCCAAAAAAAGACAAAAAAATTATATGGGAAATAAAGTTTTTTTGTCCCAAAATGGACTCTAATTGACGCTAGGGGGCTTATTCTGTTTCCTAGGGGACCGGAGGAGGCAAAATGACCCCCCCGGCCCCGGCACACGACCTCTCCGTTTTACCGGCATCCGGCCGTACGCTGGCACCACCGACGTATCCAAGCAGCCACAGCTCGTAACTCAGTAGCCACAATGCCCTCCAGCTTCCAAAGCAAGGCAGGGAAGGAGCAAGGCCTACGCATCTCAGACGCTTGGCCAAAGGGTCCATGAATGGACCGCCGGGGACCGGAGGTTGCGTACCGGCTGCCACGGCAACAAGGAAGGAGCCAATGAGAAGCCGGAAAGCATCTGCAGCATCCTTTGGAAGATTCCCATGCCAAGGAGGGACACCGTAGTCAGTTGCTGCCCAGTGAGGAGACATACAGATCTCACGTTCCTGGGTTGGAAACATCTAATTCCAGACGCCACCAGATTCACACATCACACTCAACCACGGTTTATGCTAGTCACAAATTTAAGCAAGCAAACCGTCGTTTGTTCTGCCCATTTATCGGTCCCACGCTGCACTTCTGTTCTGGGAAACAAGCCAGCGACAAGCTACAATACTGACCCAGCATTTTAAAAAGCCAGAATTTGTAAGACAACAAGAGATCACGGCTTGCTATCACAGCTAGTTAAAAAAAAAATGGTTTGCTTATGGACATCGGTTCAGATCCGAGAACAAGCCAGAATCCAACAAACCACAATCAGGCTTACTGTTATGTACAAACTGGCTCTTACGTTCAGAACTGACCGCACCCCAGGGCAAAAATTTCTGGAAGCAAGGACTTCCCACCATGGCCCCATTATTTTTTATCGCTACCAATGTCCTAATTTACTTCCCCGCATTCACCGATACTCAGAGCAGCTTTGGTATTGCTCTGTTGTTTCAAATGCATAGTCATTTATTTTTTTAAGAGAGAGATTTTTAAAAAATAGAAACAAAAAAAAAATCAGTGTTTTTTTAAAATAACGTTTTAATGAGGATTTTAAAAAAAAACCCCAGTGCATTTATCTTTGAATTGTTCATGAGTCACCTCTGGAAGAGTGGCCCAAATTTTTCTTTAAAAAGGTAAAAGGTAATGATTAAAAAAAAAAAATGCACCCCATAATTTCCCAAATGGCTCAACGCAACTGGCACGAGGGACTGACTTCAGTGAGTTTGTGCGGCCTTGATGACCTGGAACAAATTTCCGTCAGTTCCAAACCAATGATTAAAGTGCAGGGGAAAAGCCAGGGCAAAAAAAAGGCAAATGTATTTTTTTAATTGGAAGTCGTTTTGCAAGATCGGGGCCGACGGCGGTGCCGGTGCCGAGCGATGTCGCTGAGTTCGAATTCCGCCGCGCGGGAAAGGTCCAGCAGTTCGTCCGTCCTGGTTCCTCCCGACGCACGAGAATTCTGGAGCCCGAATAAGAGACGGCAGTTACTAAAGCGGGCACAGCACGTTGGTGAACGTGGCTAAGTGAGGTTATTTATCATTATCTATTTATTAAAATATTTACACCCCTTGGAATCCTAAAATTGGAGGAGACCCGAAGGGCCATCCAGTTCAGCCCCCTTCTGCCAGGCAGGAAGACACCATCCAAGCCCTCCCTTTGACAGATGGCCATCCAGCCTCTGTTGGAAGACCTCCAAAGGAGGAGGAGGAGACTCCACTACTTTCCATCAAGGCAGCAGGTTCCACTGCCGGACAGCTCTGACCATCAGGAAGTTCTTCCTGAGCTTCAGGCGGAATCTCCTTTCCTGCAGCTTGAATCCATTGCTCCTCGTCCTGGTCTCTGGAGCAGCAGAAAACAAGCCCGCTCCCTCCTCGACACGCCATCCCTTCCAATATTTAAACATGGCTATCCTGTCCCCTCTTAACCTTCTCTTCTGCAGACTACACATCCCCAGCTCCCTCAGCCGCTCCTCATAGGGCTTCACGGTTTCCAGACCCTCCACCATTTTGGTCGCCCTCCTCCGGACAGGCTCCAGCTTGTCGATGTCCCTCTTGAATTGAGGTGCCCAGAACTGGACACAGGATTATTCCAGATGAGGCCTAACCGACGCAGAATAGAGGGGTACCATTACCTCCCTCGATCTAGACACCATACTCCTGTTGATGCAACCAAGAATCGCGTTGGCTTTCTTGGCTGCCGCATCACACTGCTGACTCACTGCCGGCCTTTCGTTTGGGGAGTTAACCTCTCCATTGTGCTATCCCTCAGACTCTACCTCCAGTCCATTTTTGGAGGGCGAACCTTGCTAGATTTGCCAACAAGGCACAAGACCAGCTGCACCCGACAGTACAGAAATTAAGATTCCCAGCGGTTATTTTTCAAACACCTCTTCTGCATCCTTACCTGCTTGGAGCCTCCGGGAGCCTTGGCGTCCAAGGAGGAGCGGAGGTCCAGGCTGCTCAGCGTGGGACTGAAGCCTCGGATCGGGTTCTCCCACCCGGCCAGACAGTGCTGCCCGATTGAAGACAATGGAGTTTTTAGCAGGATTTTGTGTCCCAGATGTGTTATGTTTTAAATGTATTTTTAAAAACTGTTTTCAGATGGCTGTTCCATCTTCTTGCCTCCCTGAACATTTGCACACTGCTTCTTCCCTCACTGTTCTCAATTAAGCACCCTTTTTGTTTTCCAATTTTCTTTGAATTTTACATTAGCACTGTTTTACAATCCTGTATATTTTGATTGCACACACTTGCAAGTTCACTTTACACCATTTTAAAAAATTTTATCCGGATAATTGGTTTTACAATCGTATAGCATCGTCGATTCCTTCCTTCTCCTCGTGTTGGTGTGTATACACGTCTATTTTAGACTGTACGCCTTTGGCAGGAACTGTGGTTTGGAGTAGTTTTGCTCATACAGCTGGCCTTCCCCATTCACCAGGGTTAGGGGAATAGGACCCTTGCAAAAGTGGAAAAATTGCAAATAGCCCTACGCTTGAGTTCTCGCCATTTTAGAGATCCTCACAGCTCTCTCCGGCCTTGCATCTCCTTCGTTCGCGACTTGTGTTGAGTATAAAGAGGAGAGGCTGGAAAGAGACTGAGAATCTAACAGACAAACGGGCAGAAATGCTAAATTCGCCACCTTAAAGGTAGACGCTGGCAGCAAAAAGTTTTGGGTTTTGCCTGTTTTCAGGATTTCTGGATAGGGGACACTCAATTTTTATTTTTGCGGTTGCCGTTATTATTGGTTGCAACGGATTGTTAGATCTCACCGCCGCATTATCTAACAAGAAATGTGTGTTTTTCGAAACAAGCTGATTTCTGCCCATTTCTGTGTCGGTGGTTTCCATCAATTTTTCAGAGTTTGCACGCCTCTCGGACTCACTTCCGTCACCAGTTCCTGGCACAGAGAGAGCTTCCGGGAAATGAGGGGGAAATAAGTAAGGGAGGTAGGAATCAGTCACCTCCCCTGGAACCCCCCAATTTAAACAGCCGGCATCTTCCGAAACCAAAACTCACCGAAGGCAACGCCAAGTCATCTGCTGGCTCGTAGCTTTTCCTGCGATGGATTTTGTACTTGTAAGCGGGAAGGAGGGTTGATCTCGGGACGCTGACCCTGCAAGAAATGATTCCTAAATCAAAGGCGTTCCAAAAGAGCCGGAAATACAGCAAAGCCCGAGAGACGACCACAACGCAATGGCAGAAAAACTAACTCACTAATCCACTGACAACTTAATCAATCAACTAACCGATTCATTAATGAATTGCCCACAAAGGTTTTTTAAAATTCAAAGCCAGAGAGAATAGAAAACCCAACTGGATCATAGTTTACCAACAACTAAATGAGAGATCGTGTTAAAAGATCCATGCAAGAGTATAAAATCATTTCAAAGGCACAATAATAACGCGCTGCATTAAAAAAAAATCCTTCAGAGTACCTACCTTGATATCCAAAGCTCTGCTTAAATATTAAAACAAAATTTAAAAAACGAAACAAAACACCAATAGTCCATCTTCTCCTACAACTGGGGTCGCAGACGGTTTGGAACAGAATTAAGATTAAAAAGGAGCAGAGAAAACAATGCATGAAGCTATCCCGGTAGGATATAATAAAATAAGCCATATTGTGAAAATGCAATTGAATTAAAAGCAACTTTTAAAATGCATTAAGAGGAGAGGAAAAAAAAAAAAGCACAGGACCTGCCCATGAAAATGCTCCTTTCCTAGCAGATGATTGACAAAAACCCACTGGACTAAAAGGTCTTTTTAAAGAGCGTGTAAAAACATTAGCAAGCAGAAAAGCAACTCTTAATGCAAACAAATGCAAACAAAACTGACTTGCTTTGCACTGTTAAATCAATATTTCCTTCTCAGTCCATCGGAAATCTCACAAGTGAGCTGAAATTATACCTCCTACAGCCTCTCTGAACCTCCAAAGAGAAAAAGAAACCCTGAGCAGCACATCTGTATGAACAGCTTCATCAATATTTACATGAATAGCTTCATGAATATTTATATGAATAGCTACATGAATATTTTTCTTTCTTTCTGTTCTTTCTGTTGCCATGTTCCAACACGTTCTTTTTCTATATACATACTGCTGTTGACTAACAAAGTTTTCTTCCGGTTTCTTCTTTTTCTCTTCCTTTTTTGGGTCGAATGTGAA